>CM022089.1:13216925-14712388 GCA_011114355.1 Carex littledalei | reverse complement strand
TTTCTGTGCTTCTCAGATAAGTCTTTTTTCTGTGCTGAAATGTCAATAGAAAGATATGCTATGATCTCTCTCTCACTTTAAGTCTAAGATGACTGGAGTTATTATGGTAAATATAAATTAATATTCGTTTCTTTTGAATTATTGTTGTATATTTTGCAGGATCATTTCCAGCGCTGGCTTGAGTTTCGTTTGGATTCCTTTCCCAGAAATGGGGATCACGTATTGCCGGATGAATCACAAGAAAAATGGGGAAACCTGCATTCACCATCACAATTGATCGATATACACAAAATGAAGTTCAGTATTCACGACTAATATAGTGGGAAAATTCTAACAATTTGAAATTTCTGAAGAATATTTAAAAAGCTAAAATTTGATGGGTATACAACCATGCAATTTCGTCGAAATAATAGATTGCTCATTAATTAGATCGATCTATACACGATTTAATTAAACTTTCGAGATGACACTCCACTGCATGATTAATTCACTAGAGTGAACAATTTAGCTATATAAAGCTCAGGAATTATGAAGACAGATGTATATTAATTAAGGAACTTGGAGAGAATTAATTAATTAATTGATTTAACTAGCTAGTAATATATTAATAAAATATAATGTTAGATATGACCACCTATTAACATGTAGACAAATCAACCTCTCAAAACCCAGCTAATCCTTTTTTGCCCAAATCACCTCCTGTTTTGAAAATATTTAACCCCCTATTTAAATCTTCCTTTAACGAAATAAAAAGTGCTATATCACTGAATCATGCTTTAAGGTCAGATTAATATAAGCATTAAATGGAGATAATGAGCGTGTTTCTATTGAGATTCTAAGATTCTGCATTGTTGTGTGTTTTCATCTCTTTGGGCTCTCAGACCTCATGTGTTTTTAACAAATTTCTTCTATTGTTTCAATATTTTGATTGAAGCCCTAGCTACTTTTCAAATTGAGCATACAATGTGCTTAAAATGGCCTTATACAATTTGGGTATGTTTGGTTGGATTGAGAATATGCTATTTTTGGAGTTAGGCAATTTAGAAAAGCCTATTCGGTGTTTAGGTGGGTTATAATTGCTAGAATAGTGAATCCAAATTTTTTGTCTTATTAATTAGAATATATTATTTCTAAGGGTTTTGAGATTTGGCTATTATAATAAGACAAACAATAGTTATTCTTGATTTGACTATTCTAGCTATTCTTGCTTTATAACCAAGAGGGAATACATATATACAAAACGAAGAGTCTTTTATTGAACGTGCGAAAAAAAAGAACAACGCCTTATAAATTTTAGCTGTAATTTTTTACTTATAGGAGATGTCTGTGATTGGAAAATGTCCCATTTACCTCCTCTTAATGAGAAAAATAGAGCAAGTAATATCTCTGTGAAAGTCAATAATTTTACGTACTTTTTATTTAGAAATTATATGACAATCGTTTTATGTCACACGAGTTTCACAATTAAAATGCAAATTATCGACATAAATTTGCATTAACTATATATGTGACACAAGTTTCACAATCGTTTTATGTCACACAAATTTCACTATTAGAGGTTAGAGCTTGAGCAAACTCAAAACTTTACTCACCAGTCACCACCGCAAGTTTCTCATCTTCTTTTTCCCAGTCAATTCAATAGGGTACATCTGGATGAACTCTATAATAGCTAGAATAGCTACTGTTTAGAATAGTAAATAAGAATAGCTACCGTTTAAGAACAATGTTAACTCAAGCTATTCGGAATAGTGAAAAAGTTGTTTGTATTGCATATTTGGAATAGAGTTTGGAGGGAATGAATAAAGTAATAATTTATGTGTTAGATTAAATATAATACAATATAATATTAATTTAAATATTAAATGTAATATAATATTAGTTTAAATATTAGATTAGTATTAATATTGAAAGCAGCAAATGTTATTCCATGTTTTTGTAAGAATAGAGAATAGCCTTATTCTCTCTATTCCGAATATATAGCTCTATTTTTCGTTTGGATTGTCATTGTTCCGAATAGCAATACTATTCTAAAAATAGTGTTATTCTTAATGCATCCAAACATAGCCTAAGTGAGAAAATATACAAGTACAACCATGCTAATATATTACTCGTATCTTCTTCTTGAATCACCAGTAAGCTTAGCAATGCGCGCGGGTTATATATTATATTAATCTAACCTTAAAGCATGATTCAGCGATGTAACACTTTCTATCTAGTTAAAGGAAGAATTAAATAGAGGGTTAAATGTTTTCAAAGCATGCCTTTTATGATGGAAGTGAATTAATGTCAAAGATTCTAGAAGAGAAGTATTTTATTTTATTTTATGATTAATGAGGAAGGATGTTTTATAAAAAAAAAATAGTTTAACTACTGATTTTGTTATAACAATCTATATAAATCATAATTTTAACAGTTTAATTTGTCTATAATGAAATTTTAATTTTCAATTCTTATATTGTATTTGGGCATGAATGTAATATGAACACCATCAACTTTTAATTAAGATTATTAAAAACGGTAATTTTGTAATCGCATTGAAACAGCTTAGCTAGTTTGGAGTAACATAATTCTCAAGGATAATTAAGAAAGAAAAAAAGTGTTGCACTGAAGGAGTAATACACGGAACTAGCAGGGGCCGTGTCAATAATTGATGAATTAATTAATTAAGTACTACCATGTTCGATGTTAGTTGATGAAATAATATTTAATGTAGTTGTAAAGGTTACTTGCCAAAGAAATAATAATTAATTGAGTAAAGATGTTGTCCCCCGCACTCTAGTCCCCTAAACGTCCCCCTCATTCTAACTAACTTTGTCAATCATTAAACCACCTTGAAAAACGTGTAAAACGTGTAAAAGATGAGTCCAGTTTTTTTCTTTAAATACTTGATATCTTAGGTATGAATACTTGATGAATTATATATGAATATTTGATATCTTAGGTATGAATACTTTCCATATTTGAATATTTGATACCTTGAAAAACGTGTAAAAGATGAGTCCAGTTTTTTTCTTTAAATACTTGATATCTTAGATATGAATACTTGATGAATTATATATGAATATTTGATACTTAGGTATGAATACTTTCCATTTTGTATGAATATTTTCCATATATGAATATTTGATACCTTGAAAAACGTGAAAAAGTATGTCATCATGAATCTCATTTGAAAGAGAAAATTGTGTAGAACACGTTTGTGGTTTTAGATTTGCAAAATTCCTCATAGATCGTCAGAAATATTGGTTAGATTGAACGGAGAAAAAAAAAACCACATTGAAAAACGTGTAAAAGATGAGTAAGTGATGTGTCCAGTTTTTTTTTTAAATACTTGATATCTTAGGTATGAATACTTGATGAATTATATATGAATATTTGATATCTTAGGTATGAATACTTTTTATTTTGTATGTGAATTAATTTAATCAATGAATGTAGCACTGGTGGTGTGATCCACGTGACTTTTTGGTTGTGGTCCCCAATCCAGTCTGACAATTACTGGCCCCGAAAAGTAATGGTCCCCAGTTGAATAGATGTTTGACAAATTTTAGTGATGAATACTTCATTGAGTAGGTATGAATACTTTCAATTTTATTTTCTTTGTTTGACAGTTGAATAGATGTCTGACAGTTGTACTTTAACCGTTAGTTAGCGGGGGAACGTTTAGGGGACTGAATGGGAGGGACTGTTAGTCGATCCCTAATTAATTAATGTAGTGGTGAGGAAAGATATTTTGGAGATTCTGGAAAGCTTATTATTTTTAAGTAAATAATAAAGGTGATTGGTCGTTGTACTTTACGAAGAGTTGTGTAATAGTTAACGTATCTTACAGGGTTTTATGTGCAAAAATCAATCATTAATAAACCGGAAACCCCAAAATAGCACTTTTTGTTAGTAATGTCGTAAGTTCCGTCTGCCCTCCTTTTCCAATTTCAATTGCGCGAAAGTCGAAATCTTTTTATATAACCAAAGATACTCTCTAGAGGGAATACGAATTTTCTCTAAATAATTAATTAATTAAGTACTACGATGTTAGTTGATGAAATAATTAATGTAGTCCTAAGGGTTACTTGCCAAAAAAATAATAATTAATTAATGTAGTGGTGAGGAAAAATATTTTGGAGATTCTGGAAAGCTTCTTATTTTTAAGTAAATAATAAAGGTGATTGGTCGTTGTACTCTACGAAGGGTTGTGTAATAGTTAACGTATCTTACAGGGTTTTATGTGTAAAAAATCAATGATTAATAAAGCGGAAACTCCAAAATAAGACTTTTTCCGTCTGTTCCAATTCAATTGCGCCAAAGTCGAAACTTTCTCTTTCAAGGGTTTAAGAACTTTCTCTCTCAAGAGGCTCAGTAGAAATCGAGAAGGTCAAGGATTTAGTAGAAGCCGCAAAAGAAAAGATTTGTGTTTTCGCCTCTCTCTCTCTCACATGGAAGGTTTTAGGGTTTAGGTAATTTTTTTTTTCTCTATATATCCCTTATCAATGTTTCTTTGTCTTAATCTCGTCTAATAGTTACGTCTTATCATCCTTCTTTTTCGAAAATTTGTGGTCCTCAAAAGAAATATACGTTTGCCCGAATTCCTCCAAGATGCAAGAAAGCATTTCTAAATGATTTTTTTTTTGGTGCCAAACGAGAAATTTTCTTAATTAAAATGAAAATAAATTCGAACTAATACCCCCTCTCTTTCGCTTGAAAATTCAAGAAAAGCTCGCTATTTTAAGAAATTCTTTCTCTAGGTTTACTTTAAATTATAATAACTTAGGGTTTTTCCTATTTTTTTCCCTGTTTTCCATCTTTAAATTCAGCGCTTAGCATTTTCTTTCTCTAACCCCCCCGCCTCCCCACGTCCCGTTCTTGATTCACCCCAAAATGATGCCAGTTTACGGAATTAGGGTTTATGTAAACATTTTTAGTTCCAGTCTTTAAGTGACGGTATTATAATGCAGTGTAAATTGGGTTTAAGTGAAAAAGGTGTAAATAGGGTGTTTATGGGTATTTTTGAAAAATATCCACAGGAGACTTTTAACATTTCATTCTTTTTAGGATACTAAAATAGTTCTTGATTGCATTTCATGATTCAGATTTGCTAAAAAGGAGAGAAAACCATGGCTGAAAAAGGAGAGGAAAGAGAGCATCCTAAGCCTAGCCTACGGGAGACCCTAACTTCAACAGAAGGAGCTCAACGTCAGAACAACAACAACAACAGGGGGAACCAGTCTGACAAGCGGGGCCAGTCTCTGAATGATGAAGCCAAGCGTAAATCTGATTGGTGGGGCATGACTTCTGGTCAAAAAGAATCCGATCCTCTCTCGTGGAACCAGTCTAGGAGGATGTCTTCTAGCCACAGGTTCATATTTTTTTATGGTTTTATGTTCTGTGTGGTATGCTATAACTTAATTACTAACATGAAGCACTAACCAACTTGTGAATTTTTTTTTTGGTAGAAATGTTTGAAGAAGTTCTACAAGACATGGAGGTGATTTGAGGCAACTTCTTAACAGAGTGATAAACTGGATAGAAGAGTCTCTATCTCCTCCACACTGCATTCAAGATAGTTTTTATTACGAGTGTTTTTGCAAATTTCACCTTAGGTACTTCCGACGATATAGAGAACCTTACTGTGATCTTAGGAGGGTTTCATGGAGCAATGGCAAGAAGCAAGCTGCTACATATCCTAGACGCTTGACTCTATGTTCTGGAAGAGAAGGTTTCCGACTTGACTGGTATGATGCTAATCAGAAGGAATCTGATGGGTGGGGTCATAACTATTCACCAATAAAAAAATCACGATCAAGGTCTTTGACCCGTAGCTCTCAAGCCGCAGTTGGCACCAACAATAACAACAAGGAGACTGATAGTTGGGGCACAGCTCTTGATCAAACTTGCGCTGATGCATGGAATCAACCTAGTTCCAACCTTTCACCTTATCTTGGTCTGAAGTATCCATATTACTATTCCCCATTGGTAAGCACCTCTTGTTCTGGAGGAACTGATGCAGATATGCAACCTATATCATCCCCATATGCAATTGTGGGGACTCAACTCCCGAGGTTGTCTGCTGTCAATCCAGTATCCTCAACTCCCGAGGTCCCTAAACTCGGGCAGTCACAACCAAATCAAAATCTTGTTGTGGCAACTGGAACTGCAGCAGTAGAGACAACAGATGCGATCGATAATCACAGCCTCCGATGGGCACTGGTAGGTTTTGCGAAGCCAAAGCTGAAGCCATTGTGGTTAAATCAGCACTTGAACGATGCTAATTACCAGCAAATACTTTATAAATTTGTGAATAATGTCACTCGATCCCTTGGAACTTGTGCCCCAAAGACCTGCGTGGACAGCTGCAAGTTCGTTAAAAAAGAAAATGACAGTCTGAGCAAATGTCTACAGGTTTGTATTAGTTTTTCTCTCTTTTGATTAAGTAATTATTTTCCTTCTGCTTTGGATTTTTTTTTTTCTTAAAAAAACTTATGTCAAGTTTGCAGCTTGTTCATCATATAATGTCTAATACTTTCCTTTTACAGATGTACCTGGGAAGGTTTGTGACCGAGGACGTCATGATGAATATTTAAGAGACTTTTCAACTGTATGAAATTTTGTGTTTTTGTGATGTTAATCAGTTTACATATGTTTCATATGCAATATGTTGATATCATCTAAAGAGAGGATATTGTTAAGGACTTTTCAATGGAGTTTAAAGTAGATTTGGTAGGTACAGAAGAAACAAAAAGGGAAATATTTAAGACTCACTGTGTTATTTGTTTGTTTATGTAGGTAATTTACGTGAGAAGGGACTGAAGAATTATCAAGAATTATGGGCTTTTCTGCAAGATTTATATATCAAACATCACCATTTCTTAATTCTTATCCTTTTCCAAATTAATTGGCTGAGCCGAGAACTCCATTCCTGGCTCCCTCATTGTGTGATACTGATGCTATTCCTATTATATCTAAGCTTGTATTTATGTAGGACAGTTTATTGCATATATCGCTGAACTGATAAATTTGTGTATTAGTTATCTCATGTCTGTGTAGTATTGTGTGCCAGACTGCCAGCCATTACAAATCAGAACTCAGTACTGATTAAATTTTCTTTTTTAATAAATATTTGTTTCATAGTTGTCCTATCATATTGTTGTTTGATCATTGTTGGTTATTGTATAACCAGAATCAAGCCATCGTTCTCTGGATTTTGTCATCTATATGGAAACGAATTTTGGCTTCATATTTAATTTTGTTTACATTTGACAGGCGTTTAAACTTAAATTAATAAGTCTTATTCATGATATGATCCTTAATATAATAATATCAAAATGTATAGCTAAATAACTACAGAAATCCACATTGATGATGATGAAATCTTCACCGTCTTGAACTGTCTCCTAATTGTAATCCTTCCTGACCAGCATTCCAATTATGGAATATTCTTATAAAACATCCTTTATTATACTTATTTATTATAAAACTGTCCCCTGTAATTCATGTTTCTGAAGCCAATAAAAAATCATTTGTTTTTTTTAGTTGTTTGCAATTTATCAAAACGCAGTTTCAATTGTAGTTCAAAATATTGTACTATTTATTTCGATCTTCAAAATTTGGAAACATTGCATGAAATTTGTAGTTCAAAATATAAAGAAATATATCAAAACATGCCTCATTTGTCGTTCCGAATAATATTGTACAAGATGTTCCCATATTCTCGTTTCAAAAGATAGAACGATTTTCACTGCTTTCCAGATATGAATTACAATTCTAATTTCACAATTTGAGACTGTTTCTATTTTTATATATATATTATATATAGGAGTTTAAATGGGTAAATGGATTCCAGAAATTCTACTGGCCCGATTCTCAGTTCTCACCCTGTTTATAATAGTAGTATATCTATGTAGGTCTAATTGCTCCATTGTTGTAAGAAAGCCAAGCCAGGCTTGAGTTTTGAGAACCTAACTTAACAATTAACATGAACTGTTGCCATTCTGACATTTGAGTTGTTGTTCAACAACTGAATGTCTTAAATAATTTTGAGCAGAGTGGATGAGCAATGTGTAACTCTAACAAGCACATGCATCCATTTCCATTTCCAAGGAAGTGTCTTTTAAGAAAAAGGTGGTTGATCCATTTTAAATGCGGCTACGAATTTAGTATTTAATTATTTCATGATGTCATTCTGATTCGGTTTGGGAACCTGTTGCATGTATATCGTAATTTAGATGTCTCATTTCATTATTTTGCATGCTTTAGCATGAAATTATGAGCAAGAATAGGTTTGCTTTGATGACGAGAAAGTTAAAGCCTTATTAAAGGTGGACAAGCATTTAGGAAAAGAGAGTATTTTGCAACCATACCCTTCTATAGTGCAGTGAGTTTGCTATATTTATTTAAAAAAAAAAATACTGATAGCTTACTTTCTTCTGAGATTAGAAAATTAGAAAATGGATTTATGGTGATAATCTTTGATCGTTTAGAGGGCATTGCTTTCATGTTACTAAAGGTTACTCAATTCAATATTAAAAATTAGGATTGCACTTTTTTATTTCCTTGTTCTTATTGCTTATAATGTCAGTGCCAGTGCTACTGTTGCATAACTATACTAGAGAAGGATATAATTTGTCTGGCAGAACCCATACGATAGAATACTAGAGAAGGATTGTTTGTTTGATGCACATAACAAAGTAAAGCTTCCGTTAGAAAGGCACAAAACAATTACAATAGTAGTGTGTTTCTCAGGTGTTTTGGATGGCTTTGAATAGAAACAGAGAAACATAAGTCAATCATCAGCCCAACGGTGAAAGGAAAAGCCCATTTAAAATAAATTACATATGTTTCTGTACCTCTTTCGTGTTATTCATCATTTGCTCTCCTTCCATCACAAACCCTTGATAGTTCCCCACGAAAAAAAACAGAGACCCCCAAATATCACTGATTCATATAATATTGAAAAAAAACAGAGATCCACAAATAACAGTGCGGAATAGAGGCCAGGCTTAATATGCAATTACTTTGTTCAACTCTTTTGAGTCCTTATAGGATCTTCATGTTGCACTAAATTTAACCTTTAAGTTTTTGCAATTAACTAAACCATTGTGCTACCAAAGCACCGTAATTCAATCCTTACTGCACCAAGCTCAACATTTCCAGACTTGATTTTGTCCAAACTAAATGTTAGGTTGAAACAATTGATTTGAAAACAAAAGAAATAAAGAAAATACAACCCAATTTGCATCCAAACAAAATGTTAACAGGTGCATCAAGACTACATACTTCATTAACGCAACATGAAGTAAAACATCTTCATCACAGGGTACAAGTATCACAACTAGTAAGCATTAAGTACTGCCAACAACAAGAGTTCCTCTCAAGACAGAGAGAGAGCAAAATAAGAAGGTTAGAAATATTACTGGACTCAATATTCCTAACATCTTTAGCATCCAATCTCAAGCCAACGATAACTTCAAAAACATCTGGAACGATAGCCTGCAATAATAAAACAAAATTTAATATTAACTACCATAATGCTTTCCAAATCACCTTTATCATGGAAATCTTGAAATAAGGCTATCAAAGAATGTGAAAGTACAGCCAAACAACTATGTTACAAAGTGTCTTCAAAATTCTAAATGAGAAATAAAAAATAAAAAATAATCGAATTTCTTGTTGGAATAAGGGAATTGAGCACAATTTGCAGTGGCTTGACAATGATTATTCCAGTGACTATAAAGTATAACTGAAGCCGTTGCATGTTTATTACTTTTGTAATTGTTTAGTTCTGAAGGGCTAAGTCTGGTTAGGTATCAAAATGGAGAGCATCTAGACTTACATTTCAGACAAGTGCTCCTTGCTTAGCGTGTGAATAACTACTGGTATTTTGGACAAATCAGCATCAGTGGTGGCATTGAACATGTACATGAAGCCAGTCATTTCTCGCAGAGCATTTCCCAAATGCATCCAACAGAGGCATCTCTTTGCATAGTAGACACTTGCATTCTCAGGGTCTTCCTCTATTGCCTACAATCAAAGCAGCTTAAATGCTTTAGAATTATTCAATGAAAATTATTTTTCCAACAACAGGTCAGAATTGTGTATCTTACATAATTACAGAGGACTAGTGCTGCAAGATACTCTTTCTGGAACAACATATCTTTGATTTTCTGTTTCAGATCCACAAGTCTCTTCTTGGAAACAACTTCCCGCTAAATCCATCAAAAGTAAGTCAGCAAAGCTAATATATTGATAATTTGTCATCGTTTCCAAAATTATTGCTCAAAATATAATCTTTTACGAGAAACATTGATCCAAAAATAAAAATAGGGAGTACATATATACCTCCTTTTTAAACTTCTCAGATGTAACATGACTAAGTAAGCTTTTAATGCTCCAATCTGGCACCGTTGGAATAGGAGAGGTTACAGGAAAGAGAATTTCTACAACCTCACTTTTACCCCTCATTGCTGCTACTTCTATGGGTAACCTTCCAGACTGCAACACATGTCGAAAGTTGGTACTTGATTGGCATTGCAGATTTGTTAAATTTAAATTATATAATTACTAGCCATATTGAAAGTCAATATATGCGTTGATTGATATTGCAATTTTGTCATAAACAAGGACAATTAATTCTTTATCCTTCAAAATACCTCAACATAATTTAAAAATAACACAAGAAATATCTCATATAACCTCACAGAAATTACAAAGCATGAATAAAAAAACCCTATTTTCTCCATCCTTTTTGTAATCAAAAGACAACCCACCTGCCCAAGCACACTATTACATTAATAAATGGACAGTATAGAGGTACCTTATTTATGTAATACAACAAAAAGATGAGGTTATGGTGATATTTCTCAGTTATAAGATCGAGCTATCTGCTATGCAATATCTCCCTTTTATCAAGGTGAATATCACATAATTTTTAGTGGTTACAATGGAAAAGATAGGTGAACTAACTTCGTCATGGAGATTGGGGTTGGCTCCAGATTCCAACAAGTACTCCATCAGCTCCTTGGAGTGGTAAGCCAAGCTTAACACCGGTATCTTGTTCACATCAGCCCCAACCTACGATATTCAAAATGAACATATGAGGTGTTATGATAGTTTTATGAAGGAAGTCTTTTGACATATAACATTGCAACTCAATGACAATAAAAATAATTTTGGACAAATAACAGTTGACATTTTACAATACATACAAATAATGAGGAGGATATTCTACATTTGAATGTTTGCAATTAACACCAAAGAATTAGAATATTTGAGACATTTCCAACTGAGAACCCACCATTAGCTTATTTGACCTATAAGTGAATATCATTTAGTAATTGACCACTCTTGGAAACAAAATCAAACAAAATGAACTGAAATGTAGTCATCCAATTTTACAAAACTCATCATAAATAAGATTTGATTGACTTGATTACGAAAATATCTGGGCTAACTTGCCATGTTTTGACTCAGGTTTAAAGGTTGAGTGTTATTTACACCTGAAAGATATATGGTTGGTGTTAAGTGATAAACATAATCAATGTTTGGTATAACTTAGAAGTATTGATGCAGTAATAATTTACACAAATACTGGAACAAAAAAGAGGATTCAAACTCCTAAATATAGGTGTCAAAATAGCAAGATTTGTACCTTTATCAGAAGTTTTACAATTTCCTTTGTTTCATCTGGTGGATGAAATGTACAATTCTCGTTATTCATCACAGCAACAAGGAGAGGGGTCACGACACCACATAACAACTCATTTGGCTGACAAGACAATAGTTCATTTGGTGAATGTAATACAAGTTAAAACTAAGTTTTACATTCTTTAAAATTAGCAACAGTTTTGCCCAAGTTGAGGCAAGAATTTGTCAAGCCCATTTGCATGTCAGATTGGTTAGGTTGAGATTCTTGGGCTACAACAAAACCTATTCTAATTAATATTCTGATAAAATAACAATTATTTGAGCAAAGAGAAAAGTGAGAAAGACAAGTACATTGGCATTGTGAACCAACAAAACCTTCACACAAGATATGTGACCATGCAAAGTAGCCAACAGCAAGGGTGATCCGGTAAAGTTTTGCACATCGAGTTGGGCACCTTTAGTCAATAGCACTTCAATTGCCCGAGGTTTATCTGAAATAAGAAAGAGTGAGTCATTTCTTTATTATCGCATATAACTCCTAAATTAAAAATGGTGCACATTCAGATTAGATCATTTGCATCTTACATGTTTTAGTTTTATCATAACAACCATTCCAACCCCGCAAGAAATTAAAGAAAAAGAAAGCATAAGAATGGTTCAACAATTAGAGCTATAGTTCAGCATGATGCAAAAGGTATATTGCAATAAATTCTAATTATTTGCCCAAAACACTAGTGAGTTGTCTTTTCCTAAGTCAAAATAAGAAAATAAAAAATTAAGCCAAACACATGACTTTCACTAATTATGGTAACATTCAGATTCAAGTTAATTCATTAAAGAGGTAAATAAGACACTTTTTTTAAGGTCTATGCTTCAATTTTAATAATCAACTGTTATCGCAAATACACAAAAATTTAAGGTGCAAATTGCAACACAAGGCAGCTATTTGAAAAATGACAAGATGTTGGGCTTAATTTGGTTAGCCACTAAGAAAAACATTAGAATTGTAATTAACAGATTAGAGAGACCTCCAATGACAGCATCATGGAGAGGACTTAAGCCATTGGCATCTTTGACATTGAGATTAGCACCACAGTTGATGAGAGACTCGATGGCATTTGGATCCCCAAAATTAGCTGCAAAACATAATGGTGTTTTCCCTACAAATAATCATCGAAACAAAAATCAAACAAAAATCCACAAGAGAAAATAAACAAGATGAAAAAGACAACTAGCAGAGATGTTGTTCAATTTTTGGTAAAAGGAGTTGCTCAAGTTAAGAATACTTGGTGTAGTTGCAAAAATCCCTAAATTGTCTCGGCAGCATTGTTCTAAAAGAACCATAGTAGAAGAGAACTTAAAACAAATTCAGGACTATAAGGAAGTAAAATTCAGAACCATAGTAGAAGATCTAACCTGAGTGAGCAGCCAAATTGACATCAATCTTCAAATTCTTGATCAAATACTCACATATCTCTCCATGCCCCAGCCGTGCTGCATAATGGAGAGGTCTATCTCCTTCTTCATCACACAACTCAGAAACCATCTTACCTATTTTTTCTCTTCTGCTGCTGAATGTACTTTCACCAATTTCTGTATCATTGTTTGTATATATGACTAAATGAGTCTATGATAAAGGTGCAAGTAAATTGGCGCTTTTTAGATTCAGAAAATTGGATCTGTCCTATGAAATTGTGCAAGTAAAGCTGCTGAATGCATAGGTAAAGCAATCTTTTAAAGTTATTAGATAAAGCTAGCAACTATATATAGTGCTTTGTTTCCTTATGATGGATCTGTCCAGTGAATAGTGTGGGAGAACAACTGCTTAGTGCTTAGTGCCCGCACTCAGCAGGCTGCTATACCTATGCTATAAGTCTACGCTCTTTACAATACAATCTTTTCTTTTCCCTTCTCAATCTAAAAATAGATTGTTTGTTTGTAGCCTACCAAAAAGGCACCCGCACCCGCACACATGTTAATTGCTAATTAAGAAGTTCGCACTTAGAAAAAATGCTACCATATTTTAAAAATCTTGATTCAGATATAAAAATAATTTGTTGCTTTATAATATTAATAATGTACCAAAATATTAATATTTTACAAAAAAACAAAACAAAAAGTTTGCTAGTTTATAAAATAAATGATGTAATTCGTCAGAAATAATTCAAAAGATATTATTCAAAAATAACATTTCGAAGAATATCTCTGTGCTTAAACGTTGTACCATTAAACAATGATCATGTCGTTAGATATTGTTAGAATGTTTTTTTAAAACCTCTGATTACATATAAAAGCTGAGACAACACATAATATAATAAACACAAACAGAGAGGCATGTCGCTTCTCAAATTATCTAGGTTGATTTTTTTAGAAAAATAACACCGTTGTATTGGTAAATGGGAAATTGATATTGGTATTGGTCCTGCAAGAATTGTTTGGACCGAATTTTTAATATTTTTTTATTAATATGAATAAAAAAAATACAAATTAAAAAAAATAAGTTCGAAATCTGAAATCTCGGATAGTAGGACTAACGCCATATCTATAAGGTCCGCAACGAATTACATAATTTAAAACATCTCAAAATTGAATTGAAAAACTTCATGAACTCAAAACAAAAATATATATGTGGATGGAACATCATAGTTTATGGAGTCCACGCCCAGACACCATAAAAAAAGGTATCCACGTGGAGTGATACCGCGAATATAATTGATAGAGATAATTTACGTTGCTATTATTAAATAAGATTAAAAGTAAAAAAACAGTTTTAAATGTATGTTGGACAAAATATAGTAGCATATCAAGATAATGAAGAGATTAAGTGAAACTTGAGTTCCGTTTGAAGATTCTAATGTTTTTTAAGTTCTTTTGGGTATAAAATGAGGGTTGAAGATTCGATGTTTATGGAATGCGGTAAATTTCGAAGATGTCACTTCACATTCACACTGAGAGCAATATCTTATCTTAGCTAATTAATTATGTGATATATGTTTTTCAAACCATTACAAAATATTATTCATTTTTAAATTGTTAAAAATTCAAATCACTTAACGAACGATAAATACATGAATAAAATGCCATCCTTTTTTACTGACATAATATGTACACGTGCGGATCATGTATGTAAATGCATTTAATTTTAATTATTTTCTACCTATAACTTGGCTTTTTCGTCGAGTGTTCTAGCACGATTATTTACGCATAAAAAAGAGGGAACCGTGTATACTTGAAGAGTGAACTATATTAGAATTTTCAAGCACAAAATTATAAACTTTATATTGGACGAGATATATATAAATAATATTTTATATATTTACCGTAATTAATAATACCCTCGTATTTTATTAGAGCCAATTGTCCACCTTTTTTTTTTATTTTGTGCTTGAAAATTCTCACCTTTTTTTACCATGATAGAATTACCCTGTTTAAATGTCTTAACCAAATAAGACCATATTATGTGTTTTTAATTATGTTTCTCAAAGTTGTGTGCCAAGCATCAGAAAAAAGAGAAAAGGAGTGCGTCTGACGCTCATTAGACTTCAATTTGAATTTGATGGATTCGCTTTGGTCCGATCCGCTTTAAGATATGTGCATACTAGAATTGTACGATTATTAAAGTGAACTCGCACGATTATTGAAGCGCATATGGATGTTAAAGTGAATCGAATGGAAGCGGAAACCATTGAACTCAAATTTGATTTTTCTGAAATAGAATTCTGTTCAGTAAAATATTAGAATTATTTATCTCCAAAAAAATTGCGCATTCTTTTCTTTTACTTCTTCTCTAAAATATTGTGACAATTTTGTGCAGAGACTTTTTTATGTATCGATTTATATTTAACTAAGATATTGATATTTCATTATTTAGTACTTTGTTGCACATTGGTTCTTTGATTAATGTAACCCAACTATTCTTCAATTGCGTTATTTAGTAATTTTTTAATCTTCAATGTCATCTCTAAAAATTAAGGAAGTAATATCAATATCGAATTAAAAAAAAAACATTAACCGAGCGTTAATCTGAACAAGAAATTATATTATTTATATAAGAGATTCTTCAACTTTTTTAAACCAAGTTCTCTAAAAAATAACTTTTTTAAAACCAAGTTGGTAGGGAACTTTTCAACATAAGGGATATTCAAAAAATCTTTTTTAAAACCAAGTTTGTAGTAGGGAACTTTTCACACCGTTAGTGATACAACTTTTTCACAAGAATGATACAATACAACCTTTTACACCGTCAGTGACAAAGCACGTTAAAGGCTTACTTACAGTCTTACACTGAACTGTAGCAGCTGAGACGTAGAAGTATGTAAAGAGAAATGGTGCACTGAGCACTACACAAAAGGTACAAAAGGCCTATTTGTCTTTTTGTGATGAGAAATTACTTGAACAGATCAGTTGTTTGGTGTACCCTACCTAAACTGACATATGAACATTCCATTTCATATACTATACACTATAATCGGTGCTGTACATAAATCAACATTCCATTCCATATATACCCTACCTAAACTTGCCTAAATAACATCACGGTTTAAAACTATTTCGTAGACCATGTCTACACTCAACTGACAGCGTCCTCCCTAAAACCCAAGCCTCTTGTCTCACTCTCTCAGCACTCTTTCCTCTTTTCTTTTCCTTTTCCTCTCTGCTTCTCAGACAAGCCTTCTCTCTCTGCTAAATTGTTAATAGAAAGGAAAAGAAACATAACAATGGCGAGACAAAGGAATCCTTCAGGTATACTTTCATTCTATCTTTCCCTCTCTCACTCTACTCTCTCTCTCTCTCTATAATCTTTAATCGGCACTTTCCACTTGCAGATGTGAAGAAGATTATAAAGATTGCAGATGCGGCTTCGTCGGGGAACCTCGGCATGGTTAAGCGTGAGTTTATGTAAATAAATACTGTTTCTTGTGATTTTGTTTAGTTTCGGTCCTTTTAAGGAGGATTAGAGGATCATAATTCATAGGGTTTTTTTAGTTTTCATTTTTGTTGTTGTTCGTTTCTTATTGGTTTTAAAATAAAATCACTAATGCGAGTTTTTATTTAGACTTTTGATTATGTCTCTACTTCCCGTTTATACCTCTAACTAGGATTGCATAACCATACACCTGTTCTTTTTCTCTGTATTTTATTTTCTAATGTGAGTAGACACAGATGAAATTGCCAATTCATTAGTTTCTTATTGGCTTAAGGAATAAAAAATCACTAATAAGAGTTCTTTCTTTTAGAAGTCAAGATTTACTTCCCGTTTATACCTCTAAGTTTAAACTGGACAGATCCAGTGTCTCAAAGTTTAAACATGTTTTTCAAACAATCGAAGCTAAAAAAGTATTGACGGTTTTATTTAAGACTAGAAAAGTTTTGTGATTCTAATTTTGTGTGGTGACGTTCTCTGAAATTTTGGTACATTCTTGATGGCAGTAATAGGAGAAGGTATATCCGAAAAGAAAAAAGAAAGAATAGGTGAGATGATTAATTGCTTGGTTGGCAAAGATGGAAATGGAGTTCTCCATAATGCAGCAGGCCGGGGCTATGCAGAGATATGCGAGTACTTGATCGAGAAATTCAATGTTAATGTCAATTCAGTGTCTCAGTCAGGTCAGATCTCATTTTTTTTTTTTCTGACTTCAAAGGTTTGTGAATTTTCAACAAGTGCTAATCAACAATCATTTGTTCTAAAACAATTCTGTAGCATTATATCCATGCTTATTATTTTTTTTTAAAGAAACATGGATTTTAATTAAAAGAAAAACTGAGCTTTTCTGAACTGTTTATGTGCTGTTGGAATTTTCATGGAATTTGAGAGCATTTTTCTGGGTCTAAGGTTCATACCTGAAACCGAACTGGCACAGAACTGTACCAGTTTGTACCACCATACTAACTGGGGGATTTCGAAGAAGGAATTCTTACTATTTTACAAAGCTATTTGTGTGAATTCAGTTTCTGCAAATTACACCAAATCATCTTACCTCCTTTTACTCCTTTTGCCAAATAAAGAAATGGATTTTGCTGATATATAGCTCTCTTTTCTAATTCTTCTCTTGTGGGGATTATCTCTTGATTTTGTGCTCTATTGTACATTTGTAGGGAAAACACCTATTGGTTTTGCGGCTAATTTTGGAAATCCAAATGTCATTGAGTATCTTATCAAGCGTGGTGCTAATCTCAACATGCAAGATGCCAATGGCTTTACTCCTCTTCATGATGCTGTTGTAGGAGGTCTCTAATTCTCTATATATAACAGTCTTTTCTTTCTTTTTTATTTTGCAAACCACATGTAACCAAACATATTCTTGTCAATAGCACCTGTTTCTTGTATTGCAACTAGCATCCCACATATCTTGTGCTATTTCAAGCAGCAGATGAAGACAGCATGGATCTCACACAAAATATTTGTGCTACTCACATGTAGCCTATTCACATCCAAACTGAAGTTTAAACCTAGCAAAATATTCTTAATTACCTTCTTATATTAACTTACAACCGAATAGCTCTACAAGCAGTTAATACTATCTTGGAGCTGACATATGCTTGGCTTAATATTTGTTTAGGTTCTGACTTAAAAGTATATATACAGTTTGGCAAATAATGAGAACTCAGTGCTATACCTTTTACATCTTACTGAACTATGGCTAGCTTTCCTTGCAAGTCTTAATACGATGTCAGTGAGACAAAGGAGAATGTGTCTTTCCACAAGACTTTTATGAAACTAAGCACCTTTTGTAATTTAGGTTTTATGTGTAATAACGAAGAAATAAATTACTCTTCATTTCAGTGCAACCTCAAGCACTGGAAGTGCTACTGTCAAGAGGCGCTCGGGTCAACACACAGAGCTTTGTTGGGTCGCCTCTTCTTCTTGCCACATTGCGGGGCGACATACCTTGCATGAAGATTTTGCTGGACCACAGTGCTGATGTACTAGTTCCTCTTGTTCAATTTTCTCTTTTGCTCAAATATTATGCATGCTTATATATATAGATTGGTTGTTTTATCTTCTGCAATACTTCATTTTAATTCCATTTCTTATGATATAAGTTTGAAAAAGAAGTATATGCATGGTTGTTTTGACCTTTGCTTCAAAATTTTAAATTTGATTAGGTTTAGTCTTGACCTGTTGGCATGCAAATGAATCCTTGTGTGAACCCAACTTACTTTTGCTGTTGCTAATTTGAAACAATGTAAAGCTTAGTTAGGACTTGTAATATATTTTCACCAATTATGCTGACACTTCTGATCAGCCAAACAAGATGTTATGCCATGTGGTCACGCCTCTTCTGGTTACTGTGATGAACAACAAGAAGTGTTTGTTTCAGCAACAAGCTGAAGCTAAGGAGCTTGCAGAACTTCTCATAAAGGTAGAGATTTGATGTGTTGATTGCAACAAGCAATGCTAAATAAAATTAATCATTTCTGATTTTTGCCAGTAACATCCACTTTATTTTCGTTAGTTGCAAATAACACTTGGACTTTTACAGTAATGCTCATGCCACTAAAAATGACTAATACTGCTAATACTTTATAACTAACTCAAATATATGTTATATATAGTTGTGTAAAATTGAAGGCCATATCATTTTCTTATTCTGTTGCTACTTTGTGATTCTTTTAATATTTTTAAGGGCAAATGCTGAAATGCAGCATTAATTGGAATCTCCACTTATTCCGTCCCAGTAATCTAAATGGTTGGTTCTCAGTTGCATGTCCATCAAAATTGTTGGCAGTAACTTGAAAAATAGGAAATGTCATGTCTAATTTGCAGGACATGTAAAATGTTGAGTATTATTTTGTCGTGAACCTTTTTGTGTTTTGTATCACCGAATTGCATTGCTATGTCACTAAACAGTAACTGCTCTCATAAAGTGACAAGAAGTCCTCATGCACATGTTCCTTTTAATTTTTGTAGGCTGGGGCTGATGTGAACAAGGTACCAATTTTAGGCTTGGCCTATCATTCAAAGGAGCTAATGGAGTACCTGTTGGAATCTGGAGCAGACCCAAATCTCACTGATGAAGTTAGTTCCCCTTTTATTCTTTTTAAGTGAAAATTTGTGCAACATGCAACATGCACCTTGGAAAAAAATGTGAGTTAGTACGTAGTCCTTAATAGCTGGAAAGTTTACCACACCTCAATCGTCGTAGTTAATTTATACAGAATTACCCCCACCTGCTCTTATGTTATAGTGTGCTAAGGTAGGCTGTCTTTTTTTGAATGATGTAAGATGCAAAACAGAGAGGTATGGTAGCTGGTTTATGTATTTTCTGCTGGCCAATATCTGATATTTCTTAATTTTTTTTGGGGGTTAATTAATTGAAAATAAATTTATGTCAAGGCATTAATTAAATAGAATTTAGTGCCCTTGTTTTTGACAAATGGAGATCTGGTCATTATATAATTCAAATTTTAGCAAATCTGCTCTTAATTTGCAGTCTGGAAGGTTGCCAATAATAGTAGCAGCAGTCAGGGGTAAAAAGGAGATTGTGGAAACTCTGTTTCCGCTAACAACGCCTATTCCAACCATGCCAGATTGGAGTATTGATGGCTTGTTTAATTATGTTGAATCTCAAGAATATAAAAAGGAGGTATGTAATCTAGCTATATTGTTCTATCTATGTCAAAACCTTTTGTTAAAGATTATTGTTTCAATTCTACTATTCTGGGAACCATAAAATTACAAAGATGAACTAGTATCTTTTTTATCGATTCAGAGGGAAGTTCTTTCCAAGAAGAGACTTGTGGAATTGAACAAGAAAATCCAAGCTGCACTATCCCAAAAAGAGTATCTTGTGGCGCTAGTCCTCTGTACTTATGTAAGTACCAATTAGTTTGTCATAATTTGGAATACTTTTCTTTCGTCCAATAATTCTAAAGCTACTAATGAGTTGTTTTAATGGGAGGCATTGGAGGAACGTCCTGAGGATGCAAGTGCCTACTATGTGAAGAGAAGCCGCTGTTGGATGCATTTGGGAAATGCCCAGTGTGGAGTGACTTCTATCACTTACAAACTTAATTCTACCTTGGATGCTAACAAATCCAATTCGTCAGAAGATATCCGTACCCTAGGCAAGGACTATCTATCACGAAATGTAAGTTTGACTATTATTAACGAAAAAAAAATTACCACAGCATGTCACTGTACCACAACTACTTGGTTATAGATACAAGTTGTTTTGAAGCAATTTTTTATGTTTCATACAATTTCACAGTAGCAGCATAATGTGTAATCAATTTTAGCAGTCTCAACTCTAAGGTGATTTGAGTTATCATAATGTGTAATCATTTCTTTTGAATTATTGTTAATTGTTTTGCAGGATTATTTTCCAGCTGCACTTGCTTTTGGTGCTGGCTTGAGTTTGGATTCTGAAGATTTTAAGAATGAAATGAGGTAAATTTTTACTTTCCCTTTTATTTCTCTGATCTAGTTTTCTGTTTCATTAGTAAATTTTGCTGACGTGTCTAATGTTACATTGCAGGGGAGTGGTGGACTGTGCACTCAAATCTGGTGATCACGTATTGCCAGATGAACTAGAAGAAATGGGGAAACCTGCATTCACCGTGACAATTGATATAGACAAAATGAAGTTTAGTATTCACGACTAATTATGTTTGAATTAGTTGCATACTGTTTTGGTGCAGCAGCACTTATTTGGTTATTTTGTTTTCTTTTTATGCCTTGGAGGGAAGGAACTGTAGCTGTTTTTGTTAAGAGTTCTGTACGAGTACTGTGAACTGTTATAGAAAAAAATTACAGAAGCTCTCTTACCTCGGTGTGAATTGTTGTTGTTTTTTTCTTTTTTCTTCCTTCTCCATTGACTATACCATCAGTTCTCTTTGAAAGGAAAATGAACTCTCCTTTTGAAAAGTACTGTTGGGGCTCTTTCGGAGCAAAATTTGGCTGGCAGCAAGGTGATCATACTGCATCATTTTTTATTTAAAACACGGGACCCTTGTATGATATTTTAAAGGATCAGCTTTATTTATCAGTATTTTCAAATGGGCCATTTTGTAAATAAGATTTGGTTGACTTGATTACGAAAAAACCTGGGCTAACTTGCCGTGTTTTGATATAGATTTAAAGGTTGAGTGTTGTTTTACACCTGAAAGATATATAATTGGTGTCAAGTGATAAACATAATCAATGTTGGGTATCTCTTACGAGTTACCTATATAAATTACCTATATAAATTCCCTTTGTGTTTATTGTGCAACTAACGAATCTACTTTAAACTCCACTGAATAGTCTCTTAACAATATCCTTCTTTAAATGATATCAAAATAATGCATATGAAACATGTGTAAAATGATTGTTCACCAACATAACAACGCATGTGACAGTACTATGCTATCTGCAAAATGTAGAACTTCATATCCAATATTCAATATACCAAACAGATCCTATTGCATGCCATTTATATTCTACTGTCATGGGAAGACTGTCACATTTCACTCCCATCATATCTGCAAAAAGATAGAAAGATTTATTAATCTCAATTTTAAATAAATATTATGTAACTTAAACATTTATACCACTCAACAATACATAAGAACTGACAATGTACCTCATATTCTTTATGACGTCCTCACTCACAAACCTTTCCAGGTACATCTGTAAAAGGAAAGTATGAGATATTTTATGATGAACAAGCTGGAAACTTAACATAAGTTTCATTTAAAAAAGAAAAGAACCCGAAGTAAAAGGAACATATTTACTTGATCAAAAGAGAAAAAATAATACACACCTGTAGAAATTTGCTCAGACCATCATTTTGTTCTTTTACAAACTTGCAACTGTTCTCATGGGTCTGAGGGACACAAGTTCCAAGGGATTTACTGAAGTATCTGCAGGTAATCAGCTTCTTTCAAGTGCCTTTTTAACCAAAATGGCTTCAGCTTTGGCTTTGCAAAACCTACCAGTGCCCACTTGAAGCTGTGATTATCAACCTCGTCTGTTTTCTCTCCTGCTGCTGTTCCATCTTCCACGACGAGATTTTGATTCAGTTGTGACTGCCCTAGCTTGGGAACCTCAGGAGTTGGGTCCACTGGATTGCCAGAAGACAACTGAGAGTCAGCATCTGATACCCTAGCCCGAGAGGTCCCCACCTTTGGGTCCACTGGTTGCATAACTGCATCGCTATTTGGCTTCAAAAACCTTTCAGCAACACAATTTTGATTTGTTTGTGACAGCCCCACCTTGGAAACCATTATTGGATTCTGTTGATTTGAGAGAGATTGAGAGGCCGTTGGATTCACTGAAAGGGTATCGGTACCATGTGAACTTGCAATACACATATCGTTATCCCATTGAGATGCCGTTGGATTCATTGGATGTTCTATTCCTGGTGAGTTCTCTGCCACTTTTTC
The DNA here is from genome assembly GCA_011114355.1 of Carex littledalei. NCBI lineage: Eukaryota > Viridiplantae > Streptophyta > Magnoliopsida > Poales > Cyperaceae > Carex > Carex littledalei. The sequence continues at coordinate 14,689,384 of CM022089.1, read as the reverse complement.
TTTCACATCCTCATGATATTGAGATGAAATCTGCAGCCCCTGTGAAATGGTTCCTTCCATTACGACCACCCTTTGTTTTGTTTTGCAGTAAGCATCTAGTATAAGCATAGTATTTTCTGCTGCTCTGGGCACTGCCCCCTCAGTGCTGCTTTCGTGCAGTGTTGTGGTATGAGTAGCCCTTGACTCACTGCCCTGTCCAGTATTTGCGAGACCACCCCAATTGTAAATCAAATTTGAATCTTTAAGTGAACTCTTGAGAGCATTTACCGACCAGTCATGCCATTTCGGGCCTTCCCATGATGTCACTTTAGCAGCATTATCTCCATAATTCGTTTTCTTCTCATACCTACCCTCTGAGCCTTCCCTGTTCTCTCTATCTTGATCCATTCTGGGCACACGACTGGGGCTCCTATGCAAAATAGGTGATCTTCTAGACCTGCTTATTGGGCTGTAGGAAGAGTCTCTCTTCTCTCTCCTATATTGTGATCAAGTGTGAAACTTAGTGAGGATCAACCATTAAAACAGAGACAGAACCTCTGATTATGGAAATGAATAGAAAAGGTTCATACCTCTTTTGGCATCTGTAAGGTGAATTGGTACGACCTCTTCCTCTGTACCTGGACCCACCTTGGCTCCAGCCAGTTCTTTGTTTATTGTCAGGTGAGTAATTGCCGTCTCTACATCTTGGCCTGTCCAGGTCCCATCCAGTTCTTCTCCATTTGGGTGCAGGTGAACGACTTTGGTCGCCTGGTTCCTGTCCTCTTCTGCAAATTAATTGTTATGAATGGCTTAAAATTAGTACGTACTAATTAGGACAATGCCAGTAATAGGGATTAATGTAAAAAGAACCTTAAAGCCTTAAATGATAGCAAGCACCACAGATTTAGAAAGTTCTTCAGTAGTACAACTCCCTTGAATTACATGTGCAGTTTACCAATGTGGATAGTTATATACATACCTCTTGAAACCACGATCAGGTGAAAGGTTAGACCTAGGCTGATTCCATGCATCATGGCCAGTTTGATCAAGAGTCGTGCCCCACCCATCAGTATCCTTATTGTTATAGTTCTTGTTGATGTCGAATGCAGCTTGAGACCAAGGGGACACAGACCTTGATTGTTTGACCGGTGAAGAGTCTTGACCCCACCCATCAGATTCCTTTTGGTTAGCATTATTCGTTGATTCCTGTGCCACCTGAGACCACTGAGACAGAGACCTACATCTGGAATCTTCCACATTTGGAGAGGCCAGACCCCACCTTTCAGATCCAGTCCTTTCGTTTAGATCAGAGCATTTTTTTTGGGGAGATGAAAAGCCTAACAATTTCTCCCTTTCGTATTTTGTTATGTTGGTATAAGTAGGACTCATTCCTTGCCTGTTGAATCTTTTACAAAACCCAAGAGAGAAATGGGTGTCAAACCATAGACAAAAGTTGTCGAAATTTAGTGGACACTTATATTTTAGTAAATAGCAAAAATATTTGAAGCAAATATGTATTCACAATTATCGACTCCTGACCAGCAAATAGTTGAAATATTTGTATAAAATTGTCTTTCAACTCAAATGCTTATATTCTACTGCAGTGAAAATTAATAAGCTTTCAGGTTACTTAAGCATAATATCATGCCTGCTAAGATGACTCGGACCAGTACTACCTCTCCCTCTGGACCTACCCCGGCCGCATCCAGTTTTTCTCAGTCTATTTTCTGGGGAAACACTACGCTCACTGCGTCTTGACCTGTCTGGATGCTGGCCATTTTTTCTCCATTTGTGTTCTGGTGAGCGGCTACTGTCTCGTCCAGTTCTTTTCCGTTTGCCCTCAGTTGAAAATCTTCCGTCCCTTGATCTAAATGCACTACACCCATCTCTACGTCTGTATATTGACTTGTCAATGATCAAAGAAATAGCATTCTGGTAATAAGGTTTAGTCATTTAGGATTATAGTTACAGGGTCATTATCTCATCATTTGTCTACTGCATTAAGAATTAAAAGTGCTCTACTATATAGCAGGTCCGGCAATGGCCAGCACCATACCACAAGAGATGCATTTTCTTGTGTTTTAGTTCAGTATATTAAAAGCCCACCCTCTCATAGCCCTAAAAGGTCTTCACAAATGCTAATTTAAAAAAAAAAAAAAAAAATTAGAAATAAATATGTCGTAGGTTTTATCTATAGGAGAAATGACATACTTGTTGGAGCCATGATTAGGTAAGAGGTCGTTAGACTTGGTCTGATTCCATGCATCAAGGCCGGTTTGATCAAGAGCCTTGCCCCAACAGTCGGTATCCTTGCTGTCAGAGTTCTCTTTAGTATTACATGCAGCCTGAGACCAAGGAGACAGAGACCTTGATTTGGATCGCTCCACATGTGAAGACCTCATGCCCCACCCATCAGATTCCTTTTCAATGTTGCTCTTATTTACCTCCTGTGCTGCATGAGAAAAAGGTGATGAAGACCTCAATCTGGATCGGGTCATCGCTGGAGAATGCAAGCCCTGCCCGTTATGCTTGTTTTCATCATTTTGACCAGGGTGTTTGATACGTGGAGATGATAAGCCTGGTTGATTCTCATTTTCCACATTTGTTTTATTGTTACAAACAAGGCTTGTTCCTTGACTCCTGCCATTTTTTTATAAAGGTTAAAGCTGTTGATAAAATAACTTACCACAACAAAAATTAAACAATTAAAAGAACCAAGATATAAACTGATAAGTAGGGCCAAAGTGACGTAAGGCTTCAGTTTTAATATTATAACATATAGCCCTGCCGATGAGGTGAATGAAGGGTGTGCTGAAACCTTGTTACTGCTCATTTAATGGGTCAGTTAAATTGGATTCAGTAACTAGTTCATGATGTAGGGTGTGTGTGACTGAGGCAAATAGGGCATTTCCCCTGGGGCTTTTAGCAATATGGGATTAATTAGGGGATTTAGACAAAGATTGTAGCTTTATAGTTGTACTAAGTAATGGTTAATATAAAAGTTCTCAGGGCTGGTCTTCAGCCTTTTTTCAAAAAAAAAAAAAATTATTACAACATATAGCAATCAAATAAAAAAAATTGGGAGCTACTTCGGCTCGGCTCGATTTCTAGCGAGTCAAACACGAGCCAGGGCCTTTAGCTCGAGATCAGAGTCACGCTGGGCTCGATTCAGCTCGTTATATTAATGAGACAAGTTTGACTTGGGCTTGATTTGGGTCAGCTCGGCTTGTTGCCAGCTCTTTTAAATGAGTTGCTCTATTGGAGCAAATTATCCATTAGTTTGTATCATGCACCAAAATAATGCAAGGTGAAATTTGCAAAAAGACCCATAATAAAAACTACCTAGTTGCATTCCCGCCACAGTGTGGACGAGATGGAGACTCTTCTCTCCAATTTGCCCCTCTGTTAACAAGTTGCCTCATATCACCTCCAGGGCTTCTAGAACTTCTAACATTTTTACCAAATAATAAGAATTTCACAACTTCGTTATTGCTTCATATAAGTAATTAAGGTAAAGCATACCACACAAAACATGAAACCATAAAAATAAATTATGAACCTGCTTCTAGTGCGTTTTTTCTGACCAGAAGATGTGCCCCACCCATCAGATTTCCACTTGGCATCATCGTTCAAAGACTGGCCCCACTTGTCAGACCGGTTCCACCCGTTGTTGTCCTGAGGTTGAGCTCTTTGAGTTGAAGCTAGAGTCTCCCATAGGTTAGGCTTAGGCTGCTCTCTTTCCTCTCCTATTTCAGCCATGGGTTTCTCTCCAGTTTATGCCTCTGTCAGCAAAATCTGAATCATGAAGTACAATCAAAAACTATTTTGGTATGCTAAAAAGAATGTAATGTTAAACGAGCTATTACAATGAAAAAAACTTGGGAGAAAGAAGTCTCCCCTGGATACTTTTCAAAAATACCCATATACTCTTTTTCACATAAAACCCTATATGCACTGCATTATAATACATTAATACTGTCATTTGAAACTCAAACTAAAAATGTTTACATATACCCCAATTCCGTAAGCTGACATCATTTTTGGGTAAATAAAAAACGGGGGTACGAAGTTCCTCGACATTTAGACAAAGAAATGCCTAAGCCCTTAACCTAAAGAGAAAAACAGGGTCGGATTAGGAAAACCCTCTGTTATTGTTATTTAAAATAAACCTAAAGAAAGAATTTCTTAAAATAACAAACTTCCTTTCCAAACGAAAGGAGGGAAAATTAGTGCGAATTTTCAACCTATTACGAATTTTTCTCAATTGGCGCCAAGAAAGTCATCTAGAAATATTTGCCTTTAATTTTGGGGACATTGAGGCAGATAAGGTTCCACATAAATTGCTTCTCAGAGCACAATATTTCGAGAAAGAAAGCTCGTATATTTGTTTGAAACGACGATAAAATCCAATAAATCACCACGGCATGTCTTGGAAATTTCACGAGCAGGTCGCTCTGATGCTCGCGCATCTTACTAGACGACGAGATTAAGACAAAAAAAAAAACATTCATCAGGAAAAAGAGAGAAACATAAATTTACCTAAAACCCTTGGTGAGAGAAAGAGAGGCGAGAGCACAAATGTTTGATTTCTACTTTGGGAGTGTTTTGAGCAATCGAAAAAGAAGAGAGAAGGGAAGTCGGAGAGACACTGCTATGCTATGCTGTAGGCCTGTAGTAGTGTAGTAGGAGTTATATAACCACAATAAACCTTTATTTTTTTGCTTATTTTCACATTAAACCCTGTAAAATACTTCATTTGTTTTAGAAATACCCGTAGGCGTAGGCACTAACACGAACACTTCTTTGTACTCTGGTAATAGTAAATTAGTAAAACCTATTTGGTAAGAAAAAAATGACCTTTTGACTTTTGTCCATTTCAGACGGTCAATTGGTCAATTGCCGACATTTTTATTAATATCCAAAGTTTAATACAAATTATTATTTATGCCCAGAATCCAGCCCAATATCGAAATATACCCAAGCCGGCCAGAAAATGGCCGGCTTACTCCCCCCCTAAGCCGGCCATTTTCTGGCCGGCTTAGTTTTTTTTTTTAACCCGCATTATTTTTTATTCAACTTTGGATATTAATAAAAATGTCGGTTTAATCTTGATGAGTTTATTTTTGCTGTTTAACGCACTTATGCAATTGTTTTAAATATTTTTCTGTTTATTTTTTATGTTGTGCTACTATTTTAATGTTGTAATATTTTCTGTTTAGCATTATCATGATAATTTATTTTATCTGTAAAATATAAAAATAGTACCATAAAAGCACACGTTCAAAAGAACTGAAATGTGAGATAATCCAAATATACCAAACATAAATAATATACAAATATAAATAGTACAAAACTAGTAAAAAAAAAATCTAAAACGGAGAGGGGGACCATCGCTGAGGCGGTACTCCGGCGTTCGCCCGGCGCCAGCGCGGCCAGGCTCCGTCTCTCTCAGCCTCATCTGGGGCATCGGCAGACCTGAGTATCTGCTCGGCGGTATCCCATCTGGCATCGCCCGTGGAGACTGGCTGTACTGGCGGAGGTGTACTGAAGATAGATGCGGCGAACTCAGTCCCAAAGGCAGGCTGAGTATGAGACCCGCTACCACTAGCCTCTCCATCATGCGGCATCTCTGTGCCATATCGGGGTACCCTCGGTGCCGAGCTGAACTCATCATCGAATATCTCGTAGTCCTGGAGACTGTACGAGAGGGACTCCATATCAGAAGTATCGATCCCCGCAGGTGGTGGCTGTGGCGGCATCTCTGCCGGACCCTGCAATCATACACATAAATTATTAAATTTGATATGAATGAAGACATTTATTAAAACCTGACAGATACTGAAGTATGACATACCTGAGTCTGCACCGGACGTCCATGCTCATCGTACCATGCCGTCCACCCAGTGTTGGACAATACCCAACGATGGTAGTCCCACTCTGGATGTGAATCGGGGGAAGATGGCATATCATCTAGCAGAACCGGGCTCGGGTCGGGCTCGGTCGGATTTATCTCACGCCAGTTGATGTTCTCTCCGGCGTCTCGCAGCATACCGATGATCTTTCCACCGTGTCCGGCATCCTCAACCACATTCGCATTCTTCTTGAGGACGCGGTACCCAAGCCGTCTCCAGTTCTTCTTTCCCAGCATGGCGATCCCATGCCCGCATTCCTTGATCGCGGCCAGAAGCTGAAAAAAATTTGGCATGTCAGATCAAACCTTGATGAACTACTAAGTTAGAGAAAAACTATGTAGTTTTAGGTGCATTACCTGGCGAGCCCAAGAACGGCCGTTGGGATGGTAACCATCATCGGTGCTGTCAGAGACGCCATTGACGGGTGTCAGAGACGCTACGAATCCCAACAACTCCTCGACAAACCCTACGAATCTAGTGTTGTCAGAGACGTCGCCGACGGGTGTGCCACGGATAGGCAAACCCCAAAGAGCACTCACATCCTGGAGAGTCACTGTCATCTCTCCGAATGGCATGTGAAACGTGTGCGTCTCGGGACGCCATCGCTCCACCAGTCCAGCGATGAGAGATGCATTGATGATGCTTCTCTCAGCCCGCACGATGTCCACAACCTGGTAGAGACCCAGGTTGACGAGGTACGGCTCCATCACCTCGTAGTACTGCATGTGAACGCACCGCAACTTCACATCTAAAAGACCCGTGTCCTGCGTTGAAAAAGGTATTCTGCATGGTGATAACATAATAAAATTTAAACCCAACAAAATTTAAAGAAAATCTAAAAAAGGGAACGTACCTCAGAGAAGCTAGTGAGACTCGGTGCTCGTGGTGGGGAATCCACAGGAGAGGACTGATGTGCTCTGTGCTGTTGGTACTGATCGGCTCGTCCGCTACTGGCATCTGGGTAGACCGTGCTCTAGGCATCCTGATGTCTAAAATAACCTAATTTCGGTAAAATTACGCTTAATTAGCCTAATTATGGTAAAAAAAAGCCAAAATACCCTAAATATTGGTCATCTGTGCTAATTACACTAAATTAAGCTTAATTAGCCTAATTATGGTAAAAAAGACCAAAATACCCTATATATTGGTCAACTGTGCTAATTTCGGTAAAAGTACGCTTAATTAGCCTAATTATGGTAAAAAATGCCAAAATACCCTAAATATTGGTCATATGTGCTAATTACACTAAATTAAGCTTAATTAGCCTAATTATGGTAAAAAAGACCAAAATACCCTAAATATTGGTCATCTGTGCGAATTACACTAAATTAAGCTTAATTAGCCTAATTATGGTCAAAAAGGCCAAAATACCCTAAATATTGGTCAACTGTGCTAATTTCGGTCAAATTACGCTTAATTAGCCTAATTATGATAAAAAAAGCCAAAATACCCTAAATATTAGTCAACTTGGCTAATTACACTAAATTACAACAATATAATCTAAATTCTAACACCTAAATCCTAAATTCTAAACCCTAAAATAAATAATTAAAAATTAAATTAGATAAAAAAAATTACCTCAAAGAAGAGAGAATTCGGTTGAGAGATGAAGTTTAGTGACCTCCAGCGAAATTTACCCTACTAAAAAGCTATCGAGAATTCCCAAAATACCCTTAGAAACAAAAAAAAAAGAAGAAGCTGAAACTAGATAAATTTTACCATAGATTTCGATAGACCAGGGTTATAAGATTTTTGGGTTTTTCTTAACTTTCGCACTTTAATTGGAACAATTGGCCGATTCTAGCTTTAAGCTTTCAAAATTAATTAATGAAATAAGTCAATTAACTTTGCAAGGATTTGAAATGTTTTTCATTAATAATGTTAGCTTTTGATTTTAAAACTATAATTCATCAATTAACATACTATAATTTAATTAATTTATCAATTACAGAGTTTCGTCTACTACTTCCCAATACAGGACTTGTATAAATTGACCATCCTAATAAAAAAAAAATCAAATTCTCAATTTTAATTGACAATTATTGTACGCCAAACTAGCTGTTTAATGAGATTCAAAAATTACAGTTTCAAATAATCTAGATCAAAAGTTGGTGTTGATACGTACACATTACATGATTACATCCATCATACATGGCCAATACAACATAAAAATGGAAAAGCGAAATTTGATTATAGACTAAAATCAGATCAGCATCTCATCATCATTCCCCAAAGAACAAAATAAACCGATTAAGCAGACAAGAAATATAAATTAAACAAGAACTCGATCAGTTCTGAATTTTCTGATGTGCAATGGCTGTGCACACGCTACTACAATCAAAGTGAATATATTTATCCGACGAGCATTACTTGCACTAAAGTGAAAAAATGATGCTCACAAATAGGAGGAACTATATCAATTAATATCCTAGCATTTAATTAATTCATCAGCTACTTCGTTTTTTTTTTTCTAACTTTATAATTTTTTCATTGAAACCTTGAGCATCCTAATAAAAAAGAAATATCTGGTTCTCAATTTTTAACGAGAAATAAATTATGGTGTACACCAAACTAGTTTTAATGAGATTAAAAAATTACCGTTTAATTATAGTCTGAATCAAAAGTTTGTGGTTTTAATATGACATCAATGGCCAATACAAGATAAAAATGGGAAAGCAAAATTTGATTATAGAAAAAAAAAAAAAAAAGATCAGCACATCATCACCGTCTTCTTGAGAACAAAATAAACCAATAAAGCAAACAACAAATATAAATTACACAATAACCGAGTTCTGAATTTTTTTTATATCTAATGGCTGTACACATAATATTACTTGCTTGCGGGGTACAATTTGCATGGTGCATATTGGTCCAAAGGATTAATACTTTCGTTTATAGATTCCATACAGTTAATATGAACATAATTTTCATATGAAAATATATTTTTTGGACCAATACTTTCGTTTACAGATTTCATACAGTTAATCTGAACATAATTTTCATATAAAAATGTACTTTCAGACTAAACTTCATATTTTGTTTTTATTGTTTTTCTAAATAGATAGAAATTTATAATTTTTGAACGGTCTAGAATATTCAAATTAAATAATTATTTATCTGTCTAAAAATAGTAAAAAAAAAAAAATGTAAAATTTGTTCTAGGTACATTTTTATCTGTGAACAAATTGTACAGATAAAAGAGATAGAAGGATCAATCACACAATGAGGAGGAATGGAGGTTTTTCCTCTAATTAATAACTTTGAAAAGATAAAATCAAGAAACCATGGGTTTTTTCTCGTATGCATTACCTACATCAAATAATTAACAGAAAATGCTCTTAAACATTTCGTAATAAGCAATACACACAAATAAAACTCCACCGCACATTTCTATTTATATGAGTTTGCATATTTTAAGAGATCAAAATATGCGGCTTCATGTTTGATGAAATAGTCCATTTTTTTTTTATAAAATAGTCCAGATTAAGTATTAATTCTTTCTTCTATTTTCTTTTTAATTTGGCCATTGATAACTTTCCGAATGCAAAAAACAGGTGTCTAGCATTTGGTGTTAATTAATTGATTGATCAAATAAATGAACGATATGTTAAAAATAATCTTCTTTTTTATTTTGCTGATTATAATTTTTCTGTTTTTAAATTGATCTGCTGGTCTGAAAAAAAGTGAAGAATTAGATATAGAAGAGTTTTTGCATAATTTGCTTATTCTAGAATATCGAGAAAATGTTAATTTCGTAACTTTGCCTAACTTTGCCATTCCAAAATTATGTTTTTGGTAGTTTTGTATTAATTGGGCGGTAAAATAGTTTTTATTTTGATAATAATTTTTTATCACCTGTCACAAAATAAATAGATTATTATGTGGGATTCATTATGTTTCCGAATTCTAAAATAAAAAATACCGTCATTGTTTGAAAAAAAAAGTAATTGTATTTTATATTATAATTAAATGTTGATTAAAATATTATAATAAATAGCAATTAAATACATATTAGAATTAATAAACGAAGGAGAGGACAAGAGGCAGGGCCGGACCCACCTTAAGCCGACATTTTTATTAATATCAAAAGTTAATTACAAATTAATTATTATACTCAAGATTCCCGACTTTTACAAAAAATGACCAAACCGGCCATAAAATGGCCGGTTTTTTTTTTTTTTTAGAGACTACGAAGAGCAAGATAATGAAATCTGAAAATTCAAATTTTTTATTTAAATTATTTGTTAGATTACTTCTTCTGAGTTATAATTAGCATATTTATACTAAAATACACTAGATTACTTGTTACACTATATTACATTAAATTATGCTAATTATGTTAAATTATATTGAATTACGCTAAATTACACTAATTTCGCTAATTATAATGAAATACGATAAATTACGCTAAATTAGACCGATTTTGTGCCATCTTTCATAAATCATAAAAAATAGTAAAAATATTTTCCAAAAATAGTAAAAATTAGTATTCTACAAGTTCATTATATAACTAATTTATTGAGCTACTTAGATTGAATAATAGAAATGAGAATCTTAATCGGAAACTTCAACTCAAGTTTTGAGGCTCTTCCCTTTGTTTTTTGGCAATTCTAAATTTTGAAATCCGGCATTGGTAGCATTGATGCATGCGTATTTTTGCAAACTTTCCGAAAAGTGGTCATTTGCTAAAATCGGACACTCGAGCGTTGTTTTATGGCCATTTGAAGTTTCGTCGTCGTTTTTCGTCTTTTCAGTGAATATATCGTCCCTATTCATATGTAATTTAGCGTAATTTACCGTATTTTAGCGTAATGTAATGTAATTTAGCGTAATGTAATGTAATTTAGTGTAATTTAACGTAATATAGTGTAATTCAACATAATTTCAAGTAATTTAGCGTATTTTAGTATAAATATGCTAATTATATATCAAAAGAAGTAATCTAACAAATAATTTAAAAAAAAATTCAAATTTTTAGTGTTAGATTTCATTATCTTGCTCTTCATAGTGTCTCTTAAAAAAATAGTTTTTAATTATAAATCACTATGTAGATAAAAGAGAAACAAAAAATAGTTTCTAATTATATATCACTATCAAGATACAGTAATTTACCGGAATTTACCGTATTTCAGCGTAATTTAACATAATTTAGCGTAATTTAATGTAATATAGTGTAATTCAACATAATTTCAAGTAATCTATTGTATTTTAGTATAAATATGCTAATTATAAATCAAAAGAAGTAATCTAACAAATAATTTAAACAAAAAAATCGAATCTTCAGTGTTAGATTTCATTATTTTGCTCTTCGTAGTCTCTAAAAAAAAATATAAATAAAAAGAGGAAACCGGCATGGCCGGTTTCGATATTTTTGACAAAAGTTGAGAATCGTAGATATAATAATTAATTTGTAATTAACCTTGGATATTAATAAAAATGTCGGCACCTTGAGCCAACTCCCCCCTTCTGAATTTTGAAATTCAGTAGAAAAATACTAGTTCGGTACCATTTTGTTTCTCTCTGAAAATTATTTTGCTCCTCTCTGGAACTGGAAAACCCGTCAGGCCAGTTCAAAAACACTGTTAATGAGAAACTTTGTTGTTTTTATAGAAATTTTATAGAAATTTACGAATCCAGACTAACTTTGTTGTATTTTAATATGTAAAATGATATTATTTTGTTGTTTTTATTATATAAGACTAGACATTTGACACTGCCCGCCGCGGGCTGCCCGAACCAGGTCCGCCCGTGCCCGGTGCCCGGGGTACCCGTACCCGTGCCCGGGTATACCCGGGTAAACGGGTACGGGCTTGAAATGGGCAGGGTGGCCTGTTTTGGTGCCAAACCCGGGTGTACCCGTACCCGGCAAACCCGTGCCCGCTGCCCGTCTGCCCGCACCCGCCACGGGTGTACCCGCACCCGCGTACTCGGACTATTTACTGTAGCAACCCGGACTATTTATTGTAGCAACCGGAACATTTGAACTCCCGAGCATCAGTCTACTTTTCAACTTTTAGTACTTTATTTGGACTGCAGTACTATATATAGACTTCAGATTAAATTGAGTGTTGATTGTGGGACTAACCCCCAAAACATGTCCGGTATTTTGCTCCGAACCGTCTGAAATGCACAGAGCCAGTTAATTCGGGTCAAAACAGATTGGACGGTCCAGATCTAAAATCAAAATTGGAGGTACTTTAGGTTATATGAATTCGGATGCACGTGGGAGCCTAGAGAGCCACAAACCCAGTAACCCACGCTCCAATCCCCATAATTTTTCCATTATTTTATCTCTTTAATATTTGTTTCACTTCTTCTCCATTTATATAGCTATGGAGATGTTCATTTTATTTTTTAGTTTTAGTTTTTGATTTATTAATTGATATTTGTATCTTAAAATTTATATAACTTAATTATCTGATAATTATTCATTTCGTATCGCTGTCAACAAGGCACTCTTTTGACCTTTATATATTTTTTATTAGTTAATTATAATTTTTTATTTATCATATTTTTATTTGTATGCATGCATGTAAATTTTACTGTAGCATGCATGTAAATTGAGATTTATGACAATTTTGATACTAATTCTTAAGCTAGAACAAAAAAAAAATTATTGATATGGTCTTGGTCATATATGGTTCATCAAATTTCATATAACTCAAATATTAAATTATATTCCTTCAAAGACCATTAAATATAGACCACAGTAAGTTTCAAACTATTTAATTATTAATGGTAATACTTGCATTAAATTTTATAATTTTGCATCGTGTAAAAAATATAGTCTAATTGTCCAAAAGTTGAATTTTAAAGTTATTTCTAACAAATAAACAATCTTTAATTTAGTGACAAAAATGTTACATCCTCCGGATGCTAGATCGTGAGTTTGATATTTAACACCATGTTGCTTTACCACCACAACCACTCATCTTTCTTGTTAGAAGAGAGTAGATTTAATATTTAATAATATCCTTGTGTTATTGTACCCATATTTTTATATTTAATTTATATAATACTTAATAATATAATTAATTTGAATAATGTATGTAATTCGAATTATTTATTAATTCTGTAATAAATAATGTATGTAATTTGAATAAATCATATTTTTATATTTAATTCGAATTACTGTAATAAATCAAATTTGAATTTTTTGAAGCATATATTATATTCTTCATTAAGAATATATTTCTATTCACAGGGTCAAAGTGCATGAATTTGTTACCTTCAAACTTATCTTTAAAAAAATGAGTGTTAAATACTTTTTTTAAGTAAAATAATTTTATTACTTTATTTTGTAGATTACATCTTCTATTTTGTATATATCAGGTGGTCCAGAGAAAATTTGTGTGTATATTAAAATTTTCTTTTCTATACATTCATCTGGGGAACATAAATAAAATTTGTGTGTATATTAAAATATGTGTGTATATTAAAATATGTTTAGGTTTATCTATAAATATGTTGGATTTTTTTAGTATGTTAGATTTTTCAAATAGGTTATTTTTTAATATGTTGGATTTATAAATGAGGAGGGATCCACTTACAACAAATTTGAGTTACAACAAAGTTACAACATTCATTTTTTTCATTTTCAAAGTCCAAATCGTCGATCCAAACCGTTCAACATGATTATCTAAATAAAATGTACTTGCAGATCAAATTTTATATTTTTTTGAATTTTTTTACTATTTATTAAGATGGGTACAAAATTCAATGGTCTAAGTATGGCTATTTTTTGTAAAATACTTAATAAATAGTAAAAAAATTCAAAAAAATGTAAAATTTGATCTGCAAGTACATTTTATTGTGGAGATCATGTTGAACGGTTTGGATCGACGATTTGGACTTTGAAAATGAAAAAAATGAATGTTGTAACTTTGTTGTAACTCAAATTTGTTGTAAGTGGATCCCTCCTCTTTATAAATATGTTGGATCTATAAATATGTTGGATTTTTTTTTAATATGTTATATTTTATTTTTTAAATTTTGAATATGTTATTTGATCATTTGAATATGTTAGATTTATTTTAATATAGGTTAGATTTTATTTTTTAATTTCGGATTAATTTTTAAATATGTTAGATAAATAAGTTAGATTTTAATATGTTAGATTTATATTTTTGAATCTATAAATATGTTAGATTTTTGAATAAATATGTTAGATTTATATTTTTTAAAATAAGTTAGAACAAATTGTATTTATTTTTTTAAAATAGATTTTTGAATAAGTTAAATTTGTTAGAGTTATTTTTTTGAATAAGTTAGAATTTGAATTAGAGTTATATTTTTTTGTTCAAATTAGAGTTAGATTTTTTTTTTTTTTTTTTTTGGGTTCGGAAATTGGGATCCCTCTGTCACAGAGAATCAGAGGTATCTTGGGTTCGGAAATTGGTGCTCAAATGCTCAATGGTTCAGAATTTCAGAGACAGAGCCAGAGGCATCTTGTTTTTTTTTTCCTTTAATTTAGATTTAGAATTCTAAAATAGGTTAATTATTTTCGGTTAATTATTTTCGGTTAATTTTTTTTTACTTTAATTTAGACAGAGGTATCTTGTTTAATATGTTTAATTTAATGTATCTTGTTTAATATATTTTTGAATATGTTAGATTTAATTTAATGTATCTTGTTTAATATGTTAGGTTTAATTTAATGTATCTTGTTTAATTTAGATTTATATTATCAATTTAAATTGAACGTTTACAAAATATATTATCAATTTAAAATGTAAACTACAAATTTCGAGATATAAATAAATTATGAAACTATATAATTAGAATGAGAGTTTGAAAATAAAATAAAATTACTCGTGTAAAGAAATAATATTTCGTACGACACGTAATAATATTCGTACGACACGGTAAACACGTAATAATATTCGTACGACACGGTAAAAAAAATAAGAAAACAAATCAGAAAACAGCAAAAAAAAAAAAAAAAAATTCTACCCGTGCCCGTCCTGCCCTTGCCCGTTGTACCCGTCTACCCGCAACGGGCACGGGTTTGAGACGGGCAGGGCGGAGTTTTTCAAAAAAAAACCCGCCTACCCGTACCCGTTGTACCCGTACCCGTACCCGTCCTGCCCGCTGCCCGGGACGGGTACGGGTCTGCCCTGCCCGAGGTACCCGTTAGCAGAAGTCTATATAAGACTATTCTATTTTTTTATTATGTTGATTATTTTTTATCTAGTATCTAATTAGTTAATGTGTTTGAACCCGATTTCTACCTCTCTCTGATAGAAATTCTGCGTTCGCCCCTGACAATAGGTAGAGGCGAAAGGCGGAGAGAGGGGATGAGAGAGAGAAGGGTTTTACTGATGAGAGTGGAATTGAGGAAGGGGGAGATGTGGCGAAGAGAGGAGACATACAAGAGGGGTGAGACGAGTTTGTCGGCAAAAGAGCGGAAGGTGGAGGTGGGGAAGGTGGAGGTGGAGAAGGAGATGGAGATGGAATGAGAGATGACGAACCAAAGGAGGAAGATAGGGATTTAAAAAAAAAAAAATTAGCAGAGAAAGATCCGGTGTTAAATAGAGTTTTAAGGCTTATTCGGATGTTTGGAAGAAAAAACAGAGAATAGAATTTGGAGAAAGAAATCTTTTTCCTTATTAATATATCATACTAAATGATTTAAAGTTTTATTTTTATAGTGACTATTGGTTATTGAAAAGACATTAATCGAATTTGGAGATATCAATTGATTAATAGATTTAGTCAATCAGTTTTTTACAACACTGAAATTTACAAGTTATACTATTTGGACATGCATTGGTTCTATTATTTACTTCGGTCTGCTGTGGGCCAGAGGATTGGTACTCCAAGGCCTATTATTTATTTATTATTATAATATCGCTTATGGGCTTTATTAGTGAAGGATTTTTTTTTTGTTTAACCCAAGCTTGCAATGTATAAGACTTTTCTGTTCTAATAACACAAAGAAATAAAATATAAAAGAAAACTTATCTACAATAATTGATCACAAAATTTAACCTGAAATTAAGCACAATTCCAACACGGCATAAGTTATAGTTAATTCCTGTTGTTCATTTTTTATACAAACAAGATATAAAGAGGAGAGAATAAACATTGGTGCAAAGCTCATAGCAGCATCATAGAAACTAATTAAAAATGCAACCACCTGTACTTTACTATCTAACACAAAAAAAGTATCCCAATTAAGTTTAACAGTCAAACTGTAACATTTAATTTGTGGTCAAACTAAACTCGCCGGGCAATGGCCACTGTCTCGGGGACCTCTTCTCCGGTTGAATCGATTTTTGAACCAAATGAATCAAAGTCAAAGGTAACTTTGACACCGCCTTGCTTACCTTTGGTTGATCCTTCCTTCGCCAAATGATCCCTCCCAATCACCTCGTTTGTTAGTCATCCATGACTGGGCTTTAGTCGAAAAGGTTCTAGTAATAAAAGACGGCCACCTATCCGAACTGCCAAATCGAATGCTCCTCCCCATTTGGATTTTGCTTCCTTCGCGGTAACCCCGCCTAGAGCTTGCCTCGCCTTGGCCAGGGAATGAGTGGAGACTCCGAGCTTGTCTCGCTTGTCCCGGCGCAATGATTTCTTTCCTGATATGATCAGCTATTGCTAATCTGGGATTGAACTTGTTGACACTCCCCACATCTGGCCTTACCGATTTTGCACGCAGGGCTCGCTTCTGGCTTCCGATCCTCTCCAATTCAATTGCCTCTTGCCTTCTCCTCTTCTCGTCTTCATGCTCATCAACATCAATTACAACTACTGAATCGGGTTGGTTTGATGGGTTGTGCGTCTCATCGGCTCGTGTCAAACTACTCGACTCGACTCCTTCGGTTTGCTCTGACTGTTGGTTCAGATTAGGAGTTAGGATGCACCGGCAAAGCGGACATGTCACGTGAGACAAAAGCCATTCGTCGATACAATCAGGATGGAACATGTGGATGCACTTGGGGAGGAGACGAATATTCTCGTCATCTTGGAATTCACACAAACAAACGGCACACTCGACCGACCCCTTTCCAATTTGGTGCTCCTTCACCTCCGAGTAAACCATTATCGGAAAGGTCTCTAGCACAGCTGCATCAAGACCTCGTTGTGGGCTGCAACATTTTGAGATGCACCACAGGAAAAAGAACACACAGATGAAATCTATTATAATGCCAATTAAATTATATAAAGAATCGTTGTCGTTTGTTGATGGTGGCGACGATTGCGCTTCTATTGCCAGCGAAAGTATCACCAGGAGAAACACCAGCATCAAACCGAACGAGTTTCTCTCTCGGCTAATAGCGACTGGGTGACCATTAGACCGCCACATTTTATGATGGTAGCTTGAGAGAGAAGGAAGATGAATGAGATTGAGGTTCTTATAAGGAGGCCGGGTTCAGATGAAGGAAGGGAACCTTTTTTTTTTTGCAACTAAAAAAAGGAACTCAAAGCCGGGAAGGCGGGAATGGTCGAAAATTAGAATGCATTACAATTGGAAATTGGGGTGGCTATTTTTCGGCTCAACTATTGCTTATATCTGTCTCATTAATTAATTAAGAATGTTAATAAAGGAAAAAGGTTAATAACAAAAGTTACTAAAATATACAGAGTAAAATAAAGGAAGTTAATATCTATCTCATTAAGAATAAAAAATAGATTATAAATACTATAATCTCCATTCTTATATTAAGCTAAAGAAAGTTACTAAAATATAAAGAGTAAAATAAAGGAAGTTAATATCTATCTCTTTAAAAATAATAAATAGGACATAAAGACTATAATCTCCTTTCTTATATTAAGAACATAGATATTCCGATCTGTCAATAGCTATGATTAAAAGATGAAATTTTGAATTGAATATCAGCTCTCCAATTAAATAGTTTTTTTTATTCTATACATATTTTTATGTTGTTTTATGTGTAGAAGTACAAATTTATTTAGAAACCTACTCGCCACACGTAGATGTCCTGATTTCCTCATTTTTTTGAAAACTTTTCTAAATTAATCTCCTTATTTGATTGTCATGTACTCGATTATCTGATTGGTATTTTTTTTATTTTTAAAATGTCATTTAAGGATACAGATCCACAGTATTCGTTGCATGTATCATACGCTAATATTTACTAATGCCGTAACTTTCGAAAGAATTTGAAATTAAAAAATATTCTTATCTAATCATCAAAACATTTTAATGAAAAACAGCTTTTTTTTAAGAAAAAAATACAAACATATTTTTTCTCAAAGGAAAAATTTAATAAACCAACAATATCAGTAATCTAACAAGAAGCAACTATATACAATACTTCTTATAAGCCTACAAATTAATAACATTATTATATCTTACGCTCCCAATTTTTTTTATAAATTTATATGAGTGAGGCTACGGTGCTATGCATAGCACCAATTGGGTCCGTACTACGGCTCAAAATTTGACTTTTCAAAATTCTAACGGTCGATCTGAACCGTTCAACATGATTATAAAATGAATATGTACTTGCAAACCAAATTTTACATTTTTTCGGATTTTTTTACTATTTTTTCGAAAATCACTTGATCTGAACATTCTGGACCATCCAAAAACAGCCTATCTAAAAAAATAGTAAAAAAATCCGAAAAAATGTAAAATTTGGTTTGCAAATACATATTCATTTTATAATCATGTTAAAAGGTTCGGATCGACCGTTAGAATTTTGAAAAGTCAAATTTTGAATCGTAGCACGGATCCAATCCGTGCTATGCATAGCACCGTAGCCTCACTCAATTTATATATATATATATATATATATATAGAGCTTGGCTACTATGCTTATATAAGCAAAAGCCCACATATGCTTATAACTCATTTTTGCGTTTCCAATGTTCAAATGGTCGATCCGACCGTTCATCTTGTTCTCCATATTAATATGTGCTTGGAGACTAAATTTTACATTTTTCTGAATTTTTTTACTATTTATTAAGCCACTTTGAAAATTGCTGATCTGGGTGAACAGTAAAAACAGTGTTTCCAAAATTCTGGACCACCAGATCAGAAACTTTCAAAGTGGCTTAATAAATAGTAAAAAAATTCAGAAAAATGTAAAATTTAGTCTCCAAGCACATATTAATATGGAGAACAAGATGAACGGTCGGATCGACCATTTGAACATTGGAAACGCAAAAATGCTCATTTAAGCATATGTGGGCTTTTGCTTATATAAGCATAGTAGCCAAGCTCTATATATATATATATATATATATAGTATGGCTAATGTGCTTCCTCTAGAACTTCGGCCTCGTGCTTCCGGGGGCATATCTTAGTGTTTGGTGTTCAAACAACAAATTCAAACCGTTAGATGTGATCTCTATATTGAAATGTGCTTGGAGACCAAATTTTACATTTTTTGGAATTTTTTTACTATTTATTAAGCCACTTTGAAAATTC
Source organism: Carex littledalei (assembly GCA_011114355.1). NCBI lineage: Eukaryota > Viridiplantae > Streptophyta > Magnoliopsida > Poales > Cyperaceae > Carex > Carex littledalei. The sequence goes on along the minus strand of CM022089.1, from coordinate 14,670,091 downwards.
CAGATCCGGGTGAACAGTAAAAACAGTCTGGACCATATGATCTGGAATTTTCAAAGTGGCTTAATAAATAGTAAAAAAATTCCAAAAAATGTAAAATTTGGTCTCCAAGTACATTTTAATATAGATTGAACATCTAACGGTTTGAATTTGTTGTTTGAACATCAAACACTAAGATATGGCCCTGGAAGCACGAGGCCGAAGTTCTAGAGGAAGCACATTAGCCATACTCTATATATATATATGAGGAGGGTTCAAATGCCTCCATTTTTCATGCCTCCACCATGCCTCCATTTTAAAAACTTTAATAACTCAAAATTTAAAACTTAAAAGTCAAAATAAAACCGTTAGATATGATCTACATCATTTTATCTATGTGCTCATAAAAAATTATCGCCTTTCGATTTTGCTTTTATGTGAATCAATAAGTTGGAAAATCAACGTTTAGAAATTATCCACATTAGTACATTTTTTACAAGCTCTTGATGACAACCAAAACAAAATTGAAATGTCATAATTTTTTACACGTGTATAGATAAAATGATGTAGATTATATCCAACGGTTTTATTTTGACTTTTAAGTTTTGAGTTATTAAAGTTTTTAAAAATGGAGGCATGGTGGAGGCATTTGAACCCTCCTCTATATATATATATATATATATATATAGAATCTGGCTAATATGCTACGCGTAGCATAGAGGGCCTCCTTGCTACGGCTCAATTTTTGAGTTTTCAAAATCTTAACGGTCGATCCGAACCGTTCAACATGATCTCCATATGAATGTGTACTTGCAAACCAAATTTACATTTTTTAGAATTGTTTTACTATTTATTAAGCCACTTTGAAAATTGCTGATCCAATGGTCCAGAAGATTTTACTGTTGTGTATAAATTACTATTTTTTCAAGTGGCTTAATAAATAGTAAAAAAATTCTAAAAAATGTAAAATTTGGTTTGCAAGTACATATTCATATGGAGATCATGTTGAACGGTTCGGATCGACTGTTAGAATTTTGAAAACTAAAAAATTGAGCCGTAGCACGGAGGCCTCTATGCTATGCATAGCACCGTAGACACTTCCTATATATATGTGATTGTAACTAAAATCAATTGAGTAAACAACATATTATGCAAAATGAAACATAAAGAAGAAGAACTAATTATTATTTGAACTATTTCACTCAACCAATCCGAACAATGCGAAACACAAAATTTTATCCCCCAATTTGTTTTTCTTAAACGAGTATTCTTAAATCGCACATATTAAAATATTAGAAGAAAACAGAAAGAAAAGATACATTTTTTTTCTTTTACCTATTTGTATTTGGAAAAATATATAAGGATATCTGACGTTGTAAGACCTTCGCATGTCCTTCGATTAAGAATGTTATTAATTTCTCTCCAATTATTTTATTTTGATAAAAATTATCATTAAGAAATAAGAATCAATCTATTTTAATATCATTCATAGATATCGTTGAATAATTTTTTTTTATTGGTCTATTTTTTTTATGAAAATATTTTTTGTTCTCTTATAGGATGTTCATGTTACAATGCACGGGCAAAATACTAGTAATTTATAGGTTCAATCTTTTAATACCTGAAACTGTACCCGTTAAAGAAAAATATAAATCAGAGAATAAAAAAAGTATAAATCAGAAAATCAGTGGTAGCATCCATATCTATAAGGATTAAGGAAATTGATACACTTTATACGTGCCCAAATATTGATGATAGTGTTCGGCACATTCTCTTTAGAGCTCCTTAAAACTCTTTAGATGACTAAGGAGTCTTAAACTTGTCAAACACTTGCTCTTTTGCAAAGCTTAATATCTATTTATTAAACCTTCTTTTATCCACTTTCTTAAGATTACTCTAATTTTTAAGTCATCATTCTATATAGCTTAAGCAATTGAGCCTCCTTAAGCCAGCTTAAAATTCACTTTCTTAAATTTCTCTTGCCAAATACCTCTTAATTTCTCAATGAAACTAGGAAGGAATTATCTGGTCAACTAAACAGCTGTTACAACAGTACCTGACCGCTCGGAGCAAAAAAAGAAACTTGAATCAATTTTGAGAATGATTAATAAGAAATAATAATCGTTTTTTCTTCCCAACTAAATTTAGAAAACTATATATGCATGCATCATCTTGCAAGATGCTTGATTGCTTTCACATGCTTTCAAAAATTAGAAAATATCTTATGGCGTGTTTATATCTTGTACTCATTACTTCCATATTAGCAATTAATAAAGAAGCTGTAACTTGGTGATCGAAGTTGAGCCATCCATCCAATTTGGATTTAGCACAAATCGAAGTTGATGAGCCATCAATCCAATTTAAATTTAGCTCAAATTTGATTTTTTTTTTAAAGATCACAGTGAATTTGTTGTGAATACCTGATTACTTTAACAGCATTAGAGCAGCTGAAATTGGAAGTTTTGTTAGCTACCGAAATACCCAAGTGTCGGTTAGGTCTACTGACAATGAAATTAACTTGATATATAAAATTATAAACTAAATATGGGATGTTTCTATGTGCAACATATATATATATATAGAGAGAGAGATGGGCTATGGTGCATTGCAATGCATAGGCCCCTCCGTGCATTGGACTAAAATCGTTGGATTCAAAGTCCAAATGACCGATCCAAACCGTTCATCTTGTTCTCCATATTAATATGTGCTTGGAGACCAAACTTTACATTTTTTGGAATTTTTTTGCTATTTATTAAGCTACTTTGAAAATTGCTGATCCGGGTGAACAGTAAAAACAGTGCAACTAAATTCTGGACCACCGGATCAGACTTTTTCAAAGTGGCTTAATAAATAGTAAAAAAATTCCAAAAAATGTAAAATTTGGTCTCCAAGCACATATTAATATGGAGAACAAGATGAACGGTTTGGATCGGTCATTTGGACTTTGAATCCAACGATTTTAGTCCAATGCACGGAGGGGCCTATGCATTGCAATGTATAATAGCACAATTTTATATATATATATATATATATGAGGAGGGATCAAGTTACAACAAAGTTACAACAACGATTTTCTATATTTTGAAATTCCAAATCGTCGATCCAAACCGTTCAACATGATCTCCACAATAAAATGTGCTTCCAGATCAAATTTTACATTTTTTTGAATTTTTTACTATTTATTAAGATGGGTACAAAATTCAATGGTCTGAATTTGACTAGTTTTTGTAAATTACTTAATAAATAGTAAAAAAAATCAAAAAAATGTAAAATTTGATCTGGAAGCATATTTTATTGTGGAGATCATGTTGAACGGTTTGGATCGATGATTTGAAATTTCAAAATGTAGAAAATCGTTGTTGTAACTTTGTTGTAACTCAAAATTGTTGTAACTTGATCCCTCCTCTATATATGTGTGTGTGTGTGTGTGTGTGTGTGTTTCTTACGGACAATGAGAGTAAAAGAAGGTAAATTTTTATGTTTATTATATATAGTAATTTCAAAAGTCCAAACACCATTCGTTATATAAAAAAATATGAGCAAGTTATCTGTATACATATTTTGACTCAGTGCATGTATGTCGAAGATGAAATTCAACTGTCTTAAAATGAAGCCAAAGACTAGGGGGATATTGGTCTACAAAGCCAAATACTTGAAAGAGTTAATGATTACATCCTCGAATGCATTAATACTCTCTAAAACTTCCTGGTACACTCCCAACTCAGTAAGCATCTTGATCACATTTCTCATTAGCCCGTGGTTTATAACCTCACCCATCCTCTCTCTATGTATTTCCTCAAGTAGTGAGTCAACCAGCAAAGTTTGGATCTTTGCTGAGTGGATTATGTGGTCCCGCCAGAGATTGAGCCCGACTTCTTTGATAGGTGTCTTGTGGTGGGTCGGTACGTAGGAGCGATCCATGTACATCAGTATATCTCGAATTTTTTGCATGGACTCAGTATAGTCGGTCCATTTGCGGTTCAGTTCATCTAGAAATGAGCCTTCAGCTGACTCTATTGATTTCCTCATTTCTTCAAGGTGCCTAGTAACTGTCACAACTAATCCATTGTATTGCATCTCGCCAAATCTGTGCAAAACCATGTTATATGCAGCCCTGCAAAATAGATACTCGTAAGAAGAAAGAAAAAATTTCAAGAGAAACTCTTCTTTTCCCATTCAAAATCATGATGTATATCTGAATTTTTTTTCCTTTTCATATGCTTTATGACATCTTTAGGCATAAATTGTGCTAACAAGGAAATAACAAAAATTGCATATGGACTCTTTAAGCTGATCTGAAAAATAGAACATTAATAATCTCAATTTGCTCGTGTCTTTCTCCTAGACTATCAACAAGGATATAGTTAAAGAACACATTCAAGAAAGCTTCTAGGACTTGTTATTTGCTGCAAGCCAGGTGCTTACAGAAAAAAAAACACAAATAAGAGAAGAAAAGGGTTTTCAATTTTCTTTGTAGTATTACACTATCTACTTTATACACCTCAGCTGATGCTAACTTTCCAATTATAAAGTTTATAGCTACACAACTATAAGGCATTAGAGATAAGAAACTTGTGATCGAGTACCAGTAATGTACTGCGCTTGACAATCTCTCTACCAAAACTTTTTGCATACATAAGATGCAGCCCTCAAACAAATCAATTGTAAATTTATTCTATCTATTAAAGAGAGCTATCGATATTTTTTTCCTTTTTTATTACTGCAAGTTAGTAAGAACATAAGCATTCGCTAACTTTGCAATGACAGACTTACAATTAAAGTCCAACCAAACTGAGAAGTAAATATATTTGAATAGTACAAGTTACTAAAACTTTAAACAGCTCACTAAAATTATGTGCAACAGAGTTCAAAAATGGGGGCCTCGCGCTGGAAAGGCGGTCCAGAGGGACTGACAACTATGCAGGAGACTATTGTGTTTTGTTAGTGGCAATATTTGCTAGTTAAATTTAGCTTTTGTTTTCTATAGAAGGCCGTTTGGCATTCATCCTTGTAAACAAACTTTTTTAGTATCAATATATCTGTTGCCGCCAACCATCAAAAAAAAAAAAATTATGAGCAACAGACCCAGAGAAACTATGATGAGAAAAACAAAGCTAACTGGAAACTATTGCCTAACTTCCCATCCAATACTTAATTAGACAATTTTTTTAGGTGCTCCCCAATTTTCCAATTATTACATATTTCTTCCACAAATGACAAACCTAACGACAGGACATCAGGAGTAGTAATTAAATGAAAAGCATAGTTCCCATTGTTCCACATCCACGGGAGAACCACGTGCAATTAATTATAAAAACAAGCGTTACCTGTAAAGCTCTTCCATGCTTAGTTCCCTGTCGTTGTGATTGAAAATCTGGTTAATCCCGTGCTCGATGATTTGCCATGTGCGATCAGCGTAATTGGGCTCGACCTCTATCCTGGATAACTTCAAGATTTTTCGTTGATTACTCATCGCTCAACTCTCCGGAGAACTAGGGTTTTGGGGAAAGTGAGAGGAGACTTTCAATGGAAGAAAACTCAACTGTTTAAATACCTTCTGCACGAATCTCAAAGCTCAAATAATACTGGTCCAAAATATGAGATATGATACGCCGACATTTTTATTAATATCCAAAGTTAATTACAAATTAATAAATGTCCTCACGATTTCTGGGTTTTTTCAAAAATGTCCAAACCGGTCATTTTCTGGCCGGTTTCTGACATTTTTTTTTTTTAGAGAAACTATGAAGAGCAAGATAATGAAATCTAACGCTGCAAATTCAAATTTTTTGTTTAAATTATTTGTTAGATTACTTCTTTTGATTTATAATTAGCATATTTATACTAAAATACATTAGATCACTTGAAATTATGTTGAATTACACTATATTACATTAAATTACGCTAAATTATGTTGAATTACACTAATTTCGCTAAATTACACTAAATTAGGCTAAATTACGCTAAATTACGCTACTTACGCTGAATTACGCTAAATTACACTAAATTACGTTAAATTACGCTAATTATACTGAAATACGCTGAATTACGCTAAATTATGCTAAATTACGCTAAATTACGCTAAATTAGCCCGATTTTGTGCCATCTTTCATAAATCATAAAAATAATAAAAAAATTCCAAAAATAGTAAAAATTAGTATTCTATAAGTTTATTATATAACCAATTTACTGAGCTACTTAGATCGAAAAATAGAAATGAAAATCTTAATTGGAAACTTCAACTCAAGTTTTGAGATTATTCCCTTTGTTTTTTGGCAATTCTGAATTTTGAAAAACGGCAAAGTAGTCACCGACGCATGCATCTTTTCGCAAGCTTTCTGAAAGGTGGTCATTTGCTAAAATCGGACACTCAAGCACCGTTTTATGGCCGTTTGAAGTTTCATCATCGTTTTTCACCTTCTCAGTGAAGATATCATCACTCTTAGCGTAATTTAGAATAATTTAGCGTAAATTAGCGTAATTTAACATAATTTCATGTAGTTTAGCGTATAATTAGCATAACAAAAGAAGTAATTTGACAAATATTTAAAAAAAAAACCTCAACCGGCCAAAAAAATAACCGGTTTGAGCATTTTTAAAAATATTAATAAAAATGCCGGTCGATTTAGTACGTATCCTCCCGACATTTTTATTAATATCCAAAGTTAATTACAAATTAATAAATATACCGAGGATTCCTGGATTTTTCCAAAAATGTCCAAACCGGCCATTTTTTGGTCGGTTTCCTCTTCCCCAGAAACCGACCAGAAAATGGCCGGTTTCTGTCTTTTTTTTTAAGAGACGCTATGAAGGGCAAGATAATGAAATCTAACACTGAAAATTTGAATTTTTTGTTTAAATTTTTTGTTAAATTACTTCTTTTGATGTATAATTAGCATATTTATACTAAAATACGCTAAATTACTTGAAATTATGTTGAATTACATTAAATTACGCTAAATTACTTGAAATTATGCTAAATTACACTAATTTCGCTAATTATAATGAAATACGGTAAATTACGCTAAACTACGCAAAATTACGCAAAATTAGGCCGATTTTGTGCCATCTTTCATAAATCATAAAAAATAGTAAAAAAGTTTCACAAATAGTAAAAATTGGTATTCTACAAGTTTATTATGTAACTAATTTACTGAGCTACTTAGATCGGATAATGCAAATGAAAATTTTAATCGGAAACTTCAACTCAAGTTTTGAGGCTCTTCCCTTTGTTTTTTTGGCAATTCTGAATTTTCACATCTCGCATTGTCGGCAATGACGCATGCGTATTTTCGCAATCTTTCTGAAAATTGGTCATTTGCTTAAATCGGACACTTGAGCGCCTTTTTTTTATGGCCGTTTGAAGTTTCGTCGTCATTTTTCGCCTTCTCAGTAAAGATATCATCCATATTCAAATGTAATTTACCGGAATTTACCGTATTTTAGCGTAATTTTACATAATTTAACAGTAGAACACAACATGTACGCACTGAAATCATAATTATATCATATGTAATATTGGAATTTCTTTTATTTTTAAAAGTATGTTGATATTTTCTATTTTTTTATATGTAAAGTAATTTTTAATTTAGAATTAAAAAAAATGCTTTCTTGTTATAAAATAAAGACAAAGAATAATAGACAAGATAGAGAACACATAAAAGATGGCAATCTCTTTATTCATATATTTCTCATGTGTACAATACAAGATTACAATGCCTCTATTTATAGGCCATAAGTTGTAAATGAAAAGTCATTACAATAATAAATAAGAAAATAAATTCCAAATAGTAGTGGAATATGAATTCCAATAGTAGTGGGGTAGTGGAGAAGTGAATGAGGATTATTGGGAGTTACAAAATGAATGGACCATCCATTATATTCATAACACTCCCCCTTGGATGTCAATTACATAAGAATATGCATCATTAAAACCTTACTAGAAAAAATCCTATGGGATAAAAACCTAGTGAAGGAAAAAGAGTACATTATTCTTTTTATCACGCAACTACAACCTTATTATCAAAATTCAACGAAAAACTATGTAGTGCATATTAACTCCCCCTCATGACAACATCAATCAATATCTTTAAGTTGGCGAACTCCAATATTACGGACTAGTTTTTCAAATATTGTAGTAGGGAGCGCCTTAGTGAATAAATCTGCTAGATTCTCACTTGAACGGATCTTTGTTCACATCTAGTGATCTTACAACCATCGGAGTGCTTAACGGATGTGATTTATCCATATAAAATTTTTTAGCACTCTTGTAACGTAATTTTCTTGATGCATAAAAATATCATTTTTAAATGTTCAATTTGCAATCCAAAGCAAAATTTTGTCCTCCCAAGATCTTTCATCTCAAATTATTTCTTTAAATAATTTATTGCTTTTTGGAAGCTCTTCAGGAGTTCCAATGATACTTAGATCGTCAACAAAAACTGTAATTATAACAAAATCATTTCCATATCTTTTCATGAACAGATCGTATCATTATTATACCCATATTTCAATAAATATTCACTTAGACGATTATACCATATGCGTCCAAATTTCTTTAATCCATATAAAGATATTATTCAATTAATTGAATAATGTTCTCGAGAACCTAAATTACATGCTTCAGGCATCTTAAATCCTTCAGGGATTTTCATATATATATATATCATTACCAAGCGAGCCATATAAATAGACTGTAAAAACATCCATTAGGCGAAAATCAAGTCATTCATGGACTGCTAGACTAATTACGTACAGAAAAATTGTTGCATCCACCACAGATGAGTATATCCCAAAATTTCACCTTTTCTATTTTATTTTCGCATAAATATTCATTTATATCCTACTCGTTTTACACCTTCAGGTATTGGAACTACAGGCCAAAAAACTTTTCATTTTTCGAGAGAGTTTAACTCTGCCTCAATTGCACCTTTCCATTTTAGCCAATCATTTCTTTGTCGACATTCTTTAATAGACTTCGAGTCATGATCCTCATTATTCATTATATTTAGCGCTATATTATATGCAAATATCATTGATATCAATTTTATCTCGGTTCCATTTTATTCCATTCATAATATAATTTATCGAGATCTCTTTATTTTCATGAATTTCAGATACCTGAGTTTCTGCTGGAACTCCAATATTACTTATAATTTGATTCTCTTCTAGAGTTTTATCTGAAATTATCATATCCTCGACTTGACCATTTTCATTCTTTGCTCCTTTTTTTTTCGAGGATTTTTATCTTTGGAACCGATTGGTCTTCCACGCTTCATGCGTGTTATAATTTCATTAGTCTGTCCAACAGGGACATCGACTTTAATTGGAGCATTAGCAGCTGGTACATGTGATTTGGTCACTTTCTTTGTAAATGCGTCTGGCAATTGATTAACTAATCTTTCCAAATGAATTATCTTTTAAACATCTAGTTCACATTATTTATGAGGATCTAAATTAGACAATGATAATTCATTCCAACTAATATATTTTCCCAGCTGATTGTTTTTCTCCCCCTAAGGTTGGGAATATTAATTCATCAAAATGATAATCGGCAAAACTAGCCGTAAATAAATCTACCATAAATGGTTCTAGATACTTTGTTACATATGGAGATTCAAATTCAATATAAATTCCCAACTTTCTTTGATGTCCCATTTTAGTGCGTTGTGGTGGAGCAATTATAACATATATCGCACATTCAAAAATTCTTATATGGGAAATATTAGGTATGTGACCAAAAACCAATTATAAAGGGAAAGTTTTATAATAGCTTGTTGGCATGATGCGAATTAGTGTTGTTGCATGCAAAATAACAAGTTCTCATTTTTGTGTATGAACATAAGCTACATGATGTACAACATCATGCATTGTCTGAGAAATAAATTCATCAACATTGTCTAGACGTATTTTCTTAATTGAATAATCATAAAATTATGCTCTTAATCAAATCAATTGAGCAAATAATCTTGCAAACGTCAGGTTGCGAGTTGATAATGTGACCATACTATTGATGCATCAATTATAACCATAAAATATCTAAATGGTTCACATGGTGGATATATTGGTCTACAAATATCATCTTGTATACGTTCTAGAAATGAAATCAACAAATAAAAATTCATAAGATTAAAGAATCTTCTGGTTCTTTAATGAATGTCCACATTAATTATCTATTATTTTTCACATCATTATTGATCCGGAATGGCCCAACCGGTCATGCCAAACTATGAACATATTTTTATTTGTAAACTTCAGGTTTACAATCACATGTGCTTCAATTGTACTAATATTTGTGTAGTACAATTTGGAGGAAAACATAAGCAATTTTTCTAATATGCATTTTTTTTTTATGTGAGATTAAGCAAATTTTATAATATAAATATTCAACAATTTCATCATTGGTTGTCTCAACTTGATATCTATTTCAGCAAATATCTTTAAAATTTAACAAATTTCTTTGAGACTTAGAATAATATAATACATCATCAATATAAAGTTGTATTCCTCCATATAACAATAAGATAGCTCTTCTGGAGCCTTCAATCAACAATTACAAATAAAATAAAATAAATAGCATAATAACAATTGTAATTACCTTTTTCAAGTGTAATGCGTATTTTAATGTACATTTTGTTTGCCACTAGTATTTGACCTTTCAAAGAACCACAAAATTAATTTGTAAAAATAGTATTCTAGTATCAATTTGAGTTTCTTTTTCATACTCCGTAGAAAGCATCTCAGTGGCATACATAGCATGGTAATATGTGTTGTCTAATAACAATAATAACGATTGTGTGTTGGGTGTGCTTATTTTTTTTTTTTTTTTTTTATTTGGTGGGTGGAAGGCGGTTCGGCATTGTCACTTGCAACTATTTGCTTGTGCCTTCCGATATTACATGCAATGTACTAGATCAGAACAGCAATGGTATATTTTCTTCTATTGCAGTTTTTTATTGTTTTTTAATTAAATTTGTTTCCATTTGTGCTTATTCCCTTATAGTTTTGCAAATTAAACCCAACATTATAACAATTCCGAGAGACACTAAATATTTTTTTTTTTTTTACTTTCAATCAGTACCGAACAGTTTTTAGGCAATTTGCAAACAACACCCTACTGCTTGATTTGGGCTTAGAAAATGTTTATTAGATTTAACAGGCAGTATTGTCAGTAAATATTGGCTATTAGTTTGCAATAATGAGACACGTAGTGCTATATGCCAATACGATAAAGTATCAGTTCTCACAGCTAAAATCCTCCAATTATTTTATTTTCCTACTAACCGAAGGTACTGAATTATGAAAGAAGGGGGTCTAACACCAAATATAAAATTATATGAAATTATATGAATTTCATATAAACTAAATATACATAAATTATATGAATCATACTAAATATCTTAAATTTCATATACATAAATTGATAACTTAATTACTAAGAAATATCATTTATTAAAATAAATTTATTGAACTTCGAAATGGTACCACAAATATTCAACTATCATAACTTTATGAATAAAATATGTCACAAATTTATCTTTCGGTTTATGGCTTCGGGCCATATATTCAACTATCTCAATTTTATGAATAAAATATGCCACAAATTTTTCTTTATGTTTATGACTTCGGGTCAATTGACAAAACTTTATGATTACATTGAGCTTTAATAATTGAATCTTAAAATTGAGCTTCGGGCCAATTGATAAATTACTAAAATAGCTTCAGGCCAATTGATAAAATTGAAAATTTATTATTAAAAATGGCTAGATGTCATTTGAAAACATAACATTAACTTTGATACACGTTATTCATATGGCTTCAGGCCATTATATTAACATAATTTATACTAAGATGATTTCGGGTCATAATTTATGTTTAACACAAAATAATGTAAAAGAATAACATAATATAAAACAAAATATTATCATAATACAACTTGTTATTTTGTTCAATGATAAGAAGACAATAAATTGACTCAAAAAATTTCTTAAAATCTTCTTCAACTATTCTTGAAATCTTCTTCAAGAAGAACTTCTTAATATCTTTTGAAATCTTCTTCAGGAAGACCTTCTTAATATATTTTGAAATCTTCTTCGAGAAGATTAAATTATTGAAAAAAAATAACAAAATGAACATCAAACAAAATTTGTACATCATATAAATCTTCTTCAGAAAGATTTCCTAATATCTTCTCAGATTAATTTTTCTATATCATATATATCTTCTTCAGGAAGATTAAAAAAAAATTTGCACTTCAAATAAAATTATATAAATCATACTAAACATCTTAAAATAAATGTACATAAATTGATAACTTATACCATTTAGCAATTACTTATTGGAAGTATCATTTATTTAAATAGAATTGAAATAAAGATATCAAAGTTACCTCGAATCTTCAACTAGTAGAGCTCTCGTGCTGATAACGTGTTATAAAATAAAGACAAAGAATAATAGACAAGATAGATAACACATAAAAGATGGCAATCTCTTTATTCATATATTTCTCATGTGTACAATACAAGATTACAATGCCTCTATTTATAGGCCATAAGTTGTAAATGAAAAGTCATTACAATAATAAATAAGAAAATAAATTCCAAATAGTAGTGGGATATGAATTCCAATAGTAGTGGGGTAGTGGAGAAGTGAATGAGGATTATTGGGAGTTACAAAATGAATGGACCATCCACTATCATATTCATAACATTTCTAAATTAACTATTTCGATTGGCTCTCGTCTCCGTCGCTCTCTCTTCCGTAGTAATAATTGCTAACGTGGTCACTAAAAGTTACTTGAATAGGTGTAGAGAGGTTTAGAAAATAAATTTAATTTAATTTGACCAATGTAAATGTTCTTATATGCTCAACTCCTTATTAAAACTTTATGACGTTACAACCAAAATTGGAAGTTTTGTTAGCTACACAAATACCCAAGTGTCGGTTAGGTCTACTAACAATGGAATTAAATTGACACAATCTCGACAATCAGCATTTGTAATTCAAAATTTGGGATGTTTCTATGTGATACATAAACAAACGGTGACAATGAAACAATTAATTGGTGCATATCTTACAATTCATTCATCCGAAGATTATTGTATGCTCTCTCCGTCAAAGCAAAGACAAATGGAATTCGATCCTCCAAAGTAACTCAAAAAGTTTGAATCTGCACCATTTAATCAGAATTTTGCATGAATATTAATTAAAGACATCCCGTGATCCAAATTTGAGATATCTCAGGGGACGCGAATTCGAGAAACGAGGCTGGCGATTTTTATTTTATATTTGACTCTACCAAGATTGGATTCCGAACCCGTAAAGGATTCGATGAATTCACGGATTCCAATTGCAATGTAATAAGCTGAGGCAATCAATGGAAATGACAAGTGCATGCTTCCCTCAGACTACAAGTTGATTTGATTGAAGTTGAAGGCAAGGCCGGTCCTGAAGATTTTGGGGTCTGGGGCGGGAGAAAAATTTGGACCCTAGCTTTTATGTATAATTTTTTATCAAAATAATATGTGGAGAATCTCCTATTATATTTATTTTTAGAAAAATTAATATTAGAATCTCTAATAGGACTATTCTCAACAAGCAAATCTCTCAGTTTTGAATCTAAACCATCTCACACATGATCATATATATTTATAAATAACGAAAAATCTAAGCACTCAGACACATGCATGATTAATTTCTTCATTATATTCACTAGTCTCATTTTCAAGCACATTTGTTATTTTTTCATTTATCTCATTTTCATTTCAGACAAATTTGTTGTTTCTTGATTTACCTCAGTTTCATTTACCTCATTTTAGTTTTCAGATACATTTCTTGTTTCTTTGTGCACCTCACTTTCAACTTGGTTTTCCAAAAACTCATTTTGTAGTTTAATTTTCTTCCAAAACTTTTGAATATAATCTTTTTGAGGTTTTAGTTTTTTTTTTCTCCCTCTCTTTTTTTGTTTCTTTTTTCGCTACCTGATGTATATTTTCTAAGAAACATTGTTTTAAATTAAAAATAAAACAAAGTAATAGAATGATAGAACCTAGGTGATGAGGCAGACGTAGCGCTAAGCTGCCGGCGGTCCAATCCAGAGGCCGCGTCGATACATCGATGCGTCGGCCTCGCCCTAACCAAACGCCGCTTCCGTCTCCGCCTCGCACTCACTGTCGCAGAATGAGATCATAACTCGTGAGAAGAGCTAGGTTTCTTAATTTCTTTCTTCCCTCATTTGTTGATTTACAGAGAAGAAACAAAAGTCGGCGGAATTAGGTTTATTAATTTTTTTTCTTACTTCGTTTGTCGTTTCACAGATAAGAAACAGAGTTTTATTTTTTGTCCTATTAAATTGTTGACTTTTGTTTATCATTTTAACATATACAATTTTTTTTTGGGGGGCCCCGTTGGATTTTGGGGCCCGGGGCCATCGCCCTGGCTACCCTGGGTCAGGGCCGGGGCTGGTTGAAGGGTCGCACAATTGAATGGACAAGGTTCAATCCACCTGCAATTCATCCGTATCTGCTATTTCAACATTCACCTTAGGGGTGTTAACCGCTACGGTAAGGGTCGAGTGAAAGCATTTTCATATCCGTATCAATTACAAATTGTTCTTATCTGTATTCTACTCTTATTCACTATAAATTATCTTACTCGTATCCTACTCTTATCCGTTATGGTTGTCGAATAACGAAACCGTAGCGGGTAAATAACGGATAATACTAATATAATAAATTTTTATTATTTATTAAATAATACATTAAAACAAATATATTTATTTCACGCATGTAAAAGACTTTATTGAAAAAAAATTATGATCATGCTAAGTGCAATTAAACAATTAAAGTACTCTTTCAATGCTTATTAATATATATAATTATAAAAAAAATTTATAATTACCTGAAGGTATGAAATAGGCTTTACCCGTACCCATTTAGATAACGAAAAAAAATCTTTACCAGTATCCGTACCCGATAAGTTTACGAAATTACTCGTATCCGTCTTATCGGACACCGTACGGGTCGGGTGAACGGATAAAAGGGTGTCATTCACACCCCTAATTCAGCTGGATTTTTTTTAATTATTATTAACATAATAAAATTTTAAAATGGGATAACTTCTATACAAAAACTAAGTATTTAATAAATTTCTTCTCTAAAACATAAAAGAATAATTCATACATAAAACACAAAAAAATGTATTTTAGAATGTACATTGCAAGTTAGACGCTTGAAATATATATTACTCTTAAATGAGAGAGTAACGTGACTAATAAGCCATAAGATCAAGATAAATGATAACAGAGAAAATAAATAAATTAAATTGATAAAAATATATATTATACAGTACACTCCAAAAATTCTGAGACCTAATTTATTTTTTTCTGAAACCTTGACAGCGGCTGTCAAATTATGTTGCATAGGTACAAGTACGGATATCGTATCGGATACGATCGGATACAGCGATACGGTAATTTTTAAAAATCAAGGATCCGATACGTTTATTATATTATTAATTCAACAATTGTATTTATATAAATTAAATATCAAAAATTTTGGATATACGTTAAATACAAAAGTTAGTAGATTCTAACATCAAATTTCAACTAGTGTAGTGGTTAAGGGGCCCGTCGCTGATATCAAAGAATATGGGTTCGATTCTCACGTGGAGCGCTAGAAATTATGTTTTGACGCAGTGCACAACGAGTATGGTGGACCATGAGCGTCGCTGGTGCATGGTGGATCGCGTGCAGTGCACCGTATCCAGACGTGTCAGAGCGTTATCCAGCCGTATCCAGACGAGTCAATCCGTATTAGAGACCATATCAAGGGATTAAGGATACGTCACGTAGGCCGATACGTCAACTGGCGTATATGATATGTATCGGGCACGTATCAGGTGGGTATCGGTATTGGATACGTGTCCGATACGGGTACAGAACCCATATAGGAGTTATATTTGATAGCCATAACTAAAATTAATAGCAATCATATTCCCAAGAACTAATTCTTTTAGCATTCATACTCGTGGCAACAATTAATAGTCATTAACTGCAAACAATTCATATTTCCAAGAAAAGAAAAAAATCAAAGGCCACTAATATTTGTTGCTTCTTTCATAGTCAGACGATCGAAACACCATTTAATGAATAATGACCATTTAAACTTTGGTTTCGTGATGACAGCGGGCCTTAAACAATCCGGCCATTTAATGACCATTTAAACTGCAAAAAAAAAAAAAAAAAAAAAAAATTAAGAACCGGTAATTTAATGGCCGGTTTAGATATTTTTAAAATTACCTAGCTGAGCTGGATATAATTAATATTTTGTAATTAACTTTGAATATTAATAAAAATCACGGTTGACTGTGTATTCTTCGAAAAATGTCTTGTGAAATTTGAATAAAAAAATATTATGGTACAATAATTTAGAATGAAATGGGCTTTTAAGATTGACATGCATATTTGAATCGGATAAATTAATTATACGATTATGATATCCATTTGTTGCCCATGAAATCCCGCTAAAAGTCTACCGATATGAAGCGTAATCATGTAAATGAAATCCTGTTCGGAACCAAAATTTCAACCAAACTAAATACCATAAAACAAATCAAATTATTTTGCGGTGACTTGAGACTTGAGAGGACGTTAACTAAATCCTTGATACTTAAATTACTTATCACCTCGGTTTACTATACTGAAAATAAAATAATTAATCAATTAATCATAATAAACTTTCTGTAGTTCTGCTTTGAGACCATAGAGAATGAATGACTATTGGATGTCCCCTGTTCGGCCTAAATGGAGAAGATGTATTCCCAAGTTAAACCGACCCTTTCAATTCATCTTCTCGTTTCCCAAGACATTCAAAGATCGAGTCCGGCTCTTCTGTTTCAGATTCCCTGAAACTAAATCTGTGTCACTTCTCTGAAGAAAGGCTATGAGCGATCAATACACTTGACTTCTGTATGGACCCACTAGTCAGTATTACATAGCAGCATTTGGTCCATGGATTTGTAACAGAGGGTTTGGAAGTTGAAACGACATAAAGCAAGGAAGACCAAAAGATTTGCAGTCGCGTTCTAAATTTCTTTGAAATATTCAAAAGAAGAACCCATCTAGCACTCAGTCTCTTCAGTTTCACTACACACTATCAAGCATTCAAGCGCATCCATGGAAGAAGTAGTGCTTTCATGGCGGATTGAAGACATACTGAACCAAAACCTTTACACTGATCAGGTGAATTTTCTAAACAATAATTTAGTACAGTGAGTCAGAGAAAAAGGTGCTTTCTATAGGGAAGGATTGCATGGAAGAGCTGCTACCTTGTTGTAGAATGTATGCATTTTTTTGCACGAGGGATAGGATTACAATTTAGGATACTAAATTCTTTCGGACTTTTGATACGAATTACTTTAACTTACTTGATTTTAGTTTGACCTGTGAGGAAATAAAGCTACTTTCGTTAATAAATTTAAACGGTTTGGGTACAGTAAAAAGAAAAACTGTAAAATGTAAGAAAACCTCATCTGATTTTATTCTAGTACCAATGCACTATCTATATTCTATAATGATCGGTAGTTCTAATAGACCTACCGCACCGGCATTTTTTCCTGTTCATAGTGAGATATGGGACAGCTGATCTGGAGGATTTTGTCAAAAGAGAAATTGATTCAATTTTTCTCCTCTCTAAGAAATCAGTTTATTTCCATATTAGAGTTTCAAAAGGAACAAATCATAATTAATTGCACTGATGCATGGTAGACATACTATTACTAACTTGTGTGTCAATGTCATACATGCAAGGGAAATTTTTTACAGGAAATAAGTTAATGTAAGAAGTGCACACTACACACAGATAATAGAGACAGTCTAACAAGGTAAAAAAATGTAATGAAGGGGCATCCCGTCGATTCCTACATAAAGTCACCAAATATTTTATCCCTAGAAATTGAAATAGCAGAAAATTTTGTTTTTTTTTTCATTTGTGTATTTTTCAAGTTATAGATAAAACTGACTTTGTACCTTTTACTTTTATATGTTTTCTTAGGTTAAAAGAATCCCCGATGAATTTCAGTCTGTGGGAGATTACCTACAGTCATTCACACTTCCTCTCATTGAAGAAGTTCGGGCTAAGTTATCTTCTTGCTTTGATGCAATCTCACAATCACCTCATTTCAAAATTAAGCACATCCAGTTGTGTCATAACCGAAGTGGGCCCACTTGTATGATGGATATTCTGGCTGACGGGTTTGCTTGTGAGCATAAATTGTACCAACCAAAGAATGGTGATACTTTTGTATTATCAAGTTTGAGACCCGAGACTGCCAACGCATTGCTGAGACATGGAGTTGCCTATTGTTTAGCCATAGTAACAAAGGTTGAAGAGATTTTGGTGGATGAAGTTTTGGTGAAGCGGTTTACTATCAGTGTGCCACCAATGATTACATCAGCTGGTGAGATAAACAGATGTACTCATGCAACCTTCTTGACGAGTATTATAACGGATATTCGAATTTGGAGTGCACTAACACCTCAAGGTAGCAATGGAAATTTAACACTTATCGAGAAAGTTCTCTCAAGGAATAACATGGTAAGCTAGCTATTCTCATGCTGGCCATCTCTTTAAACTTTATTCATACAAATTTCCTAGTTTGGCTTGGCCTATACTGATACAGTAGTGGTAATTTCAGTTTGGAGATTTTTGTGGCTATTATGCAACTCAGATTAGCAGATTTCTGTTTCAAAATTTGAATTTGAATTTGAATTAATTGTGCACTATGTTTTTTTTTTTTTGAATACAGGAAGAAATCATATCTGATATTCACCATGAAGAGTGTGACCCTGAGTTGACTAGTCTTTTGAAGCATACAGTGTCAGCAAACCTGAATCAATCACAAATGGAGGCTGTGAAATCTGCCATCAATGCCATAAAATGCGAGGAGTTAGGCTCTCTGAAGCTTGTGTGGGGGCCACCAGGCACTGGAAAGACGACTACTATAGTTGCAATACTTTGGTGTTTGATGAAAATGCAAATCCATACTCTGACATGTGCCCCAACCAATGTTGCAGTCACGGAAGTTTGCTCCCAGCTGCTTCAGTTTCTCAAGAATTCTGATGGGCAAAATGGTCATTCGAATAGAATGCCTTCCACTTTAGCAGGTGTTGTGGTGTTTGGTAGTAGAGAGCAAATGGGTATCTGTGGTGATATAGAGGATGTTTTGCTAGAGAACCGTATTTTGCAGCTTGAGAATTGCCTTTCACCAACAACTGGTTGGAAGCATGGTGTGGATTCAATGATTGATTTTCTTGAAGAATGTGTCTCAAAGTGTCGTTTGTCTATCGAAGAAAGCCAAGGAGAAGGCAGCAGAGTGATGTTGTCCATTGGGAATTATCTACATAGTAAATTCAATGAAATGGAGAACCAGCTCAGGAGATGCTTTTATTGTTTGTTTGTTCATCTTCCCAGACAGTATCTCTCTCCTGATAATTGCATGAGCATGGTTTCGCTCTTAGATTTGCTCAGACAAATGGGTAGGCAGTTATCTACAAATGAGCGGGTTTTTGAAGATTCTGTGACAACTCGAACTCTCACACAGACGTTGATTGAAACAGAGGTGGGATGTCTTCAACAGTTAAAACATCTCGACTCTACGCTTGAAATTTCTTTACACTCTCTGACAAAGGGGATTCCAATCAGGGATTTCTGCCTTAAAAATGCATCTGTTGTATTCTGTACTGCATCAAGTTCATTTATGTTGCACGATGAAAAGACAAGTTGTTTTGATGTGGTAGTGGTGGATGAAGCTGCCCAACTTAAAGAATGCGAATTGTTGATTCCATTGATGCTTAAGCAGGTGAAGCATGCACTTTTGGTAGGCGATGAATTTCAGCTGCCAGCACTAGTTCAAAGCCTGGTAAGTTCTTCTAATCTGCCCTTCTGGTGATTATATTGTAATAATTTTGTAAAGATTGCCATAATTTTTTCGGTATTGGTTATTGACACATACACAGAAGACTATGCCATATGGTTACTGAGTATGGATTCTTTTGTAAATTCAAAAAGGACGTCATTTCTTCTGTAGGTTATTTAATTAATAGTAATTTGTATTATTACACCAAATAATCATTCAGTAAGGTTGTACCTTCTTCAATAGGTTAACAAAAGAGCTGGGTTTGGGAGGTGCCTTTTCGAGAGGTTGGTGTCACTAGGCATTGAAAAACACCTGCTTAACATTCAATATCGCATGCACCCATCCATGAGCCTTTTCCCCAATAATCGGTTTTACAATGGAAAGATTTTGGATGCTCCAAATGTCAAGAGAGATGAATATAACAAGAACTATTCTGATTTCATGTTTGAAAGTTATGCTTTTATTAACGTCTCTGATGGACGGGAAGAAGCAGGTGACGAAGGAACAAGTCTAATGAATTTGGTTGAAGTTGCTGTTGTGCTGCATATGATCAAAGGCTTGTATGAATGTAGGTTTAACCTTGTTACCTAATGAAGTATAAGAATTAATGTTATGTACTCCTGTTATTTATAAAAAATATATTTTATGAATTGGAAGGTAACTCCATTATTTCAAATAAGTTCTCATATATAATGGTAATTAGTTGCTATCTTGCCCAGAATTATGTTTAATTTCTCTGTAGTCCTATGTTTGAATTTCAATATTATTTGGTGCATTATCACTTCTTCACTTTCTTCTTTATATGTTCTCTTTATATTTCACTGTCTTGTATTCCATTATTTGTTCTTCGAAATATAGAATATACTAGCTTTTCTATACTACAATCAAACATAAAATTAATTATATATGCTGGTTCTATTGTAGGTTGGAAGAGTAGCAGAGGAAAGCTTAAAGTTGGTATCGTTTCTCCATATACTGCACAAGTTAGCTTCATTAAGAAAAAAATTGGAAAGAATTATGATTGTGATGCTGGATTTGAAGTAAGAGTCAAATCGATTGATGGATTTCAATGCCAAGAGCTTGATGTGATAATACTTTCGACTGTCAGATGCAACAATCAAGGAGATGTTGGTTTTATTCATGACAATCAAATAACTAATGCTGCACTTACAAGAGCACAGTATGGTTTCTCATTCATTTTAATTTGCAAAGCTTTTTTTGTTGTTATTTTCAGGAAGGTATATTGCTGAATCTTTTTTTTTTTCTTTGAAATCTGAAATGCTCCAGACATTGCCTCTGGATAGTTGGAAGTGCTGGTACCCTGGTGAAAAGTGGGACCATATGGTCAGATATTGTCTTTGATGCTGAACATCGTGGATGTTTATTTCATGCAAAGGACAATGAAGATTTTGCAAAAGTGATTTCTGAAGTCAAAACTGGGCTGGACCAATTGGATGATTTGCTCAACTCAAGTTCTGCTCCATGGAAAGTAAGCAATGACACTAAATGTAAAGTATAATTTTAATCACCGGATATATAAATTTTCTTTCCTGAGATGCAAGCAAAAAAATGTTGGTAGCTGCAATTTAATTTGCCACAATCCTTCAAGGACATAGTGAGATTGATACTGATTGTGGTTATCTGAGTCTATAATAGACTATTGAATCAATCAATAGTTGAACCATATTTCATAATGTGCAATTCAGCTTCAGAAATTACTAAAGCTACATTGAGAATAACTAGTTAGTATTCAATCTGAAATGCTCTTAAACCGCCCATCTCCCTCTCCCTCTCACTCCCATCATCCCAATAAAAAAGGTACAGATAAAAAGTAAAAGGAACCTCTGCTTTTAAATGAAGCTGGTCTCATCTGGGGCTATATTCTGGTTAAAGAAACTGTCAAAAAGCTCCCCACAATGTGCTTCCTGTGCCTCCTGATGTTGTGCATGCGACGAAAGTGACGGTTTAGTGACTCATATCATTTTTCTGCCAAAAGATTTTCCCGGCAAATTTGGATTATTATGTGTGTAGCACAAAACTGTACTGTTCTAGGGATCAAAATAATAAATACTACTGTTCTCAGTTGAAAATGAGGTCGGATCTAAGCCCTGTATAAGCCATTACAGCATCAAAACATTGTTCATCTTTGCTTATAGTGTGTTGTTCTCTTTTTTATCAAGCAGGTGGTCTTCAGCAATGATTTTTCAAGATCTTTTGCACGGTTAAGATCAAGACATACCAGAATGGTGGTGATGCAGATGTTGTTAAGGATTGCAGGTGGTTGGAGGTCAAAGAGGAGAAATGTTGACATTGGTGATTCTTCCCATCTTGCTAACATTTATAAAGTGGCGGAGCTATACTTGGTGTGGAGTGTCGATTTGGAGAAGGGGAAGAAGAAAACATACTCTCAGATAATCAAGTTGTGGGACCTTCTTCCACTTGCTCTGGTCAAAAGACTCATCAATCG
This sequence comes from Carex littledalei, assembly GCA_011114355.1. Classification (NCBI taxonomy): domain Eukaryota; kingdom Viridiplantae; phylum Streptophyta; class Magnoliopsida; order Poales; family Cyperaceae; genus Carex; species Carex littledalei. The sequence goes on along the minus strand of CM022089.1, from coordinate 14,647,734 downwards.
TATGGATCATATGTTTTCAATGTACACTGAAGCTTACTTGGAACGGTGTAAAGCTGTTTGTGTTGAGGGGTACATATGTCTTCTTTTCATTATCTCCTTGAAATTTTGTATAGCTGTTTGATGATAATTTCTTATTTAGTTTAAATGAGGGAATTGCTAACTGCAATCAAGGTTTGTGTAAATCGAGCAACCAACCGATTGAACTCTGGAGCATTTATTGTTTTGAACGAGGAGATAATGTACATATATCTTCCTTTAACTGCTTGATTGTATGCACAAAGTGTTGATTGCGGTCAGAGCCACATTTAAATAATAGTTGGTATGCTGTTTGAATCTTTCATGTTTCTATTATGAGAATACTCTGTATTGAATATTCTCTTAATTGATCAGGATGGTTGAAGTTCCCATGACATGGATGGATGGGGAAGGCATAACGCAATACAAAAAGAACTTCAATGCTGATGAGTTAATTGCAGAAGACCAAGATCCAGGCAACAATTTTTCAAGTCCTTTGGAGAATTCTAAGGTTAATGAGAGCCTTGTTCTAATGAAATTTTATGCTTTATCTTCGGGTGCAATTAAACATTTGCTCATCACGCATGATGGATCGGTGGTTGACATTCCTTTCGAGCTGAATGACCAGGAAAGCACGATAGTTCGGTTTCCATACAGTTTGTTTATATTGGGAAGGTCAGGAACAGGAAAGACTACAGTCCTCACTACTAAGTTGGTTCGAATGGAGCAGCTATTTTTTGTTGCATCAAATGGACTTGGTTACCAAGATGTCGGAATTTCTCAGCCTGAGGAGGAGATGAGAAACTGGGAAGAAGCTGACTACATAAAGCAAGTCTTTATTACAGTTAGCCCCAAATTATGCTTTGCGGTTCGCTGTCAAGTTAACCGGCTTTTGAGGTACGATAGTATACATTTTTTGGTTTATAAATTTTTCCATGTTCTAGCATTTTTACGTCAATAAAAGGCCTGAACGACATTCTTACTATTTTAAAATTTGAAAAAGGAGATCTACTAGTTTAGAGTGCAACAAATAGTCCTTTTGTCACTGCTTCATTAATTAGAGCTCAGTAAATCAATTATGGACAGTGCATGCAAGGTTCTATAATAGGCTAATTAATAATCAATTGGATTTGGCCGTACGGGCTATTTACGAACCAACATCCTCCTGCAAATTTAATATTTTAATTTGTAAATGCTGATTAATAGCACTCTGGACTGTTTGTAAAACAAATTTAGTATTTAAGAAAAATACAAATTTTACTTTCTTGAAGTCCTTTGTTGAAGTTTATTAAAATATATAAATTTCTCAGAAAAAATGAGTAGAATTAAAGGGTGGTACAAATTTTATGAATACTTTATGATAAATGATCCAATTCTAAATGAAAAGAAAAATATTATTTTTGTAAGCTCAAAATTGAATGGATTATTGGCAAAAAAAATTTGATGTAATATATGGTCCAAATATGTTTCTTGTACAACAAATCAGATTAGAGATAGGAAATGCGACGATGCAGTCAAAATTTTCTGTTTGAAATATCTACTTTCTGAACTTCTGCACATGTCAAGATGTTCCATTTGTTTCTCTGTTCAATCTAACTGTGTTGGTTCAGTTTTGTGCAACTGATTTTCTTCTCAGTGTTGGATTACTAAATCTACAATAATATATTTTTTATTCCATGTGTTTATGAGAGCTTGCAGCTTGCTTGCAGTCATTCATATTCTCCGGGCAATTATGTATTGCACTTCCATGCCTCAAAAGTTGCTGTACTCTTTGTGCAAATATTCTTTGATCAAAACATAATCCCAACAAAGATTATTGCTACTTAATAATTAATAAAAACATAAAGGTTAATCAATGCTATTTATTAATTTTGTGAGCTTATTATTTGTTGTTTCCTCTGTAGATTTGCAAACTCTGGTGAACTTCCTGTTTCTGGCCCTGTTGATTATCTTAGCATGCATGACAACATCAATGGATTAGATGATTTCGCAGACATCCCTGACAGCTTCAATGAATTAATGGCAGACAAATACCCTTTGATCATTACGTTTCGCAAGTTCCTTATGATGCTAGATGGAACACTCAAATCCTCCTTTTTTGATAAATTCTATGTTGGGTGGGGAGCTTCATTCCAACAGGGAGTTTTGAAATCCAGTGCTGTGCATGCAACAATCCAATCTAAAGAAGTTCATTTTGACAAATTCCTTGGTTCATACTGGCCCCGTTTTAATACTAAACTGACCAAAAATCTTAATGCTTCAACTGTGTTTACTGAAATAACCTCCCATATCAAAGGTGGCTTCGGCTCTGACAAGGGTATTCTCACGAGGGATGAGTATATATCACTCTCTGACAAGAGATTCTCTTCTCTGAGGAGTGAAATTAGGGAAAGAGTATATGACATCTTCCTTGAGTATGAGAAGAAGAAGTGCGCTGCGAGAGAATTTGATCTGGCAGATTTTGTCAACAGCCTGCATAGCCGTCTAAGAACTGATGGTTATATAGGTTGTAAAATGGATTTTATATACATTGATGAGGTGCAAGATCTTTCAATCAGGCAGATCTCACTTCTTAAGAATGTTTGCAATAATTTCAAGGAAGGATTTGTTTTTGCTGGGGACACAGCACAAACAATAGCAAGAGGGATCGATTTTCGCTTCGAAGACATCCGTTCTCTTTTTTATCGGGAGTTCTTATCTGAACAGAAGGGCAAGGAGGAAAAAATCCGCATGTCTAACACATTTCACCTAAGTCAAAATTTCCGTACCCATATTGGTGTCTTGAAATTAGCTCAGAGTGTGATAGATCTTTTGTACTACTATTTTCCATTTGCAGTGGATAAGCTTGACCCAGAGACTAGCTTGATCCATGGCGATCCCCCTATTCTTCTAGAATCTGGAGGCTTAGAAAATGCAATTATCAATATCTTTGGTGGAAGTCAGAGCACCAGTGAAGGACCTAATGGATTCGGGGCAGAGCAAGTGATATTAGTACGTGATGATTCCGTCAAGAGGGAAATTCTGGATATTCTTGGTACACGAGCTCTAGTATTGACAATATTTGAAAGCAAGGGACTTGAATTCCAGGTAATGAAATAAGGAATTTAATCAATTTCCTTTTGCACATTAGTTTATATTGTAAAGTAGATATTCAATGGCTATTCATTTCCTATGAATAGGATAGATATTTTTAGACCTATACCTATTCACTTCTGCTTTGAATTACTTCTATGTATCTCATTGAAATATTCAGTTTCAAACAAGAAATGTCAATTATGCTAGTTGGTGCGTAAGTCCAATAATATTTTCTTAACCTCACACTTCTAATATTTATATGCATCTGTTAAATATTTCTGGTCTATTTCAAATTAGGATGCACTAAATGTTTCATTATATAGAGTACATCTCTCTTTTGACTCACCTACGTGAAATCATTATATTGGCAGGATGTTTTATTGTTCAACTTCTTTGGTTCATCTCCCATGGAAAACAAGTGGAGAGTACTATATGGGTATATGGAAAATGAAGGCATACTTGATCCCTCCATGACGAGATCATATACCGAGTTTGATTCAACCAGGCAGCATCTTCTATGTTCCGAATTAAAGCAACTTTATGTTGCAATAACTCGAACAAGGCAAAGGTTATGGATATGTGAGAATTCAAACGAATACTGTAAGCCCATCTTTGATTATTGGAAAAGGCTTGGCCTTGTGCTATCCATGCAGTTGGATTCAAATTTTGTCGAGGCCATGCAGGCTGCCAGCACCAGAGATGATTGGCAAGACCGTGGTATTGAGGTTTGTTTTAGGATTGGTTATTTGATTTATGGCAATTAAAATAAAATAATGTACAAATGGTGTGAAGTAATATCTCCTATAACTGATTTATATCTTTGGTATTACATAGTAAAAACTTTATATACTGGTCTGTTTTCATGTTTGTTTGGGTTTCAAGTTTCTCCTTATCTTAATACAAGGTTGTTTAAATTTTTCATGGCGGCATATGAAAAATTGAAAATGTAAATTGAAGCTTTGCTGAGTCGCCAAGTGGGTCTGGCCATTCATTTTATTTGTAGTAATCAACTAAGCTCTTAGTTTAAACTGTTTAGTCTGCACTTCCTCAAAATATAGACCATCTAACTATTCTAGTTTCACCCTTGTTTGACACGTGGTTCTTTTATTGGCAGCTATTCAACAAAGGACTGTTTGAGATGGCAAGAATGTGCTTTGCAAAGGCAGGGGATGTAAAAAATGAAAAATGGGCCAGAGCAGCTGGGCTTGTTGAGTTAGCTGAGCGTGTCACTTACACAAACTTGCAAAAGGCACAGACTGCATTGCATGAAGCAGCAGAAATCTACATGACACTTGAGATGCCTGACAAGGCTGCTAGTTGCTATATCAAACTCGGGAAATATTCACAAGCAGGTAACTAGTCCTTGTGATTTTCTGCTAGGAAGTTTTTCTTTTTGCTTGCTTCAAACTTTGGGATTAATCACATCAGAAGAGAAACACCACAAACTAAACCCTATGGGACCAAAAGTCGGTGGTGATAGGGATAAAAAATTGGGATAGTAAAGCACAGTTGCATTACATGCTGACCTTTAGTCCATGCACATCAACTGTTGTTGGGTGGCATATGAAAATCTAGCTAATGAATTTCCAAATATCTCACAAAGTAAATGGGCCAAACTGTAGATACAGTGCATTGTATGAAATCTTAATTGGTCTATCATCTCATCAAGAGACTAATATGTTTAAATGCACTTAGGTACTATTTATTTGCACAAATGTGGCACTCCAAGGCTTGAAGATGCTGGTGACTGCTTCATGATGGCAAAGCAATGGCAACTTGCAGCAGACGTGTACTTCAAAGCAAATTGCTTCTCCAAGTGCACTGAGGCTTGCTTCAGAGGAGATCTCTTTAACCTGGGCTTGGATTTCCTGGAGAGATGGAGCCAATTAAAAGAAGTGAGCCCGGATAAAGTTAAATTTAGAGAGCTGGAAAAGATTAAAAATGATTACATAGAGAGATGTGCTAATCGTTTTTATGGGCGTAAAGATTTTGAGCAAATGATGCATTTTGTGAGGGCCTTTCAATCAAGGGATATGATTAGATTTTTTAAAATCGAAAAACCTTGTTGACCAGCTGGTAATGGTGGAGATGGAAGCTGGCAACTTAAAGGAGGCTCTTGGACTTGCACAAAAGAAACAAGATGTCTTATTGGAGGCACTGGTTTGGGAAAAATTGGGTTCTTTTGAAAGTGCAACCCGGCTCATCATGTTACATGTAATTACAGAATCTCTTTGGTCCAGTGGAAGCAAAGGGTGGCCCCCGAAATCTTTTCCAGACAGCGAGGATCTGTTTACATTGGTGAAATTTCTGGCCAAAAAGGTTTCAGATTGTTTCTATACTTCAATCTGCTCCGAATTGTACCTTCTGAATGAAAAGCCTAAAACCTTTTCGGAATTGCGGAATCTGTTAAATGAAGCTGTAAAGAGCCAGAACATTCGGCTCAAGTTTTTGTCCTTGCGTGCCCTTATTCATCATCTAACTCGAAAACACTCTGAGTTTATGTTTGAGCTAGAGTCAGTTTTAGATTTGGAAAAGAGGCTCCATGAAGCAGTGGATAATGATAAGATATCACTGGACACATTGTTTGCTATCTGGGGTCGATGGAGAAAAATGGTTACAAAAGTTAGCACAGCATTGGATGAGGAATTATGCCGTGATTATTTGGGGGTGAGGATAAAGACAGGGTTGGGAGAAGATAACAGCGATGTATATCATGTGTTAAACTCAAATGCATCTTGGATTAAAACTTGTGTGAGAGCCTCTTTGCAGGATGATAATACAAGCCAGTATTTGGTGAATAGCCACAAGTACATTTCATGTGCGAAAAGCTACTGGAATTTGGAACTGTTTCGTACTGGTAAAGGAGTAGTGGAGAAACTAGAGTCCCTTGTTTTGTCATCTCGCAGGCAGCCTCCATGTCCAGTAACCAAAGCAAGATTTACTCTGTCTATGTATGGGATCACAGAGTTTATAAAGCAATTAAAATGTGACAGAAATACTGATAAAATGGTGAAATTTCTTTACTCGGCTGAAGGGTTGTTCTTGGATTTCTGGGATATGTTTTTCCCACTTGACTTGAAAGGCAGAGCTACTCAGCTTGTGACAATTGATGATTTCCCTGTTGTTACTGAGTTGGTTTATGAGACACTTGACCAAATTCTCAGCAATACCAAATGTAAGCTTACGTACGGGAAGCTAGGTAGGATATTCATGTTTCTTTTCCTTGCTACAAAATTTCCTGTCAACTGGCTCAGCAGAATTAGTGAACGTGTCGATAAGCCAGAGTGGTGGGATCTTTTTGCAAGTCTGAAAACAAATTTTGATTGTGGTTCTGAAAGGAAATCCTTTGTCATGAAACTCCATAGCGCCCTTCAGGCGACATACAAAGTAGACTGGAAGCATGAACCTGATTACATGTCTCCGCATTGTTTCCTGTTTCTTCTAGAACTCCTCATGTTCTCTGCCTCATCTTGCCTTGGGACAGTAGGTTACATGATTACTACCAGATCCACACTCTCTCAGATAGTCCAGTTGCGAGGATGTGAGAGCCTTTGGAATTCGCCTTTGGAAATGGTTTTAGATGACGGCACCCGGAACTGGGTACAGAGTTTGTTTGAGTTCATTTTACATACTGTTCGACAGTTTCTGCGTATCAAGTCAGAGATACAGGAATGGTTATCCCAGTGCTACCTGCCAACTGAGTTAATCCATCCAACTATTCTGAGATTAGCTACCATATTTAACCTGGCCTATGTGAATAAGACACTGTTGGGAAATGGTGAAGTATCTTGTGATTTGTGTCAGGAACTTTCTATTGAGCTTGAGGAAAGTATAAGATTAGTTGTATTTGCGGATGCATTTGCATCAGTTGGAGATCCTTTGGTGGTCATCAGTGCAAAGAATTATGGTTCTCAGATTCCGCCCTCAAACTCCATCTTCTTTTGCCGTGATGAACTGAGGAACAGAGACCATGTCATGTCGGTTCTCTTTCCAAAAGTTTCCAGTATTGCTGCTAGTATGTCAAAGGAGAGCTTTGCTGATGTTCCTTCTACTTGTGTGACAAATGAAGGAACTCAGGATTTACATGAAGGGAGCATGACAAGGAAGTGAGGTTTTTATAAAGAGACTACAAGCATTTCTAGCGCATGAAAAGGTAACATACTCATGCTGCACCGGGATGCATTAGTTTTTGAAAGAAAGACCAAAATGTCCCATTTCATTACTGAAACAGATACTCTAATTACAGTACCGTATTCTCCATGCTAAGTACTTTTAACCCTCAATCAACCCCTAACTACTACAGAGTATACCTCAGCTACACAGCCTTCAACCAGAACTGTGTACCAGCTCATGTACCTCTGTCGATACCAGTATATCAGTTTAACCCAATGTGAAGGTATATGACCAATTATATATTGCATTTTGTATTCGGTCTAAAAAATTTCTTTTAAAACCTTTTTTAAGAAAAAAATTAAAAAGATATAAATTCGGAAAAAAGGAATTTATGGATCCATAGAAAGTGAATGCTATACATAATCCAAAAGTTGCTATACTTACTGAAATGATTGCATTTTGAAAGAATTCATATAAAATTACGCATTGATTTGAACTTTCAATGAAAGGATTTTTTGATAAAGTTAACCATTTTGATAATAAATCAAGATTTATTCCTCTTGCATCAAAGCAAATTCCTATTGAACCAATGATGTCATGACTAGAGTGCCAATAATACCCTTTTACAACTTATTACACTGAAAACAAACAGAGATGTTCAATGGTTGCACTATATTGATGTAATAGTTGAGTAATATATCCTTTCTTTCTAATTTGTTCTTATCCTTGTATTTGTTTTCCTGTATAGCTATTAGGTTTGCTAAATTCTCTATTTTTGCAGGGGGGGGCCTTGACTGGGCAGCAAGATCTGGTGACTACGTATACCATTAGATCAAGCAAAATTTAATGCACAAATGGGGAGCCTGCGTTCACTTTGAACATCAATGTAGATAACTGAAGTTTAACACGAAGTATTAACTAAATTTATCATTTCTTAGTTAATTAAGTAATGTCACTTGAACCATATGCAATTTGTGGCTGAGAAAGGAACCTTTTGATGCTTGAACTGTTACCTCTTATAACATCTTGAGAGGAAGGAGAACTTGTTAAGAGTAGGTAATGCTTGACCAATATGTTCATGTAGTTTTTGTGATGAAAATATTTCTCTTTTGCTATGAAAAGGATCTACATGCAATCAGGGGCAGATGCACATGTTGCATATGGGGGTCAATTGACACCAATTTTTTTTTTTTTCAAAATTTTTATGCATTATTTTCTATGTAATTTAGAGTAAAATGCTATGGGTGCCAAAAAATTGAACCGCATATGTATCATGAAAATTTTATAATTAACCTTCATTCATGATTGACTTCCATAACTTCAAAGTCTGACTCTCCCCATGCAATGTACATATCCTTTCATTCTTTTTTAGTCTATTTGTTTTGTTTATATTTTAAGGTAGTTATAACTTTTATGTATATTTATTTAATATCTTAAAAAATTATTATTTAATGTAGAAAACTTGAATTTGAGATGTGTTCTTTATTTTTTACATGGCGTATGTGTCAAATTTTGATCGATTTAAAAGACATTTAGTGTTTCCTTTAATAATTTTAAATTTTCTAATAGTGAGTTTTAATATTTTTTATGATGAATAACCAATTAAATTTTATATTGATTCAAGATTTTAATACACTCCACTTAAATAATTGAGAACACGTCTACATTTTCAATGTTTTCATTTGAACACTATTTTAATATACCATAAAAATTGAATTTACGTTAGAATCAGTCAAATTCTAAACGATAGAGTTTGATGAGAACACATCTACATTTTCATTTTGTTTCATTTGAACACTATTTTAATATATCAAATGGATATCCATAAAATTGAATTTACGTTAGAATCATTCACCGGTATCAATTTGGTAAACCACATGTTTATGTTTGCAAAACAATTTCATCCATCTTTTCTTTTATATGTTGCTTATTTTTGAAGAATTTACAAAATATTTGTTGTTAAAAAAAATTGTGAATTCCTCTACGATATTTTCTGCTGATTTTATTAAAAAAATTGTCAATTTCCTTAACCGATATTCCCGTAACATAGATACTGCAGCTAATATGTAACGATTCAGTGTGAGAGCAATAACGAATTAATAAATGACTCGCCATGTATGACATGTAAGAATAGGTCACGGAATAACATGTAGATGAGAATACATTCCTCTGAGGTAACAAGATATTTGAGTTTAGATCTGGACCGTTCGATCAGAAACAGGCCAATCCGACCATACAGTGCTCCTTTAATATTCGTGCCAAAGCAGATCGAACGCCCCGGATCTAAACTCAAAATTGATGTCAGGTGACGCGTGGTCCCCACCACATCTCTCAACCAATAAAAAAAGCAACAACAGCCATCACATTTTGTTTTTTTGTGCTTTGGGATCTTTTGTTGCACCTTCTGTGTGGAAAGTGATGGAACGCTGAATTAGATATTGTGGTGCAGGTGCTCGCTGAATGATGATTGATGATCACTGTATTTTTATTACCTCATTTTGCTTGTCGCCCCCAGGATTTTTATAATTAGCGAAAACGTCTACACAAATAATAATTCTAATTATTTATATGTATATATATCCTTCTTGAGGAGGGTTCAAATGCACCATTAGTTTTGTGCTCCAATATACTCCACATCCTTTATCTCCATTTTCAAAGTCCGAACAGTCGATCTGAACTGCTCAACATGATCTTCATAATAAAATATGCTTGGATACCAAATTTTATATTTTTTAGATTTTTTTTACTATTTTTTTAAATAGGAACAAAATCATTTTTTAAAGGAGATTCTGGACCATCCGATAAAGTGATATTGTACCTATCTAAAAAACTAGTAAACTTCATTTGATCCAAAAATTAGAAATTCATTTGATCTAAAAATTCTGGACCATTCAAAAGTAGTGATTTTTTACCTACCTAAAATAGTGAAAGAAATTCCAAAAAAAAAAAAATTCCAAGTATATTTTTATATAATAATAACGCTGAACGGTTCAGATTGATTATTTGAATTTTAAAATAAAAATATAAATTCAATATACGGACCGATCTGCTAACTGCACTCAAATTTGATCCGGACTCCAAGAGGGGAACAAACGAACAGTGCGAGTTCAAGTCGGTGGCTCGTCACTGTAGCTTGGCAGGTTGCTGTTCATTGTGCAAAGAACTAGGCGCAACCTCGGGAATATATATTGTAGCCAATTACTACTGCTGTTGTACCAATCTAGCTGGAGCTAATCTACAAAAGTCTATTCTTCCATGATTTTAATTGTATATATTGTAGCCAATTACTACTGCTGTCGGTGGCTCGTCACTGGTTTTAATTGTATTTCTATTCTTCCATGAGTGCTTAAAAGTCTGTGTACACCATTATTTCTTCACACTTGTGCCACAGTGCCACTTGTTAGTCTAAATTCAGAAGTAGAACTAAAAACTTTTAATAAGCAGCTGAAAATTAAAATGTATAATTGTGATGAATGAAATTTGAACTCAAGACCTACAAAAGAGTTTTAACCATTAAGCTACAACTAAACATTAATATTTATTGAGAGTGGCTAGATTATACAAAAAATTTAAAATAGATAAAGTTTAATTAAATTTCTATATGCATAAATAAAATTTTGAAATTATTTAGAGTAGCTTAGCCACCTTTACTTATGCCTTAGATCCGCCACTGTCCGTATCCTCCGAGGTACCTAACTCAACACAATTGAAATGAACGGCTCAGAATTACTCTCAGCCGGTGCTTGCTCGGGATGGCACGGGGGTAGTATTATTTGTGCTTTGAGATTCATGATAAGTTAAAAATAACAATTTTAGGCCGTCCGATTCAATTGTACTCAGTCCAGTAACCTGAGGTGATGTGAATTCCAAAATTCACGCATCATGACAGTTTATCCGGAGTGCTGAGGGATTGGATCAGAAAGTTTCAAAGAATTTAGAATTCAAATATATAGAATTTTGGAACTAATATCACACCGATTACCAGCAGTCAATGTTTCAAAAAATCATGAAATATACAAGCTTTATCCAAAGAAAAACATTTTTCCGAAGATTTAGGATGAAAAATATTAATTGTACAAGAAAATAAACTAGCTATAGAGCATTTATTGAAACACTAAATGTTGGATCACTAATTTAGTGATGGATTTATATGTAAATAAATTTAATAAAATATTGGATAATTCAAATTAAAATAAAAGTTTTGCTAAAGTTTAAATAATTTAATTTTATTGTATCTGATAGAAAATGAGACTTTAACTAATGTGTAAGAAGTAAGGAATTATTTTCAAATTTCATGGTAAACAGTACTAAAACATCGGTGCATTGTTCGTTTCAATTGTTTAATTTTTGTCATAATTTCAATTGTTTAATTAATGTGTTAACACGGACTTAACGATTATATTTCCTTGTGTCCCTCTAATTTTATTGGAAGCGACTAATTGTCCCCAAGCTTCTTTCCCCAGTTTTTCTCCAAAAAAACTGTCATTTGACTTGCGCGAATACTGTAAAACTCTATAACCAATACTGTAACTTCAACAACAAATCATGTATAATAAGTAGTTTAAAAATTTAACAATCCAAGTTAGTTGGAAGTGGTCCCAAGTTAGTTGCAAACAATTAGCAACTTGCAAAAATACTGTACTTCCGGCTGTACTTTAAAAACTGACGGCTTCAAAAACAAACAACTTTTCAAACTTGTGGTTATTTACAAATAACATCTAAAATTGTGCAAAATTAATTTTTTTTGCATCAAAATTAAATTTTTCTTTTTTTGAAATTAAATTTTTTTATTTTTTTTATTTTTTCGTAATTTTTTTTATTTTTTCTGTAATTTTTTTTTCTTCAATTATAAATATTTATGTATGGATCTATATCATGTAAAATAAGACTTAAATACTGTAAAATTAGCAGATACAAACTATAAAACTAACATATGTGATCTACGAGACTTCAATACTGTAAAATTAGCAGATGCAAACTATAAAAGCAACATATGTGAACTACAAGACTTCAATACTGTAAAATTACTAGATGCAACTTATAAAACTAACAGAAGTGAACTGCAAAACTTCAATACTGTAAAATGGACACCTGAAACTATCAAAATAACATATACAAACTATAAAATTTCACTAATTACAAAATTAACTGTTTACAACCATATACAAACAGTAACAACCAACAACTGTTCACAACCACAAACAATAATTGTTCACAACCATAACTGTTCACAACCACAAACAAGACTTCAATAAACAAGGTTAATTGTTTACAACCATCAATACAATAATGACGTTTGTCACTTCATAACCCTCTAGTGCACGTTATTTGGATGAGTGAGAAGCTTTATTGCTAGAACCACACGTACTTTCAAAATATCATCCTGCAAAAAAAAAATAAACAAGGTTATAAATTGGAGTTATGAACCATTAACAGATGTAAACTATAAAAACAACATATGTGAACTACAAGACTTCAATACTGTAAAATTAGCAGATGCAACCTACAAAACTAATAGATGTGAACTACAAAACTTCAATACTGAACAATTAGCAGATGCAAGACTATAAAACTAACAGATGCGAACTGCAAAACTTAAATACTGTAAAATGGACACCTGAAACTATCAAAATAACATATACAAACTATAAATTGGAGTTACATTTCTGAGAGAATAAAATCAAATCTAGGACCACCTCAACAAGCTGCAAAATCAATCCATAATATGTAAAATAAATTTAACTGTTGTATCCTATAAAAATGTTAAGTAGATCATGTTAAATATTTTACATTTAATAACATCTCAAAAAGCTACATATCCTATAAAACTATTGCATGAATCTTGTGAAATAACTCATATATCCTATAAAACTGTTAAAACACTTCAACAAGCTGCAAATTCAATCCATGATATGTAAAATGAATACTGCAAATTCAACAAGCTGTTAAACACTGCATATATCCTATAAACTTACTAGATAAATACTGTAAAATCATAGTAATAAACTGTCTAATACATAACATTTACACATGACTAATACATCCTGTAATAAACTGCATCAATACTGTAAATTTACTAGATAAATACTGTAATTTTAAATCAGTACAACTGTTAAACACTGCATATATCCTATCAACTAAAGTGAATACTGTAACCAAAATGAATCATAGTAAAAACTGTCTAATACATAACCTTTACACCTGACTAATACATCATGTAATAAACTGCATCAATACTATAAACTTACTAGATAAATACTGGAATTTTAAATCAGTACAACTGTTAAACACTGCATATATCCTGCAAACTTATTACATAACTACTGAAAATTTAAATCAATAACACTGTTAAACAGATCCTGTAACTATGATTAATCAAAATAAATACTGTAAACTGTTGCACATATCCTGTAAAATTGTTATATATATCCTATAAATTGCATCATGTTAAAAATTACATCCATACTGTAAATTGTTATATATATCCTACATAACTGATATATCCTATAAAACTATTACATGAATCTTGTGAAATAACTCATATATCCTATAAAACTGTTAAAACATTTCAACAAGCTGCAAATTCAATCCATGATATGTAAAATAAATAGAATGAAACTATTGCATGAAACCTGTAAAATAACTGATAAATACTCTAAAAAATAGCCACAGTTCACAATTCAAATGATAGAGGGGATTGATTCTTATGCCATAGAAGGCATCACGGAAAAATCAAGCAAGAACAGAAAAGGGGATTAATTAATTACTCTAACACGCTTGAATCTGTAGAAGTCAGCCGGTACCAAGGTTGTGGATAGCAACTTCCCAACCCCGCCTCTCGACCATCTCCGAGTCCAAATTCACGAATCTGCAGGGCACCCTTTTGATTTTGTAATTCCAGCCTCGTTGTCTTCAAACTGATACAATAGTGATGCTAGTTTGACTATTGATTCCGACCCTCAGGATTTTCAGTTGCCATGACTTGGTTTCACACTAATTGATGTCGAATTTTGACCACATTGGGTTGAGTAATAAAGTTTAATAAGAGGGTTACGGTTTGGCTTTTGGGCAACGGAGGTTAATTCAGGCCTGATTATTGAGAGAGAAGGTGTTTGTCTTGGTCTGTATCGTCACTTTCAAATTGGAACTGCTCATGTGTTGCTGTGGTGGTGGTGGTTGTGAGCATAGAACATGACTCAGATCCATCTTCTACAATTTAGAAAGAATAAAAGAAAATAACAAAGTTATAAAATATAGACAGAGAATAATCATAAATTTTCGATTCCTCTACCAAACATAGCCTTAAGATACATTCATCTTAGTTTAGCGATTTTGTCCTTCCGGTCATGAATTTTGTCCGAATTTTGCCCAATGCTAAGCTGAGTGATTTTAGAGTCAATTTTGTAAAAGGGTTGCAAAAAAAGGCAGAGGAAATTAGTAAACTTTTTACTGATTTAACCGTGGTTGTAACAGTTTCATCTTCTCCTTGCAAATATGGCAAAATATTTTGAGCTTCCAGAACTCCAATTACAGTGAATGCTAAGTGCAATTTGCATGTTGTGGACAACATGCACAGCTATGCATATAAAAGCACAAAAACAGCAAAGGCTTTTGTTTGTAATGTATAATGAAAACCTGAGAAGCCGGGGTAATCAGAGATTTGTTTAACAGCTACCGGCACACGCATGCTTTCTGGTAGAAGACAATTACACAGTGCGCCTGAAATAAATTGAATAGTAACTTCTACTGTAAATCTTTCCAACAAAGATTATCTATTAATATCTATCTTACCAGTACAACTCGTTACTTATTAACTTCTACTGTGAATCTTTCCAACAAAGATTATCTATTAATATCTATCTTACTAGTACAACTCGTTACTTACCAGTACAAAAATTGAGTACTATTATTGCATATAAAAGCACAATTGAGTACTATTATTGCATTAATATCTATCTTACCAGTACAATTCATTACTTATCTGTGGAAATTTTTGACAAACAAAATAGAAGTAGCTAAGAACAATGTATTTTAGTCAATTAATGGTAAAAATCCGTACAAAATAAACCATTTTGAGAAAGAAGAACAGTCAGGACAAAAGATTGGCTAACCGTTATTTTTCCTCAGGATTTCACTTGGACACGTAAGAATCAAGTAGTCTTCTTCCTCAGGATCAACGGCGATGTCAAAAATTGAGTTATAGCATTAATAGACTCGTTTCTATCATTTCATTGATTTCAATTGCAAATATTAATTGAATAACAATCATTCAAGCTGGAAAGTTCGTTAATTCAAAAATTAAAACAAAAAAGTAAATTTACCATTCACGTGACACATTGTATGTAGACATCTCCCTTAATGGAGACAATAGAGGCTTACTCCATAATGAAATCCATGTCCGTAGCGCCAAACCCCGACAATCAGCACAAAACCATATCAGATCAAAATTAAGAAAAAGGAAAAGAAAAATAAACCAGATCTCGATAGGAGAATAACTAAGAGGTAAGTAGAAAGGATCTGATCCGATGGTGAGATTGATTACCGGAAGCTTGTCTCTCTGATTGTGTGTTCTCTGAATTGCGAGCTTGTTTATCTATTTATTCAAGCTGAGAGATCGATTGTCTGATCTGGTGAGAAGAGATCGCTCCTGGTCAGATCTTCGGTACGCTCTCAACAAAAGAGATCAAAAGTTTGATCTGATCGAAAGAACGAGGAGAGTCTAGCTTGATCGTTCAGGCTCTTCTACTGGTTTTGGATCGATCCGCCGCTGCCGCCCGTTTGGCGCTGCTGGGACCTTGCTTGAACGGGATCGGTGCCATCTATAGAGAGATAAAGGGGTAGCAAGACAGGCATAGAGAGAGAGAGCTCCGATCAGTGGTGCCCGGTCCGATAGGTGGTGCCGCGCCCGATTGAGATCAGCAGAATGGAGGCATTCAAATTGGAAATCTGTTTGGGGAGAGATCTGGAAATGAAGGAGGATGGCGATCGGAAATTTTAAAAACGATTAAATCGCCTTAATGGAGAAGGGAGGTTTATCCAAGTAGTGTCGGACCGTTAAAATCCGTTAGAAGTTCGTTGAAAGCGCGTCGGGGATTTTCCGGGGATGGAAGGTAGGGGAACGGTACCTTTTCTCAATTTTATTTATAAAACCTTACTGAATTGACGCAAAATCATTTTTCTATAAATAATTTAAAAAAACGTGCACAAATTATATGATACAATATCTACACATTACTTTTCAAACTAAACCTAATTTATACTCACATCACTCTCTTTCCAGCTAATATGCACATTTTCTAAATTAATATTTCAGCCAACTCTCTAATTATACAAATAAATAGTATACTGACTTCATGTAGTTCTGTTGATACTGAAATTTGAATTAACAATTTTTTGCAGAAAAAAAATGCATTAGCCAACTATGTTAAATATGATTCTCTTAATTACTATTTTACATTGATTGCGGCTAGTCATAAGAAATAGGACCGCCTACTATTACTTGAAGAAGAAAATAAGTCAATAGTAATTTCATGACCTAATATGCACATAGAATAAACCGAATTTTTTTTAAATATATCACTGCCCAAAAAAAAAAAAACTAAAAGACAATTGAAACTACGGAATTTCATATTTATCAGGACCGCAACGACAAATAGCGGCCTCCATGCCCCCCAAGAATGGGAGCCGCCATTTGTCGTTGTTGTCCCTAAAAAAAAAACTCAACATATTACAGTGAATTTTTTAGTTTTTGAGGGGCCACAACGACAAATGGCGGTCCCTAAGAATAGGGCCGCCATTTGTCATTGCGGCCCTAATATTTTTTGAATTCCCCAGAATTTATGTTTTTTGTATTTTTATTTTTGGAATGGTATCAATAAAAACTTTGTAGACAATTCAAATATTATTTGTAATGGAACGTAAATAAAAACTTCAAAATGTTCCGACAACCTTGAAAAAAATTAAATAAATATTAAAATATATAATAATTTTTAGGGTAATTATACTTTCCCCCATTTCATCTCCCAACTAACTAACTTCTTTTTCTAACTATAATTCAAATTCTAACTACCTAGTGGGACCTACAAATTAATTATCCAATTTTCTCCCTTTATTTCTTTCCTCTCTCTCCCTCTCTCTCCCACCTCCACCCCACCTGTCTCTCCCACCTCTCCCTCTCCGCCTCCGCCCGCCTCTCCCACCTCTCCCTCTCCGCCTCCGCCTCCCTCTCCCACCTCCGCCTCCACCGGGTTAGATCCATCACTGTCGACCGCCGGATCAGATCTATCGTCTCTATGTTCTCCTCATGCAGTAGCAAGTTATTTGCAAAGAACAAAGCTTCATTAATGGTGAATTAGTGAAGTGCGTACTAAGTACTAAGAAATGACAGAAAAACAAATTTTGAAAAAATTAGAGGTGTATGAATGAATACTTGATGTTTTAGAGATGAATACTTCAACGTTTATGGATGAATATTTAATATCTTAGGTATAAATACTTGTGTTTGTAATACTCTTGGTACATTACCTATTTACACTTACACGACGATGATGAATACTTGCTCGATGAGAGATGAATACTTGTGACGAGGTATGAATACTTGTGCAACGGACAACTCGAAAGTATGTCATCATGGATCTCATTTGAAAGAGAAAATTGTGTAGAAGACATTCGTGATTTTAGATTTGTAAAATTCCTCACAGATCGTCAGAAATATTGGTTAGATTGAACGGAGAAAAAAAACCCATCTCTAAAAACGTGTAAAAGATGAGTGATTGATGTGTCCAAATATGCTTCTATTGTAAAGATGAATACATTTATATAGATGGATGAATGCTAGTTGTGTTACAGATGAATACTTTTTTTGCAAATTTCTAAAATGAGCTGAAGGTTATGTGGTCCCCCCACTTAATTAATGCGCTGACGGTTATGCGGTCCCCTACTTAATAACGCGTTTTCTTTTGTCGGTTGTGTGGTCCCCCACTTAATAACGCGTAATGAATATTGTAATGTATCATAATATGCTTCTATTGCAAAGGTGAATACCTGCGTATAGCTGGATGAATACTTGTTGTGTCACATATGAATACTTTACCGCCAATTCATAAAATGAGCTGACGGTTATGCGGTCCCCCCACTTAATAACGCGTTTTCTTTTGTCGGTTGTGTGGTCCCCGCCCATTAATAACGCGTTTTCTTTTGTTTTTAGTCGAGACAGTTGTGGTCCCCTCTCTATTTTATGCCTTATCCGAAATCGGGGGATGAAACGGGGGATTGTTCACGGGGGAGAGCTAGGCGGACCCTAATTTTTATCATCATAAGAATCAATCTTTGGTCTAGTGGCAAAGACAATGCTCTCCGTATGAGAGGTCGCATGTTTGAAACTCGGAAGAGACGATCTTTAATAGATATTAAAGATTATCATCATTCTCATGCATTATTATGTCATATAAAAGATAAATAGAAATGATACTATTGTTAAGCTAAATAGAAATGATACTGGCTAGTATCCTCAAATAGCTGTTACTAGAGGGATGCCTCGCTTTGCTTCGGCAATGGCTATTTAGATTATCAGGTCCGTTTTGAGATTCGTGCTGGATTAAAATGAACAACTCATATCTAATTCTACTCGGCGCGGTATTGCACTGTATCTGAATTTCACGGACACACCATCAATCAGAAGCAAAACACTTTTCACGGCTAATAGACTATATAAACTCTCTTTAGTTGGTAAATTTTTTGTTGTTGTAAAAACTGATAATTAAAGTACACAAAAAAGGAGGCACAAATTGCAAAACATAAACAAACTAATAACTTGCCATTTTTGCCACAAAAATAATTAAGTATAATACAAGCAAACATTATCTGTTAACTAGAATTAATGTTCTTTCTATCATAAGATCATATAAGACCTAGTTGCTGTTTTACCTGACGGATACCAAAAACAAAAGGGCAACTCGCTATACCAGTCCCACTATACTGTCAGCACTACCAACAAAATAACAAAATGGATTAGTTTCTAGCACCATGTCCCAGATAAACACACCCCTTAAAGAGAGAGAGAGAGACAGAGGCATTAGCCAACTGGAGAACTCCAGTTCCCATAGGCATTGTATTTTGTTGACGCCCCTTCTGTTCATACCCGTGAGGAATGCTATAGAAACCCTGACTTACTGGTACACCACCAGTATCACCAAAACTAAGCAAAGGTGGGAAGGAAACCATCAGTTCAGAGGCGCACAGCATTAGCTAGGGTTCTGTGTAGTAGCGAGAAAGCTGCAATCAAATGAGATTTGAGTGCTGTTGTTGGTAGGGGCCGGAGTTGCCAGCCTTGTTTTCCGTCGCGATGCACCAATTGGCAAGTCACTTGAAGCTATGGCATCCAACCAAATTATATCGGCTTAGCTCAAAATTGGTAACTGCATTGGTACCTCTCAATTTGATTGCTGCCACGTCATATGCCTCAGCTGCATGCTTCCTCTTCAGATGCTAGAGAAAATTAAGAAAGGTTAAAAACAGAAATATGAAAATACCAGCTTACTGGATTAGAGTATATATAGTGACGGTGCTCAAAATAAAATCAAGCTTACGGAAGGCTCCAAGGTAGAAGTTCTTGTTGCCAGCAACACGACCTATATATCCTTGCTTGCCATCGGCCATGCTTGTGGTCCCTACAAATGAATAAATTCCAAATGTTATTGCAATTTCAATATAAATATTAACTGAAGGATCATCAAGAGAGCACATAATCTGACATGAATATATTTCAGATTAATATCCAGATAAATATATGATGTTGAGTAATTACCAACAACAGAGCCCTTGAAACATTTTCCATATGTGCCATTGTGAAAGGAAAGTGATAGCAGAACTGATGTAAGAAATGAACTTAAAATTTTGTATAAATTAAATATTTTTTGTCTGATGACAATTTGTAAGTTACAACATTTGTACCAGTCGATCCAAACCTATTTATTTCACTACCAATCAATACTTTTAGATAATTTGTGATTTAGCCAATCAATATAACATCTTACAACATATTGTGATTTAGCCAATCAATACTTTTAGATAATTTTTAAAAACATTCATAAAATTAAAAAATTATAGGATACTGATTGCTGAGCATGCCGTCTTAAAAAAACTATCTCAATATATATTTATTTTACTACCAAATATTTAGCATATGATGAAGTAAAAGGTAAACTACAATTATTGTTAAAGAAGAAAAAAAGAAAGATAACTATAATTTTATAGAGAAATCTCGGTTGAGCTTAAATATTTCAAAAATTATTTGTACTTAACAACCACAAAGTCCATTAAACTCAAAGCAACAAAAATTATTGTCATATAATATTTGTTTTTTACTTTTTCATATATTTCAGAAAGTTCCTGAAAGTTAGAGCAAATGATGTTATCTATTTTCTGATATTGAAAAGTATTTTTGTTACATATTATTAATAAATGTTACAGAAAAAGTAAATTTCATTTGGTGATTTCGAGACATTCACGCCTTGGATAAGTGATGAGAAATATTTTGGCTTAGGTGAATCTTTAGCGGAAAGAATTTGCCCTTTCGTTATTTCGTTAGGTGAATAAAGAGTTTGTAATTATCCTGCACTGCAAAAATTATTATTTTTTGTCCAGTGATAAAAGTAATACTCTATATATATATGAAAGATTATAGATTCAAATTTTGAATGGAAGAATCTCTTGTAAATATTAAAAGTTGGGTGGTTTGACCTCTAATTTTTACTCAAAATTAGCCCGCACTGCAAGTTTAATAGTGAAGAATCTATAACAATGCATCAGTATTCCGAATGGATGATGTGTTAATTTATATAAACATGATTCGGTATAATCTTCCAAGTTCCAATTAAAAAAAAAGAAAAATTAGGTCACTTCTTGAATAGCGGCAAGTCCGAGGGCTAGATTAAAAATGTATATAATTTAAATCCAAGCTCAACTGAAGCAATGCAATGCAATGCAAAACCTTACAAACCAACACAAGGCCCAACTTTGTATCGGAGCCCATATAAAAGAGATCTTAGATTTCAAGACAAAGCATGAAGGAGTGAGTTTAAACATGAACGGAGAGTAAGGGTGAAAACGATATGAATAACATCCGATTTGTATTTGAAAAATTAGATGTGGATATGGATACTGATATGATTTTACGTTTCAGTTATCCGTATCCGAATAGTAGATATATATTATGGAAAAATATTGTTATTCACCATTAAAATTAGATAAATATTATGAACTTTTGTATTTTTTTAATATTATTTTAATAAATATTCGATCATATTCGTATCCGTATCTATATCCGGCTGATATCCAATATGTATCCGAAAAATTAAAAAAGAATATGGATATCGTTTTACCACTATCCGCTCCGTATTCGCTCCGTTTTCACCCCTAAGAGTCAAAATGTTTAATATTGAGTAAAGGTTGGAGGTAAATCCAACAAACTATTTAATATTCATAAATAATTTTTTTATTTAAATATGTGACCTCTTACACATAAGGTATTACTTTTGTCACTATATTAAATATTAATTCTCCGAGTCAAAATGTTTAATAGGAACGAAATTTTAAAACGAGACATAATATTATAATTATATTGAATTTGAATTTTAAATATTTTTTATATATTTTTAATAAATAAATACAGAGATATATAAGTATATATTTTTTTTAAAGTTTTTAATCAAGAGGTCACACTACCACCACCTGATCTCAATGTGGAATTTTTTTTATAAATCATAATTAAAAAGTTGTTTTTTACGAAACCAACATGATTACTTTTTTTTTTTTTACAAAAATCATAAGAACCGAAAAGCCATTTCGGCCCGTTAATTTTTTTTATTCCGGACCGAAATAGCATTTCGTTTCGGTTCCCTTTTTGTAAAAAAACAAAAGTAATCATGTTGGTTTCGTAAATTTTTTTTTTTTTTAATTATGGTTATAAAAAAAAATTCCTCAATGTGGCTCCGCTTCAATGAAAAACTAAATATACAATATTACAAATTTAAAAAGGTTCAATAAGTTCAAATTACGTTTAATCAAATGGACTTACAAATTCATTTTTTACAGGAAGTCGATAATTATATATTGTAGAACACAACAAGCGTACATACAAATCTACACAAAACCTGATTTACAATGTATCGTTTATATAGTTGCAGTCTGCATAATAAATTAGATACAAATCGGTTAAATATTATATATTTTGTTATTTCTTTTAGACAAATCATATCTGATCTAATAAGTTACAGATCGACCCGACGCAATTCGTATAAATTAATTGATTATTTACTATTCAATTGTTTCTATATTTATACATATAAACCGTAATCCGTGTATAGTTTACTTGATCAAATTTTAAATAGTGTATAATGATTTTTAATTTTTTTTTTTTTGAAAGGCATGGTGTGGTGAATTCCAAACTAAATCCAACTGATCACACCTAAACAGGAGAATTTTTTGTCTATAGAAAACATTAAAAAAAACAAAAAAGTACCAACAAATTTTCGTAAGTAGAAGGGTCGATAAGAGTTTTACCGATTCAAAAATTTAAATTAGTTTGGATCGGTAAAATTTTGTCTAATTTTTCTTTTTCTTTTATTAATTTTGTCTATTAAAATTGTAGAAATATAAATAGGTTTGAGTAAAATAGATAGAGTCCTTGTAATACATTTAATTTTTAAGATAATTCATCTATTGTTTCTAAATTTTTTTATATTTTAATAAAGAAAATAAAAAAAAAATTATTGGTACTCATGAATTTTTTTTCTACCTATCCAAATTACTAAATAGGTAAAATTTCTACCGATCTTTCTACTCATGAAAATTTATTGGTACTCTTTCAGTTTCTCACTCTCCTTTTTTAATATTTTTTATAGATAAAAAATTCTCCTTAAACAGGTTAGATGGACCAGGACCAAGACAGTCACCACTCGAAAATTATATTTTTTTTGAGAGAAGTAGAAGAAGAGAAGAAAAGAGACAACATCTTTGTATTATCGTCATTAGTAACAACCATAAAAACACGTATCTAACACAAATATCAGTCCAAAAACAAAAAAAAGTATACCTACTGTACACAGACGGAAGACCACTCTCTCTTCCATCGCCAAAGAGAGAGAAAGCACCCGTGACTAATATGTAACTTCAGTCTGACATCCAGCACAGTGATACTTCGAGAAGACCTTTGGAGAAGAATTGAATACATGCATGTTATTCATTTCCCTTTTCAGAGAAGAGAAAGGGAGACCACTTGGCAGATGGGAGATTTGCGTTTCTTCATTTTCAGCCGTCAAATTCAAATTAATTTCTCGAGGGGATACAATCTTGGAGCCATAGATTGAAACATTTCAACTATCAAGTAACAAAAGAATTGCTCTCTTACGGATTTTCCTTCAAATATAAGGAATAAGGAAAAAGAAAAAAGAAAAATAAATCATGTTATACAAACATCCACTTTACAATATCACACAAACTCAATATTTGTAAAGTTTATGGCTAAACATCAATCCCTGCGGTTATTAATAATTATAAGGGTCTTATTGTAAAAAAATCAACAAATTAATGGGTCTCTCCTCTCATTCTCGTTAACGCTCAATTAGCATATTATTACAAAAATGAGTATTATTAATATGATAAAAAGAAGGATCCGACTAATTGTCCCCAAGCTTCATCCCCAGTTTTTTTCCAAAAAAACTGTCATTTGACTTGTGCGAATACTGTAAAACTCTGCAACCAATACTGTAACTTCAACAACAGATCATGTATAATAAGAAGTTTAAAAGTCTGACAATCCAAGTTAGTTGGAAGTGGTCCCCAAGTTAGTTGCAAACAGTTAGCAACTTGCAAAAACACTGTACTTCCGGCTGTACTTGAAAAACTGACGGCTTCTAGAAGGTTTCAAAAACAAGCCACTTCTCAAACTTGTAGTTATTTACAAATAACACCTAAAATTGTGCAAAATTAATTTTTTTGCATCAAATTTTTTTTTTTGATATTAAAATTTTAAATTTTTTTTTTTTTTTTCGTATTTTTATTTTTTACGTAATTTTTTTCTTCAATTATTATATTTGTATATCGATCTATATCATGTGAAATAAGACTTACATACTGTAAAATTAGCAGATGCAAACTATAAAACTGACATATTTTAACATCAAAACTTCAATACTGTAAAATTGTATCCAAATAACATATACAAGTTATAAAATTTCATTAATCACAAAATTAACTGTTCAAAACCATAAACTATAACCAACAACTGTAATATGTCACCACCCATAACTGTTACCACCTATAATTTCACAGAATACTGTAAACAGCTTTAATTGTTCACAAGCACAAACAAAACTTCAATAAAAAAAACATGGCTAATACATCAATACAAACATGACTTCTTCACTTCATAACCCTCTGGTGCACATTATTCGGATGAGTGAGAAGTTTCATTGCTAGAACAACACGTTCTTTGGATATATCATCCTGCAAAAAAAAAAGATAAATAAGCAAGGTTAAAAATTGGAGTTACGAACCATTAGCAGATGCAAACATTCAAAACAACATACTGTAAAATTGTTGTATGTATCCTGCAAAATTGTTGATGTATCCTGTGAAATTTATAATGTAAAATTGCATATAAGCTGTAAACTAAAAGTAAATCACAGTAAAAGAATACTGTAACCAAAGTGAATCACAGTAAAAACTGTCTAATACATAATTTGCATCTGCTAATTTGACAGTATTGAAGGCTTATTTTACATGATATAGATCCATAAATAAATATTAACAATTGTTATCTGTATCTTGTAAAATTATCATATGTATCATGTAAAATTATTATATGTATCCTGTAAAATTGCACATATGCTGTAAACTAAAGTGAATATTGTAACCCTAGTGAATCATAGTAAAAACCGTCTAATACATAAACTTTACACATGACTAATACTTCCTGTAATAAACTGCATCAATACTGTAAACTTACTAGATAAATGAATTGTTTAATGCTGTTTATGAGTACAACTGTTAAACAATTCCTCTAACTATGATTAACAAAAGTGAATCATGTAAACTGTTGCACATATCCTGTAAAATTGCTATATGTATCATATAAATTACATCATGTTATAAACTTGTATAACCATACTGTAAATTCTTACATATATCCTACATAACTTACATAACCTATAAAACTATTGCTTGAATCTTGTGAAATAATGCATATATACTATAAAATGCTAAAGTTAACAAAATTACCTGATCAATACATCATGTAATAAAATCCATCCATACATTAAAGTTAATAGATAAATACTGGAATTTTAAACAAGTACATATATCCTATAAATTACTGTGAAACTGTAAATCTATTGCATGAATCCTGTAAAATTGTACCTATATTCTGTAAATTTATTGCATGCATCATGTAAAATTGCACATATCCTGTAAACTAAAGTGAATATGGTAACCAAAGTGAATCATAGTAAAAATTGTCTAATACATAACCTTTACACCTGACTAATACATCATGTAATAAACTGCATCAATACTGTAAACTTACTAGATAAATACTAGAATTTTATTAACTGTTATACACTGTCTAATGCAGTTTATCAGTACAACTGTTAAACAGATCCTGTAACTATGATTAACCAAAGTGAATACTGTAAACTGTTGCACATATTCTATAAAATTGTTATATATATCCTATAAATTCCATCCTGTTATAAACTGCATCCATACTGTAAATTGTTACATATATCCTACATAACTTATATATCCTATAAAAATATTGCATGAATCTTGTGAAATAACTCATATATCTTATAAAAATATTGCATATATGCTATAAGCTATTGCATATATATTATGGAAAAATGTTAAACAGGTCCTGTAAAATAAATAAAAGAAATACAACGCATAGATCATGTAAAATATTTGATATATGTTGTCAAACTGTGAAACAGATCCTAAAAAATTCTATACATAGCATTTTAACCTAACAGATAGATCCTGTAAAATAATAACTAGAACCTGTAAATCTATTACATGAATCCTGTAAATTAAAATCAGTAAATAACTCACTGAATTTAGATTTCACTGCTGGCCTTCAATCTGAATCGCAAAGTTCGTCGGAGAATACAAATTCCGTAGTGCGATTCTCAGATAGAACGCTAGTAGAATAAATCATGTATCAGTAATTTTATATATAATAGTTGAAATTATGAAACTTGAGGTTTAGTGTTATCAAAATTGAAAGCATGTTGTACTGACAACAGAGAATAAGCAGAAATCGCATGTTGTACTGACAACGAGGTACCTATTTAATATAAACAATAATGATAACATTCCTAGTGTTTTATCTATGGTTCGATTTGACAATTTAAAGTTTAAATATGCATTTATTTGCTTGAACATACCTTAGCTGAATAACAGGTACAGCTGCAGCCGATCGGAGCTTTTAGAAAAGGTACATGTATCTGTGCCTAGCGCATATGAAGTCACGAAGTAACGCGGAGATGCTCAGATGTATCAGGCAGATCTGTATCCCAGCCCATTTATCGGGCAGATCTGACAAGAGATGCTCAGATGCAGCCAAGAAATTCGTATCTAGTGATTTCTCGTCCAGCGAATAACGCGGAGAGAAGCTTGCATCGGCGGGCAAGCGACAGGTAACTTTCTTTTTCTTCACCGTTGCTGCCGTCGCAGCCGTCGCGCGTCGCCGTCGCTGCCGTCCCGTCGCGCGTCGCCGTCGCTGCCGTCCCGTCGCGCGTCGCCGTCGCTGCCGTATCGGAGAGGATGTACGGACGGCTTCACAATATCGAAGAGGATAGTGATTTTAGTTTTCAGGAGAAAGAGAATCGGAAAAGAGTTTGGGTAAAAGTTGAGAGGAGAAAGATATCGAAAAGGAATTTGGGTAAAAGTTAAAGAGAGAAAGAAATTAGAGAGACGAGGGATGGTGGTTTTAGAAAGTGGGGACCGCATGGATAGTTAAAATCTGTTGAAAGTACATAAAAACTGTTGTGGGGATAATCCGGGGATGAAGAGCTGGGTATTATAACCTTTTCTCTAAAAAGAAACTTCAAATGAAAACTTAACTACGTTTATGAAAGATGCAAATTTTATATTGATGGAGGTCCAATTTCAAATTTTATAAGCATGCGAGAGCAGGGTTCAAATGCCTTGCCTCACATTTTTATCTTCATTTTCAAAGTCTAAACAATCGATCTGAACCATTTGACATGATCTTCATATTAAAATGTGTTAGGAGACCAAATTTTATATTTTTTTAATTTTTTTTTTTACATTTTTAGATAGATACAAAATCACTGTTTTTTAAAATATTATGACCATAAAAAATAGCGATTTTGTATCTATTCTAAAAAATAGTAATTTCTTTTTCAAAAAATATAAAATTTGGTCCCCAAGCACATTTTAATATGGAGATCATGTTGAGTGGTTCGGATCGACTGTTTGGACTTCTAAAACAGAGATAAGAATGTGAGGCACGAATGAGGCATGAAAGACATGAAATATTTGAACCCTACTCGTGTGTCAATTAATTTATTTACTCTTCCGTTTATTTATGATAAAAAAAATTACTTTAAATATAGCCAACCTAAGGTCATTGTCACTATTAATTATAACACCGTAAAAAAAAGTTTATACTGACTACTAAGTAAAGACAATAAAATTCATTAAAATCGAAAATTATTGTTCTTTCACATTTATATATACAATGTGCTTACATTTGATATATCTTGAAATTATTTGATCACTAAATTAGAATGTTGATAAGAAATATGCCAATAATTTCTCAAAAATCAAATGAATATCATTCTACTTTTCTGTTAACACTATATTTCACAACTTAAATTACAAAATTTAGTCATAAAAAGTTACCTATAAGTGTAAGTAATTTAATAAGCACTATGTCACTTCTAATTGTTGTCAAATAAGTTACTTGTCAATATCCTTATAAAAGGAGCCACTAAATTCTTTTTTAGTGAGAGAGAAATATTCTTTCTTCCTTCGGTAAGAAGCGCATGAGAAAAATTGTCCTTCTCAATTTAGATAGAAAATAGATTACTTCGATATATATGAGTAGAACTAGGGTGTTCTTAAGTTCACCAAATTTGTTTGTGAACTCAACTCTAAAATTTATAAGATTAGTTTTAAATAACGAGTCCGAACTGTTAAAACACATTTACTTACGAGTAATGCTCTTACATGAAAAATTTTAAAATTTTGAATTAATTTCGTATAGAATCAAATGGTCAAAGTTAGAAGCTTTATAAATTAATTTTAATGCATTCATTTTTTGAACATTTTCTTGACCACTTTCTTCTATACAAAATTAATTCAAAAATTTAAAATTTTAACATGTAGACGCATCGATCAGTCATAAAGTATCATAAAGTAGATAGATTTCAACAGTTTAGATTTGTCTTTTGAAGCCAATCTAATAGGCTTTAGAGTTGAGTTTACAAAAAAAATTGGTGAACTTAAGAACATTCTAGTTCTACTCTCTTTTTTTTTTTTTTTTTTTTTTTGAAAACCTTCTAAAAACTACGAAGTTGTAATGAGAAATTGAACTCTCGACTTTTGAATAATCAACAATCCTAAGACTATTCTCCTAACCAGCTGTAATACCTCCACTTGCTCCTAGTTCTACTCTCTCTATATATAGTTTTACTAATTGAACTTATGCATAATTATATTAAACGGCGTATAATTTATTTTACGATGTACCTCTAAATTTCCATCTTGCTGATAATATACGTAACCACAGAGGAACTAATTAATTAGTATAATACATCAAGTTCATCCTTTATATTTCATCTATGATTTATGAAGAGTGGGTTGCCATGTTGTCTCTGGCCATATTCGATGAACTTGATACAGAGAGATTCTATTAAGGTTTAAATGGAATTTCAAATATATATATATAGAGAGAGAGAGAGTAGGATTAAAATGCACCATTGGTTTTGTGCTCCAATCATGCTCCATATCGTTGCTATTTTCATTTTTAAAGTCCAAACAGTTAATCCGAACAGTTCACCGTGATCTTTGTATTAAAATGTGCTTGAAGACCAAATTTTATATTTTTTAGAATTTGTTTACTAATTTTTTAGACAGGTACAAAATCACTGTTTTAAGAAGATTTTGGACCATCCAAAACAGTGATTTTGTACCTATCTAAAAAAATAATAATTTTTTTTTCAAAAAATATAAAATTTTGTCTCCAAACACATTTTAATATGAAGATCATATTGAGCGGTTCGGATCGATTGTTCGAACTTTGAAAACGGTGAAAAAAACGTGAAGCATGATTGGAGCACAAAACCAATGATGCATTTTAACCCTACTCATATATATATCCTTCAAATAAAATTATTGTGTTACTTATTTTTTCTTCAAAAAAATCATAATATCATATTTACCATTCAAAATTTCAAAAACTCACATACCCATACACAAGCATATGTAGAGGTGACAACGAGTTGACTCGTCACGAGCTGGGTCAAGCTCAAACTCGTCACGAGCGAGCTGACTTTAGAGGTCCGAGCTGAAATCTCAGCTTAAAATTGTCACGAGCTGGACCGAGCTAGCTTTCGAGCTGACGAGATGGCTCGCTGGGTTTGGTTGGACCTTGTTTAAGAAGAAAATAAATTCTACAAACTTTTTGGACCAAGCTGAACTGAGTTAGACAGTGTAAAATGCACACAAATTCATACAAATTCACAAATTGATGCCTAGCTGAGCTAGCTCGCGAACTAACAAGCGAGCTAGGCCCCAGCTTGAACTCGTTAGTTCTGAACCGAGCTAGTGGCGAGCGAGCTAGGCCCCAGCTCGGTCCAGTAACGAGCGAGCGAGTCAGCTACGAGTCACGATCGAGCCACGAGCTACAAATTTTTTTGCCAGCCCTAAGAATATGTCTAAATACCACTGTGTATATATACATCACAAGTAGGAAAATGAATTATTTTTCCTCACAAATCAGTTAATTACAAGACTGAATATTTCTCTTACACAAGTTATTTTTTTATTATAAATTTAAAAATGGCAATTTATTTTGAAAGATATGTATGAAATTAATTCCCCAAGATTTAAAACATTGAAGGACTTTAAGCGAAGAGCCATACTAGTATACTAGCATGTGTCTGTATTATGTTAGGCGAACTTCTATTCGTTTCTATAATTTATTTAATTAAAGGCGAAATCTTTGTACGGTAGTGTTTTTAAGAGATACTTCATACTTGGGTCAAGACATCGGGATGTTATATTAGTCCCAAAAACATGAAAATATGTATTTGAAATTGTTTGACTAAACAAACAGAATTCGCCTTTTGTTCAAATTAAGGCCGAATTTCTATTTGCATATTCCTAAT
This sequence comes from Carex littledalei, assembly GCA_011114355.1. NCBI lineage: Eukaryota > Viridiplantae > Streptophyta > Magnoliopsida > Poales > Cyperaceae > Carex > Carex littledalei. Next base: position 14,617,117 of record CM022089.1, on the reverse strand, counting down.
AAACATGAAATATGATATAAATAAATGGATTAATTGAGATAGACTCCATATATAGGTGATCCGTTGTTGATAGGAAATAACAACTTGTTCGCTCTACCAAGTACCAACACGCTGAGGATGACTTGACCGCAGCTCCTGAGCTTCTTTCATCATTTGGGGTGATAATTACTAGTGTTAATGTTTGGTTATCTTATAATTAATAAAGTCATTTTATTTGAGACTTTTCTGATAAATTAAGTTCATGTCAAACTGTAAACCACACAAATTAAATATGTACCACCAGTTTTGTAATTATATGGTCGATTGAAAAAAATAATTCTTTTTAGTTTCCTCATGATATGAGAAATAATATCGTTAAATCGTCAATTTCAGGAGATATATATATACCTCCATTACATGCATGGTTGTGAAATTAAGGAATTAGTATGATCAGCATCAAAGTAGTATGTGAAATTGGAATCGCATAAATCAATAGAAAATTGACTTTCACAGATATAAAACTCGATTTTTTTTTACAAAAAATAAGTCACTTTTTGGTGCTTAATAATGAAAAAAAATTAAAGAATTGTCAAAAAAATTATGTTAACACAAATATTTTACTCATATAAATGCATGCTTGCAAAAATAAATAAAATGCATGCCACCGACCCTAGCTACTTATCAAAAACTCTTTTTTCCCATCCAAATCCGTATTTATTCTCAATACTGAATCTGTTTACGAGAACCTTAATCTTTTTTTTGTCATTTTTTAACGAGCCGCATAAAACTGGAAATTGCGAAAATTAGCAATTAGTATATACTTCGTCCCAAATTGAAATATACCCAAATTGAAAAATAGAAACTGCTTTTGGCATTGATCCTAACTCCACTGATGACGAGGTCCCAGAGGGACTTTTAGTGGATCTCTTCCTTCAACTACCTAATGTAGATTAACGCGATGAGCAGGAAGGCGGTGAGCATATTTGGTTTGAAACACCAACAATTATTTGGCTAAACTACCAACAATTATTATTATGGTTTTCTCCAAAATCTAATAAAGAATACGCAAATGTAAAATCTTTTAGTTTATAACATCAAAACATATGTCAAGTCTATTGTAGTGTTCAATTTACCGAAAAACCTAAGTAGAAGCTTGAAGTGGCGCTCAAATTAAGCATTTAAGAAGTTATAATATAAATTAGTTCACACATAATTTGTGTTTGTTCACACAATATATTCAACAAGCATTAAAAGCATTTACTTTCTTACAATAAATGAGCTAGGAAGTTGAATTAATAAAATGCAAATTTATAAGAAGATGACCATTTATTTAGTGATACATCATAATAATATCATTTGGTAATTTAATTTTTACCATTTCAAATAATAAAAGTGAATCTTTTATCTGGTTTAATATAAAAGAAAGCAATGTATATGTGTTAAATTTAATTATTTACTTTTAGTACAAGATAAAATCAATATGTTGGAAAATCAATAGCTGGATGAGTCAATTCCTAGGTTGACTTTTTTTTCATCTTATACCAAAATTGGCCTCTAAAGTTACCTTTCAACGGACCAAAGTTGCACTCTATCTCACGAGAAAAGCGAAAAGGCATTTTTTTGAAAAACCTGTTTGCATAATTTGTATCACTTTATTAGCTATAACTTTTAATCAATAAAAAATAAAACCGACATTAAATCAATCTTTAGAAATCTATCATATAGTACATCAATAGAAGAATTAAAGATTAACAGAGATCAGACCTGGAAAATATGATTCTGGATTTGAATGATCTATAATATTACGAAATTTTTTTTTGATATCTATCTAAAAAATGATGAATAATTTTCAAAAAATATAAACTTTGGTCTCCGAGCAAATTTTAACATGAAGATAATGTTGAGCGATTCGGATTGACTATTTGACTTTGAAAACGGAGATAAGAATGTAAGACATGATTGAGGCATAGAACATGAGGCGCATGATTATATTTTTATTTTCTGAAATTTGACATGACATAATTATTACAATACCTTTGAATAATGTAGGAATTTTTGACAAATTATATAAGATTAAAAAAAAATGGATCAAGTGTATCATATCATGTAACAGCAAGTAAAAAAAGGAATATATATATATGTAGGTGGAGATGGAAACATAGTTATTTTTCTTTTCATTTTTCTGTGAAAAGAATTTATATATATATAAGAACCGACTTCAGAAATCCGTTTTTTCTAGTTGGCGGAATTTCATATATAATTTTCTAAAGATTTAATTTAGATGTTGATTTTGATTAAATAATAAGATTATAAGGCTAAGGCAACACTCTACATTGCGTCATCAGCGAGATCATATTCATATGGACTCTTTTGTTCATTTTATCACTTTGTCAGGCATACAACACACCTTTTAGTGTACCAGGTTTAGAGAGAAATTGGTATAAATATGTTTCCATCACCAATTCAAAAGAAATAAATTAGTTTTTTAAGTTTTAAAACCTCATGATTAACGGGGTTTCAAATTACAAAAAAATTAGGATGCATATATAGGTGATAAAAAAACAAATATTATTGTGTTGTAAAATAAAGCAAAAGAATAAGTAAACAAGATATTGAGAATGTATAAAGATGACTATATTTTATTCATATGCTTTTCTTGTATATAATACAAACTTACAATCCTCTATTTATAGATAGAAAATGTAAGTAACAAGTCATCTAATTTAATTCAATTGATAAATGAGGGAGATAAAACATATTTCATTAATGAGAAGTTTTTATGCAATTAAATGAACACCCATAACTTAATATATTTATAGAGAAAAGGTTTCTATACCCACGGAGTCATCCCCGGATTATCCCCAAACTATTCGGATATGGTTCCAACTGATTTAAACCGTGGTTAACGGTAATTGTGGTCCCCACAATAACGTCATTTAAAACCCGTTTTCCCCGCATATTTCCTTTTTTTTGAATTTCCTTTTCTGTTCGCGATCTTCTTCCTTTTCTGTGGCGATTTTGTGGCGATTTGTGGCGATTTTGTGGCGAGAGCGATAGTCTTCAGGCGGAAGCCTTCAGGCGTACGACGGAACCTCGCCGAGAGCAAAGGATCACGGCGACGGAATCTTCAGGCAAACGACGGAGTCTTCAGGCGAGGGATCAAGCTTCAGGCGAGGGATCAAGCTTCAGGCGACGGAAGCTTCAGGCGACGGAAGCTTCAGGCGAAGAAATCGAGGTTGAATTTGAGTGAGTTCTTTGCTGATCAAAATTACACCGATCGTTTTGTTAATTTCATTTTTTTTTATTTGAATTGAATTCCCGATCTCGTTTCTTTTGTTGAAATCAAAATTACACCGTCGTTGTCTTAATATCGTTTTTTTTCCGTTGTTTGATTCATTCTGTATTTTGTTTCACAGTATTCGATTTCACGTTCGAATTCATCAGAGTCAATTTGGATTGAAGGCTAGCAGTGAACTTTAAATTCGGTGAGTTATTTAATGATTTTATTTTACAGGATTGATGGAATATATTTACAGGTTGTAGTTATTATTTTACACGATTGTTTTGTTTAGGATTCACTTTCGATTCTGATTTAATGCCAGCAGTAGTTATTTAGTAATTTACAAGATTCATGGAATACATTTACAGGTTGTAGTTATTATTTTACAGGATTCATGCAATACATTTACAGGTTGTAGTTATTATTTTACAGGATGCATGCAGTAGATTTACAGGATATAGGTACAATTTTACAGGATTCATGCAATAGATTTACAGTTTGACAGTAAATCATAGGATATATGTACTTGTTTAAAATTCCAGTATTTATCTATTAACTTTAATGTATGGATGGATTTTATTACAGGATATATTGATCAGTTGTAAAAGTTATGTACAGTACTTTATAGGATATATTTAACAGTTTTACAGGATATGCAACAGTTTACAGGATCTATTAATACTTTTTAGTTTGTTGTTTTTTACATGGTATAAGTAATATGATGAAGGAAATTACTTTATAGGATATATTTAACAGTTTTACATGATAGAGGTATTATTTTACAGTATATGTCCAATTGTTTTCACAGATTTGTTGTTATCTGGAATATTTGATTGTCTGTTTTTGTTGTGGTGTCTTACATTGTTTATGATTCATATTTACAGTTTGTATGCAATGGATTTTGACTTAAATGAAGATCTGGGAAGTGATATTTCTGTAGCTAGTGTTCTTCAAGTTGATCAAGTTGTAGAAGATAGAGTTGTACGTGAATGGGATTTGAATGTACAACCTGAGATTTTGAATGCAGAAGTAGAACCAGAAGTAAGAGAGGGGTCAGGAGAATCTGAGATTCATCAATTTGATTTGAATGTAGAACCAGAACCGAATGTAATTTTCGATACAGTAAGACAGCAATCAGGAGAGTTAGAAGTTGCTGAAAACCAGATAGTTAGTGCTCCTGTTGTTGGGGATGATTTTGATTCTGTTGAGGAAGCGTATGATTTCTGGAAAATTTATGGTTTTCAGACTGGTTTTGGTGTCTGCAAGAGGACATTTCACAAGAAGGGGGGGAATGTGGTTGATTTCAGATTTGAATGCACTAAGTTCAGAGAAAAACGCGAAAAAGTGGAAGAAGGAGAGCCTTTTCCAGAGAGGCGGAGGCCTTCTGGAAACTCAAACTGTAAGGTTTTCTTGAAGATTAAATATTCTCAGTTGACTGGATCTTGGAGAGTAGACAAGTTGTTTCTGGAGCATAACCATGAACTGACTCCCGGTTCATCCTTTCTCATTCCGGGTTATCGGTATATTCCAAAGAGATTCAAGGATATGCTCGAATTTAACTCAGATCAAGGGTTGTCGCCAGCAAATAACATTGAGCTGGTGTTAAAGATGGCTGGTGGTTATTTTAAGGGAACTTTTACACGAAAGGATGCTCGAAACCACATTGATAATTATAAGAGGGGCAAATTGAGGGCTCTTGGTGGGCATGATGCTAATTTATTAGCGGATTATTTCGAGAAGAAGCAGCTGTATGATTCAAATTTCTGGTATACATACAAGCATACAAATGATGCTCATTTATGGAATATTTTCTGGGCCGATGGACGAGGTCGTGCAGCCTACAAATATTATCATGATGTCGTTGTTATGGATGCCACATACCTTACAAATAGGTAATATTTATTGATATCAATTTTCCAGTATTTATCTAATTGTTGTACAGGTTATATACATTGCTTTTACAGGATATATGAATCAAGTTCAAAGGGTATGTACAATATTTTGCAGTATATATTTAACAATTTTACAGGATAGGTGCAACAGCTTACATGATCTATGCATTGTTTTTCTTGTATTCTGTTTTACATCATATGTACTGTATTTTTACATTATATATTCTTTAGTTTACAGGATGTATGCATTTGTCTTCACATATCTCTTGTTATCTGAATATCTGATTTTACCGAATATTAAAAATTGTTTTCCAGGTATGATATGGCGCTTGTTCTGTTTGTTGGTGTCAACCATCACTGGCAGACAGTAATTTTCGCTTGTGCTCTACTTGGAAGAGAGACTGAGGAGGACTATAAATGGTGCATGGAGAAATTCGTAGCTTGCATGAACGGTGTCAAGCCTGGCGGTATCCTGACAGATCAGTGCCCAAGTATTGAGAAAGGCGTTCGGCATGTTTTGGGAGATGACACTGTCCATAGGTAATGCTTTCAGTGGTTTATATTTGCAATATTTATCTAAGAGGTTTACAGGATATGTACATTGTTTTACAGGATATAGGAATCAAGTTTGGATGTTATGTACAGTAGTTCATAGGATATACTTAACATTTTTACAGGATATGTGCAGTAGTTTATAGGATTGATGCATTTTGTTTTCTTTTATTGTTTTTACATGATATGGTGAATAGTTTTACCCTATATAGGCATTAATTTACAGGATATATCCAATTGTTTTCACAGTTGTCTTGTTAGCTGAATGTCTGGTTTTACTGATTAGATACTATTTCCTCCACCAAATAGGTACTGTGCTTGGCACATTCTTCATAAATTACCGAGTAAATTCGGTGGGCAAGATGATAAGGAGGCTTTAACCTATTTGGTTAAGGCAACAGTATACGAAGCAAAAACTCCATTGGATTTTGAAGAAAATTGGAGGAAGCTGATGGTGGAAATTGGGTACGAAGATGCACCGTGGTTTAAAAGTATATTCAGACAGAGGCGTAAATGGGTGCCAGTTTTTTTGAATGACAGATTTTGGGCTGGTATGAATACCACCCAAAGGGTTGAGAGTATGAATGCCTTTTTTGATAATTATCTCCGGTCTAAGGCAACACTGGCTGAATTCGTGGTCAATTTTGAGTCTGGTTTGAGTAGGATTTGGGAGAGAGAGCATTTTATGGACCATAAGGACAAGACCACAACACCCGTGTTGATTTCTGATTTAGAATTTGAGAAACAATTTTGTAGTTTATACACGAATACGATATTCTATAGGTTTCAACACGAGGTTAGACAATCTGTGAACTTAACTTGTGTTTTTAAACTGCAACTGGAAGACTCTACAAAGGTTTATGAAGTTCAAGATATTTTTGGAAATATCTTTGAGGTACAGTACAAGGATCAGCTGAAAGAAGTTTTTTGTATTTGCAAAAAATTTGAGTCTTCTGGTATTGTTTGCGCTCACTCGATCATGGTTTTGAAGCATGAGAAACAATTGCATCTTAATGATAAGTACTTGGTTGATCGATGGAGGAAGGACAAAATTCGATTTGATTTGATTCCTGCTGCATGTCCTGATGGTGGCAGTGTTGAAATTAATAGGTAACAACTGAAATTTTGAAGGATTTACTTACTATTTTTACAGTATTGGTGTTGATGTGGTTTTGTATTCTTATGTGAAATCATGTTTCAATTTCTTGCAGGAGGTATGATCTGACAAGGAAGATGAATCCAATAGTTGAAGATTTCCTCAACTTTGGTTGTGTCAGTGATGACAATGAAAATAAAGTTCTCAATGGACTAGAAGATCTTCTAAACAGACTAAAAGGTTTACTTTTGAATATTGCAAAAAAATGATTTTTTAATTGTTTGGTATTGCACTTCTTTATTATGTTCCTTATTTCATTTTTATTTGTTTCAGGAGATGTTGAACAGGTTGTAGATGGTACAAGTGCAATTGATAACGGTGGATCTGGAGGAAGGGCTTCTAGAGGGAGGGGAAGTGGTGCATCAAGAGAAGAAGTCTGTGATGGTTCAACAGTCCCCAGAAAACGAGCCAGAGGTAGAGGGAAAGGTATTGCAAGAATCCTTTAAAGTATTGTATTAAGTTTTTTACAGTATTTGTAGAAGTAATTTGCAGGATTCACATCACTGTAAATATTTTGACAGGCCAGGCGGTAATTGGTCAAACAAATTGTGATGTAACTTCAACTGGCACAACTACAGGAAGAGGTAATACTGTAATTAATTTGTATAGTTGTTAACATGTTTTTTCAGTATTAATTGTACGATGTTATTGTATTTGTTGAAAGTTTTGAAGTATTGTCCTGTCTTGTTTACAACATTTGTGTAAGTAATTCACAGTATTTGTGCTAGTAATTTACAGGATTGAAACAATTGCATTTTGGCTTGTTGTTGGCATATTTAATCTTCTTCATAATAATTTACTTGTTATATTAGGTGATCCAATCACTCATGATTGGGATGCACTCATTGCTAGACTTGGTACAAATCAAGCTGTAATTCATGAAAGAAATGGGGAGTCAATGCCTGGTTCTGTTGGTAGAGGTATCACATATCTTGTATATATTGTGTTGTTTATTGAAAGATTTTACCACATTAGTCTCTTATATTTACAGTATTATTATTACAGGTGAGCAAATTCTTTTGCATCCTTCATCAAGTAATCATGAAGAAGTGAATACCACTGCCAATGAAGTACTAAATTCTGCACCATTGATAAATATATTGCCACCGCAGAAATCAAAAAGAAAGGGACAACCACCGAAACATGCTTATAAGAACCCGATGGATGTAAATGTGAAGAAGAATCGCACACAATCAATAGTAGGGAATAAATAGTAGGCAATAAATAATTTTTTGAAGATATAAGGGAGTAATATAATTTTTATGAGAAAAAAATGTAATTTTCAAGATTTTTTTTTCGAGTGAGATGTTTGTAAATACATTTGTTCGTTTTTTTAACATTGTTGGATGTACAAAATTATATGTTTGCAACTGGCAATTTAGCTGTTGATTTAGATTATTTGTTTGCATTGTTGAAAATAAATTAATTCAGATTTCATTGTTAAAAGTAAAATGATTAATAACATAAATTGGTGCAATTAATAAATTGGAATGTTTTATAAGTTTTATAGAATAAATTTACAAGATTTATTGGAATAATTTACAGTTTTCTTATTGGTGAAAATAAATTATTTCAGATTTCATTGTTAAAAGTAAAATGATTCATAATATAAATTAATAAATAGGTTGTATAACTTTTATAGAATTAAATTACAAGATTATTCATCATATAAATTGGTGGAATTAATAAATGGGAATGTTTTATAACTTTTATAGAATTAAATTACAAGATTTAGTTACTTAATTTACAGTATTCTTATTGAATGAATTTGTCTACAGTTCTGTCAAGTTCAGTTTCAACTGGAGACGATTAGTATTGTGGTCCCTAATTTATTAGAATTTAAACACCAGAAGTTATACTTTGCGCCATTTCATTCGCACCATTTCATATGATCTAACTATATCACCCTAACTAAAACTATATAACACTCTGTTATATATGAACCGTTGCCATTTGCGTCATTTTCCGACTGGAGTCCGACTAAACCCCGACTGGAGTCCAACTAAACCTCGTCTAAACCCTACTCTCTCTCTCACTCTCTCACTCTCTCACGCTCTCGCAAAATCTCTCAGTCTTATTCAAAATCTCTCGGTGCCGACTGGATCGCCATTTCCCTCTCTCACTCTCGCGATTATCACTCTCTCACTCTCTCGCTGTCAATCCATCCCCAGTGGATCGCCATTTCCCTCTATCCCTACTGATTTCTCTCTACTGTCACTGGATCTGATTTCTCTCTCACTTCGCGATTTGAAGAAAATGAAGAAAACAGCGAAAGGTTGTGAGATTTTACTTTATTTTCATCAGATTTTGAGATATTTTACTTTATTTTACTCTATTTCCCTACTGATTTCTATCTATCGCCACTGGATCTGATATTTTACAGTAATGCACTGATATTTTACAGTAATGCACTGATATTTAAATCGCTTTGACTTTATTTTCATCAGTTTGTTAGTGAAATGGGAGAAATTGTTATTTAAATCGCTACACTTGTTAATTTCAAGTTTCCATTTGTTAATTTTAAAGTATTGATTTGTTAGGGTTACAGTATTTCTCAGATTTTGTTTTTTTGATCATTTAGTTTTATACTAATACACTGATATTTTAAAGTATTGATTTGGTATTTCACAGTATTGATTTGTTAGGGTTACAGTATTTCTCAGATTTTGCTTTTTCAATCTGTTATTTTCATACTAATACACTGATATTTGAAAGTATTTCACAGTGTTGATTTGTTAGAGTTACAGTAATTATTTTACAGATTTTTTGATCTAATGTTTAATTAAAATTTGTTTTTCAGATGCATCGGAGAAAGGAACTCGTTCTTCTCCAAGATTTGCTAGTAAGCAGTCCAAAGGTAAGTGTTATTCTTTACAGTATGCAGTATAATTTTGTCAAGTTTTGTGATATTGTTTTTTTACAGATCAAATGAAACATTCAAATAAAGGAAAGGGTAAATCTGCAAAGGTTATGTATTAGTGAGTTGTAAAGGTTAGGTATAGTACTTATAAGATATATTTAACAGTTTTATAGGATATATGCAAATAGTTTACAGTATGTATGCAATTTTTATTACAGGATGCAATTTATAGGTTATTTATAACATTTGTACAGGATATGTGCAAAAGTTTACAGTATTAACTTTGGTTAATCATATTTACAGGATCTGTTCAGTAGTGTTATTTTACATTATTCATTGGTAATTTCACATTATTGTCAGAGTTATTTCACAGTATAGTAAACAAACTCTAAATTTTTTCTCAGATGCACAAAAGAGAATGAAGACGGGGAAGGGGAAAGATGCTGTCAATAAAGATTCTCAGGTTCAACAAGGTATTGCTTCTTATTTTTCTTTAAAAGATTATTCACAGTTTGTGCTTACATCATTTTTTAGTAATTTAACAGTAAATCTGTTTAACAGTTGTATTAGAGGATGCAATTTATAGAATACACAGAACTATTTTACAGGATATGTGGTACATTTTACAGTATTCATTTTGATTATTAATAGTTACAGATATGCTTACCAGTAAGTTTAGCAGTTTGTTAAATGTTGTATTACTCAGTTCTAAAGGTTATGTACAATACTTAATAGGATAAAATGATATTTTTACAGGAAATATGATTTAATTTTACAGTATATATCTAGTAAGTTTACAGTATGGATCCAATTTATTGGAGTATGCAATTTTATAGGATATATAGAAATATTTTACAGGATATTTGTAATATTTTACAGTATTCACTCTCTTGAATCATAGTTACAGGATACATGCAGTATTTAAACCCTAAGTTTACAGTATTGATGCAGTTTGTTAAAGGTTGTATTACTCAGTTCTAAAAGTTATGTACATTACTTAATAGGATATACTTAACATTTTTAAAGGATATGTGTTTTAATTTTACAGTATATAGCTTGTAAGTTTACAGTATGGATCCTATTTATTTAAGTATTCAACTTATAGGAACATTTTTGCAGGATATGTTGACCATTTTACAGTATTCACTTTGTTCATAATAGTTACAGCATACAGTATTGATCTAAAAGTCCAGTATTTATCTACTAAGTTTACAGTATTGATCTAGTAAGTTTACATTATTTATCTCAATACATCTTTGTTTTTGTTTTGCAGCCAAGAAATTGGATAGATATGGCATAGTCACCAACAAATGTGTTGTTGACGTTGCCATGACATTTATCCACGGTCAAGTTTTTCACAAATTGACCGTGGAACATCGCCAGCTCCTGTTTTCCACACCCTTCCTCCATCTTTTTGTAATTCCCAAAAAATTGCAAGTGTCCAATGCGATATTGCATACCATTTTAACCAAATATGACAATGACCACGGTTATTTTTTTTTTCAAGAGAAAAAACTGTACTTCACCTCTGGAAGTGTATCACACTTCATTTGTCTGCCGTCGAAGGGTGACGTTGTTGACCTAAGTCAGGTAAGGAATTCAACGTCACTTCTTCGTGAGAAGTATTTTGGGAGAAAATCCCAAATCAGGAGGCAGGAGCTGGAAAAAGTGATTTCTCAACTTCTAGATAGTGAGGCATCAACACCAAGAGATGTGGTTTCTCTCTTGGTGATGTATTTGTTTACAACAATTCTGTTCCCAAACACTGCTGGGAGTGTCCCTCTGCATCTGTTCAGGTACGCAGAATTAATATGGAAGTTGATATCTTATATAATCTTTTGAATTAATTCTAATATAGTATACCTCAACCTTTTTCAGGTACGCCGAGCGTCTTGAACATTTGCCAAAATACAACTGGGGTGCAGCAGTTTATAACATGCTGCATACCCACATTGCGAATGCTGCCATGTGGTGCAAACTTCAAGATATGTCAGATGCTGACATGACAGATGACGAACCAGAAAGCCAGACGCAGACATCAGTGAGGGAAAGTGGCTACCTGCCAGGCTGTTCACTGGCACTAATTGTAAGTTTTTTTGCAAATATATAATTATAATTTTGATACACTAATTTTATAGGATATATATCTTAATTTTACAGGATTGATACAGTAGGTTTATAGTATTCACATTGGTTATGTACAGTGCCTTATAGGATATATTTCACAGTTTTACAGGATACATGCGACCATTTTACAGTATTTTACATGATGAGTTTACAGTATGGTTGCAGTTTAGTTTCAGTTTGTAATGCATAGGATATATATCTTAATTTTACAGGATTCAAACTGTAGGTTTATAGTATTCACATTGGTTAATCATAGGATATATATAACAATTTGTTTGACTTTTTTATTTTTTTTCAGGTGTGGTTTTATGAGCAAACTGGCTTCGAGAAGATGAGAAGCTCGACAGGACACATTCCCCGGTACCTGGACTGGTACAACGGGTTATGTAATAAAGTCAAGAGGCCAAATTTTGAAAGGCAGCTGTTTACCATTTCAGCATCAAACATTCAAGAATCTGCAGTGACACCTTTTATGGCAGAGGAACCTTTGAAGGAGAAAGGTTTTGTCGCTGCCAATTACTTGGAATTTGTTTGTGATCCTGTCAAATTCCAAACTGTTCGTAATACGCCAACCTTCGACATGTTGTTGGAAGTCACTCCAGTTTTAATGAAATTTGGAGTTGTACCCTGCCAATATCTGCGGGATTCCATCAACGATCTTAATCCGAAGATAGTGTACATTGTTTCAAGTTTTCTAAAACTTGACGATATCGAACCTGAAGTGATGGATAAGATCATCAAAGATGCAGATGAAATTATCTTGAGGTATTCAGCAAAGAAGTTGGCAGTTGAGAACAAGACTCTGGAAGAAAAATGTAAGTTTTACTGGATTCAGTTGGTTATTTTACAGTATACATAAGTTTTTTTACTGAATTGTCTTTGTCATTATACAGTATACATATTCTGAAGGTAAAATATTGTAAATGAAAAAGATTCAAGAGAACACATTGTTGTTTTACTGGATTCACCTAGTTATTATACAGTATACATACATTTGTTTTACTGGATTGACTTTGTCTATTCTGCAGGTAAAAGGAAGAGGTTGGACTTTGACAGCAGTCCTGAAGTTAAAAAAAGATATGAAAGGCGAACAAAGAGAGTACATGATACAAGCGAACCTACATTTAGCCTACAAATGGATCTTACACAGAGCCAGAGTCAACCAGAAAGTCCAGAGGTTCAACAAACTGGTCTAGATAGTGATCATGTACTAGTAGAAAGTGCAGAGGAGAGTGAAGAGGATGCAACACAAGAATATGACAGGCAAGTTGGTGATGAGAATGACAAGGACAGTGAGGAGAGTCATGAGGAGAGTGAAGAGGAGAGTGAGGAGAGTGGAGATGACAGGGAAGGTGGTGAAGAGGATGCAAAAAAAGATGTCAAGAAAGGTGGTGAGGAGAGTGAAGAGGAGAGTGAGGAGAGTGGAGATGACAGGGAAGGTGGTGAAGAGGATGCAAAAAAAGATGTCAAGAAAGGTGGTGAGGAGAGTGAGAATGTTTTGGAGTCAGAAGAAGTGAATTTGGGGTCAGAAGAAGTGAATGTTGAGGACAGAGCAGAAGATGTAATAGTAGAAAGTGCAGAAGAGAGTGAAGAGAATTTTGTTCGACGTCCATCTTTTTCTGATATTACAAGCACAGCTGAGCAGGTTTTTATTCTGATATTTTGTTTTATTGACCTCAAAGTTGTACATTATTCATATTGTTGTTTTATTACAGTATACATACAGTAATTTTAAAATGTTTATTTAATTTATTGAAGAATTTGTCGCTTCAGCCGTATGTGGGGGGCAACTTTCTGGATAGAATACAAGAAGAAATTGTCCACCGTGCGCAAGCGGGTCCAGAGCAGGTTTTTATTCTGATATTATTTTCTATTATTTATTTATAGTATGTTTTACATTTGTAACATACTTATTTTACCAGTATTCATTTACTTTCTTTATAATATTCACATAGCTGTTTTAAAGTATTGACTGATGGTTTTTATACAATTTGTTTTAGGATGCACTACAGGGAAGGTTGAATACCATTCCAGAAGAAGTTGCAGGAGAAGATGAGGTTTTTATTGTTTTTTATTAATTATATTACTTTTCACAGTTGTAACATAGTTATTCTACCAGCATAGATATTTTTACAGGAAATATGTGTTAATTTTAAAGTATATTTTCTAGTAAGTTTACAGTATGGATCCAATTTATTAGAGTATGCAATTTTATAGTATATATAGAACTATTTTACAGGATATGTGCAATATTTTACAGTATTCACTCTCTTGAATCATAGTTACAGGATACATGCAGTATTTATCTAATAAGTTTACAGGATTGATGCAGTTTGTTAAAGGATGTATTACTCAGTTGTAAAGGTTATGTACAGTACTTAATAGGATATACTTATTATTTTTAAAGAATATATGTGTTAATTTTACAGTATATAGCTGGTAAGTTTACAGTATGTATCCTATTTATTAAAGTATTCAACTTATAGGATATATAGAACAATTTTACAGGATATGGTGACAATTTTACAGGATACAAGCAACAATTTACATGATTGATGAATTTTGGTACAGTATTTATGTAGTTGTTTAAGTTGATAACTTTGTTATTGTACATTATATATGTGGTCATTTTACAATGTTCACTCTTTTCATTTGAATAGCTTGTACAGAAAATATTTGACATTCGGGACAGCATGAGTAGCCAAGAAGGTGCTCAAAACCCGAAAAGTCAGCAGGTGGGCGTCACCGATGAAGATCAAGAGATTATTATTGATCTAGCAACTATGATTTTCTCCGATGTTGCTAGAAAAACAGTAAAACAGGAGATGTTGATGAAGAAGCAAGAGGATTTGAGCAAAGGGTCTGACAAGGGATCTCAAAGTACTGCAGAGGTTGTCGAAAAAACGAAAGTACCGATGAAGGGATCAAAACGAGAAGCAGTGCCGAAAGGAAAGGGGTCAAAACCACCTCCAACAAAAAAGCAGAATGTGCAAAGGGGGGTGCAAAGGAGGGGAAGGGGGGGTGCAAAGGAGGGCAAGGGTCATACTGCCAAAATCACCAAATACAAGGGAGGATCAACTAAGAGATCAACTTCAGGATTTTGTGGTTGAACCGTCGTACGTACCACCATTCAACCTCACTGATCAAAATTGGCAAGAGATTGAAGGATTAGTACCTCATATAATAGACAATTACAGCCATCCTAAACCCCTTAACTTCAATCATGATGTTACCCAATGGAGTCATCAGAATTCTTTGTTTTGTGATGGAGGTGACCCAGATGCCGAAAAGCCTCCACCTATAAAAAGATATGGGTACGGACAGAGGGAGAAGTTATCAAGTGAGGTCATCATGATACTTGATGACTGGTGGGTCAAGGTCAAGAACAGGAGGCTCATAGACAATGAAGAAGCTTTTCGCCACAGTCCAGGAGGCTTTCATTGCAGATTGTCAGCAATAAAAGACTTGATGTATCCTGACATGCCAGTTAGCAGTGAGGTATGATTTGTACAATATTTTACATTATTTACTTAATAGTTTTAGAGTATTTATCTGTTATTTTACAGGTTTCATGCAATAATTTCATTCTATTTATTTTTCATATCATGGATTGAATCTGCAGTTTTGATGTAATGCTTTCACAAGATTCATGTACTAATTTTATAGGATATAAATGTAACAATTTACAGTATGGATGCACTTCATAACAGGATGCACTTTATAGGATACATATCACAATTTTACATGATATGTGACACAGTTTACAGTATTCACTTTAATAAGTTTACAGGATCTGTTTAACAGTTGTACTAATTCAAAATCCCAGTATTTATTAACTAAGTTTACATATTATGGATTGATTTTGCAGCTTGTCGATGTGGTCCTTGGTGTGATGCAATTTGAGACTCCGGTGAGGGCAGGATGGTTTTTTATTTCTCCATATTTATCCGTAAGTTATGGTGTACTTTTGTATATTATGAATTTAATTTTGAGACTTTAAATTTTCAAATACCTCACTAATATTTTGATGTTTGTGTTTTTTGTGTATTGCAGATAATCATGCATGATTATGATGAACGAGCAGCGCTCAGGGCCATTCCGCAGCTGTTTACCGCTCAATTTGACACGATCAAATGGCTCTTCGTTCCGATATGTAAGAAGAAGCATTGGGTTGTTGTTGCTGTCGATGTTCCTGGTGTGAAGATTCACTACTACACCTCTGCTGGTGGAGAAGATGGATATCTAGAGTACCACTGGCACACGATCAAGTGGCTGAGAGAGTTCCTTGCCTGGAGGACTTGTGAGTGTTTTATTTAAAAAGTTTCAGTTAATTTACAGGTTGTATGCAATTAATTTACAGGATTATGACTTTTAGTGTGCCTGAAATTTGATGATATCCTTTTTTCTATCAGCTAACACGGCTTGGAAAAATCTCGACACTACTCGAGTGAATGGCCCTCAGCAGGTAGAAGGTTCTCTGGACTGCACGATTTTTGTGTTGCGCTATGTCTACAACCTGATAACCGAGAGCGCTATCAATTTCACGCAGGTAATTTTATTAACTTTAACATTTTATAGTATATGTGCAATTTATGTGTAATTTTACATTATAAATTTCACAGGATACAAATTATGTGCAACTGTACTGTGATTAGATTTAGTTTACAGCAGATGTGCAACTGTACAGGATACATATCACAATTTTACAGGATACATAGTGCAATTTTACAGGTTACATAATTTAAGCAAAGTTTAGTTTTACTGTGATTCAATTTGGTTACAGTGTTCTTTTACTGTGATTCACTTTAGTTTACAGCATATGTGCCATTTTACAGGATACATCTAAAAGTGTTACAGGATATATGGGACAATTTTACAGGGTACATATAACAATTTTAGATTACAGCTTATGTGCTATTTAACAGGATACATCTAAACATTTTACAGGATATATGGGTCAATTTTACAGGGTACATATAACAATTTTAGATTACAGCATATGTGCAATTTGACATGATAAATTTCACAGGATACATCAACAATTTTGCAGGATACATATAACAATTTTGCAGTATGTTGCTTTGATTGTTTGCATCTGATAATGGTTCATAACTCCAATATTTAACTTTGCTTATTTTTTTTTTTTTTTTTTTGCAGGATGATATATCAAAAGAGCGTGTCGTTCTGGCGATGAAACTTCTCACTCATCCGAACAATGTGCACCAGAGGGTAATGAAGTGAAGTGAATTTTATGATGATGATGTGCTTGTGAACATGATGAAGTGATATGCTTGTGAATTTTTTTTTGTTGAATTTTATGATGATGTGCTTGTGAACATGATGAAGTGATATGCTTGTGAACAGTATGATGTTACAGTATGTTATAGTATGATGTTACAGTATGTATAGTATGATGTGAACAGTATGTTATAGTATGATGTCAGTTTTATATTTTGCTATTATCATATGTCAATTTATAGTTTGCATCTGCTAATTTTACAGTATGTAAGCCTTATTTTACAGTATGTCAGTTTATTCTGTGATTAATATATGTCGGTTTTATATTTTGCTATTAACATATGTCGGTTTTATAGTTTACATCTTCTAATTTTACAGTATGTAAACCTTATTTTACATGATATAGATCTATATACAAATATTAATAATTGAACAAAAAAGAGAAATACGAAAAAAATAAAATAAAAATATAAAATTTGATGCAAAAAAATTAATTTTGCACAATTTTAGGTTTGTTTGTGAAACCTTCTAGAAGCCGTCAATTTTTCAAGTACAACCGGAAGTACAACCGGAAGTACAGTGGCTTTGCAAGTTGCTAACTGTTTGCAACTAACTTGGGGACCACTTCCAACTAACTTGGATTGTTGGACTTTTTAACCTCTTATTATACATGATGTGTCGTTGAATTTACAGTATTGGTTGCAGTGTTTTACAGTATTCGCGCAAGGCAAATGACAGTTTTTTTGGGGATAATCCGGGGATTGAAGCTTGGGGACAATTAGTCGGGTCCATATTTATAACACTTCCCCTTAGATGTTCATTATTCATTATACGCTATTAATATGATACTTCAGGATCAATATTAACACGGTACTTCAGGACCATATACTGCCTCATTAAAAACCTTATCAAGAAAAATCAATTTAGATAAAAACTTGACTAAGAGAAAAAGAGTACAGTGTGTATAACGCTTCCCCTCATTTAGATATCATTGAATATTCTTTAATCGATGTAGACCTATCTTCTTTGTGAGTTGTTCAAAAACCTTTGTCGACAAAGATTTTGTGAATAGGTCTGCCAAATTGTCTATTGATCGGACTTGGCAAACATTGATTACGCCTTCTTTTTGTAAGTCATGTGTCGAAAAGAACTTTGGCGCAATATGTTTAGTCCGGTCTCCTTTGATATATCATTCTTTGATTTGTGTAATGCATGCTGCATTATCTTCATGCAACGGAGTAGGGTTTTCCTTGATGTTTTCAAGTCCGCATTCTTCTTGAATATTTTGAATCATTGACCGTAACCAAACGCATTCTCGACCCGCGTCGTATAAGGTGATCAGCTCGGCATGATTTGATGATGTTGCCGTAAGAGTTTGTTTTGTTGATCACCATGAAATTGCAGCTCCACAATAAGTGAATACATATCCAGTTTGGGATCGTGCTTTATGTGGATCTGATAAATATCCCGCATCTGCATATCCAATTAATTTGGATTTTGTATCCTTTTGATAATATAACTCCATATCTTTAGTTCCGCAGAGATATCGAAATATGTGTTTAATTCCATTCCAATGTCTTTTGGTTGGTTTGGAACTATACCTCGCTAACACATTTACTGCAAATGCGATATCGGGTCTTGTATTATTTGCAAGATATAATAATGCCCCGATTGCACTTAAGTATGGTACTTCAGGACCAACCACTTTTTCATTATTTTCTTGCGGGCGAAAATGATCATTTTCTGCATTTAGCGATCGTACGACCATTGGTGTGCTCAAAGGATAAGCTTTATCCATATTGAATCTCTTTAGTACATTTTCAACATAATTTGATTGATGGATAAATATTTCATTATTTAGATGCTCGATCTGCAGGCCGAGACAAAATTTAGTTACACCAAGGTCTTTCATTTCAATCTCATTTTTCAACAATTTTGCAGTATTCTCAATCTCTTCAGGAGATCCAATAATGTTTAAATCATCAACATACACTGCAATGATTGTAAAACTTAGATTTGATCTTTTAATGAAAACACACGGACTAATTATATTATTTTTATATCCTTCTTTTAGAAGGTACTCACTCAGTCGATTGTACCACATTCGACCTGATTGTTTTAGTCCATATAAAGATCTTCTTAATTTTATAAAGTACATATCTCTAGGTTTTGACTTATATGCTTCAGGCATTTTCAATCCTTCGGGAATTTTTATGTATATGTCAGTGTCAAGTGAACCATATAAATATACTGTTACGACATTCATAAGTTGCATTTTTAAATTTTCTGTGACTGTGAAACTTATTTGAAACCTGAGAGTTATCGCATTCACTACAGGTGAATATGTTTCTTCATAATCGACTCTAGGTATTTGTGTAAACCTTGCGCCACTAGCCTTTCTTTGTATCTCACAATCTCATTTTTCTCATTTCTTTTGATAACAAATACCCATTTGTAATCTACAGGGTTAACATATTTGGGCGTTTAGACTACATGTGAAAATACTTGACGTTTGTCAAGCGAACTCAATTTTGTTTGTATGTCATTTTTCCATTTAGGCCAATCATTCTGTGTCTACACTTTTCTAGAGTTTTTGACACATTATTTTCTTCGTTTATAACATCACTTGCTATAACGAATGCAAAGATTTCATTAATATATGTTTCTTCTGGAACTTGATCAACCTCTTATAGGGTTTTATCAACTTCTTCAGGAGTTTTACCATTAATCTCTTCTGGAATTTTATTTACTTCTTCAGGAGTTCTATTACCAACCTCTTCTGGGGTTTTATCGACTTCTTCAGAAGTTTTACCATTAACCTCTTCTGGGGTTGTGCTAACTGTTTTATTCTGCTCTTTTCTTTTACGTGGATTTACATCCTTAGAACCAAGTGGTCTTTCACGTTTTCTACGCACATTAGATTCATTAGATATTTTTGTAATATCAATTCGAGCAGGTGCGTTTATAGCTGGAATATGTGATTTAGTGACTTTATTTGTATCTGTGAATGCATGAGGCAATTTTTTGCAAATTTACAATCTTTTGAACTTCGAGTTCACATTGACCACTTCGAAGGTCAAGATAAGATAATGATAAATTTCAAGTCATTTGTTGATTTAGTTTTTATTTTTCTTCCCCTAAATTTGGAAATATTTATTCATTAAAATGGCAATTAGCAAATCTTGCTGTAAAAATATCTCATGTTAATGGTTCTAAATATATAATTTATATATATATAAGAACCGACTTCAGAAATCCGTTTTTTCTAGTTGGCGGAATTTCATATATAATTTTCTAAAGATTTAATTTAGATGTTGATTTTGAAAATCGCTGATCCAATGGTCCAGCAGATTTTACTGTTATGTACAAATTAGTGTTTTTTCAAAGTGGCTTAATAAATAGTAAAAAATTCTAAAAAATGTAAAATTTGGTTTGCAAGTACATATTAATATGGAGATCATGTTGAACGGTTCGGATCGACCGTTAGAATTTTGAAAACTCAAAAAGTGAGCCGTAGCACGGAGTGCTCTATGCTACGCGTAGCACGGTAGCACTGTCCTATATATATATATATATATATATATAGAGAGAGAGAGAGAGAGAGAGAGAGAGAGAGAGAGAGAGAGAGAGACAAGTATGCGGTAATATGCGGTATCATACAAACAAGTATGCGGTAATATGCAGCCGAATATGCGGTAAAAATATGCGGCCGAATATGTGGCCAAATATGGGTGTTCACCGAGCTATTTTGTTTTGTGAACTTAACAATTTATCAGATTGATTTCAAACGACAAGTTGTTGAAACTGTATTACCTTTCAAGTGATACGTTTACGTGCAAAAAATTTAAAATTTTAGAATTAATTTTGTATAGAGTCAAGTGGTAAAAAAATGAATATATTAAAATTAATTTATAAATCTCATAATTTTGACCACTTGACTTTATACTAAATTAAGATTTAAAATGTTCACATATAGGCGTATCACTCATAAGGTAGATCAGCTTCAACGGTTTGAATTTGTCGTGTGAAATCCATCTGACTGATTTTAGAATTAAGTTCACAAAGAAGCTTGGTAAACTTAAGAACACTCTACTTCTACTCGTAAAGATTTAATAAGTTCAAATTATGTTTAAAAAAATAGATTTAGAAATGCATTTTTTTACAATTAGTCGTTAATTATAGTTTGAACCACACAACACGCATACAAACAAATTTACACACAACATGCATCGCCTTATTTAAAATATATCAATTTATCTACATCAACCCTAATGAGTTATGACTTAAATGACAAAGGCAAACATGCTATAATTTAATTAATTATAGCGTGACAAAAAAAATATTTATTATAATTGTGAGAACTAAGATACAAGTGGAAAGAGTACTGTTTATAAAGGAAAATGAGATTGCCAATTAAAATCAAAGAGATAAAAAAAAAATATGAACATGTATCATCCAATTTGGATATTCATTCTTTCCACCCCCAATTAACCTGCCGGTACAATTAATTAATTAATTAATGTTGCATGTCATCAGAACATTGTTGTTGCATTCATATATTACATATGCTGAAGTTCAACTACTATTTAATTATACAATCAATTTATTCTTTTTTGCCTCCCTACATCCCATTTTTATGTAGAGAAAAACAAGAGCGGAGTCTTCCTATATTTAAAGAAAATGATTTGCAAGAAATTGCTCACAAGTAATAAGCAAAATGAGAGAGAAATATTTAAAATATCTGATTATGAGAATGCGCTTCAATTGGATTACTGGATTCTAGTTTTTGCTAATTACATGTTTCTTCTACAAATCTTTTTTAATTTAAAAGAAATAATAAGAGGGCTCAAAGTTGAAAAAACTGCTTTCGTATCTACAACTTTTGAAAAACCTGTTATTCCGATTCCAACCATTCAATTTCTATGCACAAATTTCAACGAAGAAAATTTTTCAAGCACGAATCTCAATAAAAATTAACAGTTGAGATCAGAATAACAGGTTCTTGTCCTTTGGAATAACTATATTTATATCCCTTCATATATAAGACATATATATTGCTTCCTAGGCGATCTGGTATGCTATACTTTAGTTATAAGGTACAATTTTATTTTGATTAAGATGGTGAAGAGTAGATTAACCTGTCTAAATCAATAGAATGAAATATATAAGAATTTATATGCATTTCGATGTTTCACTTTTTAATGTTAAGCAAACTTGCTAGTTCAAAGTGACATTAATTGAACTATTAGTACAAACGATCTTAATTAGCTTAAGAACTAGGGTATTCTTAAATTCACTAAGTCCCTTTGTGAACTTAACTCAAAAATCTATTTGATTAACTGCAAACAACTTATTCAAACATTTAAAACCGATATACTTCACAAGTGATGTGCTTACATGTCAAATTTATAAAATTTTGATTTAATTAGTATAAAGTCAAGTGGTCAAAAATGATAAAAAATGAACGCATTAAAATTAACTTATAAACTATCTATTTTTTATCGCATGAATTTATACTAAATTAGATCAAAAATTTAAAAATTTGACATGTAAATGCATCACTCGTGAAGTTTTGCGTTCATGATCTAATTTGAATATGTGACCATCCATCTAAAGTGGAGAGCACACGCATTCCGAGAGACATATTCGTGTTGGTTTAAATTTATTTTGGAAGTAAAGAACCCAATGTTAGATATATTCTGATATAATTTATCGTATCTGGTAAGTTTTTTATAATCTTTTATTGCATAGTTCCAGAAAGTTGATTATTTTTGTAATAAAACAAGCTTGTGTCTCTTCGGTATTAATTTTATGCATTAAAATAAAAATATATTATATTCTAATTTTTGTTATTATAACTCTTGGCATATTTCAAAATCAAGTCAATACAAATACTTCTATATGTTTTTTTTTTGTCTTTTCATACGGGTTGCATTATAAGAAATAAAGAAAACCATCTGTTTGGTTTCAATTTTGTGCACAGCAAAATAAATACTTTATTATTTTTTTTTTTTATAGAATTGTATACATTAACATCTTTAAAATTTAGTGCATATAATCTTTTTATAGTAGGAATATGCCTTGTACATTTTTAAATTTAGTGCATATAATTTTCTTAAATTTAAAAAAACGTAATATGTATATCTAACTGTTACTGTGAAAAGAATAACAACATATTCTTTTTCCTGCATTTTGTTATTAAAATTATTCAATTGTTTCGTCCATTTTTCTCCACCAAAATTGTAAGTATTGTACTTATTCTTCTAAAACAAAAATTCTCAAAATTAACTTTCTCAAATCTTAAGTTTAACTATCTAATAAAAAAGATTCTCTAATTTTGAGCAACTATATATATTGCGGAAATTTGTATTTAAATTGCAAGTTTTGTATTCTAAAGAGATAAAAATGTAAACTTTCAGTCATAGACCTAAGCTTGTCTGCTCTTTAGTTTTGTATTATATATTCTACCACAACTGACATTGTTAGACGAGAGAGAAAGAGGGGTGGGAGAGAAAAAGAGATTGAGAGAGATTTTTTATTTAGAATAAGGACAAAAATGCAATTTATGATATTTATGGAGGAAACAATATATTTTTAAGATTTTGAAAGGTTAAGTATGAAAGTTTTATGCCTTAAAAGAATATTATGATATTTATCATTGTTTAACTCTTATTTCTCACATATTAATTTTTTGCTTGGTTTTTCTAAAAAGGATGTCATTTTGTCGTTTAGCGCGTGCTCTCTAAATTGAAAAAAAAAAAAAGAAAAAAAATAGTAAATAGAAATGTTGCAAAACACGCGTCTAAAGAGCTCAAAATTTGCAATGGAGACCAACTAGGCTCCAACCATTAATGCAATGGATTGGTCAAGGCAGCGTGATTATCCAGCGACATTTTCCACAAACAACTAAAATCTTTTGCAACCTTTTCTCTGATAACCTGTGTGGCAAGTCTATTAACTGTGTAAAAACCCGCAACCGGAGAGGTGTTTTGATGGACATCTTATTAAAATCCGTCTGATATCCGATCTAAGCCATATATGATTCGTGTCGAGATTCGTTACGGTTAAAATTAGTTTACATATAAATATGCTAGCATGGTCGAAATAAAAAAAAAATGAGATTGAGAGTATGAATAAAGTTAGTGTTATGTAATTTTATTTTATAAAGGGAACTAATAGTATCAATTTTTATAAAATTATAATTTTTAAAGAAGAATAAATGAAATATTTCAATTCACAGACACAGGGTACTTAGCATTCTTTTGCTCCTGTATGCTTGCATGAATCTCAAATCAAATATTTTAGACGGGACATCGGACATATTTCAATCTGATGCTTGTTGAAAGCCCTACCCTGCTCATCCCGCTCGCTACACGAACATACTCGCAGAAAAAGTATCATAGAATCTCATAACCAATTTTTACCAACAGATCAGATCACGCACGCTTGTAAGTTGCACGTACCATATCTCTTGTGGTGGATGGTGATGACTGATGATTGTGTGAATCAATCCATCTAATTGGTATATATATAATATAATTATAATTATACTTTTGGGTTTAATCTTTTTTAAAGGCGCAGTATCAATTTTGTGTGTATTGTAACATCACTCTATGTACAGTACAGTCCATAACTCAACAGCATGCATATTTCTATATATATATATATGCTACTAGACTAGCCTACTAGTGGTGGGATATATGAACCATTAATTGATCCATGTGTGATTCAATTCGTGTTAGTACATGTAAATCATTGCCATTTTCTCAGATAATTGCTGTGGCCTGTGGATTATAATATATACGTGAACCATCAACCATGTATAATACTGTTATTTTTCTTTTTTCTTTTTTCTTTTTCCTTTTTTCACCCTCAAGGCAAATTCAGAGCTCTTTATTGAGAATCTGAGGGGGCAAAATAAATATTTGTTCTATAATTTTATTTCATGAGGGGACAAAATAATTTTAATTTTTGACTGAGAATATGGAGCTATGCATAGTACATATTGGTCTGCGCTATGGACTCATATTTTCGTTTTGAAAGTCCTAAGTCGATCTGAACCGTTCAACGTGATCTCTGAATAAAAATGTACTTGCATACTAACTTTCTTTTAGATAGTCACAAAATTATTTAATCTAAAAATTATGGACCATATCCAACACCAATAAATTTCTACCTATCTAAAAAAATAGTAAAAAAGTTCCACAAAATATAAAATTTAGTCGGCAAGTACATATTCATATGGAGATCATATTGAACGGTTTGTATCGACCGTTAGGATTTTGAAAATGAAAAATATAAATCCATATATAGCACATATCAATCCTCCTATGCATGGTACGATAGCCTCACTCTTAATTTTTATAAAAATTAAAAAATTTAAAGGACAAAATAATTCTTTCTAAATTTTTAAGGGGACTTGGTCTCTCTTGCCCTCTATCCCTGTTCCTAACTAAGTAGGAAGCACTTCATTAATATATCGAATACATGATATTAAATTGAGATACCAAAATGCATTACGATATCAAATACGGTATATATCATTCTTTAGATCAAGACGATGTACTAATAAAAAAATAGTTTAAGAAATACATTGTTTATCCATGACAAAACATGTAAAAGTAAGATATACTAAAAAATAAAAAAAAAGGTTAACTCCCTTTATTTCTAACTTAAAAACAATTGAACATTGATGGTGGTGGGAAAACATCTTTTGGAAATTTTGATCTCATGCATGCCTGTAAATTTTCTTTTTGGATAAAAAGACAAGCACAAATAGTTGGATATGTACCAATGTTTTTTTATAACACAAAGTGACAAAATTGATTGGTTTGTACTATGTAACAAAGTGAACTTTTTATCCATGACTCAAGTCCAAAAAGATCGGTTACAGATTCTTTTCCAAACCATGTTGCAAATTAATTAATATATAATCAAATAATTAGTCATGATTCAAGTACATGTTCTTCATAGATATTCCAAAACCAAACTAATTATGCTTAAATAATATGCTAGCTAGCAATAGCATTGCAGTCCAATTCTTCTTCACAAATGTACAATTTTTTTATTGTTAAAAGGTAAAAGGAAAAGATTTGGGGAACCACAAAAGACTGAGCTACTCATAATTGCAAAGAAAAAGAGAGATGTATAATTGTAGATTAAAGGAAAGAAAAGACCGAACCAATGCTTTACCCAACAATTACTATTTTAAGTGGAGAATCTCGTATGAACTCTTTCTTGGATCCGACTTGGCACTTCTTAAAAGATGCATTATAAAATAAGAACAATTATGACTGATATTCTTGCTCCACTTTCTTGGAATAATTATCATTAATTGCTTTTTTTTATTTAAAAAAAATTGAGCCAGCATCCTCTGAATAGGATTTTTTTTTATAAAACGTAATTAAAAAAAAATTACCAAACCAACTTGATTGCATGGTTTTGAAGAAAAAAAACTAAAGTACTCAAGTTGATTCAGTAAATTTTATTTTTTCTAATTATGGTTATTAAAAAATTCTCTGAATAGTAGTAGTGTGCTACTGATACAATTATGATCGATGTGTAGTTATCTCAATTCTTATATTAAGCACGTAGATGTTCTGATTCGCCAACAACTTTGAATAGAAGATGAAATTCGGATTGAATATCAGCCCTCCAATTAAATATTTTGATTTTATGCATCTTTTTTATGTTTTTTTTATGTGTAGAAATATAAATTTATTTAAGCACGTACTCTTTACATGCAATTGTATCATCTTTCTGATTGGTCCTGATTTATTTCTATTTTTTAAATGTCATTTAAGGAACTTTTGAATTTATTGATAATTGATTGATCATGTCTTCATTTCTTTCTACTTTTTAAAGTATATCATTTAAGGAATGTTAGTTTGGAATTTTTTTTTTTATGTCAAATGGATCAAAAATTATATTTCATTTAATATGTAGAATTTTATTTACGTGTAGATGTCATTTAATACGTCATTTAAGAAATGTTATTTGTCATTTAGTCTAATTTTTTTTATGAAAAAATTTCATTTTGTATTAGATTTTTTTGTTTTCTTATAATATGTCCCCCTTGCAATGCACGGGCACGATGCTTGTATATAATAATAAGGTTTATGATTCAATTACAACATATTTTTGAATGAATATATGAATTAAACTTCGCTCATCAATTAAATGAATGTTATGTGATTTATATCCGTATTATTTGTTGAATTTAAAATTATTCATGTTTGTTTTCGAAAAATATTAATATTTTGCTATAACAATTATCTGCATTACAAAAAGATACGATCCTCGAATTATAAATGAATCGGTATCACAGAACTTTTTCTTTGTCTAACACAATTTAACATCTGAATTTGTTACTATGGTTGTCATGATCACTAGTGATCATAAAATTCTTGCTCCATGTATTAATTTATTTAGCTAAAAAGTTGCCAAAAATGATGCTTCTAACAAACTAGAGTTACTAGCTAGACTAACTAGTGTTAATTAATATGACTCTCATTAACGATTCCACCCAATGCAATAATTAGGAATAATGTTTGGACCACATGGTAAATGTTCACTGATAATTGTCCTAACAAAATCATGCTTTCCCATAAATGTATGTTATGCAGTTGCAGCTCTGTAATTTGCAGAGGTTGAGCTAAAAAATTGAGACTGAAAATGCTGAAGAATTTAATATAATATGTATTTATTTTATAAAAAATAAAAAATATTAAAGCATAGATAAAAAAATATATAAAATTACAAAACTTTAATTTTAAAAGGACGTAGTACCATTCGTCCTGATTATTTGATGAATTAAATATATCACATAGCCCTTTAATTAATTATCTATGAATTTTCAATCTGTTGTATTTAAAATTTAAATTGCTGTACCAAATATAGGCCCACCTACTTTTCAAACTTGCATAGATCAAGCAACTAATAGTAGCCGTACAAACAATTAATAGTAGCTCTTAATTAATAAGCAACAATAAATTTCATGGGAAGTCATCGGTCGGTCAACCAAATTGATGTATCAAAATAAATAGTCTTGCCTTGCCTACAAATAGAAATAGAAATAGAATGCTTGCTTGATTCATACTTTTATTAATTACGACTACAAGGGGCAATCTACCTACGGTCCGTGTCGTATCATCACATTTTTTTTATCGGATTTTAAATCAAGGCGACAAATTTCAAAACAGTAAATTGATACAAGAAGAAGCTATTAAGGGATAAAGATTTTAACATAACAGTTTTAGTTTTGGAGAGCACATGAATTATATTATATAATTAAAACAACGGTAAGCAGTAAGCTAGCGTTATGTTATGTATCACAAAAGTCAGCGGCAGTGCTTATATATTTTTTAAATTTTTCTTTGAACCAATCTCAAGTAAATTAGCAAAATTACGGATTACGAATATCGTCTGACATTTGAAAACATTTTATTTTATAATTGAAAATTTGAAAACAAATGACAAAACTCACGGATCAGACGATCAGTACATATTTTCTGAAACAAAATCGGACTTTATCACAGGAATAGTCTCTGTATCTACGCAGAGGTTGCTGTCACTGGGTCCCACACCCTTATCACTCAAATGCTAAGATTCCAATCCCATCCAAAGATGTCAGTGAATAAACACACACGTCTGTCTGTATATAATATATATTATTTCCATAGCTAATCCGAAGAAGTGAAACCTGGAAAGGAATAGTTAACAATTACGAGGCGAGCGACCGACAACGGTCTCGTCCGAATCAACGAATGCTCTGTCTCGGTGGGGGCCCACCATCTTCTTTCCCAGAGCTCTTAGCTCTAGCACCTGCACCGAGCGAAGGCTGCTGCATGCGGTCAACAAACCCGGCCAAAAACTGGTACGTGTCCTTCTCATTTCTTCTTTTGACCGCCACGGTGGCGTATCATCTGCTGTAACGGCCTCTGGAATGCGAGGTTTCTTCAGTGGACCCGGTCCAGCTGACAAGGGGGAGTTGAGTGAGTTCACTCTGACACAGCACAACTGACTACTCTGTGAAAGTTAAGCGACTTATTTTGCCTTGATATCCTCATAAGCATGATGAATTATTATTAAAACAAAAATTATATACCATTCACATGTCGAGCTTATAATTATTTTTTATTTTTAAAGAATTTAGAAATAAAAAAACTTTCAGGTACGTATTGTTCATTGCTCTTTTGGAGTTTAGAAAAATGCCTTACTTTTAATCCGGACCAAAAATGTTTTACAGTTTTTATTAAGGGTGGTAGCCTCTATTTTTTTTTTATTACGCCTTCGCTCTTTTAAACGATCAACAGTAAATGTTGTAAAATTTAAATAACAAAATGAACCTGTCAAATATGATTTGTATTACCTTTTCAATATGTATATGAAAAATTACTACCTTTCTATTTTGTTTTGATGAGAATATACAAATTAAAAGATTAACGTCAGTGTGTTTTCTATAAACACTTAATGTCAATAAAAAATTAATATCGTAAAATTTTATATTTACACGTAAAGTGATAATGATAATATTTTTATGTTTAATTAAAATATTACCATATAAAAATAAAAATATAATAGAGACCAAAATTAAGACACATTAATTTCAATCCATCTCTTTTGTTAATTATTATTATTATTAGTTATCATCTCCGGTAATTGCACATTACTGCAGGTTCCATTGATTCCGTAGTTTTGTTTAGATCATCTGCGGCGATGGGTGTCAATACAGAGGTCATGCGGTTCACTATTGCCTGCAAATTGCAGTGGTTACTGGTTTGTGTGTGTGTGTGTCTTTTCAGGGTTCATTCAAGTCAATGAAAATGTTTATATTGTAGAGCTACAGAGAACATCATTCAAAATTATATATAATAAAGATGTGTGCATTATCAAATATTTTCTTTCTTAATTATTCACAGAACACATCTACATGATCCTCAAAGTTATCATTGCAAAAAGCAGTACATATTATAAATT
Organism: Carex littledalei; assembly: GCA_011114355.1. Taxonomy (NCBI): domain Eukaryota; kingdom Viridiplantae; phylum Streptophyta; class Magnoliopsida; order Poales; family Cyperaceae; genus Carex; species Carex littledalei. Next base: position 14,587,055 of record CM022089.1, on the reverse strand, counting down.
CAATTTTTAAATGCTGCTTGAGTAGGATATTGTAAATTTAAAGTTTACAGCCTTTGATATTGTAAATTACCTTTTTTTTTCTTATATTCAATATGACAATGTGTTCAAACTTTTACAAAAGGAATTGTCAAAAAGATAATCAGAACAAAGTACATATAATGATATAACTAATGAAAATTTTGAATCAATATGCATATATAGAAACAATAATATGATTTACATGAGTTGAACTAAGGAGTTCTTAAGGTTAACATCAAAATCTGTCGAATTGGTTTACACCTATAAATCTAAATCGTTGAAATTGATTTATTTCACAAGCGATGTGTTTATATATAAATTTATAAATTTTGAATTAATTTAGTATAAAATCAAGAGGTACAAAAAGGTTATAAGTCAATTTTAACTTATTCATTTTTTGTTATTTTTTACCAGTTAATTTTATACTAAGTTATTAAATTTTTTATACATTTAACATGTAACATATTATTTAAAAGAACTAGATGAAACATTAAATGAATAAAAGGGATGAAAGAAAATATATTAAGTTTGTATGGAGATATAAGGTATTATGATGTATTTATGGAAATATTGACTATTTTAGAAGTTTATATGGTTAAAACTAATCCAATAAATATTCAAAATTAATCTCATAAGAAAAATGATGAGTTGATGACCACCCAAATACCCAATTCTACACGATTTACATATCACTTTCATTGCCTTCTGGAAAAAAATAATATTATTTTACCTCGGTGTTTGAATATTTGAATATTAATTATGAGCAAAATTGAAATCGGAAAACGACATAGAGCTTCAACGAAAGCTTTGTGCAATTTCTGGGAGTATATACGAAATCCTACTTTTACACTCTTCTGCGGTCCCCACACAAATTCTAACGACAAGAGATCACAACCGTTCATTTCAACGGAAAATCGAACGGACACGATCACATGGAGACCGCCACCACCGTTTTTCTTTTTTAAATTTAACATATATAAAATTCTAAATTAAACCTTGAATAAACATTAAACGAATTTTATAATTTCGGAAGCTTAGGATTTTAAATTTCGATTGGAACAATATAATTTATAACATATATAAGAAAAAAAATAGATCGTTATTTGACTGTCCGAGCCTAAGGAGCTGAAATTTCAATTTTCGGTCTAAACTCGTTTTTAAAATTTCTATTATAAAAGGGCCAAAATTTAATAGCACTTTAAAGTGTAGGAAATTAAAATTACAGTCCTTGACAGACTACACTTTCAAATGATGATCTTTAACAAGCCGTACTTTTAAATTGCGGCTCTTGGATTAACCACTGTTATAAAAAAAAAAATTTAAAAGGAAAATTTTTATTTTATTTAATATTAACATTGTTATACAAATTTATTTTAGGAAGTTATGTCTTAACGGCTTTTAAATAGCGACCTGTTTTGTTTATTTAATTCGATTCGCTCCCCTCTAAATCTCGAATCTATTATTTTAGTCCCTGAGCGTTGCTTTTTCAAAGGAGAGAGAATATAATAATCAGAAATCCATGGAAATTTTCCATTGTGCGCTCAGTCTTCCTCTTCACACCTTCTCCTTCTCTACTTGTACTCTCTCTCTACTCTACCAAGGTCAGTTCTACTTCTTTCACTATCTCTCCTCTGTTTTCTCTTATTCTCTTCCTTTCATTTAATCTTGGTTTTCCTCGAAAACTTTTGCTTTCCCTTTCTCACTTTTGTAAAATCATCTCATCCAAAACTTGTTTTTTTGGCTGTTTAGTTTGATGCCATCATCGAAATTCAATCTCGGATTCTCTTTCGCTTTTGGGTTCTTATCTTTTATGCATCTCTTTCAGTATCCATCTTCCTTTAATTGACTAGCTCATGTGTTAAATTCTCTTGGTTCAAATTTTTGTATTCCATCAGATGCTCTCCTGTTGAAGCTTTGATTTTCTAAAATGGAGGAGATTGAAGCGGTGAATAGAGAAGCTATAGAGAGGTGCAACAGAGTTCTGAGCTTATTATCTAAATCTAAAGAAGAACAGATCGATCAGAGAAACTTAGTTTCAGAAACAGGAGATGCGATCTCTAGATTCAAAAAGGTGGTTTCATTACTAAACAACAGCACCAAAGGCCATGCAAGAGGTCGAATTTTGAAAAAGACCCAAAACCCAAAGCTTCTCTCTAATCATCATAGAGGCTTCTTAGATTACCCCTTAATTTCTAACCCGGGTTTAAGTTTAAACCCACAGCAAAACCAAACCCAGAACCATGCTTCGTCGTCTTCATCTAACCTCCTACAGCTCCTCCCAAAGAACAATACCTCAGATGAAAAACCGACTCTGCAACTGGTACCGCATGGTGTACCAGTCAAACCAAACCAGTACCAGTTTCTCCAGCAGCAGAGCAGCAGAGCGTACCACCTCCAGCAAGTCAAGTTCCAGCAAGAGATTTTCAAGAGAAACAACAGCAGCAGTAATTTTAGTGGAATAAATCTCAAGTTTGACAGCCCGAGCTGTACCACCGGTACCGGCGGTGGTGCAATGTCTTCGGCTCGGTCGTTTCTTTCTTCGCTGAGCATGGAAGGGAGTGTGTCTACTAGTTTAGATGGGAGAGCCTTTCATCTGATAGGCGGGCCCACTATCAGTGACCCTGGTCATTCTCATGCGCCAATTAAGAGACGTTGTTCCGGTAAAGGGGAAGACGGGAGCGGTAAATGTTCAACTACCGGCCGGTGCCATTGTTCGAAGAGAAGGTATGGTAATAATAATAATTTCTACAAGGTCAAATCTGTAAATGTAGCTATGAGGCCTGGCATTGTTTGTATGAAAACATAACATTATCCTTTTGGTTGACTAGTGTTTACATTGGGGTTTAAAAAATAATTAGGTTACTGTCTTTTCTGATTTGGATGGAATATTTCAAAAAACTAATAGTTTAATAGATGAATGAATAATTTTACATATATGCTAATATGCAACTCCAGTACCTAGGTTACCTTACCATACCAGTACCAGTTCAATAGCTATACATGTTTTTATGTTGCAACGGTTATTGCTTGAAATCTTTGAATAAAGATACCAAACAAAACAAAACCAAACAAATAAATTATATTTATATTTTTGTTAGGAAATTGAGGATCAAGAGGTCAATCAAGGTACCAGCAATAAGCAACAAAATTGCTGATATACCCCCTGATGAGTACTCCTGGAGAAAATATGGTCAAAAACCAATCAAGGGTTCACCTCATCCTAGGTATGTATTATGTAACACAAAATAAATAAATTAATTAATTAATTTTTGGCAGGAGATTTTTCTGTTGTCTGGTAAATGTTTTGTACATGTAGCTAGTAGTTTATTGGTGGCTCATTAATCCAGCATTCAATAACTAGAGGTTAAAAGACAAGGTATTTATTGCCCCTTTTATCAGGTTGGCTGCTACTGTGTGCTTCTCTTTAGGAGTCGATATTTATTTTGGCCATGTACGGCTCTGAGTAAAAATAATTAATTACTGAGTTTGGAATAACAGTACTCCTTATTCCAGTAACTGTGAAAGTAATTAATGCTCAATAACAACCTCTATTTATTGTATTTTTGCTACCATACATCATTTTTCATGCTCCAACCAACTCTTTGACCTTCATTTTGGGTTGGTTCAACTGATAGTAATTGATTACAAATGTGCACTACAGATGTGATTGTCTCTGTTTTTATTTATTTTGAACTTCAATGCAAAGTACATTTCTTAATCATTTATTTATTATTCCCTAAAGTTGCTTTTCTTGGACAAGATTCCTATTAAGTCTCTACAAGTACATTATAATACTAGCATGATATCATGCACTACAAGAGAATCATGTTGCCCTTTTAATAAATAGCAAGTACCATTAAAAGATAAAAATCTCTTTCCAAGAATATCTAATTTATTGTTCAAGTTTGTTCTGATCATAATTGTATATATATTATTCTGATGAATATTTTGAACTATGTAGAGGATATTACAAGTGTAGCAGCATGAGGGGGTGCCCCGCAAGGAAGCATGTCGAGCGATGCGTAGACGATCCCTCTATGCTTATAGTTACATATGAAGGGGAACATAATCATGCTAAAATACTAAACCAACCTACTCATGGATAGAGATTTAAATTCTCTATCATATAAAATGGTGATTTGTTAGCCTCTTCAAATTTGCAATGATCAATGACGCAATACTTTTTGGAGATTTTTGTTTTGTTTTTTTTCTTGTTCCAAAAGGAAATTGAAGTGGGGGAAAAGTGAGTATTTTAAAGAAAGAAAAAAGAGTGGGAGAACAAAAAGGTAGAAGAGTGCACATTATTATTTAATGCTTGCTTAGTTTAGTTGCTTACTTCACTGTCTTTGACAACTTTCCTTTTTTTTATTAATTAATCGTCGTAATGGTTCAGTTGTACGATCAGGTTCATTGATCTGTGTCAATCACTAACATACTCCATTAGCTCCTTATCCGAAATGCCATCAGCTATTTATAAGTTGATATGACATATTATATTAATATTGATGATAATATAATAGATTTAGGTAACAATGACGACAACTGGTAAATAATTATTCAGACAAAAAAATAGAGATGTGTTAGTTGTAGTATGTATGGTGTATTAAATTTGATGTCATGAGTGAGGCTATGACTATGCAATACCACATATTAGTTCGTATTATGGATTAATGTCTTTATTTATAAAATTCAAATAATCGATTTGAAAATGTAGATGTAAATAAAATTTTATATTTTTAAGAATTTTTTTACTATTTTTTTAGATAGGTAGAAAATCACTTGATCCAAAGATATATTTCTACACCATTCAAAAGTAGTAATTTTTCTTAATAAATGTAATATTTGATGTATAAGTATATTTTCATATGATGTTGAACGGTTTAGATTGCCTAATTGGAATTCAAAAATAAATATATTAATTCATAGTACAGACCAATATGCGCTATGCATAATACCGTAGTCTCACGATGTATTTTTGCATCAATTGTTTAATTTTCATTACAATTGGAAGATTAACAATTTAATTTTAGGAAGCTGATATGAGTACCCACAGTTGAGTACCCGCACTGTACCCGCACTTAAACTGCCATAACTGTTTGTGGGGCCGCAACCGTTACAAAACTGTAATTTTATTTTACAAATATTAATAGTAACATTGTGGAGTATTTATATATATACAAGACAAGTATTTATATATATATATATATATATAATGAACTACATATATGATATATGAATTTTCCTTAAATAACCGTATCCGCATTTTTTTTTGAAAAATTCTCTCGTCGTGCCCGCATTAGGGGACCACACAACTGTTCCAAAACTGTAATTTTGTTTTACAAATATTAATAGTAATATTGTGAAGTATTTATATCTATAAAGACAAGTATTTATATCTATACAATGAACTACATATATGATATATGAATTTTCCTTAAATAACAGTACCCGCACCTTTTTTTGGAAAATCCTTTGCATCGTACCCGCATTAGGGGACCCCACAACCTCCCAAAACTGTAATTTTGTTTTACAAATATTAATAGTAACGTTGTGAAGTATACAGCTCAAACAAGAAAAGTATTTATATCTTTATAGAACTACATATATGATATATGAATTTTTCTTAAATAACCGTACCCGCACATTTTCTTGAAAAATCCTCACGTCGTACCCGCATTAGGGGACCACTCAAATATTTTTTACATATGATACTAGATGACGGCTGAAAGTATTAATATCAAGTACTGCAAGTATTTATACCTCTGCACTAAAGTATTTTTACCTATGTGGTCAACTATTTTTGTTAGAGGAAGATTGACGCGGTGATGATTGGGTAAGGTTGATGCTGTGATATGGGGTCCCCACTACTTCATTAAACGAAGGTTGACGCGTATCATAGAGGAAGAGTGTTGCTGGAATTTTAGAATAATAATTAGTGGGGAACATATAATATCTTTTTAAAATAATAATTAGTGAGGACCATAGTACATTATTCCTCTATGTGCGGGTACTGTAGCGCGGATACTAAAATAATTATTCTTAATTTTATCAACACTTAGTAGTTGGTGATCAATTGATTTTAAAATTATGGCAAAATTAATACGCGTTAATAAGTGTTGTAGAAAGCTACACGCGCCTTGTGGATTCCCGGAAACGGTTACTTTTATGAAGAATTTACATTCAAATTAATATAATTAAATGTATAAATTAATAAAAAAAATTTCTGCTCCCCATAATCGACTTTTGTAAAGTATAAGTTGTGCAAAAGATCAAGAGGATGGTTTAAATATCTTGTTTTTCGTGCTTTATTGTGTCTTATATACTTTATCTTTCTTTTCCTCTTTGATGGATTAAGATCACCTCGTTTAGTCTCATGTTGTCCGGATTAGTGTTATTAAATTAGGACCCGATCGGACGGTTGGACCGAAATAAATTGGACCCGGACCTCTTTCCGGTTTGGTTTGTATGGAAGACCGTTTGTGCTATTGAACCAGTAAAAACCGGTTTATTTGCCCGGTTTTTTAAGAAACCGATAGCTCGTTTTCCAAAAATAACTTGGTTTTTTCATGGGTTCAGTTTTTTTTTACTTTTTCTTGCTTTAAATGAGAGAGAAACATAGGGAATGACTATTAGCTACTGGCTAGGCTGTGATAGATCCGTACCTTGCAACATGTGAACTTGTTAAGTCACAATTGTATAATCTATTTTATATTAAAACATTTACAGATAAGACCTCAAGATTTAAGATATTCTAAAAGTACTAATTATGTATAGTATAAAAAGTTAAAACTATATGTATTATGTGTATTGTTATTGCTTTTCAAAATAACATGTCATTATTGTTTATTTATTATTATTATTATTGTTATTTTTTGTTGAAGCACTCTATTTTTTATTTAAAACATAATTTATTGCAATTATAATATAACGTCTTGATAATTATTAGAAAAAAAAATTGGTTGTTATATTCTTCTACTTATTGGAAAACATTCAGTTATTTTTAATAAATTTAGTATTTTCATTTTAGTTAGATGATAAATTTGAAATATATTTATAAATTTGATCTTATATTATATTATTGAATATGTATGTGAAAATTCATGAATAAATATATTATTATTTTAAAATAATTTTCATATTTCATTTGTAAGTGAGTATTTAAATAAAACAAAAATTGAACCGGTTGAACCATCGGTCCGACCAATAAACCGTTAACCCGAAGCTTTACCGATTCGATGTCCGGTCCGGTTCTGATAACATTGGTCCGGATCTTAATCTTCTGCCCGGGCCTTAAGGCACCTCTACCCCTTCATTTAGCTTCATTAGCTATCACCTATGGATTAAGACAACCGAATATCGGTTCCTTAAGCCTCCTTAGGTTTATATTTCTTTTCCTCTTTGACGGGCAATTTTGGGAATAATTTTGTATATTATATTATTTTATCAAAACTAATAATTGGGGGATATTTTTTTTTTTTTAAATAAGACTACAATGTCCGTTTCATATTGATAAGCCAAAATTATATCTATTGAAACCTAGGGTTTGTTATGTGAATTAAGCCAAGTTTTGTTGAGATTAGGTTTGATTAGGTTAGAAATGTCCGAAAGTTCAAGTTACTGCCCTAGTTATGTTTATTTTACAGGTAATCAAGTGTTTGGAGCTAACGGAGCAAAACGGGTGATTTGTAGCAAGTCAGCACGAAGATTGGAGCAACTGTCAATGTTATTGCGGCCCGAAATGAAGCCCATTGCGGCCCGAAACAAAACAAGTCAGAGCCTCATTCCTGCACATTCATTGCGGCCCGCAACCATACCCATTGCGGCCCGTAATGACTTCTACAGTTTTCTGCGCGACAAATTAACTGCCTCCATTCATTGCGGCCCGCAAGAGATGTTATTGCGGCCCGCAATAAGTCGGTTCAGAGCCCGAATTTGCTATTTTTTTAGTGATTTATTTTTAGGTTTTGCCAGGGGTATAAAAAGGAAACTTGTAAAACAGACGAAGGACGGTTTTTTTTTAGACAGAATTTCTGGTTTTAACAAGGAGAAGAAAGGAAGAGAGAGGAAGGGAGAAAAAGAAAATCATTGATCAACCGATTTTATTATTTTCTTTCCTTTGGAACTCTTTTAACTCTTTTAGTTTCATTTGTGCTTTAGCCATGACTGGCTAAAGGCTTTTCTAGGGTTAATTAGGGCTGTACTTGAAACTTTTGTTATGATTTAGTTGGTTTTATTTCATATGTTCTTGTTCTTTGTTATGATCTATTCTTTATTTTAATTGATTGTGAAGACTTAATCGAAATCGTATGAAATCTTAGGATTTGGTATTTGCAATTGAGAAATTGAATATTAAGTCCCGACCATAAAGAATAGGGTATTTGATAGGCTAAGTACCGAGAGGTGACGCTTGTCTTATACGGGCTTTGCCTAATAGTTTAGACAAATTGTGCCAAGTACCGAGAGGTGAAAGACGGTTTTCTAGATTAATTGGGACAGTAAGAACTTAATGACTTTAGATTAGCATAGCCAAGTACCGAGAGGTGACGTTTATTCTAATTTGAAGATGGTATTAATATAGAAATATCACTTTGTACCTACAACCTCCAACTGTGCCTTCATAATTAAAAGAACAAATTTAATAAACCAATTAGTCATAACACTAGTGGATAGGAACCCTAAGAAACCCTAATTTCTCATATTTGTTAAAAATCAGATTTTGCTTTAAGACTTTAGTTTAATTCAGTTTAATCAAAACCAAATCAACCTTTTGAACAAACAAAAACATTTTTATTTTCTTTTACTAAATTAAATTGTTAGGTTAGAAAAAATATTCCAACTTGTTCTTATGGAGACGATCCCTAAGTACTACTTGACAAGGTTGTACACTTACAACCGAATTGAGTATAAACTAGAATTTATTACTTGTATTGCAAAATTTACATCACCTATAGAAACTGTTTGTAAATTACAAAAGGAACATTTCAACTCAGCTCAACCATGTAGCTAAGTAGAAACATTCAGAAAACAACAGATAGTTGCATTATCCCCGAGGGTATGCAAGTAACAACATGAAAGTAAACACATAATAGCAATTTTTAAGGCGACAACGAAAGCCATAAAAGTCATATGACAAAACAACTAATTAAAGTTGTAAAGAACTAAGCAGTAGAATCAGTGAAGGTGTCTTCATCAGTAGTAGTCATCTGACATTCTGATTTCTGACCATGAGGGATAATTTTGTAAGTGTGTGTCATAACTCTGCACATATTTAGGTGCAAGTTGGCAAGTACTAAGAATGGGTGCAGGGACCTTACAACATTTAATTGTCGGAATAATGAGGTGTTGAAATTTGAATGCACATGATTTTCTTCTTCTTTTAATTATGTATTAAGTTTTGTGTTTGGGAAAGGGCCAACACAACACAGTAGCAATCCATGTCCATGCAAAATTGCAAATGCATCCGTTACAACGCACACTCGACACTTGGCACATTAATTATTTTTTATAATAATGCCAAAGAGTACTTGGCACATTAATTGGCTGTCGAGGTACAAATGTACGTACCTTCTTACATTACCAGACTGCTCTGCTTTGTTCTCTCGTGCTAAGTTGAATGCCAAGGGTTGAAACTCGAATGAATGCAAATGGTTTCGTGGGGAGTTAGGTTTAAATTTTATTTGGCATGTGTTGTTTTTTAGGTTCATCCACAATTTTTGGGATGAGAAATTGATGCTATTTTTCAAGGAAAAGCAGGGATATGTTTTTCATTATTCAACCGTTCAAATATTTTTAATGGTTTAGATTTGGAAGAAAAGAAAAAGTAGTAGATTTCGTCTTCAAATCTGAACTGTTAAAAAACATTTAAACAGTTGAGATGAAGAAAAACATACTCTTGCTTTTATGAAAGAAGAGCAGTAGATTTGGTTCTCAATTTTTGAGAGATTAACATCACGGTTTCAAATGTAAATTGGTTGATTTATAACACTAAATTTAATTTTACCTCAAAAAAAAATAATAAAAGTATCCAACGATTTAAAATTTGGACCAATTTATAATTAACTTCTTCTAGAATATAAATTACCAGAAAATTTATATGAAATATGAAAGATAATTTACAGCACAGCACACTTGTAATTTGTTTACATTGTTTATATTTTTATCTGATTAAAAATATTGCCAAAATTATAATTTATTGGCGTTGGTTCCAAGTTTCAACCAACCTAACTACTTTAAATATGCATGGTTCAAATAATTCACTAACTACACATTAATATTCTGATTATAGTTTGATAGCAGCAATTCAATTGTAGTAATTTATGTGTGATAAATAATAGAAAGAGGAAAACATACTTCACGTTTGCTGGATTCATCATGTCTTTGTCAATTAAGACACGGACACATTATTTGATGTTCAGCTCTTAATCGGTAACCAGAGCAGCATTAAATTAGAAATCACAAGTCATGTCAGGAGCAACAGCAGTACAGCACCAACCAAAATATATTCATGCCATATTGCCGACATTTTTATTAATATCCAAAGTTTAATAGAAATTAATTATACACTTATGCTAGTAATGATTAAGGTAGTCACATGAATATTTCGATATTTTACATACAGTTTTGTGAATTTGACATTACATGTATACTTGAGTCGATGTGGCTACCTTCTGGTTAGTGGGATGGATAGGTGTAATTGGGACCAGAAGGTAGTGACCACTTGTCAGCAAAGTCAACTTGAAGGCCATATTAATTGCACAAGTCAATACTTTCATTGTCAGTTTCTCATACCCACTAATTCAGTGGATCAGAATTAATGCACAATTAATGCCTCTATTGTCTCTTCCTACAATAAAAAAAAGTGGCAAACAATCATTCAGCTTTCTTTTAATTATCTAGTTAACAAATTTAAAGCTCAGCACATGCTTGATTTGTAGATATGTCCAAGACTTTAAGCCACTGTGTTGACTCCAAGTGCCTATATATATATATATATATATATATATATATTAATATTCATGTTTATACAAATAGAATATACATGGATAATAACTGATTTGTTTCACCCCTTCAAGATATTAACATATACAAACTGACTCTCAAATTTGCCTATAAATAAATTAACTAGGTTGTTCCGGACCACTGTAAATTGCATTCCAATGACATTTTTTCCTTTTTAATTTTGTGCAAATATATATAACTTAAGTACGTCCATTGTTAACAAATGCATCATAAGTTCTTTTTAATTACAACTAGGGTAATTCTTACAGTACATATATTTTAAATAAGAGAAAAGGTTTCTATACCCACGGACTCATCCCCGGATTATCCCCAAACTATTCGGATAGGGTTCCAACTGATTTAAACCATGGTTAACGGTAATTGTGGTCTCCACAATAACGTCATTTAAAACCCGTTTTCCCCGCATATTTCCTTTTTTTTGAATTTCCTTTTCTGTTCGCGATCTCTTCTTCCTTTTCTGTTCCGATCTCGTGGCGATTTTGTGGCGAGAGCGATAGCCTTCAGGCGGAAGCCTTCAGGCGTACGACGGAACCTCGCCGAGAGCAAAGTATCACGGCGACGGAATCTTCAGGCAAACGACGGAGTCTTCAGGCGACGGATCAAGCTTCAGGCGACGGATCAAGCTTCAGGCGACGGAAGCTTCAGGCGAAGAAATCGATGTACAATTTGAGTGAGTTCTTTGCTGATCAAAATTACACGGATCGTTTTGTTAATTTCATTTTTTTTATTTGAATTGAATTCCCGATCTCGTTTCTTTTGTTGAAATCAAAATTACACCGATCGTTGTCTTAATATCGTTTTTTTCAGTTGTTTGATTCATTCTGTATTTTGTTTCACAGTATTCGATTTCACGTTCGAATTCATCAGAGTCGATTTGGATTGAAGGCTAGCAGTGAACTTTAAATTCGGTGAGTTATTTAATGATTTTATTTTACAGGATTGATGGAATATATTTACAGGTTGTAGTTATTATTTTACACGATTGTTTTGTTTAGGATTCACTTTCGATTCTGATTTAATGCCAGCAGTAGTTATTTAGTAATTTACAGGATTCATGCAATACATTTACATGATACAAATTATGTGCATTTGTACTGTGATACACTTTCGTTTACAGCAGATGTGCAATTGTACAGGATACAAACGCCAATATTACAGGATACATAGGACAAATTTACAGGTTACATAATTTAGACAGTTTGTACTGTGATACACTTTCGTTTACAGCAGATGTGCAATTGTACAGGATACATACGCCAATATTACAGGATACATAGGACAAATTTACAGGTTACATAATTTAGACAGTTTGTACTGTGATACACTTTCGTTTACAGTATTCTTTTACTGTGATTCACTTTAGTTTACAGCATATGTGCAATTTTACAGGATACATAGGACAATTTTACAGGATATGTAGGACAATTTTACAGGGTACATATAACAATTTTACATGATAAATTGCACATGATACATCAACAATTTTGCGGGATACATATAACAATTTTACAGTATGTTGCTTTGATTGTTTGCATCTGCTAATGGTTCATAACTCTAATTTTTAACGTTGCTTATTTTTTTTTTTTGCAGAATGATATATCAAAAGAACGTGTGGTTCTAGCGATGAAACTTCTCATTCATCCGAATAATGTGCACCAGAGGGTTATGAAGTGAAGAAGCCTTGTTTGTATTGATGTATTAGCCATGTTTTTTATTGAATTTTTCTCTGTGCTTGTGAACAATTATCAGTGGTAACAATTATTGGTGGTAACAGTTATGGATGGTGACATCTTATAGTTGATGGTTATAGTTTATGGTTTTGAACAGTTTATTTTGTGATTAATGAAATTTTATAACTTGTATATGTTATTTGGATACCATTTTACAGTATTGAAGTTTTGCTATTAACATATGTCAGTTTTATAGTTTGCATCTGCTAATTTTACAGTATGTAAGCCTTATTTTACAGTTTTATAGTTGCATCTGCTATTAAAATATTAATAATTGAAGAAAAAAGAAAAATACGAAAAAAATAAAAAAAATAAAAAAAAATTTTAATTTTAATATCGAAAAAAAAAAATTTAATTTTGATGCAAAAAAATTAATTTTGCACAATTTTAGGTGTTATTTGTAAATAACTACAAGTTTGAGAAGTGACTTGTTTTTGAAATCTTCTAGAAGCCGTCAGTTTTTCAAGTACAACTGGAAGTACAGTGTTTTTGCAAGTTGCTAACTGTTTGCAACTAACTTGGGGACCACTCCCAACTAACTTGGATTGTTGGACTTTTAAACTTCTTATTATACATGATTTGTTGTTGAAGTTACAGTATTGGTTATATAGTTTTACAGTATTCGCGCAAGGCAAATGACAGTTTTTTTGGGGATAATCCGGGGATTGAAGCTTGGGGACAATTAGTCGGGTCCTTTAAATAATAACTGTTCCAATTAAAAATTTAGAATTGTTGATGTATTCTCACTTATTTAGATATATATGACATGTAAGTATGTAACAAATTTCAGTCCATTTAAAATACATTTAGCCTTTCATCATATAATTTTAAATTTTTAATCATAAAGTTTTAATGACTTTATCACGAATGACCAATCAAATTTGATGTACACAGTATCTAATTAATTAAAATTGTCTACAATTTAATTATATTAATTTGAGCAATATTTTTGAAATATATAAAATAGAAAAGTCGGATATACGACAAGAATTATTCTTGAATTTATTTTGCTAGATGCTCTCGTTAATCTTTTTCTTTATTTGGAATTCCTTTTAACTAAAGGAATGTTTCTTCGGAAAAATTCAATTTAGAGACGTATTGATTCGTACAGTAGTACCTCTGCATGTGAACTTAGGGGCGGACGCAAGATTTCTGCTAGGAAGGAGCAGGAATCGGGTTAAAATAGCTTATTGCGTTCAAACCCATTAACTAATCGAATACTAGATAAAAAAACAATCAACATAATATGAAATAATAAAAATAATATAATCTTACATAATATAAAACAACAAAATAATTTCATTTTACATATTAAAAAACAACAAAGTTTCTCATTAACAGTGCTTTTGGACTGGCCTGGCGGGCTTTCTAGTTTCAGAGAAGAGCAAAATAATTTTCAGAGAGGAGCAAAATAGTATTGGGTTGGTATTTTTCCACCGAATTTCAAAATCCAAAAATAAACAGCTGCCCCCCCTTTAAGTGTGTGTGAGTCCGCCCCTCTGTAAACCTCTGCTGAAAAGCTCACTGCTCAGTATGCATGGGAGCCCCTGAGAGGCCTAGAGATTTAGGCCCAATAAAAGTTTGCTCTCAATGAACCGTAAAATACTCGGCCTTATTAACCTTATTAATTTTACCAGGGTCCAATATCTTGACCAATAGTGGTCCAAAGTTTGTGGTGAAAGAGAAGTTTAAAATTATTAAGTTAAGAGCAGAAGTTGGTAAAATTTCACAATACTCAATTTTACTAGTATGAAATTATTATGTAAATACGAGCCTAATAAGCAGGACAGACGGAAATTTAAAATACCAGGGGAATATTTTCAATTTCTTATAGTATCTTACAAATTTAATACTGACTGACCCGGTAACCCCACTACTTGTTTATTTTAAATCACCACCAAAGGCGTTGTCCTCTTTATCAGTAATATTTTATTTTTCTTTTGGTCAATTCGGGATATTTTATTTGATCTGTCGAACATTTGTTTATCTGAATCATAGAGTGAACAAAAGATAGAAGCGTGTGTGCACGCGCACGCCTAAAAGTGCATATACAGGAGACAGAAATTAGATTTTGTGTCCCAATGTGAACTGTTGGATGTAATGAACATTTCCATGTTAATCAATAATAAATAAGAAGGCTACTCAATTACTACTTACTAGTAAGAACGTATGAAGCCTATAAGCTCATAAAAGGCCCAATAGGCTCATCTGACCTGGCCACAATATGAGATATACCTACAAGCACTCTCAAACGCCAGATCAGACAGTACCCCCTTTTGTTTTGTTTCATTGCAACGACTCAGCCATTCTGAATAAAAAAAATAACAAAAATAGTAAATAAAAAGCTAATTTAGTGAACATATATGATTACTAATTCAGACTACTACAATTGTTACTGTCCCCATTTTCTTTTTCTTGACATGGGAACACAGATTCTTACCTCCCTCAACTTACATAAATTGATTATACTCAATAATAGTAATAAGAGGACACCAGACCAATAAGCTCATCGTTGGCATATTATAAGTCAAATATTAAAAACAAAGTAACAAGCCCGAAAATATCTACTAATAACTAATTTAAACCACAAAATTAAAACTAAACATTCTGGTACATTGAGAAAAGAGATGATAACTAAATGAAAGATCTTATAGTTGTGGAAATATGGCCTTGCAAACTGGACAAAAGTATGTCCAATTTCCAAGCCAAGCAAACAACACAAAAAATCCTACAGTACTATATTAATTTCCCCAATGGTCTTCACATGGGCATACAGATTTTTTTTCAGTTGATCAATCCATTCAGCACTCCTCCCCTGTTTCATGATATTAACTTTCTCAAGCCGCTCCCGTTGGATCATCTCAACTTTTGGGACCTCCCAATTTGATTTGTCCTGTGTCTACAATAGCATGAAAATAAATTGTTTAGAGAATGCAAAGTACGAACTGCTGGTCATAAATGTGGTATCTGTTATTTACAGTTCACTGTTATACATGGACTTATTCTCATATGGCCGTTTCGGATATCACTCATCAAATTTTTGCATTTTGCCCCTCAGAATTGAGTACTAAGGCTACCGAAAGGAGAGAGATGTATAAGTGTTTTAATGCGAGCAATGTTCAATGCATGAGATAGGGATTACCTGACCGCCGTGTAGCGTGAGCTGCTCTAGATTAGGTGACCGGAGGAAAAAAGAAACCAAGCTGAAATTGCTATTCAGACACCAACCACCCAGCCTCAACCTCTTCAGGTTCTTGAAAATTGGCCAATGAGGAACTCCTTTCTCAAATAATCCCTTCAAATAGAAAATAGCAATAATAATATTCTATCAAAAAGGTACTAATAAATTCCAAGGGGACATCTGTTGTAAAGCAAGTGTAAATACAAACAAAAAGAAAGGTCTAACGTTAAAAAAGAAAGGTATGCCTGAGCAAAACCAATCAACACAGATAATAGTATTCCATTTGTTTATGAAAAAATTTGTTATGGCATATCGCTGTAAACTTTTACTGACTAATTTAGTAGTGCAAGGAAAATGTACCTTAACTTCAGTACCCGGTACAGTAAGAGTTAGCCTTGTGAATTTTGAAAGACTGTTGAGAAGCTCGGGCCCACTAAAAGTGATACCATCAGAATATATGCAAGATGAAAAATCAATTATTTCATATGTAATAAAACAGGATGTTTTTTAGAGAAATCACAAAGCAAATTCACAAGGTAGAGAGAATCCGTGTGTACCTTCTTGAGAAATCACAACACAAAAGACCCAACCTCTTCAATGTCCCAGAAGAAATTCTGGAGGCAGTCAAAATACAACTGTCTAGAAACAATTCTTCAATAATGGGACAGCCCAAGAAAAGTTTATCGAGAAAATCATCGTTGACTGTTACATTACAAAGATCTAATCTTTTGAGGCGCGGGAGATTGACCGAGTTTGGTGCGATTTCAATATCACGGTCTTCTAATTTACTCCCAAAGCAAACTTCATGCAACGAAGCACAAGTGAAGATCTCATAACTACTGGGCAGATGATGCTTACAAAAACAAACAGCCAAGAATCGAGGTTTGAACTCCAAGGCATGCAAGATACAGTCTTTGAAAGCTTCAGAATTGCAAGATACACAATTTTTAGTTACTGAGACAAGAACGAAATGAGATAGGGCGTCTGATGCTTTTCGCTTTTGTAACACGGATTTAACAAATTTCGCAAATTCGTCCTCATATTCTCTTATAATTTCACCAGAAAGGACGTTGTTGACGTGGTTGTCCAACAAGAACTGTCCAAAGCTAAAGAATAAAATGGGAACAGAGGCCAATGTGTTCTTCCATGTTTTGGAAAGTAGGCATCTTGTCATGGCTTCGTTAGTTGTGAGGAAGGAGAGGATTTGCACTCGGAGTTCCTCCGGCAAGTTGCTAATCCTGTCGATGTCATCCGGTGGTTGGCTAGTGTTGTTAGACCTCCTTGTCTCCATCTGAAACCTTTCACGCAAGAATTTCAGCAATTGACCCATCTTTTTAATCGACTTCTCAAATTTTAGAACTACTCTCTCCTTCCTCTTCAACAGCTCACTTGTGTTATGTGGAAGAATACTGTGTCAACACCTCTATGTGTCATATTTACAGAGAGAGGGAGAGGGTTCTAGTCAACAATTTCAGGGATGAAATGGGCTTGATGAATTCCTTTTTTTTTTTTAAATATACAAAGTGATAAAAGCCCAATAAGCCCAGTAAGCAACCTTACTTACATTATCGCTCTTTAAATTGAGTTAGCAACCTATATTTTTATTTTTTTCTAAAAATTTGAACTAAGAAAATCGTATCACGTTGCGAACCACAATTTAAGGTCAAGAAATACAAATGATTGCTGACTAGAATATGTTGAGTGATGTTAAAAGACCAAAATCTTACTATTTTTATTCTAATAGAAAAATGGAAAAAGAATACAACACCGGACATTGTTGTTGAGAGAATAGAAAAGAATAACATTGCATTTCAAGATTCTGACGCATGACGTGATGGCTAAACGAAACATTCAATGCGACAGGAGATGCTTACTATGCAATGAGCCGATTGAAACAACATTACATCTCCTATTTCTATTCTCGTATGCGTCAGAAATTTGGAACCTGCTGGCAGAAAAACTGAGATACTGGTTAATGGTACCGGGTTACTCGGTACATGATGTTTGGATACGCTCTGAAGAAAGTGTAAGAAGCGACAGAAAGATGAAAGCTAAAACCTGGTGGGTTTGGTTTTTATGTACAATATGGATGATTTGGAAGCACCGCAATGCGCAGGTATTTGGGGGCAGAGCGGTACCAGTGCACCGGTTGGCAGAAACAATAGAGCATGAAGTAAAGCTATGGATAAATTTCTGGTGATGAAAGACCTGAGTGAGGATTTGATTTGAATTGAATTTTGTAGCGTTTAATGTTGTACAACTATGTAATATAGAATGCAAATATAGAAGTAAGCAGGGGGGTAATCAGTAAATAGTTTAGTGGTTTAGATATCAGTGGATGTACGTAGGTGGGGCATGAATGAGTTGTAGTTGTAGAACATTTCAATTTAATACAAAGTGTCAAAGTGGCAGCATCTGCCAACATTCTAAAAAAAAGGACATTCGGTTTCAATTTGTATTGTGTGTGTGTGATCGATCACGATATTAGACTAGACTAATCCTGAAACAGGGCTAAATGAAGTCCAATTACTGTTTGTACTTTGTACCCAACCTGCTTATTTAAGTTTTACATCAAAATAGTTGCCTTTAGACTAAATTGGGCTTGTTAGCTGCAACCTGACCCATCCATCTAATTTACTCCCCCCAACCCGAAAGCCTGACTTTATGTTCTGCCCGAAATTTTTATTTTTACCATTAAAAAACAAAGCCTCACTTTAGAATCAGAATTTTATTTTTGAGACAACCGCAATATAAAATTACGAACAGAAATTTGATGTCAGCAACTAGAAATGGCGGACACAACTTTTACCAAAATTTTCCAAACAAAGCAGCTGCTTTGATTTTGTGTGGGCCCCACAATTTTTTTTTCCAATCCAAATGCGCTGAGAGGATACAGACTCTGCCTTTTGCTCAAAGGGGCTGGAAAAATAAAAGATTTTTGTCCGCAACGTGAAATTGCGCACACTCAATTTATATCCGTAATTTCACGTTGCGGCCATGTTATAAATAGAATTTCTACTATCGTAATTTTGTAATTTAACTTTTTTTTAATAAAATGTAGTTGGACAAAATAAATTTCAAGAAATGGATAAAAGAAATTACCCAATGACAAATTAACATTTTATGTGAATTTTTTCAATTTCTTATTTCCTTTTTGTTATAGTAAGTCAGAATTTCTTCGTTACATATACAAGCCTAGAAAAAATATTTTAGAGAAAAATTTGATTTGTTATAGGTTTAGGTCATATATGATTTAGAGAAAAAATATTAAGTTAGTTACTTATACATGCCTAGAAAAAATATTTTAGAGAAAAATTTGCCATGTTCAAAATTTACATCAGTTGACTTCGTGATTGTTTTACCATAAATATATAAGAAATAAAGTTAGCAATCTATATTTTTATTTTTTTCCTAAAAATTTGAACTAATAAAATCTTACGTAGTTGCGAAAACACAATTGAAGCTCTAGAAATATAAATGATTGCTAACTAGAATATATATATGTTGAGTGATGTTAAAAGACCAAAATCTTACTATTTTTATTCTAGCTAATAAAAAAAGAGAAAAAGAATACAACGTACACCGGACATTGTTGCTGAGAGAATAAAAAAAATCCCAATTACTATATGCATGTACCCAATTCCCTTATTTAAGTTTTACATCAAAAAATCGCCTTCAGACTAAATTGGACTTGTTAAGTGCAACCTCACTCATCTTACTTCCCTTAACCCGAAAGGTTGACTTTATATTCTGCGTTTTCTCTTATAAAACAAAAATAGTGATTGATTTTTTTTAGCACAGCATCAGAAAACAAAGAAAGAATTTGAGAACGTCAAAGAATTTGTATTATATTTTTTTTGTTTCTCTTATAATATATTTCCGTTGCAAATACGAGTACGATACTAGTCATATATATATAATGCATGCATGTGTGGTCACCCAGGACCTGGTTTAGATAAAGACAAATTAAGGCTCATGTATAGTTAAAATATACCTTCCAATGACTTTGAAAAATACATGAAGATTTGGTCAACATGATAACAAAATTTCACATGACGTGTCAAAATTAATAAAAATATTTTATGACGTGACAATCATATTTAACTTTTATTTATTTGAATTTTGAATTGTTCATTAAAAAAAATGTAAAAGTTTATGGAAAGATTGTAAAGTATTATAAATGAGGAAAAACAATGTAATAAACAATATTTTTTCCCCAAATTTTGAATTATTGATGGAAATTTTTTTAAAAATGTCTAAGAATATAATATGTACAGTGACTTTCTATATTGTGCCCTAACGTTCAAATATGTTCCATGATGTCATGGTTGGTTATTGATGCTATATATAGTTAGCACTATTAATTGCTAGTACTGATGCAAGGACTTGCTCTCCTGTGAACTGTTGGATGTAATGACCATTTTTTCATGTTAATCTAGCCTACGTTCAATTTCCCAAAAATTAAATAGAAAAAATAAGAAGACTGTACGTACTCGATTACCAGTAAGTGGTAAGTGATGGAATGACTATCTGCCTAATATCAAACCATTGTCACAGTCTTGGTCTTAACTGAAACAAACAACTCTTAGTCTTAAGTCTTAACTGATCAGTAAATAATCAGTTGAGTGACATTAATCATGCATGGGTCTTTATGGAAGGATATTGAATCAGTCACAGTAAGTCTTGGTCAATTCAGGTGACTTGGCCATAAACTCATCTGACCTGGCCACAATATGCATGAGATATACCTAAAAGCACTCTCAAACGCCAGATCAGACAGCACCCTTTTTGTTTCATTGCAACTCAGCCGTTCTCAATATGGGATCGGCTTAATTAGTTTTGGAATCATACAAACAACAAAATAACACAAATAGTAAAAAATAAAAGAAGAAGCTAATTTAGTTAAAATGAATGATTACTAGCTAATTCAGGCAACTATCATTTTTCCCATTTTCTTGACATGGGTACACAGATTCTCAACCTACAGAAATGGACTATACTTAATGAAAATCATATAGTTTTGGAAATATGACCTGACAAAGTAAGATCGAATATCAGCTAATTCAGTTAACAGACCATCAAGCCCTCATCAAAATCGAATTCAGACTATATTAATTTCCCCAATGGTCTTCACACGGGCATACAGATTTTTTTTCAGTTGATCAATCCATTCATTACTCCTCCCCTGTTTCATGATATTAACTTTCTCAAGCCGGTTCCGTTGGAGCATCCCGACTTTTGGTTCCTCCCATTTTGACTTGTCATCAGTAGCAACTTCCTGTGTCTTCAATAGCAAGCAAATAAATCGTTTAGAGAATATAAAGTCCTAACCGCTGGTCATAAATGTGGTATCTGTTATTTACAGTTCACTGGTATACATGGACTTATTCTCACATGTCCGTTTTGGATATCACTCATCAATTTTTTGCATTTTGCCCCTCAGAATTGAGTGCTAACTCCTAAGACTACCAAAAGGTACGTGAGAGATGTATAAGTGTTTAATGCGAGCAATGTTCAAAGCATGAGATAGGGATTACATTATCGCTGTGTAGCGTGAGCTGCTCTAGATTAGGTGACCGGAGGAAAAAAGAAACCAAGCCGAAATCGCTATTCAGACACCAACCACCCAGCTTTAACCTCTTCAGGTTCTTGAAAATTGGCCACTGAGGAACTCCTCCTTTCTCAAATAATCCCTTCATAAATAGCAATAATAATATTCTATCAAAAAGGTACTAATAAAAAGGGGTAATTCTAAGGGGCCATCTGTTGTAAAGCAAGTGTAAATACAAACAAAAAGAAAGGTATGCCTGAGCAAAACCAATCAACACAGATAATAGTATTCCATTTGTTTATGAAAAAATTTGTTATGGCATATCGCTGTAAACTTTTACTGACTAATTTAGTAGTGCAAGGAAAATGTACCTTAACTTCAGTACCTGGTACAGTAAGAGTTAGCCTTGTGAATTTTGAAAGACTGTGGAGAAGCTCGGGCCCACTAAAAGTGATACCATCAGAATATATGCAAGATGAAAAATCAATTATTTCATATGTAATAAAACAGGATGTCTTTTAGAGAAATCACAACGAAAATTCACAAGGTAGAGAGAATCGGTGTGTACCTTCTTGAGAAATCACAACACAAAAGACCCAACCTCTTCAATGTACCAGAAGAAATTCTAGAGGCAGTCAAAATACAACTGTCTAGAAACAATTCTTCAATAATGGGACAGCCCAAGAAAAGTTTATCGAGAAAATCATCATTGACTGTTACATCACAAAGATCTAATCTTGTGAGGCGCGGGAGGTTGACTGACTTTGGTGCGATTTCAATATCACGGTGTTCTATTTTACTACCAAAGGTAACTTCTTTCAAGGAAGCACAAGTGAAGATCTCATAACTACTGGCCAGTTTATGCTTACAAAAGCAAACAGCCAACAATTGAGGTTCGAACTCCAACGCATGCAAGATACAATCTTTGAAAGCTTCAGAATTGCAAGATACACAATATTTAGGACCGGAGACCAGAACAAAATGAGATAGGACGTCTGATGCTTCTCTACTTTGTAACACGCCTTTAACAAATTTCACAAATTTGTCCTCATATTCTCTTATAATTTCACCAGAAGGGTCATCGACGCCATTGTCCAACAAGAACTCTGTGAAGTTAAAGAATAAAATAGGACGAGAGGCTGATGTGTGGTCTTCCATGTTTTGGAAAGTACGCTTGTTTGCATGACTTCTTTAGTTCTGAGGAAGGAGAGGGTTTCCAATCGGAGTTCCTCCGGCAAGTTGCTAATCCTGTCGATGTCATCCGGCGGTTCGCTAGTGTAGTCAGACGGGATCCTGTTCATCATCTGAAGCCTCTCACGCAAGAAATTCAACAATTGACCCATCTTTTTGATCGACTTCTCAAATTTTAGAACTAATCCCTCTTTCCTCTTCAACAGCTCACTTGTGTTATGTGGAAGAATACTGTGTCAATGTCAATGACACCTCTATGTGTCATATTTATAGAGAGACGGAGAGGGTTGTATTCAACAATTTCAGGGATGAAATGGGCTTGATGAATCCTTTTTTTTTTTTTTTTTTGAAGTATACAAAGACACAGAAGCCTAAGAGTGA
Source organism: Carex littledalei (assembly GCA_011114355.1). NCBI lineage: Eukaryota > Viridiplantae > Streptophyta > Magnoliopsida > Poales > Cyperaceae > Carex > Carex littledalei. Next base: position 14,563,984 of record CM022089.1, on the reverse strand, counting down.
GCCTATGGTGCTATGCATAGCACGGATGGGGTCCGTGCTACGGCTCAATATGGTACTTTTTAAAATCCTAATGGTGGATCCAACCGTTCAATGTGATAATCATATGAATATGTACTTGCAAACTAAATTTTATATTTTTTCGAATTATTTTACTATTTTGTTAGATAGGTAGAAAAATCAGTGTTTTCTGAAAATTCTGGACCATTAAAATTCTACCTATCTAAAAAAATAGTAAAAAAAATCGAAAAAATATAAAATTTAGTTTGCAAGTACATATTCATATGGTTATCACATTGAACGGTTGGATCGACCGTTAGGATTTTGAAAAGTCAAATTTTGAGCCGTAACACGGACCCCATCCATGCTATGCATAGCACCATAGCCTCACTCGAAGCCCAATAAGCCCAGTAAGCAACCTTAAATGATTGCTCTTTAAATAACATTGTAGCAGCATAACTTCCTTTTATCAACTTTTTGTGAAAAATTAATACAAGTGATGGAGGCAAATTTCAAGAAATGGGTTCAAGAAATTACCCACTGACAATTTTATATATTATGTTAACTTTTTCAATTTGTTATTTTTTTTTGTTAGTTACATATCCCACTAATTAAACCCAAAAGATCAACTGTGAGTCTGTGGCGCTTTTCTAGATATAGCCTCGGATAAACTGATGAGCCCACCGAATTCAACCACTGTTAGCTCCCTGTGAGGTGTCACCTACTTGTGAAACTTAAATTTGATTTGTTAACAGTTTTTAGGACATACAAACTATTTTTCTCATTTTTCCATATTCTGTATAGGCATTAAAAGAATAAATTATTTTAGAATGAAATATTAAATTATTTACTTATAGAAGCCTAGAAAAAATATTTCAGAAAAAAATATGGCTGTGTTCAAAATTTATCATCAGTTGACTTCGTGATTGTTTTACCATAAATAAGAAATAAAGTTAGCAATCTATATTTTTATTTTTTTTCCTAAAAATTTGAACTAAGAAAATGCTACCACGTTGCGAAACACGATTGAAGCTCTAGAAATACAAATGATTGCTGACTAGAATATGTTGAGTGATGTTAAAATTAATACCAAAATCTTACTATTTTATTCTAATTAAAAAAAAGAAAAATAATACAAGACGGACATTGTTGTTGACTTGAGAGAATAAAAAATCTCACATAAGGACGTTGGGTTTGAATTTGTATTATGTGTGGTCACGAAATTAGACTAGACTGATCCTGAAACATGACTTGTGAGAAAAGGAAGCCTCACTTATGTTCCGCGTTTTCTCTTAAAAAAAATTGTTGATTTTTTTAGCGCAGCATTATAAAACAAAGTAAAAATTTAAGAACGATTTGTCACATCACGTATTATATCAGTGATGTTACATGAGAGCCATGCATACCCTATTTTTTCCTCCAGCGGAAACCAGCGACAAGGTAGAATATGAAATTAGAAAAAACATTCAAATGTTAAATATCCCACTTTTTTTTTCAAAGGTTGGTGGCTTTTATTTAATATCCAACTTGTCTCTCAGTTGAGATAGGAAATTAATGGAGTTTAAAGCCTTTTAAATTTTATTTAATGTTCATAAATAAATTTATTCTGATTTGGAATTTATGATCGATATCTCACACGAAAAGTATTGTCTTTTGTTGTAAGATCTTGAAATACTTTCAAGATCTTGAAACCATTGAGGAAAACAATAATTAAAAACTGTTTTTTGTTTCTTTTTTTTTATTCTTTTTGCGATTGAAATGGATGTTGGACATTTAGCAGTCTTCAATTTCCAACTCACTGCAATATTTATTTGATTCCCAAAACGGAAGAATAAAAATGTGGAACTAATTAATTTAAGAGAAAAGGTATTGTCCTCCTTCGTTCTGTCCCCGTAAAATCTCCGTCTATAAAACATTCCATGTTTACTGCTTCGCCGACGAGTTTTCAACCGTCTCCGCGACGCGTTTTCAACTGTCGCTAACAGCAACGGTCTCAACTTTTTCAATTTCAACTGTCTCCGCCGATGCGTTTTCTATTTAAAACTTTCATTTTTACCGTTTTCTATTTTTTTTTAAATTTGAATATTTCCTCTTCTCGTTTTTCCTTTTCTGAATCAATTTATTTCTCTTTTCAATTTCTGTTTTACTTTTCAATAGAACGAAGGGGGACAATACCTTTTCTCCTATTTTGATCCCCGTGGTTCTAATTTCGACGATCTAGTAGCAGCATCGAGGAGCAACATCGAAGATCTTGATCCGAGTGGTTTTAATTTTGCACCGTTTCTCCATTGAAGGGCATCATAGAAGCTTCACATTGAAGAGCAGCATTACATCAAATATCTGCTTAGGAATCTGAGCCGTCGCGACCTTTCGAAATACACACACTCTATAAATAACGCAACCCCTGTAGCCAACATAATCAAAACCATACCTCCAGTATACTACTTAAACACAACAAACAAAGATGGACACGAGATCACGTAGGCAAGAAATGCTCGCGCTGTGAGAGAGGAAGGCGACAGAGGGTTGTGCGCGCGAGAGAGATAGAGATGCGACGGAGCAGTAGAGAGCCGGCAGAGGGTTGCGCGCGCGAGAGGAGTAGGCGACGCGGACGAGAGAGAGAGCGAGAGGAGAGAGGGGGAAGGGTCGGAAGATCTGTTGGGTTGGCTGGTTGGGTTGATGCGGTTATCGGGTTTTTAATTTTGGAATTAATCAAATTCATTTCACTCAGCCCGTTAATTTTTCTGATCCGTTTAATGAGTTTCTGATGAAAATCTACGGTAGATATGTCCATCGAACTCAAATTAAGTCCGATGGGCATCGGACCTACACTACTCTCTTTAAATAAGGCAAAACAACCAATTTGGTAAAAGTGAATTTTTCAGCACATATAACAGACAAATGAATTATTCGGGTTCGGTTCGGTAGATTAAAAGTTCGTGATTCGGGAATAATTCGAGTATAATTCAGAAATGATTCGGAATTATTTGGACTGGAGATCTCAGTCCCATAAAAAAAATTCACCTATTATTCGTAAAATTCGGGAAAATTTTATAAAATTTGCAAATTATTTGCGAATTATTCGGTCAAAGTTCGATCAACCGAATAATTCGGCGTTCGGTTCGCCATCACCAGAAAAACATTTAATTCGCGAATTAAACATTAATCTTATGACTATGCATATAATTATGTAGCATATGAGTTTTTTGAGAAAAAATAAGAGTCGAGCTCTCATATCAAATGGTAAAGTTACATAAAGTTTGTAATAAAAAGAAAGAAAATACAATATAGCTCATGAGCTTGTCTAAAACACCCCCCCCAAAAAAAAAGAAAAAGAAATAAAACTTAGATAGCAAGTGCTATAGAAAAGTAGCATATGAGAATTATTTAAAAGTTAACAAATAAAAATATTAAAATAGCACCCGTAACCGTAGCTAATGGATCCAAGTACCAATACAAAATATAGGAGAAACCAATTTTTTTTTTAAAATTTTTTTACCAATGTATTGTATATACCATAATTTAGTTATAATTTATGAGAAAAGGTACCGTTCCCCTACCTCCCATCCCCGGAAAATCCCCGACGCGCTTTCAACGCACTTCTAACAGATTTTAACGGTCCGACATTACTTGGATAAACCTCCCTTCTCCATTAAGGCGATTTAATCGTTTTTAAAATTTCCGATCTCCATCCTCCTTCATTTCCAGATCTCTCCCCAAACAAATTTCCAATTCGAATGCCTCCACTCTGCTGATCTCAATCGGCGCGGCACCACCGATCGGACCGAGCACCACTGATCGGAGCTATCTCTCTCTACCTGTCTCGCTACCCCCTTTATCTCTCTACAGATGGCACCGATCCCGTTCAAGCAAGGTCCCAGCAGCGCCAAATGGACGGCAGTGGCGGTGTACGACTACGAAGGAGACCCACGCTGGTCGAAGTACTGGAGCAATGTTCTCTTGTAATTGAAGAGTTTATATGCATAATTATTTATTCACACTTCTTTTTATTGTACTTCTTTTCAATTTCAGTAAGGAAATCGTGTATCTTAGAGTTTAAGATGCAAAAACAAGGATTTTCTGGCTGGGGCGAGAAACCTTGGGAGCTTCATATCTCAATGTATTATTGTATATAGTGTTCCTATAGTGCTTTTGTCAACAATAAGTTGCTCACGAGGTGTTCTCTGATGCAGGTTTCGATGTATTCTATGTAGTGCACACAAGGTGTTCGATGAATTGTTTGACTGATAATTTTGTACATTTGTTGGAGAAATTGTTGAGACGTGACTGCTTCATATATCAATTGTTTTTTATGAGATATTGCTGCATTAATTAAATGAGAAGAGGCCATGTCTTGTGTATCCAATCAAGCTCTAAGAGTTGCAGAGAACTTCTCTTCCATCGGTACTGTCTCTTTTTCTCTCTTTCTCTGTTTATAATAGCATCTTTGTAAATCATTTTGATCTAAAAGGTATACACTATAACTGGACACATCAAAACTTGCCAATACTAACATTTTAATGCAGGGAATACTGATTTGTAGTTGTAGTAAGATCAAGTCCTTTAATCACAATGGGAAATACTTATATCTCAACTTAAAATTACTATATACACTGCACTTGCATTTGCCGGTGCATTTAGGTACCTCTCCTTTTATTAGTTCCGGACTCTTTTAGTTTAGAACTTTTAGTTTGTTTTGTTGCTTATTATGAACCTGAAAATTCAGCTTTGAGGATGGTCTCAAGCTGGTCAAGCTTAGAGGGGAAGCCATGCATGCAGGTCAGTAATACAAATAGGTTTACTCTTAAATTGCGTCAAATGTACATGGTTTAATAATATCTAATAATACTAAGACGGATGTTTACTAAATTCTATTTATCAGGATGCTGCTGATGCAGCAAGTAGTGCAATGGTTAGTGTGATTGGGCTCGACTCAGATAAAGTGCAAATGCTGTGCGATGCAGCCAATGAGGAAGTAGGTGATAGCGAAAAAGTTCAGATAGCTAATTACTTGTGCCCTGTAAGATCAAAATCTTCTAGATTAAAATATATTTAAGATTTTCCTATAGTGTGCATGTCTAAGTAATTTGGTTATTGGTAATTTTGGGTCCTAGGGAAATTATGCTGTATCCGGTGGGGTCAAAGGAATAGAAGTGGTAGAAGCAAAGGCAAAGTCTTTCAAGGCTCGTATGACGGTTAGTGTATTTCCTTTCTTTAACAATTCATTGTCATTTGTATCTTAACATTTCATTTCTTGTTTGACATATATATCTGTTTTACCTTACGAATTTTGCTTTTGGCCTGAACTGGGGCCCTCGTAGCTTGCATTCTGATTTTTTAGGATCTACTGTCCTTTTATTGTCTTTCTACCAAATCTTGAAAAGGATCTGAACAGAAAATGTCAAATATTTTTATAGTTCTGCTATTAAGGTATTCTTTCTTTTTATGTTATTTTTCTTTTTGTAGGTACGTCTTGCAGTTGCAGGTGCATTTCACACAAGTTTCATGGAGCCAGCTGTTTCGAGGCTAGAAACTGCACTGGCGGCGACACAAATTAAGATCCCAAGGATCCCTGTTATTTCAAACGTGGATGCGCAGCCTCACTCAGACCCTGATACAATTAAGAAGATTTTGGCATGCCAGGTTAGTTTGATTTTCCTTGCATGTCCTTTGGTAGCCCTCTACTTTGTAGATTTTTGTCTTTTGCTTAATGGGTTATTATGTTGCTGGTGCAGGTGACATCTCCGGTTCAATGGGAATTGACAGTGAAGACACTCTTGGAGAAGGGGCTTAAGAAAGGATATGAATTGGGCCCTGGCAAGGTGATTTCTTCTAATTAAAATTTTCATTTGAATGCTCATGATTTCATCCTTTTGATTGTACCTCTTGTCCCTGCTATGTTGTGTACAAATACATACAGTTAAATTTGGACATCTCAGTACATTTTGGTCAGAGCATGACAGATTTGTATGACCCGAGACTCTACTAGTCAGACCAGAACAGCATCATACATTGGACATTATACTTATTTTGATACATTTTTCCTTTTATTCTCTTTAGGTCATTGCTGGAATCGTAAAGAGACTGGATAAGACTGCTGCTATTGAAAATGGAGGTGCATGAGATTTTCTAGCATTCCATCCTGGAGTGTTTGAGAGTGCTTGAAGTAGATTGATCCTTTTGCGGGAGTACTATTAGCGTAGAGATTTCGGAGAACCAAATAAAAAATTGTTTTTGTCTCTTAGGTTCCCAGTTATTTTTGTACATTTCTTTTGCTCAGTCCGTGCATTGAAAAAAGATCAAGTCCTTTAATCACAATGGGAAATACTTATATCTCAACTTAAAACTATGGCTGTGAACTAAAGTGTCTTATTTTCTTTTTTCACTTGTATTAGAAGGAATTTACTTAAAATCTGTACTGAGCACTTAATTATGTATATTGTTGTTCATCTATGGAAATTAATTAATAATATGTTCTTTGTACACAACTTTTAGTAATTTGTGGTAGGATAATGGTATAAATTAAGTATATATTATAATGATGAGGAGGAGGAGATCCTACCGGAAAATGACGACTCTGACGAGAATGACGTTGTCACCTCTAAATTCAGTGAGTTATTTACTGATTTTAATTTACAGGATTCATATAATAGGTTTACAGGTTAATAGTTATTAGTTTACAGGATTTATCTGTTAGATTTAAATGTTATGTATAGAATTTTTTAGGATCTGTTTCACAGTTTGACAACATATATCAAATATTTTACATGATCTATGCGTTGTATTTTTTTGCTTTATTTTACTGGATGTTTTTAACATTTTTTTTTCAGAATATATATGCAATAGCTTGCAACATATATGCAACAGTTACGACATCTGTTTAACAGTGTTACTGATTTAAATTTTCAGTATTTATCTAATAGGTTTACAGGATATATACAGTGTTTAACATGATTTATGGAAAATTTACAAAATCTGTTAAATAGTTTTACTGATCTAATATTTCCAAATATAGTTTGTATATGTTATTTTGATAGTTTCAGGTGTGTATTTTACAGTATTGAAGTTTTGCAGTTCACATCTGTTAGTTTTATAGTCTTGCATCTGTTAATTGTTCAATATTAAAGTTTTGCAGTTCACATCTGTTGCTTTTATAGGTTGCATCTGCTAATTTTACAATATTGAAGTCTTGTAGATCACATGTGTTGCTTTTATAGGTTGCATTATGCAATAGTTTCATTCTATTTATTTTACATATCATGGATTGAATTTGCAGCTTGTTGAAATGCTTTAACAGTTTTATAGGATATATGAGTTATTTCACAAGATTCATACAATTGTTTTATAGGATATATCAGTTATGTAGGATATATATAACAATTTACAGTATGAATGCAGTTTATAACATGATGCAATTTATAGGATATATATAACAATTTTACAGGATATGTGCAACAGTTTACAGTATTCACTTTGGTTAATCATAGTTACATGATCTGTTTAACAGTATTATTGGTTTAAATTTCCAGTAGTTTACAGCTTACAGCTTCTCTCTGCCGATGCAATGTTTGTAGTAGTGCTATATCGCTACCGATCAGCTGCTTCTGGCGGATCCTGATCCGATCTGGTAATATTTAGAGTCTGATCTGATCTGATCTAACAGATCAGCTGTCGATCTGGTCTAGTTTTGTAAATTTTTTATTTTTCTGATTTAAATTTTTAAGATTTATCTAATAAGTTTACATGATCTATGCAGTATTTTATATGATCTATCAATCAGGTTTAAAGGTTCTGTAGAGTATTTTACAGGATCTATTTAACATTTTTACAGGATATATTCAATAGTTTACATGATCTATGCATTGTTTTTTCTTTTCTTTATTTTACAGTATCTATTTAACAGTTTTACAAGATATATGCAATAGTTTATAGGATATATGCAATTGTTTTCACATATCTTGTATTATTTGAATGTCTGTTTTTATTTACATTATTCGACATGTAAATTTTACTGATTTAAAGTCTTCTATACATTGTTTTACAGAATTTTTTCAATGAGTTACAAGATTAGGATTTGAAATGCATTAAACTATTATATGATCTACTTAACAGTTTTATAGATATGGCAGTTATTTTACAGGTTTTATGCAATAGTTTTATAGGATGTATCAGTTATTTTACAGGTTTCATTTAATAGTTTTTCAGGTTTCATGTAATAGTTTTATATGATATATCAGTTATTTTACAGGTTTTATGCAATAATTATATAGGATGTATCAGTTATTTTACAGGTTTTATGCAAAAGTTTTATATGATGTATCAGTTATTTTACATGTTTCATTCAATAGTTTTTCAGGTTTCATGCAATAGTTTTATAGGATATATCAGTTATTTTATAGGTTTCATGCAATAGTTGTTCAACTATTTTTCCAGAATTCTGCTAATGATTTTCAGAATTAGGACTTGAAGTTTTTATTAATTTATTGATATCATTTTTTTCTTTCAGCTAAACATGCTTGGAAAGATGTTGGTATTATTAAAGAGGTGTGCCCAAAGCAGGAAGAAGGATCAATGGACTGTGCAATTTCTATTTTGTGCTTTGTCTACAATCTGATCACCGAGATGTCTCTAACTTTCACACACGTAATTTTTATAGTTTGCTTCTGTTAGTTTTACAGTTTACATCTGCGAATTTTACAGTATTGAAGTTTTATAGTTTGAACAGTTAATTTTGTAATTAGTGAAATTTTATAGTTTGTATATGTTATTTTGATAGTTTCAGGGGTCCATTTTACAGTATTGAAGTTTTGCAGTTCACATTTGTCAGTTTTATAAGTTGCATCTACTAATTTTACAATATTGAAGTTTTGCTGTTCACATCTTTTAGTTTTATAAGTTGCATCTGCTAATTTTACAGTATTAAAGTCTTTGTAGTTCACATATGTTAGTTTTATAGTTTGCATCTGCTAATTTTACAGTATGTAAGTCTTATTTTACATAATATAGATCAATATACAAATATTAATAATTGAAGAAAAAATTACATAAAAAAAATACGAAAAAAATAAAAAATAAATTTTAAAATTTTAATTTCGAAAAAAAAATTTAATTTTGATGCAAAAAATTAATTTTACACAATTTTAGGTGTTATTTGTAAATAACTACAAGCTTGAGAAGTGATTTGTTTTTTAAACCTTCTAGAAGCCGTCAGTTTTTCAAGTACAGCCGGAAGTACAGTATTTTTGCAAGTTGTTAACTGTTTGCAACTAACTTGGGGACCACTTCCAACTAACTTGGATTGTTAGATTTTTAAACTACTTATTATACATGATTTGTTGTTGAAGTTACAGTATTGGTTACAGAGTTTTACAGTATTGAAGTTTTGCTATTAACATATGTCAGTTTTATAGTTTGCATCTGCTAATTTTACAGTATGTAAGCCTCATTTTACATGATATAGATCGATATACAAATATTAATAATTGAAGAAAAAAGAAAAAAAAAAATACGAAAAAAAAAAAAATTAAAAATTTTAATATAACAAAAAAATTTAATTTTGATGCAAAAAAATTAATTTTGCACAATTTTAGGTGTTATTTGTAAATAACTACAAGTTTGAGAAGTGGCTTGTTTTTGAAACCTTCTAGAAGCCGTCAGTTTTTCAAGTACAGCTGGAAGTACAGTGTTTTTGCAAGTTGCTAACTGTTTGCAACTAACTTGGGGACCACTCCCAACTAACTTGGATTGTTGGACTTTTAAACTTCTTATTATACATGATTTGTTGTTGAAGTTTACAGTATTGGTTATAGAGTTTTACAGTATTCGCGCAAGGCAAATGACAGTTTTTTTGGGGAAAAACTGGGGATAGAAGCTTGGGGACAATTAGTCGCTTCCATAATTTATTATCCATTAGTATAATTAAATAAATTTACAAATGTATTAACAGAAGAGTAGAATACAAAAATTTCTATCCATGAACTGAACTATATAGCAAGACGTACATGTTCCGAAACATAATGTTTTGCTCCTAAATCAGTTTCTTCATTTTTTATTTTCTTTTATTTACATTGATTTTATTTGAGCACAATTGCGAATGCAGTAATGAATTGAAAATAGTAAATGTTTCAAGCAAGTATATATATACGTAGAGAGGATGAGTGATTTTCCAGTTAAACAGAGTCGATCATGTCTACATGCTGTTGTCGTGTAGATGAGTGATTTTCCTCGATCGGATTAATTAATTGTTTAGCCAGTTAAACAGAGTCATGTCTAGACAAACCAATTGTTTATACTCAAATAGACAAACTAATTCTTGATGCATCCAAACATATTAATCCTGAAATAGCATTTTTAATGGACATGATGATCTCAATTGGTTGCAAGCAGAGAAACATTGAATGGGCATTTATTTTTTATTTTTATTTTTGATGAATTGAATGGGCATTTATCATTGGATGATCGATTCGATTGATTTGGGTTTCAGATCCGCTTTCATCGCTAATTCGTTGTATTATCTCCTAACTCTTTGTTCCCGCTCGCTCATCCTCCAAATGAAAACTATCATTCCATTCATCTCTTTTTTCCACCTCCGTCTCCTCCCTTCTCCGCTCCTTGTTGCTCCCACTCCATTCTCATTCACACTCACACTCAGGCCCCATCGCTGCTCCCACTCCGCTCTCGTTCTCGCTCTCGTCTCATTGCCGCTTTTGCCTCGTTGCCGCTGCCACCTCCGGCCGACTCCTCCCTTCTTTGCCCCGTCGGCAATATCATATTCTAAATTTACAATGCTATATGAACAATTCTGAAAAGGAATGATAACTTGTGTTGTACTAGATTTACATAACCCTAAATCATAGTTGTATAATTATGGGTCTATTTCTTGTATATCACTCAAAAACTTAAAAAAATTACGTATTTTATCTCTAAAATTCACAATATCATATTTACCTTTGTAAATATCAAAGCTCACAAATTTACCCATTTTATTGTCATTTATATTAAAACTCATTTTAAATTTATAAATTACCCATCTATCCTTTATATATTAAAAAAATAAAAAATATGTAGCGTGTTTAAGAAAAATGTCATTCTTTTAATTAGTCGGTTTCTGAGGGAAAATTGTTTATTTATATACTTTTGTCGCTTACATAAGTGTATACCTAAATGTCATTGTGTATGTGTCAAAAGTACAAAATGACTCATTTGCCCTTAAAAACAGACTTATTAGAAGATTGACATTTTTCTTAAACATGGTACATATTTTTTTATTTTTTAATAAATGATAAAATAGGTACTTTATAAATATAAAATGAGTTTTAATATTAAAAGTAATATAATGAGTAAATTTGTGAGTTTTACAAGCTCTTGATGACAACCAAAATAAAATTGAAATGTCATAATTTTTTACACGTGCATAGATAAAATAATGTATATCATATCCAATAGTTTTATTTTGACTTTTAAGTTTTAAATTTTGATTTATTAAAGTTTTTAAAAATAGAAGTATAAAAAATGAAGGCATTTGAACCCTCCTCTTTTTATTATTAGTTTTATCTTAAGTTCATCTCATTTTGAAACCGGTTGGGGATCTCATGTTTTTAATAGATACAATCTTTCCTTTTTAACTCGCCCAAATAGATACAACTTCAACAGATTTCCACCCTTTGTCTAAAAAAGGCAATTCAGATATGCCTACGGGCTTTTTACCCAAAAAAAAAAAAAAAAACAATTTAGATACAAACTTGGTACAGAAGGGGGGTCTTCTGGTCTAGGCCCAAATTATATTTTGGGCCTATTTTCTACGGCCTTCTACCATTTTGGCCCATTTTACTAAAAAAGGATAAGATAATTTCGGTAAATATATAGTATTATTCTTTGCTACTCGTTTAATATTCAAATTTCTATTATTTTCAGATAAAAAAGTACAATATTGCTCATGCCTCTTCAGTTTTAATTATTATTATATATATAGCAGTAATAAGGTAGACAAATTTATCCCACTTAAAAAAAGAAGAGATAAACAAAGTAACAAACAATAATAAAAGGAAGAAGAAAACAAAGAGACTTTTCACAAAATCATTCAACAATAACATTGCAATCATAAAGCACGAGACTCAACGGCTTGAATTCTAGCCTTGAGCTTGCTCTGTACTGACACCCGGGATGGAGACAAGATCATGTCGTTCCATATCGAGCCTGAACCACACACAGTAACCCCACCGGGATAGAGTTCGTGTATTGAGGCGGCATCTACATTCAACTGGCTCACTTTATGAAGGCAGTCATACTCCGTTGGCTCCACTAGTAGGTTGCTGCTTCCATCCTTCCATCCAATAAGCTGTTTCACATCAAAATATAATAATTGATTTGTCTTTTTTATAAAATATGCTCCGCTTGGTTGGGTTTGGTTCGATTGTTACTTGGTACCTTCGTCCAGAGCTAAATTCATTAATTTCTTTCTCTATTGTATTTATTCTCAATTAGGAACATTTTTCGGTTAATTGTTTTACTTGGTACCAGTCGATGCAGGAAATAGTCCAAGATCACCCAATAATGCTGATAAAAACAGGGCAGCAAACATATCGTGTTTCTGTGATCTGAAATTTCAGAAAGGAAAGAGAAGACGCAATCAATAGGCAATACCTTAGTAGAACCCAGGGAGTTGGTACTAAAGAGGCGCGCATTATCGACAAGCTCACAATAACTTTCAAAGGCAGACGCAAAGTTCTTGTGGGACTTCAACTGTGACTTTACACGGACTGCTCTTCCCATTATCACTGCTCTCCTGCTCCCATTCATTTTATTTTAGAAAACAAATTAGAACCTTTTTCAAATTATATTATATGCACACAAAATTTATCCAATTTGGATAAACACAGCCAGAAGAACAAATAAATTCTTCACATTTGCATATTTTATGGCAATATAACTTTGTGTTATTATCATTGTTTCCCGGGGAATGTTTGAGATAACCATTTTTATTCACAACCAAAATTTTATAATAACACCTTATTCCTCTGACCACTGCCAGATAGGCATCACAGACAACACCGACCAACTCAATCCTATAAGGTTTCCTCTCAGGAACTTGGTCACTTGAACCATTTTCTTGAACTGGTTCCCAGTAATTTTCTGTGGTCGTTCCGTCATCTTCAACCTTGTAACCAACCCCCATGCGGTATTTCTGATTATGCACATTGCGTGCCATGGCAATAGTCTGTTGAACAAATGGTTCCCATGAGAGGGTCCCATCCATGATCACGTCCCGGCCTTCATTGAGTGCGGTCACTAGGAGGGACGAGGCTGCATCAGTAGACGACTGGTGTACCTGTTTGGAATTTGGCAACTTGGTTAGTCATGTTTGCTCATGACTTTTGTGTTATGGTATATGCCAAAGTTTAAGTGGGGGCTGTTCCTACTATGTACCAGTTAGGTATTGCCATTATATTTTATTCAATTTGTTATTAAAAATTTATTTTTTTCAAAGTCAACAGATTATCTGATCTCTATCTTTAACCTTAGTCAATGGCTCGTACTTATTTGTACACACTCTGTAGTGTGTAGACCTAGCTGGCGGAACTGGGCTGGTGGTAACACATAGCAATTTGTATTCAACCATGAGTTTCAACTAATGGTAATTGGTACAGGTTACATATAACATCAGGTGCAGGTATCCTATAATCTTTTCTCTTTATTTGAAGTTAAGAAAATTAGAGAAAGAGAACTAATTTAGAAAGAAAAAGAGCATGATTTCAGCTACCAACTCAGCAGTCTGAAGCATATCATCATGGTGACCTTTAGAGCTTATGGCACAGTAAATGACATCAGTCTCCTTGAATGCATCCGCCTCCACCACCACTGCATTTGCTGCTGCTCCTGACCAGAATGCCCTGACATCATAATTAAGGGTTTTACGGTGAATTATTAATTTGTCATTAAATAAATTGCACAACTTATAACCAAGAATCAAACAAGATGCCTTGTACACACATGTATGGAAACAGTCCAATGATGGACCTGTCCTGAAAATGACCCCAACCAACTTCTCAATTATAATAATGTCCCAAAAAGAATAGAATAAACACATATTCATTTTTTAAGTTGCCAAGTTGCTGCTAGCCTTAGTGATTAAAACATTGACATCAGTACATGAGATTTGCTGATCATTTCTTGTTTGCAACAAGCACATGGAGGTAGGACCTTAAGCTCATTTCTTATTTAAATATTCTTAAATGCTTACCTAAAGTGTGCCCCATTGACCTAATCAATAAGAAAAAGAAAGAGAAGATCGACTGCTTACTCCTTCTTGATTTCTTTGAGCACCGTGCTCTTGCCGGCCCCCATACCACCACCCATGAGCATTAAAACAGGGCTTCGGTCACAGTGTGCCATCGGGACCATCAGGTGGGACTCACCGGCTGGCGGAATCCCAATCGCCTTCATCTCTTCCACCAGTGTTGAGAGAAGTCTTGTCACCTTCAGATTTTTTGTCACCTTCTCAAATCTCTGCTTCCTGAAAATTTTGAATAAACAAATAAAAAATTTTATATTGTTTATTTTGAAGTTTTTGTGGTATGGACTGGAGTACTGATGCAGGACTGACATATATTTAAAATTGAAGGTTTTATTAAAAATGTCCGGCATGTACTTTCTTAAAGTCAGTCAAATCCCCAATTATTCATATATATTGTTCCAATCACATGAAATGAATGTGCAAGGGAACACTTCCAACAAAGTTGAAAGTCATAAAAGACACAATTGAATGATTTTAACTGGAGATCAGATGGGATCATGATTTTATTTTCCTTTTTTTTATATATTCCCTTCCATGTGCTATAGTCCTAGCACTACAGGTCTGATCAGAAATAAAATGGTTAATAAATCTGAAACAAGAGGGTTGGAATTCTTTTTGGATCAGATCAGCAACTCGACAAACGAGAAATAATGTTGTCATGCATGGTTAGGTTAAATGTCCCTTTTATCTACCAGAAACTCAAACGGCTTTCTCAAAAAATTATTTAAAATAGGTCATTTAATAGCAAAAATTCCCTGGTAAAGCAGCAGCTCCTAGTGTATGATACTAACCAACTTGTAACTTTTTCATGTTCTATCTTCTAATTAATGAATGGTTAATAAAATACTTGATTTACATTTTTATTGTATTTTTTTTTTTAAGTTTCGCAGAGGCTACGAAGTGGTGAGCGGAGTTTGAACTCTTGACCTTTGGGTATCGAACAGTCCTATCTCTACATTTTTTATTGTCATTGCTTATCTTGTGGCCCATGAGGAGATATATTTAAATTAATGTTGCTGAGATTTAGATACATTATTTTTATCTAACACAACACGGTATTGATTAAATTAGTGTTTAGATCTCCATTATTTTGATTCCTTTTGTATGCAACTAGCTGATGTGGTAGAAGCTAGGACACAACACGGCATTGATTAAATTAAGTTATGCATGCATGCAGTTATTCCTTGTTGAAAAAAATAATAACAAAATTAAAATTCTCAGTTGGACCGACAAAACTCTGATGGCTCATGCTGCCCATGAATTAAGTTCCAAATTGTATGAATTCTTAGGATTGGTTAATGTAGCACATTGCTTATTTATGAACCATATTAATTAATGAATAAGTGCATAGCATATATGCAAGGGCTTTTATTCGGCCATAAAAGGAGCACTACTAGTAACCTATAAGCAGTAAGCTCTGGACAAAAGAACAAGGAAGAAAAGACAACAATTATTAATTAAGTGATTTAGACTGTTAGAGAGTTAGTTCGATCGAACCTAACAAATCAAAAACTCGTATGAGTATATATTCCTATTTAATTTAATCCCTTACACTTCTTTTCTAAGTTATTAATCATGATTTTTACACGTAGGTGTTTGACCATGTTTTACACATTTTAATTCGTCCTGTTAATCCATATATAATCAGTTGAATCATCTATAAGCACCCTGCGCATATATACCTACTTGTTTGACATACATGTAATTAAGTCACTAGCAAATATAAAGTAGCTTGGCAATAAAAACAAAATGACCCTAAATTATGGAAAATTGCACTAAAATAGTTCATAAATAAGCAGATTAGAGAGCTGACCTAGTAGCCTCTAGCACCATGTTCTTCAGCTTTCTTTTAGGTTCATTTTCTGCTTTCAAAGCCTGGTCACAGATCCCCATGCAATATAGAGAAAATAAAATAATTCAAAAGACTATATATAGGGTTCACTTTATTAGTTTGAGCTATTGTACTCTTGAACAAGTATGAACTGGACACATGACACCGATCATTAATTATTACCATAATATATTATTTGAAGGCCCCAAGACCACTATTTATGATAATCTCTCCCTACTAATTTGAGAGCCAATTTCTTATTAATTGTTGTCATCTCGGTGGTGAAAGATAAGTTGTCATCTTAAACAAATAAATTAAAATGCCATTGTCGTTGGGATCGAGTTCAAGAATAAAATATATAAATAGCAAATTCTTTCAGGTATATATATATGTGTGTGTGAAAGGTAAATGGAGAATCAAAACAAGCTTATAACACACGTCTCTCCTATATATAATAATCATACATTTAACAATGGCCGACCTATATATATATGTTCCAAAAAGATGTTCCAATGATAGGCCTAGAGAATGTAAAAATATTCATAAAGGGACCAATACAATCGATTACCTGGCTAATCATAAAAGTGGCTTGATCCCAGTGGTATGCAAAATACCCAAGTATGCATTGTTCTAACTCTTCCATAAGTTTTACATAGAGAGCCTCAGCATCTGGTTCCTTCGCAAAATATGCAAATATTTTTTCTTTATACCCGTTTGTCTTTCTCAAATAATCAAGGGCCAATTTGCCAAGTTGTGGGCATTGACTTGCATCTTCAAAACCCATTTGCCTGGCTGCATAATCAGGAGTAAAATTCCTTAAAGAAAAATTTAAAAAAATTATGGCTACACCAAGAGAAATGAAGATCTGTATTATGATTCCGTGAGGTGGCACCATGTATATAGAGTGGCTAATATCAAAACGTTTGCACCAAGGCCCTCGTGCAACCAAGTCGTTTTCGGATTTTCAAAGTCCAAATGGTCGATCCAAACCATTAGATGTGATCTCTATATTAAAATCTGCTTGGAGATCAAATTTTACATTTTTTGGAATTTTTTTACTATTTATTAAGCCACTTCAAAAATTGCTGATCAAGATAAATAGTAAAAACAGTGCAACCAAATTCACAATAAAAATCGATGGGGCTATATCAACCATTATTAACAGTAACTTCCTGTGTGGTAACACCCTGTGGCAATATATGTTAAATTGTTTTCTCTATTCATCCACTTACAGTAAATTTGAACAAGAGATGAAGCACAAGTAAAAAAGAAATGATCACTTCCAAGTTCCAAGTGCAAATTATCAAATATCATTAATTTGCTACAAGTTTCAGATTTAAATTGGAATTAACAAATGACATTACCAACATAATGTGAGAACCTCTCCAGTTCTTCGACCCGGCCCCTACTGTTCAATCTGAGAAGAGGTGTCGAGCTTAATTCTTTGATCTCCTTTCTCCTGTTCTTGCGGTGGTATCGCATCGTGGCAGTGATGGTTCCCACTGTGACAACTGCTAAGATGTGTAGCAGTATAATTTTGGCAACCCCGTCTATTTGTTCAAGTAGCAAGAGAAATAGAAAGAAAATGCTCAAAAGAAGAGAACAAGAGAGAGAGAGAGAGAGTTCAAAATTTCACTTGTCAATGGAACTCATGTTAATGCAATTTCCAGCTGGTGTACATCTTAATTATTTTTCCATTTAAACAAACTGCGAGATAAGTCGTCTCAGTTGATCTTGAAAACATAAATTGGCAATGGCTTTGGTTGATTTATCATTATTTAGGTAGGTAGAAAGAAACAGAGCAGAGAGAGAGAGAAGCTCTAACCTTTGGTAGCCATGCTACTGCCTCCTGCTTGCTTGTGCCGAAATCCAGTGGTTCTTTTATTGAGAAATGAGAAGTGAAAATGAGAGAGAGAAAAGAGATATATTTTTCTCTATTTTGCTCGGAAAAAGGAGACACACTCTCGCGCGCTCTCTCTCTTCTCTCTCTCTCTGATGTTGGAAAGTGGAAACAATTGGAATTGGGGATGTCATGTAAGAATGGAAATGGAGAGTACAGATAAATGCTTTATACAGGGGAGGTCCTGACTGGGTCTCTTTCAGACTTTGACTCGTCGATCAGTTCCACGTTGGGTTAATTTCGTCTTTTTCTCTTTTTGAAAAAAATATATGTTGCCAAGTTGCTTATAGTTTTTGGACTTTCAGTGATCTGACAGCTGGAAGGTACTTGCATGATATTTTTTGATATTAAATTTGTCGTTAGAAATGTCTAGAAGAAAATTACATGCGCATTAATGGTTTTGTTCATCATTATCTGGGACACACATGAGAAATTTTTTTTGAAAACAAAATTAAAAAAATATTTCTATCAAACCAACATGATTATTTTTTTTTTTTTACAAAAATAATAAGAACTGAATTGTCATTTTGGTCCGCTTTTTTCACAAATTTTCAGAAAGGTGGTCACAGAAAATCTGAAAAAAAACTCCGGACCAAATTGGCAATTCGGCCCCAACATTTTTTTTTTTAGGATTTTCTTAATAAATAACATTATTAAATTTAGTTAAGAAAACATTTACATTAACAAAGATGTGTAATTCTTACTCGCTAGATTGTGCCAAAAAAATTGAAAATGAAATAGAGTAAATCAAATTTCATCTAATATCCTCTATGGGAGATAAAAAAATATGATCCGGCTAAAAAGACATATTTAATTGTCTTTCAGTTTCAAATTTAATTTGACCTACATCCGATATGATATATGATAATAATACACAAGTGAGAAATTCAGCCAAACCCTAAAAAAAAAAAAAAAAAGTTGGGACCAAATTGCCAATTCAGTCCGGACTAATAAAACTCTGGACCGAACTGGCAATTCGGTCCCTAGGCATTACACAAATAGCAACACGGTTTTCTGCGGGAACTGTGAAATCAACAGGGACCGAATTGCCAATTCAGTTCAAAAAAAAAAAACCAAGCGGACCGAATTAACAATTCGGTTCTTATGATTTTTGTAAAAAAAAAAAAATAATCATGTTGGTTTGGTAAAAATATTTTTTTTATTATGTTTTTAAAAAAAAATCCCACTCATGACACAACCTCATCTCATTCATTCTCAGCTACTGTTGAATTCAGATCCATTGCCATAAGTGACTGTCTAGAATGAAATCCGAGTCGTCCGTTTTAATATGACAAGATTCTCAAAACAGAGAATCTGTTAATCTGACAAGATTCCTTAAATATTAACTTTATTTATATTTTATTTTTATCTGTTAAGATCAACACAGAGAATAAATAATCAATAATTATTGAATGAAATTAATAACTTATATAATTACTTTAAATTTTGATAAACAAATAAATATATCAAACACGTCATGTATATAAAATTATAAAATATAAAAAAATTAATTTTAATCCCATTACTTTAAAAATACACCTTATTAATTAAATAAGACAACATAAAATTTATCGTATAATCAATTTTGTCATGAATGATTAATTAAAAAGCGATATAAATAATTGTATAAATAATTTTGTTATAAATTACTAAATAAAAATTTATCTAGAATGTAGTATAAACAATCTAATCATGATAACAACTAAAATTATATAATTATACGTATAAATGAAAACTACTATAGTGCCAGTGGTGTTGCAACGGAAACATATTATAAGAGAATAAAAAAAAATCATACAAAATAACTTATTTTCAGACAAAAGCTTAGACTAAATGACAAATAACATTCCTTCAATGATATATTCAATAACACGTAAATAACATTCTTTAAATGACATTAAATAACATATATATTTTTTTTTTATCTTTTTGACATTTTCATAAAATATCTCATACAAAATGAATAATAATATTTCTTAAATAATATAAAAATAGAAAGAAATGATGACATGACCAATCAATTATCAATCAATCAAAAAATTCATTAATGACACTTAAATATGGAAATAAATCAGGACCAATCGGAAAGATGATACAATTTGCATGTAGCGAGTACATGTCTAAATAAATTCAGACTTTTAAACGTAAAAAAAACATCAAAATGATGCATAGAATCACAAATGGCAGATTATTTGATTGAAGAATTGATATTTAATCTAAAATTACATCTTTTAATCACAATCGTTAGCGGATCAGAACATCTACGTACTTAATATAAGAATGGAGATTATCATATATAATTTTACTTTTATCAATTATCTTATACGATAACAGATACGAAATAAGTCTTACCATATGTTTATCTTTACCCTTAATTAACAAAACTAACCTCCTACTAATCTTATTGAACACGATACAATCAAGGCAAATGAACAAAAAAATTTCGTTGACATCCTAATCATCTCTAGCTAGGATTGAATTAATTTCTTATTGGCTTTGCCTCGCAAAGATCTAAGCCATTAATTTTAGATTAAAGGGTCCAAATGGATCAGACTAGGGGTGAAAACCGAGCGAATACGGAGCGGATAGTGGTAAAATCATATTTTTATATTTTTAATTTTCTGAATATGGATACGGATATCAACCGAATACATATACAGATACAAATACGGATCCGATCAGATATTTATTAAAATAATATTAAAAAATATCAAAGTTCATAATATTTACCTAATTTTAATAATAAATAACAATATTTTTTTCATAATATATATTAAAATATATGATATATATCTACTATTCGGATACAGATAATTGAAACGTAAAACCGTATCAGTATTCACATCCACACGGATATTCGGATTTAGTTAACATAGGTTTATCTATCAAATTTATAAATTTTTGAATTAACTTAATATAAAATCAAGTATTAAAAAAATAAGATTTATAAGTTGATTTTAATGCGATTATTTTTCGTTATTATTTAATCTTTTGACATTATACTAAATTAATATAAAAATTTATAAATTTAACATGTAAATGTATCACTTGTGAAGTAGATCGGTTTTAATTGTTTGAATTCGTTGTTTGAAACTAATTCGATATGTTTTGGAGTTAACCTCGTCAAAGATTTGATAAGTTTAAGAACATCATAGTTCTACTCAGCGAGGCTATAGTACTTTGCAAAGCTTGATCGGTCCGTGCTATGGATTTATGTTTTCATTTTTAAAGTTTAAATTGTCAATCTGAACCGCTTAACATGATCATTTATATGAAAATGTACTTGGAGACCAAATTTTATAATTTTTTAGAAATTTGTTTACTGTTTTTTTTAAATAAATAAAAAATCACTATTTTAGAATGATTCAAAATCTTTATATAGGGATATTTTCTACCCATCTAGAAAAAATAAAAAAAAAAATGTATAATTTATCTCTAAGTACATTTTTATATAGAAATTATGTTAAAACGTTCTTAAATATTGTAAACAAAGATATTAAATTGATCCATAGCACGGACTGTTTAGTACTTTGCAAAATAACATAGCATAATTAAGGTCCCTCCTAGGGCTGCACAAAAAATTCGTAGTTCGTAATTCGATTCGAGTTTGATTCGAAAAAGTTCGTTTAAAGTTCGATTCGAAATTGAGTTCGTTCGAAATTATTCAAACCAAACTTAGTTCGAAATTAATTCAAACCAAACTCAAACTGGACCTAGTTCGTTCGAAATAGGTTCGCAAACCAAATTTAGTTCGAAATTAACTCAAATATGAACCGTTGATTTCCACTGATAATGAACTTTAATGTTTTATTTAGGATAATATTTAGGTTTGTAATAATTCTAAGACTTTGGTGATTGTTCTGTACTTTTATTGATATTTAAATTGCACTTTGAATACTTTGGCGATATTGCTCCTGTTGGCTATTTGGAAAACTTTGGATTCTTTGATTGTACTGAACTTTGATTGATTGTACTAAACTTTGGTGTTTGATATAAATTTTGGTATTTGTAATGATCTTTGATATAAACTGGTACTGTGTAATTAGAATTCAGAATGCCTGAGTTTTTATTGAAGTGCTGTAATTTCGAACTATGGTCCAGCCATAAGTCATAACTCGTAAGTCGTAACAAAGTTCGTAAAAGTTTGAAATTGAGTTCGTAAAAAATTCGATTCGAAATTGAGTTCGTTCGAAATTAATTCAAACCAAACTTAGTTCGAAATTAATTCAAACCAAACTTAGTTCGAAATTAATTCAAACCAAACTCAAACTGGAGGTAAGTTCGATTCGGTTCGGTTCGTTTGCAGCCCTAGTCCCTCCTAGTGTATTGATTAAACCCGGGCGGGTCGACCCGGACCGACCAAATCCGGGACCCGAACCCGAACCGACCCGGACCCGACCTTGAATCCGACCCGAACCGTCCTAAAGGGTAGGGTCGGGTTTGAAACGGGTCGGATGCGGTTTTCTGGACAAAACCCGACCATACCCCCACCGTTTCAACCCGCCGACCCGGACCGACCTAAATCCTACCCGAACCGTCCGAATCCGGGTGAACCCGACCCAAACCGGCCGAACCCGATCCCAAACCGGCCGAACCCGGGTGAACCCGACCCCAAACCGGCCAAACCCGGGTGAACCCGACCTAACCCCTCTCAAACCCGACCCGGGCCCGCCGAAAACCCGGCGGGAACCGAGCCAACCCGGGTCAACCCGGTCAAATTTGAATTTTTTTTATTTTGCCTCTGTTGGCTGACCCGAACCCGAACCCGAACTCCTGAACCACGCCCGCACCCGCACCCGTGAGCCGCGACCGTGAACCGGACCCGCACCTGTGAGCCGCGCATACACCGGCGCAAAAATTGGGTTTTTTTGTTGTCAGCGAGATTCGAACCCCGGACCTCTCTCTCAACAACCTTACAACCAATACCTTTAACCACTAGGCCACTATCAACTTGTGATATATTTCAATAACTTTAATATTTAATATATTCTTAGATTAAGCCTTTAATTAGAATTTTTATGAGCCTTTAATATATTTCAATAACTTTATAGTTTGAGCCTTTAATTAGAATTTTTATGATTATCTAAATACAATATATAAATAATAAAAAATAATATATATATATATAATAGCCGTATCGTATCCTTCGTTTTTAAAAATATGAATTAACATATATACATATTATTTGACATCTTAATTAAAATTAACATATTCATATGCTAATTGATATGTTAATTCTATAAACTTTAATTTGAATTAACATATGTATATATATATATTAGTATATTTGATATAGTAGTATATTTGAATTAACATATGTATATACATATCCTGTCCATCTGATCATGATCATGTTATATATATTAGTATATTTATACTAAAATACGCTAATTACTTGAAATTATGTTGAATTACACTATATTAAGTTAAATTACATTACAATACGCTAAAATACGGTAAATTACATATGAATAGAGACGATATCTTCACTGAAAAGGCGAAAAACGACGACGAAACTTCAAACGGTCATAAAACAGTGCTCGAGTGTCCGATTTCAGCAAATGAGCACTTTTCGGAAAGCTTGCGAAAATGCGCATGCGTCTGTGCCAAATTCAGAATCGCCAAAAAACAAAGGGAAGAGCCTCAAAACTTGAGTTGAAGTTTCCGATTAAGATTTTCATTTCTATCATTCAATCCAGGTAGCTCAGTAAATTAGTTACATAATGAACTTGTAGAATACCAGTTTTTATTATTTTCGGAATTTTTTTACTATTTTTTATGATTAATGTAAGATGGCATAGAATCGGTCTATTTTAGCGTAATTTACCGTATTTCAGCATAATTAGCGAAGTTATTGTAATTTAGCATAATTTAACGTAATTTAGTGTAATTCAACATAATTTCAAAGTAATCTAGTGTAATTTATTTTTTTCAGTCATAAAAATTACATAAATCATGTTAATTTATAAAATACACATTTATCATTTTCAATTCTAAAGGAGACACTTGACTGTTAGTACGATTTAGTATTTAATTAATTGTTTATTAAACAAATTGACCAAAAATTAGAAATGTTCAGAAGATGAGAACGGAGAACCTATAATATTATTTTCAACATAACAGCTCTCTCTTCTTTCAATAATTTTAGTATTTAATGATTGTTGTTTAGTATTTAAATTAACTTTTGTTTTAAAATAATTCGGTTTTAAAGATAAAAAATAATTTAGTTTTAGAATAATTCGGTTTTAAACTAATTTGTTTTTAAATCTATTGTTTTAAAATAATTCGGTTTTAAACTAATTCGGTATATCTCGGTTTTAGAATAATTTGATTTTAGAATAATTTGGTTTTAACAAAATTCGGTTTTAACTTAATTTGATTTTGTTATAAGTTATAACAAAAATATATTGAGTTAAAATAAAATAAAAAGAAAAAAAAAATGCAAAAAAAAAGAAAAAAAATCTCTCTGCCGCTACCCTCTGCCCCTCTCTGCCTCTCTGGAAACAGAAAAAAATTAAAACAGAAACCGAAAAAAAAAAAAAAAAAAAAAAAAAAACCAAACCGGACCGGCCCTACCCGGACCGGACCGACCCCCGACCCGACCTAACCCGCCCCGTCCTAACCCGCCGGGTTTAGACCGGGTTAGGTTCGGCCGAGTCAGACCCCAACCCGCCCCCCCCTACCCGACTCAACCCGTTGACCCGGGCTAACCCGTGCCCGAGTCAACCCGGGGACCGGGCGGGTTTGGACCGGACCGACCCGAACCGGCCCCTTTTCAATACACTAGTCCCTCCCCATATAATATTTGCCAGACCAAGATAGGATGGAATTCTTTGAAAAAAGAAAAAGAAAAAAAAAGGCTCACATGGTGGCTAAAGTGAAACCACTTGCAACTTATCACAAAAGAAGACTTTTGGGTATTTAATTGATTGTGTTTTGCTTAATTTTTATATAACCAACAATGGGTTTTCATTATTAGTTTATGAGTGAGTCCATCGTACTATGCATAGCACGGATTGGTCTGTAATACGGATTAATATTTTCGTTTTGAAAATTCTAACGGTCGATCTGAACTGTTCAACATGATCTCCATATGAATATGTACTTGTAGATCAAATTATATTTGTTAGAATTATTTATTATTTTTTAATGCTCTGTAATACGGATCAATATTTTCATTTTGAAAATCCTAACGGTCAATCTGAACCATTCAACATGATCTCCATATAAATATGTATTTGTAGACCAAATTTTATATTTCTTAGAATTGTTTTACTATAAAATTTAGTTTTATAGTAAAAAAATTCGAAAAAATATAAAATTTAGTTTTCAAGTACATATTCGTATGGTTATCATATTTAACGGTTCGGATCGACCGTTAGGATTTTAAAAAGTACCATATTGAGCCGTAGTACACTAGCCATCCGTGCTATGCATAGCACCATAGCCTCACTCATAGAATAATTTCTCCTATTTCGTGTCCGAAATTTTTATTTATACCATTTAAAAAAATAAACCAAAACACCTCAAAATATGAGAAATTACATATCTACTCGGGCCGCCAAGCCAATCTGCAGCCTCATTCTTGAGAGGGGCGCAGATTGGTTTGAAGGCCTCTCAAAAACATAAATATATTTAATATTACAGTGCATTTTTTAGCTTTTGGAGGGCCGCCAAGCCAATCTGCAGCCCCCCAAGAATGAAGCCGCAGATTGGCTTAGCGGTCCGGATAGATGTGAAATTCTCCCACAATGAGAATGTTTTGGTATATAATTTTTACTTTTATCAATTATCTTATACGATACGAAATAAGTCTTACCATATCTTTATCTATACCCTTATTTGTTAAATTAACAAAACTAACTCTTGCTCCTACTAATCTTATTGAACACGATATAATCAAGGCAAATGAACAAAATAATTTCGTTGACATCCCTAATCATCTCTAGCTAGGATTGAATTAATTTCTTATTGGCTTTGCCTCGCAAAGATCTAAGCCATTAATTTTAGATTAAAGGGTAGTCCAAATGGATCAGACCCTTGTTATTATACTACGACCTTTTTTTTTTTTAATAAGATTATACTTTGATGGTATGACTTAATTCAATATTTTTGTTTGCATTTTCTCATCTGGTTTTATGAGTCATTTTTCACCCACCGACATTTTTGTTCTTTTCTATTTCTTTTTGAACTTGCAAAATATAAAACTAGAAAGAGGAGACTTCTCTTCCATAGGCCTGATTGATCCGAGGTTATTTTTCAGAATAAATAATAATTGCTATATTTTTTAATAAAAATAATGGAAACAAGCAAGGGAAAAAAACCGGTCTATTATGCGTAAATAAAAGAAATGATTTTTGTCTTTGCTAAAATTTATCTATTTATTTTTAGGAGTTATTTCCTCACCAAACTCGGTGGGAATGAAATATAGCAGAGTGTTTTTTTTTTTGTATTGGAATAAGAAATCATTTTATTTCTGATAGTTATCTCTGTAGCAAATTGAGCTAGCTATAATTTGAACACAACATTGGAAGCTATAATTTGAGATTTATGGAAAGAACGCAACAATAGAGTATGTTAACAAACCCAAATTAACAAATAGGTTCATCCTATAAATCGATTTTCCAGGGACGCGCACAATTGGGAAAATCGTTTGATTGTCCGTTTTTAAATAGAGTTGATTTTTCATGTTTCATTCTAAACTCAGTTTTTGATAAAAGAAAAGGACCGAAGTTATAAATAGCAGTTTTTGAAGGTCCGAATTTTCAAATCACGATCCATGGGGACTGGGGACTGGATTTTTTTTAAAAACCATAATTAAAATAATCAATTTTAAATAAACAACATGATTGCGGCAAGATTTAGAAAAACCATCAAAACCGAATTGCCAATTCGGTCCGACCGCATTGGCAATTCGGTCTGGGTGTTTTTCACCGGGTTATAGAGATAACGCCACATAAAATCAAAAAACAGGCCAGACCGAATTGGCAATTCGGTCCAGGCTTCCTTTTTTTTTTTTTTTTTAGAGACAAGAGCAAAATAAAGAAGAGGGATGCTTCTATGCACCTAAGGATCTATTTGTAAAATGAGAATATTTTCATTTTTCAAGTTCAAACAGTCGATCCGACCGTTCAACATTATCTCCATATTAAAATGTACTTGGAGGTAAAATTTTACATTTTTTTTAATTTTTTTACTATTTATTAAGTATTTTACAAAACTAGTCAAATTCAGACCATTGAATTTTGTACCCATCTTAATAAATAGTAAAAAATTCAAAAAATGTAAAATTTGACCTCCAAGTACATTTTAATATGGAGATAATGTTGAACAGTCGGATCGACTGTTTGAACTTTGAAAATGAAAATATGCTCATTTTACAAATAGGTCCTTAGGTGCATAGAAGAATTTGCCAATAAAGAAATCTAACACTGAAAATTTGAATTTTTTTGTTTAAATTATTTGATAGATTACTTCTTTTGACATATAATTAGCATATTTATACTAAAATACCTAAATTACTTGAAATTATGCTGAATTACACTATATTACATTAAATTACGCTAAATTATGTCAAATTACGTTAAAATACGGTAAATTACATATGAATATGGATGATATCTTTACTGAAAAGGCGAAAAACAACGGCGAAACTTCAAACGGTCATAAAACGGCGCTCGAGTGTCCGATTTCAGCAAATGACCACTTTTCGGAAAGCTTGCGAAAAGACGCATGCGTCCATGTTAGCGATGCCAGATTCCAAAATTCAGAATCGCCAAAAAACAAAGGGAAGAGCCTCAAAACTTGAGTTGAAGTTTCCGATTAAGATTTTCATTTCTATTATTCAATCCAAGTAGCTCAGTAAATTAGTTACATAATGAACTTGTAGAATACCAATTTTTACTATTTTTGGAATTTTTTTACTATTTTTTATAATTCATGCAAGATGGCACAGAATCTGTCTACTTTAGCGTAATTTACCGTATTTTAACATAATTAGCGAAGTTATTGTAATTTAGCGTAATTTAGTGTAATTCAACATAATTTATCGTAATATAGTGTAATTCAACATAATTTCAAGTAATTTAGTGTGTTTTAGTATAAATATGCTAATTATAAATCAAAAGAAGTAATCTAACAAATAATTTAAACAAAAAATTTAAATTTTCAGTGTTAGATTTCTTTATTTTTGGTCTTCTTAGTATCTCCAAAAAAAAAAAAAAAAACCTGGACCGAATTGCCAATTCGGTCCAGGCTAAAAAATTTCTTCCACACGGAAGGCAACACAGTTTTATTGTGAAATTGAGCTGAGCTGGACCGAATTGCCAATTCGGTCCAGAGGAAAAAATGCGGTCGGACCGAATTGGCAATTCGGTTTTGATGGTTTTTCTAAATCTGGCCGTAATCATGTTGTTTATTTAAAATTGATTATTTTAATTATGGTTTTTAAAAAAAAATCCCTGGGAACTGGGGAGCCGAAATTTTAAATAGTAGTCTTTAGATGATCAGCTCAAAGCTGAAATTTTAATTAGCGGTCCTAGATCATTTTTATTTATTTTTTTAACTACAAATGTATCTGAACTAGGCAAAAAAGTTCGTAGTTCGTGGCTCGATTGTGACTCACATCCGACTCGCTCACTAACAACTTGCTTATTACTGGACATAATTGTTAACGAGCCAGCTCGCCACTAGCTTGGTTCAGAATTAACGAGTTCAAGCTGGGGCTTAGCTTGCTCACCAGCTCAGCTAGACATCAATTTGTGAATTTCTATGAATGTGTGTGCATTTTATACTGTCTAGCTCGGTCCAAAAAGTTTGTAAAATTTATTTTCTTCTTAAAACAAGATCCAACCAAACCCAGTGAGCCAGCTAGCTCGATCCAGCTCGTGACGATTTCAAGCTGAGATTTCAGCTTGAACCCCTAAAGTCAGCTCGCTCGGACAAGCCAACTCGTAATGAGTTCAAGCTGAACCCAGCTCGTGACGAGCCAGCTCATTGCCACCCCTAATATGAACCGAGAATTAAATTTTCGGTTTCTTATTTCTGTAGATTTTCTTTGGAGTTTTACATTGTTGGTAAAAAAAATTCAGACAATTATGGTTCTAAAATCATATAGCAGAATGCTTTACTCTTTATTTGTATACATCGCAGAGACGACCTCGGTAAAACTGTAACTTTGCACTACATTTTTTTATGTTACAATTTATAATACATACATTGTCCACACATACAAAGAAATTGTCAGCTTATGGTGATGTGGTCACACATCAGATTAGAATTGTTTATGATATCTCCAAAATAACTTTTATTAAATGACGGGTAGAACATTGCCTTTATGTAATAAATGGTATCAACAAGAGGATAACATTGCCTTAAAAGCACTAAACTTAAATGGCTGAGGTAACACAAAGGATCCGGACTCTCACCCATACGGCCATAGCCCGGAGTTTTTGTGTAAGAGGCGGCTAGCCCTAAAATGTTGCATGCATTCTGATACATTTTACCTTCATTCATGTCCCCTTTTCCCCACCTCACCAAAACAAAAACAAAAGAAAAATTCTCTCTCAGTGCGGTCGGCCTACCAACCAACCATCATCGATTCTCTCATTCTCTGTAATGAAAAGCACACTTTACAAATCTTAGCGTGTGAAATAGATACGTCATTACACAACCATCCAATCAGAATCCGATCCGATCCTGTTCAATTTAAAAAGGTTACCGAGACCCTTTAACAATTGGTGCCAATACGGATCTATCCAAATTCTTGAGTCACTACCATACGAATTCGGGGGAAGAGGCTGCTCATTTCTACTGTGCATTATCTTTTATGTTAGTTCCGATAACATTTTCTGACTTAACATACAGGGAATAGCAACTCTTCTTTTGAACCAGGCAAGTAAATATGTTCAAATAACATTATTACACATATATACACATCAAAAGACGAGACAAAAGTTGCATCGTATCAGTATCAATAGCATTATCGGCGGATTACAAGGATTTCAAACTTCTCAAGGCAGCATAGTATGAGAAAACATACATGCTGCATGCATATAACTCGTCAAAATGCAATGCAGAGTCTGTCAAATATAGCATGAACCTACCTATAAATTCCAAAAAAAAAAAACATGAAAAACATAGATGAATTGTGCTCTCTCGAGTGGGAATCATTTTTTCGCCAATCTCCTAGCTGCACCGAAAAACAGCGCCTTACCAATAAGGCCGGAATGAAGCCCGCAAACAACGGCCACTGTACCACCAATCGCAATCAATCTCCAATCAATACCCCCTCTTTGATCGACCTCTTTCCTCCCACAATTCCCTATTCCACCACTCTCTTCTCTTGTACCATTACTGCTATCCTGATTCAATACAGTTACAGTCTCTTTAGGTGGCATCTTAGTGGTGATTTGGGCTAACGAGGCGCAACGAGAGAGGGGACTACCATTGCAGATTTCTGTCTTGCGCGCAAGTTGATATGCACGCATTCCAGCATGCAGCTTTTTTACTGCACCCCACATGCCGTGACGTACCCCTAGTTTAGCGACATCTTTTGGGATACCCATGTCTTCATAGTGAATTAGGGTTACTTCACAGGCCGAGAGCTGTCCATCTTTCTTTCGCGATTCAACTGGAAGTAAGTGTTATATTTTTGGTTAATTGAAGCGTACAGCTTTTTTCATTCAGATAAGGAAGGAAACAGATGATTTTAATGATCAAATTGATTTAATACCAGCCTTGATTCGCCAACTGGAAAAGTACAGTCCAACCCTTCTTGGCCTCTCTCTCTCAGGCAATGAAGGATAGGGAACTCCCTGCAGTTTAACAATTCCTAAAATGTCAGGCAAATTACCAGAGCATACAGTCGGTTCAATCGCATAATAGATGTTCACCCAACTTAGCTATACGATCTTTTCCTTATTTTCTTTTTTGCTATTACTACTACTGAGCACATAATAGCATTATAGCTATGCAACTAGTTTATGTTCTAAACTATATATTCTAATTTCATGCATCTTTAATAGGATATCAATTTTGGAGGGAGGAAATTCTTCATGGTTTAGGTACTTGTGAGAATTCATATTCCAAAGTTTAAGATGGCACACTAGGAACTTTTGAAACACTAGGAATTCTAATTTCATGCACCTTTGTAATGCAGTAGAATGCCTTTCCATCATCCCAAATTCGTCGGCCAATAATGTATTCCCGGTCACTGCAGAAGAAAGGGAACTAAAAATGTCCCGAAAAAAGATAAAATGAGGAAAGATATGGTAAAAAAAATCAGTTATGAACACTTATAATGAATATTTACTGCCCACGTCAGCATACCAAATGATGCTGGTAAAAAAATTTATTACTTTTTTTCATTTTTGCTGATGTAATATTTTACTCGTGCCATTCGTCTAATTAACAAATGCAATAGCTGCAATCATGAATTCCCATTGGGACAAGTCAGCAGCGGTTAAACAACTAGTCTTTTTAGACAATTCCATCGTAAACAACTGGTCACTTCAACTTTCTGTAAACCCCACAAGGATGGTACCGTAAATTCAGGGATCAGGTCAACCTAAATCTAATCAAACTGCTAGCAGGACAAAAAAATAAGCTGATGTATTTAATTCTTTGATTGATTCAACTAAATGCGAGTTCATTGCTAAATGACCAAATAAATGTTGGTTCTGGATACATACTAAATTTTGTTCACTCCTAAACATAATCAAAATATTGGATTAACAAAAATAGTTAGCACGCTATATATTAATTGGATGATTATTAAGTTATAACCACAGGGCAAATGGTTCGGCAAGACCCAAAAACTACCAACCAGCTGACAAATTGGTACCAGATCTTCCCAGTTAACCCAACTTATTTTTTGTTGTTTTTTTGAAGGAAGTAGCCTAAGATACCTGTTTAGTTATGAAACAACCAAGTTTACAGCTCACAAAAGCATATAGCGAAGAAAAAGCCCAAAACTGTAAAGTGCCTAGTTTTTAGCTTTTTCAAAAGTCTCAACACCTCATTGATGCTTCTCTAAACTTTGGTAGCTTGTCATACCATCAATAGCCAACATAGTAATTTTTGAAACATTATTTATCAAAACATATGGTCGTACCTTTTTGATCCATTGAACAATCATGGTCCCATTTTCAGGAAACTCCTCCAAGATCTTGGAGTAGGCAAGCATCGCATCCCACTTGAACCTGAAATCGTCATCCCAGAAGAAATCCTTCACCAACTCAGGTGTTGCATCCTCAAAAACCGTGCGGCTTCTGTATACTATAGGACCATCCTACAAGATATAGGTTTAATTTGCTATAAAGTAGAATTTCAGTGCGTACTTGCACAATTACAGCTTAGCCGAGTGTAACTGAAGAATAAAATAAACTAGTACTGCACTGTACTATGCCAACTATACAAGCACGTTAACGCCCCAGGCACATGGCAAGAGGGGCTAGCTAGATAGATGCTCAGTGTATTTTTTTCTTTTCTTTTGAGATATACTCCGTATTAAGATATTTATTTCTAAAAAGACAAAAATATGGTAAATTCATTACATTACTCAGATACATGTATACTGCACAAGAGTATTTTCATCAATAGGAGCTAAATTTATAAACAACTCCAGTAATGCAATAAGTGAGTAAAAGTTAGATGGATGGACACAATATAAACCATTAAAACAAAAAGCCAATTGGCTCCAAAAAAATTATAGTATAAAGAAACCATAAAGGTACCAAACGAATGTAATGTACCTCAGGCTCATAGCGCCAGGCTTGATAGAGCATATTAGAAGTGGTACGCTCCATCTGATGTTGCCAAGCTGCATCCCCAATCTTACCATCCAGTAATTGAATTAGATGGTCCAGGTCATTTTCAGTTACAATTTCGTGCTCGATTCCAAAATTT
This sequence comes from Carex littledalei, assembly GCA_011114355.1. NCBI lineage: Eukaryota > Viridiplantae > Streptophyta > Magnoliopsida > Poales > Cyperaceae > Carex > Carex littledalei. Next base: position 14,531,056 of record CM022089.1, on the reverse strand, counting down.
CCACTAGTAAAAATATAGGGTAAGAAAGGAAATAAAATTAAGTTCAGATAACATTATATAACCTACAAGTGTGCATTAGCAGCATTGCTACTTTCTTAAGAGAACAATAATAATAACTGAAAGACCATGAAAATTTCTAACCTTAAAATATTACCCTAACTACCATTTTATCTTCTAAGCAAGATTATGATTGGATAAAAATTAAAGCAACTACACCGAGGTCCCCAACTAAATGTCGAGGAACAACATACCTAGCGCTCCCGCCAGCTGTTTCCCCATTTCGAGTCACTGACTGTGGGGCCGACTCGTCAGTGACGCCCCCACTTTTCACCCTGAAATTTGACCACAATCTCTGACAAACCGAAAAAACCGACAGAGCGGTGAAAGCAAGCCAGAGTCGTCGTGCGCCGAACCCAGGCGGAGCGGTCCACGCGAACCGTAGTTTGCTCCGTAGACCGAGAAACACGAGGCCGGTCCACCGTGGTCGCCAAGCCCACCCGATCACCAGCCCGATCATCACCGCCAGCCAGATCGGCACGGCGCACAGCACCACGTCCAGCGCCACCTCCGCCACCGCTGGCCTCCGCACGAAATCCAGGCACCAGGTGTACATCTCCCCCATTGGAGAAAATAGAGGGACTCGATTTTCTCACATGTGAGAGATTCGATTGAGAAAATATCCTATTTGGATCTTCTTCTTTTTCGGTTGTTGGTTGGAACTTGGAAGAAGAGGAAAGAGTAGAGAGAGGAGAGAGAAAACTCCTGCTTGGATATGATGAAAAATCAATCATTTGCACGTCTCCTGATTGGATATGATGAACGGCTGAGATTGAATCAATAAATATTACAACTAGTGCTTTAATTGTAAAGTGTTAAGATTAGAAGGAAGGGAGTTAGATTTGGAGAGTAGCGCTGTAAGATTCATTTGTATATTGTAGCAGATCCGGTGCAGAGTTATTGACCGGATAACACCAGATGACGTGTTAATAGACATTGTTTGTGTGAAACTGTGAATAGTTTTTTAGTAGTTGGTGGTAGATTAGATTACTGTCTGTCTAATCAAGAGACGTGGCAGCCGCTTTTACCCATTTATAGTTGGAATTAGGGCTGCAAACGAACCGAACCGAATCGAACTTACTTCCCATTTGAGTTTGATTTGAATTAATTTCGAATTAAATTTGGTTTGAATTAATTTTGAACGACCTCAATTTCGAATCGAACTTTTTACAAACTCAATTTCGAACTTTTACGAACTTTGTTACGACTTAAGAGTTATGACTTATGGGCTAGGTCATAGTTCGAAATTACAGCACTTCAATAAAAACTCAGGCATTCTGAATTCTAATTACACAGTACACCAAAATTTAATCAAAGTTCATTACAAATACCAAAATTTATATCAAACACTAAAGTTCAGTACAATCACATAATCCAAAGGTTTTTCAAATAGCCAACAGGAGCAACATCACCAAAATTTTCAAATATCCAAAGTACAATTTAAATATCAATAGAAGTACAAAACAATCACCAAAGTCTTAGAATTATTACAAATCCGAATATTATTCTAAATAAAACATTAAAGTTTATTATCAGCGGAAATTAATAGTTCACGTTTGAGTTAATTTCGAACTAAGTTTGGTTTGCGAACCTATTTCAAACGAACTAGGTCCAGTTTGAGTTTGGTTTGAATTAATTTCGAACTAAGTTTGGTTTGAATTAATTTCGAACGAACTCAATTTCGAATCAAATTTTTTACGAACTTTTTCGAATCAAACTCGAATCGAATTACGAAGTACGAATTTTTTGTGCAGCCCTAGTTGGAACGTTACCCAACCAAAAGTATCCAAGTATGAATCGCCGCACAAATTAAATCAGGAGACAAAGAACAAAGAACAGCCCTTCCCCCATCAAAAGGGCCAAAAAAATATTTGATTTCGTCTACTAAATTTTTGAACTATTTTCTGAAAAAATATTTTTTTTATTTTCCAAAAATAAAATTATTGGGAGTCAGAGAGTAATGAAATCCAAAATGCTTGCCCTGCCCCGTTCTATCCTCCCACATTTAATTCTTCTCATTATCAAATTTATACGGATCGCTAGTCGGGGGAATGAATTCATGTGGATCCAAAAAAGAGAAGTAATTAATTTGAATGTAGCATCAAATTATAGAAATATATTTAACATAAGATATCTTAGCTCCGTCTCTGTCACGAATCCGCATCCTCTATTGTACCGTTTGAGTTGATTTTCAGATCGTGCCATCAGAATTCGAGTCAATCTGAGCTCACGCCTATAACGCACGGGCACGAGACCCTTTGATATATATTAGTGCAGATTTAAATCGGACGATTCAGATCTTAACTTAAAATTTGAGATATGTTAGGTAATATTTAGACATGTCAAACGTTTAACGGTACGTTAATATCAATCAAGGCCTTCTTATATTTAGATTTCAAGATTCCTGTCTTCTTTTTCTAATCTTATCTTTTTATGTATTTAAATTATCAATTAGAAAACTGCATGGATTAGTTGACTAAATAAATAAGATAAAGTGTTTGTTTTTAAAAAAGATAATCTTTTTAAACTATTTTAACTATAAACATGACTCATTTAGAATACATTTTCATTTCATGAGAGAATGACTGTTTTTTTTACCATTGGTTTACCGATGGCTCATCATGCCTATCTTGACCCTCCTCCTTTATTCTAGCTTATTGAAACAGTTGTGCAAATGTCTATCATTTTTAGTCGACACTTAAAATGATAGTCAAACAAATTTTAAATTATATCTAATTTGATACGCTACGTATACAAAAATTAAAAAATAAATAAATATGATTTTAATATTTATTTTGATGAACATTTTTATGGACAATCATCACAGTCAAATAAATTATGTTATAATCATATTTTCATACTCGCTTAAATGTCTAATCTGTGATGTAATATTTTTTTGAGTAATTATATTGTCCCCGCTGTTTGGTCCCTAAACGTCCCCTGATGATAACTAACTGTGTTAATCATTAATTAACGACTTTAACCAACAGTTAGTGGTCCTCGTCTAACTGTCAATACTCACTGGTGGGACCACTATTATGAATACTTGCTCGATTAGGTATGAATACTTGTGCGACAAACAACTCGAAAGTATGTCATCATGGATCTCATTTGAAAGAGAAAATTGTGTAGAAGACGTTCGTGGTTTTAGATTTGCAAAATTCCTCATAGATCGTCAGAAATATTGGTTAGATTGAACGGAGAAAAAAAAAACCACCTCTAAAAACGTGTAAAAGATGAGTAAGTGATGTATCCATTTTTTTTTTTTTTAAATACTTGATATCTTAGGTATGAATACTTGATGTTTTAGATTCGCAAAATTTCTCACAGATCGTTAGAAATATAGACGAGATTGAATGGAAAAAAAATCCACCTCTAAAAACGTGTAAAAGATGGGTGTGATAAGAGAAACAAAAAAAAGTTTATATGTTCAATTTTTTTAGAAATATTTGGTATCTTAGGTATGAATATTTGTTCGACGAGGTATGAATACTTACACGACGATGTATGAGCTTTCTCGACGAGATATGAATACTTGAACGACGAAAAACCCGAAAGTACTTCATCATGGATCTCATTTGAAAGAGAAAATTACGTAGAAGATGTCCGTAGTTTTAGATTCGCAAAATTCCTCACAGATCGTCAGAAATATTAACGAGATTAAACGGAGAAAAAAAATCCACTTCTAAAAATGTGTAAAAGATGAGTGTGTAATTAGAGAGAAAAAAAAGTTGATGTCCAGTTTTTTTTTTTAATACTTGATGTCTTAGGTATGAATACTTAATATATTATATGATAATACTTGCACGCATAAGTATCCATACATACGCGCGCCAGTTGTAAATTTTTTCAATCATAAGCGGTCCCTCAAGTAGTTAATGTAGTTAGTGGTCCCCATCGTACTTTACACATCAGTTAATCAGGGAAACATTTAGGGAACATAATGGGGGGACTATTAGTCGATCCCTATTTTTTTTTTGTTCTTTATTTAAAAAACAGATGTATTTGGTATACCTACGGATGAGAAATTTTACAAACTAACCTACCTTTTAAAAAAAAATCAAACAAAATATCGTCTCTAATTTTTTTTTTTTTGGACAAATGTCCCTCTGGACCACTTCGTCACTAGACTATCAGGATTATTTTTTTGAAACCTTAATAAAATATTTGACTATATATTATTAAATACACGCTAGACTTTATTTGTATGCACTATTGATATTTATAAAATGCAAATTTGCTATTTTAATCTTTTTGATCCAAATCAAATATAATGAAATTTCAAAATGATTTCAATAACGATGAATCCTCCAGATGTAATTTTTGGATGAATTTTGTTGATTAAAAACTTATCTGGGTGGGTCTATGGCTATGCTATGAACATTAATCTCCGTAGTTAACTCATAAATGCTGTCACATTGCTCCATCGCATTAAAGTTCAGCCCAGGACTCTAGGCCCACATTAAAAGTCCAAAGGTAAAAAAAAAGAAGATTTCGGGCGATCATGGCGATCATGGCGATTGGCGGGAAATTCTAGATCAACTCCACAAAAAAAACAAAAAAGAGATTGAATTCAAAAAAGAAAAACAGAAAACAACAAAAAAGAAATATAAAAAAGTAGCTGCCAATCCCTTCTCGCCATTAATGATGCCGCCTCCCTCTCTCTCTAATCAATTTTCTCCTCTGACTGACCTCGAGGATGTTCTGACCAAATGCCTTGATCTCGTGCGATCTTCTGTTGCGCTTCCTTCTACTTCACATCCCGATTCCGCGTGCGTCTCTCAGATACACAGGGCGCAGCCTTCACTTAATCCTGATCCCGATCTCACTAGATCTTCTATGCCGATGCCTCAATTGTCGCTTGATTTTCCGCCTCTGCTTACAGGCGGGAATTTGAAGAGTTCCGTTTCAGGCAATCCTGGTCCTGTCGTGCCAGTGTCGTACAAATCAGCTGTTTTGCAGAGGCGCGATCAGTTGCACGCGAAGCAACGTCCTGTCAGCTACTGGAGACGTGCCGTCGATTCCTCTACTGGAGGGACGCGTGGGGAGAGGATTCGTCAAAAATTTGAAGCTCTTAAGGCGTTGTCTTCCCCAAAGCTTCCAGTCTGTTTCAAATGCGGTTCCCCAGGGCACTTGCGAGATCAATGCCGAAACGCTGCCTTGTGCTATCTTTGTAACCGCTTTGGGCATACCTCTATCTCTTGTAAGGCGATCACCGACCTTCCACCGCCTTCCCTGAATAGACCCTCTGCCTCTCCCTCCACTATTGTTCCATCGCGACGTTTCAACTTTATACCTTCTGCCGCTGCTTCCGCGCTCACGATGAATCGGGAAATGGCTTTGAAGTTACCAGTCCCGCACTTCTTTGCCTCCCCCCACACCGAGGAGTTAGAACAGCACTTCCGTCAGAGTTTTCTTTTGGAAGATGTGGCGGAGTGGGGCAGGGAGCGTATTTCTGAAGCGATGCATCGTCGTCATCACCACTTCGCTTGGCGCGTCCGTACTTTCGATGATACTCATTTTCTGATCGAAGCTCCCACTCCTAAATGGCTTGATGGTGTCCTTGGCGATGGTTTTATCCGCTTGGATAATACTAATTTCCCGGTGACTCCTTGGGACCCTGGCTACCTGGAAGGTTTAAAGCTCTTATCCATCTGGTGCAAGGTTCGTGGCCTACCTCAGACTCTTTGGAAATGGACCAATTTCGAAACTCTGTTTCAACCGTATGGCGCCATCGTATATGAACTGGCAGAAGAGACTGATCACCTTGATGAGTTTCGCAGTGCCCGGGTGCGGCTTGGTTTATGTGATCCCCAACTGATTCCTCCCAGTAAGTGGTTGCTTTTTACAGACTCTTCTGGTTATACTTCTCGATTTGAAATCACTTTTGAACTGGTTAAAGATTTGGGACCTACACAAAAATGGTTACCCGTCATCCAGAAAGGACCCAAACCGCCTAATGGGGGTGGGCCCGGTCCGGGACCTGGAGCCAAACCTGCCTCGTCGGGGTCTGGTAAACCTACTTCCTCCAAAGCTGGGTCTGGGAAAAACACCACAGGGGCTTCCAATGGTGCTCCGCGCCCTAAAGAAAAAGGTGTGATCATTCAGGACTCCGCCAAATCTCCTGCACCTAACCGCCGGTTTTATGAAGGATCTGGTAAACTTCCTGTTCTGGTTCATAATGAAGATTCAGATACTGATGAAGAAGACTTATCCTGGTTTTATACTGGCATCCCCAAACCGGAACAGCGGATTGGCCATGAGGGGGGACCTTCTAACCCTGCCCTCTCTCCTGTTCATTATTTACCGGTGGACCTGGCCCCTTCTGACTTTGAAAATTCAGATGCTCCTCTCCACCAGGATGCTGGTTCCCCTCCTGTCTCTGTTCATACCGCATCCGACTCTACAGTTCCACCCCTGCTTCACCCTCACTCTCCTTTACCTTCTGGGGTGGTCCTTCAACAAATCTCTCCTGTTTTGCAGTCCTCCCAACAGTCAGCCCAGCCGACATCTTCTGATGACTCAGTTCACATTATCCCTTCCCCTGCTGCGTCTGTTGAAGTCATCTCCATTTTGTCAGACAACACTGCTGCTGATCCCACTGCCACAGCTCACTCCCCTCAGGTTATAACTCTTGATTTACAGAAGGTTGGCATTGATTCATCACAAATCTCCTCCTTTACTGTTCATGCTGGTGAAGATGACTGCCTTCCTGAGATCAGTACAGAGGGGAACCCAGCCACTGCTGTTCAGATCTTTACCATGCTCATGAATCAAATAGTCTCTCCTGTCCTGGCCTTGCCTGCTTCCTCCCCTCCGGACCCCAACACCCCTGTTCCAGTGGCCACTACACCTCCCTCCAGAAAACGAGGTTTTAAGATGGACTCCCTGCGCAGGAGTGTCAGAATTCGTGCTCAAGGTGGCGAAGCTCTCCCAGTTTTATCTAAAGCTCAGGCTAGGATTCAGGATAGGTATAGCTTGAGAAGCTCTGGACAAGGTAACGCTCTAATCAACAATCATCCTTATTCTAGATTGACTGTCAAAGAAGTAGCCTCTCTTTTCAGAGCATATAATATTCGACTAGGTATCAATGATATAAATACAACTCAAATCATACAGGCAATTCAGAATTTGGATAGGTCTGATTTTGATAGCATGATTAATCAGGCTCTTGATACCTTAAAAGGAAAATCTGATCCTTTTTGTTTAATCCTAGATCAGGATGAACATGGTGCTCTCAAGTTTTTATGATTATCCTCAATTGGAATATTAGAGGCATGAATGCCTATAGGAAAAAACAAATTTTCATTGATACCCTCCAACATAATAAGGTAGACATTGTAGCTATCCAAGAAACTAAGAAAGAAACGTTTACTGATAGAACTCTTAGATCCTATTCTTCCCATTTAGATTCCTGGAAATGGCTGCCTTCTAGAGGTAGATCTGGGGGAATATTATTTGGTTGTGCTAGTTCCCTTCTTTCTATTTTGGATTGTCATCCTCAAGAATATTCTCTTACTCTAATATTAGAATGCAAAGATTCCAAATTCAAGTGGATGTACACAATTGTGTACGCTCCAGTGGACAGACAGCTCAAAAAGCATTTTTGGAAGGAATTAGCTATTAGTAGATCTTACAGTACTTTTGATTGGCTGATTAGTGGTGATTTCAATGCTATAAGATATAGACATGAAAAATCAGGTTCTAGTTTTGATACAACTAATAGTAGGGCATTTAATTCCTTTATTCAAAATCATGGCCTTATGGAGATTAAGCTTAGCGATAGGAAATATACTTGGAATAGTAGTAATAAATTTGCTCTTCTTGATAGGTTCTTAGTTTCCTCTACCTGGGAAGACCATTTCCCTCACACTGCTATTTCCTCCTTAAGTTCCTTTGGTTCAGATCATTGCCCACTTTTGCTTACTGTTTCCCCTCCCTCTCTTATATCTCCTCATCAGTTCCGATTTGATCCTGCTTGGGTTAAGGAACAAAATTTCGTTGATCTAATTCATAAATGGTGGAGTGAGATGCCTTTGTCTCCCTTAGGTGATGTAGCCTTGCTTTGGCGACTCAAACTAAAAAAACTTGCTCAGAAAATTAAAGGTTGGGCACGTAATTTCTATGGGAAAAAAAAACGAACTAAACAACAAGCATTACACACGCTTCACCAATTAGAAACTATCAAAGAATACAGATCTCTCACTCCTTCTGAATTTGATCTGTGGCAACAACAGAAAAATTGCCTTGAGGATATTTACTTAGAGGAGGAATTATACTGGAAACAGCGGTCCAAACAAACTTGGTTAGAAGAAGGAGATAAGAATACCAAATTTTTTCATCGGGTAGCTTCTCATAGACAGAAAAAAAACAGAATATCTAGATTGCAGAATGGTCATAGAGAACTCACTAATCTTAGGGATATTCAAATCCATGCTAGTGAATACTATAAACAATTATTAGGAACTTCTGGAGTAAAATATGCTTCCCTTGAACCCCTCTTCTGGCAGCCACAGGACAAACTTAATAGGGCTGATCAGGACAATTTGACTACACCTTTCACTGAAGAGGAATTACACACGGCTGTTTTGTCCTCTAACCCACATGGTGCACCTGGTCCTGATGGATTTTCTTTCCACTTTTACCAATTTTTTTGGCCTTTAGTGAAAGCTGACTTACTGCTTCTATGTCATAAATTTTACCTTAATGAGCTCAACTTGCGTCATCTGAATAAATCTGTTATTTGCCTTCTCCCTAAAGAACAAGAGGCATCTTTGCTCAAACAATACCGCCCTATCAGCCTTGTCAATTGTAGTTTTAAGATTATTTCCAAGTTGCTTACTCTTCGATTGGATACTATTATAGATAAACTCATTGATCCTTCCCAGGCAGCTTTCATACCCGGTAGGTGTATTTTGGACAATGTAGTTCTTAGCCAAGAGATTCTCCACCATACTCAAAATTTGGGCAATCCTGGGGTTGTGATTAAGATTGACTTTGAGAAAGCCTATGATAAAATTAATTGGCTGTATCTATTAGAAGTTCTCAACAGTAGACAGTTTGGGGTGAAATGGGTCCAGTGGATCCACACTTGGCTACATAGCTCCCAGACTTGTATTAATATCAATGGCCATCTCACTCCCTATTTTAAGTGTCAACGGGGGGTTCGCCAAGGTGATCCCTTATCTCCTTACTTGTATATCCTAGCTGCTGACACATTAAGTAGGATGTTTAATAAGGGTAGAACTTTGGATAGGATCATAGGACTAGGCCCTCCTTGTCATCAGCATAAGGCAGTGACAAATTGTCATTATGCCGATGATACAATTATATTTGCACAAGCCGATCCCCATAACATTGAAACAATTTGGTGGACCATGAAAGGGTTTGAAGCATTATCTGGCATCTCTATTAATATGGCTAAAACTGAACTATACCCTCTTAATATCTCTCCTGTCTTTGCTCACACCCTAGCTGAGATATTTGGGTGTAAACTTGGTTCTTTCCCTTTCAAATACCTAGGGCTTCCTTTGTCACACTCTAAACTTAACTCTAAAGATTGGGAATTTTTACTGCATAAGGTAGAATGTAAACTTCAAACCTGGAAGAGTCGTTTAATTTCTTTAGGGGGTAGGCTTACTTTACTCAATTCAGCTTTATCTTCCATTGCTTTATATGCTCTATCTATATATCAAATTCCAAAATCTGTACTTCTTAGATTAGATAGAGCTAGGAGAAAATTCCTTTGGCAAGGTTATGGCCTTTCTACACATAAATATCATCTTGTTAACTGGGCTCAGGTCTGTTTACCTAAGCACAATGGAGGTATGGGGGTTTTAGATTTACAATTAATGAATATTGCTTTGTTGGGAAAATGGAGATGGAAATTCAAAGACCCATGCAGTTTTGGTTTGTGGAAGCACGCCATTGCTATTAACTACTTTTCAGATCGCCCTCTCTCTACTTTTTCTCCTTTTTGGCAAGCAGTTACTTCTCATGCTTCTCTTTATGATAGAGGAATTCGATACCAGGCAGGGATACACAGCCCTATCCTCTTTTGGCATGATACATGGTTTGGTGATTATACCTTGGCTACCATGTACCCTTTCTTATTTGCATTATGTAGTAACCCTAACATCACTCTTCCAGAGGTTATATCCTCTCAGGGATTGGGTATTACTTTCTTTAGGACACTCACTGGGGTGGTTAAATTTGAGTGGCTTGAGGTGTTACAAATCATTTCAAACTTTGCACTGGAACCGCCTCAAGAACATATCAAGTGGATGTGGGCAGCTAATGGGAAGTTTTCTGTTAAATCTCTCTATCAATTTTTAAGTTTTGGGGGCTGTCAAGAGTTACATACCATGGAATGGTGGCATTTGCCAATCCCACCAAAAATTCGGGTTTTTATGTGGTTAGTACAGCATAACAAAATTCTCACCAAAGATAATTTGGTGCTAAAAGGCTGGTCTGGCGATCAACACTGTCATTTTTGTCAAGATTATGAATCCATTGACCATTTATTTCTTGTTTGTTCTAAAGCAAAGCAGGTTCTGTTTTGGCTTGGTAACTGCCAATCCCTCTTACCTGAATGGTCTTCCTTCCAGGAAGTCTTACATTTTGGGTTTGCTTTACCTACAATCACCAAACGGTTCTTCTTGATCGTAATTAGTGCATTTACTTGGACTATATGGAATAACCGGAACAACATCTGCTTTAATCATGCAGATTCAGCTTCTGTTCGTTCCATTGTTTCTAACATTATTCACCTCGTTTTATATTGGACAGGACCTTTGGAAGATTCTGCTGCTCAGGAACGTGCTGCTTGGCTGCCGCGATCCATGGAGGATATTCCTCTTCAGGAGTTGGACCCGGTGCCTGATCAACAGCTGATACCTCGCGACCCCTGAAGATCTTACCTATCTTTACTATATTACATTCCATCATGTCTTTTGTGGAGTGCTAGAGGTTTATATACTTGTTTGATGGCTATATACTTATCGTATTCCCCTTTTGAGGTCAGCTATACCAAGTGGGTAGGCTGCTGGGAATTTAGTTTTACTTAAGATGTAAGCTACTTTGTTTCTATATGAAACGGGCCTTGTGCCTTTTTTTCAAAAAAAAAGTCCAAAGGTATATAGCTATTGGGCTTCCAGGCTCTTTGTATATTTAACATGGTATCCTTCATCCTTGCGTGTAAGGTGCTTGAGGTAATGCTTGCTTAAAAGGTGAAGGATAGAAAAGGAATCTGCAACTACAATTTAGGGGAGCAAAGGTAGAAATCTCTCTCGCTCTCTCTATCTCGCTGGCTCTCTCTCTCTTTTTTTTTTGAAAAACTTGGCTGCGGCTGCCAAGGTGTTGTCATTAATATAAATAAACGTCTTACATACAATATAATTCAACAAAAAAAAAAAAACATCACCCTCAACAGGGGATCACAACTATAAATTTTTTAAAACAAGTACAAGAAAGAAGGTAAAAATTGGGATGCGCACTACGCCCATTTCGCTCTCTCTCTCTCTCTAACTTGTGTTGGTTATTTTCTTGCATTCTTGAAAAAATGAATTGATAGAAGAATTATGCTACATTTGCTTATCTTACCATTGCCTATTGCTTAAAGGTATAAGTGAGCTGTTGAAGAGGAAGGAGGGATTAGTTCTAAAATTTGAGAAGTTGAATAAAAGATGGGTGAATTGTTGAAATTCTGCTGTAAAAGGTTTCAGATGGAGAAAAGGAGGAGTAACTACACTAGCGAACCGGATGATGACATCGACAGGATTAGCAACTTGCCGGACGAACTCCGAGTGCACATCCTCTCCTTCCTCAGAATTAAAGAAGCCGTGCAAACATGTGTACTTTCCAAAACATGGAAGAACACATGGGCTTCTCTTCCTATTTTATCATTTGACTTGATAGAGTTCTTGTTGGACCATCCCGTAAAATTTTAAGAGAATATGAGGACAAATTTGCGAAATTTGTTGAAGCCGTGTTACAAAATCGAGAAGCATCAGACCTATCTCATTTCGTTCTTTTCTGGGTGACTAAAGATTGTGTATCTTGCAATTCTGAAGCTTTCAAAGGCTGTATCTTGCATGCGTTGGAGTTCAAACCTCGATTCCTGGCTGTTTGTTTTTGTAAGCATAAACTGCTCAGTAGTTATAAGATCTTCACTTGTGCTTCCTTGGAAGAAGTTTTACTGGACATTAAAGGAGACCGTAATATTGAAATCGCACCAAACTCAGTCCAACTCCTGCGCCTCAAAAGATTAGATCTTTTAATGTAACAGTCAATGATGATTTTCTCGATAAACTTTTCTCGGGTTGTCCCAATATTAATTGTTGAAGAATTGCATCTATTTGAATGTCTCTAGAATTTCTTCTGGTAGACTGAATTAAGAGGTTGACGTACTCTATCTGTTGCGTTGTGACTTCTCAAAGAGGTACACCTCGATTCTCTCAAACTTGCAAATTTGCATTGTGATTTCTCGATCTAAGAATAAATTCTGTTTTCTTACATATGCAATAATTAATTAATTGACTTTTTATCTTGCATATATTCTGATGGCACTACTACAAAAAAAGAGATTATACACGGACAATAAAGGAAGAGCTACACGGATTTCCTACCGTGTTTAAATCGAGGGTGTACGATTAGTTCAATAACTACACACGGACTTTTGGCCGTGTGCAATTTTAAAGATTCTACACGTATAACTTCACAAACAGCCGTGTACAAAGACCAGAATGTGTCGCGCTCCATTTACCGAGCTACACGGATATTACCTAAAAAACCGTGTACGATTCTTTTTGTACACGGACTTTTAACTAAAAAACCGTGTAGCTTGACTCTTTCTACACGGACATTTAGTTAAATGTCCGTGTAGCTCTCCTCTTTCTACACGGACATTTAACTAAATGACCGTGTAGCTATCTTTTTTCTACACGGACTTTAGTTAAATGTCCGTGTAGAAAGTACATTTTTTTTTTTTTGTATTTTTTGTTTTTCGGCTAGCCTCCAGTTTTGCTAGCCATTTTTGTTACAGAACTATATATTCCAGATTTTCCAGATTTCATATAACAAGAAATCCATATTTTCCAGATTAGCAATAAATCCATATTAGCAAGAAATTCATATTTTTCAGATTAGCCAGAAATCCATATGCAATAAATTATACAATATTCATATACACCAAATTATACAAAATTACAAAATTCCATGGCAAACCACCTTGCCCACATGCACCGCACATCGTCGATCTGATCCCAAGAGTAATGATCTTGCTTTGTCACATTCTACAAAATTATAATTTTATAATAGTTAGTATTTCAGAAAAGGTAGATATCAATTGCTTATTATATAGGAAATTCATATGAAGTACATACCGCTTTTGGGAATTCGAATTGTATTCTTTCGACAAAGTCAAACATGAATATCATCGTGTAATAAGCGCATTCCCAACCCTCCTTCTGTTGCGGGCTCTGAAATTTACATTTAGCGGCATTTGTTAGAATGACAATAATTTTTTTAACAAGATATGAAATTTCTAACTCATAAAGTGTGCTCACCAACAAGTACTTCCAATTCAACTTGCTTTTCTTGCCCGTGCCCGTCCTAGCTGATCCTCCCTCTTTAATATATTTCACAAAAGCTCTTACAAAAGTGAGTGAATGTAATTAGCAAAAGTATAATTTGATATGATTGAAAGAAATGCAAACCTATAGAATTATTATTGCTTACTTATTCACAAAAGGCAAGATAACTTTGCAATTGGCAGACGCGGTCTTTCCTTTGGGCTTACAAGAATCAACAATTATGCCCACATTTAGGTACGGCACAATGAGAATCAAGCACCAATGTTTGCTGTGGGATCGAGGAGAAGAATTATAGTACTTTAGCATATAAAAGTGACACGAGTATTTGTTATGATTGATGGTGTGATTTCATTTTTTTATGTTTAACTTTTAATTCCTTTATACAATTCTTTAATTAAAATATAAACTACACATAAGTTAAGATTAGAACTAACTCCTCGTGGTATGGCATGAGAATGAATTTCTTCTCCTCCGCCTTAGCATGATGCATCGCAGAACACATGTACTCGATAGCCATATCCGGATAATATGTCGCTGCCGTACCACTCACTTTCTCGGGGTCCAGAAACACGCAAAAGTTCTTCCTTTCAACCATCTCATCACCGAGTCGGACTAGCTTCCTGAAAACTCATCATATTGTAATTAGAATATATATTTGAGTTATATACAATAATGAAAATATTTTAATATCACTAACATGAGGAAAATGGTGATGTGTGAAACATCGAGCCATTTGTCGGATGACGAGTGGTGGAAGAGGTCCTTGAAGTCTCTGAACGACAGCAGGAGCTCCCTGCCTTCGTGTAGAAACATCCCAGGTGGGACAGGGATGACGATAGCCTCCATGCCGTCGGGCGCCGTCATCAAGTAGTCGTGGAGAAGGCGCAAATCATTGGGCAAACGGCTGTATTCTTCTTCTGTGACCATAGGACGGGGCGGTGATTGTGGCGCGTCAGGCGCGACGTCGCAAGCCACCTCCTGACGTACCGGTGAGAGAGCCGTACCGGTAACATCATCTCCTCGTGTCTGTATCAAGTTATAGATGTATTATTCTAGTATTTCAAAAAGAATGAGTTGAATGTAACAAAATAAATGAATTTTTTTATGGATTACCTGATCCAAAACAATCTGACTCTTGGGCCATTGGACAAATGACATCCGTGCGTCATCAAGCACAAAGGCGTCGTCGGTAGGGACAGGAAGGGGTACGCGCTGCCATCCATCCACGACTAACTCAACCTGCACGCATGCATGGTCGGGTCTTAGCGGAGTATTGTGTACACTTTTGGCGAGTGGATGTACAACGCCCTTAGCAACGATCATAGAAACACTGCCATTCCGCAGGATGAGGTCGCATGCTCTGGGGTCCTGCAAATTTATAGGAAGGTTGTTTATTTTAGTGATGCGATATTGTCTAACAAGGTTGCAAACAGGTTTTAAATACCTTTAGATTATGAAGAAGTATTGATTACCTTGAGATTATCCAAATCGTCTAAGGCGCCCCACGTGCCGGATGCTTGACTACTTCGCCGAATTCCCGGCGAAATGGGAGGTGGTTGCTCGGATGGCTGCGTAGTTGCTGATCTAATTTGTGTCAACATTGCTTCCATCTCAGCAAACCTTGCGTCGTACTCTTTGCTCACCTCCGCGCGTATCTGCGCAACTATCTCGTCTTTGTTTACCTTGGCACGAGATTTTCTTCGAGGTTTCTCTCCCTCCACTCGGAACACCTCCTTCCAGCCCCTGTAGACCCCTACACCCCTTACTCGACCCGGGTGTTCTGGATTCTCGAGCGCTGCGGACAAGGAATCATTTTGTCGTTCGACACTCCGGACACCCGAGTTGACCTCCTCCTCCACTTCCAACTGTTCAAGTAGAAGAATTAGTTAAAGCAAAAGAACAATTGACGTACTTTCGGAGTTATAAATGACTCTTACCATTCTTTGAGCCACGCTTTGCAAATTCGTTGGGAGTACTATCCTCCCGTCAGCGGTTACCTCGGCTCTACCCATGACCCAATCTTTGCCCCTAGGATTTTGGATCCTAACCACGGGTGAGTCAGAATCCTTGTTCGCGTCCAGGACTTTCCTCCATTCTGCCGTCTTACCCTCGTAACCACCTGACCCTAGATGGTGTGGATACTTGTTAAAGGCAACGGTCCTCCTGCCTGTATCACTCTTTGCCTTCACAGAAACAAGACAATAACGATCAGTTAGTTTTAGAAAGATAAGTACATATCGAGAAAGAATAAGCATAAATTTGGCACGAGTTAGATACCTGGAACTCTTCGGTAGACTTCAAAGCTTGAAACGCCTCCCAGTCCTCTTGTTTTAGATACTTGTAGTAGCCGACCGGATTTTTCCCTTTCTCCATGAAGTCCGTCTTCAACGTACTCTTGTATTGCTTCCAACCATTGTTCATAATCTTCAAAGTCGTTTTCTTTGGAACATCATTCTTGATGTTCCAGTGAGCCTGATTGACACAAAAATTTAGTGTATTTAAGTATAGATCATACATAAGTGAAAATTCAAGAGAAGAGTTGTTAGGCACTTTACCTTCACCGTGTTCCACCACGCGTCCTTCACCTTATCCTCGAAATGATCCCATTTCTCAACCAGGATACTCGCATTTTGCCTCACGAAGCTCGTACACCAATTTGAGTATTTCTGCCGTTTTGGTCCCTGCGCACGCCCGTCTTCTGTGAACCAGATTTCTTGATGGGTCTGCTCAGAATGGCTCGTGCACATTGTAGGCCCTCTTCTCCTTCTTTCTGACGAGGCAGTAGCTTGCTGCTCCTCTTCTTCCATCATATCCTCGTACTCATTTTCATTCGACATGGTGCTGCATGAAATTAAAGATCAAATCATTTGACATATAACCTAGATTAATCAACCAACTTTTGACATATAACCTATATTCATCAAGAGATTAATCAATCACTTGTTGACATATATCCTAGATTATTTGAATTAACCTACAATAATTATGGTACAAGCACAATGTATTCAAGCACAAATTAACCTAAAATAACCTAGGTTGTATGCTAAAATTATGGTACAAGTACAATGTCAACAAGTACAATGCTAAAATAACCTAGGTTATATGCTAAAATAACCTAGGTTATATTCAAGCACAATGTATTCAAGCACAATGCTGAAATTATGGTACAAGCACAATAATTATGGTACAAGCACAATGTATTCAAGCACAAATTAACCTAAAATACTAATCATGTCTAACGGGTTCAATACTAATCATGTCTAACGGGTTCAATACTAATCATGTGCTTGTTGAGAGAGAGAGAGCTAACCAATAAGAAAAATAACAAATACCAACCATGTCTAACGGGTTCAAACCCAATAAGAAAAATAACGAGAGAGAGAGAGCTAACCACGGGTGAGAGAGACCACTGGTTAGAGAGAGAGAGACCGAGGTGGAGAGAGACCGAGGTGGTGAGGCGGCGAGGCGGCGAGGCGGGGAGGCGGTGAAGAACTCGGAGAAGGCTCAGCAAAATCTTCTCTGTGAGGGTTTTTGAAACTGATGTTTATTCTCTTTTCGGACTTGTGAAAATTTTGGAAGAGAAGGATTTCGAATAATAGTGTCTCATTATACACGGACTTTTAACTTAAAGGCCGTGTGCAAATACCCTTTATACACGGACTTTACTCTAAAGGCCGTGTGCAAATACCCTTTCTACACGGACATATAGCTAAAAGGCCGTGTAGCTCTCTACCCTTTCTACACGGACTATTAGCTAAATGTCCGTGTATAAATTGGTCCGACAGGTGGGTCCCAGGTTCAGTAAAGTTCAGTAAACTAATATTAAATATTTTAACTAATATTAAATATTATAACTAATATTTAGTGAAAACTAATATTTTAACTAATATTTATTTTATTTTATTATTAAATGTTTTAACTAATATTTTCAAAAACTAATACTAATATTTGATAATATTATAAGCATTAAACATAATCCTTCATTATAAGCATTAAACTAATATTTGATAATATTTGATAATACTATTACTACATTATGCTTTTTTCTTTTTTTCCCTCTTTTTTTTATTTTTTTATTTGATATATTACAAGCTAAAGTTGCAATATTAAAAGCTACACGGTCTTAAACAAAATAAATATTACACATTATGCTTTTTTTTTCCTTTTTCTCCTTTTTTCCACTATTTGAACGGTACCCTCGGCCCATAATCCTTCATTGTGGTCGGACCGCATGTAGTCAGCTTCGTCTACCCCTTCAAGTGTTGCTACCTCAATTTGCACATCGGTACAAAATGGAGGTACTTCGTCGAACTGGTCGTACTCTTCTTCATCGACGACATTTTCTACCCCGATAATCCTTCTTTTTCCGGATAGGACGACGCTCAACCTGGCATCACTCGGGTCAGTGGCATAAAAGACTTGGGTGACTTGCTTGGCGAGTATAAACGGATCATCAACATGCACAACCCTGTTTAAATCAACGAGTGTGAACCCGTCGTTATCAACTTTAACACCTCGGTCTTCGACCCATTGACACCGAAACACGGGAATGCTCAGGCGAGGACTGTAAATGAGCTCCAAAATTTCTTGAATAACGCCATAATATGACTTTGATGCTATTACAGCCCGGCCATCTCCGGATCTACTGAATTCTTGAGAGGTCGCCACCAACGTCACCCCACTGTTTTGCATCGTGCTCTTATCACTCTGGGATTTAGTATAAAATGTATATCTGTTAATCTCGTATCCTTGGAATGTTCTAACAACAATTTGGGGTCCTTCGCCAAGCAGTTTAACAATTTCAGGTACGGGGTGTGACTGCACTCTTTCTTTCAGCCATCCTATAAAAGAACGATTATGCTCGTTAGTAAGCCACTTCTGACTCCTCGTGTAGTTTTGTTGTTGAAGGATTGTCATGTGCTCATCTATATAGGGAGCAACATCTGTCATGTGTTGTAGTACAATAAAATGTGCCTTTTGTAGTTCATTTAGATCAGCAACTACGGCTCTCAACCCAATTGTCCCGACTCCTTGGAGCCTTCCCTCGTATCGAGATTTTGGAACGCCAATAGGATCCACACCGGTCAAGTAGTTGGTGCAAAAATCAATCACCTCCTCCGTAGAATATCCTTCTATAATGCTGCCTTCGGGTCGATGTCGGTTCCTACGTATTTTTTCAAGATGCCCATGTATCTCTCGAATGGATACATATACCGAAGGAACACGGGACCACAAATCTTAATTTCTCTCACAAGATGAACAACAAGGTGAACCATGACATCGAAAAAAGATGGCGGAAAATACATCTCAAGTTGGCAAAGAGTAACGACGACCTCCTTTTGCAAAGAGTCCAATTTTAGAGGGTCTATCACTTTGGAATTTATTGCATTGAAGAAAGAACAAAGCTTCGTAATGGTTTGACGAACGTGCTTTGGTAAAATTCCCCGAATTGCAACCGGAATTATATGTGTCAGTAAAACATGACAGTCGTGAGATTTCAGACCGACCAGTTTCAAGTCCTTCATCGACACCAACTTCTTAATATTCGAAGAATATCCTGATGGGACTTTTATACCATTGAGGCATTCACAGAAGCTTGTTTTCTCTTTCTTTGACATTGTGCACAGTGCGGGGGGTAGGTATGTGCGCTTCCCTTTCTCCTGCGGTGCGAGCTCGGGTCGTATTCCCATCTCTACCATGTCTTTTCTCACTTTAATACCATCTTTCGTCTTCCCCGGAATGTTCAATAATAAACCAATTAAACTGTCACAGACATTTTTTTCGACATGCATGACATCTAGGCAATGCCTCACTTCTAAATATTTCCAGTACGGTAGCTCCCAAAATATGGACCTCTTTTTCCAAATATTCTTCGGTAGTGCTTTGGCGCATTTTCCAAAAACAACATCAATGTTTTTTACCCGTTCGAAGACACTCTCCCCGTCTAATGGATGACGAGCCACTCCAAGCTCAATTTTCCCGTTGAATGCCATCTTCTTCTTACGATATGGGTGATTAATAGGAAGAAACCTACGATGCCCCATGAATACATTCTTTTGACAATTTTTCAACCTCAGCACCTGCGTGTCATCTTCACAGATCGGGCACGCTTTTGCTCCTTTACAAGTGTAACCCGACAAATTCCCGTACGCGGGGAAATCATTTACGGTGCAAAACACCATGGCCCGCAAGGTAAAGGTCTCTTTCATATACGCATCCCACACCGGGACGCCATCACGCCACAATTTTTGGAGGTCCTCGATTAATGGTGCGAGATATACATCTATGTCATTTCCGGGTTGTCTGGGTCCTTGGATTAGTAATGACATCATTATATATCTGCGTTTCATGCACAACCAAGGAGGAAGATTGTAGATGCATAAAAGAACTGGCCAAGTACTGTGCCGACTGCTCATACTTCCAAATGGACTCATTCCATCTGAGCTCACCACAATCCTAAGGTTCCGCGGTTCAGAACCAAATTCTTTGAAATGTCTGTCAATGTTTCTCCATTGAGGAGAATCAGCCGGGTGCCTTAGTTTACCGTCATTTTTGCGCTCTTCTTCGTGCCAGCGCAATAATTTTGCATCTTTGGGATTCGCAAACAACCGTTTGAATCTCGGTATTATCGGCAAATACCACAACACCTTAGCCGGAGGTCGGCCACTTGTGTCCTCGTTACAATCATCAGTGTCCTGGTCCTTACGACGTTTATATCGTGAAACACCGCATTTAGGACAGACATGCATGGCCTCGTACTCGTTACGATACAATACACAGTCATTCGGACATGCATGTATTCTTTCGATCTTCAACCCCATTGGACATATCAACTTCTTTGCCTGATATGTTGTACCGGGTAACTCGTTGTTATCTGGGAGCATTTCTCCTAAAAGCTGTAATAAGGACGTGAAACTCTTATCGCTCCAACCATTGTCTGCTTTTAAGTTTAATAATTTCAACACAGCTGACAGTTTTGTAAATTTGGTACACCCGGGATACAACGGCTTCTTAGATTCATTAGACAAATTTTGAAATTTATCATAATTTTTATCACTAATTTCATCTTCCACATCACGTAACATATCCTCCAAATTTTCAGTAAACTCGTGTTCTACATTTTCATCAAAATTCCTCTCCATCTCATCATCGTCATTTTCGGGTTCGACGTTAATATCAGAATATTCGGCACTCTCATAATCCTCGTTCCAATCAAGTTCAAAATTATCAGAAATTCCAACATTCTCATCATTCAGTTCACGATTACAATCCTTATTGGCACTACTACTTTCCCCAAATTTCTCACCATGCATGAACCAACATGTATATCTCTTCTTAAATCCCCGACAAATCAAATGAGCTCTAATTTCTTCGATGTCCAAAAATCTTAATAAATTTTTACAATCTTTACAAGGACATAAAATGTCTTCTTCTTTTTTATTCACTCTATAACTCTCAGCAAATTTTATAAACTCATCAACGCGAACCAAATATTCTTCACTGTCACGTCGCATTTCATACATCCAGCTTCGATCCATCTGTAAATTAAATTAAAAAATTTATTTGATCAATTAATCATGCATGGTCAACATTCTCCTTCGTGTACAAAATTTTGGGCTTACAAAGGGCCGGTTTACAATCCTAACCCACTCTTTGAATATTATGTCTCATATGTGAACACATATTAGCGAGATTTAATTAGTATTTGAGAAAAATTCGGCAGCATTTCCCCTTAACTCCCCAAGTATGCGTACAAACCACATACTCGTAGGAGCAATAAGGGAAAATACTGTCGAACTTTCCTCAAATACTAATTAAATCCCGCTAATATGTGTTCACATCCTAAATGAGACATAATATTCAAAGAGCAGTCCCAAAACGGGGACTATCCAAAATTAATCCCTATTGGATTAATTTTGAACGGGCATGGACCTAAAAGCATCTAAAGGTCGGTTATTGGACCACAATACACTAATTAATTACATCTAAAATTAAGAATTCAAGAATATATATATGCATGAAATGACCTAATTAAATAAGCCTAAATAACAGAAAATTAGAGAAAGAAAATGATTTAAATACATATTACTAACCTTAGAAAGATGGAGAGGAGAAAATACAAACTTAATTCAAAGATCTCAGATCTCAGCTGCTGGCCTCGATCAATTCGCAGAAATAAAAAGCTCAGTTCGATATGTATGAACTAAAAACTTGATCAAAACGGCGCTCTGGAAGGAAAGACAATAAAACCCTACACTATTATACACGGCTATTTAGTTATATATCCGTGTAGCTCTCCACCTATTTCTACACGGCTTTTTAGTTATAAAGCCGTGTACAATTATAAGATTTATACACGGCTATATATCAAAAAACCGTGTGTAATGTTCCTACACGGCTTTGTATCAAAAAACCGTGTAGCTCTCTCAATTATTTGCACACGGACCTCTTTACACACGGATTTGTGGTTTCTAATAAACCGTGTAGCTCTCTCTAATAATTCGACACTGATTGTTAACTAATTATCCGTGTAGAAATCGTTCAGATCTTTTGAACTCATGTTTGGTACACTGTTTTTAATATAATTGCCAAATCCGTGTACAATGTGCAGTGTACAAAGCCAGTTTTTGTAGTAGTGTGGTCTCAAATGTCACAAGGCTAATTCTGAGAAAATTAATGGACATATTGTTCATGAGGTCCAATTCTAAGGAAAATATTGTCTAATTTAAAAAAAATTAAATAATATTGATAAGCACTTACCAACAGAAAATTTTAACTAAATAATTTTGAACGTTCGCCAATAAAAAATATAAATTCAAAACTGAATAAATGAAAAACCAATGGGCCTTTTTTTAATTATCTCACGTTTCTATTTTAGGAGATGGTCTAATTTTGCATGCACGAGTCTAGAAAAGTATTAATTATATGGGGTATAATTAATTTTGCACGACTCTACGAGTACCTAACTAATTTTTTACGTTTCTATTATATATATGGGTTCGAATCTAACCATAAAATGAAATCTCAAATTTAAAAAGATAAAAATAGATTGGATCAACTCAAAATAGAACGGACGCATGCAAATTTTTAGAAATACAAGCAATTCAGTAGCGCGCTTTTAAAATCCTCGCATGCATGGATATATATATATATATAAACCTTGTCTAAATTATCTCTACCAAGAATTGCTACGTACATACTTCCATAGTTGGTGCGCTTTTGAGAGGTTTGTCCTATATCCATCCATCCTTTTATTCACCTAGCTGGGTTTAGGATTTAGTTGTACTGCATGTTCTAATAGAAGATGATTTTGATTGTTACCTTTCTTTTCCTTGAAAGCTTAAAACTGAAATTATATATTCAATTTTCTTTCTAGATGGTGAAGTTTTGCCTAATTTGCGTCTTGTTCGTCTCATTTAAAATTCTCATTCTTAAGGAATTAATAATGATATATATAACCTTAATTGTTTCCGGCCGGCTCATTCATTCCATCTAATTTGTCATGAAAAATCAATTATTTAATTAATTTGTTCCGAGACAAATAACAACGTAACTCTTTTTTTTTTAATTTAATATAAAGGATGGGTCGAAATAAGAGGAAACTCGTGACGGTGGAACCCAAACAACGAATGACGACGGTCGACTATAACAAGAGGAAAAATGGTTTTGCAAAGAAGAGGAGAGAATTGTCTATTTTATGCGATGTACCAGTACTTCTTGTCTTATGCGAAACGCTCCCGATAGAAGAACTAATTGAGGATCTTCTTCGTCTGGAGGAAACCCTAATAAATGATTTCCATTATTGGGACAATTGATGTGCCCGTCGACCCGGTAATTAAACAAACTCAGATTTTTCTTGCTTGGATATAATTTGTGTGTGTGCTTGCAAAAGTTGAAATTAACCTCAAGGCTCAATTCAAGCTTGCATCTGGGTTGGTCCTTTCCATGTCAGACCTGTTTACTAACATGCATGTTAACCATTGTTATATATATATATATATATATATATATATATATAGAGATTTGGTTAAATTCACTACGTACCTGTTGGACCTAATGAACAATGTCCATTTTATCTCCAGAAAACATAAATATCTTGTAAACCTAAATTAATTAATTGTTACAACTTAATTTATGAAAATATAATTATATGTACTTAATTTATGATCTCTCATTGCATCTCCAGGATGTCAACTGCATGCATGCTGATGGATGGATCTAATTATGTGCGGTGACATGAATGTGCGATCGATGCAACAAAAAACTACTATATATTTACTGCTTTATTATTCACTTTCTGTAATTTTAATTATGCATTATATAATATTTGTCTCAAGGTCATCAAATCATCCTCAATGCGAACACTTCGTGTTGAGTATTGAACATATATGCTGCCTTAATTCTACACATTTCAGCCAATTATGCTACCATTGGTTATTGTTATTTAAGCTAATTTCTTTTCTTATTATTTCCTACTAAGCTGCATGCTTAGGAAATGCATGTCATTGTTGTAAGAGTCGACAATTATTTGCATTTTATTAATTATATATAAACTTGGATGGATTGATTATGTTTAATTCTGGCATGCATGCCTGTGTATTTTTTTTTCTGAACCTTATACAAATTAATTGAGATTTTTTTTTTCACAAAAAAATTAATAAAATGATAAGTACTTGAATGCATGCGGCGGCACTTATTGTAAGATTGATCACAAAAGAGAAGCATTGTCAGAAGGTTTTGCCTGTTGATCTTTTTTTTTTTTTTTTGATAGCTTGGCAGAAGCTGCCAAGAGCATTAATAGAATTAAAGGTTTGATCTTACAACAATTGCAATGTATGACATAAATGAAATAAGAAGTACAGGACCCCCATTGTAGACAATCCGCGAATGCCAAAATTGAACAGTGCCATGCACTTAGCTAACGCAAATCCAGAAGGTTCAGCAATTCTTTCTCCAGAGGGCCATTTGCTGCACCGCAGTGGCAGCTACGCATTTTGCCTCAATCCTCGCATCTCTAAAAATTACCATATTCCTCTGCTTCCAAATGTACCATGCCACGCATACAAAACGAGAGCACCATTGAAGTTTAGTCATCCCTCCCTTTTGCTTTACCGCACTCCAGGAAGCCTCCCATATCTGATGAACAGATTCCGCTATCCGAAAAATGGGGTAAGCAAGCATCAAGCCCACGTGATACCATACTGCTACTGCATAAGGGCATAGGAATAAAATGTGAAGTATCGATTCAGCCGGGCAATTTTGACACAGTGAGCAGTGTCGCTCCACAAGCATACCACGTTTCCGTAATACATCCCGAGTAGGGAGTTTCCCTTGTAGCATGAAGTAGGCAAAGAGCTTAACGGACGGCGGGATTTTACATCTCCACACGTAAGTGAATTGCCATTTGATTCGGCCTCCTCCACTTAAAATCTGATACGCCGATCGCGCCGTGTAAAAGTCATGGTGATTGCATCGATAGAAAAGATAGGCAAATTCATCAGATCTACAAGGAAAATAATTAGATAATAAGAAAAAGCATTGATTACTAATGTCCATGTTGTCAAGTATATATTAAGTTTATTTTTTTTAATATAATAGTGTGACTTTTGAACCAGTATATATGATAAGAATCATATATTAACAAGCAAATGCGTATCAAATTTGTATCAAGATGAAACATATATATATTTCGAGCTGAGAAAAATGGATGAATTAGAGACAATATATAGTAATAATTATATATAGTGTTTATATTCTCTGTGACAATAATTGGATAAAAGTGAGGATTAAAATTAATACTAACTGTCACAAAATCTTGAAGTCTATAGATCGAGTAAAACTGTCTTGAACAATTAATTGTTAGCAGCTGCCTTAGATTAATTGGGTACCCCCATAAGCTAATTATGAATTTTTCATTAAATAGACTTTAGGGGATTTTCTTTAGTCATTTTCTGCGAAAGAAAACTCAAATTCTTTCAATCTAATTAATTAGCGAAGTCTCTCAAGACTGATCGATGCTTCCTCCTCTCGGAGTCTCAAGCTATATATATATAGCTTGGCACAGTCTGATTTTCACCAATGACACCTCTTTGCAAGTTCTTTGGAGAATTTATAACCACTACAAATTAAGAGTTTAGGCAATTCTTTTCTTTCTTCTGTCAATCTTTGTTTTCTTTTACTTATGACCTGCATGCGAAATAGTGGATCGAGCTTAGCTGCATATATAAGGAAGAGAAGAAAGTATATTAATTTAATGATGTACTTCTCTCCAGCTTACTCACTCTATTTTCATCTGTTCTCATTTTTTTTCTTTTTTTTTAAGGTTAGATGGCATCTGTTCTCATTTCTATATATATCAAATTGTATGTAGGATCAGAGACGGATCGGATCTTAGTACATCCTAAGGGGTGCTAAGCCACTCCTATGATTTCAAAGTTTTAATTATATATATCGAAATTTAATTGGATTTTATTATTTTTAAACGTTATATATATTCTAGGTCCCCTCAATAAATATCTCATGTTTGCTTGTACCCTAGTGATTAGAGCTCTATTTTGTAGTTGAGAGGACACGGGTTTAAATTCCAGTATCCCACTAACCACATTGTACATTTTAATTTTAGCCCCCTATCAAAAATTTCTAGTTCTGCCCCTTTGTAGGACTAATGTAAATTTTAGCAAAATATATTATTACGGATGTTTTTTGATTGAGTAACGTTGAAATCAATTTTTGAACTACAAGCTTCTTATCATCAACAATTAAAATTTATCCAAAAATTAGGTCTATGGGATTCATCTTTATTGAATAATTTGCAATTTCATTATATTTGGTTGGGGTCTGAGCTAGGCTCAGTGTGTGAACTTATAATATAGCAATTGTGCATTTTATAATTTTCAATGGTGTGTTGTACATATAATCGTTTGGTGGGCAATTTATTATAGGTTCGAAAAATAAGTTTGAAAAAAGCTCAAACTCGGAAAGATATCAGGTTTGCAGAATTGCAGCGAATAAAGGAAATAATTTCAAAACATGGGTGACAGACTGGCAGCGAAAAATAAAGTAAATTGTTGAGGCGTTGGGATCTGATGCAGCCATTATAGTCTTTAGTCTTACAGTACGAATTCAGATCCTCTCCGGTACCGTAATAAGAAATCTTTTACAAGCAATGGATCTGGACCGTTATTTTTAACTAAGCACGAACTCAAAGTCTAATAATACTGCCCCTGCGATAGCCCGAATCTCAAAACGGCTGAGAATTAATCTCAAACCGTAAAGTGAAGGGAATCTTTTATAGTATTGGAGAGGATACTTGTCCCTTATAGTACTAGGCGATATATATTATTGCTATATTTTTAATAGCAATTAACTTTTTTTTTTTTTTTAATATTGTAGATGCTTGATTAACTTCTTAGTTATTCATCATTTATTTTTCATACTTCGTGTAGAATGATCCACACAAACACATATATCTCAAAATCTGAGTCCCCAATAATCAAAATAGTGCTTTCATCAGTTCGGCAGGTTAAAAATTCGTGATTCGGTATAATTTGAAAATGATTCGGTACCACAAGGAAGCAAAAAAAAAAAAAACAAAATTAAAACAAAAATTCGTGTTTTATTCGCGAATAATTCGTGATTCGCTTTTATTAAAAATAAAACGTATTATACGTTTTTTTTGCGTTTTATTTGGTGTTTGGTTCGGAAATGTAAAAAAAACGAATATATCGCGAACCATGTTACTATAGTAACTATCAAATAAGTATATCCCTCAAAAACTTTGAAATTCCGTATTTCCTCTATATTTCATAATATCATATTTATTTCCAAAATTTAAAAAACTCACAAATTACACATGTTATTATCTTTTCTATTAGAACTATTTTAAATTTACAAAGTACCTATTTTGCCCTTTATTAAAAAGTTAAAAAATTAGCGTATTTAAAAATAATGTCAGTATTCTAATTGGTCAGTTTACGCGAGCAAATAATTCATCTCTCTACTTTTGATCCATACACAGTAACATTTAGGGAGCATTTGGTTTGCGCTATAGATCATTCCATGAAATATTAGAATTTCAGATAATGTAATACCAAGGAATATTAGTCAAGTAATGTGCTATTACCATGTTTAGTTTTGAATGACTATCGCTTTCAACATTCCAAGAATTATATGATAATACTGTTTGATTTAGTATAAATTGCAATCGGGAATCAAGAAAATCAATGATAACCATGATTTATGAAATCGTAATTGTAAGGTAATCACACATTAACATATATATTCCCTTACCATTTTGCTAAACACGATAATGGAAAAAATAGCACTGGGATGGTAGAAAATCGCCTTCCAAAAGAGTGAACCAAACGCCCCTTAAGTGTACTCTTATGTAATGCATCAGAAGTAAAAAATTAATCATTTGCTTTCGGAAAGTCAACCAATGAAAAAACTAACATTTTCTTAAACATAGTAAATATTTTTAATTTTTTTAATAAAGTGTAAAATGAATTTTAATATAAAAGACAATAAAATAAGTAAATTTATGAGTTTTTGGAATTTAGAAGGGTAAATGATATTATGAATTTTGAAATTTTTGAGGAATATACATGAAATTGATTCAGAAAAGAGATAAAAAGAATTTATTCAGAATTGAACTTTTGTTGATTGGAAACTGTAAGTCAAATAAAATAATTCAATGTTGAGCATTAAAAAAAAACGCAAGTATAATTTACAAAATATGCTATATAGATTGGTCAAAGAAGGAAGATAGAATTTAGAGAGATGCAGTGCAGCCCTAGTTCACAGCAATATTGGAAAGAAAATATTGCAAAAGCGATAATGTAAGAGCAAAAGTGATAATTTAAGAACTAGTACAATCCAGATTCCATTGGACCGTGTAAGAGCAAAAGTGATAAATCGAGAACAATATCCTCTCCATTACTGTAAAAGATTCTCTTCATTTTACGGTTTGAGATTAACTCCCAACCGATTTGGAATTCGGGCTGACGGAGGGGGCAGTATGATTGGGCAAGGCAATTCGTGTCAAGTTAAAAAGAACGGTCCAGATCAAGTAATTGTAAAAGATTCCATATTACGGTACCGGGGAAGATCTGAATAATTCATAAATCGATGTGTGCCTAGAAAACGGCCTTTAAAAATAGAGACTACTTGCGTATTTTCATCAGGGCGAAATTCGTTTTTTCTCGCGAAATCTCTTTCCTTCGGACGTGATTTATTCTCGCGATTCAGCCTTTCAAAATCGCGCCAATTGAAATCATTCGCTTCACTTTGGCTGATGACAGAGACAGACCGTCAGACGCTACTCGAATTCGTTTACCATTTCGCGTTTTGAGGTATCACGTCGCCGTTCCGATCATACCCTAACTCCCGGTTCTATTCCACGAAATTTGGCATGGCCGACGACATCGATGCAGTCATGGCGCTCGACCTTCTTCCTTCCTCCTCTACTTCCTCTACTACCTCCACCAAGTCCACCTCTTTTAAACCCTTGCGTTTCCGTCCCAAACCCAGAGGCGCCACCACAGTCCCCGCTGCTACTGCTAAAACCCCTATTAAACCTACAATAGAGCCCAAGGACCCTATAACGACTCCTCCTGTTCCTATGTCTTCTTCTCCAGATATCAACCCTAAAATGGAACCCGTCACCATCCCTAAAATAGAGGCGCATGTTGAGGAGGAGGATGAGGTGGAGCGGGAGATTGATGTGTTCTTCACCCCGAATGAAAATGAAAGTGAGGTAATTTTTATTTTTCTTTTGGGACTACTTCATAAGATTGCATGGCCATGTGAAGCATGCAGATCATTGTCTCCATTTTGCCATATCAAGTAGAGACCCTAACTTTGCTTTGATACCCTGTCAGTATAAGAATCCAGAAATAGTTCTTTAACAAGTGTATATCTTTTTTTTCCAAGAGGACAAATACATTATTGAAGTATGTATGTATCTGAAATTTAAATTGAGAAAGTAATTTAAAGTGAGATGATAATACAAGATATATATTGTTTAAATCTATGACATTTTTTAACATCCGGAAGATATAAAAGATTTGAAATTGCAATCCAAATTTTCCCATGGAAATTTGTTGTTTGAATCAAAATGTTTTAATAAATTAGTAGGAAATCATTTTGCACTATTTTTCTTACAAATGATTCCCTCTTGCAGATCTATGTTATGCAATATCCACTCAGACCGAATTGGCAGACTTATGAGATGGAGAAAAGGTGCACAGAGGTAAACTTATGCCAGTACTTGTTTTTGTACTTTTGAAATTAATGTGATTGTGTGCTTAATTAAAATTTGTAATTATTATAGGTGCGAATGATGCCTAAATGTAGAAATATGGAAGTGGACCTCCGTATAGATGATGACCATCGAACTTTTGATGCTGACATCGCAAGGCTTTCAGGAAAAGAGAAGCAGGTCAATTGCATTTGTTTTTCCCCTGATATGACAGTACTTTGACTTGTGTCCTGACCTTTCACCCATAATTTGATCACTTATCTTTTCCGTACCACAAAGCAGCTTCTGTGAAACTGTGATAAGACAGTCGCACGTGCCCCCCTACCAGCCAAATCAGATAACACAGAAGAAAGTGAACATAAGGGGTTCTGGAACGGCGAGGGGATGTTTATTGTATCTAAATAGAAATCTGGCAAAACAGGCTTTGAATTTACATAATAACAACCAACAATAACATCAAATTAATGTTTCTCAATTATAACAATTTTATTTGATCAGAATGACCAAATTGCCTCCAAAAAGAGGGAAAGTGATGCCATGACCTGTCCATCAAACCATGGGTCCCAGCTACCAAAAATCGTTTTATTTTCTTTATTTTAGTTATATTTATACCGATGGAAAAACAAAAGATCTTGTTGGTTCTGAGTATTAACTTTTATATTGGATGCAATGTGCCTTCTTTTATGCTAGTCATATGGTTTTGAATATCGCAAATAAGAGAAATCTTGGTGTTATTTGAAATATTGTAAAATGTTGGGTTTGATTTACAGCAGGCCCTTCTTCTGACATTATTTCATTTGGTGTTACAGACTCTAAGGTCACTAGTGGCACCGTCTGCAACTGACTATGCCGTCGGTATCTTGAGAAATAACCAGGCAAGTTATTCTCTTTGCATTTTATTTGACTCTCTTTTATATGTTGCTTAAGTATGTTTGCTAATTTTTTAAGTATTGTCTTTATTTACGTTACAGATACACCTGAACCTGATTAATGGAGTTGTTCAACTGCGGCCAGTAATAATATCAGATCATGAAAAGAGAAAGCGTACTGCACAACAAATGGATCCAGAGAAAAAATTGCAGGACTCAACACCTAGTAGTAAGATGGTTAGTTTCTCTTAAGCTAGGACCCCTTTATTTGAGAAACTTTTTAGTTCATTGCTGGTATCTGTACTGTCCATTCAACACAGCAGCTCAGACTAGTATAAATAGTACCAAATGTATGAGTTGGTTGAATTGGTTTTGCTACTGTGCTGCTGGTAGGGTAGCTCTAGGCTAGGTCATTTGTTCTAATAAATATCTTTATTTGGCCGGTAGAAAATTTTGGCAGTTATCTGTAGTAAGAGAACATTTTTTAGAGGTTTCCTTTACTTCTTTTCTTTTATTGATTTTCCATGATTTTCACTTGGTTAATTTTTGTATAGGCAAAGACAGAACCAGGGGATTCAGCACAAACTGATGATGAGGATGAGGTAAAGTTCAATTGGAACTCCTGTTTATGATTAAAACATCTCTTGTTTGTATAAGAAGTTTTTAGGCGACTCTGAATAAGGTCTGTTCTTAATTTTACATTTGCAAACAATTGTTAAGAAGGTCCATTCAGATTCAATGAAAAGGATTTTTCATTTGGTGGATGATCTTTCATTCGAAGTAGTATGATCTTTTCTGCTGGGATATTGAAATGGGTGAAAATATAAGTGAGGTTTAAACAAGGAATTTAGATTTCCTCTTATAAGTTATACAGGATAATTGAGAATATTAAAGGTAATTAACCATAATTCTGATATTTTATATCATCTTATGCTGTGATATGCTTTTGATGTTTTCTTTATTAAATAATGTGAATGTGCAGTCATGGGTCCCACTTGAGTTCCTTCCAGAAAGCAGCATACTTTCAAATGAATATTACCAGAAGATGGTTACACCTGAGCACACAAAAATAGAGTTCAGAATGAAGCAGTACGATATTCTTACAGACTATATTTTATTATCTAGAATTTAATTCCTTCCTATGCATTTTCTTTCACATATAGAATAGTAGTTCAAATTGCTTTTTGTATTTTTCAAATATTTTCTTATACAAGTATCCTATAACTGTAGGTCTGATTATATGGGAGCACTATGCCCTAGAGAATCTATTAGTCGTAGAAAAATGAAAGAAGCTATTATCAGGTTGATTCCATCTTTGATACAGTTAACTCTTTTCTTTCCAATGTATTTTAAGCACAGGTAACTAATTAGTTGTGGTATGGTGTTGGTACAGGGAATTAAGAAAGCTACCCTTGGAAGAGCGACTAAAGAAGTGGTTTACTGAGGTTTTAGTTTGACTATCTTCTTTTACTTAAAAATTAAATATTCAGTGCTAATTTAGAAATATGTCATAGGCTTATAGCTTACTCTTCATATCTCTGATCAAGTATTTCAATATTAGCAACTCATCTGAAATATTGGCTCAAAGCAGTAGTAGTAGGGGTGTGAATGGAATGGCTATGGTAATTTTCATTTTATTGTGTGGGTATTGTGTGGGTACAGATACAGATATGGATGTCAAAGTTCAAAACCAAATCATCACCTAAACAGAGATGGATGCAGAACGATAATTGACAGATACAGATACAGATATTGAACAGATTACTGACGTACTACTTAGAAGTTGCAAGTGTACCAAAAAGAAGCATTTTAGAATAATAACATAAAGATTTTAATTTGCAAAATAAATAACAAACCTTCATGCTAGATATTTCATAATATCTAACAAGTGTACAAAATCTGGAAGTATTTAGCAAAAAGGAAAAAAGATTTAGGGTTTAAGATAGGAAATTTCACATCTTGTTAGGGACAACAATTATCCATAGCCATATATGCATCTCTTTTTCTATCAATGTGGATACAGATAATTAATACTGATACAAATGTGGATATAACAATTTTTTTTTATCAATATGTATGTTCAATTTTCGCTCCTAAATATAGTTCATATTAGTATGGTATGAGTCAATCTTCCTGATTTCTTAAGCTTAGGTTATTTTTCAATCAAGCGTCAATTGAATGAAATATTTTCCTTCATCGATTCATTTTCGTGCAGTTCTGCCTCAATAAGGATATAAACTCTGTCAATTGAATTCCTTTGTTTAAACTCAATAATACAGGTTACTCAGTTGAACCGATTTGACTTCATTGAGTATCTTTTGGCTCCTGTTGAGCCTGTGGAAGAGGTTTTACAGCAAGTTCAGATGCTAGCAGATCTAATACGTGGAGTATGGGTCACCAAAACCTCTCTACTTTATGAGGGATATGAGGCCATGGTAAGGGACTACATTCTCTTACACTTCACAAAAAGCAACTCAATCCCTTATGAGAAATTAACAGCCAATCTTGGCCGAGATGTGGTTAATAAAGTCCTGAGACCCCTACTGGAAAATTTGATCATTCCAAGGTCAAAACAAGGCAAAGTCAAATTTAAGGGCTCTCCTGACCCCACATTCAGAAAAAGGTACTGTAAATAATATGCAATATTTTAGAGATTGATTTGTTGATTTTTCTGTTCTGTTTGTTTCTTAAACATTTTGTTGGGGTGCCAATGGCTACCAATCTTTTTATCTGTGTTTTGTGTCTGGGTTAGTAGGTCATTCCCTGAAACCTGACCAAGTCTAGTGTTTATTTTAACTTCTGATTTCTGAAGTAGTAAGAAGGGTCTTAATTAGTCTAAAAGTATGTACAAGAAAAGAACTGAGACCAAAAAAATTAAGCAAAGATGTATTTAACAATTCTTGAACCTGTGTGCTTGGTCGACCCAATTGGCTAGTAAGAATATTTTAGTCCTACCCAGGTGAAACTGGTATTGTATAGCCAGCAAGTTGCACTCAAAACTTCCTGTAGTAGGTATTAATTTCTTAGTTTTCACTTTAAACAGGCATCATGATGTTGTAAAAGGGCAGGTGGCAGCATGGTCAGCTCGAGAGGAGATCATCTTGGAAAGGGTAAGAGAATTCAATAAAAATGGTGTTTCAGGGACTAAAAGAGGCAAAACCATATAGGTGTACGTTTCTCAAGGTATGCTTTTTGTCCTTTGAGCTTGATAAATTAGAGGTAAACCACTCTCTATTTTCCTTAAATTTATTTTTTCAATTCAATACAAATTTCACCATTAACAAGGACCTGAGGTCATATGCTTGCTTGCTCATGCATCACTGATTAACACTTGCATACACATCAATCCTCACTGACAAAAATCGATTAACATGGTACTTACTGAGTTAACTTTGTATATATTTTGTTGTGCAGTTTCCAAATTTTCTTTAACAGGCTAGCTAATTGAAGAGAGATTTTAAACTAATCATTTCTTAGACTGGTGGAAATGGATTAATTCTTCAGACAGACATTGTTGCTAATAGTTTCTAACATAGAATGTGGATCTCCGTGTTGTAGTTAGCAGTGCGTTATAGCAAATCTTGGCTTAATTTTTTAAGGCTTCTTCATTGTTAATTTTTTCTTTTGTTTTTATCTGTTGAGCATGTTGATATATATTCTGTTGAAATATGAATACAATTTTTTTTGGCGTCCAGATTCCTAAATTTCTAACAAGCTATGCAATAATTTTGCATATGCTTATGAAATTGAAAATCATGTGTGACCTTTATACTGATTTCACAGTCGTGACGTTAGTCACTGTCAGTGGATTCTAACCCGGGTATATATGGTGTATTACATTATTTTAGTAGTTAGGTATATTCAATTTTAAAATAGATAATAACATTTTCATATTTGAAATTTTTTACCAAAGCTTGAATTTGTCACAAGCAAGTGCTTTGATGTAACTTAGTTTTTGATGTGCAGACAAATGCCCCTTCGATCAGGTGCCGCTCGT
Source organism: Carex littledalei (assembly GCA_011114355.1). Classification (NCBI taxonomy): domain Eukaryota; kingdom Viridiplantae; phylum Streptophyta; class Magnoliopsida; order Poales; family Cyperaceae; genus Carex; species Carex littledalei. The sequence goes on along the minus strand of CM022089.1, from coordinate 14,496,283 downwards.
TGCAGAATATTATCAATTTCAGTAAACCCAGTATCCGCTGGTTCATACTAATAAATAATATAGTAGAAATAGGCAGGTCACCACATGGATGTATTTAAATTTTATGTCAAAATAAATATGCACGATTAAATGACAATCGATCTCCAACAAACGAGATATATTTTGTTTGGTCAAAATCAGATCAGCACAGGTATGGAAATACCAAGATCTCAGATTAATATCCAAAATAGAAGCGCTCTTGGAAGAAAATCCGAATCTAGCTTGGAGGGGACGGTGAAAACAAATACTCTCGGAAGCGCTAGTTAAAATTCATCGTTCTCATGTGAACGAATCTTGATGTAAATCTGATGCCTGCTGTATCGAAGTGTACCAGGCAGTGTACTTTGCGAACCGATATTTTTATATCCAAAATTAAATACAAATTATTAATTATACCCAGCTTAGTTGGGTATTTTTAAAAATGCTCAAACCGGTCATTTTTTGGCCGGTTCTAATTGTTTTTCTAACCGGCCAAAAAATGATCAGTCTCAATTTAAATCCCAACCAGCCAAAAAATGAAACTACAGGGAACAAACTCATCGTCCGATGTTGGTAGATCTGAATCAGTCACAACTGACGAAGTGCTAGCCTTACCAGTAACCTTACCAATATAAGTACCAGGAATAAACTCATCTTTCGTTGCTGGCGGCTCTGGATCAACTTTTTTTTTTTTTCCAAACCATAGCCATAGGGGTTTTCCACAAAATCATCGTCTGAAATTTCAAACCGAATAGGTCACCTCAGAAATTTCTCCATAAAACAGACTTGACAGTTTTTTTATTCCCGAAACATACTTGATAGTTCTTTTTTTCCTCGTTCTTTCCTCAACCACTTATTGATCTTCCTCTGGATACTTGTCAATTGGACGATTTACCTCGATTGTTACTGTTCATCATTCTCGTCTAAAATCACCAAATAATCGCCTGAAATCGCTTTTCTCTTCTTCCTCTTTCTCTTTCTCTTTCTCTGGAGTAAGAATGAATTGTGAGTGGACATGAGAGAGAAAACTGTCTTATATAGGAGTTTTTATAGCAGAACGCGGCGGTCAAGTATCAAAATCAAATCGCCCCAACCTGGGACGGTTAGGGTTTTTTTAAAAAAATTCATCTTGGGGGCATATTTGCTATTTTTTTATAGTATTAATAAAAATTTCGGCTATATTAGAGTTTGATGGATAATTGGAGAGGTATAGCGAACAAAGAAATAAATAAAGAGCTAGAGAGATTGAAGAATGAATTAATTTTTTGTCACTAATATAATAATTGTTATTTTTTTGTTAAAAAGTTCCTATTAATATGATGATGCGTCTCAAATTTATGTCGTTTTTATAAATCGAGATCATTTAATACATTGCTTTACCTGTATTTGCCGCGGCTTCTTCGCAATTAGTCGAGGTGGATCACCATATAAGTTGTGCTAACCGGTGGATGACTAGATAGCATTGGAATCGTCTAGGATAGACATAAAAATTTGTGGCTACGAGATCGAGTCGAATTTTTTTTTTCGAAAATAGCTTGTTCAATACAGATCTGAGCTGGCTCTAGGAGTGCAAACAGATCGGGTATTATCTGTCTAGATCCGAATCTGTATTTAAATTTTTGTGAATTCAAATAGTCGGATACGGATAGTTTGCAGGTACGGCTACAAATACGGATATGACTTATGCGGATATGGATACGGATATGATTTCAATTTTGAAAATGGATACGGATTCGGATACAAATAATTATCCGTATTCGTAAATTTAATTTAACGGATATCCATTAGCACAGTTTAGCATCTGGTAAAAAATTTTCTCCCCCTCGATTTCTCTGGATCCCAATTCTCACCGTTTGGACTTCTTCTCTCTCGCTAAGCCATCCCCTTCGCTGTCAACTTCTCTCATGTCCTCTCACTATCGCAGTATCGCTGATCCCTCTCTGCGCGATCTCCTAAAATCGCATTGCCTAGTGCATTTGTGACGCATCACCCCATGTTTGTATCCGTGCAATGAAAATGTTTTAAGTCATGAGTATGCATAGCACCCTATTCTACGTGGTAATACTAGAATGAGTAGGGAAGAGTCTTATTATGTTTATTCCAGCAAATAAAATTGAACAACTTCCTGAGCATTGATATATAAAGAAAATGATAAATTTTGACACCTTTAATCCAAGAAAATTTACAAAACATATTGATTAGGCGTTTTATTTAAGGGACATTGAGTAAAATACTTTGTGGGATGAACATAAAATTTTTCCAAGGTATGACCTAAATGTTCTTCCAAAATTTATAAATTATGTCCAAAATCTCATGTTAAATTTCATTTATGTGAACATCCTTTTACAAATTTCTTATGCGAATTTGCTTAAAGATAAGATAAAAACTCAAACATAATAAATATGATAAATGCAAAATGAATATCCGACAAAAATAGAGTCTTATAAGATTTGAATACTGCCGAGGTTTGGAATGTTTTGATTAAAGGATCCACGACTTCGTCAATGGATAAGAAGGAATCCAAACTGAAAGCAAAAGCGAAAAAAGGTGCAAGCTCCCACCTCTCCATGGAAAACGCAAAAGCCGGCGTGGGCTCGTGTCGGGTGGAAAGAACACCTGCACGATCAATCAAACAATGAAGAAATATGGTCTGAAACGACCTTAAACTACAACCATGGTCCGAAATGACCTTAAACTACAAGGATGGTATGAAAAGACTTTAAACTACAGCCAAAACCAAGTCCCAACCAGGCGAGGTCCGAAAAGACTTTAAACTACAACCATGGTCCAGAAGGCTCCAAGATATAGCCGAAACCACGAACATGACCAATACCCGATGAATTCCCAATTCAGAAGCAACACAACAGAAGTTTGATCAAATTCTGACTATTTTGTCAAGGAATTAAAGGCAACGCCTTTCCAACCTCTTTAGTATATAAGTTACTAGCATGGTTCCTACATTCTCTCTTGTCTGTAATACTTCCTCGGCTAGACAGGATCCTTTAAGTGTATATTCGGGCTAAAGTCACTGTCTAGGCTCCCTACAGTAGACACAAGGGCTCAATTACCTAGGCAAACCCCCGGAGAATGTACATTTAAACCGCACACCCCACCATGCAAGTGTGAGTACAAGAGAGACAAGGAAATGTGTATCTTGATTGCGAGACAGGACTAAAGATAATGATCAAACCAGCTTCCAAACTTTAGCGCCAACCTAACTCTGGACAGTTACAAGAAAACATAGAAATATGTTAGCTAAGAGTTTAGAATAATTAAAGGGATGGTCCGGAAAGACCTTAAACTACACCAACGGTCCGAAAAGACATTAAACTACATTAATGGTCCAGAAAGACCTTAAACTACACCAACAGTTCGAAAAGACCTTAAACTATAACCGAAACCAAAGTCCAACTTGACATGACCCTAGAAGACCTCAAGCTACAGCCAAAGCCAACCCTGCTTAGCCAAAGACCCCAACGAGAAGCACACGAGACAAACCGGACCAAAATCCAAGGTTATGCCTACAATAAGGCCCACTTATCTAAACCCTCAATTTGCAAAATTACCCGCATGGTCTCCGCATTAGATCAAATATAGATTCCCCTGTTTGTAATCCCTTTTCAGGCTAGACAGGTCTTTTCCCCCGAGTGTATGTTTGGACAGTCACTGTCTGGGCCCCTGAACGCGTACAAGGGATCAATTCACCCAGATAAACCTTTGAAGAACACACATTCAACATCACCCAACTATGCAAGTATTAGCAAGATAAGATAAAGATAACGTACCTTTTGAAGTAGACGTGATCGAAGACGATAATCAGACCTGCTTCCGAGCTCAATGCCCAATATGGAGTTCAAATACCTGAGATTCGAACAAGAAAGGTAACTCAGAAAGAATTCCATAAAGTTCGAGAAGAACACTGGGAGCACCTGGCTAAGCTGTTCAATCCTAAGGTCTTCACACCTCACTCAGGTGGGGTCATTTGTTTGACCCTAAAAAGTCAGGATTTAAAAAATAATAAAATAATTTGAAGCTCACGGTTTTGAGTTCAATTGAAATGATATTTGTTTTGCCGAATGTAAGCTGCTGGCCGAATCAAATATAATTGGGTTGGCCGAATAAAATGATTGAAGTGATTTTTGAGCTGCTTCAATTGGCTGAATCAGATAAATTTTTGAGCTGCTTCATTTAGCCGAAACAATCAGCTGCTTCAATTTTTGAGCTGCTGGAGCTAGCCGAACCAAAATTCATATTTGTTGGCCGAATAAAATAATTGAAGTGAAGAAATTAGAGCTGCTGCATGGCCGAATTGAGATGATCAAAGGCTTCGGCTAAATTGAAGGCTGGTTTAATTAGATGGACCAAATTAAGTTGAAGTCTTCGGCCAAATTAAAATGGGCTAGCCGAATTATTGCAAGGCCCAAAAGAATGAAAATGCTCTAGAATATGCTATAGATATTTTTGGTCCAATGGACATATATCACATGATCAATGAAGATGCCAAAATGCTCTAGAATATGCTCTAGATATTTTTGCTCCCATGAACATATGTCACATGGCCAAGAATATTCCTTTCAATCTTGAGGGATAAGCATGACCATTTGAATGCATCTAAACCTTTGGATGAGATTTAATACAAATGAATGGTGGAGATCATGCCAACAAGGCTCCTCTAAACCCTAGGCTCTACCCATTGCCTAGCCTATATAAATTCCTCATTTGAAGTGAAGAGAAGACAACATATACACCTCCACAAGGCCGAATTCTACAAAAATTAGGATAAGGCAGCAGCCACTACATCTTGTATTTCCAAATACACAAGCCACACAAGGCCTAAATCACACACACAACACATAGAGCAAAGCTTTGAAGCTCCTTCCTCCAAAACCCTCTTCTTCTCATCCAAAAACCAAATAGAAATAGATAGAAATCCAACTCTTTTAAAGATGTAGTGCCTTAAAGGCCTTGATGTACATGTAAATGGAGCTATGGATCAATAAAACATGTTTATTGAAGTTTAAAATCTATTTCTTGTTTCTTGATGTTCATTCTTTTGATCTTTTTTTTTTGCTTGATTCGATTTGCTCTTTTACTTTCTTCATCTTTTTCATGGCATGAATTTTGGATTCTTAGTTTCAATGATAATTATGGATCTAAGTTCTAAAAATAATAAAATCATTTATTTTTCTTGCTATAATCAATGTAGTAATGGATGAGATTTCGGGTTTGAGTCATTTTGAGTAAATAAAACTCTCTTTGTTGTAATCAATGGAATAATAGAGAGAATAATAAAGATGAGGCATAACTCAACTTAATAGTTGATAAAAAACAAAACAAAGCCTATGATTCTATCAAAAATCTCTTCTTTTTCTTTTTTCTTTTCTTTCTTTTTCTATCATAAAAACCAAATGACACATAAAATACACATTAAAATAAAATATAAAAATAGACTATTTCATATTATAAGAAATATAAAAAAGAACGATATTGGGGGTTGATGTTTAACTACATCCTCTTATTTATCAAAATCTTTATATATTTCTTTTCATGTGAAATTGATTAAAAGTGCAAAACTCATGACAAAGAATTTAAAGAAAAATAAAATAAATGATATGTTAGGGATTGATGTTTAACTACTGATCACTCAAAAGAGAGCAATGTTTCTTTTAATATTTATAAACTCGGAAATACTATCGGTTCGGACTGCAAGCGCACAATCCTATCGAGTAGTATATTCGAGGTCGATCCACAGGGAATATTGGTTCAGTGCTTTGAGCGATCGAATCACAATCTTTCGAAAGGCTAGACGAAATCTGAAAATTGAGAGATGTTGTTGTGATCAATGTAAATTAGGAAGCAATTAAAAGTAATTAAAATAAAGATAGAGATGAGAATTCCTAGGGTTTCGGCACACCGTTGCTACTTGATCCGCCTTGATAATATATTCCTGTTGCGTCTGATTTCCTGTTGTTGTTTTATGAAAGACACTACATAGGTCATTACGATTTATGTTACGCAAGAATGACAGATCTTTCATCGAGATTCTACATAGGACACTGCGAGTTTCCTTACGCAAATGACTGATCTCTAAAAATCTCAAATTACTACACAGATCACTGCGAGTTTCCTTACGCATGTGATGGAATTTGGTTCGCGTTTTGTTGGTCTGGTTTATGGTTTCCCCGCTAAGGTTTTCTTCACATAAATCTAATAAATCTCAATGAGGCTAATTCATACAAATAGTTTCTCTTGCCATTAAAGTATTGTCACTACCCTAACGGACTCAAACTAGATTATTGAAGTTAGATGAGGAGATAATAAATCACAAAAGCATTTGGATTCAACAACAATAAATCATAATCAACAGAAATATATATATCAAAACATCAAGAGTAACAAGGTTTACTGCCTAGCCCTAAGAAAATGAACTTAGCCGCGGAACGGCATTGTTACAAGCACTCCTCTCTTCTCTCTTTAATCAAATCTAACCCTAATTACAAAGATAACTATTCCTTCTGCCTAGGGGCCTTATATAGGAGTGGAGGGACGTCTAGAGGTTGAGTAGGGGCTAAGAAACTGATCTGGAAACAGCTGTCGGCAGTTATTCTCCAAGGGTCGCCTTCGGTTACGGACCGTATTAGGTGATACGGTCCGTATTAGGACCTTGACGGTTAGGGTTTAATGCTTCCAGCGCTATCTTTTGGTCTGTGCTAGGCCTGGTCCGTATTAGGCAGTACGGACCGTAACAGAGACTTCGTCGCTGATCCGATTGACCCGATTCTAGCTCCATTTGGTGTAAAATAGTCCCAAAATCTGTTTTCTGCAATAAAACATAAAGAAGGGTGACAGTAGCCTTTTTCTCTAATAAATTAAACATAAGTGTGAGAAAATATGCAAAACCTAAATCAAAACCCTACGTAAATCATCATTATTTTGACTCTGATCAACTACATCTCCTATACATGTTATTTTGGACCTTTTAAGGACTCAAATGCATTAAAAGGAAAATAAGGCAAGTAATATACTAAGGATTGATGTTTAACTACATCTCCTTATGTGTATTATAAACCTTATTTATCTTTTAATAAATGACCTAATTGCATAATGGATGATTGAGAGAGCAAATGAAAAGAGGGTCATCTCAAAACCCTATGAAATGATGCTCCATGATCTTTCATACACCACCATCCTACCAAGGTATGTGTGAGATAACATTATATAATTTTCTAAGGTTCCTTATGCATATTCATCATGATGTTAATGGTACCAATGATTCTTTTGATTCATGATAGCCAAAGTATGGTAATTAACCCATTCATGGTTCAAATAAACCAAAACCATGTTGGTACCAAGTCCAAGTTAAATCAAACCAAATACCTAATGGTATCTCAAAAGCCCCAAATGACCCTCCATGACAGATCAGCCAACGCAGGCTGATCACAAGTCCAAACCAGAAATCTATTTGAACAGTTAGATAGAGGACCCAAAAACACACAATTTAGACCCAAAGTTTACAATTATAGCATTTTTTAGGCATTTTCTATGATTTTCTAAAGTTCAGTCTTCGAAATATGAAAAAACCAGCAAAATACCAGCACAGCTTTCCAGTTTACCCTGTGTTTAAACCCCTTTCTGGTATAGCTAGGAAGCTCCAAATCTCATGAAATTTTACCAGTGTGTAGAGCATCATTTCTTGAGAATTTTATATAAAGAACATCAAATTTGGTTCAGCAGATCTCTCAGAATGATTTTTCAAAGTTAATACTTTCTGAAAATAAAAACTGCACAACTCAAGTTCATTGCTGTTTTCCTTTTGCTTCTGACTTTACATAGTCTTTAGGTACAGAAATAAATCTTCAAAATTCATGAAAATTGACAAAGTTATAGTTTGAACTCTCCTCTTTAAATCCATATAAAGAATACAATTTTTGGTGTAGCCAATTGTCGGAAAATGGTCTTCAAAGTTCAGTAAAACAGAAAACTGCTGCTCCATTTACCAGCAGACACCTTTGCACGAAAACACACATTTGGCATAGCTATGAATTGAGTTTTGCAAAACTGTTATACAGGCATATAAATCATGACTAAAAAAACATTTTCATATGCAGGATACAAGATTTGGTGTAGCCAACTGGTGGGAATCGACCTTCAAAGTTCAGCAGTTCAGAAAAACAGAAAACTGCTGGTCACCACTTGGCATTTCCGTTTGACATAGCTAAACACCATGAAAAATCATGAAAATTGGCTGACTTGTAGTCTTGACATCACAGTACAAGGCGGGAAAATTTTAGTTAAAACCATAAAGTGAAATGAAAGATATGAAGTCTCAAAAACTGACCAAACTGGTAAAAACTGCACATGTAAAAGTAGCAGCTTCCACTTTACCCGTACCTTGAAATAAATGCGGTAAAGTTTCTATATGCCCTCCAAATCTAACATTTCACGTTTGCAGGTTAAAATCATACCATCACATAACCAAATCCCATGAAAAAGTTGTTGTTGTTGACTTAAAGCAGTTCCTCTGAAGTGTCTACAAACCCAATTCGCAAAAAGAATCAAGTCGAAACCACGAAGAACATGAAGGCAGCAGTAACGAGAGGCCCTCAACATAGATTTTGAAGGCCCAATGCGAACCTCAAAACCCGGATTGAAAAAGAATTGGAACTCTTTTTCAAACAGACCCTTCTGACAAAAAGAAGTCATAAGCGCAGTCCTTGGACATTCACAAATCAGTCTCTGGCGCCTTATAAACTTCTCAAACAAGTCCCTGGAAGCCTAAATTGCTCTCTAAACCCTGCCAAAAACCCAAATCACATGTCCAACTCCTTCAGAAATTGCCAACAAGTCCCTGGAAAGTTTGAAACTTCACAATTAAGCCCTTTTTGGCCATAACTTCTCCATTTCAAGTCGAAATCGACTCAAACCACCTCCAAATGAACCCAAATTAAATCCTCTATGTCTCTAAACCAAAATTGAACATGTTCAAGCATCAGCCAAGTCCTGAAATGACCAAAATACTATTTTCCTTAAATTTAAATGCTTCTCTTCATGAATAAAATATAGATGAAATATTTGCACACTCCTTAAACAAATAAATTAACATAAAATACACACACAAACGCATGTCAATATTGAGAATCATCCAAATCCAAAAAACCAGTACATGAGCCCCCTCTTTTAGCCCCATTATTCAATTTACGAAAAGTAGGCACAAATTCCGGAATGAATGAGGTGTTCAGTATGGCTTGGAAGGGTTATCTGATGTAATTAACAGCGGGGGCTTGCGCCCGCTGGGAGTTAAACGTCCCCACAATCATTAAACTCTCTCGATATACTGATCATGAACAGTAGGTCCGTCCGGGGTGAACCAGAAGGAATAGTAGAAAGAAATAGATGTTTCAAGTTTGATGTTTTCTACATGTCTTAAGAAACAAAGAGCATTGAACCTTGAGACATTTAACACGTATGCACACACCTTCCCTCTTGTGCAACTTTCTGCGCCCTACAGTGTTGTTTAACGCTATCCGTAACAAGTAGCTATAACAATGACATTTCAATATACATGACTTTTGCAGAGGAGAGATGTTCACCAAGACTACTATTGTCCCTCGTATTTAAATACGAGTAATAGTATCACTAGGCCTCTTGATAAAGTAGGGTTATCAGCGCGCGGTATGATTAAAGAGTTAATCATATTTGATAATCTACTTAAGATCGAGAAAATATTAAGTCTGTAAGGATGACACATACATACCTTAAAACTGATATGATACTATGAGACATAAGAATTAATACGAGTAAATTGTTTACTGGATCGTGATATTCTATTGTACAAAATCATCTGTGTCAATTGGGTAATCATAATACATTCTGCCAGATGCCGCTTATGATTTATAGAATTAAAAGGAGTTTTAATTTTATTGCCAACATAACACAGATCCTATCGGGTCACACCAATAGAAAAGTAATCAGAGAATTAATTTATTTGATTAATTATAAATGTTATAATTAATAAATAAATGTCATAGAGATGACAAGCTTAAACACATTAAATTTATAAGTGTGTACGACACGTTGTGTAAATTTATCGCAAGAAAATATAATTGTTCAGAATTGTTCACAATAATTATATTAATAATTAATGGATTATAAATATTAATTTTGAATTAATATTTTGGGCTAAAAGTCCATTTAATAAATTTGGGCCGAAATTTAATTTTGGAATTAAATTTAAAAGCCCAAAATCAATTCTTTAATTTTGGGCCAAAGGGCAAAATGGTCTTTTCACTCCTATGTCGACCTCCCAAGGGTATTTTGGTCTTTTCATCCATTTCAAAAGGCTATAAATAGAGGGGTAGGGGTAGAGACGTTGATATGCAAAAATCTGAGTTCGATTCGAATCGATTCGGTTATCGTTCTCTTTCTCGTTTTCTCTCCCAACTAGTATTTGCGTGAGAAAAGAAAAGAATATGTAATCCACGTATATCTTGCAAGCTGTCAATAGTGTATTTATCGTGAATAGTGTATTTACGGTGAATAGTGTTCTCGCGAATATTCGTGAATCTATTTTTGCAAAAGTTGTGAATCAGTTTTTACGATATTTATGAATAGTGTTTTAGCGTAAAAAGTCGGTATAGTATTTCTGCCAAAAGAAATACCGACTCTCTGGTTGTTCCTGGTGGACGATTGATAGAGGCATCAGACGTCTGGTTCTGAGCAACTGAGCCATACAGCGTTCCAATTCGAATTTGAAAAAAAGTACAAATGTTATTTAATTTATTTAAATGTTAAATAAATATTATTTTAGAAATCAATCGGGGAGTAGATCATCAGCTTATGGTAGAATATAAAATTTTGATTTTACGTTCTTTCCGCACCGTAAGCGAAGTCAGAATTTCGCGGTAAATTCCCGAGCAGAATTTATCGGGAAATTTTTCTTAAAAGTAATTTGGCAAGATAAATTCTTAGAAATCAGAATTTTGCGGCCAGAATTACCCAACAACTTCTTCCTGTATGCCGGGCATCTCCAAGTATCGAGCGCTCCCTATGCCGGATCCTCATTCAGGATAGGCCAGCCCACTGGTAGCCGTGACCACGACCAGTGCTCAAGTAAGAGTACCGGCCCATACATCTGCTTCGCCTTCTTCTGCATTTTCAAGAATTTTAGCCGTCAGGGTATTTGGATTGATTGATTAATAATTAAGTAAGAAAAAAGTTAGAGACTTACCTCACAACCACAGCACAGGTGGGAGTACAGATGGGCTAGGACAACCCCACCCCAGTTGTACGGTGATGGATTTTCAAGGTCCTTCAGTAGAGGGAAATACATCATCGGCATACAATCACCGCTGGAATCAAGAAACATGACAGAACCAGAAAGGTCCATCACGTAGCCCCATGTATATCAGCAATACAAAACAATAAAAATTTAATAGAAACAATTTATAGTAAATGTAATAGAAACAATTTATAGTTTTCATCTTTGAATTTGCTCATCGGTGGAATCTACCGTCAGACCTGGGCTGAAGTGCTCTCGTAACTTAGTCATCCTCAGATGAAATTTGGACTGCCCACGATCCCCAATGAGAGAGAGAGGATCAGCTCCCAACAATCGGTTGGATATCAGCAACAAATCTCCGGTTGTCAAATACGCCGCCAACGGGTGTGCCACTGACCCCAAAGGGCACTCACATATTGGAGTGTCACTGTCATATCTCTGAATGACATGTGGAACGTGTGCGTCTCGGGATGCCATCCCTCCACCAGTCCTGCGATTAGAGTTGCATTGATGATGTTTCTCTCAGTCTGCAAGATGTCAACAACCTGGTAGAGACCCAGATTGATGCGGTACTGGTCCATCACCTCATAGTACTGCATGTGAACGCACCACAACTTCACATCTAAAAGAAACGTGTCCTGCTTTAAAAAAAGTAATCCACATGGTGTTAACATAATAAAATTTAAACTCAACAAAATTTAAAGAAAACCTAAAAAAAGATACGTACCTCACGAGAAGCCAGTGAGAATCGGTGATCGTCTTGGGGCATCAACTGGAGATGACTGAAATGCTCGGTGCTATTAGAACTGATCGGCTCGTAAACTACTGGATGAGCCGTAAACTGTCCTCTAGGCATCCTGATGTCAAAAATAAAATTCTGGTAACCATCTCTAAGTAAATTCTAGACCCTAATTTCAGTTAAAATAACCTAAAATATGCTAAAAATGTCCAACCTATGCTTAATTATGCTTAAACATGCTAAAATAAGCCAATTGCGGTTAAAATAACCTAAAATATGCTATAATAGGCTGACATAATTTCGGTAAAATATGCTAAAAATGGCCAAAATAGGCTTAATTCTGCTTAAACATGCTAAAATAGGCCAATTGTGGTTAAAATAATCTAAAATATGCTATAATAGGCTACAATAACATAATTTCGGTAAAATATGCTAAAAAGGGCCAAAATAGGCTTAATTCTGCTTAAACATGCTAAAATAGGCCAATTGCGGTTAAAATAACCTAAAATATGCTATAATATGCTACAATAACTTAATTTTGGTAAAATATGTTAAAAATGGTCAAAATAGGTTTAATTATGCTAAAATATGCTAAACTTGTCCAATTGTGGTTAAAATAACCTAAATATGCTAAATAGCCTAATTTCAGTAAAATATGCTCAAATGGTCTAATTATCCTAATTATGCTAAATTCGGCTAAATTACGCTTAATTAGTCTAATTATGTTAAAAAAAAACCAATATACGCTAAAATATGGTCAACTATGCTAATTATACTAAATTACAACAAATTACCCTAAACCCTAAACCATAAACTCTAAATTAAATAAAAAATAAAAAAAATTACTTTGAAGAAGAGAGAAAAACGGTTGAGATGAGTGAGTTGTAGGGGGAGAGAGAAAAAAATGATATTTATATTAAACCGGTCAGATTCTGGCCAGCTTCTGGAGGAAGAGAAAACCGGCCAGAATCTGACCAGTTTGGACATTTTTTGAAAAATCAAGAAATTCTAGGTATATTTATTAATTTGTAATTAACTTTGGATATTATAAAATTGTCGGTTTGGCCGGTTTGTTCTTCAATGCGGGTGGTCGTTCCTAAAAAAATTTAGTAGGTTGAAGCCTCGCAGTCGCAGGCCCGCATGCAGCGCTTGGACCATTCAATTTAATTACCATTTCGTGGACCATTTAATTTCAATTGAATTGATAATATTTCATAAGTCCGAAGGCCCACTTTCTAAAATTTTCAGAATATATTTATTTATTGGGTTCCAGTCCTAATCCAATATGTTCTGAATCAGGAGCACTTCTCATTAAAAACTTCAGAATCGGAAATTTACATACAAGGTGAACGATTGAGATATCAAATCTCAACTTTCAGTGCGGATATCTATTATATCTATATAATCCGCGTCGAGGAGGTACAGTACTCCAATAGTGACACACGCCCTCTGCACCGTTCGATCTGGATCGCAACAGTACCATCCCCTCTCCTCTCCGTTTGATTTCTATCTGACGGTTAAGATGACTCCGCTGAAAACTCGTCCTTTCTTTCCTCCGTGTCGCTGTCTCAAGTCGACATGTGTTCTCTCTCGCTGTAGTACTCTCCTCTCTCGAACATTCTGCTTCTTCCAACAATGGCGAATAGGAGATGGAAGAGTTTTATCCTACTAAAACCCTAACCTTCCGGTCAGTACCGAGGTGAATTTATCTGGTGAATTTATCTCCTAATAGAAACCATATACCACTGACATTAGGGTCCGAGCGCTCCTCTTATTTCTCCTCTCTCTCGAAATTTCGATCCTTCTCTTCTTCTCTCTTCAAGCTCGTCTCCTCTAGAACCTTAAACCCAAATTCTTTCACATACCAGACCGTTGATGGACGCTTTGTCGTCGTCGTCGCCGCCGCCGCCGCCGCGCTCTCCTCCCACCATTAGCCTCGGTCTCAGTCGTAATCTGCGCCCCGTCTTCGCCACTTCCGCCGCTGCCGCCTCCTCCTCTCCGAGGGTCCCTGTTCTTCTTCAGGCGCTTCCAAATGGATCCTTGAGTCAGTGTGGTGCTGGTGCTGATGCTCATTCTCCTGATTTTTCTCTCCCTAACAATTTTCAGCTTTTTCTCTTCTCTTGATTATCTTCTCTTTGATTCTCCTTTCCAGTACAGTATGAATCTTATTTCAGTAATAGTAATAATGGTGTTTTATATTCTTATTCTACTTTGCTTGCTACGAACTCAATGTTCCCTATATTTCTCAATTTAATTTATCAACTGCAACTGCTTTACAAGCCTTATTAAGTGCTGTATGAATGTTGCTGTACTGCAACTTTTGTTGAGAATTTATAAAATTTTGCACCAGCAATTAGATATGCCAAATGACTTCCAATTTCCTCTTAGGTATCCGACCCTAATCTGGAATCAACTGAGTATATGGATCAGGGCACATATGTAAGCCGTAGCCCCAACACCGGCTTGGACGGGTCACATGTAGGATTGTTCAGAAATCCTGATATAGGCGGGGTTCACAGAACTGGTGAATCCGATGCTTTCGCGTCATCCAGCCTTTAATCTCCACATAAGAGAAGGAAAATATATTCAAGTAGAACCTTAAACCCAGGATGGAGCAGATCCACCAGACCCGGTTGCTCGAGTCCGACCCCCCCACGCCCGATTCCAAGAGAGGTTCAGCAGCGCCAGCAGTAGTAGCTGATTTTTTATTGCGTGCATCGCTCTTTCTCCCACTGCTGAGGTATTGTTCTTCTCTCTCTTTGTTAGATTTCTTTAGTTTCGTAATTTAACCATTGTTTTATCTTTGTTTTTTTGGCTGAAACTCCTCCGTATTGCCTTTTGCTATAAATTGGGAAAAAACAATAATTGAACATCATCGGATAGGATCGTATGAAAACTTTCTAAATTATATACTGGACTACACAACGTGTCTCAGACATGGGCTTTTTCTAATGCCGGCGATAGAGGGCTTCAATTGTCGCCAGGTGTATATGTCGAACATGAATTCCTGGTAATTACATATCAAAAGATAAAAACTACATGTATATATATTATATATTTATTTGTGCATTTTCTTTTTGTCATAGAGGTCTCTTTCAGTGCTCTGAAAGGAACAATACAAATTGAGATCCTTTTGAATTATTAGTGTTACAAAGATAAATATCATTAGTTCTTTTCGTTTCTATTAATTTGTTGGTGCTTCTTAATAGTATGCACATATAAAGAGACTTTTCATATGAGGACTGTTCATTTGGTATCTAAGAAAAAATGAATGATGCGTTGGCCGGTATGGTATCAGCATGATCTATCCTTAGATGGTTTGATACTGCACACTACAATGAAAGTAACATTTTTGAACCTACAGTTCATTTTTTTTTCAAGCCCAAGGGCATACCATGGCAAAAAAAAGGAACACTTAAAAAAAAAAAATATTCCCTCTCTGGTATAGGTCAGTCCTTGAAGCTTCCTTTTCTCCTCTTTTAAATATAGATGGTCATTTTGGAGTTCTTAATTTTTCATTACACTCTTTTAGTAAATGTGCCTATGATTGTCAAGTATTGGTCATTATTATAGGTTGCGAGCGAAGCCCACAAGAAAGGAACACTATGCACGAGAATATGTTCTCGAGAATTTGCAATCTGGCTCGAAAGAGGTAATATTGTTTTTTAATTATTTTGGTTTTCAACCAATTAGGCACTTAAATAACAAAATAGCCATCAAACTTAAATTTTAAATTGGTACAAGCGTTTTCTATTGTTGCATTTGCCGTAAACAATATACACCATCAAATATTCCTCATTGCATAACCAATACAACAACAATAATAAGTGTCCATCTATCCTAGAGGCAAATGCCGTGAGCTGCAAATCAACTTGCATGTAAGTTATCTTCCAACACCAAAAATTATAGATGTAATAATGTTTTGTATAGGTACAATTGTATTTGTTAGGAAAAATCATTTCTTTGATTACTAATTCCTCTTAACATTATTTTATATGTAAGATCAAATTTCTTTTGCAATGTCGTCAGGATTTCTATATGCAAGTCCTTTGTGTATCAAGGATTGTAATTATCCTATTTATACAATGTTTATTGCATTGGTCCTAACTTTGCTTATGCATAGATTTTATTCTATATCTATACTATATATCTAATCCTTGATGAGTTGCTACAGTGTAATGAAAGTGTCTCTGACAGATGGGTCCCTTTTTTTCAGTGTATCCTACAGTTACGCTTACAATTGGGGCCCGTTTTCAGCAAAACCCATTTCCACTTCTGGAAGGATCTTCGTGTTTCTCTCGTCTGATTTTCTCCCTTCCTGGCCTCGAAGAATTCCAAAGAGGCAAAGGCCCATCTCTCCTCTCTCTCTCTTCTCCGTATCCCCTCCATCCAGACGCTCTTCCTCCCGTTCTCCTCCGCTCGCTCACCTCCCTCCCAGTCTCAAGAATTTCAAAGGCCTAGCTCTCTCCTCCTTGGTTCTATTCATCAATGCTTTCTACTCAATTTGTATCTCAATTTAGTCTTGGGTCATATCAAGGAGCGGCCACCCATACGGTCGCCTTTTCTCTGTCTCCGCCTCGATCTGACCATGCCGCTTCGCGCCTCCTGACAATCGTCCTCGGTTTCAGAAGGTATTAAGTTAATTTCCATCTCTCTCACGTTTCAATTGGTCTTAGATGTTCCTTCCTCTTCATTTATCTACACCATTCAATAAACCTGGCCTTATGCTTTACAAATGAAAAATGGTACTGCCTAAATTGTCTTATTTGGTTTGTGAGTCTATACTGGTACTTGGTTGTTGCGAGAAGGAACTACGGCATAGGCTGTATGATAGCAAACAATGTAGTACCTAGCAGGTTCTGTTTTGGTTATTCATGCTTACTTTCAGATTGCAACTACAATAGGATTAGCACTTAGCCAGTTTCTTACTATAAATGTCTGTGAGGTTCATAAGTTTGCTTTTCCTACTGTACAGTACAAGCTGTAGACTGCCTGATATAAATTATTCATGCCTAAAAGTATGGGGAAAAGTAAAAGAAATTGAACTATAAGTCTAACATCCAAATTATCTGATACTTTTGCATATAGCACATGCAATTTCCTACGAATGGAGCTAATAGATTGAAGATTCTTCCAGTAAGTCCCATGAGTTTTAGAAAAAAAACTCAAGACTTGAATAGGTAGCTAAATTTTTCTGAGATTCATTCTGATATTATTGTAAAAAACTGTTCCAGCATGCAATTATTAGCAACACTGATGTGGTTCCATATCTGCTAAATTTACAGTCTTAGACCATGAGGCGAGATGAGGCAGTGGGCCGGGAAGAAAGAGAAACTGAGAGGAGAAAAGAATAGGAGTGTATGATAAAAAAAGAGAAGATGTAATGGTGGTTAAAAGTGCTAAATGGTTAGTAAAGGTAAAATTGTCAGTTCTCTTTAAATATTAATTTTGTTAGTATTTTTAATAATATTAATCTAATTAAAATACTAAATGTTCATATTAATAAAATAAATGAGTTTAGATGGGGAAATAACTAATTTGAATTTTTTTATGGGTAAATATCTAAATCATAACATTTTAATGAGTATGTATTTAAATTTCTCTTCTTCTAAGTTTATAGATTGACTCCTGAACAGTGTCAAATTTTATCAGAGATGATGTTTACTACTGTGTTCTATGTACTTAATGTCACATTATTTTTTATTTGGGTAGCATCTTATATAATATTTTTTTAATATACCAAATTACCCTTTGTTTGGGTTGTATCTGATACAAGATATTTGTGTTTGCTATATGTTAAATATTTTAGCTGACCTGACGGAAGACAAGATAGAGAACTCAAAAAGCTTTTGGTTTCTCTCAAAGGTACTAATTACATCTATCTTTTTCTCTGTGATGCACCAAAGCCCCTCAGAATTTATTTTTCTTAAATTTAGAAAAAACAAATAGTCATGATTCTGCTTTTTGTAAAACCTTCAACTTTTTTAGTGCTTACTTTGTTCCTTATTAGCTGAAGTGGTTTAAAACAATAGAAAGTAACTCTAAAACATATAGTAAAGCAATCAAATCATTCATGTTTCCAAAATGATATTGCTGATATTAAATTTTATGAAGGGCAATTTACAAAAACTGCTACTACTCAATACACATATGTGAAGCCTTACTTTATTTCTTTACTTTTTTGAAATAATCTATACACTCGCTCTACAAAAAACATAAGCTGCTAATTTTATAATCAAAGATGATTACATGATAGTATCTTTAGAGTTTGAAAATGGATTTAGAAGGAACATTGTTTCGACTTATACCAAAGGGTTTGAGGCTTTATATATAATGAGTACTTTCTATTCATGGAACATTGTTTTGACTTTTCTGGGTACTAACTTTTCATGGATTTAAAGGAACATTGTTTCGACTTTTACCAATACTAACTTTTCATATTTTGAATCTTTTCGCTGGACTTATTTTAACTGGAGTACTTTCTATTCATGTGTTGGATATAATCCGTCCATTTCTTTGCTATATTGTAGTTTTTCACACAAGGAAGCTTCAATAATGGCTATATCTACGGTTAAAGAATTGTCAGATGGCTCAAGGAGGTGAGCACCACTTTTATTATTCTCTAAATGAATTGTGCAGTCAAGTTACTAATGTTATATCGACTATCCAAACACCAAATGGAGCCAAATTATTTGGTCCCATTTTACTGAATCAATTAAAACGTGCAATGTGAGAGATTGTAATTTTTAGGTCTGTTAAATCAACAAAAAAAAATTAACTTACCAAAATGGGTTATTTAGTACAAAACAAGAGTGAAAAAAGTACAAAATGAAAAATGTAGAATGTAATCACAGTCGAAGGTCCATTTCCTTTTAGTTTATTTGCTGATACTCCTAGAATCCTTAGAAATGGCAGAGAAAAATGCCAGTCGGTGCACGGTCGTGCTGGTACAGGTCCGCAGAATAACTATTGGTTTACATGACATGTGATATGTTAAATTTAACTTGTCTACTTACTGTCAGAGTCAGCACGTGCTTCTGGCGATCCGGTGTGGAGCTTGGCAACATGATCCCCTATCAGAAACAATATCAGTTCTCATTTGGGACTGTTTGGCAATCCGTGCAAGTCTTGACTCATGCAGTCAGGTTTTTACTTCATCATTGAATGCTTACATTTTTAAATTTGCATAAAGAATCATTAGAAATGAGGAACTAAAACTGCCCTACCTTTTCATTGATATCGGGGCCGCATTCCTATTATGATATGGTGTGGCTAACATATCGTAGTACTTGGCAATGCTATGATGCGGTGTTAGGATACTCTATCAGAAAAGTGAAACCAAACTTGCACAAGTCTTTTCTTATTGTTGGATTAAATCGTCTGCTGTCTTCACATGAATGTATTTTGGTTTTGGATTTTCTTACTGCAGTGACAGAGCTTTGGGATGGAGCTCGCGGCTGAAAAAGGTGGTACTGGTACTTGCCGTGAGAACTGCCTTGAGAACCGATGCCGAAGCAACGTGAGGCCCACCTCTAGTATATATTTAGTTTCAGTTTACGAACTTGTAAAATTTGTGTAAGCCAATACAAGCCAATACAAATTGAGTCCAATGGCTTTGATTAAAAAATGAAATTGGAACTTTTTGATAATTTTTTTCATGTAGATGTCTAAATTTATTTAGATACGTAGTCATCACATGTAGATATTCTGGTTTCTCTATTTTTTTCGAAAACTTTTCTACACCCTCTTATTTGCTTGTTAGATACTTGACTTTCTGATTGATATTTTTTTGTATTTTTAAAATATCATTTAAGGATACAATCCACAGTATTTTTGTTTGAGGTGCCATATTTAAACAAAGCAATTCAATAGTGAAAAGGTACCTTTCATGTGCTCAATTTAAATATGAAAAGTTGAATACTTTTCTTGGTTCTACTATACAGCTTAAGCTCATTATGCTTATTACACAGAGTATATACAAATCTTAAATTATATGAAAAATAAAAGTAGTAATTCAGAGATTAAACAATTTATGCTTACTTGCTTCCATGGTCGTACAGGGAAATAATAATTCTATCATCGTCCTCTGTAAATCCTCCATCTGGTCTGAGGTAATTCAGCCACCTCAAACGACAGGGATCAAGATGTAACAATACATAACAAGAAAAATAATTATCATATACAACATAGTCTCTTCTATAGTCTCTATTTATTTAAGTACGGTGAGAAAACCAGAAAGGACACTAGAGTTGGTGAGAAAACCAGAAAAGACACTAGAGTTGATGAGAAGGACAAGGACAAGGACAAGCAGTCTTATTTTAATCAGTTTTTGGAAATCGTCGTGGCTGACGAGTAGAAGTTTTTGGATGAGATCGAGAAGGGAGAAGAAGAAAGAAGAAAAAAAAGAAAGGGAAGAGGCCGGCTAGGGGCTCCTTTTAGGAATTTTGAAATCACGGGTGGATTGAAACAAGCGCATTGTAGACCTCCCCATCCATCCATGCTTCTCTCATTGATTAACAAGTGCTAACAATAAAGTGTTGGTCGGTAGGGATCGAAATGTGGAGACTGAAGGTGGCGGAAGGAGCAAGTCCATGGCTAAAAACTACAAATAATCATATTGGGAGACAGGTTTGGGAGTTTGATCCCGACACCGGATCACCGGACGAGAGAGATGAGGTTGAGAGAGTTCGCCGGATGTTTCATGCCAATAGATTTCAGATTAAGCACAGCAGTGACCTCCTCATGCGCATCCAAGTACGTACTTAATTGTTTCAATTTCTTTTTAGGCTTAATTTAATTTGTTTGATTCAAATTCAATAATTATCAAATTCTAATAAATTAATTTTTAAAGTGATGCACATACACACACATACCCTTTTAACAAATTCTAATATCATACATATGTCTAATAATGTTCAAGCAAAGGTTTTAGAAAGCGAAAACAAAAAAATTACAGTTATAATGTTTTTGCATACAAATAATAAATGAAAACTTTTATGTTATATATAGTTGGTCTATCATGCATGCTTTGAGAAGTTAATTAAGTATCCGTTTTACCGTTTGAGTTTGCCGGACCGTCCGATCAAAATCTTGGCCAATCTAGCATAAGCCGGCAATGCACGGGTCCCCTTTAAGATCCGTGCTAACGAACAGACACTTGGTTCAAACTTAACATTTGAGGTACCTTGGGTGATATGAATTCAGAGGGGACGGGTGGATTCATATCCTCTGCATTAACTCACCGTTTAAGTTTATATCATATAAATTTAGTTTTCAATTTTCAGATTTGTCATGATCGATCCCTCCTTTCTACTCATATTTTCATTTTCAAACATCAAACGTTTGATCCGAGAAGTTCAACATATATTCTCCATATTAAAATGTAATTGGAGACCAAATTTTACATTTTGTGGAAATTTTTGGTTATTTTGTAGTATTATTTAAAATCAATGTTTTCAAAGAACTTTTTACTAATTTTTTTACCATATTTTAATTGCGATTTTAAAAAAATTCCAAAAATTCCAAAAAATATCAAATTTGATCTCCATGCACATTACGAAGAACATGTTCAGCGCTTCAAATCGACAGTTTAGACTTTGAAATCATGAAAACTAATTTGCTCTAACTCTGGTTGAAATTCTAATGTTATGACATTAGCCGGACTCTATATTTATGAATATATATATCAAAGGTTTAAATAGCGTTTATCACGTCATAGCGGAACAACTAAAAAAATGGCGTTATGCCTATATTATGTTGCTATAGCGCCATAACTTTTATGGTCCGAAAACGCTATAGCGCACTATTTATAACCTTTTATATAGAGAGAGAGAGATAGAGAGAGAGAGAGAGAACAAAGCAAACAACCCAAACCTCTCACATTCCAACTAAGTACCTTAATTCTTTTCCAATTCATCAAAAAACAAATTACAACAGAGAACAACTACTCGCAGGATTAGAGACTTAAATACTCGGACTTCCTCCTTCTGCTTCATCGTCGAGCTCATCTTTAGAGCAGGGCTCAAAGAAATGATCTGGCTCAGTGCCATAGATAACGGCATTTTCTGTTTCAAGAGAGGGTCGCTGAGGTGGTTCAATTTGGAGCTGTTGAACTGGCGAAGGTTCCTGAAGATGTTGAGATCTTCTTTCTTCATTGTCCTCTGATATAATATGCAATACATCATCGGCCTGTACTCCAAAGCCCACAGCCAGATTAGCTGCCATTTCATACTGCACAGCTACCTCAACTAGGCCTGCTTCGGATTGGGCCGCACTAATAAGCTTGGAGGGGCCGGCTGAGGAGCTTGGGTGTTGTTGGGCCCGTTTAGCCGAGATCGGCCCAGGAGGAATGATGGCCTGCAGCTCCGGTTTTCTCTTTTGCCTCGTACTAGAGTGCAAAACTCTAGGCTGCTTGTCCTTTATCGGTTTCTCTTGGGAAACCCGATCACGCCTCACTTGCGTGTTAGGCACAGAAGCAATTAATGCCACACGATCATTTGGGGGCAACTGTCGAGGTACCAGGAAGATCAGGTACAGTAGCTGTCTCAGTATGGGGGGTAGGTTTTGGGGTGGAAGTTTGTCCTTTCTCTCTGAGCAAAAGTGAAACTTCTTTTTGCTTTCTTGGTTTTTGAAGGATCTTACGCAGCCACATATTAGGTTGATTTGGTGTGGCAGGCGGTATGGTCATGCCAATCTGACCCGTAATACCTGACTCATGGTGTGAGTTGTTCAGCAGGCGACTTTGTTGTAATGATTGATCCAGTGTGAGCTGCGGTTGTGTGGGCCTTGGTGTGTTTAACAACTTTTGCACCGGTTTCCAGCTTGCTAGGGTTGAACGCTCCTCGGCCATGATTTGGCGAAGCTCAGGCGGAATCTGGTCAATATCCAGGCCCTTGTAAAGGTCAAATAGCATCCTCTTGGAGACATGAATTTGCTCATCAATAGTACCCTCTACCTCGTCTTCTGTTTGCTGCGGGACTTGTGCCGGTGGAGGCTATCTTGGCGGAGGTTTAGTGAAGACCTTTGGCAATATCGACATGTCCTCCCCTTTGAAGACTGGCCCCCTACTCCACATGATAGGCTGTACCGTCGCCTCTTGTTGAAGGACTCCTGTCACAAAGCCCAACTGATATGGCACATGCTCCAGCTCCTCAACAGCCACCACTGCCGTCCAGGCCGATAGGTCTTGCTGTTTTTCTTTAGCAATAGACCCAAGATATAGGCCGAAGCCACTTATTGCTCTAACTACTTGCCGCTCTCTATACAGGTGCGGTGGAAGGTCGTGAATTTCAATAATAACCCGGTAAGCCGGGTTAAGGAGAGTGGCGTCGTGCAGCGGGCTCCAGTGCTGAAAGGAAAGACCCATATCCCAAAGAGCATCCGGAGTTGCCTCAATGAAAGTATCCGGTGCTAAGCCCTCAGGAAAAAGGATGACATACCTACCTCTGGATAGCATAGAAACAGTCACCTCATGCTCGGACACTATGTTTGTTTGTGCAGCATATTTGGCCACCTTATCTACCGAGAGAGTGAAATTGATGCCTATATTTTGAGTATGCAAGATGACTGCTTGCTGCAGCCTAGCGACCTCATGTTGATGCTCTTCATTCCTGTCTACAAAAACCCTGATTTTCTTGGGCCTGTTCTCCGGCATTGCAGAAGGGTTTGCCGGCCTAGGGTTCCTTAGCATATTTGCAAAACCAGGTTTGATTTGGGTAGTCTTAGTGGTCTGAGCTGAACGGCCAGCCATAAGGTTCGATTTGGGGTGGTCTAGGGATTCTGGACATGCAGAGTAGAAACGTGGCCCTATTACTGAGATAGTAGTGGCGCCTTATGGCAGAACCCGAATCATTATGGGCTACTGTGGTAAGGAGAATACGACTGGCGTCTACATAAATGGACCGGGTCTTTGGGCCGTTACTAGATCCTTTTTTTGGAATCAATTGATCAAAATCCATCACTTATTTCAGCGTTCTACAACCTGAGATATTGGAAGCGGGACTAGCATCTCATACTGGTATAACGCATGGTCAGGCGCGACCTTGGCAAGGCTTGGCCCGGGTCAGGATCGGCCAGAGCAGCCGTTTGCTTCGCTTGCGGATGCGTATTCCATTTCACATGTCCTGGCTCCTGACAGTGATGAACTTCGCTTGCTAAACCTAAATGAGGACGATGACCTTTTAACATGGAAGTGGGAAGGCAGGGGGTCATATTCTGCTAAGTCCATATATAGAATACTAGTGGGAGTCGGGAAGGTTAAATGGCCGTTCATGGAAATATGGAAATCCAACTTGCCGCCAACGATAAAGGTCTTCGCGGTTATGCTCCTTAGGGACAAGCTGCTAACACATGAGGTCATGGAAAGAAGAAGAATGCATGTCAACCCTCACTGTCTCATGTGTAATAACTGCCCTATCGAATCAACGGTACATCTTATTTTTCTATGTCCTTATGCGACCCATGTCTGGTACCTAATTTCTACCAAGTTGGGATACAGGGTTATACAGCTGCAGGGAACTATTTCTAATATATGGGAATCCTCGAGAGCATTGCGCGGTAAAGGAAAGAAAGGGGAATGGGTGGTAAATTTTGTTGCCACTGCATGGACAATTTGAAAACACAGGAACCATGTGGTTTTTGGAGGTGCACGCTTGGATCCAAGAATTTTGGCAGATAGGGCGTGGCAGGATGGCCAGCTATGGCTAAAGCATGGCTGATTAATTGATGTCTTACTACTGCTGCTTAATCTTGTGTTATTTTTCTCTTCTTTTGTCTCCTTTTTTCCATTTTTCTAGTGATGTTTTGATGGATGTGTGAGAGGTGGTCATGTATGGAGTTATAGTTGTACTGGGAGGCAGTAGCGGGTTTTCTGTAATGGAACCGTTATTTTTAATATATTTGCTTGGTAGCCTCTACCAAGTCATTTTCAAAAAAAAAAAAAGAGAACAAAGCTAGCGTGTGTTGTGCTCACTAAGAGGATTTGGTGAGCACAACTCGAAAAATCTATTATATTGGCTTTAAACGACAATTCCAAATAGTTCAAACCCAAGTACTTCACGATTGATGCGTGCACATGCAAAATTTAATTTTTTTAATTTATTTAATATAAATTCAAGTGGTAAAAAAATAATGAAAATGAATGCATTAAAATAACTTGTAAAATAATTATAAAACTTTATTTTTTACAGCATGACTTTATACTAAATAAATTTGAAAATTTCAAAAAATATTCATGCATACGCATCACTCATGAAGTAGTTGGAATTCCAACGGTTTGGATTCGTTGTACAAAGCCAATCCGATAGATTTTTAGAGTTGTGCTCACCAAACTCTCTTGGTGAACACAACACATGCTGACATGCTAGCTTTCAAATATATATATATATATATATATATATAGAGACTGGCTACCGTGCTAACGTTAGAACTTCGGCCGAAGTTCTAACGGGTCGTTTTTGCAATTTCAAAATCCAAACAACCCATCCGAACCGTTCAACATGTTCTCTATATTGAAATGTGCTTGGAGACCAAATTTTACATTTTTTGGAATTTTTTTGCTATTTATTAAGCCACTTTGAAAGTTTCTGATCCAACGGTGAACAGTAAAAAACAGCCAAATTTTCTGGACCACCGGATCAGAATTTTCAAAGTGGCTTAATAAATAGCAAAAAAATTCCAAAAAATGTAAAATTTGGTCTCCAAGCACATTTCAATATAGAGAACATGTTGAACGGTTCGGATGGGTTGTTTGGATTTTGAAATTGCAAAAAGTGACCCGTTATAACTTCGGCCGAAGTTCTAACGTTATTACATTAGCCAGTCTCTATATATATATATATATATATATATATATATATATATAGATAGATAGATATATATATATATAGATGGGCTAACTTGCTTTGGGAATTAAAGAGGGTGTTTTACTTCCCGCTCATATCTTCATTTTCAAAGTTCAAATAGTCGATTCGAAACTTCTAACATGATCTACATATTAAAATGTGCTTGGAGACCAAATTTTACATTTTTTGGAAATTTTTTACTATTTTTTAAGAATTTTTGAAAATAACAACTTTTCATTAAATAAAAAATAATAAAAAATTCAGCAAAGCAATGATTTTCAAAAATTCTGAAAAAATAGTAAATAAATTTCCAAAAAATGTAAAATTTGGTCTCCAAGCACATTTTAATATGAAGAACATGTTGGAAGGTTCAAATCGACTATTTGAACTTTGAAAATGAAGATATGAGCGGGAAGTAAAACACCCTCTTTAATTTTCAAAGCAAGTTATATATATATAGAGAGAGAGAGAGGCTAATATCAAAACGTTTGCACCAAGGCCCTCGTGCAACCAAGTCGTTTTTGGATTTTCAAAGTCCAAACAGTCGATCCAAACCGTTAGATATTCAATCTATATTAAAATCTGCTTGGAGACCAAATTTTACATTTTTTGGAATTTTTTTTACTATTTATTAAGCTACTTTGAAAATTGCTGATCCGGGTGAACAGTAAAAACAGTGCAACCAAATTCTGGACCATGTGATCAGCAATTTTCAAAGTGGCTTAATAAATAGTAAAAAAATTCCAAAAAATGTAAAATTTGGTCTCCAAGCAGATTTTAATATAGAGATCACATCTAACGGTTTAGATCGACCGTTTGGACTTTGAAAATCCAAAAATGACTTGGTTGCACGAGGGCCTTGGTGCAAACGTTTTGATATTAGCCACACTCTCTCTCTCTCTCTCTCTCTCTATATATATATATATATATATATATATATATATGTATAGTATCGTGTCCGTGCGTTGCAACAGATACATATTATAAAAGTACAAAAGAAAATCTCATAGAAAATAACATATTTTTCATAAAGATAGACCAATGAAAAGAATAATTATAATAATATTCATGAATGATATTAAAATAGATTGGAACGGGAATATATTATAAAACAGCAAACACATACAAAATCCATTATTTCAGAGAAAATAAGTTGGAGGACTTTTAATTTCTAAGTATGTTGATATTATGTAATATTTTAAAATTAATTTTCATTTTTATTCATCATGCCCTTTCCGTTATATATCTAGCTAATTATCTGAATATTAGTTACTTTTGTACATATAACATAATATTTATTACCAGGTATAAAATTTTCATTTCTTTAACTTATAAGATATTTTTTTTACGAAGTTTTGACTATCTTTCAAGTAAGTCATTACGAGGTCTCTAGTTTTAATTAAAAAAAAAACTTATTGTGCAAATAATAATAATATAAAAATCAAATAAATTATGGAATTATTTTCTTAATGATAATGCGGTATCTTTTTCTTACATACAAGAAAGAATTAAATCTGTACACAATTAATTTTATTTGGTTTTAATTGTTTTTTAGGAATATTTTAATTCAGCAAAATTCTTGTTAAAATTGGCATTCCAACTCGGCAATTAAGATCTCCTAATAATCATAAAGTGAATTTTGATTGAATTGTTTCCATAAGGTGGTGTTTGGTTGTGGCCTAAGACTAATGAGGCCTAAGTTGATTATTCTAATTTAGGTCGGTCAAAATTATTCATATTTTGTTGAGATCTAAAGTTAAATTATAGCTTAAGTTATTTCTTGTTTAGTTAGAATTTGTGGTTAACTTGTAGCCAACCAAAGTTATTAATATTACATTTCATATAATTTTTTTATTTAGTAATTTATAATAAAATATATCTAATATTTTATATAGATGGTTAATTAGTAATTTTTGACCAAATTAATTTATACAAAATTTTACCATTTCATTTTGTTAACAATTTATATATTTTTAAATAATTTAAAAGGAGATTAAATATTATAAATGAGATAAAAAATAATAATTTGCATGTGTAAGGCACAGGCGAGGACTAAACGTTAAACCACTTTGATAGGTGGCTTAACTTTTTATGTTTTAGGCCGGTCTAAAGATCGGCTTATGTCATCTTCGACCGGCTTAATTAAATCACGTTTGACGGCTTAAGTGAGGCATAAATTCTTTATTCCATGGTTTAGGCCTCAACCAAACATGACCTAGATGCTCAAATTAATCTTTCACCTCCTAGATTTACGACATAATGATAGTAGTTATTTTTTGAATTCAACTACTAAGAATTGATTGCATCTACCAATCATATCTCATTAATTACAATTCAAATCAGGTTTGAATTTAACGAAGATACCAAATGTAGATAATTAGTTAGAATATCATGTACTGTGATCCTAATTAGATAGGATGAATGATTGTAATTTATATGTTGTTATTGACAGTTAGTTATAATTGTCTAATTTGCATGTTTAGGAAAGTTTTTAGTAAAAAAATGGAGTAATTATTGCATCTACATGTGGCGATTACGTGTGACGAGTACATGTTTAAATTTTTTTTTTCTTCTCCACATAAAAATATCAAAAAAGATATATAAAATAGCAAAATCCATCTTTTAATCACAGTTGTTGGCGGATCAGGACATCCACGTGCTTAATATAA
Source organism: Carex littledalei (assembly GCA_011114355.1). Taxonomy (NCBI): domain Eukaryota; kingdom Viridiplantae; phylum Streptophyta; class Magnoliopsida; order Poales; family Cyperaceae; genus Carex; species Carex littledalei. The sequence continues at coordinate 14,467,738 of CM022089.1, read as the reverse complement.
AAATATATATATATATATATATATATATATATATATATATATATATATATATATATAGAGAGATGGGCTATTGTGCTTCGCGAAGTAAATGGGGGGGTTTACTTCGGGCCATATTTTCATTTTTGAAAATCCAAACAACCAATCCGAACCGTTCAACATGTTCTAAATATTGAAATGTGCTTGGAGACTAAATTTTACATTTTTTGGAATTTTTTTACTATTTATTAAGCCACTTTGAAAATCGCTGATCTGGTGGTCCAGAAAATTTTACTGTTTTTTACTGTTCACAGTGGATCAGCGATTTTCAAAGTGGCTTAATAAATAGTAAAAAAATTCCAAAAAATGTAAAATTTAGTCTCCAAGCACATTTCAATATTTAGAACATGTTGAACGGTTCGGATCGGTTGTTTGGATTTTCAAAAATAAAAATATGGCCCGAAGTAAACCCCCCATTTACTTCGCGAAGCACAATAGCCCATCTATATATATATATATATAGAGAGAGAGAGAGAGAGTTGGGCTATTCACTTCATGAAGCAAATGACGTGTTTTATTTCACGCTTATATATTTGTTTTTTAAGTCCACAAAATCGATCTAGACCATTCAACATTATCTCCATAATAAAATGTGCCTGGAAACCAAATTTTACATTTTTAAAAAAGTTCGACTATTTATTGTGAATTTTTCAAAATCGTTGTTTTTTAGAAAATTATGGACTATAAAAGCGATTTTCAAAAATTCTAAAAAAATAGTAAAAATTTCCAAAAAATGTAAAATTTGGTCTCCCAGCACAATTTAATATGATCATGTTGAACGATTTGGATCAACTGTTTGAATCTTAAAATTACAAATATGAGCGTGAAGTAAAAATGCCCTTTACTTCATGAAGCACAATAGCCCAACTATATATATATATATATATATATATATAGGAGTTGGCTACGGTGCTATGCATAGCATAGAGGACCTCCGTGCTACGGCTCAATATTTGAGTTTTCAAAATCTTAAAGGTCGATCCGAACCATTCAACATGATCTCTATATGAATATGTACTTGCAAACCAAATTTTACATTTTTTAGAATTTTTTTACTATTTTATTAGATAGGTAGAAAAACACTTGATCTGAATGGTACAGAATTTTCAGATCAAGTGATTTTCTACCTATCTAAAAAAATAGTAAAACAAATTCTAAAAAATGTAAAATTTGGTTTGCAAGTACATATTCATATAGAGATCATGTTGAATGGTTCGGATCGACCTTTAGGATTTTGAAAACTCAAATATTGAGCCGTAGCACGGAGGCCCTCTATGCTATGCATAGCATATTAGCAATTTCCTATATATATAGAGAGAGAGGGGGGGGGGGGGGGGGTTGACTAATATGCATTCGGTAGCACTTCGGCCGAAAATGCCATAGGGCAAATTTAAAAATTCATATTCATATCGTCAACCTAAGTAGCTCAATAAATTAGTTATATATTGAACTTGTAAAATACCAACACACACACACACACATATATAGAGAGAGAGGTTGGTTAATATCAAAACGTTTGTTCCGGAGCCGTGGTGCAACTAATTAATTTTCCAATTTTCAAAGTCAAAACGGTTGATCCAAACCGTTAGAGGTGATCTCTATATTAAAATGTGCTTGGATACCAAATTTTACATTTTTTGGAAATTTTTTACTATTTATCTATATTGCACAGATACGCCAGTTTAGGCACCGTATCGGTATCAGACATGTATCAGATACCGATACGCGCCTGATACAGCGTCGATACGTATTCGATACGCCAGTTGGCGTATACGCTCACGTGGCGTATCCTTACTCAGTGGATACGATCATCCATACGCTTTGACTCGCTGGGATATGCCTGGATACGCCCCAAACCGCGTGGTCCACCGTGCACCGTGCCAAAATCACACGCCCCGCACCGCATGGTCCATCGTGCACCGCGCCAAAATCACACGCTCCGCACCGTGTGATCCACCATGCACCGCGCCAAAATTAATTTTTTTTGCTGCTACTGTGATTCGAACTTGGGATCTGAGGCATAACAACCATAGCCTTCTACCACTATATCACTGTAATGTTGTTGTTATAATAGAGTACTTATTATATTTAATATATATTTCGCTGTAGTATTGTTTTGCTCCATTTGATTCATATAAATATAATTAAAATAATAAAAAATATTATATATAATAAACGTATTGTATCCTTGATTTTTGAAAATTACCGTATTGCCGTATCCATATCGTATCCGATACGATACTCGTACCTATATCCGTGCAACATAGCTATTTATTAAGTCAGTTTTAAATTCACTGATTTTAACAATAGTGAAAAAATCCAGGATCATTGAAAACAACGATTTTAAAACGACTTAATAAATAGTAACAAAATTAAAAAAAAATATAAAATTTGGTCTCCAAGCACATTTTAATATAGATTGAATATTGAACGGTTTAGATCGACCTGTTTGATCTTTGAAAATATAAAAACCGAAACATTTGTTCCACAGCCTGGGAACAAACGTTTTGATATTAGCCAACCTCTATATATATATATAGTTGGTCTACGGTACTTCGCGAAGTAAAACGAGTGTTTTACTTCACGTCTATATCTTCAATTTGAAACTTCAAAACGTCGATCCGAACCGTTCAAGTTGATCTCCATATTAAATTGTGCTTGGAGATCAAATTTTACATTTTTTGGAAATTGTTTACTATTTTTTTAGAATTTTTACAAATCGCTGTTTTTCAAAAAATCCTGGACCATCAAAAACAACAATTTTCAAAAATTCTAAAGAAATAGTAAAAAATTTCCAAAAAATGTAAAATTTGGTCTCCAAGCACAATTTAATATGGAGATCAATTTGAACGGTTCGGATCGACATTTTGAACTTTGAAATCGCAAAATATGAGTGTGAAGTAAAACACTCTACTTCGCGAAGCACCGCAGCCCAACTCTATATATATATATATATATATATACACACATATATATACATATATATATACACATATACAGATATATGCACACACACACACACACAAAGAGTGTCTAAGATCAAAGTGGTAGTACCACATCCGTGGAACTACCAATTCGGTTTTTATATTTTAGTCCAAAAAGTCGATCCAATCTGTTCAACATGATCTCTATATTAAAATGTGCTTGGAGATCAAATTTTATATTTTTGTTGAACTTTTTACTATTTATTAAATAATTTACAAAATTGTTATTTTCAGACAATTCTGGACCACTGAAAAATAACAGTTTTGTAAATTACTTAACAAAAAAAAAATTAAAAAAAATATAAAATTTGATCTCCAAACACATTTAATATAGAGATCATGTTGAACGGTTTGAATCGACTTGGACTTTAAAAATGTGAAAACCGAATTAATAGTTTCATGGGCTTGAAACTACCACTTTAACCTTAGCCATATACACATATATCTACATAATATACATATCTATATATGTATACATATACATATACATATACATATATGTTGGGATTTCACGTGTATGCCTATATGGTGAGAATTTAAATTTTTCCTATCACCACTTGACTCAATACACGAAAGATCTTATTTATATGACAATTGCAAACAAGATTTTCTTCAACAAACTAAAGTGTACTAAATTAATATAAATTAATCTCATCTAATTTATTGCAAGAGAAAATAATGGAAACCTTTACCTAAAGAGATTGTCAAATCTCTTAATGGAGAGAAGCTGGTTTCCCTTCTAGATCTCGTGTTCTTCTCGAAAGCGCCTCTTAGTTCACCTTGAACCTAAACAACGAACTTACACACCTCTTAGATAGATGGATGTGAAGTTCAAGGCTTAGATCCAACCACCTATTAAGAAGAGATGAAAACATTTCTTGTACTTTTCGGCCTAGGAGCAAAACCCTCAAGGTTTCGGCCTAGAGAAGAGAGAAAGAAGAATTTCGGCCTTGAGAAAAAATGGCTGCTCTTGTCAATATTTCGGCCAAGAGGAGCAGAAAATTTTAGCAAATTTTCCTTAATTACACCCCTTTAAATAGGCAAGGGGTTAGGGCTATCATTTGTGTAAAGTTTGAACTATTTACACAATTGCCACTAGCCTTATTTAGCCATTTTATCATCTCTAATCTCATCTTGTGATTGGTTTAATAAATTAATTTATGAACAAATAATATTAATCATATTATTCAATTATGCAATATTCTTATTATTCTTATAATGCATTCAAACATTATACCAAATAATATTTGCATAACTTCACAAATTTATTTATGATCTAAGCATATCATATTATGACATTTTATTTTAGTATTTCATCTCATGTATTTTATCTAATACATCATTATAAAATACTTGTTGTTTCTCTTCAGTTGGTGTGACCGTACAGAGGATCTATGTCATCTTGGCAATAATATAAAACTTTATATTATTGACTATAAGAGGTTCTATCATTATATTATAGTTATCCAAACGACATAGTAATCATTTACTCAATCCACTATTTCTGTGTCTATCATTGTCACATGATATTATGAATAATATGCAAAATAGGATCGTGTCATTCTTGCATTATATTCTTTTCTTGGTCTCTCAAGTGAATTATAATTATAACTACATCAGTTATATTGCATGCGATATAATTTCACTTTACCAAGGGGCCCAGTAATATCATAACTCAAATTAAGGGACAATGATAATATTAACATATAGATTTCTCCCGCACAAGTTGTACACAACGAACTACTATTTTATTTCTATCATAAGATAATATTTAAATAGCAATCACATTATATATTTCTCATGTGAAAAACCTACACATCTCATATCTAAGATTCCAAAGACACAATGGAAACATTAATGACACAAAACACAATCCATATAATGTTCCATTCATTTAGGTCATGTTCAATATATAAAATACATATTTATATATTCATGTTATTAAATAATAATGCTTTATCAACATTTATAGAACTTCAATGTACTTTAATCAACATGACAATATTCCTCGGTAATTAATGTTCCTCTTTAATTACCACGATTGTGAACATATTCAGTGATTAAATGTTTCTAATCTTTGTAGTTCTATGGTTCAAGATCAAGAGCATCTTCTTGAACACTTCCAAAGATATAACGTATAAATCTCAAGGAGCAAGAATAATAATATTCATAATAAAATCATGAACAACATATAAATTATTATTAAAAAATAACTTTCAAAACACACATCCTTCAATATAGATGTATACATATACATGTACATGTATATATAGATGTACTCATGTACATCTCCATTCCATTATTAAGCACGTTGATGTCCTGATCCGCCAACGGCTACGATTGAAAGATGAAACTTCGGATTTAATATCAGCCCTCCAATCACATAATCTGTCATCTTTTGATTAAATGCATTTTTTTTATGTGTAGAAGTCTCAAATTAGTTAGAGATGTACTCGCCACATATATTGTCACAAGTAATGCCAAGAATTGAGAAAATGGAATTAGCATTAAATTTTTGTTACCATATCTCTCTCCAGATTTGATTGGCGCATACAAAGATTAATTTCCGATTTTGATAGCATGTCTCATTTCCGAATTGCCTACCTCTTATTCATTTTTGGAAGAGAACAAAAAAGGCATATTATTGTTTATTCCCTAGCAGCTTTCCACATTTAATTTAATTGAATTATAACACAAAAATTGTGTATGCACTAACATGCAAAGAATGTTGTTATATTAAAACAGTCATTTGTTGTTGTTTTTTTTTTATTATTTATTATTTGCATCTCTATTCAATCTTAATGTTAAATCTTATAATATATGTTCCGTTGCAACGCACGGGTACGATACTAGTATATATATGTACATGTTTGTATAGATGTACATATTTGTATATATGCACACACACACACACACACACAGAGTTCGGCTAAATTGCTTTCGGAAGCACTTCGACGGAAGTGCTTACGGAGTCAAATTTTAATGTTTGATGTTCAAAACGTCGACTTAAGTAGCTCAATAAATTAGTTATATAATAAACATGTAGAATACCAATTTTTACAATTTTTGAAATTTTTTAACTATTTTTTATGATTTTTGAAAGATGACCTTTTTGGCTTAAAAATACTTTTATTTTTAGATCAAAAAAGACCATCTTTCAAAAATCATAAAAAATAGTTAAAAATTCTCAAAAATAGTAAAAATCGGTATTCTACAAGTTTGTTGTGCAACCAATTTATTGAGCTATTTAAATCAACATTGCAAATATCAAATGGCTAAATTTGACTTGTAAGCATTTCGGTTGAAGTGCTTCCAAAAACATTTTAGCTGAACTCTCTCTCTCTCTATATATATATATATATAGAGAGAGAGAGAGAGATGGGCTATTGTGCTTTGCAAAGTAAAACCCCTCTTTACTTCGGGCCATATTTTCATTTTTGAAAATTCAAACAACCGATCCGAACCGTTCAACATGTTCTAAATATTGAAATGTGCTTGCAGACTAAATTTTACATTTTTTGGAATTTTTTTACTATTTATTAAGCCACTTTGAAAATCGCTGATCCATTGTGAACAGTAAAAAAACAGTAAAATTTTCTGGACCACCGGATCAGCAATTTTCAAAGTGGCTTAATAAATAGTAAAAAAATTCCAAAAAATGTAAAATTTAGTCTGCAAGCACATTTCAATATTTAGAACATGTTGAACGGTTCGGATCGGTTGTTTGGATTTTCAAAAATGAAAATATAGCCCGAAGTAAAGAGGGGGTTTTACTTTGCAAAGCACAATAGCCCATCTCTCTCTCTCTCTCTCTCTCTCTCTCTCTCTCTCTCTCTCTATATATATATATATATATATATATGAGTATGGCTAATGGCTAATGTGCTTCCTCTAGCATTTCGGCCTCGTGCTTCCGGGGGCATATCTTAGTGTTTGATGTTCAAACAACAAATTCAAACCGTTAGATGTTCAATCTATATTAAAATGTACTTGGAGACCAAATTTTACATTTTTTGGAATTTTTTTACTATTTATTAAGCCACTTTGAAAATTGCTGATCCGGGTGAACAGTAAAAACAGTCTGGACCATATGATCAGCAATTTTCAAAGTGGCTTAATAAATAGTAAAAAAATTCCAAAAAATGTAAAATTTGGTCTCCAAGTACATTTTAATATAGATTGAACATCTAACAGTTTGGATTTGTTGTTTGAACATCAAACACTAAGATATACCCCCAGAAGCACGAGGCCGAAATGCTAGAGGAAGCATGTTAGCCATACTCTATATATATATATATAATCATGTTTGGATTGCAATATCATATCTACCCGAATTGATTATGATCCGAACATGACTTAATTTGATTCAAACACAACCTGACCTACCAATTTGATAGGTCTAGCAATAAAATTGAATAGTATAAGAAGGGTATTATTTTTTTAGTAGAGGTTGAGATCAAACCACCTCTAACTATTTAATATATATTCGTTATATATTTTTTATTTGAATTTTGAACTTATGATTTCTCATATGAGGAGTATTATTTTTGCTACTATATTAAAGGTCGGTTCTCTAAAATAGCACTATTTAAAACAATACAGTATTTAAAACAATACAGGAAAATACGGTGAATGAGTGAGAGGAGAATGAGAGAGAGGGGAGGGACCAGAGCTGAGAGTGCGGTATCGTCGGAGCTCGGAGTGTAGAGTCTCATCTCGATCGGAGTGCGACAATGAGTAGATCCGACCATCATCAGAGCGTGGCAGTGGTCGAAGAAGTGGATCTGATTATGAAGCGAGAAGGGAGGGATCAAAGCCTATTGGAGCTGAGAGTGCGGTATCGTTGGAGCTCAGAACATAGAGTTCCTATCTTGATCGGAGTGCGACGGTGAGTAGATCCGATCGTTGTCGGAGTGCAACAACGGTTGTGTAGCGAGGTGGAGATAAAATTCTAGGATTACTAAGTATGAATGTAAATATTTTTATTTTTATAAAAAGATAAAATCTAGAATTTTATAAATAATTTTTTCTTATGAATATATTTGTTGGTGGTAATTAACCACTAATTATAAAAAAATGCGGTGAATGAGTGATAGGTGTGTATCTAGAAGAGTGATAGGGAGTGCAATTTGGAAGAGTAGTTAGCGTGTGTTTAATTAGCAATATAAAATGAAATAACACACAAAAATGTATTATTTTTATGATCTCTTTTCTCGTCTCTTCCGTTAATTCCCCTCTTTCCCCGAATTCACATTACCTCAGGTTACCTGATTCAAGCAAATTATGATCGGACGGTTCTTTTAATATAGCACGAATCTCAAAATAGACCAGCCCCCTACAGTTTCCATAGATACTGGATTGAATTTAGCCTAGATAGGATTAATCTGGACCGTCCGTTTCAATATAACCCATTTTGTCATGATATATATGTTGACAGATCTACATATATAGCAACTTAAAAAGTTAGGACCTATGCATTTAACAGTAATTTGAATAACGGAATAGCAAAACAACACACCATTCCGATTAAAAACAGTGGTCAAACATGCATCAACGTTAACTATAGAAGGTCCCAATTAGGTAGAATAAATATCCCTAATCTGCTAGTTTAGTAAGTGCTATGAATAGTGGGTTAGGAGGTGAGGAGGTGTGACCAATAACGATTATTGATGTTGTTGTGTTCTCGTGGAGTCAATATTATCATTTATTATTGTTTAATTGTTGAAAATTCATAAATTAATTATTTATTTTTTTCGAAGATTCTTTTGATAGGAAAAATATATTTGAAGATGACCTTCTTGTATCTCAAAATTCTTTGTTAGATATCTTAGATATTTAATTTCAAATTAAAATATTGATTATTCAAATAAGGATTTATATTGAATATATATATAGATGGGCTATTGTGCTTCGCGAAGTAAATGGAGGGTTTACTTCGGACCATATTTTCATTTTTGAAAATTCAAACAACCGATCCGAACCGTTCAACATGTTCTAAATATTGAAATGTGCTTGGAGACTAAATTTTACATTTTTTGGAATTTTTTTACTATTTATTAAGCCACTTTGAAAATCGCTGATCCACTGTGAACAGTAAAAAACAGTAAAATTTTCTGGACCACCGGATCAGCGATTTTCAAAGTGGCTTAATAAATAGTAAAAAAATTCCAGAAAATATAAAATTTAGTCTCCAAGCACATTTCAATATTTAGAACATGTTTAACGGTTCGGATCGGTTGTTTGGATTTTCAAAAATGAAAATATGGCCCAAAGTAAACCCCCAATTTACTTCGCGAAGCACAATAGCCCATCTATATATATATATATATATATATATATATATATATAGAGAGAGAGATGGGCTATTGTGCTTTGCAAAGTAAACCCCCCGTTTACTTCGGCGTCATATTTTGCATTTTGAAAATTCAAACAACCGATCCGAACCGTTCAACATGTTCTAAATATTGAAATGTGCTTGGACACTAAATTTTACATTTTTTGGAATTTTTTTACTATTTATTAAGCCACATTGAAAGTTTCTGATCTGGTGGTCCAGAAAATTTTACTGTTTTTTACTGTTCACCGTTGGATCAGAAACTTTCAAAGTGGCTTAATAAATAGTAAAAAAATTCCAAAAAATGTAAAATTTAGTGTCCAAGCACATTTCAATATTTAGAACATGTTGAACGGTTCGGATTGGTTGTTTGAATTTTCAAAATGCAAAATATGGCGCCGAAGTAAACGGGGGTTTTACTTTGCAAAGCACAATAGCCCATCTCTATATATATATATATATGCGTGTGTGTGTGTGTGTGTGTGTGTGTGTGTGTATGATGTCATTAGCATGCTTTGCGAAGTAAAGAAACTGTTTTACTTCCCGCTCATATTTTCATTTTCAAAGTTCAAACAGTCGATCCGAATTTCTCCACATGATCTTCATATTGATATGTGCTTGGAGACCAAATTTTAAATTTTTTGAAAATTTTTTACTATTTTTTTAGAATTTTTGAAAATCACAGCTTTTCATTAAATAATAAAAATAAAATTCAGAAAAACAATGATTTTCAAAAATTCTAAAAAAAATAATAAAAGTTTTCCAAAAAATGTAAAATTTGATCTCCAAGTCCATATCAATATAAAGATCATGTTGAGAGGAGGTATGATAGCCCATCTCTCTCTATCTCTCTATATATATTCTATCATTTCACAAAAATAATAGTAAAGTTTGCCAAAAGAGCCTTAGAATAGTGAAGTGCTCGTTGTGTCAGTTATACTGATCAGACTTTATATATCTATATATATGTAGTTCTCAAGACTTAATCCCCTCGAACTGGACCTTCCAGTAATAAAACTTGGAGAAAATGAGGAAGTAACAGAGGAAGCAGTGGTAACATCTCTAAGGAGAGCTATTAGTAGATATTCAACATTACAAACACACGATGGCCACTGGGCTGGGGATTATGGCGGCCCTCTATTCCTCTTGCCTTGCTTGGTACTTGATGTCTAAATTATTTGCTCATAAATTTCTGCTCAACCAACTTTCAACAAAAAAAATAATCACTTCTCCAAACAGATAATAACTTTATATGTCACTGGAGCATTGAACGCCGTTCTCTCCTCTGAGCATCAAAAGGAGATGCGCCGTTATGTCTACAATCATCAGGTACATTCTGCTGATATTACACTTATTAAATCAGACCAAAAAAGTTACGTGTTTGTGTACTAATATTATTAACAATTTGCGAGTGAAACAACAGAATGAAGATGGGGGCTGGGGATTGCATATAGAGGGGCACAGCACCATGTTTGGCTCTGTGATGTCATATATCACTTTGAGGTTGCTTGGTGAAGGTACAAATGGTGGAGATGGCGCCATTGAGAAAGCAAGGGATTGGATAGTAAGCCATGGCAGTGCTACTGCTATTACGTCATGGGGCAAAATGTGGCTCTCTGTAAGTGCTAAATTGGAATCCTCCAATGTTTTAATTGATATTATATAATTCATTTGAAGACGACGACGTGCTGGTTTTTATTCTATCCCCTGATATGTTTAATTTCTTTTGAGTAAATTCAGGTGCTTGGAGTGTTTGACTGGTCTGGAAATAATCCTCTACCACCTGAGATATGGCTGCTCCCTTACATACTGCCCATTCATCCTGGTACATGCCTTCTTTTTCCATATCTAATGACAATAATATATATGCTTATTAATAAATGTGTTCAAGATGATAGACTCTTCATAGTTCCAACGATAAATGAAAAAAATTAGAATATGCACTGGTCTTAATTGGTGTTATCAAAAGAACACACCTATATGTTTTTTTTTTTTTAAACTCTTGACAGTGGCTGTCACACACCTATATGTTTGAATGTGAAAAAATACAGGAAGGTTGTGGTGTCACTGCCGAATGGTTTATTTGCCCATGTCTTACATTTACGGAAGGAGATTTATTGGCAAAATCACACCACTGGTATTGGAACTAAGGAAGGAACTGTATTCCGTTCCTTATGACAGAATTGATTGGAACAAGGCTCGCAATGAGTGTGCAAAGGTTTGTTTTATGTAATTTCTTTTTTTTCAAATTTACTACAGCTTCAATTGGTCAACATTAAATTTCCTACTGGGATTTAGATTTATTTTGTAGATGTTATTTTTCATGCTATGCAGGAAGATCTGTACTACCCCCATCCAATGATACAAGATATACTATGGACGACACTTCACAAATTTGTTGAGCCCATTCTAATGCACTGGCCTGGTAACAAATTAAGAGAGAAGGCTCTTAACATTGCTAGCCAACATATCCATTATGAAGACGAGAACACTCATTACATTTGCATTGGTCCTGTTAACAAGGTCTCCATTCTTTTTTTCTTTTGTTATTATTATTTAATATAGGGACGTAGCCACATAGGGACAAGGGTAGCCGACATCTCTAAACTCTATAGAAAATCGTGCATAAGTACAAAAAATTGAAAATAAATGGGGGTCACCCCCATTCATTGAATGTCTCTCCACCTCTGCTTGGACCAATTCCTTGCTCCGCCCCTAATTTGGTAGATGGATTAGATGTGTATCGTCTAATACTTGTTTATACTATGTGGTTTGGTATTTCATGTAATGTAATTTGGTGTAGGCACTAAATATGCTGTGTTGCTGGATAGAAGATCCGAGCTCGGAGGCATTTAAGCTCCACATCCCAAGAATCTACGATTATCTCTGGATTGCTGAAGATGGAATGAAAATGCAGGGTCACAATGGAAGTCAATTGTGGGACACTGCATTTACTGTTCAGGTAATCTACGCCACTGGTCTGGTTCAAGAGTATGCACCTACCCTATACAAGGCTCATGAATTCGTAAAACATACTCAGGTATCCATAATATTTATGCATGCATATTTAAAGTCCATATCAACTTTTGATGATCTGAAAAAAAAAAAAAAAAAAAGGTATCTGTTGTAACCATATTTTTTTTATTTTTATATATAAGTCACTTGAGGATTCTCCAGGTGATCTTAGTTCCTGGTATCGTCACATATCTAAAGGTGGATGGCCATTCTGTACAGCAGATCATGGCTGGACAGTTTCTGACTGCACTGCTGAGGGACTAAAGGTAAATGTTTGTGTTTTTTTCAAAAAAATTGAATTCAACATTTTAATGATAATCTGGATTTGCTTTTACCTTGTTCAGGCAGCTTTACTACTGTCAAAGTTACCTCAAAGGATGGTGGGTCCTCCAATTGAAGCAAATAGGCTGTATGACGCTGTCAATGTTATTTTATCTTTGATGGTTTGTGTACTACACTACTACTGAGAAGTCAATTCATGCTATTTCAATACTTGCATGATTTATATCTACCTCTGTGCTTGTGCATATTCTCTGAACTGGCAAATTTATTTATTTTATTCCATTTGACGATCCCAGTGACATGAATTAACAATATCTTGTTTTCTTATTGCCTCCTTTTCTTTGTAGAATGACAATGGTGGTTTTGCAGCCTACGAACTCACAAGATCTTATTCGTGGTTGGAGGTGAGAATTGCTGTGTATCCTCTGGTCTTCCTCTCCTGTGCCTTGAGCACCTTAATATGAACTCAAAGAGTTCAGTTTGATAATGTTAGCATGGTTTGGAAACTCAGCCGAATCCGAATTGTGTCAGCTAAGTTGGGCCGCGACAAGCTGATTTTCATTCAATTTACTCGTTCTTGTAATTTTTCATTGGAACCTTGGTTGTTTGACAAAAATCTGTCAGATTATTCACATGTGGTAAACTTAAAACACTAAGGCTCTAATTAGAATAAAATTTATAATAGAATCCAATTCAATTTAATAGAAAAGAAATGAAAGACCTAATTTAGAATTGAATTTTGTTTTTAAAAAACTTCAAAAAAAGAAGAAAGAATTCAGTTCCGACCAACAAGAAAAGGCCAAACAATTTCCTTGATATTACAATAATTGCCATTCAAACCTTAGAAAACTGAGATTTGATCGGGAGAACGGATCAATTTTTTCTTTTTTTTTTTGGTGAACTTCGTCGACCAATTGTGATGCCTTAATTCTGCTATATATTGGAATTAGTTTATTACTGGTGTATAGAAGCTGTTTTGCTTTTCTACTATACTGTAAATATTGTGAGAACTATATTTGAATGATTTTACTACTAAAAAATGCAGATGATTAATCCATCAGAGATATTTGGGGGCATTATGATAGACTACCCGTAAGAGAAAATAATGTTTAAAACTTTCTAATTGAATTATTTAATCAATATGTAATGAAATTGAGCACGTTTCGAATTGGATTAAATGACAGATGTGTAGAATGCACGTCATCTGCAATACAGGCTCTGACTGCATTTAGAAAGCTCTATCCAAATCACCGTGGGAGAGATATTGATGCCAGCATCAGAAAAGCGGTCAACTATGTCGAATCAATTCAACAACCAGATGGTTCATGGTTTGAATATTCTAATATAATTTCCATCTAGTTATACTTAAAAGAAGTCTGCTATTGTCACTAAAGTCGTAGAAAGATATATTACTGCATTGTGTCTCTCCTCGATTTCATAATATTGTCATGTTTGTTTGTTTGTTTAACAGGTACGGTTCATGGGCAGTTTGTTTTACACATGGAACATGGTATGGAGTTACAGGATTAATAGCAGCTGGAAAGACGTATGAAAACAATGCGTCTTTAAGAAAAGCCTGTGCTTTCTTGCTTTCTAAGGAATTGCCTTCGGGCGGTTGGGGTGAGAGCTATTTATCTTGCCAAGATAAGGTACTTGTGCATAAATTGCCACAAAATTATTTAGATATTGTATCAGTATGTTTGGTATCCTACCCCTTTATATATAGTAAGAATTAGCAAGTACAATAATAATTAATAACATGTGAGAATGGAACTAAGGAAAGTATATTGATTAGATAATGGTTTGATTGTTTGTGATGGAGAAAGGTTTATACAAATCTGGAAGGGAACAGGGCTCACGCAGTAAACACCGGATGGGCTATGTTAGCTCTTATTGATGCTGGCCAGGTATTTTTTTTTTTTTTTTTTGCTGGTTGAAGTAATACAGCTTTCATAATTTCTTTATTAATTTTAGGGGCATTCTAAATGCACATGTTTTTATGCCGCAATGCCATAGCTACTTAAGAATGAGTAATGCAAAGTTGTTTATGTTACAAACTATAATTGTTAATCTTGACATATCTGGTGCGACCTTATTAGCACACCTCATTCATTCCAAAAAATTACTATAGTATCAACTCATTGTTAGCGCTTGTTGGTTAGGCTGATAGAGACCCAAGGCCATTGCACAAGGCAGCCAAAGTTTTGATTAACTTACAAATGGAAAATGGCGAGTTTCCTCAGCAAGTATGTGCCTCTTGGTTCTCCTAGTTTAATACCAATAATAAATATAGTTTAATTTGTTTTATCATAGTGCTGATATGATCTTACAGTTAGGCACTTCCCCTTTGTATATTTGTGAATTGTAGGAGATAATGGGGGTGTTCAGCCAAAACTGCATGATTAGCTACTCGCAATATCGCAACATATTTCCAATATGGGCTCTTGGTGAATACCGCTGTCGTGTGTTACCTGCATGCCCATAAAAGAATTTGGTAGTTTGGTATATATCTGTTTTATTTTATCCTAGTTTCTCAACAAGTTTTTGTCTGAGAAGCACTGCCAGAAGAAAATTATTTGTGTACAAGGAGATGGAATTTTAGGACCTTGTTATTATTTTTCCTTTATGAGTGTGGCGTTCTCCATTCAGGATTGGGAAGGTTTGCTAGATAGCGCTTGTTCTTGATTTAATTGCTGTGTTTTAAACTGAATATTGTTGAAGATATGTAATAAAATGTCTTGGCTTTTTAGTACAATTGTTATTGGCGTCGGGCTTTCTTTTTTTTTTTTTTAGAATAAGTCTGGTACCAAATACTCAAAAGGATGATGGAGCATAGCTCATTGCATGCATGCAGTGGGGTTATGCGGTTATATAATTTCCAAATCATCTTTTTGAGCTTAGAGATGACAGGATTTGGGACTGAGTCCGATTCTCTGCATCACTTCTCCGTTTGAGTTTAAATTTGGGACCGTCCAATTAAAATCTGATCGAACGGATGTTACGCATCCATCTAAGTTGAATAAAAGCTTACCTCCTCTAATTAATTGCAACACATCATTTCTAACAACTTTGGTCATGGGCTATGGGCCGGAGGGGGATCTGGCCTTCAATAAAGTGTCACAAGATGGCCTGTATCATACACATTTGATCGCTTATTTCTAGGGAAATCAGCCCAAGGGTAGCCCGTCAAGAACATCATTATTAGAATCACAACCTTGCAGTTATGATGTTATTAGTTATCTGTGACATACAAATTGATCCGTCCGATTCGAATGGGACGCACAAGATAATAGAAAATATTTGATATTAATGCGAGAATGCGAGATTAAAACGAACAGTTCAGAATGCGTGTCATTTATAACAGGATTGCAGTTATGAAAATATATGTGAATTCTATAACTGTAATCTATAGGGGTGAAAACGGTATCCATAATATACGATCTCTATTGGAAAAATTAGATGTGGATATCTGATATTTATATATTTGTATAGATATATGGATACTGATATGATTTTTGGTTTTAATTATCCGTATTCAAATAGTAGATATATACCATATATTTTAATATATATTATGAAAAAAATATGTTATTCACTATTATAATTAGATAAATATTATGAACTTTAGTATTTTTTAATATCTTTTTAATAAATATCCGATTCGATCCATATTCGTATCTAATTCGTATCTGAAAAATTAAAAAGGAATATGGATATGGTTTTACCACTATCCATTATGTATCCACTCTGTTTTTACCCCTGATAATCTAGCTAGCTTGCTTAATTTACGGACGCTTCTTGTACTGTACACTATGTTGGATTGTGCCATAATCTACTTGTCTATTTGACTAGATTTGCAAAACATATATTCATTGAATTTTACAGTTTCGTGTCTTGAGATATTGTGCAGGTTCATGATGATATGAATTGCTAAAGTACACATCAAGGATACATGATGAATTACAATAATTAATCAAGGATGAGTCATGAAGAACCAAACATTGGAAGCTAGAAGCATCATCTCGAGATTAGGTTTAGAAATCTGTAAAATTGGTAAACTATGCTTGAGAATGAGGTATTTTACCTTAACCGTTGTAACGGTTAAATAACCGTTACAACAGAATAATTCAAACACAATTTATTTCATTGTGACAACCGTTGCAACGGTTAGCAAGAATCTCCGAAGACAACCGTTGTGACAACCATCAGAATTGTTACCAACCGTTAGGGTTTCGCAGGCAACCAAACCTATAGTTTGGTGGCAACCGTTGCAACGGTTAAGACCAAATACCTGATTTTGTACAGTTCCCTATAAATAGAAACAAAATCTAGGTTTCGATTATCACTCTAAATGCCCTCAATTGCAATATTCTAAATTCTTTTCAGATCTAGAAAAAGTCATTGTTGTTTGTGCACACAACTTCAATATTCATATATATTCCAATCTCAAGCATACTCAACCATAATCAATATCTTGTTAGAAGTAGAGTGATCCTTGAGTGATCATCTTGTTTGATTCATACACTTGAGTCTTTAGTGCTCGTGAGCCATTTCCGTGCTCAGGCCGTGTGACTTCCCAAGGTTTGTAAGGGCTCACCGGTTCCACCTTGTACTCCTTTCTCATTGGATAAAGAAAGGCGCGGCCTATTTCTTGTGTGTACCAATTGAAGTATTTTGAAATAAATTGAATGAAGAATCAAAGTTTTATCAAGAAGAAAAGAGAAGAAATTCGTGAATTCCATTTTGAATCCAATTCAAGTCTTTTCGAAATGTTCATTCGAACAAAATAAATATATTAATTCGATTTTCTTTTCCCTTCGATTCATATGTGAATAAAACACACTATAGAAAAAACAAAAAAAAAAGAATATATATAAAGAAGATATAGTTATACATCTTGAAGGTCGCGAAGCCCCGGAGACGTAGGTGTTAGTGCCAAACTCTGCAAACAACTCTCGTGTCAAGTGTCTCTTAACTCTTCTATTTACTTTACGCACACTTGCTTAGTTTAACGTTATTCGAGTTTCTGCCAATAATAGCGTACATACGATAGTTATAATTAATTAGCTTTAAATTTTCAAAGGCCCCATATTCACCCCCCTCTAGGTGCCTTAGGGACTAACAAGTGATATCAGAGTAGGTTATTTCAAATTAAGACACACTTAATTTGAATCTGTGTATTAGTTCAAATAATGGCACAAACCACTCCTAGATATGTTAGAGAACCTCCAATGCTAACTCCTACTACCAAGAACTTTAGTCATTGGAAAAAGTTAATGACCAACTATCTAAACTTAATTGATGTCTGGGAGGCCATAGAGAAGGGGTACACCCTGGAGTATAATCCAAGCACCAAAATATTAACTACCGAATAATCCAAGCACCAAAATATTAACTACCGAATCTAAACTTAATAAGAAGTTAAATAATGTTGCAATTAATGCAATACTAGGTGCGGTACATGAATCAATAGCTTTAATGTTCTCCAATACTACAAATACTAAAGAAATGTGGGAAGCCCTTGTAAACAAATATGAGGGTAACGAGCAAATTAAGAGAACCAAACTCACGGGGTTAGAAACTAAATTTGAAACTTTTAGTGTAGAAAATGGTGAGTCCGTAGAAGACACATACAATCGACTTTTGCAAATTCAAAATGAATTTATCAAACTTGGACAACCACTTTCTAACAATAAGATTGTAGATAAGCTTTTGCGTGTTATGCTTAGGAAACCAAGATAGGAGTCGATGGTAAGCGCGTTAGAAGTGCTATCAGGAGTACAAACTTTCACTCCAGAGGAACTATTCGCTCATGTTAGAAGTTGCGAAGAAAAAGCTTCGACAAATCAATGACCATAAACCTAAAACCAAAATTACTTCCCTATATGCACAAGTTCGAAAATATCCACACTCAAAACCTTATAATCCTTCATCTTCACCATCACCCTCCTCATCCACAAATGACTACAACCAAAACAACGGAGATAATGAACCTTCCGTAAATGCCAAACGCTTAAGCGAGACCTTTCAAGGGATGCTAGAATTTGAAAAGAGATACAAGAGAGTCATTTGCCTAGGGTGCAACAAAGAAGGGCATTATATTCAAACATGCTTCAAACTCTTTCCTAGGAAGATAGAAGGTGGTGAGCCACAAGAGTGTCGCTTTAGACCAAGAAGAGATGGGAAGCGAGGAAACAAAAAGGAAAAGGCAATGCAAGCCAAAAAACTCACCAACACTGACTATAGTAGTGGTGGAGAATCCGACCCGGAGTCAGAGAACGAGGAAGTAGTCAACCTAGCATTGATGGCTACATATGACAGTGAAGCTTCAACTTGCTCTTCAAGTAAGGTATGTCGAAAATCTAAGTTAGTTAATCCTAAATACAACAATTAATTGAATGATGATTGTGAAACTTCTAGTAAGTCAAACATTTCCTTATAAATGATGAGTTATCCAAACGAACTAATAATAGGTTGAGAATCTTGCTTGATATATCGCATGACGCATTGATCAAGAAAGATGGGAAATTTCTAAATTTAAGATTCGAGATCTTTGAGCTAGAAGCTAAGGTAAAAAGTCTTGAGTCCGCACTCTTAGAGTCACACATAAGTCAAACTCATCTAGATGAAATTAGGAACCTTAAAATTGAGATAAACAATGTATGAGATGAGAATAAAAGCTATAAGGCAAATAATGTAATAAATAAAATATTAGACTACAAAGTCAAACACTATGAGTCCAAGATTAAAGAACTTGAAAATCATAAGCAAAGACACATAGGAGAGATAGGACTCTTAAAAGTAAACATACAAAACTTGAAGACCGAAAATAAGGCCTTGAGATCACCTAATGAATTTGATAGTGTCATGAGGCTAGATCCTCACTTATAATCAAGTGATCAACTTAGAAACCGAGAATTTATTAAACTCGAACATGGAGACAAGAAGGGTAAACTCTCATTTGAATTCAATCGCTTAGAAAGCCTAAACATTAAGGGGAACAAACTCGAACATTAAAAAATAAAAAATCTCAACAACATGAATTGAATAGCAAAAAGGATACTCCGTATAAAACATATAAATCTAAGAAATATCCAACATTTAATTCAAAATAATCAAATAAAAGTTATTTTAAAAATCAAGATGGAGTATGGTCTTATAAAAGTTACAATGTAAAGACTCAAAGTAATGAGTCAAATAGAGATGTTCCTCGACATCCAAAGAAAATCGAGTCTAATGCTAACAAACATAGGAACACTACTTATAAAGTGTTAAATAAAAGGAATAAAAATTCTAGAAAGTATGATTTTGATAACAATTCAACCAAAATAAATTACTCTCGCTCTCAAGGGCTTAAAGGATCTCGACATTACAACTTCAAGCAAGGATCAAACCTAGAACAACTCATTCCACCAATCAACCTCAAAGTAACTTCAAAATTGTGTAATTATTGTTGTAAACTTGGACACACTTCGGTGGAATGTAAGTTTAGGAGGAAGAACAACATGTTGAATGTTTTTTGGGTGTCTAAATCTAGAAAAGAATAAATGAATGAAAATATATCTCCTCAAAAATATATATATCAACTTCAACACTATTAACGGGGAGATAAATGCATGATATATGCTAGTGCTCTTCGCTAGTGTAGACTCAAAAGTATATGTTTCATCAAAATTGTTCAAGAAAATGTTTGAATCATAGCTACTACCTATCACATAGGAGCAGCTTTGTGGCTACGATAAAGTAGTAAATCTAATTTACACATTTTATATCAAAGCAGTAAATCCAATTTATTCAAAACTGTAAATCTAATTTACCAGTTCATAAGTTCGTGAATAAGTCACGTATATTTCTACCAATTCCTAATTCTTTATTTTGCAGCATTTGTGTGTGTTCTGTTTTATGTTGTAAACCATATAAACAATTTATATGCATTTCATATTAAAATAGTAAAGCAATTTTATCTTGTGATGAAGTTCTTTTCGGCCAGCTATCATACAAGTAAAAGGGTTCCCAGGAAAGATAGGGGGTCACCTGGGACCGCTTAAGTCCAATTTTTCCTAGACATAACCTTCTTCAACGTTGTACGAATAACAGTTCTTACTCATACACTTTATCAATTAAATTATTCTTTCTCAGTCCAGAAAAAACGAACCAAGAAAATCATATTTTATCTGATTCATTTATCACATTCTTAAATGTACTTAACACACCTGAAAGCATAAAATCACATTTTATTTTTCTTAGTCGGAAAACCAAACCAAGAAAATCAAGTTTAAAGAAAGCATAAAATCACATTTTATCTTTCTTAGTCAGAAAATCATATTTTATTCGGTTTAGACATTAAGCTGCAAATCTAAGAATTCAAAATGATAAAATATTTATACATCTAACATGTATACGGTACAAGATTTTTAGAAAATCAATCAGCAGGAGAGCCTGTGCTCTGATACCACCTGTTGGGGAATTGGACCGCAAAATTCTGTTTTCGGGAATTACTGCGAAATTCTGCACGAGAATTTTTATCGTGAAATTATGTTTGAGAATTTATTGCCAAATTCTTTTTTAAGAATTTACCGCTAAATTCTGCTCGGGAATTTACCGCTAAATTCTGCTCGGGAATTTACCGCTAAATTCTGCTCGGGAATTTACCGCTAAATTCTATTAGGCTTATGGTGCGAAAAGAGCATAAAATCAAAATTTTACGTTCTGCCATAAGCCGAGGATCTACTTCCGGATTGATTTCTAAAATAAAATTTATTTAATATTTAAATAAATTAAATAACATTTGTATCTTATTCCAAATTCGAATTGGAGGTGCAGTCTAACTCTGTTACGGAACACCAAACGTCTGATGCCTCTATCAGTTATCCACCAGGAACAACCAGAGAGCCGGTATTACTTTTGCCAGAAATACTACACCAGTGTATTCACAAAAACTCTATTCATAACTCGCAAGAACATACATGGATTACTTATTCCTTTTTTTTCTACGCAAATCACTATTTGAGAGAAAAACCGAGAGAGAGAAAATGATGTTCGAATCGAATCAAATTATATTTTTCTCTCACCCCTCAAGCCTTTATATAGGGCTTAGGGTCAGTTTCGAAAAGGCCAAAATGCCCTTGGGTAAGTCGGTTTTGGGATGTTTGACCAAAATGCCCCTCGAGCCATAAGCCCAAAATTCAATTGATTCAACTTGGGCTTTTAAATTAAATTCTAAATTTAATTTAGGCCCAAATTCAAATGGACTTTTGACCCAAAATATTAATTCATAATTAATATTTTTAATCCATTTATTATCAATATAATTATTCTGAATAATTATATTTCTTGCGACTGTTGTTGCGATAAATTTATACAACGCGTCGTACACGCTTATAAATTTAATCTGTTTAAACTTGTCATCTCTATGACATTTATTTATTAATTATAATACTTTATAATTAATTAATAAATTCCCTGATTACTTTCCTATTGGTGTGGGCTGATAGGATCTGTGTTATGTTGGCAATAGAATGAAAACTCCTTTTAATTCTATAAATCATAAGCGGTATCTGGCAGAATGCATTATGACTACCCAATTGACACAGATGATCTTGTACATTACAATATCACGATCCAGTAAATAATTTACTCGTGTTAATTCTTTTGTCTCATAATATCATATCAGTTTCAAGGTAGGTATGTGTCGTCTTGCAAACTTAATATTTTCTCAATCTTATGTAGTTTATCAAATATGATTAACTCTTTAATCATATCGTGCGCTGATAACCCTACTTCATCAAGAGGCCAAGTGATACCATCACTCGTATTATATACGAGGGACAATAGTAGTCTTGGTGAACATCTCCCCTCCGCACAAGTCATGTATACTGAAATGTCATCTGTATAGCTACTTTTTACGGATAGCGTTGAACAACACTCACGAATACACACTTCTCATGTAGGAAAGACGAATACCTCATACTTTAGAACTTAACACTGAATGAAACATTAATGACACGAGCATAATCCATTTAACGTTTCATTTAGGGTCTGTCAAATACCATGTTCTCTAATATGTATCTATGTGATTAAATTGACAAATATTTATCTATGGTTTGTAAAACTTAACTATCATTTAATCCACATACTAACTCTTTGATTGGTCAATTAGTGTTCATGCTAATTACCACGGTTAGTGACTATTAAGAGTATTTATCATCTATATTATGGAGTTCTACAATTTCAAGTCCTTAACTCGAAATGATTCATAAATGCGATAAATCTCAAGGAACAAAATGATATTTTTATTAATCATCCATTACATGAACAAAATATATAGAATAAAATTATCCTATGATTGACTTATAAATTATTACACTAACACACACTCCCACATTTGGAAACGATAGTTGTTTACCAGATCTGCATTCTTGTCGATACATTTGGGGTGAACGACTATGCCACAGAGATGACAAAAGAACATCTCCGCAATATCTCCCTTGACAAGACATGCAGGGTACACTTCTCATTCAGGTGGAGGGTTGATATCGCCGAAGTTCTCGTCAAGAATGTTTCTAATAGTCGGATCATCCGTGGTCATGTATTCTTCAACATCTTTGGGTGAAAGAAAACGAGATAAATGTCTCTTCAAGCGGGCTTCACCTGTCCAAAAAATTTGAGAGACGGATATGCGACCATTGTATGCCGTTTCACTTCTTCTTTTTCGAAGTTCGGATTTGGGTGTCATGGTAAGATCTACGGTCTGTTAGACCATTTATATTAATCCTAAACAATTTCTAAAAAAAAAAAAATCTCAAATTCGCCTCTGAAATCGCCATTTTGGCCTCGAAAATTGCCTTTTCGTTCTTTTTTTCTCTTCTTCTCTTTCTCTCTTTCTTTTGTGGGGAATTTGAGTGAGTTGTGAGAGGGAGGGGAGAGAAAACGAGGTATTTATAGATTCTGAAACAAAAAGAATTCCCAACCGGCCAGAAAATGGCCGGTCCTAATTTTAATCTCGGCCAGCTATTTTTTGCCCGGTTTGAGAATTTTTTAAAATACCCAGGTATAATTATTATTTTATAATTAATTTTGGATATTAATAAAAGTGTCGGCTTTGCAAAGTACCTAGCCTAACTCATATTGTAATATTTTTTTTTATTGTTGGAATGAATGTTTTCAGAAAAAATACATACGTGTATTTCATAGGAAACAATTGCAAAACATGTAAAAATTCTCTATAATATATGTTATTAATAACATATTATAAATAAACAATGGGCGCTGAAAAAATAATACAATAATTTAATGTGTAAAAGAATAACTAAAAGTTTAATCTAAATAAACAAATAATAAACACAGTCAATAATAAGTCAAAATATTTTTGAATTTTAAAAGAAATTTATGGCAACAATAAAAAATTAGCATTATTGAAACACAATGTATAAATAAATTCAAATAATTTTAAAATAAATATTGCCAATAAAGTATTAAAGAAGCTACAATGATTTTGAGAATATTTGTATATAATTTAATTTTAAGTAATATAAACAAAATTTAAGTATTACAATATCTACGAAATTTATAGTGAATACAACTAGATTTAAGGGTTTTCTTGTATAATTGCATTTACTTTTCCTAATGTCAGACACAGTGCATTATGTATTTGCGAAACAAACTTTATTACTTTCCGTGGGCGGATGACTTGTTAACTAGTAACGTCCATCTATACTGAGAACTGTACAAAGACGACCACAGAAGATCTACGGGTAGAAATTGAAGACTTTCCTTCTCCCGATTTGCCGGGGCGAAACGAGTGTGTGACATGATATCTCAACTTTTGCGTGACCGACGTATTAGGAGGTAGCTCAGGGGCAGTATTATTTTCCCTTTGAGATTGGTGCAGAACGTATTGAACAGTTGAGATTTTCCTGAAAAAAAAAACACTCGAAGTTTGAGATATGCGAATTATTCACGAATTATTCATTTTTTTTGGTGATGATGAACCGAACGCTGAATTATTTAGTTGACCGAATTTTGACTGAATTATTCCCGAATAATTGGCAAATTTTACAAACTTTTCTCTAATTTTACGAATTATTCGCAAATTTTTTCTGAATTTTATATTTTTTAGAATTTTTTTACTATTTTTTAGATAGGTACAAATTCATTTTTCAGATGATTCAGAATCTTCTTAAAACAGTGATTTTGTACCTATATAAAAAAATAGTAGTTTTTTTAAGAAAAATATAAAATTTGGTCTCCAAGCATATTTTATTATGAAGATCATGTTGAGCAGTTCGGATCGATTGTTCAAATTTTGAAAATAAAAATAAAGAATGTGGAGCATATTAGAACATAAAATTATGGTGCATTTGAACCCTCCTCTATATATAGTTCAATTCCACTTATAAAATATCAAATGTATGCTCGTAATTTAGTGGTTAGAATTTTTCTTTTATTGTTGTGTAAATATGAGTTCAAGTTCCATCTAACATATTATATTATTTTATATTTTATGTTTTAGTCCTTAATCTAAATTTTCTTATTTCGCTCTTGACCACTTTGCCTAAACTATATGGGAACAATGTATGAAGGACTAAATCTGCAAATTATCTAAAGGACATGTGGCATGTGGATAAAAAATGTATTGGATCTAATATTACGGATAATCCGAAACCAATTCCAAATTACTAATTTTTTTTGTTTGAGAAACTCGTCGTCAACTTTTATTTAATTTTTAGTTAAATTTGCTGATTGAATTAAGAAGACAAAAACATAGAAATATATATGCTGCAATTTTTCAGTAAAGCCATTGATTTATTTGGTACCAGCAACGTGTACAAATATAAATAATTTAAACTAGAGTTAAATCTATAAAGAATGATTTATTTTCTTCAAAAGCTTTTTTTTGTTTTTTTTCTCAAATCTTAATGAAAACTAGAGATCTAGATTAAAAGGATGACGCTTCTATCGGTCCTGACCTGGTTAATTAAGATTATCTCTAGTAATTAAAGTAATCTAGACGCCGGTGCTCTTCAAGTTTCATTGAAAAGTTCAGGGATCAGTGGTGGGGTCAAAGAGGTTAAACATTGACAAAGAAGTTTGAAATCATAAGCAACATCGCAACTCGGCTTAACTGCGGATTTATTGGGCCTCCATCAGATTGGCCCAATTTGGAAGGTGAAAACACAGCCTATGTGGATCTCATTATTATGGATTCTTGCTATCTCTTGAGGCCCAGCCCATATTCTAACTTCGGTCTCTTAATATTTTTACTGGACACCAAGGCAACAAACCTCTATTTTGTAGTTTGCGCAACCAGAATATGGCGGCGGCTGCATCTCTCTCTCTCTCTCTTTAAAAGTTTTGAGTTTGGCAGAGACTGCCCAGTGCTCTCTCCCTGAAATCCTTTCTATCATTGCCTATATAAATATAAATTTAAAGAGGACGATATCAACCCTGACAAATATTTTCTCCTTGAAATTATGAGGAAGTGTCATGAAAGTAATAATTAATTATATCTAAAGTTGATCATTAAGTGAATTCAAAATATTTCCAAGACAATTGTAATTGTTCCCTCTAATATTTTTCTTGTTACGGTGACACCCAGTTTTTTTTTGGCCGAATCGGGTTCGGACCCGGGGAATAACATTGAATAAGTTTAACCTAGTAAGCCAATATTTCATCAAGTGTTGCCACCTTTTGAAAATTTTGAGCACTATATTTTTAGGATGAATCCTCAATAACTGTCTTGGATACCATTTCAAAATCATAGAAAGTAAATCTTTTGAGAATATTTCTTCAAAACTGTTGAAACTAATATACATTTATATAAAAAGGCAAGAAAAAAAAACTTAAAAGGCGTCTGCAAATGTTTAGGGTTTAGGGTGATTTCTTGTCAACTCATTATTCTTAATAAAATATATAAGCTTCTATTAATTGTATAAATATTTCATTGGAATTTATCTTAACACCTTAAAACACTACAAATTTAAATTATAATGTACTCTTGTTTTAAAATCATTGACCGAGTCAAGTCAAATTATCATGTCTAAGTTTCTAACATGAAGAATTACACTGAAGTTGCAAAACACTCGTATAAAATAATGTGCTTATACTGATTTCCTCGGAAATTCAACAAAGAAATATAACCAAACAGAAGTCATTTCTGGAAGCTAGGACTTGAACAAATTGAATGAATTTTTCAATGCAGTTGTCATGTACAACTTAGCTAGCAAGGAAATGAAAGAGCAGAGAAATTCAGGTACGATGGTTGGCTCCAGCCTCCAGGGAGCACCATCCTACTTGATTCTGTTCGCGCTGTCTTCATGAAGCTGGGACTAGGAATATTCTGCACTTAGATACTTGCGTATCTTTCATCTCAAAATGGTCTGAGCCATTGATTTCACATGTGACAATCTGACAGATTCATGCAAAGCTATTGCCTACTAGACAATGAGTCAATGACACATTGTATTTTGTTTCGTTGTGCGGACAAAAACATTGTGCTCACATAGGTATTGCAACTGGCACTCTCCCCAAATATTGTGCTTGGTGCCTTGGTCTGACTTGTTTTTATTATTTTTTTCTTTTTTTTTACTGCTAAACACCTGTAATTTTACACATCGATCTAATGGTAAATATATAAATGATACGGGGGGACAGATAAGATTTGAAAATTTTACATTTGTCGATTTATTGACTGTTAATATATCTCGCCAAGTCAACGAGGCCGTACAAGATCAATAATTCTTTACAACCGAATAAAAAGGTATCTTTGTGACTTTGTCCCATGAACAAATTAATAATCAAGATATGCATGAGACAATCAAATCAAGAAGAAAGATTATGCCGTACTTTTTTAAGTTAAATAAAGAGATAAAATAAAGTACGGCGAGGTGGATTTGCATACATGTCCCTCTATGGTTTCTTCCTCGCAAGATGGGGGAAATTACTTTTGATTATCCTACCTTTTTATTTATTATATGCATTTGAAACCAAGAAATATTGTATAGGAAATCACAGATTTGTTGTTTGTATGAACCATTGAAAACAATTAAAGTTTCAAATTGAACCATGTTAGCATCCCCGTTCCAAGCAATGCGATAAATAAATAGCATTTGAAAATTACATCGTCATCATAATCGGACATGTCATGGCATGATACGCGTGATGGCCATGTGTCGTATAGCCAGTGTTCTAAATAGCTAGCTATTACAGCGCTATAGATTTTTCAGACCATAAAAGCTAAGCTATGAGATAAAAGTGCGCTAATTCAGCTACGACCGCTATAGCTGTAATAGCTGACCGCTATTACCGTTACGCGCTACGAGCTATTGCTACCGCTATGCTACATGAGCTTTTTTTTGCGATTTACATGGGCTTTTGTTCTTATTTATGATGCTACATGGTCTGTTATGAAAATGATTCTAAACCGAACTATGTACTTCTGTTACTATTTGTGATTTAGTCTCTCATTCTATATCAGAAAATATTCAAATATTAATTCTTTCTTTTGCTTGCTCTTCGTCTAGTATTCACTTGGTAAAATTATTATCGTTCGTTTCAATTGAAAGCTAATTTTGATTATTATAATATATAAAATGTTCAAATAAATATATTTACTTCATTTCACTTGAAAAAGTAATTGCTCTTTGTCTATTATAATCTGTATACTATGAAGTATGAACTATTAAATAATATTATCTTGTAGATCTTTTTTTTTCTTTTTATTTGCATGATTGAAAAAAATATAGACTTAGATTAGTTGTTATTTGATTGTTACTCCAATTCTCCAATATTGATGATGTTGATAATTAGTAGAAATATATAATATAAATTTTGAAAAGAAAAAAATACTATGTATGATAGCTTCCGCTATAGATACGCTATTCGCAATAGCTTTTTTTTTGTCTTCCCTCTATGCCGCTATAATCGCTATTTAGAACCTTGGTCGTAGCTCACATGCACATGTCGTATATATTCGTGTGACGTAACTGCTCTTTGAAAAAAAATTGATACGGCATGATATGGCACGCAAGACACAACCGACCTAGTCGCAACACGGTACATCCCTATAGATGACCAAATATAATTACGTACCCGTTATTTTTAATAACGTATGTAAATGTTTATGTCATTATATGTCCAAAACAGTAGTTCAAATCGATCCATACAACAAATTTGTTTTTTAAACATAATTTTTTTTACAACATTGCCTCTTTAATTATAATTTATTCAAAATTTTCCACATTTTAGATTTTTTTTATGTTTTCTTCCTAAAACAAAATTAATATTCGAAAAAATCAAATGTGATCAAACATGACCAAATGGCAAATGTACACAAACGTGATTAATTAACAAGACCAAACATGACCACAGTTATGTTTGATTACAACGTTGCTAATGTGTTGTGATAATTTATGTGCTATGACCATTAATGACAAGGCACATAAAAACTTAATTTCATCGCGGCATGACACGACATATGACTTAAGTTGCAACATCACTAGTCAGTGTACAACACAAATTTACTCTTTATTTACATACAAGATATTTTTACATACAAGCGACGTTTAAATTTCTCGAGAGAATAATTTATATAGTCAAAACATTAAATTAGTAATTATATATATATGAAATTAACATGAACATGACGAGGATCGATCTGACAAAATAATAAAGGTAATATATGTGGAACCATCCAGCTGAGTGCTGCCGAATCTTCTATATATATATGCATATATGGGCGATATATATGCAATAGCATCCAGAAAAAGGAAATTTTAATTAGTTGATTACTTTATTGGGTTTGGAAACATGCAAAGCATTTCAACGTTCAAAGATGCAAAGATTTTGAACTTAATTTCCTTGGATACAGGGAATATTCTCTGTAAGGGAACTAGCTAGCTTGTGCCAGTGCCACTGATTAATTCTTTTTATATTACTGTGCCTTATTCTCATATTCGTCCACTATTCATACGCTAAATACAATAATATATAAGATCCCTAGCTCTTAAATACTCAAATAATACTCAAACTGGTCAAAGGTCCTAACAAAAAAAGCTCTAAATTAAATCATGTACTGCATTGAGCACCTAATTAAGCCTAAAGAGAGTTTTCAAGCCTCAATGATATATATATATATATATATATCTGTCTTGAAATAGATGGCTCCAGATGAAACAATTAATTCCTGAAACGTGGTGAGAATTAATTTTAGGGCAACGCCATGGCGAGTCATCAATTTACATGTGCCGTTAATTTTTGATCCAGTGGCTCAGATCTATCACCAGTCATGTGATAAAAATGGTATATATATATATCACACAAAATGCTTGTTATAGAATTGTAATCCAGGTCTCCTTCCGAGATCTGGGAACTGCTTCAGGCCGACAGAACATGTGCAAGTCAAAGAGAATAAAAGACAAGTCCCCGAAGAAATTGCGTTGTACGTAGATGCACGCGTAGACGAAGATGAATGGGACTTGCTTGGAATGATCTTCATCTGCAGTGCTACTTGCATAATTTTCTTATACAAATTAAATTGAAGCTTCAGATATAATTAATAAGATTATAAGTATCCATGCATTTAGCTTTTAATTTATAACGGCCTGAACTACTTAAAAATCATTCAAATATAGTATATATATATAACCTCAAACTTTAGTCGTCGGCGGCTTAATTTGCCTCCTAGCTACAAAAATGGTTAAAGTTGAAACTCCGCTATATATATACACATTAATATACATTTATGTGGACGAGAAAACAACTTAATTAACTTACATTTTAGCGATCTTTAGAATACTTTTTTGTTTTGTTAATTTTCTATAGCCATTGTAGATTTTGAGGTAGAGTACTTTACCTAGCTACATAAATATAAAAAAAAATAGAATGGGAAATTAATGTTTAATTAGAGCTATTCATTCTGATTTTTTTTAGTTACCATCTTCATATTTCAAAATTCTGACCTTATATTCCTTTGAAATTCATAACATTACAATTCAATCAATATTCATTGTATATATTTTACGTTTGATGGGTCCACTAAAATTTTCTTGTTTCAAATCGATTGGGTTTAGATTGTTTGATCCCCATTTTCATAAGATATCGAACAATAATTTTCATAATTGTATTAAATTATTGACTTTTACTTTGCATTTTTTTTATTTAAGATTGTTGACTTTTGTCCCATTCATTTTTTACCTAACCATTCAGAAATTGAACTTGATTACTGCACATATGCTCCTGATTTCATGAAGCTTTGACTTATATGTAATCACTTGTACTTTAGAAATAAAAAATAGCAAACACTGCTCTGCATTGTCAACATAATTTAAAATAGTCCATATTATTTTTTAAAAATACAACACTATCTGCATTTTCTGGTTTGCAGATACCTGCTCCAGTTGTTCTTTATTTTTTCTAAAAAAAATGGATGAAGAAATGTCATTGTTGCCCTATTTAAATGCCATGTTAAAAATGAATTATAAGATTTAAACATATTGTGCATGAATTGTAATAATGTAAGAAGTAAAGAAGAAATTTGAGGATAATAAAATCAAATTTGAGGTGAAATGACAGTCGTATATTGATTAACATAAAATTGTAAAATTGTAATACATGACGTGGCAATGAAATATGTGGTACTTTTCATCTAACATGATATGAAAAAAAATAGATGGAAATAATTATTTGAACATTTAAAAAAAATATAGAGCCATAGGTATTTGAAACCATAGGGCAAGTATAGAGAGGGGTGTTATACTTTTTTTTATTATTAGTAATCATATTTTTTTTATCAATCCTATTACTAGAAATATTGTATTTAGCTAGCAGGAAGCTGTGTCGATATCTTAAAATTATTTTAAAAATTAATTTGTAATATTTTTTGGTGGGACTCCCAAATGAAAAATACAATGAATATTGATTGAATTGAAATATGGTAAGCTCATGCGCAGCTTCAGTCTGCGCATGAGGTCCAAGTTCTACGCAGGCTAGAGCTGTGTGAGTGGTATGTTCTGAATTTCAAAAAATAGTAAGATTAGAATTTTGAAATATTAAGATGGTAATTAAAAAAATTCGGCTATTCATTATATCACTGTTGGTAAACCGAACCGACTCATAATAAATTATTCAAATTAAATTGAATGCCTAAGTCAATAACCGAATAATATATAACTTCATTAAGCTGCATTGTAAGGTATGTAATTTGGTTTGTTTGAAACCTATTAAAGATCCTTTTCTGTTTATTTTTCTGGTTGAATGCTTGATTATTTAAGATATATATTGAAATACTTGAATTCTTAGACTACTAAATTGAATTACAATATTATTAAACCGGATTCTAAAAGTAATAACGATAATTAATGGTGTCAGTGAATTACCAAATATCAACATAAAAAAAGAGAAACCCATCATATACGATAATATTGTTGTTAGTGGTGACAGAAGAGCCGTCACGCGCAAAAAAACAATTAAATACAATTATGACCTTGTGCAGAATTTTACCTGTATATATATACCCAGCTCACGCTCAACCATCCAATAAACCCTAACTAGCTAGCTACCAACTAAATTGTCCTAGCGTTTAAATTGTAAGAATTTGAAATGACAAGGTGTTCAAAACAAGTAATTATGGCATTTGCAATTATAGTATTAGTTCTGGCATCAATTAGCATGCAAGATGCTGATGGTGCAAGGCTGCTTGGCGCAGCTTCTGATGTGGCCGTTGATGGTCCCGGAGATAAGTCGCCGGAATCTAAAAGGAAAAATGTTCCACCTTCAGGGCCTTCGGACTGCTCGTCCAGTCGCCCCGGTACCAATTGTCCACCTACAAATGGCAATTAACAGGTCAGAATTTCTCTGATACGTACTTAATTATTCGATCTTACACTTGTTGAACAACTTCTATGAGAGTTTATTTTATTAGATCTTCAACTCCCTGGCCGAATAATGTGGGGGTTACTTACTGGCCGGTTATTTTATTCTTACACTTCTTGAACAACTTCTACAAGACACACCATAATACTAATCACATGCAGACCTCCATCAATCCCCAAAAAAGGCTGCACTACTCATTGAAAATGGCATTTAATTAGTAGCACGTTTAGAAATCAGAAGAAGGTAGAAATTAGGAATAGTATCTACATTTTCATAACTCACTGCAAATTGCATTGCTCCAACAACTATGATATATTGAACTTCCTTTTCTGTAGATTATTTAAATTTGTTTCATTCATCCTCTTTCTGGTTTAATATTGTGTGCCATTACCTCAAAACAAGGTATTTTATGCAATTGCCTTCCCAAAACACTGGCAATTCAAACTAATTTGAAATGAGTTCATGTCATCACTTGTAAGTTGAAAGACAAGTGCGTGTGATGTATGGTCAAGAGATAGAGCTCAACTCAATAAACAAAGCCTTGTATATGCACTTGATAATGTCTTAATCCAGTTATTTGTTCTTTTCTTTTCTCTTTAGATGGCAGTGTGTGGCAAGAAATACAAAAGCAGTTGATGGATATATTACGAGAAATAAAAGGCGAGCATATGTGATGGATCAATTTTAAATTAGTTCGTAGAATTAGAACAATAATGGGACATATATGCATGTACATGCAGTATGGTGACTTTTCTTTCATTAATGATCACAAATTTGAATGAAAAAATATTAATATTTTATGAAAGCCTTTGTTTAAATTATAATTCTTTATTTTATGTTATAGTTATAATTTATATCATTAATCTGAGAATAATTATGAACAAAGGACTTGTATCATGAAGACCGCAAAAGTTGTTCAATTGACTGAGATATATAACAAAAGGGAAAATTGATTATTTGCCACTCCAAAACCTTCAAATCTTAAAAATGCCATTCCGAAATTTGAAATTGTAAAAATGTCATTCCAAACTTCTTCAAATTGTAAAAATGTCACTCCAAATAATTAATGACTAAAATATCCTCCCTTCTTCTCCTCCTCTTCTTCTCCTGCCATGGCACGAATCTCAAAGCACAAAATTTATATACGCACAGTGGCAGAGTCAAGTTTTTGTGCTTTAGGATTCGTGCAGAAAGGAATCCTACATTCACTTTATTTCATTAATTTAAAAACAAAATGTTTTTGTGCTTTGAGATTCGTGCAGAAACAAATGTTTTCGTGCAGAAAGGAATTCAAACTGTTTTTGTGCTTTGAGATTCGTGCCAGATTAAAACTGACGACTATAAATAATTTAAAAACAAAATGTTTTTGTGCTTTGAGATTCGTGCAGAAACAAAATGTTTTCGTGCAGAAAGGAATTCAAACTTTTTTTGTGCTTTGAGATTCGTGCCAGATTAAAACTGACGACTCCAAATAATTTAAAAACAAAATGTTTTCGTGCAGAAAGGAATTCAAACTTTTTTTGTGCTTTGAGATTCGTGCCAGATTAAAACTGACTACTCCAAATAATTTAAAAACAAAATGTTTTTGTGCTTTGAGATTCGTGCAGAAACAAAATATTTTCGTGCAGAAAGGAATTCAAACTGTTTTTGTGCTTTGAGATTCGTGCCATGGCAGGAGAAGAAGAGGAGGAGAAGAAGGGAGGGTATTTTAGTCATTAATTATTTGGAGTGGCATTTTTACAATTTGAAAAAGTTTGGAATGGCATTTTTACAATTTCAAATTTCGGAATGGCATTTTTAAGATTTGAAGGTTTTGGAGTGGCAAATAATCAATTTTCCCTATACAAAAATGTTGTATTTGTAATTACCAAATTTCTATATAATTAAGTTGGTGCAGTGTGTATGAATTATGAAATGACACATTAACAATATACAAATGGTATCAAACTAATTAAACGAGTACAATACACACAGAACAGCATATATTCACATGTACTAAATGCTACATAAATGGTACTAATAAAAAAAGTGAAAAACTAGTAAAGACATGCAGAACCACATAAATAAGCAGGTTATAGCTAGTATACTAGTCCTTTCTCTAAATAAAATGTTCTAAACTTCTAAGTCATATATACATCATTCCAGAGTTTAAAGAGCCACATCTGGCAAATGTTGATTCATCATCAGATAATTATCCCCTCAACAGCTGACAGTTCTCTTCGTTAGCTGTTATATAAGTGAATCCACTCCGAGATAATTCTGTCTCACCAATGCCCATTGAACACATTTGTGATCTTAACATACCACATTCCACTAGGGCTGATTAAATTCTGGTAAAAAAGCTGTTGCATGGCAGTAGTGTCGGTTAATCCAAACCATAGTTTAACAAATTTTATAATATGTCGACATGGTTCGGATCACCCCAGGAGAAGAGCCACTTATCATCAAGGCACCGCCACGCTATCCCTATGTGAAATTCTGAATGATCAGCGAGTAGCGAGTAGCGAGTAGCGACCCCAGTGGCCAGTGGCCACCAGGCTGCATGCACGGGGAATAATGGACGAGGCACCGATACTGGTCTTGTTCATCAATCTCGCAGTCACGGCTTTCAGTGTGGCGGGTCCACTGACCTGACAACATCCCAGGAAAAATCATCAGTTTTGCATATTTTCCGCTTTTTGGTAAAGCCACGCACGTTGCTCTGGCCAAACCGAACAGGTATATATATTTCGGAGCTCTTTCTAAAATTGAAACGCTCAGGAGAGTGTTTCAAACCCAAAAAGCTACTAAACAGAACAGTAATTGTAAGATTAAACTCGTCAGTGAAACCTGTGCTAACTTGGAGGTGAATTAAGTAGGCATCATTGCCGTGATCAGTGACGGGTGGTTGAGATTTCCAGCTTGCTTTCAAAGTAGTCCCCACCAAGGCACTGTCTCTTTCCCGACTCGTCTATTGCAAGAAAGGTTAATGTCGTAATCTCAGAGGTGGGAAGGGTAATGGGGGTGGAAAGAAGGGAGATTTCAGTGGTGAGAGAGTTTTTTGCTAGGAGGAGCGGTGAGCCAGCAAGAAAGAAGCGAGGAAGTGTAATTCCAGGAATTACGGCACCGAGATCCAAGAAAAGAAGTAAGGAGTAGGAGAAGAGGATGGAGGAGAGCAGGGCGGGGAGGGAGCATCACAGGGGAGAGGGGAGGGGAGGGGATGAGAGAATAATGGGAGAGACATGATAGATGCATGGGAGGAAATAAATCTGCTGTTATTCATTTGGAATAACAGGAACCTGTTATTCAAATCACAACTGTTGATCTTTATTGAGATTTGTGCATGAATACGAGAAGCCCCTGGTGCTTAATTGTTGGGCTTTCACTCATTGCAATCTCCTGAGGCCCACCCCACCCCACCTTCCAACTTTGGTCTCTAGATATTTTTACAGGACCCCACCCAAGGCAAGAAACCTCCGTTTTGTAGTTTGCCCCACCCCCACCAGGTTCGATCTGAAGGGTAGGTACTAGGTAGCAATAGCATTACCGTGGCCCTGTAACCAAAGTACCAAACCCAAAATCTTTTTCGATGCATCCATCTCCTTTTTGTTTCTTTTTACTTTTCATTTTTTTTTGGATTTGGACGAGTCCCCAAAATTGTATTGGATGCCAATTGAAATTAGAAAGTAAAATTTGTGAGAATACTTGTCTATAATTATTGGAAAATATATTTAAGTAAAAAAATCAAGAAAAATAAACAATTAAAAGGTTTAGGGTTTAGAGGGTTAATTGCCAGCCAGCCAGCCCATTATTCTTAGTTTCTTACCAATTTCCTCGGCCAGTTAACAAAAACATGTACCCAAATTAAAGGCCTCTATTCGACAATTTGATAATTTAAAAAGCTTTCTTAATGATGATGCATTGAAGTTCTCCTAAATAAGATTTGGATTTTTTGTGACACGCGCGGTCACAAGATACGTGCAATATAACATTAACCCTGAAGCGCCCAACCTCAATTAATTAATTAGCGGCATGGAATTAATCGCTTAGAAGTCAGATCGAGATTGTAGTCATCACTAACAAGGCACTACTCACTAGTGTATTGATTAAACCCGGGCGGGTCGATCCGGACCGGGCAAACCCGTGACCCGGATCCGGACCGACCCGAACCCGACCTTAAAACCCGACCCGGACCGTCCTAACGGGTGGGCCGGATTTCACTAGGGTCGGATGCGGTTTTCTGGGCGAAACCTGCCTATACCCTACCCGTTTCAACCCGTCTACCCGAACCCGACCCGGACCGGCCTAAACCCGACCCGCCCCGTCCGAACCCGATCCCAAACCGGTATAACCCGGCCGAACCCGACCGAACCTGACCGAAACCGACCCTAACCCGATCTAAACCCGGCAGGACCCGAGCCAACCCGCCCCAACCCGGGTCAACCCGTCCGAATTTGAAATATGCATGCACTTGGCAGTGCCTTAAATTGGCAAATTATCTCTGGATCTTCTGTAATGTGAATTTTGTGACTAGCACGGTGCAAACTAAACGATGATACTAAATATCAAATAACATACTTTCTGTACATTATAATTTAAAGAATAAAAGTAATGGTCAAGACTAAGCAAGCAAGCATATTGTAGCTTAACCATTTCATAATCAACCTAGTATTTTATTATTTCCGTTTTAACAATATAATTCTAGTTAGCACGGAATTCAGATTTTGCATTGCTAAACTGTGATAATATATAACCATGAGCAGATGAAGGTAGAGACCAAGGAACGCTAAGCACACACTATAAAAATTGAAACTTTTCATTTTTGTTCTTTAAAATATCTAAATTTTATAATAAAAAAAATATACTGTTAGTCCTCTCATAAAAAAATATATACTATTTGCACTTTCTAACTTAAAAATGAATTGTTATTATGTTACATTATCATATTCTTTTGTCAAAATAAGCATTTATATGACTCATTCATATTTATATAATTATCTCCTCCTTCCACTTGTAATATTTGAAAGTTACAATATCTTACAACAATTCGATTTTACGATTTTCAAAGTCCAAAACAGTCTATCCAAACCGTTCAACATGATATCTATATTTAAAATGTGCTTGGAGATCAAATTTTACATTTTTTTAATTTTTTTACTATTTATTAAGTATTTTACAAAACAGTTGTTTTCAGTGGTCCAGAATTGTCTAAAAACAACAGTTTTGTAAAATACTTAACAAATAATGAAAAAAATTCAAAAATATGTTAAATTTGATCTTCAAGCACATTTTAATATAGATATCATGTTTAATGATTTGGATACGACTATTTGGACTTTGAAAATCACTAAACCAAATTATTGTAAGATGTTGTAACTTTTAAATATTGTAAGTGAATCGCTCCTCTCATGTCATTTGTCTATTGATAATTTAAGAAAACAGAAAAAATATAACAGAAAGAAAAAACTAAATATAACATAATTTGATTTTTGAATATGTTGGATAGTTATATTTATTTTTAAATATGTTATATTTAGTTTGTAATAGGTTACATTTGAATATTTTGAAATATGTTAGATTTTAGATTTATTTTTGAATAGGTTAAATTTTATTTTGAAATTCGGATTTATTTTGAATATGTTAGATAAATAGGTTTGAATATGTTAGATTTTATTTTTTAAATTCTTGTTAATTTTTAAATATGTTAGATAAGTAAGTTAGATAAATAAGTTAGATTTGTTAGATAAATATGTTGGAACAAGTTATATTTATTTTGAATTAGACTTAGAATTTTAAAATTTGAATTAGACTTATTTTTTTTTAAATAGATTTTTTAAATTTGAATTAGACTTATTTTTTTTAAATTTGAATTATAAAATTTGAATTAGAACAAGTTAAATTTGAATTAGACTTATTTTTTTTTAAATAGATTTTTTAAAATTAGAGTTATATTTTTTTGTTCAAATTAGACTTAGAATTTTTTTTTTTTTGTTGAAAATTAGAAATTCCGCAGAGTTATATTTTTGCTGCCTCTTTTTTTTTCTTTTTCTTTTGAAATTCGGCAAAGGCCTCTTGCTGCCTTTTGGTGTTGTTCAATTCGGCAAAGGCAGAAGCTCTCTGCCTTGTTGAATTTTTTTTTTTTTGTGAATTTTTTTTATTTACTTTAATTTAGATTTAATTTAGATTAGAATTCAATTTAGATTTAATTTAGATTTAGATTTAGATTTAATTTATATTGAATTTAGATTTACATTTAAATAGGTTATATTAGACTTAGAATTTAGATTTAGATTTTGAATTAGACTTAGAATTTTAAAATTTGAATTAGACTTATTTTTTTTTAAATAGATTTTTTAAATTTGAATTAGACTTTTTTTTTTTAAATATGAATTAGAACAAGTTAAATTTGATAGGTAGTGTCGGTATAAAATTCTAACATCTTTTAATCTTTATTGTTATTTTTTTAAATTATAATTTTTAAATATTTCAATTGTTTCATTTTAAAGAATAATTACTAACAAAAAAAAAGTTAGAACTCCGCCTATGTTATTTTACATACCTGGTCCCAAGCCCGGAATAAAGGAGGAGGGTAACTTTTGTTTTTAAATCTATTGTTTTAAAATAATTCGGTTTTAAAGATAAAAAATAATTCGGTTTTAAACTAATTCGGTATTTCGGTTTTAGAATAATTTGGTTTTAAACTAATTTGGTTTTAGAATAATTCGGTTTTAACAAAATTCAGTTTAACATAATTTGATTTTAAACAAAAATATATTGAGTTCAAATAAAAAAAAAAGGAAAAAAAAATGAAAAAAAAAAACAGCCAAAAACCCCCAAACAAAACAGAAACAGAAAAACAGAAAAAAAAAAAACGAACCGACCCGGACCAACCCGGACCGGACCGATGTCCCGACCCGACCCAACCCGTCCCGACCTAACCCGCCGGGTTTAGGCCGAGTAAGGGTCGGCCGACTCAAATCCCAACCCGACCCCCCTACCCGACTCAACCCGTGCCCGAGTCAACCCGGGAACCGGGCGAGTTTGGACCGGACCGACCCGCCCCGGACCGTTTTCAAACCACTACTACTCACTAGAATTCACTATTCACTACAATTTGATATTTTAAAAATCTTTCTTAATGATGCATTGAAGTTCTCTTAAATAAGATTTGGATTTTTTGTGACACGCGCGGTCACAAGATATATACGTACATTATAACATTAACTAACCCTGAAGCGCCCGCGCCCAACCTCAATTAATTAGCGGCATGGAATTAATCGCTTAGAAGTCAGATCGAGATTGTAGTCATCACTAACAAGGCACTACAGTACTCACTAGAATTCCCTAGCAATTGATGTCTTAACTCTTAAAGATCGAGAATTGGAGATGGTGGTTTCAAATTTTGACGGCCAGGCCTCGTCAACATGACCGACCGACCTGGGAATTAAGGACTTGAACAAATTGACTATAATATTTCAATACAATTGTCGATCGTGTGCCACCTTCGAAATTGGAGAGCAGTCAATTAATTCCTGGTACGACAGTTAGCTTCAGGGAACAATCGTACCTACCCGATTCTGTTCACATTTGTTCCAAAGAAATTCTCATCAATGGGTGGCGCCAGGGACGGACCCAGAATTTCGGCCAGGAGTAGACGCAAAATGTTGACAAAAGTAAATATTTCATCCAAAATATTAAATAATATTCTTTTACATATTAAGCGTTAATTTTCATCCAAATTTCGTCCAAAGTACGTAAATAATAATAACATTGTATTTGAAAAGAAAATTACATGATTGTAGAAGAAAAACACTGTATGGTTGAAGAGAAATCAGAACTAAGCTGTATTAGTGGTACCATTTTCCTCCTGCAATCAGACAAAATTAAATATCTTGTAAAATTGAAGACATAAGCCTTCATCAATAAAACCAAAGAGTGAGCCTATGGTGCTATGCATAGCACGGATGGCTAGTGTACTACGGCTCAATATGGTACTTTCTAAAATCCTAACGGTCGATCCAACCGTTCAGTGTGATAACTATATGAATATGTACTTGCAAACTAAATTTTATATTTTTTCGAATTTTTTTACTATTTTTTTAGATAGGTAGAAAAATCAGTGTTTTCTGAAAATTCTGGACCATCAAAATTCTACCTATCTAAAAAAATAGTAAAAAAATTCGAAAAAATATAAAATTTAGTTTGCAAGTACATATTCATATGGTTATCACATTGAACGGTTGGATCGACCGTTAGGATTTTAAAAAGTACCATATTGAGCCGTAGTACACTAGCCATCCTTGCTATGCATAGCACCATAGGCTCACTCAAAACCAAACCTCTTTGTAAACGCAAGACATAAGCTTTCATTAAAAGTTATTCATTTTATTATACTAAAGTACTTCATTTTTAATACCCTAATGTGTAAAATTGAAGTTCAAGATCAAGGCCAGTCAATTATCAAATTACCTATTTAACAGATTACCAAATTACCAAGGTCAATTGAAGGTTAATACCATGAACCATAAACCCTAAAACCCTAAACCAAGTTATTTGTGACACTTTCCAATAATGATTCCCCTAACCAATATTACATGAAACAAACTCCTAATAATTTTGCTAAGAGAAATAGAACGAAATCAAAAGATAGAGACGTTCATAAACCAAAAAAGATGGAAAAATACTTAGGAAATCGTACCTAGTCTGAAGCATTCAAGAATTGTGCCGCCTTCTTATTTGGCAAGTTTTTGATCCTCACAATATTGCTCTAGGCATGATTCTACTCTTCAGCAAAATTCAAGTTTAGCGTTTTCCTTTGGGCTGTGAAGTGATTCTCCTCTGACTGTCTTTTTTCTTTCTTTCTTTTTGTTACTTAATCGCTAATTCTCTTTCTTCTCGAGGCGCGTGAATAGCAGATCAAAGTCGCAAGGAAGACTAGGCTCCTATTTTTCTTCTGCTGGGCCATTTTTCTAGGCCAGGGGTAGGCATAATTACTTTTCAGGGGTAGGCACAAAAATGAAAAACCACTGGGCCATAAAAAAATTATAATCCAGGGGTAGGCACTTGCCTACCTCTGGGCCTCTTTGGGTCTGCCCCTGGGTGGCGCGCTGTAAATTGACTATACAGTGTAAATTGATAAATGAATGAATTCATTATAACAGAACCAATTCTATGTCATACTTCGATCCAGATTTAATTAAACATTCTTGTATTGTTAAATTGTGCTTGTAATTAATTTAATTTTTTTCTTTTACTAACCGGGAGTCCGGGACAACTCAACTTTAATTAAATTTAAATAGCTATCAAAACTCTAATAATTATGAGCCAACTCAATTTTGTCTTCTACTGCGTGTTTTTACAGAAAAATGAAAGAAATGAAGAAGAGTTTCATAGAGCTAGCTCTGGGGAAAAAAACGGAAGATCGGTCAACTTTTTTTTTTTTTTCTCCTGAAGAATATAGTAGAAATAGAAATGAAATTCTTTTGGGATTGAAAATGGGAATGAACGGACTTGCTACCGAAGAGGAGATTCAGGTCAGTTTCATCACCGGCTATCGCTTCCTTATTATGCTGCCGAATGGACTTGCTCCCGAAACCTTCATCCATGCTACCCCATCCGAGGCTTGGGAAGATGGTTTCAGCTTCCAGCAGTGGTCCCCTCACATGGATGCATCCATTGCAATCCCGGCCTTCAAGGTAATGGTCAGCCTACAGGGCATCCCGTCGCATCTAAGCAGGGAAAGTGAGGTTCGGAACCTAGTGAGCCGCTTTGGAGTATTTCTGGGGTCGGTCAGTCAGGAATGTGCGGCAAACCTCGCAACCTGGTGGGCGGTGGTAGGGGTTGATGACCTAAAATACGTTCCTTACCAGGGAAAAATACATGACGGTGGATTGGTACATGACATTAGTATCTCCCCGGTCAAGTGGAAGCAGGTTGCACTGTACACGAAGACAGACCTCCCACCAATCCCACCGCACTACACAAGACCACAATCCCCGGTGCAGTCACCTACCCCGTCCCCGCCTAACTCTGATGAGGAACATGATCCTCAACAAGACGTTGTGATGGTTCAGCTCTCACGAAGAGCTCTCAAGGAGCTATTAGAGGTCGTGACCCACAGACACTACCGGAGGAGGTCCGTCTCCTAGCAAACGGCCAGGGAGATGAGCCGCCAGCACCACAACAACACAACCAGAGCTGCGGGGGGGGGGGGGGTCACACAGGATCCGAAGGGTAAGAGTGTTATGCTAACACGCCAAGTTCACAGCGAGCAGGCCATAACAGATCCAACCAGGGGGGTCCACAAAATCAGGACAAAGGTAATCTTCCTTTTAGGAGACAGAGCACGGGGCCGTTGCGCAGGATCACCCCAATTTTTGTCCGCCCGGTCCGCAGTGAGGCGGGTAGCAGGAGAGAAGTGGCAACGGGTCAAACACAAACACAATCGGAGGGGACCGTCACAGGGAATCTGATGGGGATTAGAATTCTCCCAAGAGGGAACCAGCCTGGAAAGCCCCGCCCTCAACAACTGCCCAACGAGGGAGTTCACGCAACAGTACCTAGGACTTGTCAGTAGACATTGGGAGCTGGGCGGACATGTGATGTTACACCACAAAGGAAAGTTTTGCAGCCCCTACTGCGTGGTGAATCGAGCCATACAACCCACAGGCCTACTGAAACACGTGACAGGGAAGAAGACACAGGCCGCATGGAAAATAACTCGACCCGCATGGAAGATGACTCGGCCCGCATGGAAAATGACTCGGCCCGCATGGCAAATGACTCGGCCCGCATGGTCCACCGGGCGGAAGATACGGCCCGCATAGGTTCTGGAACGGTCCGCATGGCAAAGGATACGGGCCGCGCGGGAGAAGACGTGATCCGCATATCTAGCCCTACGGGGTCGGTAGGCAGCAGAGAATCCACTAGTCCATTTACCTCCTTGGCTGACCTGAGGAGATCTGTTCGGATCAAAAGGAAAAATCGGGCACGAAGCACTATCTCCTCGGGGCCTTCAAAAAGGAAATTCCAATCTCCAAATTCGGCTCCCCAGCAAAGCAGGCCTGCCCAACAGCCACGACCTGCCAGACCAGGGCCTTCACAAACGGCTTGTGACCAGAACCCAGCAGGATATTTCGAAATAAATGTCCCTTATGAATTATGCACTGACATGGCACAATTGATGGGTGTCAGCAAGGAAGATGTCATGAGAACAGTGGCGGAGGACAATCTGGAGAGAGCCATAATTCATGAAAGACAAGATCAACAGATAGATGGTCTCGAATCAGAGGAGGATTCGGAGGCAGAGGAGGTTTGAGGATCGCATTTTCCTTCTCTATGTTGTCATTGTTGTGTATCAAACTTTCTATGATTGCAAAAAAAATCAAATTATTAAGTTGGAATGTCCGGGGACTTGGAGATGTGAACAAATGTGAGGTGGTACGCAATGTTATAAAGAACTCGAGATGTGACATATGTTGTA
The DNA here is from genome assembly GCA_011114355.1 of Carex littledalei. Lineage (NCBI taxonomy): Eukaryota > Viridiplantae > Streptophyta > Magnoliopsida > Poales > Cyperaceae > Carex > Carex littledalei. The sequence goes on along the minus strand of CM022089.1, from coordinate 14,423,757 downwards.
TGCAAGAGGTGAAATGGAATAAATATGATTTTTCTTATGTGTGTAGAGTACTGCCCTCTTTTTTTGATAGAAACTGTGCAATGGTGTTGGCAGAAAATTCTAAGGGAGGCATGCTAGTAGCCTGGAAGAAAAGCTTTACTCTGATTAATAGTTGGGCCTCAAAGCACTCCATCTCGGCACTCCTGCTTCAGGAGTCAACGGGATGGGAATTCCTAGTTACTAATGTTTACGGGCCAAGCAGTGACGGCCTCAAGCTGGACTTCATACGGGAACTACGAGGGGTACATTCACTGGTCCGAACACCTTTGGGCCTTGCTGGGTGACTTTAATATGGTGCGCTGGTACGTTGATCGATCCGCAGATTTGCGGGGATACAATCTCATGTGTGCTTTTAATGATATGATACGCGACTTTGATCTAATGGATGTTGAGCTAGCCAACCGAGCATACACATGGAGCAGTAAAAGGCCAAGGCCGGTTTTCTCTTGCCTAGACAGAGTCCTCTTGTCACCACACTGGACCTTGATGTTTTCGGTCATTAAGCTTAGCGCTCTTGCAATGATCGTCTCGGACCACGTGCCTCTTCTTTTGAACTGCTGCATGCAAGCCTCAACCCGACCCCCTCCAAGGCTCGAAACCTTCTGGCTTGGATACAAAGAAGCGCAACAGATAGTTCAACACAACTGGCAATCTCAGGACCGACACGCCACGGGCGCTTTTCAGGTGTTTCACTCAAAGACGGACAAAGTGCACAAAGCCCTAAGGCATTGGCACCTCCATCGTTTTTCTCACATAGAGGAGCAACTCAAGTTCTGTACAAAAGGGCTCTCCTTCTTTGATTCCATAGAGGAAAGACGGGTGCTTGATGAAAGGGAATTTAATTTCATATTGAAAATCAGGGGTAGGGCATATGAGTTGGCTCAAATAATTGAACAAAGGTGGCGACAGCGGTCCAGAATCACTTGGCTGCAGTGTGGAGATAAAAATACGCGTTACTTTCATGCGTATGCGTCTGCCAGGACTCGAAAGAATGCCGTCACATCAATTCGGCATGCGGGTCGCGACTGTACCGATAAGAAGGAGATAGTACAGATCTTTAGTGCACACATGCAATCTATTCTCGGCGAGGAAGGCCAAGTTCTAGATTTCGACCCGGTCAACTTATACCCCCAAGCCGATTGTCTCCAAGATCTGCAAGACCCGTTTACAGAGGCAGAGATAGAGGGGGCGGTCAAACAATTGGCACTCAACAAAGCCTCGGGGCCAGATGGCCTCCCCAGTGAATTCGTTCGAGACTTTTGGCCATTGATTAAGTTGGAGGTATTGCATGTTTTCGATGGTTTCTTTCACAACAGCATCGACTTAGAAGAATACAACAGGGCAAATATAGTGTTCATTCCAAAGAAGGACAAACCTGAAGATGTGGGAGAATTTTGGCCAATTAGTATAATAAATATTGTGCCGAAGCTGATCTCCAAGGTTCTATCCAATAGGCTGAGACCGAAATTGCCAGACATAATCTCTTCCCAGCAAACCGCTTTTATCAGAAAAAAGGCACATTGCGGAAACCTTCATTTCAACTAGAGAGCTTCTTCAGGAAATAACAAGTTCAAGGGCAGAGGCAGTGTTTCTTAAGTTAGACTTCACGAAGGCCTTTGACACAGTACATTGGAGTTTCCTAATGAAGGTAATGAAGGCGCGCGGGTTCCCATTGAAATGGCTCGAATGGATCTCAGCGATTCTTCGCACATCCCAGTCCAGAGTGGTTGTAAACGGGGAAATGTCCGAATTTTTTAGTCACAGAAGGGGCCTTCACCAAGGCGACCCACTATCCCCAATGTTGTTCATAATCGCGGTGGACGTGTTACAACGGATGGTTCAAGCATTGAATAACACGCTCCCGGTTTCTATCTCATCAAAAATTCCGGAATCGATATTGGCTCTCCAATATGCGGACGACACGGCATTGATCGCCAATGTTATCGGCAATCTAGATACAATCATAGTCCTCAAGATAGCCCTGCGATTATTCACTAAAATTTCGGGCTTAAGTATAAATTATGCAAAGAGCTGTTTTGTCCCCTTTAATATCTCACCGGATATTCTGCCCAAGGTGGGGGCGGTTTTGGGATGCCCAGAGAAGGAACTCCCCGTCACGTACTTGGGCATGCCTCTGACAGTCAAACGACCAACTCGCGAGCTCTTTCTTCCGATCATAGACAAAATAGAGAAACGATGTGAGGGTTGGAAAAGGAAGCTGATCTCACGTGGGGGACGACTGCAACTGGTAAAATCAGTTATGTCAGCCATTCCGGTCTACTACATGTGCTGCTTCATGCTTCCCGCCTGGGCAATCAAAAGGATTGACCGAATTCGGCGACATTTCCTGTGGGGAAAAAACGAGGCAGATAAAACGGGCATTTCCTTGATCAATTGGCGGACGGTCTGTCTACCAAAGAAGTGGGGCGGGATGGGTGTAATAGACCTTCGAGTCCAAAACACTGCATTGTTATTACTCTGGTGGTGGAGGCCCTATGCTGATCCAAATGCCTTGTGGAGCCTTACTGTCAGAAAATTAAGATGGATTGGGGTTTACACAAATGGTCCGAATTACTGGGCAGTAGGGGGCTCGTTTTTTTGGAAACAATTGCAAAGGCTCAAGCATCAATTCTTATCTTCTACTTCCTGGAAAATCGGCGATGCAACAGGCATTTCTTTCTGGCGGGATGCTTGGTCGGGTCCCCTGCTCATAACCAATGAGTCGCCCAGGCCGCCGTGTCGGTTTGTCTCTCTCCGGGATGCAATTCCAATCATCGCTGTTTTGGCACCGGAACACTCCGACAAGGTAAGTAACATTGTGCTCAATTCAGAGAAGGATTCTCTAATCTGGAAATGGGAGCTTGGTGGGTTCTACACAGCTAAGTCATATTATGCGAAGGTTTTGGGTGAAGATAGAGAACTGGACCGGTTTTCAGAGAGCTGGAGGTATCCAATACCACCTACAGTTAAGATTTTCTGGTATCTACTGCTGAAAAACAGGTTGCTGACACACGACAACATGCTTCGCCGTAACATCCCCTGCTCCCTGTCTTGTGTGTTGTGCGATAACTGCCCCATCGAGTCCGGGTTTCATATTTTCTTCCTATGCCCATATGTTGTTCATGTTTGGTTCCTATTGGGTAGAAGAGCGGGGTTTCACCTACTTACACTGGGCCGAGACCTTCTATCCACATGGGACAGCTCGCGCAACAACATAAGGAGGAAGGGAGGAGAGTGGTGCAAGAAGGGAATTGCTTTACTGGTGTGCGCTGTTTGGGAGACTTGGAAGCAGAGAAATGAACAAATTTTTAACAACCGCAAGATGCAGCCTCAGATGTTGGTAGAAAAAATATGGCAGCAAACGGAATTATGGATAACTCACTGCTGAGGAAATAGACATTAGATGTTATTAGTTGTTGTGCTCCACTGAGTTGTTTTGTTGTTTATTGTTTTTTGTTTTTTCAATAGCTGTTTGTTGTTGGTTTTTCTTTATTCCCTGATGTAAAGACGTTTTTCATTCTATAATTCAAATCACCTTGGCAGCCGCTGCCAAGCTTTTCAAAAAAGAAAAGAAAAAGAAAATGGGAATGAAAACCAGCCCGCCGAATACTACATTTGGAAAAAATTCTCATACACTTGTTATTCTCAAGAACATTCATGGGAACTACTGTCACTGAACAGGTCCTTAGGGTGCAGAAATTCAACTTGGCAAATCTAGAATAATTATATTACTCCCCACACTCTTGTTCCTGTACTATAGTCTTCTCTTTTTCTGTCCCCACACTCGTCCTGCGTCAATCTTCATAGGTATAAATACTTGAAATATAAGAAATAAATACTTGCAAACTAAGATATTAATACTTGCATGTGTAACTTGATATGACTACCCCTTTTCGAGCCCTCAATGGTCCCCGCATCAACTTTCTTCTAATGAAGTAGTGGGGACCCCCCATCCCCGCATCTCCGCATCAACCTTTCCCAATCGTCCATGCGTCAACCTTTCTCTAACAAAAATAGTTGACCACATAGGTATAAATATTTCAGTGCATAGGTATATATACTTGTAATACTGGATATTAATACTTTCGGGTGTCATCCAGTGTCATATGTAAAATATAGGTATAAATATTTGCACGACAAGGTATAAATACTTGTGTGACGACAAGCCTGAAAGTACGTCATTATGGATCTAATTTGAAAGATAAAATTGCATAGAAGACGTTCGTGATTTTAAATTTGTAGAATTTCTCATAGATCGTCAGAAATGTGGACGAGATTGAATGAGGAGAGAAGAAAAAAGGGAAAAGGATGATGCACACACTGAAATTTAATGGGCTAAACTGAATTCCTGTGCCGGTTTCTTTAGTTATGAGATTTTCTATGACAGTGGTGAGGTAAATATTGTACCTGCGTTCACTGATAAAGGAACTAAACTACTAATTCAGTTTTTTTAGGTATTTCTAAAATAATGTGTTGGTTGGTTTCTGTTTCATGCATTAAATTTCACTGTAATCTATCTAATATTTTATGTTCTCTTTATATAATTTCTGACAATAAAACTCTGTTTTTCATCAATTTCACACGTGACCCTTGACAGCTTCATGCAAATGCAACACTACTTTCATAAAAAAAGAATGCAACACTACTAGACAATGACAGACTGTATTTTGTCTCGTTGTGTGAGAGAAAGTTGCAGCCGACACTCTTGACTCGTTTTTTTTTTTTTTTAATCTTGTTTAACTTCTCAACACCTCTACACTTCCAATGTTAAATAATGAAACAGGGGGCTAGTTCCCAGTATTCTTCTTAGAAAAAAAATATAAGATCGGGTAAATTTACATTTGTCGACTTTATGAATGTTCCTTTATTGTGTGATCAATAATTCGTTACAACCGAATAAAATATTCCTGATTGGTGGCAACACCGGCAAATAAAATGTGTTTATTCAGTATTCATTGGTTGATTCACTGTTTCTGATACTTTTATTTAATTTTGTTAAGTATGTGACATTTATTGGGTTCAATTTGTTTAATTTTTAGACGAACTATCCAATTGTATATAAAACAATTCGATTTTCAATTTAAACGGTTTGATTCAATTGAAAATTAAGGTTATCTAAACTACTGTTTTTCATTGGGCGTGACTAAAATTGCTATTTTTTTAAAGACGCAGCTTTACAAAGGTACATTGAACTAGTACTTCAAATTCCATTTTTTAGTAGAACTCGGAAGTCATGAAGCGTTCGTTTGAATTTTGTTTTTTTGTTTTTTGTCTCAAAAAATTCAGCTGAACCAACCGAAATATCCATGTTACAATTAATTCAGTGATCGTCCCGCATAGCAATGTCAACCAAATTTTTTGAACACCATTTATTCAATTAGTATCTTATTTAATAAGACGAATATGGATAATAATTATTTTTGTTAACTTAACATGTTGGAGTATTGAAAAAAAAAAGAGTTTCATTTTCTTATGAAATAAAAATACAAGTAAGAACTATTCTATAATTGTTATCCCATAAGATAATTAATAAACATTAAATTATATATGATAATTTTTTTATTTATAGGTATATGTGATTGTTTATTATTACAATTAGAATGATTTATAAAATATTTTATATCATTTTATTTGATTAATAAATTATCATTTTTAAAATAAGAGATAAAAATCATAACATGATGTATTTAATATATTTATTTATATTCAATAATTATTTATTATTCGTTTTGCCCTTACTCATAATAAGTAAGGGTACGGTATGTATATTGTTATAACTTAACTGATAAGTAGAAAGTATGAATAATACTAAATTTATATAAATATGAATATAAAAATGTTTATATTCGACCGGTAACATACCCATTGACATCTTCACATATCTATATGTTCTTTTATTTTAGGGGGAATTTTATATATATTCTTCAAAAATTATGAAATTACGTATTTCTCCCTCCAAAATCAACAATAACATATTTACCCTTCTAAAATATAATAATCCACATATTTATCTAATATAATTTCAACATATATCGAATATAATCAAAACTCAAATAATTATATTTAATATTTTAAAAACTACAATTAATCAAGAATTTAATAAAGAAGTTAAAGCTGGACTTCTCTCTGATTCTAGTATACTCTCTTTTCTTTTTGAAACCTTGGCAGTTTCTAGTATACTCTTCTCATCTTTTGATTTTGGGAGCTTAAACGCATTAATGGTAGTGTTCGGTAACCATGGCTTAGAGCTCCTTAGTGCTCTAAGGAGTCTTAAGCTTACCGAATTAGTGCTTCTTTAATTATCAAGCTTAATGCCACCTACTTAGTGCTCCTTTTGCCTCCTTTTTTAAACTTGCTCAAGTTTTTAAGCCATAGCTTTACATGGCTTAATCATTTTGTCAAGCTTAAAGCTTTCTTAAGAAAATTATTTTTCAACTTTATTACCAAACGAGAGCTCCTTAGTGCAGCCTAAAATTTAAGCTTCACATAATTATCCAACACTACCCTTGATCATTAGCAGCTCCCTGTTGCAATTTACCATAGAAGAAAACCCAGTATTCCGCCAAGCATGTAATCCAATTCTCAGCACCTTTCTTCCTATGCATATTTGCTTTTCTACTTGGGTGAAATGGTTAAATTGTGACTCGTTTCTCAATCCTTTCCTCCTTTACAGGTCATATCTTTTTCCACTTTGTCAAATGTACTCAAATTGTTAAATCCCAAGCCTCCATAGAATTGAAAAAAATTAAGTTGTCTATCACTTTCAGTTTTGTACTTGTTGTCAGTTTAACATGCTTGATTCCTTTCTTTCTGAGCACATGATTCCTTTCTTTCAACTTTTAGCTTTCTGAGTCATGATGTTTTTGGTTAAGTTTGTAAGCAAACAAATTAAGCAAGCATATAAGGTAAAATATTTTCCATTTCTTATACATTGCCATCAGTTATTGGTTAGTGGAGTTCGGTGAGAAAAGCCACATCCATTAAATCACAAAATTCAAAGGAAATGTAATGTAAAATAAAACAGAATAGGCTTTTGGCTCAACTAACACTAGTACAAAAACGCAAAGTATACAAAGTATATTATACATGTTTGTTCAAAATTTCCATTAAATCCGTGTTCAAAGCAAGAAAACATTGTTCCGAAAATTTGCTCTGAAAAATTATGCACATTACACATGGTTTTAATGTTTACAACCATGTATAAATTAATGTGCTACAACATTCAATGAATATTGGAAGGCATTTTCGAAGGTTCTGGAGGGCCTTTTTTGATGGGCATTTATGAAATGCTCCAAAAAATTTACATGGTATTACTGTATGATCCGTGTGTGATGAAAGAAATACAAACTTTTCCTCGTCATCGATCTGTGTCTTCCTGTTATAATGCATCTCTCTATTTTTTTAAGTCATTTCTAAATCATATCTTCTCTATAGGTTGTACATGTATTTCTCTGAGAGAACTAAATCTAAACAGACGAGGCTAGGGCGAGGGATAAGGCAAGAGAGGCGATATTCTCACTGAAAAGACGATCTCTGACGAAGAAATTTCAAACAGGCGTATCTCAGAGCTCTAGTGTCTGATTTCAGCATATGATCACTTTTTGGAAAGCTTGCGAGGCAATCTACAACAATTAGACCTTATAAGCATAACTGGATTATTCAGCCCCAAAAAACAAAGGGAAGAGTCTCAAAACTTGAGTTGAAGTTCCCGATGAAGTTTTTCATTTATATTTTTTTTATTTATTTTTGTCTTTTATCATATTTTTTCTTAGACATTGTTCATTGTTCAAAACCAGTATCGCTAATAGGAGTAAAACCAGTCATTAGAATGTATCGTAAAAAGTGAAAACTGACGAGCTTACTCATTGTAGGTACCCTGATGTTGGGATTTTAGGTCCAAATAAGGCCTTGGCCCATTTCCCTTTTCCTATATCTCTTGGTGACCTAACTCTTTAGTTAGTAGTGGTGGCTGCTCCTTGTGCAAGACAGAAAGAGAGAAAGAAAGAGAGGAAGAGAGAGAGGATAGAGTGATTGTTTGTACTAACAATTGAAACACTCTTGTAATCTCTTGTTTAATAGTGAAGTTTGCCGGTCATTTGCCTTTCGGTGGAGTAGGCCCGACCGAACCACCTAACCTCTGTGTTTGCTTTCTCTTGTATGCTTTGTGGACTCAATATATCTCGTGGTAACATCTTTTCTCTATTGTTGTTTTGGTTGTATGCAAGGTTGCATTTGTCTCTACCTTCTCGGTTTACCTTGTTACGGGTTATTGGGTCATTTGCGGGTTTCTTGTACTTGGTATGAGGTGTACTGGTATTCTGAATTTCTAGAATTAACCCACACAAGTGGTATGAGAGCTCCGGGTTATTTGGTACGGTTCCAACATGAACAAGAATATGGCAAACCCTAATATTGCAACTTTATTTGGGATCGAGAAATTTGACGGGAGACAGAAATTTTCAATGTGGCAAGGTTCAGTCCGGGATGCCCTTGTGCTTCAGTGTTTGGACGATGCCTTGAATGATACCAAACCAACAGAAATGGATGATAACAAGTGGAAAATGATGTGTGGTAAAGCCCTTAGTACAGTCCGGTTTTGTATGTCGGATGAAGTTAATGCCCCATTCATGGCCGAAACTTCTCCGAATAATTTATGAAAGAAAGTGGAGGGTATGTACATGTCTAAGTCCTTGGCAAGTCGGACGGCTTTGAAAAAGCAGTTGCACCGGCTTAGAATAGAGGAGGGTATGGATTTGAGGGCTCACATTGGTGCGTTTAACACTTTGATACGAGATGTGTTCAATGTGGATGGAAAGATCGAGGGGGAAGATCAAGCTTATCTATTTATGGCATCCCTACCAAAGTCGTATGATCCGATTACGATGCCTTTGTTAGGGAAGAAGAGCGAGCTTACCATTGGGGAAGTGACTACTGTACTTTTGGATTCTGAGTCCTTGAGGCAGCGTGAGGAGGATGAGTCAGAGTCATCTAGCACGCTTGTGACTACATTGGAAGGGCGGCAATGGAAGAAGTCAAGCCGCGGTACATGCCATAAGTGCGGCAAGCCTGATCACTTTCGACGCGATTGTCCCGAGAATTAGTTGGACCGTCCATCTACACCTGGAGCTGGTCGTGCGGCCACATACTCTGTTCCATTCAAAGAGTACATGAATTTAATTTTATGAGAGGATCAAATTTTCTATAGTTATGATGATCATCATCAAGTCATCGTCGTCGTGGTGATCATTTTATGGGTATTGTAAAATCCTCAAATGTTTCATACAAAAAGTACAACCAAATAGATCCTCTTAAGCATGACACATATGGAGAATCTGAAAAGGTAATAGAGTAGGGTTAATATGTAATATTGGTTTTGTATTGCAATCATCTTCCACATTCTTATTTTCATTTTCAAAGTCTGAAAAGTCGATTTGAACAGTTCACCATGATCTTTGTATTAAAATGTGCTTGGAGACCAAATTTTATATTTTTTGAAAACTTTTTACTAATTTTTTAGATATGTAAAAAATCACTGTTGTCACACCCCGCGGCCCACCGAGGCGCGACAGGTGCTCTCCTGCCGTAGACATACGGTTTCCCGTATGCCTACAAGGCAATTACGATATAATAAGAACTGAAAACATAAACAAACAACCAAACAAACAAATAACATAACTCCCAGATGGTCAGGTAATATCATACAACCCCGTATCTCGATGGATACGTATCACAAAATGACATAGAGACTATATATGTACATCACCAAAACATAACTATATACATAATCTCTAATGTCCCCATACCAGACAGTCTAAGCAGCGGAATAACCAGGCCTACCGACCTCGTGTCTCTCTCGGATCTGCTGAACCGGAACCTGAAAAGATAACCCAAAGATGGGGTGAGAAATAAATTCTCAGTGCGATAAATTTGCCACGTTTCGCTCATGGACTTGCAATCACAGTTTATATTCAAAAATAAATCACAAATAAAGCTCAGAACAGTTTATAATAATATATAAACATGCACGCATAAACCGACATCAATAAGCCAAATGAAATCAAATCAGGAGTTGCCAAACCGAATTTCAATCACACAATATTTGGTTTAACTCGAACTCAGAATATCTGGTAGTACAGGCTTAACCGTTTAATTACAAGTCTGGTTCCATTTCATATCCGGAAAAATCCATTTAAAACCAATCGACCATCCAAACGCATTCACCCCCTGGGTAATGCCACCGATACACAAATCACCAAAAGTCAAATTCATAATACAGAGTCACTTACCCCTCGTCCCAACCGGTACTGGGAACTGCTGAGGGCCAGACGATCTAAAGCTTTAGAATACTGGGTCGTCAAAGTCCTTGCAAAGACTTTGACAAATCCGCACACACCCCCTGGGTGTTGTCGCCACGATGGGGGACGGTAATACCATATCCACCAACCGATGGTGATATAAATCACGGTGACTTTCAATTCCAAATTAGATCATTCAGATCAATACACAAAGAATACCATACCAGTATGCAGATCAATCAGATATGCAATTCGGGTTCCAATTAATTAGGGCAATGCAATGCATATGCAACACAATCCGATAATGCAATTCAACCAATAATCAACATGTCAATAGAAACACAGTTTAATTCTGAATATAAACTATCAAACAAGTCCAGAAACCCCGCACCTGAGTATATAGCGTACTCGTCTAAAGCTCAGGCGTCTCGAACGATCCCGAGATCCGATGCCTCTTAGGTTTACCACCTATTTAACCGTTTAGATTCGATTAAAACAACCGATTGATATCCCGTAGGTTAAACCGAGTTAAATTAGGTTAAACACGATTTAATATTCGTATTCGGGTCCTAATGGTATAGGTTTAGGTCATGGTTCAACCAATTAGGTTTAGACAACACAAAACACACAATTTCAGAAATTCAGAGTGTTATTGCGGCCCGGAATGACCTTATTGCGGCCCGCAGACAACCCTTCCAGAGAGCCTTGTTTTCTGCCCCATCTATTGCGGCCCGTAATAGGCCTCTTGCGGCCCGCAACCACAACCCAGAACAGTCCAGAATTTGGCTAAGTACCTTGTCCCTTGCGGCCCGCAATACATGGGTTTCGGTCCGCAATAAAGCACACAGAACCTGGTTTTTCATGTCTAGTTTATCCCGTTTCGATCGCGGTTCGATATGGTTAACTCTTATTACGCAACATTGGTTCAGGAGGTATAGTTCACGACTAGGTTATCGAGAATCAACAATTAAACCATATATTCAATTGGTATCAAAATTGGTACAAAACCCTAATTTCAAAATTCAGCTCAAATGAACGATTTAATCAAACAACACGAATCGAGATGTTCGAACGATTATAACTCGATCAATTCAGATCCAAATGGTGCATAACACCTGAAAATTTAGTAATTTCCCCAAATTCCATCGTTTTACCAAAACCCTAATTCCATTTCCCATTTCACAACCAAAATCATTCAATTCAATACAAATCAAACCGAATATCGAGTTATATCGAATCAATCGAACTTAAATTCGAATTCTCAAAGAAATACAACAAATCGAACAACTTAGGGTTTCTCAAAAGATCACAAGGAAGGAAGATTATACCAGATTGAAGCTTTAGAACTGATCACGATCGTCCAATTAGCTCGAATCTCCGTTTTCCGACAATTTTGACCCGATTTCGTGCTCGATTTCACTCTCTCTCTCTTTCTCTCTTTAGTTCGGCCAAAGACCTAGCCCTCACGAAATTAGAAGTGTTTAATGGTAGAAATTAGAGAGAAGAAGAAAGGGATTTACATAATATATGGAATTTTTGCACATAAGCCCTCCCAAGTTTATAATATTGCATAACTTAAAAATCTTCACAATTAGGCCCTTTTGTGTATTTTTATTTAAATCAAGGATTAGAATGTAACAATTCTCCCCCCCTTAAAATGAAGTTCAGTCCGCTGAACTTGATTTCGTACCTTAATTGTCGAATAACTCCGGATACTTTTCTCGGATGCTCTCCTCGAGCTCCCACGTTGCTTCCTTATCGGAATGTCGTCCCCATTTCACTAACGCAAGCCGGATCACTTTGCTTCGTAGCCGTTGTTCCTTTCGATCCAATATTCGCATCGGTTCCTCTTGATAGGTCAAATCATCTTGCACGTGTAAATCAGAATGGTCAATACAATGTGACGGATCTCGTACATATCTGCGCAACTGTGATACATGAAACACCGGATGAACCCGGTCCAACGCTGGTGGTAGTGCAAGCTCGTATGCTACCGGCCCAACTCGTCGCAAAATCTGAAACGGCCCAATATAACGAGGACTTAGCTTACCCGAAACACCAAATCTGTGTACGCCTCTGACAGGCGAAACTCGAAGCCATACGTGATCACTTTCTTGGAATTCCAACGGTCTTCGATGAATATCCGCGTATTTCCTTTGTCTTTCTTGAGCTGACTTGAGTCGACTCAGAACCATTTTCGTTTTCTCAGCAATTTCTTCTAACATTTGCGGTCCTGTAGGCGGATATGTACCCGCTGGTCCCCACCACAGCGGAGTACTGCACTGCTGCCCTGTCAGCGCCTCTTGCGGTGACATACCAATGCTCGAGTGATAACTGTTGTTATAGGCGAACTCCACCAGATACAAATGATCAACCCATGAACCCTGTAAACTTAGCGCGCAAGAGCGTAACATGTCTTCCAACGTTTGGATAGTGCGCTCGGATTGACCGTCCGTCTGAGGATGATGCGCTGTACTGAATCTCAGCTTAGTACCCATTGTCTCTTGAAAGCTCTCCCAGAAATGAGAAGTGAACCGAGGATCTCGGTCTGAAATAATAGTGCGTGAACAACCGTGGTATTTGAATTGATATTTCAGGAATAACTCCGCCAACTCTTGCCCCGATGTCTCAATTCGAAGCGGAATGAAATGAGCTATTTTCGTCAGCCGGTCCACAATCACCCAAATAGTGTTATATCTACTAACGGTTCTCGGAAATCCGGATACAAAATCCATTGTGATCGACTCAAACTTCCTCGTAGGTATTTCTAGCGGTCTCAACAATCCCGCTTTCCTCCGTCGATCTGCTTTAACTTGCTGACATATCTGACATTTTTCTACATACCTTTGCACGTCTCGCTTCATTTTCGGCCACCAAAAATACTTCTTCAAATCTTGGTACATTTTTACTTCCCCCGGATGAATAGCGTAACCCGAGTCGTGCGCCTCAGATAAAACCAGATCCTTCAACTCAGCTTCATTTGGTACACAAATGCGATCATGAAACCGCAAAATTCCGTCTCCTTGAACTTTAAATGGGGAATCAGCATTTGACTCGTAGTGCAATTTAAATTTCTGACATTTTGGATCATCCTGTTGCGCTGCACGAATCTGTTCGTGTAATTCCGATCGGATCTCACCGCTGCTAGCACAACCGACGCAATTGCAGTTGCGCTAGTCCCCACCTCACTTCTACCACATTTAGATGCAACTTCCAACGCTAAGTCACGTGATGCGCCAACATGAATTTCCAATCTACGCATTTCCTCAAGAAGATGTGCTTCACTTGTAATTACCGACGCCAGGTTTACCTGACTCTTTCTGCTTAACGCATCTGCTACACTGTTCGCTTTTCCCGCGTGATACTGGATATCCAAATCGTAGTCTTTCATCAACTCCAACCACCTTCTTTGCCTCAAATTCAGTTCTTTTTGCGTGAAGATGTATTTCAAACTTTGATGATCGGTAAATATACGGCATCTCACGCCATACAGATAATGCCGCCAAATCTTCAGCGCAAATATCACCGCCGCTAACTCCAAGTCATGAGTCGGGTAGTTTTGCTCATGCGGTCGCAATTGCCGAGATGCATAGGCAATTACATGATCATCTTGCATCAATACGCAACCCAACCCTGATCGAGATGCATCGGTGTAAACCGTGTACTCTTTATCAGCAGTCGGCATAGCAAGAATTGGTGCGGATACCAGCCGACTCTTTAACTCCTCAAAACTTATATCTTGTGCGGTACCCCAATCAAATTTCACGCCTTTATGCAACAATTTTGTAAGTGGTGCAGCTAACCGCGAAAACCCGAGTACAAATCTCCTGTAGTACCCAGCTAACCCCAGAAAGCTGCGAATTTCAGTAACTGTCTCCGGCCTCTTCCATTCAGTAACAGCCCGAATCTTTCCAGGATCCACCGCTAACCCTTGTCCCAAAACAACATGCCCCAGAAAAGTAACTTCATTCAACCAAAACTCACATTTCGAAAACTTTGCGAATAACTGATGTTCGCGCAATCTTTGCAAAACAATTCTAAGATGTACCTCATGTTCTTCTCGGGAGCGCGAATACACCAATATATCATCAATGAAAACCACAACTGTCGAATCCAATAGATCGTGAAACACACGGTGCATCATATCCATGAACGCTGCCGGTGCGTTCGTCAACCCAAATGGCATAACAAGGTATTCATAATGCCCGTACCTTGTACGGAATGCTGTCTTGTCCACGTCGCTTGGCCGAATCCTCAACTGGTGGTACCCTGTTCTCAGATCTATCTTTGAATATACCGAAGATCCCTGCAACTGATCAAACAGATCATCAATCCGAGGTAACGGATGCTTATTTTTCACAGTTACCTTATTCAACTCGCGGTAATCAATGCATAACCGCAATGTTCCATCTTTCTTTTTGACAAACAGCACTGGCGCACCCCATGGCGATGTGCTAGGTCTGATAAATCCACTCTCCAACATGTCTTCCAACTGCGCCTTAAGTTCTTTCAATTCTGCAGGTGCCATTCGATACGGCGCCTTTGAAATCGGTGTTGTGCCCGGTACTAGTTCGATACCGAACTCCACTTCTCGCTCAGGTGGCAACCCCACAATCTCTTCCGGAAATACATCTACAAATTCTGAAACCACCGGTATAGTGCTGATCTCCGGAACTGCCGCAGCCGCATACACCACGGCCACCAGATAAGCTGTACACCCTGTTTCTAATAAATGTTTCATCTCTACAGCAGAAACACACGGTGTTAGTTCCCCAATTTCTCTACATTTCAAAACACATGACATACCTCTTGAATTCGCAAAATGAATCCGTCGATGCGGACAATCAATAGTTGCCGCGTGCCTCGTCAACCAATCCATTCCCAACAATACATCATATCCCACAATATCTATAACCAACAAATCAGCTTCGAATTCCCTTCCGTCTACTTTAATGTTTCGGTTTCGGCATATGGTAATTTCTCGATCAGTTGATCCAAATGGGGTTTGAACGCTTAAAACTTGGTAACTCGTTTCAATTGGCCAACTACACTTTTCCACGAACACCCTCGACACAACCGAATGACTACACCCCGTATCAATCAAACAATACGCATCATGATCAGATATAGAAAGTAAACCTGTCATGACGTCAGTCTGGCCTCGTCCCTGCTCAGTTGCAGCGTTGCGCGAAGTTCCAGCGATGTTAAGTGCATGCGCCGCCGCCCTGCCGGTACTACCAATGCTGCTAGCCCTGCTAGCGTTAGCCCCGCTAGCTTGAAATGAGCCACGTCCGCGCCCCGTTGGCGCGCCACGCCCAACGCTAGCTGACCCTCCCGCGCTACCAGCGCCTTGCATCCTTAGAAGCGAATTCGGGCATTCCCTCGCCCAATGTCCCGCGCTACCACACACGAAACACGCACTAGCCTTGCGCCTACACTCAACCTCATCGTGTGCTTGATTGCATGATCGGCACCATTGCGAAGGCATCGCCGGTTTAAAACCCGGCATAGAGGTCTGTCTGAACGGGGGTCTCGGTGCCATATTCGACTGAGGGGGCCCAGTATATGATGATCCTCCCCTCGACCTCGACACTTGCCTACTCTGATCTTCTCGCTGTTTCACATTCCTTTCTGTCACTTGCGTCTTTCTCCTCTTACCATGCATTTCAACTTGTTCGGCGTGATCCATCATTGCTTGTAATTCCCTCGCCATTGGAGTATCCACGATCATAGAGATATTTCCATCCAACCCATCCAAGTACTGCCTGTTATACCTTTCCGCATCATTCCTCACATCCGTAGCATAGCGCGATAAGGCCAGAAATTCACTATTGTACTCCACCACCGGACGCCCATCTTGTCTCAACTCCAGAAATTTTCTCCGCAGTGCTTCACGCTGCAAATTACTCATAAACCGCCTATTAAACTGTTGTTCGAACCATTCCCAAGGAATCCTCGCTTCCTCTCCTTCAAAATTTCGTCGGGCCCCGTCCCACCAGAATCTAGCATCACTTTCTAACTGCTGCTCAACTAACTCCACTTTGTTTTCATCGGGGGCACGACATAAGTTCAGCTTTGCATTTATTTGAGCTAGCCATTCCTCAGCTGCCGCATACCCGCCGGTTCCATCATAACGCGGCGGATTCAAACGTATAAACGCATCATATAACCTCCGGAAATCTTCGGGTGCCCCACCGTGAATCACTGGTGCGACATCCCGCATTTGTGCTTGACGACCTCTCTCATAGGCCGCAATCAACCGGTCATCCAAGTCCCGGTCTCTACCAGCTCCTCCAGCGTCAACAGCCCCTCCAGCACCTCCAGCACCAGCTGGACCAGCTCCAACCTGATCCGCAACTGGCTCGATAATTGGTTCCGGATTAGGTTCAGGATTCCTACGAGGTCTGCCTCTACCTCTACCTCGGCGTGTTTCCATTTTCTGAATAAACAAAGTTAGTTTATAACATTCTATATTCCTTATTTATCATACGAAATTCGTATAGTCGTGCCAGCCCCAATTAATACGCATACCACTCTCGTATCCAAATAAGTCTGGTTCAGGTTCTAAACCATGCTCTGATACCACCGAAGGGAGACCTGTCACACCCCGCGGCCCAACGAGGCGCGACAGGTGCTCTCCTGCCGTAGACATACGGTTTCCCGTATGCCTACAAGGCAATTACGATATAATAAGAACTGAAAACATAAACAAACAACCAAACAAACAAATAACATAACTCCCAGATGGTCAGGTAATATCATACAACCCCGTATCTCGATGGATACGTATCACAAAATGACATAGAGACTATATATATACATCACCAAAACATAACTATATACATAATCTCTAATGTCCCCATACCAGACAGTCTAAGCAGCGGAATAACCAGGCCTACCGACCTCGTGTCTCTCTCGGATCTGCTGAACCGGAACCTGAAAAGATAACCCAAAGATGGGGTGAGAAATAAATTCTCAGTGCGATAAATTTGCCACGTTTCGCTCATGGACTTGCAATCACAGTTTATATTCAAAAATAAATCACAAATAAAGCTCAGAACAGTTTATAATAATATATAAACATGCACGCATAAACCGACATCAATAAGCCAAATGAAATCAAATCAGGAGTTGCCAAACCGAATTTCAAATCACACAATATTTGGTTTAACTCGAACTCAGAATATCTGGTAGTACAGGCTTAACCGTTTAATTACAAGTCTGGTTCCATTTCATATCCGGAAAAATCCATTTAAAACCAATCGACCATCCAAATGCATTCACCCCCTGGGTAATGCCACCGATACACAAATCACCAAAAGTCAAATTCATAATACAGAGTCACTTACCCCTCGTCCCAACCGGTACTGGGAACTGCTGAGGGCCAGACGATCTAAAGCTTTAGAATACTGGGTCGTCAAAGTCCTTGCAAAGACTTTGACAAATCCGAACACACCCCCTGGGTGTCGTCGCCACGATGGGGGACGGTAATACCATATCCACCAACCGATGGTGATATAAATCACGGTGACTTTCAATTCCAAATTAGATCATTCAGATCAATACACAAAGAATACCATACCAGTATGCAGATCAATCAGACATGCAATTCGGGTTCCAATTAATTAGGGCAATGCAATGCATATGCAACACAATCCGATAATGCAATTCAACCAATAATCAACATGTCAATAGAAACACAGTTTAATTCTGAATATAAACTATCAAACAAGTCCAGAAACCCCGCACCTGAGTATATAGCGTACTCGTCTAAAGCTCAGGCGTCTCGAACGATCCCGAGATCCGATGCCTCTTAGGTTTACCACCTATTTAACCGTTTAGATTCGATTAAAACAACCGATTGATATCCCGTAGGTTAAACCGAGTTAAATTAGGTTAAACACGATTTAATATTCGTATTCGGGTCCTAATGGTATAGGTTTAGGTCATGGTTCAACCAATTAGGTTTAGACAACACAAAACACACAATTTCAGAAATTCAGAGTGTTATTGCGGCCCGGAATGACCTTATTGCGGCCCGCAGACAACCCTTCCAGAGAGCCTTGTTTTCTGCCCCATCTATTGCGGCCCGTAATAGGCCTCTTGCGGCCCGCAACCACAACCCAGAACAGTCCAGAATTTGGCTAAGTACCTTGTCCCTTGCGGCCCGCAATACATGGGTTTCGGTCCGCAATAAAGCACACAGAGCCTGATTTTTCATGTCTAGTTTATCCCGTTTCGATCGCGGTTCGATATGGTTAACTCTTGTTACGCAACATTGGTTCAGAAGGTATAGTTCACGACTAGGTTATCGAGAATCAACAATTAAACCATATATTCAATTGGTATCAAAATTGGTACAAAACCCTAATTTCAAAATTCAGCTCAAATGAACGATTTAATCAAACAACACGAATCGAGATGTTCAAACGATTATAACTCGATCCATTCAGATCCAAATGGTGCATAACACCTGAAAATTTAGTAATTTCCCCAAATTCCATCGTTTTACCAAAACCCTAATTCCATTTCCCATTTCACAACCAAAACCATTCAATTCAATACAAATCAAACCGAATATCGAGTTATATCGAATCAATCGAACTTAAATTCGAATTCTCAAAGAAATACAACAAATCGAACAACTTAGGGTTTCTCAAAATATCACAAGGAAGGAAGATTATACCAGATTGAAGCTTTAGAACTGATCACGATCGTCCAATTAGCTCGAATCTCCGTTTTCCGACAATTTCGACCCGATTTCGTGCTCGATTTCACTCTCTCTCTCTTTCTCTCTTTAGTTCGGCCAAAGACCTAGCCCTCACGAAATTAGAAGTGTTTAATGGTAGAAATTAGAGAGAAGAAGAAAGGGATTTACATAATATATGGAATTTTTGCACATAAGCCCTCCCAAGTTTATAATATTGCATAACTTAAAAATCTTCACAATTAGGTCCTTTTGGAAATTTTTATTTAATCAAGGATTAGAATGTAACAACTGTTTTCAGAAGATTTTGGACCATCCAAAACAGTAATTTTGTACCCATATAAAAAAATGGTAAAAAAATTTCAAAAAATATAAAATTTTGTCTCCAAGCACATTTTAATATGAAGATCATATTGAGAGGTTCAGATCGATTGTTCGAACTTTGAAAACGAAGAAAAAAACGTGGAGCATGATTGGAGCACAAAACCAAGGGTGCTGATATTCACACCACAAAAAGTATTATTAACACAACAAGGTTTAAATATTTTAATAAATAGACAATTTTATCCCTCGTTTATTTCTCAATCAAGCTATCATTTGTTTCTTTTTTTAATTAACAAGCTTCTTAAATATAAACTTCTAAATTTGTTATCCTTCATTCATGTTATCTTCTAATTGTATACTATACAGTGAAAAAAGAAGAAATACCCAGTCAAATTTTGAAATAATATGCCCAAGTTGTCACTTAGATTTTTTTTTCTTTTTTTAGATGTAATTACTTCCTACTTTTAATTATGTTACTCAATTAATTGAAAATTATTTTGACAGTATTTTTTGTTAATTGTAAATTTTATAATTTAACTAAATACTTAGATAATTTTATCTTTAAATCTGATCATTTCAATTAATAAAATCTACAATTTAATATTTATTAATTTAATTATAAATTTTCTTTATGTTGATTGGTAAATTGATTTTTCATCTCGTTAATTATGAGTTTTAATTTTTGTGTTCCGTTTTTTAAGGAAAGAAATGAATTTAGAGGGAGATGTTTTGATTTTGGAAAAAGTGAATTATAATTATTAAAAGGAAGAAAGTGTTGATTGCATAATCAAATAAAACAAGGCAACAATAAAGTAGGGAATAATGGCAACTTAAGTGGAGTATCTAATGTAGCCTGCACAATGGCTGGCGCTGGTCAAATCATACCTTCTAAGCTGCCATTTTAATAAAAAGATTTGGGAGTTAGCACAATGCTAACTACCAAATCTTTTTTTACAAAGATGCACGTTCAAAGATGGCTAATAATTAATTGATTGATTCGGTTTGGAAAGATGCACGTTCAAAGATGGGCGATGATATTAAAACAATTCAATTTTTTTATTAACACAACATTATCAAAATATTTTACAACATTATTAAAATATTTTACAACATTATCAAAATATTTTACAACATTATTAAAATATTTTACTATATAGACAAATTTACCCTTCAATAAGTGTTTCTTTTAAAAACTGATTCTCTCTCATATATTACCATATAATTTTTTTCCTTAAAAGTTATGTTTTATAAAATATGTTATTTTGTTTAATAAATATATTTATTTCTCATATATTATTTTAAAATATGTTCCTTTAAAGTTACTATAAAATTTGTTTCTAAACTTTATGTTATCGTATAATAAGTATTCATTATTTATTTTAATCAAATATTTAAGATTTTTTAAGAGAATTACAACAGTGGATGATATTATTATATTATTAAAATCAAGCAATATTGTATATATCGATTTATTTTATACAACTTCACAATTTTTTTTAACAATCTACTATAAAAAAATTATTTTGTCTATTAACATTTTGTCTTCTTTTTTTACGTAATAATCACTAAGAAAACAACATGATTACTTATATAAATAACATATTGAATGCAAATTATCATGAATAATTTTGACATTCAACTTATGATTAAAATAATAAATTAAAAGTACAACAAAACACTACAATAACAAATTACATCAATCATGCTAAAATTAATAAATTTTACATTGGTTTGTTTATTTAGGTGCAATCCATTACAAAGACATCATAGAAGCTTTTGGTTAGTTCCATTGATAAAGGATGTGCAAAAAAAGGTGTGTGAGTTGTCCATCTTGGTTTTGCAAATAATTATAAATGAAGCCACCTTTCCCAAGTTCCTCAAACAATGCTTAAATCAAAGTTCGAGCTCCAAGGTTATCTCATCTAATATTTGCTTTAGCATTGTAAATTGTTCTTCATATAGCTCGAAGTGTGAAATTATGTTGTCGAAGTGAGGTCAAAATTTGCCTTGGTGGCGCTCCTGATTGGCTCATCTGTTTAACACTTGTTAATTCTTTGAGCGACAACTGACGAGAAAATGAATGGATGCCCAGAGAGATTACTCGATGGCTCATGGTTGTGTGACAAATTTTATATTTCAAAAGGACAACCAATGAGACGGCTACTGGTGCTTCTTTTTCGTATTCAGAAGGAACTCATCGGGTGTCTCGATAGACATCGCTACTGTCGCAACGCAAAATCACAAATTAATTTGGTCACAAGCCACGAGTTGTTAGCTATGTGCACACATAGCCTTTAGCACTATAGAAATCACGAATAGCAAGAAGCAAATCATCACGATTTTCAAACTTCAAATTAAGAAGTTTATTGCTTTCATTTGCATTATTCAAAACTTAATTTTCAAGGTTTTCTTCCGACGGGTTAATTAGAAGATTGATCCATCTATTCAATTAACAAATATAAATTAATTACAAAACTTCAATAAAAAAGTTTCCTATCAATATTAATTAAAATAGACTTATAGATTATAAATATCAAAATTGAGAGAAAAAAATATAAAAATATATTTGAGTTGGAATACATTACATATTAAAGAGAGTGTATCATAATATTAAAAAAATTAAATTTACAAAAAAAAAATTTATATTCTACAAATATAAATTTGTGAGCATTGGCAAAAGTTTACAAACTTCACTCAAATTTAGCCGTTTACAATTACTAATTTTAATTTGTGAGCATTGGCGAAGTACACAACACATATACATACTAAAATTTTAATTTTGTGAGCATTGGTAAGTGGTAATAAGTAATAACACCGCGAGTTATTTTAATTTTGTGAGCATTGGTAAATGGCAATAACACCGCGAGTTGGACCATGCATGATGGCTCGATCTAGCCGTTCTTGTATAACTTGGAGGCCAAGCTCAAGGCATGTGATGGTTATATTTTTCAAGGCATATAGGCCACTTGTTATGTTTTTTTTTTTTTATCATTTTCTTTTGCTTTATATTTTTTTTCATAAGATTCTTTCTTTATTTCGGTACGTATTTGTATATATGCTTAAGTGGTACTGCACATCTTTCTTTAAATATGATTTGTGTCTGCTTCATGTTATTTTAGAGACATTAATTTTGAGTTTTAGAAAACAGTAAGTTATTTTATTTCATATATATCTAGTGACTTGTGCATCAATTTTCCAAACAACATTATTTTGTAAAATATTAGAAACTTTTATGCAAGAAAGATAAAAAAAAACGTATTCTACAATCTGAATGCCTGTAAATAACAAGAAAATAAAAAATCATGCACATATAAGGATTGTAGTATTATCTCATATATAGTAAACATTACCTTACGGGTTTCTTCTCAACAGAAAAATCTCATTGTAAACACCACTAATTAACCGGCCTACAAAAATTCGGCCAGGAAGGTCAAGGGTAAAAAAAGGAAAAGCACTCACATAAGTGGGGAGTACCCACCTGTTTATTGAAACAATATAGTTCATACAATAAAATCAATAGGACCGAGTACAGAACCCATTGAGACAAAAGATACTAAGCAGAAACTAAACATTTATAACAACCTATCAGGATAAAAGAAACAACGTACTGAGGCATAGAGACACAATATTACAAATTCAAGATAATTAAACCTAAAACCAAAAGGCATCATACAACTAAATCAACCCACAAAATAATCAGCAGAAGAACCAGAAGAGCTAGAGTCCGAAATGTATCTAACAAGTTAATCACCATGTATTATAGGTGGACAGTTGGTACCGCGGCGGCTGGATGAGCAGTCTGAAGGCCCTGAAGGTGGAGTGCTTGGCCATTTAGATTGAGTAGATGTAAAGCCGGGAACATCAGCCAGATCAGGAGTTGCTCCTAGTCCTAGCAGCCTTGCACCATCAGCATTTTGCATTCTCATTGATGCCAGATATAGTATCAATACAAATAACATCACTCTTGAACAGCTCGTCATTTCAATCTTTTAGAATACTGTACGAGGATATATAGGCAAAAGAACAAACTAGTTGGAAGCTAATTAGGGTTTAATGGATGGAGAGGGAGGTGGAGATGTAGCTACATCTGCTGGGGGTATGTATATATAGGCAACAGATAGGTCATAATTATAATTAATTGATTATTATTATTATTTATTTATTTTTGAGAAACCAGGTGAATCCTTTTGAATGCGGTCTTATTCGGTAAGTTTTGATTATCGGACAACTGGACAGATCTAGTTCTATAAACATTGGAGATATCATTCGGATTCAAAACAGGCTAACGTCTAGCTATTCCATGGGCTGGTGTAATCACGAGACAACATGCTCAACAACTTTTATGAAAATGCATGGCTCTTAATTTCTTTCGAAGCACTACTTCTCTTCATCAATATATATATAATAGTTTCAACTTTCAAGGGTGTTGTATATTCCTCAAGTATCTATGTCATGTCATGTTGTTGTACTTTTCTATCACCGATTCAAAATGAGGGATGAACTAGGTACATATTGTCATTATTATTAATTTATCAAAAAATTAAGTTGCATGAATGAGTTATGAGTACTTCCAACCTTCTTTTTTAATTCCTTATTATACTGTCGCTCGCGGCTACCTACTATCATAGTGACAAATCAAAAGTTCGGATTCTGTTCGGCGAGATCAAAAATTCATGATTCGGGTATAATTCGGGAATGATTCGGAATTTTTTTAATAATTTTTAAAATTATCTGTTTGAAAATGTCAAATAATACAAAAAACTATTTATGTGTAAAATCTTAAAAAAGAAAGGATATTTATGTAAATTTGATTGTTAATTTTTCCTTTGACTATCCAGCCGGCTGACTCAAAATATATCTTAGTTTATTTTTTTTTTCTTACCTTAAAGTACTCAAAAGTGTTGCAGCATTTCCTTTGGCTTATATGGCTTGCCCCTTCGGAAGATGAGAAGCCAAATGGCTTGTGTGGCTTGCCCCTTCGGAGAATTAAATATTCTGACGGGAGACAAATTTACTGAACAAAACGCGTTTTATACGTAGAAGTCGTTAAATTCGAGAATTATTCGCTGATTGATTTATTAGATACTGAATTCCAAGTTGCATATATTATAAAATAAAGTACATCCTGACAAGGGACAGGCCCAAACTCCCATTTCCCTTTTCTGTCATCAGTAACCCCTTGAACAAATCCCAAGGGTTGATTAGACCCTCCCATGCAAGTGATCATTTCCCCCCACGTACACATTTTTACATGCCGCTAGCTGTACTCTCTCATCTCTAAAAAAAACTGCATTCCTATGCTTGAAAATAAATCTGCTGTGATTCTCGGGAAATCACAGGATTCTGCGATCCGATCTCAACTGTTGGTCTTTTTCAGAATACGTGCATGAAAATTTATTTTTTTAAGAATGTTTTCAAGATCCGCACACGGAAAAGTTTGAACCGTTGATTTTGGAATTTCAGGATCCTGCGATCCATCTCGGAATCGCAGCAGATTCGGACTCCCTATGCTTCCAAATGTTCCATGTTCTACATAAGAATGTAGTAGCTAGCGTAGTCCACTCGATCTGTTGTCGATGTGTTGGTTGCCCATCTTCTGACCTGGCTCTCCACGAGGAGTCCCTTATCAGTTGGACCTCTTATTTGGGTGTCATTACTCTGTAGTCTGTACCCTAGCAGTGCTGCCAATTCTGTCCAAACCGACTTAATTCATAGCTGCATAGGAACAGCATGCAGGTGCGGTGATGTTTCAAGTAGGCAAGTGCCACAGTTAGCCTCACAGTTTATGTTCCTCCTTAATTAGTAACCGATGATCGTGAGTCATGGTTTTCCCTTTGAGAAGAATGTTGGCGAAGATCCTAACCGTAGCCGGTATAGGTAGGTTCCAAGTCCATTTGTATGGCCAAGTAATCTTGCCTCCCCCAGTTAGGGTTTTCTATACTGACCTTGCAATAAGTATGAACTTTGGGATGAAGCCCATCATTTGCTATAATATAAATAGAGCAAAACTAGGGTGTGATGTGCACACCAAGAGGGATTGGTGAGCACACCTCCAAAAGGCTATCGGATTGACTTTGAACTACGAATTCAAACTGTTGAAATTCATGTACTTCGTGAGTGATGCATGTACATGCAAAAATTTTAAAGTTCTGAATTCATTTAGTACATGGTCAAGCGGTCAAAACAATGAATATTTGATAAGTTATTTTTTAAATTGTTTTATGTATTCATTTTTCATCATTGTTTTGACCGCTTGACCATTTACTAAATGAATTCGAAACTTTAAAATTTTTGCCTGTACATGCATCACTCACGAAGTACATGAATTTCAATGGTTTGGATTTGTAGTTCAAAGTCAATCCGATAGCCTTTTGGAGGTGTGCTCACCAATCCCTCTTGGTGAGCACATCACACCCTAGTTTTGCTCATATAAATATATATGAAATAAAGCCAGTGACGTAAACATGTTGCGAAATGCATGCATGAGTGTTATGTATAGTGTTTTGAAAAAACCCGTGGGGTCCAAACCCGGACCGGCCAACCCGTGGACCGGACCCGGACCGCCCCGTCCCGGGCACCGGACCCGTCCCGGACCAAGGTTAGGTACGGTCCGGTCCGTGAACGGGCCGGTTTGATTTTCTTCCCACAGACCTGGACCGCCTCCCCTTTTTCAACCCGTAGACCGGACTCGTCCCGGACCAGACTAAACCCGGACCAGACCCGAACCCGCCGGACCTGGACCCCAACCCACCTTACCCGGACCCCAACCCGCCTTACCCGCCTCCAGACCCCCACCCGCCTGATCCGACCGACCCTGGACCCGCTGGACCCGCCCCTGGACCCGCCGCCCCCCCCCCCCCCCCATTTGACATTTTACTGTAGCAATACGAAATTTTTTGAATCTAACAGCTCCAAAATTACTGTAGCAATCCGAATTCCCCCCCCAAAATTTCCCTATAAATTAACATCCCATCTTTCTCTCATTTTCACACCAAACTCTCATTATTCTCAATCTATTATTCTCTCAATCTCATATTCTTAATTTCTCATACTCTCATTATTTTTATTGTTCCCAAATTTTAATTTAATTATTAGGAAAAAAATATAGTAGCAAATTTATTTTATTCCGCAAAGGCGCAAGATACGGTTGAGCAAGTTTATTCATCCCGGAAAGGTTAGATTAATTTTTAAAATAGCTTAAATAGGTTAGATTTATTGTTAACTTTATGATAAATAGGTTAGATTAATTTTTAAGTAGCTTAAATATGTTAGATTTATTGTTAGTTTTATTATAAATAGGTTAGATTAATTTTTAAAGTAGCTTAAATATGTTAGATTTATTGTTAATTTTGTTAGATTTATTTGAATATAGATTAGATTTATTTTTGAATATGTTAGATTTATTTTTGAAATATGTTAGATTTATTTAAAAATAGGTTAGATTTATTTTTAAAATAGCCTAAATATGATAAATTTGGTTTTTGAATAGGTTGTATTTATTTTCAATAGGTTATATTTATTTTTAAATTGGTTATATTTATTTTTAAATTTGGATATTTATTTTAAATAAGTTATATTTATTTTTAGAATAGGTTAGATTTATTTCAAAATATGTTAGATTTATTTTTGAATAGGGTAGATTTATTTTTGAAATATGTTAGATTTATTTATAATTGGTTATATTTATTTTAAAATTGGTTAGATTTATTTTAAAATTGGTTAGATTTATTTTTGAAATATGTGAGATTTATTTATAAATAGGTTAGATTTATTTTCAAAATAGCTTAAATAGGTTAGATTTAATTTTCAATTCGGTTTTATTTTTAAGTAAGTTAGATTTAATTTTAAATAGGTTATATTTATTCTAAATAGGTTATATTTATTTTAAAATTGGTTATATTTATTTTGAATTTGGTTTTTGAATAGGTTATTTATTTTAAAATTGGTTATATTTATTTTTAAATTCGGATATTTATTTTAAGTAAGTTATATTTATTTTTAGAATAGGTTATATTTATTTTAAAATATGTTAGATTTATTTTTGAATAGGTTAGATTTATTTTTGAAATATGTTAGATTTATTTAAAATTGGTTAGATTTATTTTAAAATTGGTTAGTTTTATTTTTGAAATATGTGAGATTTATTTATAAATAGGTTAGATTTATTTTCAAAATAGCTTAAATAGGTTAGATTTAATTTTCAATTCAGTTTTATTTTTAAGTATGTTAGATTTAATTATAAATAGGTTATATTTATTCTAAATAGGTTATATTTATTTTAAAATTGGTTATATTTATTTTTGAATTCGGTTTTTGAATAGGTTATTTATTTCTAATAGGTTATTTATTTTAAAATTGGTTATATTTATTTTTAAATTCGGATATTTATTTTAAATATAACATTTATTTTTAATCGGTTATTTATTTTAAAATTGGCTATATTTATTTTTAAATTCGGATATTTATTTTAAGTAAGTTATATTTATTTTTAGAATAGGTTAGATTTATTTTAAAATATGTTAGATTTATTTTTGAATAGGTTAGATTTATTTTTGAAATATGTGAGATTTATTTATAAATAGGTTGGATTTATTTTAAAAATAGCCTAAATAGGTTAGAATTCGGTTTTTGAATATTTATTTTGAATTTGGTTTTTGAATAGGTTATTTATTTTAAATAGGTTATTTATTTTAAAATTGGTTATTTGTTTTGAATTCGGTTTTAATTTTTATTTATTTTGAATTCGGTTTTAAATTCAGTTTTGAATTTATTTATTTTTTAATTCGGTTTTGAATTTGGTTTTAAATTCGGTTCTAATTTTTTGTTTTATTTTATGTAGAAAATGACCTTTTCTCCTCCCCGTCAATCGGTTTAGCAAATGGTTGAGTCTTTTGCCGAAGATATATTTGGCAGTCCTAACCCTACTCAACCTCCACCACCGTATCAACCTCAAGACCTTAACTATTGTCCGCAAAATCCTCCTCCTCCACCACCATGATCTCCATATTGAAATGTGCTTGGAGACCAAATTTTACTATTTATTAAGCCACTTTGAAAATCGCTGATCCGGTGGTCCAGAAATTTTTACTGTTTTTTACTGTTCACAGTAGATCAGTGATTTTCAAAGTGGCTTAAAAAATAGCAAAAAATTCCAAAAAATGTAAAATTTGATCTCCAAGCACATTTCAATATGGAGATCATATTGAGCGGTTCGGATCGATGGTTTGAATTTTCAAAATGAAAATATGAGCGTGAAGTAAAACGTTGTTTTACTTCACAACTCACCATATATAGTCTCTCTCTCTCGCTCTCTCTCTATATATATATATATATATTAACAAATTAAAATAGAAACGAATTATTGAACTTTATAAATTAACAACTTAAAATATATATTTGCATTGTACTTTAGAAAAAAAGAAAAAAGAAAAAAAAAGTTCGGCACACTACGTAAGTACGTACCCAGTTTACCGGTACTGATCATAGTCTGATTTAAGTGATTTCCAAAGACAAAACGACAAAACGACAAGGAGAAGGAGGCTTTGGCCCTGGCTCCAAAGTTTATTCCTAAAATTTCGTATATTCTTTCTCAAGCCCATCCAATTAATTTTTTTTTTAACTTAACAAATCGAATGATTTTTTTCAATGCAGTTCTGATGTGTGACCCCAGACATGCATGCATGGTATGATCTCAGGGTGCATGAACCTCCATTCGGTTCAACTCGGATTGGCACCTCACTAAAACTTCGCATGTCTGAGGGAGTGAATCATGATTCTTGATATAAATCTGATACCTGTTGTATCGAAATACATTAGATTAGATTGCTTCGATTTTTATTCAACACGTATATATCTTAACATAAAAATTTGATGTCTATTAATTAATTGTATCGAAACACACTAGATAAATGTACATTGCAAAAGCACCTTTCTGCATGTAATGGAACAGTATTCGCGAGTGATACTGTCGGTATACTCTTGCGGATACTTCCGTCGCCAATAGTACAAAAATCATTTTTTTGTCGGTATATCCTCGCGAATAGTCACTTTTTACTCTTGCAGATACCGTTCTATATTTGTAGTACGTACAGTCTCACTCAAACTTTATTTTATTGCACGCTTATGCTTCTTATAATTATGTTTTATAAAAATGATTTATAGATGTAACAAACTTACTTAATTATGTTTAAGAGTCCTAATTACAATTGCCTCTGCATGGTCAACAGCTGAATTCTCTATTAATTCGATCGACAGCAGGCCGATATAACATGCAACTGACATCAAATAATGGGTCCTTTAATTTGTGGTCATTATATCTTAATTTATATATCAAAAAAAGAAAAGATCGAAAGGGGAAGCGCGTTGTGGGATTCGCGCGCGTTCTAGGAAGATCGAACCGGAGACGGATCAAATGAGACTTGATGACTTCCATGGTCTCCGCTGTTTTTGGAATATGTACTTGCAAATCAAATTTTATATTTTTTTGAATTTTTTTACTATTTTTTTAGATAGGCTGTTTTTGGATGGTCCAGAATGTTCAGATAAAGTGATTTTCGAAAAAATAGTAAAAAATTTCAAAAAAATGTAAAATTTGGTTTGCAAGTACATATTCATCTTATAATCATGTTGAACGGTTCGGATCGACCGTTAGAATTTTGAAAAGTCAAATTTTGAGCCGTAGTACGGATCCAATTGGTGCTATGCATAGCACCGTAGCCTCACTCATATCTTTTGAGCACCGACTATAACAAAAGTTGTTGCTGCCCCATGTTGATTATCGTTTTCCTCGTCGTCATGGTGATTAATTATTTCCTGCCCCATGTTGATTATCGTTTTTCAAAATAGCATTTTTCAGATTTTTTTTTATTATTTTTTTTCCATATTAAACCACTGTTTTGAAAAATTCTAAAAAATAGTAAAAAAATTCCAAAAAATGTAAAATTTTGTTTCCAAACACTTATTAATATGGAGAACATGTTGAGCACTTTAGATTGACCATTTGGATATTGAAAAAGCAAAAATGACTTATAAGCATATGCCCTCATATGCTTATGTAAGTAGAGTAGCCAACCTCTATATATATATATATATATATATATAGTTGGCTACGGTGCTATGCATAGCATAGAGGGCCTCTGTGCTACGGCTCAATCTTTAAGTTTTCAAAATCCTAACGGTCGATCCGAACCGTTCAACATGATCTCCATATGAATATGTACTTGCAAACCAAATTTTACATTTTTTAGAATTTTTTTACTATTTTTTTAGATAGGTAGAAAAACACTTGATCCGTTAGGATTTTGAAAACTCAAATATTGAGTCGTAGCACGGAGGCCCTCTGTGAACAGTACAAAACAGTAAAATTTTCTGGACCACCGGATCAGCGATTTTCAATGTGGCTTAATAAATAGTAAAAAAATTCAAAAAAATGTAAAATTTGGTCTCCAAGCACATTTCAATATGGAGAACATGTTGAGCGGTTCGGATCGGTTGTTTGGATTTTCAAAATAAAAATATGAGCGTGAAGTAAAAATGACCTCTTACTTCACAACTCACCATAGCCCAGCTCTATATATATATATAGAATCTGGCTAATATGCTACGCGTATATAAGGGCCCCTCCGTGCTACGGCTCACTTTTGAGTTTTCAAAATCCTAACGGTCGATCCGAACCGTTCAACATGATCTCCATATGAATATGTACTTGCAAACCAAATTTTACATTTTTTAGAATTTTTTTACTATTTATTAAGCCACTTTGAAAATTGCTGATCCAATGGTCCAGAATAGTTTACTGTTGTGTACAAATTAGTGTTTTTTCAAAGTGGCTTAATAAATAGTAAAATAATTTGCATCCTAGCTTTAAAACGACCAAAAATTAAGATATTATTGCATGGACAGTAGAAGAAACTGCAATAATTATCTAAAGATCTACAAACTTATTTTCTAGGTTAAATTTTACGTCAGCAAACAAATTAATTTTGAGAATTAAAATTTGAAATACAACTGGCTGGACTATTAAAGTCCTATTTGTCTATCGAAATAAAAGTTACAAACATATGAAGCCCAGGAGCCCACAAATTTTATTAATTGAATTCATATTAAGCCCAGGAACAAAATAGTAAGTTGGGCCGTAGTATGGAGCTGGACCTGAACCTTGCAGTGGATCATGCACTAAATCTTGAAACAGTAACCTGATTTTAAATTGGAAATGATTTCGTATGTCCGGATAAATCGTTTCCTTTTCAGTAATTAAGATTACAAGGAAGGAAGGATATTATAGTACAAATATTGTTATATTTCCCACATGGGAACGATATGCGATATATGTATTGGGTAAAGATTTTACCAGAGCATCTATCACTTAATGCAGCGTATAGACAATGGAATATAACAGCGCTATATATGGTTAGTGCGCTGCATGAAGTAGAAACAGCTCTGTTAAAATCTTTACCCGATGTATTATGCAACCATGCATACTCTTATTACCAGTAGAGAAAAAATAAAGGGTATACATGCAGCGGTAAAAGACAGTGTATATATTTAAAACATATAAGTTTATTTTATTTTACTTTATCGTTTTAGTATTTCCAATTTATTTTATTTTATGCTTATATTTCTTTTAACAAACAAATACTCTGTTAGCCGAAGCTTATCAAGCCAGATCATAACAATTAGTATCAGAATCTAGTTATAGGCCTAACAAATTTCACCACTCATCAACAATCCATGAAAGAGCAGTCACAATTAATATGGTGAAAGTTTCTTAAATCTATCACAAAGCTCTGATTCTTAACCATATAAAATATTAGCTACATAAATGTGTCCCTAAAGGCTAAAGTTGGAATACAAATCCGAATCAAATAGTTTTCTCCTTAACTTGGCTATCTTAGGAACCACTTAATTATTAACCTTGATTATTTCGAGTGCGTATCCTCTGAGATATCTTATCTCATATGTTGCTTGACCGACGTGTCCGGTGCCTATTCGGGGATGGCGCAAGGAGCCAGTATTATTCAAGCTTTGAGATTCGTGCATAACATATTTGAACGGGTGAGATTTTCAAAAAAGTCACACAAAATATGAGATATCTCAGAGGATGCGAATTCGATTATTTCCTCGGATCTAAAGGGAAGACCTGGACCTATATGTAACACACGACTAGAAGAGGAGTCTGAGTAACATTTTTAAAATAGTGTTATTTAAATAGTAAAAATCGAATAATAATGAATAGTGTTATTCAAAATATATAGAAGTTTAAAAGAACATTACTTTTGTAACTATCCGCAAGGATGAAAATATTAATTTGGATTGATAGTGTACGTAATACTGAATTGTATATATAGAGATATTTAAGGAATTGAAAAGACCAAAATAAGCAGTCTTTTTCTAGCTATCTGCTGGTTTTGGATTGCTCAAAGTCTGTGGCAGAGGCTGCATGCCACAGGTTCTTTATATTAAATCATACCAGTACAACAACGTATACATGCAGTACCATGCATGCACATCTAGCTAGCTACATGCTATAACTTAACTTAGCATAGTAACAAAGACATCTCAGTGCGTAAATAAAAAAAACAACTGAGCAATTAATATTTCAACCAAGGTACGTAGCGCATCTTCTGATATTCGCTGAACCAGCATTTGTGCCGTCAGTCTTGTATTTCTGAAAATTCTCGCATTGCGCTATTTCCATAAAATAAACCGCCCATGTATTTTCAGGACCATTAGGTCGTTTTATTTACTGGAGAACTGGAACTATGCAAAAGTGGCCTATACGTAAAATTGTGCAACAATTTAATTTGTTGATAATTGTAACATTCTGCAAAATACATATATGAAATTAATAACTAAAAATAAAATACGAACTGTCTGAATGTATTTTTTGGTGAGTAAGTAATATTTAAAGAATAAATATTATTTTTGTGAACTGATTAGCAATGATGAATAAGTTATTTGGTTATGATTTATTATCAAACCGATAATTTAAAATTATATTTGATTGAAATAAAAATAAATTGTTACTCAAATGTCTAATATATTTGGAGTGAATATTTGAAAATTAGAAATTGAAATTGTGTGAGATATAACATATATAGGAATATATATTTTTTTTAGAAACATAATGGGTTTGTAATGATAGGGTTTTAATCAAAACCCAAATATTTACATGGATTGCTTATTGAAAATTTGGATATATTACAAAAAAAATTTAGAACGATTTTTTATTTTTATAAATGTTTCAAAGAGACATAGTGGTTTAAGATTTGTGATGAGTAATTGTGACAAGTACTATAATATTTATTATAATAGCAGATAAGCTTGAATGAGGCTTTCCCTTATTCCAACAATTCTTTCCTATATGATCCGGTTTCTTACAAAAATTGCAAGTTCGAGTTTCTCCACTTCTACCACTATGGAACATATCATCTTTGGTCACATTTTGATTAGATGACTCTTTTAAATTAATCTTTGATTGAAACACACTTTCTAGAGAAGAGTCACTAGGTCTATTTAACCTTTGCTCATGTATTTCAAGAGAACTCATTAGGTCTTGTACACTAAGAGTAGACAGATCTTTTGTTTCTTTAATAAGGCCTATGTTATTTTATTTAGTATTTTAGTGGAAGAGAGAAAGAGGAAGGAGAAGAACTCTTATGCAGAATTTTTTTCTATTATGTTGAGATACTCTTACAAATGACATACCTCCTATTTATATGTCATATGATGACCTTTTACAAACCCAAAAATATAAATATAATTAAACACAACACAAATACCAAGTGCATGAATTGCACTCTCCAACATGACCCTTGAAAACATAAACAATTAATCTATCTAGAAATTCCAAATACATTCACCTAAACATTTGACTAATTGATCCATTTAATAATTTTTTCTTTTCTCAAAAACATTAAGAGTGAGGCTACGGTACTATGCATAGCACGGATTGGGTCCGTGCTACGGCTCAATATTTGAGTTTTCAAAATCCTAACGGTCGATCTGAACCGTTCAACATGATTATAAAATGAATATGTACTTGCAGACCAAATTTTATATATTTTGGATTTTTTTTACTATTTTTTTAGATAGGTAGAAAATCACTGTTTTTGGATGGTCCAGAATTTTCAGATCAAGTGATTTTCTACCTATCTAAAAAAAATAGTAAAAGAATTCGAAAAAATGTAAAATTTGGTTTGCAAGTACATATTCATTTTATAATCATGTTGAACGGTTCGGATTGACCGTTAGGATTTTGAAAACTCAAATATTGAGCCGTAGCACGGACCCAACCGTGCTATGCATAGTACAGTAGCCTCACACTTTTCAACGCAGAAGTGGGGGTCCATGAGGATGAAAGGGGAGGAGGCAGATCGCGACTTTTGTATATTTTTTTTCCTTTATGATCGAGAGAGGGGATCAGACAAGACTATTATATTGGCTATGACTTTGAGTTTGACGGTTAAGGTAGTTAGCGTGTTAATTGGTAATTGGAACCACAGGAAAGAATGAGGGAAATAAACTGGGGTAAAGAAATATTTTCCCATTTAAATTATACAAAATAAAATGATTTGTTTTTGTTTTCAATAAAATGGTTCGATTTAGTTGAAAATTAAGGTTATCCAAACCAGTCCTTTTCCACTGGGCATGACTAAATTAAATTTGCCAGTTTTTAGTGATGAAGGATGCAAAAATACATCGCAGTAGTGGTTCAAACTGGATCCATACTCGTGGAATCTCCTTCAAGAAAAGATACTTATCAAGGAAAAAAAAAAAAGATACTCTTGAAATTAAAAAGATGCTTCCCATGTGCAGGCGTGCAGCGGAGCTTTCTTAGGTTGGTTATCCTGTCAAACTGTCGACGTGTGGAGGTGTCAAACTGTGCATTCAACACCAACCCCAGTCAAACTGTCGACATACACTTTAGAATCTGGCGACCTGGGTTCATATTCCTGGTGGGTCCTAAAAACTTTGACTTTGAATGCCTCAATACCATGCAAACTCCTGTTACTCAACCAAGTCTGCATACGTCCAAACGCTTGTGTGGGTCGGTAGGTTCTCATTGCATGCGCAAGATTCTGGTGGAAACTTCGTTTGTAAGATTTCTATCCGGATAGGATTACTTCTCTGTATATATGTAATAAGTTAATTAGCTTTACTTTCTGTACATAAATTTCTTTTATCAATATATTTGTCAACAACCTTGTTGCCGAATGCCGATCATAGAAAAAAAAAAAAAAGATTCTGACGGAAAAATGAACTTGGGACTTTGGGAGTTAAAAACCAGGCAGATAGAACATGCAAACCCAAAAGCCTTGTCATAAAAAAGGTCTAAACGACTGATTAATTGGTCAATTAGTCGTAACTGGTAACCAAAATGTCATGAATAAATACTTGTTGGATTGTTGTTTGCGGATAAAACCGACTAATCGGTCGATTTATCTGATTAATCGTCCGTTATCTATTTAAATAGTCTAATTAATCGTCTGTTTCTTGTTTATATGGCTAATTAGTCGGTTATTTTTATTATTACTTTTTCTGTAATTGGTAACCAAAACGGCAAGGGTGACAGGGTGATTAAATTTCTGTATTATTATATTATCTTTCACACACAGTATTTAGGTATTGGACTCCAATTTGGTTATGAATATAATATTCCCCTTGTGGTTTATTTTGGAAACCTTTTACATGTTGGCATAATAGGTTAATCGCATTATTGGATAATTGTACTTACTATATGTATTTTCTTTTTAGTAGTTAATAAGCTAAGTGATATTTATACATAACTACATAACTTGCATATAAATTTTCGTTTACAAAATCATACGTAGTTTTATAATTAAAAATACTTTGACCATAGAGGATCCCTAAAGGGATAATTTTGGGTCACATACTGAGTGATTAGTCGCTCACTCACAAGTTGTTTCATGGGTTTTTAAGTACAGAGACTAATAATCAGCAGCAGGATTTGCCAGGAGGTGTCCCCGGTGACCACGTAGTTTGATTTACTCTTTATAGGGCTTTTGGTTTGGTTATACGAAGTTTGATGCTTTTGTTTCGTATATCAGACTCGTTAGATCATGTATCCATTTCCTTAGATTATGTTTTACTTTATTATGATGTGGGTTGTATGGACACTATATGTGTATGCTTATTCACTGAAATTATGCCTCGTGCTTTTGTTATGATTATTCAGGCTTCCGCACTTGTGTATTATTTATATTTGTTTAGCCTTGCGTGTTTATTGAGTTAATGAACACAAGGCTAGGATTGATCACGCCTTAATCCGGAATTTCCGGTTTGGGGTGTGACAAAAAAGATCTATATATTATTATTTTTTTATTAACGGAATATTTTTACAAAAGTCCTTTAATTTACACAGCCCTTTAATTTATAATAATTGTAAAACAGTTCGATAATAATTATTAGATAATATATAATCTTTTATAAGATATTTATGACTATTGAGTAATATTTTTTCTCATTGACATTTATATTGGATATTAATTAATAGTATTTTGGTCCAATTTGTTCATAATTATATTCATTTTCAACTAACAAATGAGGGAATTGCCAAAAGATTTTCTTTCGACATGATTTTGATTCATTGCCAAAAGATTTTTTTTTTGCTTAACTAATAATAGAAACGTATCGGATATATAATGTTTCATAAATCGTGCACATGGGTAAATAGTTATCCGGATGACAATGCAAATGTAATTGAATGTTAAAATGAATACAAAACTTTTAAGATTAAAAATCAGATCACAATAAGCCATAGAAGTGGTAATAATATTGTTTTTTTTTCATGTAATAAAACGGGAGAGTACGTAGGAAATCATGAATTAGGTTGGCGTTACTTTTTTTTTATAAACTATAATTACTATAAAGTAATAAACTACGGTAGTTTTTCTTCTCGATCGAGGATCAGGAAAATATTTTTTTATCACGCTAAAAAAGTCCAGTTAGTAAATATTAATTCAACATTTTCTTTTGTTCTACATCCGATCTTTTTTAATGGCAAAAATAATTTTAATTTTGTTGTTTAATAAATTAGTAGCCTCTAAATCTAACTACTTTTCTTATAAGAATAACAAAAGTCATATTTTGAAATTACTATTAATAATTTTCATATTACAAAATTAACAGATATTTTTTTTATCAAAGAACATTGTTAAGCTTGCACAGATAATAAAATATTTGTAATCATACTTATCAAATTCTGCAAAGCACTGCTATATATTATCTAAAGTATAAAGTTTAATTATATGGAAATCCAACTTACAGATAAATTAGTAATTGTGATCACTGTAATTTATTTTTAATAAAAGAAAGGAATAAAAAAAATTGTGCGGAAATTACTATTATAGTAAAATAGTAAGAAATTAATCATTCTAAATCCAGAGAATTTCTATAATTTATCGCTTTGAATACAATATAATTGCTCTCTTAATCAAAATAATGACTAAATTTAAACCAGAAAATCAAATGAATTGATAGAAATACTATATATCCGAATTGTGGATACTATATATGCTCAAGCTTATTGGGATCGATTAAAATTAAGAAAATCCAGATAACTAAGAAATTAATCAAATTAAAACTGCATTACCCCAATTAATTGTGATGTCTAGAGAGAGAGAGGCTGACTCATATACTGCCAAAATGGTGAGAAAGAAGCCCATGATCGATTGTCGACACACCGCCGAAAAATCAGAAGATGAAATATATTTTACGTAAATATATTGAAATGAACATACTGAATTTTTCAGATTTCAGTTTCAGTATAAATACGTACCCTTGTATTCCATTACAGCTAGAACGCCTCCTCCTCCG
Organism: Carex littledalei; assembly: GCA_011114355.1. Lineage (NCBI taxonomy): Eukaryota > Viridiplantae > Streptophyta > Magnoliopsida > Poales > Cyperaceae > Carex > Carex littledalei. Next base: position 14,385,555 of record CM022089.1, on the reverse strand, counting down.
TCTATTCATAAGACCCTAATTAGCTACCAACTATATATAGTTTGTTCCTTCTTCCTATCCTCCTATAAATTCCAAAAATTTGAAATGACAAGGTGTTCAAGACAAGTAATGGTACTTGTAGTAATACTAGTTCTGGCATCAATCAGCATGCAAAATGCTGATGGTGCAAGGCCGCTTAGTGCTGCTTCTGGTCTGGTTCATGTTTCGGGCTTTGAAGTACCTCAATCTAAAGGGAATAATCCACCTTCAAGGTCTTCAGACTGCTCGGCCAGCCGCAGTGGTATCAATTGTCCTCCTACACCTGGCCATCCAAAGGTTAGATTCCGGTACATTGATAAAACTTAAATGAGTTAATGTAATTAATATTACATGCAGTTGTTGATCAATTCTTAAGAGATCGAGTTCTTTTCTTCTTTATCAAGGGCTCCCTGGCCGAATTATTGACTGTTGGTTGCAGGATGGTTAATTTAGTGATGTTTCAAATGAGGAAATACTAAAAAAAAAAAAATCCTTTACCTAATTTAAGTCTAGCCTCTTCCATTTGTTCATTAAGTCCATGTCTCTTCATTTTCTCTCTTTATCTCCTCTATTTATTTCTCACTGTGGTAAGGAGATTTAACTCATTTTGAATTTGAATCACTATCATGATTTGGGTACCTCGATGGCGCCCAAAATCAAAATGAGTTTAATATCGACGATATATGTGAATTAATGAAATGGTTGATTATTTTACATCCATGAATTGATTAGCAAGAATGAAGTGGAGGACATGTCATTCCGCCAGAGCACTTAAATAGTTGAGCTCTGCGCCTTCGTATTTGGCAATTGAGGGAGCTTGAGCCCTTTGCAAATTAAAGGAGCCAAAGAGCCACAAAGGCCAACTACAAAAAAGGTTGAGATCAATAGTTAGTCGCTCAAATTTGCGAATGACTGTCCTCCTTTTTGTTTTAGTCCATCAATTTAATAACAAGCAAATTTCTTTTATGATAATGCATGTCTGTTGTTTGTTAAATTAGTATGCATATATGTTATTTGATTCAAGTATATATGTGTTTACAATTTTGATTTGTAATAACCTCTCAAATTAATTTGCATGAAATTTATTTTATGATTCTTTAATAACTAGAAAACATGAATAATTTAAAAAAAAAAATACATATCATACACGGTTCTATAGAAAACATGAATAATACTATTAATGGCTCTTCAAGTGTAGGCAACCGATTTAGAAACCAAAATAAGATCGAAAATAAGAATAAGCAAGGCATACATTTTCACAACTTATCTATGATAGGAGAACTTGCTTCCACAATCATGATTGAACTTTTTTTTTTTTTCCGATTTGCTGAATTTGTTTCTCTTTTTTTATATTGAGTGAAAAACAAAATTGTATGCCATTACCTCAAACAAGATATTTATACAATTACCTCCCCAACACATTGGAATTCAAAATAAACTCTTTAGTTTAGGTAATATGAAATGAGTTCATGTCATCCCTTGTGCGCTGAAGGACAAGTGTGTGTACTCTTTAGTTTAGTCTACTCAATGAACAAAGCCTTGTATCTAAACTTGATATAATGTATTAATCGATTTACCTTTTTTTTTTTTTTTTATTTTTAGATGACAGTGGGGCAAGGAAATAAATGAGCAGCTGTTGGACAAGTTTGGCGAAACAAAATGCGAGCATGACATATCACTTCATAAATAAACATTATGTTGGCTTTTCTTTCGTTAATGATCAATGTAAATTTGAATGATAAAATATTAATCTCTTATGAAGCGTTCCTTTGAATTATCTATATTTCTTTTTATATTAAAGTTAAAATTTATATAAAAAGCAAATCCGAGAGTATTTATTGATATTATAAATTGTATGACTGAATATAACTAGCTAGCTATCACTGTTACAAAAGCATTAACCATGGTATGTCATACACAGATGTGATAAAAATCCAAATAAACTGTGTAAAGGGAGGAGACACTCACGCTATAAAAATCCAAATAAATCCAAATAAATTGCATATTAGCGACCGCTTGACCCTTCAGCGACTGGCGAAATACCCTTCTGCGACCGATTTGGCCGGTCGCAGAAGGGTATGAATGTTGTAGTGTTAATTTCTATCAATCACGTGAAAATAGCCTTATCAAATATCTGATAACAAAAAAAAAAAAAAAAGTTGATTTTTAAAGGTCTATGTCCATTGACATGAATTAATAAGTTTAAAATTATTATGATGTTTAAACTAATAATTAATCCTGTAAAATAAAATTGTCTATGGTGTCCAATAGTGTACAATTACTGTGTACGTATAGTGATATCGCACTGCCGTGTACGCAATGAGCAACGCCTGAGAGTGGGACTATATGCTTCAAGGGGGAATGAACTCTGTTGTTATTCTAATAGAAAAACAGGTCTTGTTTTTCCGATCTCAATCATTTAAAAAAAAAAAATTGCGTATCTCGATAAAAAAAAAATTTCATGCACGAATCTCAATAAATTTGATGGTTGGAATCGGAAAAGCAGGACCCTACTTTTTCATTGGAATAACAGCGAAGTCGTATCTGCTTCAAGTGAGACCACCTGGCCGGTGATAGTGCAAGAATCTACCGGAACAAATGTATTATAAAAAATAAAAAAAGAGAAATTTAGATATATGTCCATCATAACTTCTAAATTTAGATATTTTTTCATCAAAAATTCAAATTTAATTATTTCTCTATTTAAACTTACTTAATTTAGCTATATTTTCATTTCTTAATTCAATCACTTAAAAATAAAGATTAAAAATACTAAAAGGACAGTTTTATCCTTCTTCTTTATCGCAGCCTTTAACATAAAAAATTTAACAAAAAAATGTTAGAATGGAAATTCTTCTCTCTTAGATGACAAGCGGGAAGGCAAGGAATGTTGGGATAAACCTAATAAGAACCACTCCGAAGGTCAAAAAGAAGAACTTCAATTATGACTTTTTATTTTATTCTTTTGTTAATGGCTGTGATAAAGAAGAACTTTTGTGATTAAATTAAGAATGAGAATATTGATAAATCAAGTGAGTTTAAATGGGGAAATAATTAATTTTGAGTTTTTGATAGAAAAATATCAAAATTTCGAAGTTATGACTGGTATATATCTAAATTTGTTTAAATATATATATATATAAACGGGTGGTAGCCAGTTGTAATCGTCCCAATTTAATATTTGTTCTCTGCTCCTTAATTAGCCAATATCAACTCTTCAAAAAAAAAAGAGTCCAATCTTTACTAAAAAAGGTGAGACATTGGCTGACTCATATACTGCTAAAAAGGAGACAAATTAAGAAGCTGACTCACTGCCATGACCATGAGCCCATAGATTTTACGTAAATATATTGAAATTAATGAACATACTGAATTTTTCAATATTGAAAAAAGGGGAAATTGGATCCATGCCACTCCAAAATGGTGAATTTAGAAACCCCAAAATTTATGTTTTGCTAAATGCCACTCCAAATCACATATATTAAGAAAATTGCCACAATTAACAAATTAATATACATTTGTAATAAAAAATAAATAGAATATGTTGTATTTTGAATAGTATTTTCGTATATTCCAAAAATGCCCCTCACAGTAAGGGTTAATGGGTCTGATCCGATCAAAAGAAATGGTGTAAAACTAACCCGTCTCCTCTCTTCGTCTCCTGATCTCTTCGTCTCCTCACCCGGCGAGCCTCTCCTCTCTTCCGTCGAGCCTCTCCTCCCAGTCGCAGCCACCCCAGTCGAAGCCCTCCCAGTCGCACAGAGAGGAGAGCGGAGAAGAGGGTTTAGTGTTGGCGAGCAAGGGGGACAGTGCCACGGAGAGGAGGCGAGCAAGGTTATCAACCATATATGTGAGATTATAAGTCAGATGCAGAAATTTTGAAGATGAAGAAATTTTAGAAGAGAGAGAAATTTTGAAGATGAAGGGTATTTTGGTCAGTTCACTATAACTGTAAATTGTTAATTTAAAATTATACATTAATTTGTTAATTGTGTCAATTTTCTTAATAAATGTGATTTGGAGTGGCATTTAGCAAAACATAAATTTTGGGGTGGCATATTTCTAAATTCACTATTTTGGAGTGGCATGGATCCAATTTCCCCTTAAAAAACACTAATTTGTACACAACAGTAAACTTTTCTGGACCATTGGATTAGCGATTTTCAAAGTGGCTTAATAAATAGTAAAAAACTTCTAAAAAATGTAAAATTTGGTTTGCAAGTACATATTCATATGGAGATCATGTTGAACGGTTCAGATCGACCGTTAGGATTTTGAAAACCCAAAAATTGAGCCGTAGCACGGAGGGGCTCTATGCTACGCGTAGCGTATTAGCAAAATCCTATATATATATATATATATATATGGGCTATTGTGCTTCGCGAAATAAATGGGGGGTTTACTTCGGGCCAGATTTTCATTTTTGAAAATTCAAACAACCGATCCGAACCGTTCAACATGTTCTAAATATTGAAATGTGCTTGGAGCCTAAATTTTACATTTTTTGGAATTTTTTTACTATTTATTAAGCTACTTTGAAAATCGTTGATCCACTGTGAACAGTAAAAAACAGTAAAATTTTCTGGACCACCGGATCAGTGATTTTCAAAGTGGCTTAATAAATAGTAAAAAAAATTCCAAAAAATGTAAAATTTAGTCTCCAAGCACATTTCAATATTTAGAACATGTTGAACGGTTCGAATCGGTTGTTTGGATTTTTGAAAATGAAAATATAGCCGAAGTAAACCCCCCATTTTACTTCGCCAAGCACAATAGCCCATCTATATATATATATATATAGAGTATGGCAATGTGCTTCCTCTAGCATTTCGGCCTCGTGCTTCCGGGGGCATATCTTAGTGTTTGATGTTCAAACAACAAATGCAAACCGTTAGATGTTCAATCTATATTAAAATGTACTTGGAGACCAAATTTTACATTTTTTTGGAATTTTTTTACTATTTATTAAGCCACTTTGAAAATTCCAGATCTGGGTGAACAGTAAAAACAGTCTGGACCATATGATCTGGAATTTTCAAAGTGGCTTAATAAATAGTAAAAAAATTCCAAAAAATGTAAAATTTGGTCTCCAAGTACATTTTAATATAGATTGAACATCTAACGGTTTAGATTTGTTGTTTGAACATCAAACACTAAGATATGCCTCCGGAAGCACAAGGCCGAAATGCTAGAGGAAGCATGTTAGCCATACTCTATATATATATATATATATATATATATATATATATATGAAGTGTCTACGGTGCTAGCATAGAGGCCTCCGTGCTACGGCTAAATTTTTGAGTTTTCAAAATCCTAACGGTCGATCCGAACCGTTCAACATGATCTCCATATGAATATGTACTTGCAAACCAAATTTTATATTTTTTTGAATTTTTTTACTATTTATTAAGCCACTTTGAAAAAACAGTAATTTGTACACAACAGTAAAATCTTCTGGACCATTGGATCAGCAATTTTCAAAGTGGCTTAATAAATAGTAAAAAAGTTCAAAAAAATGTAAAATTTGGTTTGCAAGTACATATTCATATGGAGATCATGTTGAACGGTTCAAATCGACCGTTAGGATTTTGAAAACTCAAAAATTGAGCCGTAGCACGGAGGCCCTCTATGCTACGCGTAGCATATTAGCCAGATTATATATATATATAAATACATAGGGGGAATTTCACGTATACCCCTTAAAAACTTCGAAATTACGTATTTCCCCCTCCAAAGTTTGAAATTACATATTTCCCCTTCTAAACTTCAAAAACTCACAAATTTACCCATTTTATTGTCTTTTATATTAAAACTCACTCTTAATTAATAAAATACCCATTTTATCCTTTATTAAAAGCATAAAATGCACATCATACTCAAATTTGAATCTGAAGGATTCATCTACTGTCCGACCTACTTTAACATCTGTGCACGCTAGATCAACACGAATCTTGAAGCAAACACACATGGATATTGAAGCGACATGCACAGATCTTAATGCGATGAGCGCGGATCGAAATTGCTTTAAAGTTCGTGCATGCTAGATCAGCATGAATCTTAAAGCCAACACGCACATATATTGAAGCTACACGCACAGATCTTAATGTGATGCGCGTGGATCGGATGGTAGAGGAACTCTTCATATTCAAATTTGAGTCCGATGTAATTTTAATGCTTTTAATAAAGAGTAAAATGGATATTTTATAAATTTAAAATGAGTTTTAATAGAAAAATCAATAAAATGGATATATTTGTGAGTTTTTTGAAGTTTAGAGGGGAAATACGTAATTTCAAAGTTTAGAGGGAGAAATATGTGGTATACGTGAAATTTCCCCATATATATATATAGAGTATGGCTAATTTGCTGCTGACAGCATTTCGGCCAAGTGCTGCCAGCAGCAAATCTGCCATACTGATGTTCAAACAACTGATCCGAACCGTTCAACATGTTTTAAATATTGAAATTTGCTTGGAGACCAAATTTTACATTTTTTGGAATTTTTTTACTATTTATTAAGCCACTTTGAAAATTTCAGATCCGGGTGAACAGTAAAAACAGTCTGGACCATATGATCTGGAATTTTCAAAGTGGCTTAATAAATAGTAAAAAAATTCCAAAAAATGTAAAATTTGGTCTCCAAGCACATTTCAATATTTAGAACATGTTGAACGGTTCGGATCGGTTGTTTGAACATCAGTATGGCAGATTTGCTGCTGGCAGCACTTGGCCGAAATGCTGCCAGCAGCAAATTAGCCTCTATATATATATATATATAGAGGCTGGCTATTGTGCTTCCATAAGCATATGCCCACATATGCTTATAACTCATTTTTGCGTTTCCAATGTTCAAATGGTCGATCCGAATCGTGGGCATATTCTCCATATTAATGTGCTTGGAGACCAAATTTTACATTTTTCTGAATTTTTTTACTATTTATTAAGCCACTTTGAAAATTGCTGATCCGGGTGAACAGTAAAAACAGTGCAACAAAATTATGGACCATATGATCAGCAATTTTCAAAGTTTCTTAATAAATAGTAAAAAAATTCAGAAAAATGTAAAATTTGGTCTCCAAGAACATATTAATATGGAGAATATGCCCACGGTTCGGATCGACCATTTGAACATTGGAAACGCAAAAATGAGTTATAAGCATATGTGGGCATATGCTTATGGAAGCACAATAGCCAACCTCTATATATATATATATATGAGGAGGGATACACTTACAACAAATTTGAGTTACAACAAAGTTACAACATTCATTTTTTTCATTTTCAAAGTCCAAATCGTCGATCCAAACCGTTCAACATGATTATCTAAATAAAATGTACTTGTAGATCAAATTTTATATTTTTTTGAATTTTTTTACTATTTATTAAGATGGGTACAAAATTCAATGGTCTAAGTATGGCTATTTTTTGTAAACTACTTAATAAATAGTAAAAAAATTCAAAAAATGTAAAATTTGATCTGCAAGCACATTTTATTGTGGAGATCATGTTGAACGGTTTGGATCGACGATTTGGACTTTGAAAATGAAAAAAATGAATGTTGTAACTTTGTTGTAACTCAAATTTGTTGTAAGTGTATCCCTCCTCTATATGAGGAGGGATCCACTTACAACAAATTTGAGTTACAACAAAGTTACAACATTCATTTTTTTCATTTTCAAAGTCCAAATCGTTGATCCAAACCGTTCAACATGATTATCTAAATAAAATGTACTTGCAAATCAAATTTTATATTTTTTTGAATTTTTTTACTATTTATTAAGATGGGTACAAAATTCAATGGTCTAAGTATGGCTATTTTTTGTAAAATACTTAATAAATAGTAAAAAAATTCAAAAAAATGTAAAATTTGATCTGCAAGTACATTTTATTGTGGAGATCATGTTGAACGGTTTGGATCGACGATTTGGACTTTGAAAACGAAAAAAATGAATGTTGTAACTTTGTTGTAACTCAAATTTGTTGTAAGTGGATCCCTCCTCATATATATATATATATATGAGATAGACTATGGTGAGTTGTGAAGTAAAACAACGTTTTACTTCACGCCATATTTTCATTTTGAAAATCCAAACAACCGATCCGAACCGCTCAACATATTCTAAATATTGAAATGTGCTTGGAAACTAAATTTTACATTTTTTGGAATTTTTTTACTATTTATTAAGCCACTTTGAAAATCGCTGATCCACTGTGAACAGTAAAAAACAGTAAAATTTTCTGGACCACCGGATCAGTAATTTTCAAAGTGGCTTAATAAATAGTAAAAAAATTCCAAAAAATGTAAAATTTAGTCTCCAAGCACATTTCAATATTTAGAACATGTTGAGCTGTTCGGATCGGTTGTTTGGATTTTCAAAATAAAAATATGAGCGTGAAGTAAAAATGACCTCTTACTTCACAACTCACCATAGCCCAGCTCTATATATATATATATATAGTATGGCTAATTTGCTGCTGGCAGCATTTCGGCCAGCTGCTGCCGAGGCTATATTTAGCCATACGATGTTCAAACAACAAATCCAAACCGTTAGATGTGATCTCTATATTAAAATCTACTTGGAGACCAAATTTTACATTTTTTTGGAATTTTTTTACTATTTATTAAGCCACTTTGAAAATTCCAGATCATATGGTCCAGACTGTTTTTACTGTTCACCCGGATCAGTAATTTTCAAAGTGGCTTAATAAATGGTAAAAAAATTCCAAAAAATATAAAATTTGGTCTCTAAGTAGATTTTAATATAGAGATCACATCTAACGGTTTAGATTTGTTGTTTGAACATCGTATGGCTAAATATAGTCCCGGCAGCAGCTGGCGGAAATGCTGCCAGCAGCAACTTAGCCATACTCTATATATATATATATATAGGGTCCGGCTAATTTGCTGCTGGCAGCATTTCGGCAAGGTGCTGCCGGCAGCAAATCTGCCAATCTGTTGTTCAAACAACAAATTTTTTTATATAGATGTTCAATCTATATTAAAATCTACTTGGAGACCAAATTTTACATTTTTTTGAATTTTTTTTACTATTTATTAAGCCACTTTGAAAATTGCTGATCCGGGTGAACAGTAAAAACAGTCTGACAAAATTCTGGACCATATGATCTGGAATTTTCAAAGTGGCTTAATAAATAGTTAAAAAATTTCAAAAAATGTAACATTTCAATATTTAGAACAAGTTGAATGATCAGAGTCAAAATGATGATGATTTACGTAGAGTTTTGGCTTAGGTTTTACATATTTTCTCACACTTATGTTTAATTATTTAGAGAAAAAGGCTACTGTCACCCTTCTTTAAGTTTTATTGCAGAAAACAGGTTTTGGGACTATTCTACATCAAATGGAGCTAGAATCGGGTCAATCGGATCAGCAACGCTTATCGACTAAGACTCTGTTACGGCCCGTATTGGTTAATACGGACCAGGCATAGCACAGGCTCAGAAGATAGCGCAGGAAGTTACAACCATAACTGCCAAGGTCCCATTACGGACCGTATCACCTTGATACGGTCCGTAACCGAAGGCGCCTCTTGGGAAATAACTGCCGACAGCTGTTTCCAGATTGATTCCTTGGCTTCCAATCAACTCCAGACGTCCCTACACTCCTATAAAAGGCCCCTGGACAGAGGGAATAGATATCTTTGTAATTAGGGTTAGATTTGATTAAAGAGAGAAGAGAGGAGTGATTATAACCATGCCGTTCCGCGGCTAAGTTCCTTTTCTTAGGGCTAGGCAGTAAACCTTGTTACTCTTGATGTTTTGATATATATTTCTGTTGATTATGATTTCTTGTTGTTGTATCGAATATGCTTTTGTGATTTACTATCTCTTCACCTAATTTCAATGATCTAGTTTGAGTTCATTATGGTAGTGACAGTGCTTTAATAACTCGAAAGAACTATTTGGATGAGTTAGCCTCGTTGAGATCTATTAGGTTTATGTGAAGAAAACCTTCGCGGGGAAGCCATAAACCAGAACAACAAAACGCATGACCAAATTCCATCATTTGCGTAAGATAAATCGCAGTGACCTATGTAGTAATTTGGGAGATAAGAGACCCGATAGTTGCGTAAGATAAATCGCATTGTCCTGAGTAGAGTCTCGATGAAAGATCTGTCATTCTGGCGTAACATAAATCGCAGTGACCTATGTAGTTATCTTTCATAAAACAACAACAGGAAATCAGACGCAACAGGAATATATTGTCAAGACGGATTGAGTGGCAACGGTGTGCCGAAACCCTAGGAATTCTCATCTCTGTCTTTATTTTAATTACTTTTAATTGTTTCCTAATTCACATTGATCAACAAACATCTCTCAAATTTCAGATTTCGTCTAGCCTTTCGAAAGGTTGAGATTCGATCGCTCAAGACACTGAACCAATATTCCCTGTGGATCGACCTCGCATATACTACTCGATAAGGATTGTGCGCTTGCAGTCCGAACCGATAGCATTTACGAGTTTATAAATATTAAAAGAAACATTGCTCTCTTTTGAGTGATCATTGAACGGTTCGGATCGGTTGTTTGAACATCCGTATGGCAGATTTGCTGCCGGCAGCAGCTGGCCGAAATGCTGCCAGCAGCAAATTAGCCGGACCCATATATATATATATATATATATATTTGCTGCCGGCAGCACCTGGCCGAAATGCTGCCAGCAGCAAATTAGCCGGACCCGAAATTCTGGCCAGGTGCTGCTGGCAGCATTTCGGCCAGGTGCTGCTGGCAGCAAATCTGCCATACGGATGTTCAAACAACCGATCCGAACCGTTAAACTTGATCTACATATTGAAATGTGCTTGGAGACCAAATTTTACATTTTTTGGAATTTTTTTGCTATTTTTTAAGCCACTTTGAAAATTCCAGATCCGGGTGAACAGTAAAAACAGTGCAACAAAATTCTGGACCATATGATCTGGAATTTTCAAAGTGGCTTAATAAATAGTAAAAAAATTCAAAAAAATGTAAAATTTGGTCTCCAAGCAGATTTCAATATTTAGAACATTTGAACGGTTCAGATCGGTTGTTTGAACATCCGTATGGCAGATTTGCTACCGGCAGCAGCTGGCCGAAATGCTACCGGCAGCAGCTGGCCGAAATGCTGCCAGCAGCAAATTAGCCGGACCCTATATATATATGCCCGGTAGCCAATATCTTTATTCGTAGGCCGTGGAAAGAAATGCTTTGATTTTTATATTTTTAAAGTCCAAAAGTCGATTCAAACCGTTCAACATTTAATCTATATTAAAATGTGCTTAGGGACCAAATTTTAAATTATTTGGAATTTTTTTACAATTTATTAAGTCAGTTTTAAAATTGTTATTTTCAATGATCTAGAAATTTTTCACTGTTTATTAAAATAAACGATTTTAAAACTGACTTAATAAATAGTTAAAAAGTTCCAAAAAATGTAAAATTTGGTCTCCAAACACATATTAATTATATAGAGATCACATCTAACGATTTGGATTTATCGTTTGGACTTTGAAATAATCAAAAAACTAATTAGTTACATCACGGTTCAGGAACAAATGTTTTGATATTAGCCAGCAATTTTGAGATAAATAGAACGGTCATTCACCATGTATAGCTGAACCCCTATACCTTTCTCTCTCCTCAATTTAGGCAATAAAGGTGGATTAAATCCGCCTCTTTTAGTGTGTTGACATAAACTTCATTCTTGAAATTTAATTGAAGAATTAAAAAATAAATGAAAAGTAGATTAAAGGAGTGAACTAATGGACTATTTTTAGCAAACAAAATTTAGTTTTCTAATTAATGTGAGTACTATTTTTAACAAAGAAAGGAGATTCATACATTAATCACAGAGACTCACCTGCAGATCAACGTTTGGTACTCAATATTATAGCGAAGGATCCTTAACGGGTCGGACTGTAGGGAATAGGGCAGGGGAAAAATCCAGCTGGTATTGTGTTTCCAGCTGGTAGTGTGTTTTCTTATTACTTGCTTCTCAGTGGTTGCTTTAATCAACATGTAACTTTCTTATTGTTTCGGGTTGTAACTAGCTGGAGGAGACTTTGTAAATGTTTTCTCATTATTCAATACAAAATCGTCGGTGAGCAATTGCTCACCGACCCTCAAAAAAAAATAATGTGAGTACTAGTAGAGACACCAAATCAATTGGTGTTCTTAGAGGCCACCTCTTGGAGTTAGGTGATTGGAAATTGAAACAAGCAATTTAGGACTAATATTTTGATTACTATATCAAGATATAAATATATTTAAATGCTGTATTCTATGGTTTAGAATTAAACTAATAGATTTTTTATTTTTAATAATAGAAGTTTTAAAATTTGTTTTATGTACCTTGAAAGTATAGCGGTGGCCTATTTTGCTAGAGTCCGGCCTTAGTGCACTCTAAGGATGTGCTCCAGAAAAGAAGAGATGAGAGGAGGGGAGAGGAGAGGAGTGACTAGGCCTGATCCATCTTGTTTACTTGCTCACGTTAAATTTTGAGAGGAAGAGAAGAAGAGGAAAAAAAAGTGAACTCTATATATGTTCAAATTTTGTAACATAACCGAATCTCCTGTTCTCCTGTGGATAGAAAATTTTTACCTCTAAAGTTACTGACACGTAATTTTGAAGTAAGTTTTGAGATAAAACTATATCTAATATTAAAATATTAAAATCCAATTCATACTCACGTATCAGTGGCTTTAGAAGCAGGCTACAAAGAGAGGCAGGTGATCCGATTCGGTTACAAATTGAATTGTAAAAACGTATAATCCTTTGCTAGATCTGCTCTCCATGTTCCTTCATAGAATCTTAGAATGCCCGTGAATAGGAGTTTTCTGGGATTAGGTAACCTCGAGCTACCCGAAGACTAATAAAGAAATGGGCACATGGCACAGCATTACGAGTTTCTTTTGGGATTAGGTAAACCTCGAGCTACCCAAAGACTAATAAAAGCATGGGCACATGGCACAGCTAGCATTACGAGTTTCTTTTGGGATTAGGTAAACCTCGAGCGACCCAAAGATTAATAAAGGCATGGGCACATGGTACAGCATTACTGCGGAATCGACCAAAAAGAGGACTCCTGAAGATTGATTGGCCAAATTCAAAGGACAGCCCAAAGTATACTATCATGGGAAAGCGCGCGCATGTGCATGAAGCATGACAGTACATGTAGAAGTACCTTTTTTTTTTTAATTTCCACCAAAAAGAATTCAATGGTATAATGACCGAAAAATATATACCATCTTGGATGTGAGAGTAGTTTCCATGTTTATCCGATCTATTTTGGTTTGTTGGATTTATTGACTATTTAATTAACATTAAGATGCATGCGTTCTATATTAACATATGTACGTATCTGCATTTTGTGCACACAGATCTTGACACTAATCGGACAGTATTAGAACTAATTGAATCCAAAAGTAGATCCGATAGCCGATGCCCATCGGACCTACTCCTATCTCCTTGTATCTTGTTTAGCTAAACAATTCATTCATCTTAAAGTACTTTAGTCATATCGGACATGACTTAATCGACTCGTAAATAGAAAATTAGATGTTGTGATTCGCCGATCCAGATGGAAGTCTTCACATGTTAAGAATTTACATGTTAAGAATTTTACTAATATAGTCGCTTGTCCAGATGGAAGTCTTCACATATTAGTCCAGCGTTAAGCATCTTTTTTTATTTCTTTATTCTAAATAGAAGTCTTCACGAACGGAGACTTAGAGCACAGTGATATGAACTCCATCTCTATGTGAAGAGATATAAGTTCAATTCTCGAAAATAGCATTAAAATTGTTAGGACATACTCAAATTCTTTAATAAAAATAAAAAATAAAAAATAAGATAATAGAAGTCTTCACTATATGGGAGCAGAGTGCAGTGAAGTGAGGAGTTAATCCACCAAAGTGTCCTTCCATATTGTACCCGATAGCTAGCTAGTATAGGGGAGCGGGGCACGTCCAATGAGCATCGGACTCAAATCGGTCTGATGTCCACTTCGAAGCGTCCAATCCACTTCATGATCCGAGCCAGTAGCTTCAATATTTGTGCATTCTGCTTCAATATTCATACGGATCAAGTGCGTATGGATCATGAAGCCGTTCAGACGGTACAGAGCAGACATCTGACCAATTTGAATCGGGTAACTATCGGAGCGTCCCGCTCCCCTATAGTGTAGACCCTATTTCCTGGAATGGGGACACATTGTTAGAAACTTAAAAACAGAAATTATTTTACATTATAAAAGTCATTAAAATAAATGTATTTGACTAGCCCTATAGTTGAGTCGTCGGAGGCCGGAGGTGCATGCACCATTGTATGTCACGCAGCATATTAACCCATCAGACTACTTAATTATAGCTCCAAAATTAATTTAGATTGGAATCGTCCGTTATAAACTAATACGAATTGGTACGATTATAATGAGTGGGTTTTCTAATAATCAAAGAATTAGAGTGAGATCACTGTTGATGATAAATAATCAATTTGAAATTAATTGCCATAATAGCATCAATTAGAGATTAAATAGATATCAATTAGTATTAATTAGTAGATATAGCAAATCATGTTATTATAAAATATTATAATGGCTAATTAGCCTATATAAACCCTTGTAGGCAATGAAAAATCAACCAATTATCATTGAAAATGATGAAATCATTTCTCTTTCAATTCAATCTCAGATTCTAACGTGGTATCAGAGAAGGATTCGATTCCTGATCGGGAGGCGATTCAAAAAGAAAAGAAAAAAGAAGAAAAATAAAAAGCTGAGGACTCTTATCTAGCTAATAGGAAAAAAACCCAAAACTAATACACAATTAAGTGAAGAGAATAATTAATGCTCCAGTCTCCAGATGATGTTGGGGGACCACATCAATGAAAATTTACGACTACATTGTTATGGCCGAGGAAAATCACCAGATAGCCATTTGTAGTAACGGCGTATGGTTTTTTTAATCGGAATATAAAGTGCATAAATTATTTTGAAGAATGATGTGTTATACAAAAATAAAATGTAGAGCATAAATTAAATCCTAGAATCATTGAAAAAGATATAAAGTAAATGAAGATAAGAAAATAATAAAAAAGATGCCACTAAAACTAAATTATTTTACTTGTGTCACTTTCTTCTTTAAAATTAGTTTGTTTTGGCACACAAAAGTCCATTGGAAATTACTTTTAAGCTAGTTCACCAGTAGTAGATAAAAAAAATCCGAAAAATACATATGGAATATTAAAAAGAACCAAGAAAGTTCGACCCATTTCTTTGAACAAAAAATAACATATTCATATTTTGATCCCACTGTCAGACACTTTTTCTGCTCCTCCATGGTTCTATTTTTGAAACAAATCGATGAAAAACTCAGCCAAATATGCAGCGATTTGACGGATTTCACCAACTTTTCCTTACAAAATTTGGCTGATTCTACAATTTAGAGTCGATTCCTTCGAGCTTCGGCACAAAATTCGTCAGCTCACACTTGGCCAATTCCTCTCTAACTAAACATAGTGATCAACTGGGACTCAAGCCGATTTTCCAAGCCATTGCTCTCAGGGGCGGAGGTAGTAAAACCAAATGGGGATTTATTTTCAAAATTTATATATGTATATGTGATTTTCTGCATAATTTAGATCAAAATGTTATGAATACTGTAATATATTGACTCTCATTTACAACATAAAATTGACCCCTGATTGCCCTGAAGGCATGCTCACGATTGACAGAGTTTTCCAGCTCAACTCATCTGAAGGTTAAGCGTTTACTTCGGCACTTCCCTACAGGTGTGACAATTGCCTCTCCCTTGCCAAGCTCCCAGGAGATGAGATCGGATGTAGAAAAGCCCATGATATTGTACTAGAAGGGTTAACTGACTAAATTGGTAGCAATCTAGATATTCAAACAGACCGAAATGATGGAGAAAGAAACCCAATGGAGAGGTTATTTAGCATTATCCAACAAGAGTTATTATTTTGACCGGTATATATTTATAGTTCTTGTGATCAGTATTGTCATCATAATTGTTAATGGGGTTTACCTTACATCTCTTATTGATAATACGAGTTCTGCAAGCCTTTCTTCATGTTTTTAGAAGTGGTAATATATATGGTGGTCAAATTTTTCACTAATATTCTTGTGGGAAATACATATAAAATCCACAAAACCTATACTATTGGAGATACACAAGCTGAAGATAGTTAGCATATGAACGAGATGCATTTTTACAAATTGTACACTTTTGGCAATAAAGTGATTATTTTCTTTTTCCTTGTAGGACTTAATTCTTAACGCTCTTTAAGGCTGCACAGTATGTATAAATCTTGTTGTATGCAATGTAAGGTTATAAACAATTAATCAATAAAAGAATTTATTATATAAAGGTGTTACCAAAAGCAGTAGGAATCAATGTGAAGGAAGCTAGAGATCATTCCTCCATTCTTGAATCTTGATGTGTCAATTCTTCCACGCCTTCCAAAGGTTATTCCTTGCATAACCTTCTGTCGCATAGTTCGGTAGAATATGCGAGGCTGTCTCTTTGTTCATGACACCAGGCTGTCTCTTTGTTCGTGACACCAACAAAATAATAGTTTTCCATAGCGCTCCAAATGGGAGGGTCCAATGAGAGACGGTGTAGGTGGGGAGATGGAAGGGAAAACCAAATTTCAGATGAGGAAGCAGCTTTTATATATACGCGGGGAATTAGGTCTTATCCAATTAAACAACTTTCGACCACCTTTAGATAAGGTCGGATCCAATCTTTCCAGATGTGTTGAGATTCGTACTAACGATTTATAATTTAATAAATTTAAAAAGTTCCGCGAATATATCATTTAATTCTGAATTTTAAAACTATTGAGACGATATAGGTCCGACTTTGAATATGACTTTCTCCGAAACCCTTCAATCGGGTGCAGATTTTATTTTCTTTTCTTTTTCTTTTTTCTGAAAAGCTAGGTAGCAGCTACCAGCATAGAAAAACTCCAAAGAAAAAACTAACAAAAAAATATTATGAGGAGATAAAGAAGTAAAGGAAAGATTTAATCTGTTGAATTTCTTTTATTTCATATTTTGTTATTTTACAAATGTTTGGAATACCATCTATATATAGCCAACGCAGTGGCTGTGGTATATCTAACCATAGTTCTAACAGAAGAGTTAAAGACTAACTATAGTTCTAACAGAATGCTGTTGACTAACCAATATCTAGCTGTTGTCTAACTAACATCTAACTAACTTCTATTCTCTAATATCCCCCCCTCAAGCGAAGTGTGAGAGCACACTGTAAGCTTGTGTCGAAGCATAGCAAAGTGAGGAAAAGGCAACGGCTTCGTCATTAGGTCAGCAAGCTGATCGGCAGAGCATAGAAATCGAACCGCAAGCTCATGTGAAGCGATGCGTTCGCGAACGAAGTGATAATCAATCTCCACATGCTTCGTTCGTGCGTGGAACATCGGGTTGGAGGCAAGGAATGTGGCCCCAATGTTGTCACACCGTAGGAGAGAAGGTGAGGTGAAAGGAACACGTAACTCGTGAAGAATATATCGCAACCATAAAAGCTCGGCACAAGTAATAGAAAGGCTGCGGTATTCAGCTTCGGTGCTAGATCGAGAGACGGTGGCTTGTTTCTTAGCACTCCATGAGATAAGATTGCGCCCCAAGAAAATGCAAAATCCCGTGGTGGAACGTCTATCATCAATCGAACCAGCCCAATCCGCATCACTATATGCGTGAAGGGATAAAGAAGAAGAAGAAGAGAGAAATAGCCCGTGAGTGAGAGTAGCAAGGAGATAGCGAAGGATTTGCTTAACGGCTATCCAATAAGAAAGTGAAGGTCGGTGCATGAATTGTGAGACCTTGTTCACGGCAAATGATATATCGGGGCGGGTTAATGTGGCATATTGTAGTGCACTGACAATGCTTTGGTAGAGATGTATGTCCTCAAAGGCCGGTGTGTCATGAATAGACAAGACAGAGGCAGTAGAGATGGGTGTAGTGGCCGGTTTTGATTGATGCATTTTTGACCGAACTAGGAGCTCCTTCAAATACTTAGTCTGTGTGAGATGGATGCCTTGAGGAGAACGGCTGACTTCAATGCCCAAGAAAAAATGAAGATCTCCTAGGTCTTTAATAGCAAATTCGGTGGAGATGAGGGAAATGCAAGTATGAATGTATTCAAGGTTCGACCCGGTTATGATAATGTCATCGACATATACAAGAATAAGCGTGACATGGCCATGAGAAGAAGAGAAGAATAGAGAGGGGTCATGTTGAGAACCATGAAAACCGAATTTGAGAAGCACCAATTTGAGTTTTTGAAACCAAGCACGAGATGATTGCTTGAGGCCGTAGAGGGCTTTGGAGAGAAGGCAAACATGATCGTGATGTTGGGAATCAATGAAACCGGGGGGTTGAACCATGTATACTTGCTCGGTGAGGTCGCCATGTA
Source organism: Carex littledalei (assembly GCA_011114355.1). NCBI lineage: Eukaryota > Viridiplantae > Streptophyta > Magnoliopsida > Poales > Cyperaceae > Carex > Carex littledalei. The sequence continues at coordinate 14,367,084 of CM022089.1, read as the reverse complement.
AAAATGCGTTTTGTACATCTAATTGTCGAATCGGCCAATTAGAGGTGATGGCAAGAGATAACACAAGGCGAATCGTGGTAGGACGTACAACGGGACTAAAAGTCTCGAAGTAGTCAATTCCTTCGGCTTGATGGAAACCTTTAGCAACTAATCGGGCTTTGTAACGTTCAATCGTCCCGTCGGCTTTGCGCTTAACTTTATAAACCCATTTGCATCCGATGACCTTTTGATTGGAGGGAGGGGGAACCAAGGTCCAAGTATTGTTCTTGTGAAGAGCATTAATCTCAAGTTGCATGGCATGTTGCCAATTGGGGTCAGATTTGGCTTGAGAAAAAGATTTTGGTTCGATTTCCAAGGTTACTGTAAAGGCAACATGATTAGGAAATGTGTGAGGTTTTCGTGTATGATCACGTGTACGAGTAACCATAGGGTGAGTAGAAACTGAGAGCACAGGGTCGGTTTCAGCAGGAAGAGGAGTGGATGGTTCGGTTTCAGCAGAATAATTGGTATCATGAGAAATAGTGGGCTGAACAGGAGAAGCACCATTAGAGGCCGAAACATGAATAGAGGGAATTTCGGGCTGGGCTGCATTGGGTATGGCCGAAAGAGCTGGAGGGTCCGAAATAAATGGAGGAGGTGGCTGTGCTGTAGCTGGGACGAATTGGGCTGTAGTTGGAGCTAGTTGGGCTGCCGAAATATTTGAAGGAGAATGGGCTTCATGTTGGGAAGTGGTAGTGGGAGGTAGCAGGCCCAGAAGTAAATCAGGAGATGAAGGCATAGTCCGAGAGTCATCAGGTAGATGCAGAGAGCTGAATGGAAATTCATTTTCAACAAATTGCACATGCCTAGATATGTAAATTTTATTAGTAGGAATATGCAAGCATCGGTAGCCCTTTTGGTGTGAAGCATATCCAATAAAAACACAAGGCAAGGCACGGGGTTGAAGTTTATGGTCATTATAAGGTCGGGTGTACGGGAAGCACAAACAGCCCAAAACCCGAAAAGAGGTGTAATCGGGGTCTTTGAGAAATAAGGTAGTGAAGGGAGTGGTAGAGTCATGAGAAGGGAGGCGGTTGATAAGATACACCACACTAGAAAATACCTCATCCCAATATTCACTTGGAATCGAAGTATGAGACATGGCGGCAAGAGAAAGCTCGATGATATGGCGATGCTTTTGTTCGGGAACTCCGTTTTGCTCGGGGGTGTAAGGGCATGATGTTTGGTGAACGATTTGCGGAAAGCGGGTGTGAATCGGTTTGAATTCGGTTCCTCCATCGGTGCACAAGATTTTAATAGAAGTGCCTAAAAGGTTTTCAACTAGAGCCTTGAAACAAGAAAAAATATGAGGCACTTCACTCTTATGTTTCATGAAATAAACCCAAGCAAAACCGGAGAAATCATCAATAAATGTCACATAATACCGAAAACCATTGAATGAAGTAATAGGTGATGGTCCCCACACATCGGAATGAATAAGCTCTAAAGGAAAATTTGTAGAAGAAATAGAAGAAGAAAATGGTAATTTGTGAGATTTAGCCACAAAACAATTATTACATGGAGACAATTTATTGGAACTACATGGCAAATTTTTGGAGTGTAATAAATGCAATGTAGTAGGATTGGAAGGATGGCCAAGTCATGCATGCCATTGATCGGCCGAAGCACGAATCCCGATGAAAGCTTGAGGAGAAGAGAATTGCTTTAAAGGGATTGAGAAGAGACCATTAGAACATTTCACTTGGAGTGTAGTCCTCATGAGGGGGTCCTTGAAAACACAAAAAGAAGATGTGAATTCAATAAGTAAATGAGGGTTATCAAGTAGAAGTTGAGAGAGACTAATGAGATTTTTGGAAAATTTAGGAACATGTAAAATGTTGTGAAGATGGATAGTATGATTAGAGACTTTAAAGGAAGAGAAACCGATGTTTGAGATGGGGAGACCCTCACCATTACCAATTTGAAGATTATCGGTACCCTCATAGGCATAGAAGGAAGAAAGGTTGTTGATGTCACTAGTGACATGATTGGTAGCGCCCGAGTCTAAAATCCATTCGGATGTATCATCTTGAATTTCTGGATTTTCAGCGGGTTGAGTGAGATAGGCATGAAAGGTAGAAGGAGGTTGAGCTGCTGCATTGGATGTGTCTCTGTCCTCTCTGTAGTGACATATCTTGGCAGTGTGGCCGAATTTCATGCATATCTGACATTGGGGCTTGTTCGGCCTGGGTCCAGAAATCTGAGATGAAGAAGAGGAGGCCCGGTACTGTGGAGGCCCAGTGTAAGTGTTTGGATAAGGAGGCCTGTAAGTGTTTGGATAAGGAGGCCTCTGTGAAGAATTTGGATAACGGGTGTGAGGTGGAGCGGGTCCGCGAGGCTTGTACTTAGGTTGATTGTTCTGAAAGGTGGATCGGGTAGCAAAGGCAGCAGGTGACTCCACAGAGGGGAGAGAAGAGGCGATAGAGGTCTGACCTTGGAGCAAATGTTCATGAGAGAGTAGTAATCCATGTAGACCGGAGAAGGAGATAGGAGCATGCCTGCTAGCGGTGGTGACAGCTACTACAAACGGGTTAAAATCAGGACCCAATCCGTTGAGCACGGAAGAGACGAGGTCATCGTCAGTCAATGGAGAACCAATGAAAGCGAGCTCGTCGGAGATTTGCCGCATTCGCTGGAGATATTCGGAGCAGGTGGAGGAACCCTTCGTGGTTGTCTGGAGTTGTCGACGGAGATCCGTCAAGCGTGCTCGTGAGGTGGCGGAGAAAATTTGCGTCAGGTTTGACCAAAGCTCGGCAGTAGAAGAACAGGAAACTACTTGTGCTTGAATTGATTCGGTTAGGGAGGATCGCATCCAAGCCAGGATCAATTGATCTTGCCGATCAGAAAATTCACCATTGTTAGTTTGAGCTCCATCAATATATCTCCCAAAGTTGTAGCCTTTGATGACTGGCAGGATCTGCGATTTCCAGGTTAGGAAGTTTGTGTGTGTAAGCTTGGTAGAGATCGGTAGATTAAGTGTAATCACCGATTCAATTTGGTTTGGCTGGGTTTGTGTGATTGGGATATCGCCATTGTTAGCCATTGAGGCTCTGATACCATATGAGGAGATAAAGAAGTAAAGGAAAGATTTAATCTGTTGAATTTCTTTTATTTCATATTTTGTTATTTTACAAATGTTTGGAATACCATCTATATATAGCCAACGCAGTGGCTGTGGTATATCTAACTATAGTTCTAACAGAAGGATTAAAGCCTAACTATAGTTCTAACAGAATGCTGTTGACTAACCAATATCTAGCTGTTGACTAACCGATATCTAACTGACTATTATTCTCTAATAAATATACATAATACATCACGCACTCCATGCACACCATGAACGTAGCTCCTCAAATCTCTGTATCAAAGCCCTGCTCGCCTACTCCCTGTTTGATTTGTTTGTCCTCTGCAAAATTTCATCCTTATATCGCCTTCCTCTTTAATTCTGTTACCTAAGATTTCCACAGGAAGCACCGATTTCTTAAAAATCTTCTCATTCCTTTGTCTCCACACAATCCACATCGTGCAAAGAAACCAAGTTGCCCATTCTATCTTTGTCATGTTTCTCAAGTATGATGTGTTCCTCCACGAGTTGTCCCATATTTGATGCATCGACTCACCCGGTATCATGAACCGACATCCAAGGATAGTGCCCATCGTTCTCCAAACCCGCTTAGCATACGATCGAGCACTCAAATAATATATAAACCGCATCTTCACAATAACATATATGTTTGACACAAATGAAACCGTATCTCTCAAGTTATGCCCCTCTTCTCCACTACATCATCATGAGTTAATATTCGTTCTCTATAAACCAATAATCCAAACAATTTAACTTTCAAGGGAGCATTACGCTGCCAAATCATCCAAAAATCTCCACTTGATCTTACCACCTGACACCATTATTTTGTAAACCGAATTAGCCAAATAAATCCCATTCGGTGTCCATTGCCATTCAATTTTGTCTCCCTGTTGCGTTAGGTAAATTTGCGTGTCAAGTTGCAAATCTGGAGCAAGATCGGTTAAAGAAGGAATAACTTCTCGCAAAGACAGATTGATGTGGCGGCCTCGGAAAGTCCATCTTTTATTACTCTAATTGGTTTGCCCAACCAATTATCATATCAAAATGATATCTTATTGCCATTTCCTATCTATCATTTAGCGCACCAGTGGAAAAGATATTTGATCTTGATTAGAAAATGCCAAAAAAAGGATCCTTTGGCCACCCAAACTGAAACCTCATTAGATGATTCAATTCTTCTTACTCTGGAAATCACGACCGTCCACAAGCTCTCTCCGATGAAATGGTTTCCACCACCACCGTAATAGTAAACACAGATTTCTCAATTCTAAATTTGCTACACCCATACCACCATACCGTTTAGGAATGCAAACCGTGTTCCAGTTTAGAAGTGGGATGCCCATGCCTTGTCCTTCGGCTTTTCCCCACAAAAATTTTCGGCGAATTTGATCCATTCTATTAATTATAACCCATAATTGAAGTCATAGGAAAAGAATAAGAGTACCGTGTTAATTAACCAAATGAAGGGATATGCAATTTTTAACCGCTAACATTTTAATTCTCACAAATTTGAGGGGAGAAAAAAAAATATATCAAAAAAAAGAGAGAAATGATGAGGCGACATTGGGTCTTTTAGCAATAATTAATAAAATAAGTCATATATATACTTCTGCAGTTTGCAAACTGCAGAAACTTAAGTGTTTGAGATAATAAAATACTTACTGCAGCTGGATTTCAAATCTTTTAAATAATAAGGCTATCTTGAGGTGGACCCACCAACATTTATTTCCTAGAAAAAAAGTTATACAGGTTCTTTGCTTTTACAATAGAGTTACGATGTTCTTTGCTTTTAAATAAAAAATCATGTACAACGTAACTCCTCCATGCTGAAAATTAAATTACATTCTAACTACAAATTGAAATTTACAGAGGTGCGTTTGGATGAGGCAAAGAATAGTGTTAATCCGGGTTAGTAACTATTCCGAACTACTATTCTCCATTTGGATGTGTTTGGATTAGCAAATATGGATTATTCTTAGTTTGTCTTTTGTGTGTCTTTTGTGGGTTTTCTCACTATTCTACTAATCCAACATTTTGTTAGATTAGCTACTATTCTCAATCTTGGAGTTAGCTCTATTCTTTCTATATTCCTTGTTTCATCCAAACGTCAACAACGAAACACATGTCCAACATGGTTTGAGGGTGATTTTCTGTGTCCTCTCCGCTCCACATTTGTGATTGTTGAGAAAGAGACTAATCGGATCCAATAACCCTCAAACCCATTTTGGATATCCATCATAGGGTTTAGATATATTACATGGGGAGCACTAATTAGTTGTAAGGGAGGGACGGTCCATGTAAAAGAAATCGTATTTCTTGATTCGTAAAACTTGTTCTAAGGATAATCCCATGTAACTGATATCGCATGGAAATATGTGATGTACAACCATGTAAATGTTTCTATCTCCCCATGTAAATAAATTTTGAAGGTCAAATATTATATTTTATTGGAGACCCATGCAACTACTTAACCTCATACGCATGCAACTACTTAATCACATGTTAGATATTATATTTTATTTAAGGTCCATAAAACTACTTAACCCCATACGCATGCAAATAAGTCTAAAGCTGTCTTGGAAGAGATTTTATTTTCATGAGCTTACCCATGTTACTGTTTTTATGATTTTGTTTATATTATATTATAGACTAAAGTTTGTTTAATAGCAGTATAAAAAATCACAAAATATAAATTTTTCTTTTTCCTCATCAGCATGGAATATTATTCTAAATATATACCCATACATGGGCAACATATATATATTCAAGAGCACAAATTTACTCATTTTATTACCTTTTTCTATTAAAACTCATTTTAAATTTAAGAAATGTTAGTTATGCACTTCCTCTTCTCCTTCCCTACAAACTCTCCCCTCCATTATAAATTATAATTAGTTCAAGAAAAAACAACTGGAAAAAAGAAAAGAAAAGAAAAGGCGTCAAATTCAGATACTTCTATTTTAAATTACTTGGTATTGTACAATAGTTAATATTTTGAAAAACTTCAATTGTAAAAAAAACTCTTGACCAAAATGAGATGCAATTCTCACGTTATTAGCTCACACGTAATTGCCCTTGCATCAATACTTCATTCGACATTGAAATTCATGAAAAAGAATGAACAATGAAATTAAGCTACAGCGTACAGATAAAGCTTGTTACCTAAACATTTAAATACATGAAAATATTTACTACCATAAGCCCAAGAACTAATAATTAAACTTCTCTTAATAGATTGATTAAGGATCGATCAATGGTGCTTAATTAAACATTAGAACAGATCTAATTATTTCAAAGCCTCACAGTATTTCAAACAAAACAAGCATATCTCAGATAACGAACCTAACCATCTAAATATGCTTCAGATTTTGAAGACAAAATTACAAGGGTACGTATACAAGAATTAGATCTATTGTAATGTTTAGAAGCGTCAAGTTTACCCATTTTAAATTACTTCTTTTCTTTTTTCAGTTGTTTTTGCTTTAACTAATTTATAATTTCTAATGAAGGTGAGAGTTGTAGGAAAAGAGAAGGGGAACGGCTGGCATAACTGGCATTTTATAAATTTAAAATGAATTTTAATAAAAAAAAAAAGTAATAAAATGAGTAAATATGTAAGTTTTTGAAGTTTAGAAGGGTAAATATGATATTATGAAGTTTAGAGGGAGAAATATGTAATTTTGATGTATTTGAGGGGTATACATGAAATTCTCCCTTAATTTTATATTGACAGAGACTAGAGAGGAACCAAAAGGAGAGTTTGAGTACTAATTTTGACCGAATAATTTGCATCCTAGCTTTAAAACGACCAAAAATTAAGATACTATTGCATGGACAGTAGAAGAAACAGCAATAATTATCTAAAGATCTACAAACTTATTTTCTAGGTTCAATTTTACGTCAGCAAAAAAAATAATTTTGAGAATTAAAATTTGAAATACAAATGGCTGGACTATTAAAGTCCTATTTGTCTATCGAATATGAAGCCCAGGAGCCCACAAATTTTATTAGTTTAATTCATATTAAGCCCAGGAACAAAATAGTAAGTTGGGCCGTAGTGTGGAGCTGGACCTGAACCTTGCAGTGGATCATGCACTAAATCTTGAAACAGTAACCTGATTTTAAATTGGGAACGATTTCGTTCGTCCGGATAAATCGTTTAATTTTCAGTAATTAATAAGATTACAAGGAAGGAAGGATATTATAGTACAAATATTATTATATTTCCCACTTGGGATCCTTCGCGATGTATTGGGTAAAGATTTTAACAGAGCACTTATCGCTTAATGCAGCGAACAAGTTGGTGAAAGTTTCTTAAATCTATCACAAAGCTCTGATTCTTAACCATATAAAATATTAGCTACATAAATGTGTCCCTAAAGTTGGAATACAAATCCGAATCAAATAGTTTTCTCCTTAACTTGGCTATCTTAATTAGGAATCACTTAATTATTAACCTTGATTATTTCGAGTGCGTATCCTCTGAGATATCTCATATTTTGCGTGACCGACTTGTCCGGTGCCTATTCGGGGATAGCGCAGGGAGCCAGCATTATTCGAGCTTTGAGATTCGTGCATAACATATTTGAACGGGTGATATTTTCAAAAAAGTCACACAAAATATGAGATATCTCAGAGGATGCGAATTCGATTATTAATTTCCTCCGATCTAAAGGGAAGACCTGGACCTATATGTAACACACGGCTAGAAGAGGAGTCTGAGTAACATTTTTAAAATAGTGTTATTTAAATAGTAAAAATCGAATAATAATAAATACTGTTATTCAAAATATATAGAAGTTTAAAAGAACATTACTTTTATAACTATCCGCAAGGATGAAAGTATTATTTGGCAAAATATTAATTTGGATAGTGTCACTACAGCAGAAAGGGGCATCAGTGACCGGTTTCCCGGTCGCAGAAAATATAGGCGCCGGTCGCTGATACTCATTCCGGTCGCAGAAAGCCAATTCCGGTCGCTGCAAGACCGGTCGCTGAAAGCCTTGTCGCAGATACTCTTTTGATGACGTCACCGGTCGCTGAATGACGTCATCCGAAGTGAATGCTTTTATTTTATTTTTTTTTGGAAAAAAATACTTTCAGCGACCAGCGACAGCACCGGTCGCTGTTACCGGTCGCAGATACCTTATTTTGCTATAGTGTACGTACGTAATACTGAATTGTATAGAGATATTTAAGGAATTGAAAAGACCAAAATAAGTCTTGTTTTTTTTTTTTTGAAAGTCTGTGGCAGAGGCTGCCACAGGTTCTTTATATTAAATCATACCAGTACAACAACGTATACAGTGCCATGCACATCTAGCTTCATGCTATAACTTAGCATAGTAAAGACATCTCAGTGCGTAAAATAAAAAAGAACAACTCAGGAATTAATATACATGCATGAAATTCCTTCTTTTAAGGGATTTTGATAATTTTGACCTAAGAGGGCATATCTATATAGCTCAAACAAATTCCAAAACATACTTTTATTTTTATGTTTTTCTTTAAAAAAAATTACACAAATATACTTACAGTTACAAAAATATAAACTTGTCTCATTCTAATTTTTTTTCTATGTTTCATATTCAAAGTAATTAAAACGTTATAATTCATTCTAAAATGTTGTTCTATTCTATTAAAAAAAAATTGCTCGATCTGATCCTGACATTAATGCTTTTGTCATAGTTGACTTGTTATCGGTTGCTGTCTCTTTCCATAAAAAATCAAATCGTACAACACGATTTCAAATACGGTTTCCTACCCACCTAACTTCTCATATTTCATAATTTGTCGTCAAAAGGGCAAAAAAAAAGGTGAAGCAATTGTTTTGTCCTATGTAATGTACGGTATATATATATATTTGCCCTCACGCTCAAAGGTTCCGACCTCTTTAATTACTTATTTCTCCCTGCAAAATTTTACATTTAATATTTACTTTCTAAATTTACAACATGATATCATATTTATCTTTGTCAGTCCAATGAATATTATGAGATGTATAATTATTTCAACAATTAATAAGCAACTCTGAAACCACTTTTATAAAGTAACAAGTAAATATTGTTATATTTTATCTCCAGAACTTGAAAATAAGTTCCCATGCATGTAGTGTGTGATTGTGTCCCATTGTAATATATAAACTGTTGTCGCTTTTAGACTCGCAACTTTGAATTGATTGACAAAGTCGCATGAACTGTACGATTCGAGTTTCTTTTTGGTCTAAGCTTTGACCTCAACATAATGTGATATTTACGGTTTTGCCACTGTCCCTTGAATTCTGTACATGTTTTTCGCCTTTCCGCCCACCTCTTGGATTTAAATAAAAAAAGTAATCATCTTGGTTTGATAAAAATATATTTTTTTTAATTATGGTTTATACAAAGAATTCTTTAAATGTGTAGCCGCATGTGACGGAAATTTTTATTAATATTCAAAAATATTAAATTTCAAAATCTACACTTCATGCGAAGGAATTTCAAAATCTGTCCAAACCGTAAAATTTTTCTCCGATTCAAAAGCCTAAAACCACAATGAGCCCATTTGATAATTCAGCCTAAAACATTTAAGTTTTTCTGCCTACACCTCATGTGGTAATTCAGTCTAAAACTGCAAATTTATTTTAATATACGTGATATTGTCCAACAATTGGTTTTAACTCAAACTAACAAATATTTATTTGATATAAAAAATATTGGTCCAAATAAGTATTCAATTATTTCTTTATGCTGAAAAATGTACATTATTCCGCAAAGGCAAAATAAAGTGAGACTATATTTGTATGTCTCAACCGTCCTATGAAATTAAATTGTTCATGCAAATTTTGATATAGATCAAACAGCTTAAATCGAGTATCAAACGAATTGCGATCCGACGCCCATCGGAACTCCTCCTCCTTCCTACTTCAACTATAATAAAACAATATGAAACAACTTACTGACAAGGTCCTGAAAGGAGTAGAATTAGAACTTTGAAAGTTTTACTAACAACGCGTAATTTCCTTCACACTTGCTCTTAAAGAGAAAAGACTTAGGTTTCTTGCTTAATTATCTCCGAATTTTTTATTAATATCTAAAAAATATATTAAATTTCAAAATCTACACCTCATGTGGAGGAATTCTGAAATCTGTCCAAAGTGTAAAAATTTTCTGCGGTAATTCGGAAATAATAATAATAATAATAATAATAATAATAATCATCATCATCATCATCCGAGCTCGATAGGTCAATTTGATTTTGACTTATTCAACTTGTAAATAAATGGAGGTAAAGCCACAGTGAGCTCACTCAAAACTGGATTTGTGTGTGACCTATCCTACATTCCTACTAGAGAAAAATTTAATATGAATACATGATGATGATGTGGTATTTTATTATTTGCAGTTGCACGTGCCTGCCAAAAAGCCTAGAGTACTATCAATCTATCATTGTTCTTTTTCTTTCCTCAAATCAAATTCCATCAAAAGCTTACACCTTTACGGTACCCACCAAATCCTACAATCACGAAACACATCTTGAAAAAATAGCCACATAATAATAGCTCATAAAACCAAAACATATTCCAAAACATACTTTAAAATCTTTGCTCCGTCTGATCCTGACATTAATGCTTTTGTCATGGTTGACTTGTGATCAATTTCTGTCTCTTTCCATAAAAAATAAAATAGTACAACACGATTTCAAGTACGGTTTCCTACCTAACTTCTCATATAGAAAATAATGTGAAAGCTAATTAATTAATTTCAAATTTGATTATGAGTATGAGAGTTCCAAGGCAGCTCCTAAAAGTTATCAAAATGTATGTGATATTAATTGTCAACAATTGGTTTTAACTCAAATTAACAAACAAATATTTCATATAAAGAAATACTAGTCCAAATAATTAAGCATTCCATTATGAGTGAGGCTATGGTGCTATGCATAGCACGGATGGCTAGTGTACTACGGCTCAATATGGTACTTTTTAAAATCCTAACGGTCGATCCGAACCGTTCAATGTGATAACTATATGAATATGTACTTGCAAACTAAATTTTATATTTTTTCAAATTTTTTTACTATTTTTTTTAGATAGGTAGAATTTTGATGGTCCAGAATTTTCAGAAAACACTGATTTTTTTACCTATCTAAAACAATAGTAAAAAAATTCAAAAAAATATAAAATTTAGTTTGCAAGTATATATTCATATGGATATCACATTGAACAGTTCGGATCGACCGTTAGGATTTTAAAAAGTACCATATTGAGCCGTAGTACACTAGCCATCCGTGCTATGCATAGCACCATAGCCTCACTCTTCCATTATTCCTTTAAGCTGAAAAATGTACATTATTCCGCAGAGGCAAAATAAAGTGAGACTATATATATTTGTATGTCTCAACCGTCCTATATATGAATTTAAATTGTTCATGTAAATTTTGATGCAGATCAAACAGCTTAAACCGAGTATCAAACGAATTGCGATCCGATGCCCATCGGAACTCCTCATTCCTATGATAATAATGTTGAGCCGTTCGGATCGACTATTTGGACTTTGAAGACGGAGATATGAATCCAATGCACGGAACGATCCGCGCATTGCAAAGTACCATAGCCTCACTCTTTTCTAATTAACTTCTATCAATGTAGCAGATTCTGGTGTTGTATAGGTGGGCAATTGGAACCGGGGCGGCTGGACGAGCAGTCGGAAGGCCCTGAAGGAGGAATAGTTTTCCTTTTAGATTCCGGTGATAAGTCACCGGGAACATCAACGACCACATCAGAAGCTTCACAAAGCAGCCTTGCACCATCAGCATTTTGCATGCTACTTAATGCAAGAACTAGCACTAGTACAAATACCATTAGTAGTTTTGAACACATTGCCATTAATTTCTAATTTTTGGAATTTTATATGAGGATAGGAAAAGGAATAACAAATAATTAGTTGGTAGCTAGTTAGGGTTTAATTGATGGATTAAGGAGGGGTTGGTAGCTGCAATGGATAACACAAGGGGAAATGGCCGAGATTATATATATAGACATGATGGTGCACATGTCATATAATTAATTAATTGTTTTTTGTTACTGGATCTCTTGTTCTGTCTTCATTACTTACAATATCAAAAAATATTAATTGCTTTACGCTTTAAGTTTTTAGATAATATAAAAATAAATACAATTTATTTTAATAATTGAGCGTAAGCTCGATTAAAGATCTAGTTAATCATAATTAAGAATCAGTATTGGATCTAGTGGCAAAATACAATGTTTTTTGTATAGGAGATTGTAGATTTGAAATCGAATTGAAATGTTATCGTGAATATTAGAATAGTTGAGTGACTTAACCCTCAATCATCTTCTCAATATCAATAATAATAATAATAATAATAATTGAACAATTAATCTTGATCTACTTTACAAGCAACGCATTCTCTTTCAATTTTTTCATTTCTGAATTAATTTTGTATAAAAAGATTAAAAATTAATTATATAGTGCCTTTCATTTTTAAACATTTTTAACTGCCTGATTTCATATATAGAACACCTTCAGAAAATGAAAAATTTGAAATAATAACATTAATTGGCTTGTCAAATAAATCAAGATCATCGGTTCAAATCTATGTATAAAGTGGAATCAACGATCTTTTATATTAAGTTCACGAGCTCGTTTAGTGCGTTTAGTGCCCGTAGCAAAATTCATTGAAAACTAAAATAAAATAAAATAAAAACAAAAAATTAGTACAGAAGGTAGAAGCATAAAACAAACGGGAATGTAACAATTCCATGGCACTCACAAAAACATAACCCTTTCCAATTTTCACTTTGGTGAAGGAGGAGAATTCTCCGTTGCTCTCTCCTTCCCTCGCTCTCCCTTTACGGCACCGACCAATCAACACTATTTGTATTGGAAGGTGTGCTCAGTTGCCTAAAGTGTATCTTAATTAATTTGTGTCACTTTTAAGTGTCTAAATTAGTTATCTATCTTTAACAATAATTTTAGTTATTTTTCACATCACTTTATTCAAAATGAGTGCGTGACTTTGTGTATTAATGTTAAACTATTTGATTTTTAATAAAAGTATTTTCATGTAATCACATATATATTTCTTTTAGCGTTTATATTATCCCATTCCATACTTTTATAATTATATTTTTTCTCAAAGGTATTTACTTGCACGAAACACACGGAATAAAGATACATCTACCATTTTCATTCTATCACTATTAACCTAAAACCGTATCTACTTGAACACAACCACAAAAGAAAAGATTGTTCTAGACGTTTTGGTTGTTTGGGCCTAGACTAAACTGCAGATATTCAGACCACAAATCAAACATAACCTCAAAGTCTTTGGTTCTGAAATAATGCCTCCTCTAGGTACAATACTCCACTTTATCAAGCTCCAAATTAATTTGATATTAACAGAAATCGAGTCTTAATTCAAAAATTCTGCCTCAACAGAGATTCAATTTATCCTACAAACTAGTACATACCTCAATCTCAATCACTCCGTTAGTGGTGTTTTCACTAGTAAACTACCAACCATTAGTAAAATATCAACAATTTTGAATAATGTAACCAACTCATAATATAACGAATTGATTACCAGATCAAGTAGGCCCAATTAAATTTGGAGGAGAGATCGAGTATAGCCTCTGGCCTAATTGCGCATTACATATTCATTATAGTCCTTGACAATTCTCATAATTATATCAGATGTTGATATCCCTTCTGTACGCTTTCTCTTTGAACTTGCCCACCTTTTATAACCTACATACCGATCGAGAATTAATTAATGTCAAGAAAGAAATTAAGACAAACAACATAAATAATTAAGACTTCTGGTAAAAGCAAGAGTCAAATTCAATTTAATCTTTAATAATAGCATTTGTATCAGACTTCTGCTAAAACGATTAAAATGAATGGTTACAACGACAACATCTCTCACATATGTTAAAAGACATGATACTTTAAACTCGGAAATAACTGAAGGTGCAACATGTACCTTCTTACCACTCGGAAATAACTGTGTCAGTACTTAATGGATTGAAAAAAAGATTGTAATTGTATAAAGATATGTATATACATATGCAGATTGTAAAATGAGCATTCACAAAATATTTGCAAAAATTAAGTATTCTTATTAGGTTAGAGAATATGTTTTTCTCAAATAAAAAAAAATTAGAGGAATATAACCAACCATTAGTACAATATCAAACAATTAGAGGGATATAACCAACAAGAAACAACTCTGTACCAACTACCAACCATTAGTAAAATATCAACAATTTTGAATAATATAACCAACTCATAATATAACGAATTGATTACCAGATAAAGTAGGCCCAATTAAATTTTATTCAGTATTTTTACGGCGTGAAAATCAGAAATGCCAAATTCAGTTGAGAATCACTCTCTCATATTGCATAACAAAAACAAAAAGGGAAGACAATAAACAAACAACCAATTTCAGTCCCTTGAACAGAAATAGCGAAATACCGAAATCATACAAGTAGGAGGATGTGGTACTCAAATTGAACAGAAATAGCAAAAAGTAAAAAAAAAAAAAAGGTACTTGAGAACTTACACAGCCGAAAAAGAGAGCACCCCCAGTGAAGACCACCTAGAGGAAGGCATCACCGCGGAGAGAGAGACACTGCTTTGAGAGCTTGCTTGTTACTTCTGCTGGGAGGGAAAACGAAAAGGAGAACTAAAGATGCAGGAGAAGGGTAGATTCCATAAATTCTCACAGTGGGCCTGTATGTCCCCTGGCTACACCCCGATTTGGGGGTGAAGAATTTCGTCAAATTTAGATCAGTAAACCGTTCACTCTTGATACCATTCACTTCCTTCCGATTTAATTTTGTGGAGCAGGTGACTTTCCGATTTGTTCCCCGCCTTCCCTTTACCTTCCCTCTGTTACCTCCTGGAGCTAGGTCTTATAAGGCAAAATCTTTACCTGTATTACTTACATAAATTTTTCTGTGTCCCCTTGTTATCACTTACATCTCAAAATGCATAAATTACACCTAACCCCTTACATAAGTAAATAATTACACCTCATTCTTATATTCCCCATACCCATCTCCACATGATTAATTGCGTATCGTGTGCAAAATCTAAGCCTCAGTTGCGCCTCCTATACTGTTCTGCTAGCAAGAATATCCGGCGGCACATGTTTACCATTAAAAATTCTTTCATTCCTTCACTTCCATATACCCTGCACCGTACACATAAAAGAAGCTGACCATTCGCAACAGTTTAATTTCCCCCTGACTGAGCTCAAAGACCATAACCACAACTCCTGAATATTCTGTTCAGGCACCATGACACTAAATCACATCTTACCCTCCATAGCGAACCACATTGATCTTGCAACAAACAACTTCAATTGTAAAAAAAAATTTATAATTAATTGGGTTTTCAGATTGATTAGTTATCAGGATCTATGCAAACATTCTATGTTTTAAGGGTTTTCAATTTCCAAATCCAGTATTTTATGTAACCCATGGGTGGTGCCATAGCCTACGATCACCAAGCCGTGGTCTAGGTCGGTCCCACACTCTCCGGTGAACAAAGCATGTGTAATATAACAGGATATGCTCAATGGTTGGTTCAATGAAAATATTGCAATTTTGACCGGTACCAGTTATGGTCTAGAATTTAGAGAGGCTACAGTACTACGCAAAGTGTATATTGGTTCGTGCTGTAGATCAAATTTTACACTTTTTTATAATTTTTTTACTTATAATTTAGGTAGGTAGAAAATCACTTGGAATCTTTGCCATTCAAAAGTTCTGATTTTCTACCTATTTAAAAAAATAGTAAAGAAATTCTAAAAATTATAAAATTTAGTCTGCAAGTACCTTTTCATATGGAGATCATGCTGACAGTTCAGATCACTTGTTTAGACTTTAAAAATGAAGATATTGATCCATAGTACGGACCAATCATAGGTATGCATAGTACCATAGCCTCACTCCTAGAATCTAAGCATTTCATTGTTGGTATATAATCCTCAGTAATTATAATAGAGAAAATAGGTTAAAAGAGAGATAATTGAAGAGCAATCAGAAAATAGTGTAATAGAATTGCATAAAGAAAATTTGGAGTATAATACAAAGCATATATAGAGATTTTTATTCAAACCTCATAGTAGAACTGGAAATCATAGCCACTTGCTTCAATGGCAACAGAGACAGGCTGGTTCGCCACAGCCTTTAGCAAAGCATTTTCATTGTTTCTCGGTACATCCTGGTACCCATCAACCGTCACCACCTGAGATTCCTCCTGAGAAAATTATAATAAAATATTACCTTTAATTAATTATGACATTTCAGTAATGCCATATTTACCATTCTAATCATGAGTTGTTTCTCTATAATCATGTATGTACCTAACCAGTACCAAGATACATCGTACCAGTACTAAGAACACTGCTAAAATTACAAATGCATACTAAGATACATTGTACCAGTACCAAGAGGGTATTTTTGTCCTTCCTCCTATAAATTAAGCACCATGTAAAGTGAAGAAAGCCAATAAACAATGAAAAAAAATTAAGCAACCAAGAACAGGTACCATCCACTAACTGGTTTAATCTGAGTAGAAATATTATCTGAAAAAAAAAAATTTAGAGAATTTGGTACATAGTTACATATATACCAGAGAATTGTCGCATGATCGTTGTCTGGCCACATAAGGATAGCTCTTCTCTGTGGTAATGCTGCCATTTTTCTTGATATATTCATATGCATAATCCATGAGACCTCCATTGCATCCGTAGTTTTCGCTCGTATAGCAATTGACGAATTTTTGCACTGAGAGACAAATCAGTTCCTTGGTTTTTATTTGATTTAGCCCCTTTCTGGTTACAGTGTATATCTTCACACTCTCGAGAGCAACCTGCCAAAACAAACATACAATTAAATTATGAAAAAATGTTTTAGGCTAAACAAATGCACTGAATGAAAATAGATGACAATAAGAAAAATGTTTCTGTTACAAAAATTAAATAAATGTCATAGGACTAAAAATATAATATCTTGACCTGGAGATGTTCACTGGAGCAAGGTTCACCTTGCAAGTGAGAAACCATTCAAATTAATGTACATCCCATACCTTATGCCAATGCCATCCTGGGGAAGAGAAAGAATGGACTCACAATAACTCTGGTCGCACCATGTTGCACGCATTTTGCAAAAGCATCCTTAATTGTTGTCTCAGCCAATTCCTAATTTCAACATAAATCAAGCATGAAAATTGTTAAGTCAAAAATTAAAATTCGAGTATTTGTGAAGTTGAGAAATTACCATGTCAGCAGGTTCCACTATCTGGTAAGTTGTTCTTGCCTTGAACATCTTAACAAACTCATCTGACACCCGGGCCCTTCCTTTTTATAATTTTCCCTCTAAAAAAAGAAGAAAACTAAGAGCAGTAATATCACTCTGCATACAGCCTTGATGAGGTCATTGGCACTGAATTTTGTACAGTAACCAACGAAATTATAATAAACTGTTGTTTTCTTCGAAACTTATCACTTTGTACAGTAACTCATCTTGGCTTGATTGGCACATAAAAAACTTATCACTTTTCAATTTGATTTTATATGAATCAACAAGATGGAAAATTCAACATATATAAATTATTCACATCGGTGTACTTTTGCAAGCTCTTGATACTAATCAAACCAAAATTAAAATATCATAATCTTTACATATGCATAGAGAAAATGGTATATATCATATCTAATGATTTTAATTTATATTTAAGTTTTAGAGTGAGCCTATGGTGCTATGCATAGCACGGATGGGGTCTGTGCTACGGCTCAAAATTTGACTTTTCAAAATCCTAATGGTCGATCCAACCGTTCAATGTGATAACCATATGAATATGTACTTGCAAACTAAATTTTATATTTTTTTGAATTTTTTTACTATTTTTTTAGATAGGTAGAATTTTGATGGTCCAGAATTTTCAGAAAACACTGATTTTTCTACCTATCTAAAAAAATATAAAATTTAGTTTGCAAGTACATATTCATATGGTTATCACATTGAACGGTTGGATCGACCGTTAGGATTTTGAAAAGTCAAATTTTGAGCCGTAGCACGGACCCCATCCGTGCTATGCATAGCACCATAGGCTCACTCTAAGTTTTATATTTAAATTATTGTTGTCCTAAAAGTAGAGACAGCACACAAAAATAAAATACATTTGAACCCTCGTTAAACAATACTATACAGAGATCTCTGACGGAACTTAAATAAACAAAAAGAGTGGTATGTTAGTTGTTAATTAGGCCAGATAATTAATTATCTTGGGTGAGTTCTTGATTTGGGGCTCTTGGGTCAGGTTGCTAATTTTATTTTAGGCCTCTATTCTCACTGGCCTAAAATAAAGTTATCACTTATGTGTCACAAAAGGGAATCTGCTAAATCCTATACTGAAATCCAAAGTTTAAAAACTTTGTAGTTCTTTTTTTATAACAAATTAATTACATTCTTGAACTAAGCAAACATAGATAAACTTTAAGCCCTGCTGAGAGAAGGACAACTAATGAATCTAAATTGATGAGATTAAATCAAACTAAAGGTACCTAAACTACACTAACAATTTTTGTTTTTAATTAAAGGGCCCCGGTACACCCCATCATCTTTTTAGATGCTATTCTCGAGAATTGAACTCATGCCACTGCACTAAGCCTCCTGTTCCAAACTACACTAACAATTATCAGTCTAATTTGAATAGAGAACAATTTACAGGAATCAACCCAACAAGTTAAGAAGACCTACCAGAATTTAACAGCAAATTGTAATGGTACAACTATGCTAGTGGGAACCAATCTAAAAGAAAAAAAAATCAAAACAGAAGTAGCAGATTTCCTGGTACCACCCGCACACCACGCTATGTAATGAGTGTTAGACCTGTAATAAAGAGAAAAAAAATTAAAGAGATAAGCAATAAGAGAGAAATAGAGACAGTGGGGGGGGGGGGGGGGGGGGGGGGGGGGGGGGGGGGGGGGAAATAGAGAGGGGGTGCCGGGGGGGGAGGGGGGGGGGGGGGGGGCTTACAAGCAAAGTTAGCAATAAACCAGGTCAACTTCCCCGTCTCTTCCTCCTCTTCTTTGGTTTTTCAGTTTCAGGTGCCACATTACTAGTATCTGGCAGAGCAGGAATAGGAGGCATAGCACCTGTAAATGAGGGGAATACCATAGCATGGGGATGAACTGGCATATAAATCATTCCAGGCGGTGGTCGACCCATAGGTGGCACTAACATAGGATTCAAACCATGGATCATACTTGAACCAAGTACAACTGTACTTTTACCGGCACTCCTTCCACTCTTACCTTTATTACCCCCACCTTTGTCTCTATCTCTTTCTTTTTCTTTGTCTTTTTGTTTCCCCTTCCCCTTCTCCCCTGACACTGATGTGGCGCTAGTGCTTGTACCACCACCACCTCTCGACTCCTCAAACTTCTTTAAAATTTTCTCTCTGGCCTCTTTCATCACAGAGAGTGCATAATCCATCGCATCTTGGTCCATTGCACCTAGCTCGACTATATCTGCAAAATATTGGTGTCCGTGTTTGTACAAATGATCATAATTCTTTGTTTCCCGTGCCTGGTCTGTGGGACCCACCTCTTCGGCCTGAGCTGGCTCTTGAACAGGTGATGGAGCTGCAGGCTCTGCCGGAGGGGATGCTACTGCCTCGGTATTTTCACTTTCATGCAACAGCCGGTAATTTTTCATCCACCTGTTCATTACATACTTGTTTGGGATATGCATTACCAGTTCCTGACGCAGAACAGCTAGTGCGTGACTACACAAAATGCCTTTGAACTGAAAAGATCGGCACACACACCACACGTCCTTCTCAGAGCTGTTAAACACCACACGATAATCAACCCTCCTATCCTTACCCAGCACTGTCACGGTGTATGTGACCATAGACCCGGTCCGGATGACTTCCTTGCAATTCACATGCATCAGTTGCCGCACCTGGTCTTGAAACTTCTGGAACATGTTTATAGTGTACAGTTTTGCAATTTGATCTTCAAAAGTTAGCCCTGACAAAACTTGCGGGCTTTGCTGGAAAGACCTAAAATCGTCGTATGCCTCTCTATCAATCCTGAGTTTCATTGCTGTATCATACTGTTCTATGAAAGTTTTGATAGTAGTCTCCGGCGTGATATACCCATCAAAAAATGCCTCCAACCTCTCACTCCTACGTACAGTAGAAATACCAGCCCAGAAAGTGTCTTTGATGTATGCTGGGACCCACTTGTCCCTCTCCTCAAAAAGTGCAGTCATCCAATGATTATCATATAAGTTATACTGTTTCACCATATCTGCCCATTCTCTTTCAAAATCAGCAGTGGTTAGTGTGTCGTACACAACCTTTTTAAACCTCAAGCTGACAGTTTCTTTATCTTCAGGCCGACCCGACATGTCAGGCAGCTCCTTCATGACATGCCAGAGGTTGTACCGCCGCCGGGCAGTTGGAAACACCAAGGCTGCCGCTTGCACAACAGCTGGTGTGTGGCTCGTGATTATCGCGTCAGGGGGTTTATCATCCATGCACCTCAACCATTTCTTAAAGAGCCACACATACGTCTCTGCGGTTTCATCTCCCAAGAGGCCGCAACCGAGCAACACAAACTGGCCGTGGTGATTCATCCCAAGAAATGCCACGAGGGGTATTACGTACCGGTCTGTCAGATACACAGTATCAAACGAAACAACATCCCCGAAATACTTATAAGAGGCTCTTGACCTAGCATCGGCCCAGCACACATTTTTCAACCGGCCTTCATCGTCCATGTCCCAGCTGTAAAAAAAGCTTGGATCTTGTGCTTGCATCCTATCAAAAAATACCACCAATGCCTCCACATCGCCTTCCAAAAATCTCAACTTTCCCATTTCATTACCAAAATTTCGCTGTGCGAAGGATCTCTCAACAAACTCCTTTGGCTTGGGCGGCCGGCCCCGGCCCGAGTGGATTTTCGGGTTGAGGCGCGTTTTGGCATTGAATGGCTGGTGCTCATTTTGCCAGTCGGGTAGTTCTTTGAAGCACATCATAAACCGTGTCATTTCAGGGTTGCATGGATGATTATGCTCCAATTCAAGAAAAACCACCTCCCAGTTTGATTGGAGAGAGTTGTACTTCACTACCATCATGGCCTTGCAATCAGTTTTGGCCACTAGCCTCCTACGGGCCTTCAAACCCGGTTTGATCCTTGGTTTGCCACCCTTGTAACAGACAAATGTAGCACGGTATTTAATGCCATCGACAGTGTGGCAACTACGTTTGGATACCCCGAACCCGGTGCGGTAGCCGTAAGATAGGTAGTATTCGTAGGCTTCTTCGGGAGAATCGAAGTGCATGCCTTGTTTGGGTACCAAGATTGGGTCCTTTAGCAAGGGTTTGCCTTTCGAGGTCTTTGAAAGAGATGAGTTCTGGTCTTGGAAAGAGAATGGTGCCTGGGTGTTGTAATGAAGACCCTCCATTGGTATAATAGACCTGTTAAATTTACCAATTCAGCACAAAACAAAAAACAAAACAAAAAAACGGATACCTTCCATATAGGCAGTAGATAAGACCAGGCCTACCATCCTTAATCTAACAAGTTCTATCCCTTGTTTCTTAAAAAAAATATAATTGGAGCACAAGGGAGAAGTTGGGGAACTTATAATTTGTTTAAATAAGTTATAAAATTAACAGAAAAACATCAAGCCAGTAATAAACAATATTTACTCACTCTAGAATCACAAATTTAATCCCAATAACCCCTTCGCCCCCAACCTCACCCCCCTATAGTTTGTAAGTGTGAAGAAGTACCTTACCTTAAACTTAGAACCTTGTACTTGTACTATAGCAAATAGCAGTAGACCATTGTAGCTTTGCTACCATGGCTTGGAAAAATCTATCAACAGCCCTCTTACGACGATCCGATTACTGCGCAATTTTCCAAACCGAGTGGACGAAAGCGTTTTGGCGCAAAAACGCAACGCGACGCTTGAATCGAATCGGGGTTAAGAAGAAGGGGGTGAACAACCGGATTCCTCCGACTCACCGTTCGTCCGAGTGATGCACGCCGATTGTTCCTTGTAGTTTTTACCGATTCTTGAAAGGCGGGTGTGGGTGTGGTTGATTGATTGATTGATTGATTGATTGATTGATGATGGTCGGAGGGAGAGGTTGGGGGTTAGCGTGAGGTCTGTTTCGTTAATTGAAAGGAGAAAGGAGAGATGCAACGATCTTAGATCCCCAAATCGAGTTCCTCTCGCTGCAAGAGAGACGAAGGGTTTGTCGGATGTGATTTGGTAAGTAGGCTAAGGCCGTTAGCTCGTTGGGCTGAGAGAAAAAGAAAGAAAAAACATTAGGCCGGGCCGGGCCGGGCCAGATATTTAGAGTTTTGGCAAATACCAATGTCAGAAGGTATTGCTTTTCAAGTTTTCACTATATTTTATTTACATTTTGGAAGAAAATTTTATGGTTTTCATCTTTACGTCTTTATGATAGGAATCCAATATTTTGGATTGCACCCTGATTATTGAGAAAGTAGTTAGCTCTTAGTAATTATTTTCCATGTGCAACTAGACAAGTGCGGACCTTTATTTACAATTGCGATGCCAAATTGTTTTCCTTGTAATTTCCTTTAGCAACAAAAATGGATAATATTTGTTATCCGTCAAAAAGTGGAAATTAATTGTCAATATTTGTATGTATCTATGTAGATTATTATTTGTTAATACATGAGTCAAACATGCAGCTGAGACAAAAAGTGTTTCTATGTTAATACATGAGTCAAACATGCAGCTGAGACAATTACAGATCACTATCTGTTTTGTGATATGCCAATATGGAGAGAGAGAGAGAGAGAGAGAGAGAGAGAGAGGTGATAGAGTGTTTAGGCAAGAAAATCAAACAACACAACAGCTCCCTATGCAAATTAAGGTTGAATGCGGTGCCTGGTTTGGGCAGCAGTATCAGGCACTGGGACAATAAAAAAATAACTGCCACTTAGGGCTTTCTTTTCTTTTATTTGTTGTATAATTTTTTTTTTTTTTTTAGTGTAATTTTTTTTCTTTTTTAGAACTTTTGTTCCTACTTTGTAATACTTGACACCTCTGGTGTCCAAAAAATCAATCGAATGTGGAGGTGTGACCTCCAAATTTCTCCCAAAAAAAAAAAAACAAGTACTGTATACTTTAGCTTCTACTCAACCCTTTCTAATCGACATATATACTCATAGTTTCAAATTATTTTTTCTCATTAAAACTTGCTAGAGTAACATGATCCTAATAATATGTCAGATCAAGTCTTGGCACTTTGCTTTCAGACAAGCTCTATGGTCTGCGACTGGTCATGGCGCTTTGTAAATAGCATCTCAGATGTCAACAAACAAAAACACGAACCATCTTTTGTAAATAGGTTTCATAGTTACTATCTTTCTGGGATTGGTTAGTAATTAGCAGTGCACCTATCAGTAAACGGGACCAATTGAGGGCTCCTTAACATATCAATTGCCCATTATTGTGTAATGATTAATTGAAGTACATGATTTATAATACTGGTAAATACTCAGTGATAAAAGTGCCTAGTGGCATAAATACATGGTGCTTACCTAATATTCAATAAATCTATTGGGCAAGCCCTGTTACAAAAGTAAAAATCAATGAGTAAACAATAAAAGCAGAGACAAATTAGCAATAAAACAAAACTAACCATAATATAGAATAGCTTTTGCTAAATAATAAGTATAAACAAAATTCACCTATGTTAATTAACATCAAGCAAAAGAAACAGCCCAAAAACTGATCGTCACGCAACTCCACAAGCCATAACCTGATAACACATTGGTTAAGGGGAAAAACATGAGAAAGAATAAAGAAAACCAGAAATAGAGCCAGTGAGGATCAATCCGGTTTAGGCACAAATATATCAAGTACTGGTATATTCAATCCGGTTTAGGCATACAAACCAGAAATACAGCCAGTTAGGATCGAGATGCACTGAGATTGTAATGTTCTCTTATCACTTATATGTCTTCAATTGTACTGTCCAGGGTAATTGGGGCAGACTGAAAATTCCCTTAATTTATTATCAAGGATAATTGGGGCTTAATTGGTTAAACTGAAACTAATTAGCACAAACAAGTGTTAATTAACACTCAATACTACTGAGCTCCATTTGTGATGATCTCACATTGCAATGTACCAATTAACCCCACTGTTACCCCCAAAAGCCACATAAACAAATTACAATATCAGAAACGAGCACATAACAAAACAAATCAATCTACATACCAGAAATCTCGTATCCTCTCTTCAAATAACAGTAGAACGGAGAATTGAACTGAGAACATTAAGCACACCGAAAGCCAGAAGCGGGCTCAAATCCAGTGATCCAAAAACTGGAGGTATAATATTGCGAAACAAGCTCATATAGGGGTCACACAGGTCTCTCATGGCTGAGAGAGGTTGCCGATCCCATGGTATGTTAGGAAACCAACTGAGCAAAACCCTAACCATCAACACCCCGCTGTAGATTTCCAGCCACTTCGCCATGGTCGAAGCGACAACAGTAAACGGCGTGCTGATAACCTCGCCTCCCGCTCGAGCGAAGAAGAGAGAGGACGTCGAAGCGAAGAGAGGGACAGAGGAGGAGGAGGAGGAGGCCGAGCGGAGACAAGTGGCTAGAGAGCGGGAAAAGGAGAAGACTAAGGATAGTATGGAAGCGATGGTACGAGTGGGGGTGACGAGGAATGGCGGCGGAGGGGAGAGAAGCGAGGCGGAGATAGTAAGAGATGGGCGGGTGGCGGTGGGTTTAAGAGGGAAGGAAACGGAGAGAGAATGTAACTGTCTAGGAGTGGGGTTAGGGTTTTTGCGGAGGAGTAGGTGTGAGGAAGAAGAGGAGGAGAGAAGAGTAGCCATGGCTGTTAGAGGAACTGAGGAAGCGACTAGTGCCAGCGATGGTAACACTGAGAACGAGGGGACGGGATTAATTGTTCACTTAGCATGCTAAATACGTAATTTCATAGTTTTTGAGAAAAATGACGCGACTCCGTCACGGAACGGCACGGTTACGGTACATAACGGCACGGCACGCGTGTCAGTTACATGTCGTGACTCGCGTGTTCCGTATCTGACCATTCGCGTATCGTGCTCATCTTTTGAAACTTTGGCACGGCACGACACGTAATCACGCGAGTCACGTGTAATTAGGACCATTAGATATTGATTTAATGGTGAATTTTGAATAAACTAACCTAAATTATAATTAAATAGTCACGCGAGTCACGTATTGTCACAGCACATTTAGGCACGACGTGACTCATGTGGCGTGACCATTCGCGTGCCGTGACTATCCCTTGATATTTTGGTCATAACACAGCGCGACACGTGAAAAATTAACTTAGTCACAGCACAACACGGGACCATAATCACAGCATGTTAGTCATGACACGAGACGACACGGCATATTTTTTCCACTCTAGATATATATGATATTACCCCAAACAATTAAGTGTAAGCATGAAACAGTATGATGCCCACGAAGAGATGAGAGGTACCTGAGTTTGTACAATACAATGCTGTGAAATTAATAATCTAGCTCTTTGTTCTTGCTGATTTTTATTGGGAGGGAGGAAAAACCCAAAGAGGAAACGATTTACGTGGTTTATTTGGCAATCCCACCATTTACGTGGCATCTTTCTATTTGGCAACGATTATACAAATTAACCAAAAGTACTCCGAATGAATACTTGCAGAGCACATGCTATGTCCCTTCAAGAGAACATTTTTCATGTTCTCATTTACCTAATTAATTACGATATAAAAGATAAGAAAGTTCACAACGACACAACAGTGAAAATACAACAAAGGGTACTGCCAAATAAACCACAGGCAAGTACAGTAAAGTTACCAATCTAGATCAACTCTTAGCAAGCAATATAACTAAGGCTACAAAAATCCCCAACTATGAGCTAAACAACAGAGGATAGTCCAAAGACAACAGATCTCAACGTCAGACATCATCACATAATTAGTCTTATTTCTAACATCATCTAACTTCCCTAATACCCATAGTTTGTGGGATAGCTGGAACCATAAGCACCACTCGGGTCAGCTGCCCCAGTACCAGGTGGTCCCGACCCATATGATGACCCATATGGTGGGTAGGAACCATAAGCTGCATCAGGGGCACTTGAAGGAGCTGCAGCCGGAGGAGCAGCTGGAGCTGCACCTCCTCCAGGTGCAGCAGCCTCTGCCATGAAATTCTGCAACGAATCAACCATTGTTCATTAAGGTTAATTCATAAGGCTCATGGAAAGCAAATACAAAAATAAAGATATTTTCCCACTGAAAACTTGTCCTAATTATATATGATTCCGTTATCTTGAGATGTACAAATTGCTTGATATGGATAATGTGTCACTTAATCCTCTACAGAAATGCATTCTAAAACCCTGAAATCTAATATATACAAGACTACAGATTTAACAATACCATTTAGAATCTATTTTATTCTCCACTTGTTTTATTAAATGTTCTTAGTTTCATTCAAATTCTATGGATTATGTTTCATATCACTTCTAATGGGCACTAGATTGCATACTTCACATGCGCACTAGTAAAAATTCAGGTAAATGTTTGTTAATTACTATACTTGAGTCATAACAGCTCAATATAAATCTCACCTGTACCAATTGCTGAGCAGCTTGAACCTGTGCGGTACTACCTACCATCTCAACAGTCATCTCCCCAGGCACACCTCTCGTCTCTTGCACAGTTACAGTAGCTCCACTTGCTCTGCGAATGTAACTTATATTCGCACCATCAGCTCCGATTACAGCATCCACATAGGAAAGTGGGACTTGCATGTGCTGTGTCACCTGTCAACGAGATAATTAGAAGGTAAACTTAAATGCTAAATATGTATTATACAGTTGTTTAAATTTAATGGGACAAATAATAGTCCCTACTCCCTAGTATACAATCCTTAACCAAAAATCTCCAGCATGTAGACTGGTCAATGCACTCTCATAAAAGGGCACAAAGCACCTAGCGCTCGTGCTTTGAATCCGTGACGTGCCGTGTTGACACGGCCAAAAATTTATCCGTGCCGTATCGTGCCATGTTGCAGTGTCAGAAACAGACACAACACAGATACCGACACGGCACGGACATCCCGTGTTTAGCCATGCCAGGAAGTATACTGGCTAGTTTATTGTTCATTTTTTTGTTACAAGCAGTACCTCCAAGCAATAAGTATTGAGAACTGATGCAAAAGAATTCTAAGTAAAGAAGAAAAGGGATTTATACTGGACAAAGTTCACTTTTTTGTAGGGCTGCTAATTGGACAAGTTTGTCCATGGACAACCGGGCCGAACAAATACTCGACAAAGTTCGGACAGGCTGTGATACAAATGGGCTCAAATATCCAGTTCAGGTTCAATTGAAATTTGAGCAACCGTTCGTTGGATCGATCTCTCACGTACTCACATTCTCTCTCTCTCACTTAGCCGTTCTCTCTCAAACTCACCGGCGATGCCTCTTCTCCATCGCACCGACTCCTCAGGACAATTCGAAGTCGGATCACTTCTTCTCTGTCGTACCGCCTCTTCCTGTGCGGCTGTGGAGGTGAGCCTCTCTCCTTTCTCATCTCTCTAATCCGAAGTCGGGTCACTTCTTCGCTGTTGACCGTCTCTTCCTGTGCGGCTGTGGAGACACACCTCTCTCCTCTCTCCTCTCTCCAATTCGAAGTCGGGTCACTTCTTCGCTGTCGCACCGCCTCTTCCTGTGCAGATGTGGAGGCGTCCCTCTCTCCTCTCTCCTCTCTCCAATTCGAAGTCGGGTCACTTCTTAGCTGTCGCACCGCCTCTTCCTGTGAGGCTGTGAGTCGCCTCTCCTGCTTGAACTAAGTAAGAGCTAACAGTGGATTTTTAAGTTATGGGTTTTCAAGTAGACTCCAATTTAATGAAGAGAAAACCTAAAAATAACTATTATCTCTGTCGCACCGTTCTGTGCGAATTACTATTTACTGCAAATATAATAGTATCCATTTTGTGTCCAAATGAAATAGTAGCAAAATAACTGTTTATATTTAATTGTCTAATTCAAATTACTATTGGGGAATTTTTGGATGTTCAGAGCTCAGACTGGTAGAAGGTTTTCTAAGGGCAGTTTTATGGTACCAGCAGTTCATGTACAAAACTAGCAGAAACTGGAAATTGAAAAAGGTGAAGTTCAAAAATAGATTAGAAATAGTACAAAAATCCTAAAAATGCAAAATCAAATATCAAAATGCTTGGCATGATGTCCTCTATATGCCTGCCAAGTGGCATGGCTCAGTTATTTTTGTATAGTTTTCTAGATTTTCATGAGGGTTCAAAGGTCATTTTGGGGCTGTTTATGTACCAGTCAAGTTCCATGCCCATTCATTATTGTACTAGATGAAACCAAGTTTCTAAGACAACATACTAGTAGATATCGGCCCTATATCATTGTTATCTATTATCTAACATCTTAAAATATCTACTTACTGTTCATATTTTTCTAAGTTCCAATATCATTACCGATACCTATTTGTTCTTTATCGTATTGTTCCATTTATGTTTTACAAGGTAAGCATGCTAATTTCATTCCCAAGTAAGAGATAATATGGTACTTATTGAGCACTGGTACATCTCAATGTTAATACCATTGCAGATATTTGAAGATTTTCAAAGTCATCATAAATATGAATGTTTAATATTTGTACTAGTAATATATGTTTTAAGATTGTGCAACATGCCACTTCCTGTGATTTGGCAAAACAAAAACAAAAAAACATGCCACTTCCTGTGGCAGATAGGTCTTATTACTGGCATTGCTCATTGTGCTATAGCAAAGCTATTTCAGCTACAGGAAAAGTACTCATAGCTCCATACTAGAGTAACATTGTTATTGAAGGGCACAAATGAAATTATTCCGTGCATATTTTGAACTAATTAACCTTTTTAATATGAGGAAATAGGCTTGTTTAAGTAGCTTAATCTAATGCAATTTTTGAATGTGTTGTGCAGATCGGCTGCACATTGGTAGAGACACAGTCATGAAAAAGTTACCTTTTTCTAAATTCCTATATTGGTAGAGAGCAGTATTTTTGTTTGAACTTTGTTGAGGAGTTTAATTTTTTGTGATCAAAGACATTTGTACTTCTATTTTGGGTTTTGTTAGCCGCTTTTACCTTAATCAGTGTTAAATGTTAATCAATTGCTTGAATCAATTTTGAATTTCAATTAGCTGTTATAAAGTGTTGTGAGGAGTTTGATATACACCTTGAGTTATATTTATCTGACATAAAGCAAATTCCTACAAATACATCAATATAACTATATTAAATAATCATGTTTAGAATGACACCTATATTATCTTGAAACAATTATTATAACATTATCTTGAAAATAATGGTCTGGATCTAGATTACAGGTTTTACTAAGTTGTAGGTCATAATTCCACACAATAGTCACATAGATATTTAATTGAACTCATTAAAGCTCATGTGAAGCAGCTGGGAAGCATGCTAAGTATCTTACTATTGATATATACAACATCATATCCCTATTTTAAAATGAAAAATTAAAATTAATCTAAAATGTCCTCTTTTCATTTGTTCCTTTCAATAAATAAAGGACGGTGAGTTTGCTGGAGTGAGAAGATTGAGAAAGAGACAAATGCGAATCAGCGATTAAATATTCTTTGTTGGACAGGGCCCGGAATGAAATGAACAGGGCCGGGCTTCTGGATTAAATGGACAGAAACCGGACATGAAACGGAGAGGGCCCGGGCTTTCCAAACTGAGTTTGGTATGGACAAGGCCTGGACATGTTCAAATTCCTGAACCGGACATGGTTTGGGCCAAAGGCCCGCCCATTAGCACCCCTAATTTATAGATTTCAAACAAAGGGATTAAAATGCTGCTTAAATAGAAAGTTTGTCCAGAGAGAGCAAGAGTAGGGATTCAAGTCTGGAGAAGAATAATTATTCTTAATTTGATTAAATCCACTGACCTGGGTGACAACATGAGGAGGCAGCTGGGCAGTCGACGAGTGGGCCCCAGGTGGAGGAGGTTGCTCACGAGCATATGCAGGTGGTGCATAAGGTGGTGGTTTTTCGTAACGTGGCGGAAGCTCAGGTGGAGGATAGTAGTTATCATGTGCTGGTGGCGGGGGCATGTAGTGGTGGGGACCACCACCATAGCCAGGGCCACTGGCAGAGTAAGGAGGAGGATAGTTCTGAGGAGGGGGACCCCATTGCTGCTGAGCTGGCATCTGTGGTTCCCTCTGTATGTTCTGCTGTTGCTGCATCTGCATAGCAAGAGCACCAATTTAAATATTTTATGAACTGTAAGCCTCGAATTATTTATATTTTCTTGTTTGGTAAAAGCTTCATCATTTTATCAGAATCCTATTTATACATTGCAGTACTAGTACTACAGCTGAATAACAGATTAGTTCTGATTCCAATGCTGAGCCCTGCTTAAAAAAAGAATAAAACAGTGGCACAAAAAATAAAAGCAAAACAGTGTACATACTTGTGCTTCAAATAAAGGAATGACTGTGCGATCCACAAGAAATTTTCTCAAGTAAGATGCAATCAGTTCCAAAGCCTTGTGCATTGCCGCTGGTTCTCCTTGAATTTCTACTATTCTGTCATCGTACAAAGCAACAGGCGGTACATTTTCTACAAAAAAATATATATATAACATTGTGACAGTTGAAAAACTCAAACAAAATGCTGGAATCAAGTATCATACAATAAACAAACAAGTAGTGTCTTGTAACTGCACAGTATTAGAAAATTCTGGATAGATGGCCTCATTTGAGGTTATTGTCTTTATTCGTCCACCTGAGATGCCAAGATCAGCAATTTGGGATGTGGTAAAACCAGTAATAACTGGTGCCAGTAGGTAGTACAGCAGCCAGTATTGTCATGGATACAATGGAAGGTATAAGGTTATCTGCACCAGCATATGTAACCTTGCTTATGAATAAAGTAAGAACAATAGCATAACGGGTCACCCTAGTACAAGGTAAAATAAGTATAAAGCCCCAACATTTTTAATATTTTACGAAAACAAAATTGACTTACCACTAACACGAACTGTTGCATTAGAGCCTTCCTGTATTATTTTTATGGTGCCACCTTGCTTGCCTATGATGGTAGCAGCTTGCACACCTGGCACCAGCAGACGTGTTGGTCCCACACCACCAGCACTAGGTGCAGACTGCTCCTCAGACTCGTCATCTAAACCATCAACTACACGTTTGTGAACCCTGAACAAAGCCTCCATGGCAGGAGAAACTGGCAAATCTAGCTCCTCCTTAGCCGAAACAAGTACCTTTGCAAATGCAATGAAAATCAGTTATCATTTTAAAAACTGAATTTCCAAAATAACCTTGAGAAGCATCATCAATGATTAGCATTTTATATCCAAGAAATGCTGCAGGAAAAAACGTTGTGAAAAAAAACAGCAGCTAAATAACCTCTATCAAATTCTTTAATCTATCTAATACGACGTCAAGCAATAAGCAGATGAATTGATTAGAAAATAATTACCGTGTCTTTAAATTTGTATGGGCATATAGGCAAGGATTACAGTGACAACCATGTATATAAATCTTCATGATGTAAAATAAAAGGCATTGTATTATGTGCTATTAAATTCATCTGCTAAGAACAAAACATCCCACTAGAATACCAAATTACATTAAGTACATAAAGAGGAATTTTCATATCGGTCATAGAAAGATTGTTTTAGGTGGATAACTAGGTCACTTGAGAGGTTCACAGGGAAAAGATATGTGAATACAAGTAAAAATCACAAAGTTAAATTCTCCTTAGCTTAATAGTTTTCAGTTCTTTATTTCAGAATATTTACAAATAGTTAACTTATTTAATAATAAAATTGACTATGTTCCATGTTTTAAATTATTTTCTTTTAATTTCTGTGGCACATGTCCGTTAATGACAGCTTTTACATTGACAACTTATTGCAATTGCATGTGTACAAACTATTACTTTCATAATATTTAACATTTCCAGATAATCTTGGAAAAATGTCAAATTTAATCTGTCAAGCAAGATTATCGGATTTACCAGCTGAGGTAGCTTCTTTTCAAGGCAAGACCCTGGTCCCACATAATAGGAAGGACTTGAATCTCTTTTCTTCTAAAGAGTTTCATTTCTTGCCTTACACAACTGCAGACAGAACCTGCAAGCATTCACCTAGTTATAGTGAAATAGTAGATGGCTAAAGTGCCTTTAACCACTTTTTTCATTGTTTTTAATTCATAATATAATATTTCTCTTATGTTTGATAGTTCTATCTGCATATATCTTAAACATTTAATAAATTTCAGTAGTTCTTCGACCATGTTTAAGAAAAATCTTAGCATCACCATTTCAGAATACAATTTTGTAAGTTTAGAAGCTCCTGTTGCTATAGAAATGCCATAGGGCAAAATATCAATCAAAACCATTCCATGAGACGAACTTGTGCTGCTTTGGCATTTTTGTATTTTGTTTGTCAAAATTTCTTTAGCAATTCATCCTTCAAAGCTTTAGTGAACTAAAGACTAGATTTATGTTATATCCACATGCTTGACAGATTTGTATAGTATCACTAAAAAACGGACATGTTAAATTAGCCAACTTATAACTATTAATTGAAAAATTTCCTTATCATTGTCTTTCTGTGTAGGTTTCTCAAATCATAGTTCAAAATTCACATTTTAGGTACCAATAAACTTGGTTTACAAATCGATGAGGAAGGATGTGGTTTACAGCAAGCACTCAGTTCCCAAATGTATAACCATAAAAAACCTAAGAGTTTTCGATTAGAATCCCTGCATCATAATAGATTTGGGAGCCCACATAGTAATAATTAGAACTCAGAAGCAACAAATTTATTGGTTTGATTTCCCTTTATTGTTCTTTCAATTTTGTTCATTGTGATTAAACTATCTCAAAGTTCTTTCAATTTCAAAGTTTTAGCTTTATTAGCTCTTATGGTCACAGATTTTATACTAATTCTTTGATTATTTAACATATGAACTACTGCAAGAATACCAAGAACCAAAAAAATTTAACGAATTTGATGTTTCAATCTTTTATAACCCTTATTTACAACCAAATCAAGATGCGTACCACTCTTTCCTGCACACCAGGTGGCGAGTTGAGAACCCTAATCCTGGCCTTTGTCTCCTCTGACATCTTTTTAATAATATCTCCTTTGTGCCCAATAACAGCGCCTACTTTCTGAACTGGTACGAGCATTCGAAATGCATTTTCACCTGGCCAACCTGGCCACCTCTTCTCCTCTACCTTCTCTTGCAAATTATAACTATCAGCTCCAATTTGTGCAGCATTCTCACCATTGTTCTCTCCATTTCCAGTCTCTCCATCATTCTCTTGCTCAGTTTTCACTTCTACTTGCTCTTCTACGAGCTCATGTGAATCCCCATTTTGTCCTGGGGATTCTTCTTCTTCTTCTTCTTCCTGGAAATTCTCTTGCCCCTCAAAATTACCCTCGTGTCCCTCATAATTTTCCTGCTCCTCAAAGTTTTCTTGCTCCTCATAGTTCTCCCCCGGTTGATCCATTGTACCTGTACATTCAGTTTATTTTATTTTTTAAAAAAATGCTGTATTAGATACACGCCATATGATTTATAAATTCGAGATATAAAAAGTACAAATCTATTTTATGAACAACAGCACGCAGTAAATCAGATCAAATCTTGCAATTTAATGAATCTCAGAAAGAATCGACCGCTTCACACATATAGATATCCTTAAGAGAAAGAGAGAGAGAGAGAGAGAGAGAGAGCAAGAGCGAGTTATCTTGAGAGATTGAGTTGTACCTTTAAAGAGAGATCGGTATAGAATATCGCACGAGGTGGAGAGCAAACGAGAGCTGACAGAGAACGCTAGGGTTTCTGATTCCAATCGGGGAGAGGGGTACGGAGGGAAAAAAAATAAACGGGATTAGAGAGAGACAAAAAGGCAGGCTAGAATAGATAGGGTTTTTGAATTGGCCCCGACGAAAGGAGATAAGGATTGGTAGAATCGCGTAGAAAAAAGAAGTCGGGTGAGCACCCGAACCAGCATTGTACTCGGTACTCTTGGTTGGACGAATCGGTACTACCGATTTTAGAAACGAATCCATCTTGAGGCCGCTAATGAATCGTGGTCGAACCCGACTCGACGAGGGCTCGGGGGCTGTGCCGCTTTGGTTACTGTTCAAATGGAACAGGTGACACGATTTTAATACGTGTTTGGTATATAATTTATTTAAAATTAAGGTGAAAATTCTTAATTTAATTTCAAACTTAAAAATC
Organism: Carex littledalei; assembly: GCA_011114355.1. NCBI lineage: Eukaryota > Viridiplantae > Streptophyta > Magnoliopsida > Poales > Cyperaceae > Carex > Carex littledalei. Next base: position 14,332,589 of record CM022089.1, on the reverse strand, counting down.
TAATGTGCGTTGCAGTATACTTAAAATTTCAACAATCCGAAATTAATATTACTTGCATTCTTATCTCTATTTTCAAAGTTCAAACAGTCGATTTGAACCATTCAACATGATTTTCATATTAAAGTGTGCTTGGTGAGAAATTTTTTATATTTTTTGGAATTTATTTACTATTTTTTAGATAAGTACAAAATCATTATTTCAGATGATTATGAACCATCTAAAACAGTGATTTTGTACCTATTTAAAAAAATAGTAAATTTTTTTTTTTCAAAAAATATAAAATTTGGTCTCCAAGCACACTTTAATATGGAGATCATGTTGAGCGGTTCAGATCAACTGTTCGGACTTTGAAAACAAAGATAAAGATGCAGAACATGATTGGAGCACAAAACCAATGATACATTTTAACCCTACTCTCAAAAAATATTTAAATTACATACATACAATTAAATTGTTACACTATTTATATGTTAAATATATTTACAGTTACTTTTCAAGTGTTAGTTTTTATTTTCTAATAATCGAATGTTAAATTTGTCAAAATAACCATTGTGAAGTGACCTCTTCTCAACACTTAAATATTCTAAAAAACTAAGAATAAAAGAAAACTATTGATCTTTTGTTCTTGACAAATGATGGGTGCACACCGAAATTTTTGCCATCTCTCTTGTGTTTGCTGGGCTGATTGGTTGAGGTTGAGTGTTCTGAGTGCTGGTACCGGTACCGGTACGTTGTTTTAAGTTTCAAGGGGCAAATAAATGCCAAGTGAAGCAGGAGGCATAATCAATTAAATTTTCATGACATTGTAAATTAACCTTGATGTCAGATGGGTTAAAGTGCAAATAATAGGCTCGAAAATTATAAAAAGAAACCTTTAATTGGGCCTTGATCCGATTGGGCTCTTGGAAATAAAAGGAAGCTGGTTCGCAGTTCATCTGTGAGCCCAGATAAGGAAATTGGTTAAGTGAATCGGGCTGGGTTTTTTTTTATGTGGATGATATTATTGTTACCAGCTCTCATTCTACTCTCGTTTCGGATCTTATTACCACTCTTCATACCCGGTTTGCCATTAAAGACTTAGGAGAGCTCCACTACTTTTTGGGTATCGAGGTCACTAACTCCTCTCTTGGCATTCATCTTTCTCAAGCCAAATATATCCGAGACCTTCTCTCTCGTGCCAACATGCTTCTTTGCAAACCTAGCCCTTCTCCTACTGTGCCCAACACATCTCTCTCTAAATTTGATGGTGATCCGTTAGATGACCCTCATCTCTACCGCACGATCGTTGGTGCCTTGCAATATGCTACGATTACTCGACCCGACATAGCTTTTGCGGTCAACAAAGTTTCGCAATTCATGCACAATTCCTCAACTACTCATTGGGCCTCCGTAAAAAGGATCTTGCGCTACTTGGCTGGTTCTCCCTCTCATGGCATCTTGCTTAAACCGGCCTCTACATTTGACATCAATGTCTATTGCGATGCGGATTGGGCCGGATGCCCGGACGATCGCAAGTCAACCTCCATCTTTTGCATTTTCTTGGGACCCAATATCATATCTTGGAGTTCCAAAAAGCAACCAACGGTTGCTCGCTCGAGTACCGAATCGGAATATCGTAGCCTTGCCTTTGCAAGTGCGGAATTGATATGGTTACAACTTCTTCTTGCCGAATTACATGTTCATCTCGAGTCACCACCCACTATTTGGTGCGACAATGTTGGAGCCACCTTTCTTGCTTCCAATTCGGCATTTCATGCTCGCACTAAACATGTGGAAATCGACTTCCACTTCATCCGCGAAAGGGTTCTCAACAGATCATTGATCATCAGGTTTATTTCCTCTCATGACCAAATTGTGGATATTTTAACCAAGGGTCTTACTGCTCCACGCTTTCTGTTTTTGCGCTCCAAGCTCACTGTGACCACAGTCCCATTGGCTTGCGGGGGGGCTGATAAGCAAGTACTGGACAGCTCCAGTTCTTCACCAAATGGATAGCTCAATTCCTCTCCTGTGCACATACAAACAGAATTTGTTGATGAAGATATTCTTCTCAGAAACACCTCATGAGGCGTGTGACTCCAATTAGAGTTAACATATGTAATCAGGGGCAAATTAGTCATCACAGATTGTAACTAGGGTTAGACAAATTTATCTCTATATATACATGTAACTGTGAAACACAAATTCAAGATGAAATAAAACATTTTCAAATCTGCTATCTTCTTCTTCTATAAAGTTTTCAGTAGTCTTCTAGGTTGTCATGAGAATTAGAAATTCGTATCTAGAAAATAGAGGAGTTAAATGAGGGTGTTAAATGTTATTTAGTGAGAGGAAAGTGTGTAGAAGGTTTCCGTAAGTCTATATAACATGTAAGGTGTCATTTCAATGTAGGTGTGTGAGAAAATATCAATATAATATGAAAATTTTTGCTACTCTTCTTCTCTCTTCTCTTTCTTTCTTCCACTAAAATACTAAACAAAATAACATAGGCCTTAATTTGGCCAACATAAGTGGTATCAGGAGCCCCTTCATCGATCTCTAAAGGTTTCCGCGATGGGTCGAAACAGACATGGGGGGCTTCGATAACCCAGGTACAACAGTTTTTAACCCAGGCGCTCTGATAATGGTCTCTAAATCAACTACACAGGAAAACATTTCTTTTGGGTGGAAGGATTTTTATTATTTAATGAAGGGTAAAACAGGTAATTTATAAATTTAAAATGAGTTTTTATAGAAAAATCAAATAATTGAGTAAATTTGTGAGTTTTTGAACTTTGGAAGGGTAAATATGATATTATGAATTTTTGAGGGGGAAATATGTAATTTTAAGATTTTTGAGGGGTATACCCCTATTAATTATTAGAGCATCTACAACGGTGATTTCTTTTAAATTGCTAATCTAATGTGTTAATTGATAATATAATTATTGCTGAGATGTACCACAGTTTTTAAATTAGCAAGTTTGCTTTTAAAAACAACTCTAATTAAATTTCTGGGATGGAGTGATTTAGAAATTATGAATCCCTTTAATTGCTAAACTCATTAATGTGGTCTAAATTAATTGCTAAACGTTTGCTGGAATGGAGATGCTCCTAGTGTGGAGAGTATCAACGTTGTTGCTAAGCACGAGGATAGAACCTCGGAGTTAACTTTTCCCGAGCACCTACGCAGCTACGCTTGGATTAGCTATCATTTTTTTGCCACCCATTTAATGTTATAAACCAGATTCTACTATTCTAGTAGTGATGATAAGGCTGGGGTGACTAATTTTATGGAGTCCCCATTCAATTGATACGACGTAATAAATTAATAATGAACAAAAAGATTATTGAAAAGTGCAGTTATAGATTTTTTTTAGCAAAAGGAAAAAAAAAAAAATCAAATATCCACTTAGAGTGAAAAAAACCAATTCCTTTATCACAACAATTAAATTAATTTAACAATGAAATATGAAGTACTCACCGGTAAAGCTTGTCGGAAACAATAGCTTTGGTCTGAAATTTGGGGGCCTTGATGTCACCACTGAGTTCAAGAGGAACCCTAGACCCTAAAAACCGTTGCTGCCACGTTCTGTTAGAAACTACCACATCAGATTAGAAACTTTAATAGTATCAGAAATGTAGATGCTTTCACTGAGTGCACATCTACCTCCCACACCTCCTTCAACACCGTGAGCGCGCACTGAGCTGAACTATGACACCAACAATGATGAACAAGACAAAGCTGGACATCTTACAGGAAGCCATTTTTGCTTTTATCTCACTATTAATTTTCAATTTCCAACTTGGTTTGTCAAATGCACATTGATCTCTCCTTATATAGACAAATTAAGTCAGTGTTTTGACATATTGGCGTGCTTCCAACATTCATTTTTAGTTGTATTATTCTTTAATTATTGTATGAGTCGCATCATATATATTATATATGCAAATTGTTGATTCGGATCAGGTAAATTAAATGAATTATGCAACCCCTAAATTATACATATGTATAGTAAATTTTAAAATGAGAACCTCGCTCTCTTTTGCAGCAATAACCAAAAAAAATAATAAAATTCAATCAGAGACACCCAATGATATATCCTTTTCTTTTTCGAATGAAGGAAGGCCATTGCCATCATGCTTGCTTGGTATTAATCAGTCTAGCATTTTCTTTTTATTGATATTTGGTCCTTCTGTAACAAGGTTCTAAATAGCGATTATAGCGGCATAGCGGGGAGATAAAAGAAAAATATTGCGAATAGCGTAGCTATAGCAGAAGCTATCATACATAGCTTTTTTTTTTGCTTTTCAAAATTTATATTCTATATTTCTACTAATTATCAACATGATCAATATTGAAAAAAATTGAAGTAACAACTAAATGACAACTAATTTAAGTCTATATTTTTTTCAATCATGTAAAATAAGAAGGAAAAAAAGGATCTACAAGGTAACATTATTTAATAGTTCATACTTCATAGTATTGCAAAATATAATAGATGAAGAGCAATTAATTTTACAAGGAAATGAAGTCAGTATATCTATTTGAACATTTTAAATATTATAATAATCAAAATCAGCTTTCAATTGAAACAAACAACAATAATTAAACAAGTAGATACTATACGAAGATCAAGCAAAAGAAAGAATTAATATTTGAATATTTTCCAATATAGAATGAGAGACTAAATCACAAATAGGAACATAAGCACATAGTTCGATTTAGCATACTTATCATAGCAGACCATGTAGCATCAGAAATATGAATAGAAGCAAAGAAGCCCATGTAAATCGCAAAAAAAGCTCATGTAGCATAGCGGTAGAATAGCGCGTAGCGGTAATAGCGGTCAGCTATTACAACTATAGCGGTCGTAGCTGAATTAGCGCACTTTTATCTCATAGCTTAGCTTTTATGGTCCGAAAAAGCTATAACTAGCTATTTAGAACACTGTTCTATAATCACTTGCTTCGTGTATCGTATTCCATAATGAAAAGGTTAATATCTTTGCAAATCTGTTAAAACATTAATAAAATAAAAATTCTGAATTGAAGAATGCGTGAATTTCGCCATGACGATTCAATATTGTGATTATACAAATATCATCTCAGAAGAAAAAAGAAAGATGCCATGACGATTCAATATGCTTTGCATTAAAATAGTTCACTGAAGCTTGGATGTCCCTTTAATTCGATCATTCTAATTTTATCATCTTTTGAAATACTCTTTTTGTAAGAAAATATATATATAATTCATCTCAAAATGAAAACAAAGAAAAAGAAGGAGATCATTCTGATTTTCTCGTGGCAAATTTAACATATTTTGTGCCGCACGTCACGAGGCAACTTTAAAGGGATCAGTTGACAGTTTTTTTATTTTGACAATTTTAATAATTTTTTAAAAATAAAATTAATTTTAAAGACTAATATTATAACATGATTCATATAATTCACATATTATGCCTAAGAAAATAATGAGATTTGATGTTTCATCAGACATCAAGTAACTTAAAATTTCAACGATCCAAAACTAATGTTACTTGATGCACGATCAAATATTAGATCGATAAAGTAATCAAGTTATTTTGAAGATCAATTACAGTACGTCGAGCTGAAACGTTTAGTATTATTAAATTGAAATTTCTGAAATATTTGGGAACCTATACATGAAATCCTGAAAATCAGAAATTATCACACCAATCCAATGTGTGATCATCCTAACGCATGGAAATTATCTGTTACTGTCCAAAACAGAAATGTCGTGTTTTTCAATAAATACCCAATTATTTTCTAAGTATCTTTCTTCGAATTTATTCTAGTGACAATTTGGCTAGTGTAAGAGCTAACACCTTGACCCCATTAGAGATATCTTCTATTGATGCATACTCTTCAGGCTTGTGGCTATACCCTACAAATTTATTAATGGTCAAAATTTAGATTATTATATTTGTAAATTTCTATGTCCAATGAATACTTGCTATAGCATACCTTTGTAACAAGGGATGAATATCATGCCCATAGGTGATATCCTGAAATGTTTCAGTTCACTTAGTTTAGCTTATTTATGGAAGTAAAACTGAAGGTAGGATACCTAAATCAAAGACTAAAATTGTAATATGTTCGCTATAGTTTAGATCATTTGTACATCAAATTTGACACAATTTGATAATTGTTTGATCACCCATCAAGTCCCGATAGAACTGAACCAATAGAATTTAAATTAAACCACTCAATTTTGTATATTTCCTGGCGCTATTTGAACATTATGTAATTTTACCTTTCTTGTTTGATAATTGTTTGATCAGCTATCACTGTTGTCCCAAACAATAAAGCTTTATGTTATTATTTTTCAACATAAAACTTCCCCCTTCTTCATTTGGTCAGTCTTGGTTGAGACGAAACATGAATTGCCAACCTTTTACTAGCTTAACTAACACAGTACCAACCATTCATGATAATTAAGCAAGCAATTCAATAAAACAAAATAAGGTATATTCAGTTATTGGTCCTTAAAAGTTTCCAAATGAATCCTGTTCCTACACTTCCATTTGCCCCGAATTAGTCCTCGAACTTCTAAAAAAAGAACTAAGTTGGTTCTGTCAGCTCAATTAACTAACACCTTTACTTTTTCTGACACGGCCCCTCTAGCTCACCACATTAGCCTTCCATGTGTATTTTTTCTTTTTGGTAATAGAAGTTGAAGACAAAAGTTACGGGCTGAGGAGAAGCAATTTTTATTATGCTTGGAGTACACAGAACTTGGTTCATAGTTAGAGAAAGGCTGAGTTTGGTGTAACATGCTGATGTCACGACCCACAAAGACCATGCCAGCAAAATTAACAGCATTAGTTAGTCAACCTTATAGGACTAAGTGAGTTAGTTTCTGAAAATTTGGAAACAATTTCATGCATATCACAGTTCAAGGACCAATTCTGAAATACCCTCGTCCCCAAAGAAAAAGACAAAGGAAGGAATTGTAAATTTCATACCTGGCCATGAAGAGGGAATCATGATAAGCTCTACTGATCATGAACTTATGACTCAAATTCAACTGCTCAGTTGAAAATTTCATAGAATCAATCACAGATTTGTCAGACAGAGCTGGTGGGTCCTGGTTGATTATTTTAAACTCTGATAGCTTGACTTGGCGATTTTGTGAAATATTAATGGCTGTTTTATGAACTTTTTCAATCACACCATTCCGCCTATTCTCATCAATATCTCTTATATCTGGAGGAACATTTGATTAGCATATCAAGTTCAAGAAAATCTGTGGCACAATCATATACTATTGAAATTTTTTTTTACCAATTTCTATGTGGGATTTGCTTGGGATGCTATTGATAGCACCAGGGTGTAGCTCCAAAATTCCTTTAGAAAGTTAACACGTGTTAGTGAAGAGAAATACAAGTAATGAAATCCAATGATGCCGAACTATTTGGCCTATCTTATTAAGTGACCTAGGGCAATAACATAAATGAACATACCAACAGTGCCTACAGTATCAATAGACCCTGATTCCAAAACATGTCTCTCTACTGCTAACGCTAGCTCTGCTGCAGCTAATCCTGCATCATTTCTGTAATGATTCATAACCAAAATTTATCATTTTTGTTATATTTTTTGGTTGTTTGTTAAGGCTTTAGGCTCAAACAAAAAAAAATAAAAATAATCAAGCTGTAATTGGTCTATTTCTCACTAGCAAGGTTTTTTTTTTTATAGAAATCAGGTGAAAACATGGAGAAATAAAATGAATATGTTGTTATGAGTATGAAGTGATAGGTATTAAAACCATACTCTGCAGGGGAACTAGAAAATTTTGATTGGGGGGGGGGGGGGGGGGGGGGGGCGCTGAAAATGCACAGAATGTGGTAAGTGGGATTCCACAACCACAAAGTGGAGTTCTAACCACTAGGCTACAAGTAAACATTTGACATTTTATGAAGGGGCTGGACCATAAAAAAACTTTTAGAAAAATAAAATTCAATTAAATTTCAATATACATAATTAAAATTTTAAAATCATAGGGGTGGCTAAGCACCCCCTATGAATGAATGTAGATCCGCCCCTAATACTCTGATAGTTCTAGGTAAAGGTAATTATAGAACTAAAACTGAACCAAAATAGAGATGAGTGAATGTCTATTTAAAAAAGTGAACCTGTTTGGCATGAGAACAGCCCCAGCATGACCTCCATTCCCTTCGAACTCTACTTTGATACTTGCCGGTGCAGCTATTGCAGTAACTATGCCGATTGACAAACCTAATATCACATAAAACAAATATTCAAATCTACTATTACGAGAAATGTATGATTTTTAGAAAAATAATATAAAGCACAATTTCTTAGTTAGCCAACCAAATCACAAAAGATCAAACACATTTAAATATGTGAAATAAACATCATCCCTCCTTTTTTTGTGGAATCTTTATATGAATTAAGCAAATGATGAAAAAACGAATGTACATATGGAAATAGGATCTATTTTAAAGCTTTATAATGCTTCCTGAGATCACATGATATTTTCAGCTTTTAAGGGGCACGAATTAAATGTTCCATACAAAGTATTATTGTTTTACTAATTGTTTCATTTTGTTTAAATTTTTTACATAACAAGTAAAAAGAAATTTTGAGACGATGTGCATGGTAATACCTTTGTGATTTGAGATGCCGAACAAGAGAGTATATGATGTTTTTAGGCTTTCTAGGGGCAGGAATGAAATATTTACCTTCCTCCTCTAGTAAGGGACCCTGCTCTATATGCAATTCAACAAAAGCAGCGTAGCTTCCTTCTGCTAAAACCATTTTGGATAAGTCATCTGGACTGAGATTGTAACCGGCAGATTTAGCAGCATCAAAAAATGAAATGTTTTGAGCATCTGCTGCTAATTTCAGGGTATTGACTAAGGCTTCACTCCCTGCCAATAACCGGCTGCACATGTTTAAAAAAAAAATGTAAAGAGGACTATTGCAAGTACCAAACTGCGGTTTTATTTGACTGATGATATTGCAAAATTTGCAATCAAGACGAGCAGTGTTAATTTTTCCACAATCAGTGCTCACCATAATCAAATTTTACCTTAAATTTGCCCGTACCTGTGTTAATTTAAAGCAAGCTCGGATTTATTCAACCGCGTAATTAAAAGAAACTAAACATAAGATTGAGAAGCTCACTATTTTTCTGTCTAATGTAAGTAGCTTGTACCTTCCCAAACAGCTGATACCAAAACGAGTTGGCTCCTCAGATGTAAACATGATAACCTCCAATGGCCTTTTGGGCTGAAAACCAGACCTTCATAAAAATAAATAAATAAACACGTAAATAAAAACTTTAGCATAATCTATTAGATGAACAATACAAAGTTTTAGGCTATACTTTTGCCTAAATTATACAGCCATTCTAACCTTCTGAGCACATTGATTGCTTCAAGGGCGCCCAATACACCTACTACACCATCATATTTTCCAGAAAATGGTATTGCATCTATGTGAGAACCTGTTGCAACAGCTGGAAGCCCTTTTTCAGAACCATCCCTGGAAAAAGAACAAATTGATTTTACAGTAAGGTAAAGTAAGTTAGTAAGAAGATAATCAAGCTCACGAGGATTGCTGTTTCGATGTTTGATACTGGTACGGGTATTAGTGCAGGTACTTATACAGAGAGAAAGCAATACCAAAGCTTCAACAATGGATATTCCCTCGTTTAACCTCTAGAACCAATTAAGTACAAGTAATTGTACCAGTCAAAAGTGGTTCAGCTCAACAATGTATTGTTATTATTAAACTCACCATCGACCATAAATGTTACCCACAGCATCCTCTCGAACCGAGAGACCCACTTGCTCCATAATTCCTTTTATGAACCTATAAAGGCACACGAAGCAAATAAAGTTCATTTAATTTAGCACAACGACCACTAGTTGTAAATGATTTTATTTCAAGAGAACAATCTACAATTATGATTTTGTATATGACATATACCTTCGAGCTAGATTATCCTTCTCGCTATACAAAATTCTCGTAACAGCCGGGGCTGGAGAATCAGAAAGCGTCGATAGCTCATCAATCTGAGAAATACCTCAAATTAGCTTAAGCTCGCAACATTAAGTACCCGATAATTCACAATAAAAGCAATTGATTACGACTCTTGCCTGGCTTTGTAGCTTCTCTGATTCGACAGAGAATGAATTCAGAGAGAAGGAGAGAATTGAGTGGTGAGAATCGGTGGGGTATCCAGAGAATTCCTCCATTGTTTTCGTCGTCGTGTCTTCATTGGTCGCCGCTGAGATTGAGTAGAAGAGAGAGATGAGAAGCAAGGTGAGGAGCGAAGTGGAGAGAAGCTTTGCTGCCATTTTTGCTAATAATTTTGATCGATTTTAGGCTTTTAGCTGAAATGCTGAATGTAATTTGGCTCCTGCCACTCTTTCAGTGAGGAAATTCGCATCCTCTGAGATACCTCATATTTTGCGTTACTTTTTGGAAACTCTCCACCGTTCAAATACGTTCTGCACGAATCTCAAAGCTCAAATAATACTGGACATGTCGGTCACGCAAAATATGAGATATCTCAGAGGATACGCACTCTTCAGTGAGACCCGTGGGGAGCTATAACACTATACAATTTACTCTGAAAATATTTAAGGATTGTATCACAAGTTCGGTGATTCAGTCATTTGCTCGAATAGTATTCTAGAGAAGTTCCATGCAGGGGATTTGGAGTTTACAAATACTATTATAATACGCCAGGGTATATTGGTCGCACTCGCACACCATTTATTTTTCTTGGAACACTCCTGCCAAACTTTTTGGACAAAATTGCCCTTGCAAAGCTATTTGATAACCAGAGAATGAGATAACATAAATATATTTTCCTAGAGGAGGGTTCCAATGCCTCCATCATGTCTCCATTTTTAAAACTTTAATAACTCAAAATTTAAAACTTAAAAGTCAAAATAAAACCGTTGGATATGATCTACATCATTTTATTTATGTGCTCATAAAAAAATATCACATTTTGATTTTGTTTTTATGTGAATTAATAAGTTGAAAAATCAACGTCTAGAAATTATCCACATTAGTACGTTTTTTACAAGCTCTTGATGACAACCAAAACAAAATTGAAATGTCATAATTTTTTACACGTGCATAGATAAAATGATGTAGATCATATCCAACGGTTTTATTTTGACTTTTGACTTTTAAGTTTTAAATTTTGAGTTATTAAAGTTTTAAAAAATGGAGGCATGATGGAGGCATGAAAAATTGAGGCGTTTGAACCCTCCTCATTTTCCTAATGGCGCAATGTGAAAATAAATAACATATCAATTGGTCCAAAAAAAAACAAGCGAGGATTATGAATCTTTCAATTTTGCCATTGAGATTGGTTTTAGTATTAATGTCATAAGCAACTCCAAAAAAAATACAATTTTCATTATAATGAGATAAAAGTATGAAAGAATTATATACACGCAAATAAAAGAAATAGAAGACACCGTTATAAAAACGACAATCCATTATTAGTTGAATACTTGATACTAAAGGAGGTAAAAGATATAAACAATAGCAGGGGCGGAACTAGAAATTTTTGATAGGACTGGCTAAAAATTAAAATGTGTGGTTAGTGAGATTTGAACTCAAGACATCTCAACCACAAAATAAAGCTTTAACCACTAGATCAAAACTAAACATTTGTCATTTATTGAGAATGACTAAAGTATATAAAAACTTTAAAAAATGATAAAATTTAATTAAATTTTTATATGTATAATTAAAATTTTGAAATCATTAGAGTGACTTAGCCACCTTTAGCTAAATCTTAAATTCGTCCTTGAACAACAGAAATAGTTAGAATCATGCATGAAAATCTATTTTAATATTGAAGAATATTAGAGAGCACAGAGGGCTCGAATTACTATGAATTGACAGCACAAGGTTAATTTTGTCATAAATAAATTATTGAGCTGTTCGGAGAATAGAATAATTTAAGCTGCTCAAAGCACACATGTTAATGACGTGTATATAGTTAGGTACGGACTAAAGAAACAAGGTCCCAATTTTGGCTTCTTCTGTTTTGAAATATGATAAAATAAAACTGCATTATGTCCTTGGAAAAGTTCATTTTTCTGTAAAATTAAAATACACGAGACCATGCTTTGTTTCTTTAGTTTACAATAATTAAAATCTTTTTACTTATTTTTGAAAATATTTTTTATTGTTTTCTGAATTCTTATTTTTTTTCTTACTTGAACTAACTTAAAATAAAAAAAATATTTAAACATAGCGACTAAATTCGAAAAATATTTCCCTGTACTTTAAAACTAAAGGATGTAAAAGTTAATTAAGCTGTCAAGTGTGAATTAGATATATAGGCCAGCCTAACAAGTCGGCCTAAGTTTATTTTACATCTTCAAATTTAAATCACCTAAATATATAAGTGGTTTAACTTTTATTCAATTACGTGTCATGTGAAATCTATGACCGTTGTTAATTTAATTCATGAATTAATTTTAAACCTCAATTAAATATAACTAATTTAAACCTGCCTAACTTGAAATAATTAAATTAGATCGTTTAACTTTATATCTCAATCAAACATCACTGAGAGAGTAATAATTAACAATATAATAATATTATGCCGAATGCAATAATATTTTGGGAGAATTTCATATATGTTACTCAATAACTATGAAATTATATATTTACCACTTTAAATTTTATAATTACGTATTTACCATCCTAAATTCTAATAACTAACATGTTTATCCAATATAATTTAAATATACTCAAAAATAAAATTAATTATGCTTAAGAATTTAAAAAGTACAATTAATAAAAATGATTAATTAAAAATGGACTCGTTCTCCCTTTACCCACTCTTACAATGGATAACAACATTAAGCTGTATTTCTCCGGCCGGCCACCCTGACGTGTCCGCTACCACTATCTCATTCGAGTCCAATTGCAACGTCAGCCTTGGCCACGCCTTTTCCTACAAACCCGCAGAAGCAACCGCTAACATTCCTGTTGTCATAAGTTGGTTGTAATAATGGAGTAGCGAGTCATGCAAGAGACAGTGGAAGACAAGAGTCCAATCCGAATGCCGAGAATCCTCAAGTAATTGTAACTTTTAGAATCTTAAGCATAATTAATTGAGTGTTAGATATATTTAATATATATTTAAATTATTTTGGATAAATATGTGAGTTATTAAAATTTAAAATGATAAATACGTAATTGTATATATAGAATTTGAAGTGGTAAATAAATATTTTTAGCTCGAGATGTTTTTGGACTTTTGTGGCGATATATATATATATATGAGAGGAATAACAGGCTAGAACTTGAGAAAATATTTTCGTTCCATTAATATTTATTTACAATTACCGAACGTTAATTATATTATCTTACATTCTTGCCAGTTGTCTATCACACCACTTTCTAACAATATTATTATTCGAGTTATCATAAAAAAATAATAATGTTGGTAAGAAGTCAGACTTTTGAACTATGAGGGTCAAATATATATGGGATCAATCATATAAAAATTTTCTATGGAGAATGCATGAGAATTATTTTTATAATATCAAGCTATTTTACTCTAAATTATATAGAAAATCATACTTAATTAAATACAAAAATATTTAAAAAAAATGAGAATTAATTGACTGAAATGTTGGGTTCATGAACACCTCATGGAATGAAATAATATCCGAAAGCTATACCTATAGTAATGGAATAAAATACGAAGACATTGACTAATTGACTCTTATGCCATAGAATAAATTTGGCAAGCCATAAAAATGAAAATAAAGTGGTATTTTTTTTTATCTCTTGTGAAAATGATGATAAAAATTAATACTTTATCCTCATTTTTTTTTATCAAACATGGTATGTAGGATAAAGAGAGAAGATTATTTTTTTCATCCTCACCTTATCTCACTCTAAAAGTTAGCTAAGGGCCTACAGGTTGTTTCTCAAAAAAAAAAAAAAAAATTGCCAAGGGGCATGAAAGGACATATCTATATGGAGTGAAAATAGGTCAATTGTCCTTCATTTATTTTCAAGGGGGAGTTTCACGTATACCCCTCAAAAACTTCAAAATTACATATTTCCCTCTCTAAACTTTGAAATTACGTATTTCTCTCTCTAAACTTCAAAAACTCACAAATTTACCCATTTTATTGTCTTTTATATTAAAACTCATTATAAAATTTGAAAATACCCATTTTACCCTTTATTAAAAGTATATAAAAGCCCATTAGACTCAAATTTGAATCTAAATAGTTTCTCTATCGTCCGATCCGTGCGCATTGCATTAAGATCTGTGCTCATCGCTTCAATATTCGTGCTGATCTAGCATGCACGGTTCTTAAAGATATTCCCATCCGCGTGCGTTGCATAAGGTCTGTGCATGTCGCTTCAATATGCGTGTGTGTTCGCATCAAGATTTGTGCCGATCTTGCACGCACAGATCTAAAAGCAGTTTGATGGTAGATGAACCGTTCAAATTCAAATTTGAGTCTGATGGGCTTTATATGTTTTTAATAAAGGGTAAAATGAGTATTTTATAAATTTAGAATGAGTTTTAATATAAAAGACAATAAAATGGATAAATTTGTGAGTATTTGAAGTTTAGAGGGGGAAATACGTAATTTCAAACTTTAGAGGGGGGAATACATAATTTTGAAGGTTTTGAGAGGTATATGTGAAATTCCCTCTATTTTCAAATTTTCGGTATGTACATATGATTCTCTATATAGTTTAGAGTAAAATACAATGGATATTGTAAAATTGATCACCCTCATACTTAGCATGAAAATTTTATATAATTAATTTTCAATGTGTGTTTTTGACCTCCATAGTTTGAAAATCTGACTCCGTTTGCTTAGAGAAATTAAATTTAGTCTTTTCTTGGTTCAATGATGTCACTTTTGACTAGTAACTGAAGATAGAATTCTCTTCAGTTACTAGTAAACTCTTCTGGAAAGAATAGGTGGAAGTTTTCTCTTTTAGTAACTGAAGCTAGGTAGTGTTTATCTTGTACTATCATGGTGGACTGGAACTGACAATGATACATGAAAACAAGTAATATTCTAGAAAAGTAGGAGAAATAAATTATCTAGATCTGCAGTCTCAATTAAAGTGAAAATAAAGAAATGATTTTTTTGGGATTTTCTGACCGTGATCGCACGTTTCTGTGTGATGAGCAAGTCTGAAGCTTTTGATTAATATGAATACATGTTGATGTTATTACTGGAATTTTTTTTACCAAAACTGTCATCCCTTATTTGTCAACTGGTATTGAATTGCACAAGCTTACTGGAAAATGCCACAGGGTATATGAGGTCCTGTGAACTGTGTAGTGGTACAAGTACATACAGGGCTAATTCGGTAATTCCTTGGTAGTTTGAGATGGTTAAAACCTAACAATGCATTTATTTCAATTTGAAACCTTAATAGCTTGATTACACATCAATCCTCAAACTATGGCGAATCTAAGTCGCCTTACCAAAATCAAAATTGATTATTTTTTCAGCGATTTCATTGACATACGCCACAAATTCATTAAGATTCTGATAAGAACTCCCACCATTGCACACAGCCTCTTTTGCCAACTCTTTCCATTTTTTCACATTTTTCTTGATCTCATGTTCCTTTTCTCCATGCATGATCTCTTTAACACACCTCATAATCTCATCCCTTTCTACAAGCCCATCTTCACCTGTCTTAGCTCTAACACCGACACCCCACACATCCTCTATGAACTTTGCATTAGTCGGTTGATCGAACCAGAGCGGCATGGCCACCATCGGCACACCAAAACATATCGCCTCCAAAGTAGAGTTCCAGCCACAGTGTGTGAGGAAACATCCAATTGCTTCATTTGCTAGCACTTTCAGTTGCGGACTCCACGTCACTGTGAGACCCTTCTCTCCTGGATTCTCAAGGAAACCTTTTGGAAGTTTCTTCTGCTCAGCTGCTCGCACAACCCACAAGAAATACTTTCCACAGCCTTTGAGACCTTCAGCTAGTTCTTCCATTTGCTTGTTTTGTATGGAGATGAAACTACCGAAGGAGACGTACACAACTGAGTTAGCTGGCTTTGCATTGAGCCACTTCATGCACGCATCATCTTCAGGTTCCAAAAGGTTCATGCCATAAGCATTGCTACCGTCGGCTGTTGGTAGGAATGGCAAACAAGGACCAATAGCTCTTACATGGAAGTAGTTCTTGAAACTTGCTATAGGCTGTTATAGAAATAGTTATAGTGAGATTTCTTATTGAAATGGTGCTAATGTTGCAAGATTAGTAGATTAGTATGTAACTAAGGTTATGGCGACGAATTTTTAATTTTAACTTGTAAAGTAACAAGGAAATGACCAAACATACTGTGCAAGGCTAAACATGTTCAAGTCTTGCACCAGAGACATTTCTTTCTATGAATGATACTTTTAGAAATTCTAATATGTACTCTTCCAAGAAAAAAAAATATATATTGTTCTCAATACCTACAAGTAAATGGTACGCTCAAATTAAGTGCTCACCTTCATCTCCAATTCATCAAAAGAATTGAGGAGAACCAAGCCTTTTTTGTCGAAATTGAGCTGATTCAAAGCAAATTCAATAACAGCCGGATATGACCGATCCTTCAATGCAATTGATGGAAAGTCAGACCGCTCCATTGGCGGTAGCCCGAACATGTCAACAGTAGCCCCGGACTTGGGCACATCGAGACTTCCTTTGTTGATGTGATAATAGATAGAAGTTATCGCACATGACTGTGTCGAGAAGGCAATTCTAGGTAGCCCGACAGATTGCGCCACTTTATCACCCCATGCCATAAGTGTATCGAATACCATGCACGTAAAAGGATTCATTGATTGGTTCTCCTTCTTGATAAGTTCTGCTAAGGTCCTTGAACCGACAACCTCCAATGATTGAATAAGTGTCTGAAAGTTTGGGGCTGAGTTGGGCCCACCTTCGTCATAGCCATCAGAGATGGAGGCAATGGAGACATTGGTGCTGGTTTGAGATTTAATAGAATTTTTTATGTAAGAGGTGGTGACTATTGTAACCCTTAGGCCCTTCGAGGCCAGATCCTTAGCAAACTGCAACATTGGGTTAATGTGGCCTTGTGTAGGGAATGGAAGGACGAGTACATGAGCTGCCATGGCCGAGTGTAAGAACAATTTTTCTAGCTTTAGAGGAGGAAGGGAATGGTTATAGAACTTGGGGGAGAAAGACAGGAGAGAGAGGATTTTTCAAGACCGAAGAAATGATTTTTCTAAGGCTGAAATACAAAAACCTACTGGCAAAAAAAGTACAAAAAGAAAAATAAATTATTTGCCCATTTATGATTCTACCTAACATAGTAGCCCAATACACTTTTCTTTTACTTGATGTCATTTGTGCAAGGAGACCATGATGAATGAAAATAAAACGCTCACCATTAATCGTTGTAAAATAGTAATTCGAGCATTGGACCGGACATATTAATTGCTAAAAGCATGAGATAGTACTTTTTTTTTTGTTACTATTTTTTGGCTTTGAATTGCATAATTACTAATTAATTAACATGATCAGAAAAATTTCAATCTGCCTAATTGGTATTATATTAGACTAATTATAATTAAACCTTTCTCTGAAACTTGATCTTCGTCATCAAGAAGTCCAGTATGGCTCCTGGAAAAAGAAATGCTCCTGGAAAAGGTAACGTACATGATATTTTGTCCCATTTTTTGTTATGCTTTTACACAATAGTCACAATATTCTAACATGTTTTTTGGATGAATATAATCAAAATTTTCGACCGAACTTTTTATCTTTCCAAAGAGCATGAAGCAAGAGTTTTCGTCAGGGATCAAGGTACGAGATAAATAGAGCGCATTTACTTTATTATATTTTAGATAATGTAGTTATTAGTCAAAAAATCATTCACTTTAGTAAGCATAATAAACAACATGGGGTGGTAGTTAAAGTTGACTTTGAAAAGGCCTATGATAAAATACACTGGTCATATATCATGGAGGTTTTATCTAGTAGAGGGTTTGGTTTCAAGTGGATTTCATGGATATATCATTGGCTGATTAGCTCTCAATCCTGTATACCAATCAATGATGAACTTACTTCCTATTTTTATTGCAAAAGAGGAGTAAGACAAGGAGATCCCCTCTCTCCATTTCTTTTCATATTAGCATCAGATACTCTTAGCAGGATTTTTAATAAAGACAAAATAGCTAATATCCTTAAAGGCTTAGGACCAAGCTGTTTTCATAACACCACTACTACTAATTATCATTATGCATATGACACTATCTTATTTCTGGAAGCCACTGATGAGATAGTGGAATCTGCATTGTGGGCAATGCAAGCTTTTGAGGCCATTTCAGGAATTAGAGTTAATTTGGATAAAACAGAGATGTATGTTATAGACACTAATAATCTCCAACACTTAGCATCTATCTTCAATTGTAAAACTTCATAATTCCCTATTAAGTATCTAGGTCTTTCCCTTCATGATAGGAAACTTACATTCAAAGATATACTGGCAATTTTTAATTGATGAAATTGATAAAAAAACTTCAAAACTAGAAAGGTCAATTATTGTCCATTGGAGGTAGACACACTCTTTTAAATCCAGTTCTATCTGCTATTCCCCTTTATGCATTGTCTCTTCATAAAATTTCTTCTACTGTCATTAAAGAGATAGATAAGATAAGATGTAGATTTTTATGGCAAGGGACTGATAGATCTAGGAGGAAATATGCATTTTAATTGGAGAAGAATTTGCCTAGCTAAGGAATATAGAGGATTAGGTATTTTAGATCTTAGAGACATGAATAGAGCACTACTAGTTAAATAGTGGTGGAAATTTAAAGACCCCACTTATAATAGTAATTGGAAAACCCTCATCTTACACATATACTGTGGAGAGCATTCAAATACACCATTGTCCCTATTCTGGGCTGCTATTATGAAACTTAATTCATTAGGTTCCTGTAGTATACAATATACCCCAGGAAGCTCTTCCTTGGTTAGATTTTGGACATATATATGGTTTGAAAATTGCTCTATAGCTTCCAGATACCCACAGTTATATGACAATTGTATTAACAAGGATGTTTTGTTTTTAGAAGTAATCAATTCTCAAGGGCAAAGTGTGATTTTTAGGGATATTCTGGATGGGGTTGCCTTTTCAAAATGGAACCAAATGTTAACTATTCTCAGTCACATATCCTTCACTCATTTTGTTGACAAATTGGCTTGGAGATGGGATAGTAAAGGGAGTTTTAGTGTTAAATATTTATATAAGCTTCTTAATTATAGGAGTATACTGACAGCTGAACACCCTTTACTTTGGTGGACTTTACCTCTTCCCCCCAAAATTAAAATCTTCATGTGGTTAACCTTTAAAAATAGAATCCTCTCCAAAACAAATCTCAGGAGAAATGGATGGGAAGGCAATGTCAGTTGTCTTTTGTACTCACGAGGAATCTGTTAATCATCTATTCATAAATTGTCATTTAGCCCAACAGATTTGGTCTTGGTCAGGAAGAAACCAGTTATATTTTATACAATGACATTCTCTCAAAGATGTTCTTTCTTTTGCTATGACTTTACCAAACACACAGAGGGTAGCCTTTTTTATTATTTTTAGTGCCACCTGTTGAACTCTGTGGAAATACAGAAATGAAATTTGCTTCCAAAATATTCAACCTAAATCAGCTAGGAGTATCATATATCTTATAATTTCCTTGGTTTCTTATTGGACAGGGAGTAAGAAGACCAAGAAGAAGGTGCAAGAAGAAACTCAGCATTGGATTCCAGCAGAAGAGGTGATAGATGCCATTCCATTACGGGTGATTCTCCCTGGGGAAGAAGAAAGTATTTATTTTCATCAGACTGAGTCGGATAGCCTCTGAAGATTCAATTGATATGATCCTAGAGTTTAGTCTTGTGTGTCACTAGTCATTTTGTTGATAGGAGACTAGTGTTTCATTTGCCTATGATAGTATTTTGTGATTATATCTGAGTGAACAAGTAACCTACCCTATTTTGTGTTAGTTCCTAATAGTAGCAGGGAGAGAGTCAGGTGCACCGATCTCTCTATAAGGATTATCCTTTGTAACTGAACTGTATAAGTTTCGTTAGCTCTAATGAAACTGGGCAGAAACCTTTTTAAACAAAAAAAAAAATAGAGCGCATTTATTTGTTATATGTACAATAGTAATTTGCGCTTCACGCAGGAAAATTAAAACCATATTGAATTGCGTTACTACATTAATTAACCAGAAAATTTTTATACTGCCTAATTGGTTAATAGCCAACTTTTATCTCAAATTTGATCTTCATCATAAAGAAGTTCACAATTAATATATATCAACCCTTGTTGGATAAAGACTTAAGACCCAGAGAATAATGGATCTTAATTAATACAACTTATCCACCTAACAGAGAATAAAGACTAAAGACCCAGAGCAACTAGCTAGAATTGCTACAGAAAAGTTCATTTGTTTCCTAGAATATATAGTAAATCAACTAACATAGCCATTAATTAATTAGTATTAGTAGAAGTTTCTTCGATCCCTGGTGCATCGACGATATGAAAATGACACAGAAAGTTCTATTTATTTTCTCCCCCTTGTTGTTCTAGTTATCATGCTAAAATTCTTCAAATTAAAAAAAAAAGGAAATTAAGGAGAACAACAGATCAAAGATGCAAATAGACAAAGCAATGAATCAAGGAAGAAAAACAATGGTGGAATCAGCACATAAGGTATTAGGAATAGTAAAATATCCACAGAAGCAGATTGATCTCAGTTTAAATTTTTCACTATGTCATTCCATGAAGTAAAGCAAGTGTTTTACTTCACGTTTATATCTTCAATTGTGAAGTTCAAAAAGTCGATCTAAACCGTTCAAAATGATCTCCTTAATAAAATATGCTTGGAGACCAAATTTTACAATTTTAAAAAAATTACTATTTTTTTCGAATTTTTGAAAATCACTGTTTTTCAGAATATTGCGGACCATAAAAAATAAGTGACTTTCAAAAATTCGAAAAAACTAGTAATAAATTTAAAAAAAAAATGTAAAATTTGGTCTCCAAGAACAATTTAATATGGAGATAAACTTGAACGGTTCAGATCGACGTTTTGAACTTTGAAATCGCAAAATATGAGTGTGAAGTAAAACACTCGCTTTACTTCATGAAGTACCGTAGCCCAACTATATATATATATAGAGAGAGAGAGAGAGAGAGAGAGATGGGCTATTGTGATTTGCAAAGTAAAACCCCCTCTTTACTTCAGGCCATATTTTCATTTTGAAAATCCAAACAACCGATCCGAACCATTCAACATGCATGTTCTAAATATTGAAATATGCTTGGAGACTAAATTTTACATTTTTTGGAATTTTTTTACTATTTATTAAGCCACTTTGAAAATCGCTGATCTACTGTGAACAGTAAAAAACAGTAAAATTTTCTGAACCACTGGATTAGTGATTTTCAAAGTGGCTTAATAAATAGTAAAAAAAATTCCAAAAAATGTAAAATTTAGTCTCGAAGCACATTTTAATATTTAGAACATGTTGAACGGTTCGGATCGGTTGTTTGCATTTTCAAAATGAAAAATATGGCCCGAAGTAAACCCCCCCATTTACTTTGCAAAGCACTATAGCCCATCTCTATATATAGAAGTTGGCTAAGACCAAAATGGTAGTTCCTAAGCTGTGGTCATACCAATTCAGTTTTGTAATTTTCAAAGTCCAAACAGTCAATCCAAACCGTTTAACATGATATCTATATTAAAATGTGCTTGGAGACCAAATTTTACATTTTTTGAAACTTTTTTACTATTTATTAAGATGGTTTGAAAATCACTGTTTTTAATGGTCCAGAAGTTTTTTACTGTTTATTAAAATCAACGATTTTCAAACCATCTTAATAAATAGTAAAATAATTCCAAAAAATGTAAAATTTGATCTCCAAGCTCATTTTAATATAGAGATCACATCTAATTTGAGCTTATTGATGTAGAGATCACATCTATGTATATGAAACAAAAGCAGTATTGATCTTAAGCCCGGACATATAGGCAAGTGTAAAACTAATGGCCTTGCCTCATCAGCTAATGCGCACAATTCCCTAAACTAAGTTTAATTTGTTCAGTTTTCTAACAAATTTATGTCAGTGAATTAAGTCTAATAATGGAAATCAGAAATGATTGTAGAAAATTAACTTATTATATACATAACACTCTTGTTGATTCAAAAACTTTTTAAAAATGTTTAAGAAGCATTATCTGCTGAAAAATCAACTTCATGTCCACTAATAGATATCTAACACTAAAAATGAAATTCCCAAGCATGCAATTAACCAAACTTCAAGTCACAACATGCAACACTTAAAAGTGTTTGCCTAAATTTCAAAGCCTAAACATATGTCCTCCAATCATGAAGGCAAATCTAGGATCCCCTTAATTACCTAAATACAAACCTTTTTAAGCTTCCGACGCTTCTCAGCCATTTCATTGACATAAGCTACAAATTCATTAAGAGCATTATCAGAACTTCCACCATCACTAACTGCAACTTTTGCCAATTCTTTCCATTTTGCTGCATTCTCCCTAATCTGGCATCCTTTTTCTCCATCCATAACCTCCTCAACACATCTCGTAATCTCATCCCTTCGTACGAACCCTTCTTCACCTGTATTTGCTCTAACACCAGTACCCCACATCTCCTGTATCAACTTTGCATTAGTTGGTTGATCGGTCCATTGCGGTATAGCCAGCATCGGCACGCCAAAACATATCGCCTCCAAAGTAGAGTTCCAGCCACAATGTGTGAGGAAACATCCGATCGCTTCATTTGCTAGCACTTTCAGTTGCGGGCTCCATGTCACTACAAGACCCTTCTCTCCTGGATTCTCAACAAAACCTTTTGGAAGTGTCTTCTGCTCAGCTGCTCTCACAACCCACAAGAAGTACTTCCCACTGCTTCTGAGACCTTCAGCTAGTTCTTCCATTTGCTTATTTGATAAGGATGCGGCACTACCGAAAGAGACGTACACAACTGAGTTAGCAGGCTTTGCATTAAGCCACTTCATGCACATATCATCCTCCGGTTTCAAAAGGCTCATGCCGTATGTGTTGCCGTGCCCATCGGCCATTGGTAGAAATGACACACACGGGCCGATGGCTCTTGCATGAAAGTAGTCTTTCAGGACTGTCATCGCCTAATTCAAATTGGAACAGTTTATGGTGAGAATTTTATTGAAGGGGCAAGTACATTAAGGTTTCAAAATAATATATACCTAATGAAGCACATGATATATATATTTTTATTTTGAACAAATTTTGGATGAAAGGTATCAATCTTTACATTGAATCTTCCACTGGGAATTAATGAACACGTACTATCTGCAATGTTTTTATTCTTTGATATCTAAAGAGATATACACAAAGGTAAAACCAGACAACTGTGATGTTAGTCTTATCAGTTGAATATAAAAGGACTGTTGCATATAATAAGGCCTTCCTATTTTTGTTGGATTTACTAATTGACCTAAGAGGAATGATTTTTATTGTCCGATGCAATTTTTATCCGGATATATCATCCATGCACCTCTTAGAGCGCCACTTGGTTAACCTAGTTGTATCAAGCACAAACTCAAGTATGCACTGTTAGTTTAAGCTAGTTGTGTCACATTAATTTTGTTTTAATTTCTGAGTTATATTTTGTAGCGCCAATTATGGTGCAAATTAGTTTTTTAGTAAGAAATTTTCTGTTTTGGTAGCTATGAATATGGCGTGGAGGAAAAATGGAAACCACAACATATTTGTAAGCTATTTTTAGGTAAGTATATCTTTGTAATAGAAAACGCTTATAAAAAGGAAAAAACCCAGAAAATGGTGCAGCAATTTTTCAGCACCACAAATCTTCTCTCTTTTTTCTGTGTTTCCTGGTGTGATTCTAACATGCACCTTGTTGAATCATGATGCAGAGTTCATATTTATCGATAGAAAAGCATGATTATATGGCATGCTGTTGTTTGTGGGTGACCAAAGGCGAAAATATTACGTATAACTGTTATCACCTGCCTTGATCGATCCTACTCTCTACATTCATTAGCAACATATGTTGCAAGGCAGTTCTGCTTATTAACCGGTGAATAAATATGCAGATGGTACAACACTAATAATCTCAAAGCACATAAAAAAGAACTTATATTTCTACATGTAAACATTTTAAATTAAGTATATATCTTACCTCTGTCTCCAATTCATCAAAAGAGTTGAATAGAACCCAGTCATCTTTGGTACCATTAAATTGATTCAGATTTACTGCAGTAAGAGTTGGATATGGTCCATCCTTAACTACCAAAGACGGAAAATCTGCACGTTCCATCAATGGTAGCCCGAACAACTCTACTGTTATTCCCGGCTCTGGCACATGAAGGACCCCTTTGTTAACCTGATGATAAATGGCACTTACAGCACAAGATTGTGTCGAGAAGGCGATGCTAGGTAGTCCGAAAGACTGTGCTACTTTATCACCCCATGGTGATATTGTGTCAAAGACCATGCATGTAAAAGGCTCGGTTGATCGATTGTATTTTTCAATAAGTTCTGCTAAGGTCTTTGAACCAACAACCTCAAGTGAGTCATTATAGGCCACAAGGTTCGGGGCTGATTGGATCCCGCCTTCATCAAAGCCATCAGAGATGGAGGCAATGGAGACGTTGCCGATTTGAGCTTTGATAGAGTTGGTAATTATGTATGAGGTGGTAACTAAAGTGACCTTTGGACCCTTGGAAGCCAGATTCTTAGCAAACTGCAACATGGGGTTGATGTGGCCTTGGATAGGGTAGATAAGGATCAAGACATGAGCCATCTTGCAAAATTTGTGAATATTTTTTTGTTCTTTTAGATTTTGAAGGTAAGAGGCCGGCGCACTGGGGGGGGGGGGGGGGGGGGGGGGGGGGGGGGGTAGAGAGAGGTTTTCAAGAGAGAGAGAGAGTTTTAAATCGGAGGAAGAGTTTGGCAGCATTTACCAATATTTAAAAAAAAAGAGTAAGGGTAATGGTTATCTTTTAAATGAGTTTTACTTTATTTGGAGGTAAAATAGGAAATAAAGAAACAGTAATTATTTCACTCATTATTTATTTCTCTTTCTATATTTTGGCTGGTTCGTAAAAAAGGAGAAAAGAGAGGTAAAAGGTAGAAATGAATGAAAAGAAACAAAAATTTAGGTTTACTAGATATCACTGTATATTCCATTATTTTTTTCATTAAAGGAAGGGTTCAAAATCCTTCATTAATTTAATATTTTTATAATATTCAGCCAAATAAGATTATTCATAAAAAATTCCTTCTCTTTCTTTTCTTCCACTACCCTTAAAGAAAGTGTTAATAACACGGACCGAAGAAAGTATTTTTCTTTTTCTTTTATCTGTGTCTCCCTTTATAATGTACAACAATAATATCTTTATTTCTAAAATAATAACAAAACTAAGCATGCATTCGTTGAGAAGTGTTTGTCTGAATTTAAATTATGAAGGGCACAAAATATATATGCATGAGTTTGGATAATATTATGAACTTATGTGTTTAGATTCAGACATAATTTTGCTGTCTATATAAAAAAAAAAGTTTACTAATTTTCTTAAAACAAGTAGTTAGAAGAAAACAAAATATCTCAGTTTTTCAGTAGAACATTACAATTACATGAGAAGATACAGTACATCTGTGTTCATTGTAATATTCATATACAATGAGCTAGTTGATATCTTATTATAATTTTTTTTCTCTAGAAATAGGAGGTAGCACAGTTGGTTAGAAAAAAAGTCCTAAGACTGTTGGTTATCCAAAGATCGAGAGTTCGATTCCCTCTCACGACTTCGCAGCTTCTGCGAAGATCCTCAATTTTTCAAAATTCGAAGACTTAAAAAAATCAAGCACAAACTTTTAATAAGATATATAGAACTGCATATACGATTTGTATTACTTTTTTCTTTGTGCACTTAGGCATCAAACATGTTAGAACTCTATATATAATCTAGAGAAGGGTTCCACTACCTCTATTTTTTCATGCCTCTCAGCGTTCTCTCCTCGCTAGCGCAACACCAAGCTCCTCTCTCTCCGCTTTTCATCTTTCCTGAGCTCGCGCGAAAACAAGGAACACCTCCAGCCGCCTCCCTTCCCCTTTCAAAGCTCCTTTCCATTTCAAAAACAGCAGTACCACCGCAATATTAAAGCTGAACGTATCCTGGATTGGTAATAGCTGAATGTTTGTCCCAATTAAATCAAATTGACAATTAGTGCATAGCTTTTTTAGTAATTATGCAAGTGATATTTCCAGCAATGTTGTGAGTTCCTTTTATTTTTATGTCAAATTGTTGGCTGGTTTGAATAAAGAAGCAGTTCTTTTTAATAGGATGAAAAATTAGTCATGAAAATTGATCAAGTCTGTAGAAGTTAACGTATAATATCACTAACAGTGAATGCTGCTTAGTCAGATGGTTGCTCCAATTCTGATCTTATCTGTAGCATTAAGTGTCAGACAAAAAAAAAGTTGCCAGTGTTCATTTCATGGCATTTTTGCCTTGGTTTGGGCTAAAATGCTCACAATTAATTTGAGAAAGTTGCCATAATCCCAGAAAATGCGTACAATTCTTTATTTACATGGAAAGAATACTGACATTTTTTTGTATCATGTATGGCAAGAACATCCAACATTTCATATGATAACGAAGTCCAAATTTTCTGAGTTCCAAGTATTAAAAGTTAAAACCATGCAAGGTTAAGTCATGAAATGTAGTAGAGACTAGAGAGAAGAGGGACAGTAGGAACAAAGAGAGTTCATCAATACTCCAATTGGTGATTGAAAGGCGATAAGAAACCCTAGCGCCGCCACAGACCCCCCCCCCCCCCCACACACACACACACCCCCTACACCTGTCTGTCCTCTCTACCACTTCTAGGCCTCATCACCGACACATCCTCCTCCCCTCTCTCGCTCGGCTCTACCTCCTTGAGCGGAGAGGACAACGATGGAGAGGGGAGGGAGCCGATTGGAATCGGAAGCATGGTATCGTCGGAACTCGGAGTGTAGAGTCATCATCTCGATCAGAGCGCGACAGTGAGTAGATCCGATCTTCGGAGCATGGTAACGGTCGAGAGCGGATCCGTTTATGGAGCGAGATGGTAATTAAAGTATTAGAGTGATTATGAGTGTATATAAGTAGGATTAGAAGAGTAGATCTATGAATTTAGATGGTGATTAGAGTAATTTAGAGGATTTCGTGAGAATAAAGAAATAGATCTAGGAATTAGAGTCACTTGACTCGTTGTAAATACGTTTTTTATCAATCAAATTATTAGTAGACATTAAAGCCACTAACCTTAAAAAAAAGTCATGAAATGTAGTTACTGTCACTGGTACGAACTAGTACAAATAGGTACCAGCATGAAAATTTAGGTAATTTTTAGTATATTCAACAAAATAATCAAGAAATATCAAATACAAAAGAAATTTTCAAATCAGCGGGCCTCAAATTGCTTCACCTCTAATTCGTAAAATTTTCAAATGAGAGAGAGAAGTTTTTAGTTTTCGTTGCGGAGGGATGCCGGGGGGAGTGGCGGGGGGGGGGGGGGGGGGGGGGGGGGGGGTGGAGGTGTGGGGAGGAGGGCGCGGGTCGGGATGTGGTGGGAAAGGGAAAGAGCGAAGACGAAGAGGGGCGCAATTTGGAGGTGAACTGGAGACGATTTGGAGAGAGACGGAGAGAGAGGGAAACTGGAGGTGAATTGGAAAGGGAAGATAACTGATTAGTTTTTTAATCCGGTCCGTTTATCAAGTTTGTTGAAGAACGGTTTAGATTTGGATGCACAACGGAACCCTCCTCTACATAAAATGCAAAGATTTTAGGAAGAATAATAAAGGTTGAATCAGCACATAAGGTATTAGGAGTAGTAAAATGAGATTTTAATCATTTTATCCTCCGCAGAAGCAGATTGATCTCATTTCACATATGCCATTGCATTAATCCCAGAAAAAGAAAAAAGAAAAACAATATATATGGAACAAAAACACTATTGATGTTAAGCACAGACATATAGGCAAGTGTAAAACTGATGGGGCTGTTAACTAATGCAATAATTACCCAAATATTTGTTCAGTTTTCTAACAAGTTTATATCAGTGAATATGTCAAATAATGGACATCAGAAATGCCTGTAGAAAATTAATTAACTTATAATTTAACACTTGTTGATTCAAAGACTTTTAAAAAACTTTTAAGAAGCATTATCTGCTGAAATTTCAACTTCATCTCCACTAATAGATATCTAATATTAAAAATGATATTCCCAAGCATAACATTAACCAAACTTCAAGTCACCACTCACCACATGCAACACTTTTTATGTTTAGATTCTAAATTGTAAGTTTGCTGAAAATGACATTCTTCAAGTCTGCTGAAAATGACATTCCCAATTAATTGTAAGTTCAGATTCTAAATTTCAAAGCCAAAACATATGCCCACCAATCAAGAAGGAAAATCTAGGACCCCCTTAATTACCTAAATACAAACCTTTTGAAGCTTTGGACGCTTCTCAGCCATTTCATTGACATAAGCTACAAATTCATTAAGAGTATTATCAGAGCTTCCACCATCACTAACTGCAACTTTTGCTAATTCTTTCCATTTTGCTGCATTCTCCCTAATCTGGCATCCTTTTTCTCCATCCATAACCTCCTCAACACATCTCATAATCTCATCCCTTCGTATGAGCCCTTCTTCACCGACCTTAGCTCTAACACCAGTACCCCACATCTCCTCTATCAACTTTGCATTAGTCGGTTGATCGGTCCATTGCGGCATAGCCAGCATCGGCACGCCAAAACTTATTGCCTCTAATGTCGAGTTCCAACCACAGTGTGTTAGGAAACATCCAATTGCTTCATTTGCTAGCACTTTCAGTTGCGGGCTCCACGTCACTACGAGACCCTTCTCTCCTGGATTTTCAACAAAACCTTTTGGAAGTGTCTTCTGCTCAGCTGTTCTCACAACCCACAAGAAATACTTTCCACTGGCCTTGAGACCTTCAGCTAGTTCTTCCATTTGCTTGTTTGATAAGGAAGCAAAACTACCGAAAGAGACGTACACAACTGAGTTAGCAGGCTTTGCATTGAGCCATTTCATGCATGTATCATCCTCCGGTTTCAAAAGGCTCATGCCGTATGCGTTGCCGCACCCATCGTCCCTTGGTAGAAATGGCACACACGGGCCGATGGCTCTTGCAAGAAAATAGTCCTTCAGTACCGTCATCGACTTCAAATTGGAAAAATTTATTTAATTATGATGAGAATTTATTGAAGGTGCAAGTATTAAATTAATATTTGGTAATAAACTATTCCCAATGAAGCACATGATGTTTTTCATTTTAAAAACTTCGGATCGAAAGGGTTACATGAACACATACTATCTGCAATGTTTCTATTCTTTGATTTTTAAAGAGATATGCACAAAGGTAAAACCAGACAACTGTTATGTTGTTTTATCAGATGAATATAAAAGGAATGTTGCATGTGATAAAATTGTTGGTTTATTTTATTTATGGCCGGTTAATACAATCACAGAAAGAAAAGAAATTGACAGAAGAGAATTTTGCGATGCTCAACTCACTGCATCATTTTCTGGTTTTCTTTTATATATATATAAGCAAATACAAAATCATAACTGCTATATGAAAGGTTACATCCACTAAATAAAAAACTGGAATCTAAATAACTGCTCACTAAAATAACCTCTACTCTATTCTTAGCCATCCGCTAGGATTACTCTGACACCCTACCTTGACTGAACCGATACCAGAAACAAAATAAACTTTGCTGAAATAAACATAATAAACCATTTACAACAAGATTAACTCTATCATTCTCCTCCTTAAGCTTGTTGTTCTTTATTGACGTTTTTCACACCAATCTTTCCTCTCATTTCTTGAAACTTTATCCTTGCTAGTGACTTTGTTAAAATATCAGCACGCTGGTCTTCTGTGCAAACATGCCGAACTTCAATCAAACCCGACTCAACACTGTCTCTGATATAGTGGAATCGAGTATCGATATGTTTACTCCTTTCGTGATGAACTGAATTCTTACTTAAAGCAATCGCGGACTGATTATCGATCTTTAGAACCACTTTCTTAACCTCGGTCTTAAGCAAATCAGCCAACAATCGTCCCAACCATACTCCTTGACACGCTGCTGCACATGCAGCGATGTACTCTGCTTCACATGAAGACAGTGCAACCACTTTCTGTTTCTGTGAACACCAACTGATAGGATTTGACCCAAAGAAAAACATCGAACCTGAGGTGCTTTTTCTGTCATTAACATCACCTGCTAAATCGCTATCAGAATATCCAATCAGTTCCGGATTTTCTTCTTTCTTCTCATACACACAACCGAAGTTCAATGTTCCTTTCACGTACCTTAGTATGTGTTTTACTGCGGCCATGTGTTCCGTCGTGGGTTTCTCCATAAATCTGCTCACCATACCAACAGAAAATGCCAAGTCTGGACGTGTGTTCAGTAGATATCTCAAACTACCCACCACACTTCGGTACAGAGTTACATCAACAGGAGGATTGATGCTTTCCTTGTTCAATTTCAGACGCGGCTCCATCGGAATGTGCGTTGGATTGCAGTCCTTCATCCCACACTTCTCTAACACCTTCTGTGCATATGCTGCTTGGTTTAGTGTAGTTCTTGTAGGAGACTGACACACTTCGATTCCCAGATAATAGCTGAGTGGTCCAAGATCACTCATGCTAAACAATCCTTTCATCTGAGACTTGAACTTGTCTATGTCTTGATTGCTTTCTCCGGTGATGATTAAATCATCCACGTATACCCCAACAATTATTCTTCTTCCTTGACATTTGCAATATACAGCATGCTCTAAACTGCACCTCTCAAAACCGATTGTTTTTAATGTTTTATCCAGTTTTGAATTCCACGCTCTTGGTGCTTGCCGTAAACCATATAGAGCTTTGTGCAATTTCAGCACCTTATGTTCTTCCCCTTTTATCTCAAACCCCGGTGGCTGAATAACATAAACATCCTCTTCCAGATCACCGTTAAGAAACGCTGATTTTACATCCATATGATGCACTTCCCATCCTTTCTGCGCAGCAATTGAAATCAGCAGCCTTACAGTTTCTAACCGTGCAACAGGAGCAAATACTTCGTCAAAATCTATGCCTTGCTTTTGAACATACCCCTTCGCTACCAATCTCGCCTTGTGTTTCACTATTCTGCCTTGAGTATCTTTCTTCAATTTATAAATCCACTTCAAACCCACTGGCTTTTGATTTTCTGGTAATGCAACAGGCCTCCAAGTTCTGTTTTTCTGTATACTGGATATTTCTTCCTCCATAGCTTTTCTCCAAGCCGAATCTGTCTTGGCTTCTTCATAACTCGATGGCTCCTCCTCTCCTAGTAAACACAAACCCGAATACTCGAGTTCTATTGGAACGGTTCTATAGTAAAGGCTTTTTATGTCACGTTTTCCTCTTGGCCCTATTTCCGATGCCTCAGGTTGCAGATTCTCAGTTGACATCTCTCTTGCTCTCCCACTGCCTGCAGGGGTGATTTCTTGATCAAACTCGGGTTGTGGTGATACCATGTCAGTATGTTGTCTCTCTTCTTCGGGTTGTGGTGATACCATGTCAGTATGTTGTCTCTCTTCTTCAACCCGCTGATGGGCAGCATCACTTGATCTTGCAACAGGGAAATAAAGAACAGTAAAGTTATCTTTTGCTGGTCCAGATTCTGTAGCCGATGAATCAGTCCAGTCCCACTTATTTTCTTCATCAAACACGGCATCTCGTGTTACCACCACTTGTTTTGATTTAGGATCAAACATCCGGTAACCTTTAGTGTTCACATCATATCCAATAAATACCATAGGCTTACTTCGGTCTGCTAGTTTTGGAAGATGGGAGGTAACAATCTTCACATGAGCAATACATCCGAAAATTCGCAGGTGTTCAACCCTTGACTTTCGATTGTAGTAGGCTTCATAGGGTGTCTTGTCAACTAAACTCTTTGTTGGTGCTCTGTTTAGCAAGTAAACTGCCGTTGACACTGCCTCTCCCCAAAATTCACCAGGAACCCCCTTGCTCTTTAATAAACTTCTTGCCATGCCGACCACCGTTTGATTCCTTCGTTCAACTACACCGTTCTGTTGAGGGGAATAGGGTGCTGTGAGGTAGTGCTTGATTCCCTGCAATTCACAAAAACTCCCGAACTCCTTCGATGTGAATTCACCACCACGATCACTTCGAAAAGCTTTCAACTTACACCCCTTCTCCATTTCGGCTGCAGCTTTGATCCTTTTAAAACTTTCGAACGCCTCGGCTTTGCTTGAGATCAGAACCTGCCACATAAACCTTGTGCAATCATCGACAATTAGCATAAAATAACGCTTTCCACCATTTGTAGTCGGTGTGATTGGCCCGCACAAGTCTATATGCCACAACTCAAGAGGGTACTCGGCTCTGAAATTTGATTCAGCAGGGAATGGTTTTCGTTGTTGTTTTCCAACCAAACATCCATCACAAATGCGATCTTCATGATCTATCAAGGGCATGCCACGCACCATTCCAGTTTTACCCATGATCTTTAAAGCATGAAAATTCACATGTCCATACCTTGCGTGCCAGAGCCAAGCTCCTTCTTTGCTTCTCGCTAATAGACATTCAGGAAAAGCAGGGGTGATGCGCAACTTGTATAGTTTGTTTCTTGAACGGCTGGCCTTTGCTAGCAGTCTTCTTGATGTGTCCAGTATTGACATTACTCCTTTCTCAATCTCAACCTTACATCCATTTTCATCTAATTGGCCAAGACTAATTATGTTGGTCTTCAACATAGGGATGTAATAAACATTTGTTAGAATTCGGTGCTCACCAGTAAAGCACTCAAACATTACAGACCCCTTCCCTTGTATTTCAATCACTGAACCATCACCAAATTTCACAGAACCTCTGACTGTAGTATCAATCTTAGCAAATTTCTCAACCGAACCTGTCATGTGGTTACTTGCTCCCGAATCAAGATACCAATCGTTGTTTTGTGTGTCATCAGGTTTCACTACCACTTCGTTTTTGTGCAGCACTTCCTCACTTGGTGCCGAGTGGAAGATTTCACAAATCTCAGTCATCAACAGGGCCGGTTCTTCTTCGGTTTGCGTTGTGACAAGGTTAGCTATCTCTCTTCGGTTTGGTTTGGGGCATTCTTTTGCAAAATGACCATATTCATTGCAATTGAAACACTTAACTCTGGATTTGTCGAAATTACGTGGCTTTCGGTCTTCGTTATTGCGTTCAACATTTCCCCGACCTCCACCATAACCACGCCCACGACCACGTCCTCTCCCGGGACGTCCTCCTCTTTTGGTACTGCCCGAGCCTCCATCTTTCTTCCCTTTTGAGTATTTAGCCTCCCATTCGGCTTGGGTGAATAGCAACTGCTCACCTGTACTCTTTGTATGAGATCGCCCCTTCAACCCCTCTTCAAATGTTCTCAAACGCCCAATAGCTTCTGAAACCGACATCGTGTCTACATCTCCAAACTGCTCAATTGTCCCAATGATTTGAAGAAATCGATCTGGAACCGAACTGAACAGCTTTTCAACAACTTCGCTTTCTTCAAGTTTCGCGCCAAGTGATCGGATCTCACCAACCAAGGCAGTCAACTTCATCGAATACTCATTTACGGTTTCTGAATCTTGCATATGCACCTTGTACAATTGTCGTTTCAGTACTTGTACACGTGCCTTCTTGACACGATCTTCGCCAATTCGCATCTCCCTGAGTGCGTCCCAAGCCTCCTTTGCCGTCTGCTTCTCCGCGATTGCCATCATCACGTCATCTGGCACGGCTTGTGAAATGGCTACCATGGCGCCTTGATCTTTGTCGTCGTCTGTGTCTTCACCTTCGATCACTGACCATACTCCTAGCGAACGCAAGATTATCTTCATCTTGACAGCCCATATGCCGTAGTTCGTTTCGCTTAACATTGGATAATGGATCGGGATTGAGGCTCCTCTTGCCGTCGGCTTGACCACTGCAACTTCACCGGCCATTGCTTTGACAACAAGGCTCTGATACCAAATGTTGGTTTATTTTATTTATGGCCGGTTAATACAATCACAGAAAGAAAAGAAATTGACAGAAGAGAATTTTGCGATGCTCAACTCACTGCATCATTTTCTGGTTTTCTTTTATATATATATAAGCAAATACAAAATCATAACTGCTATATGAAAGGTTACATCCACTAAATAAAAAACTGGAATCTAAATAACTGCTCACTAAAATAACCTCTACTCTATTCTTAGCCATCCGCTAGGATTACTCTGACAGCCTACCTTGACTGAACCGATACCAGAAACAAAATAAACTTTGCTGAAATAAAACAAAACATAAATAAACTAAAACATGACAACAAGATTAATTCTATCAAAAATTTCTTTCTATTTTTGCTGGATTTACTAATTGACATAAGAGGAATGATATTTATTGTCCTCGATCGATTGATGCATTTCCATCGGGTGATGATACTAACACAATCAATGTTTTTATTAACATAACAAATTCAAATATTTTACTTGTATGAACAAATTTGTCCTTGCTTAACTACTCTCTAAATGTCATATCTTTATTAAAATACACTTTCTTTATATTGATGGTCATTGCTTATTTATCTTATTTCCATAATTAAAACGCCTAATGAAATCTTCAAGAATTAAGAACCTGCAGAGCATGTTTGATTTTTTTTTTAAAATTGAAAAGTATAGCTACAATAATATACTAAGCAACCATCTATTGAGGAATAATCTTATTTTTTAGTAACTTTAGTCAACTTAGTTGGATTTGCATCATATGTCACTTTATTTATTTATTTACTGTTACTTATATGCATTAGATGGTTCGCACCAATTTTATGTTGTTGAGTTTTGGGAAACTAAAGTACAAACTACATTCAAAACAAATTACTGTAGTTCAACAAAAAGACACTAAAAACTCTATTAATTGAAAATAAACTCCTATTGAAACAAAATATTATAAGCTAAAAAAGTTGGTTGAAAGAATGATTTTGCCCCATGTAAAGAATGGGTTTTTAGTTTAAAGAAAATGTATTAGGTGAAAACTCCAGTTATGAAAATAATATGAATAACAAATAAGTCATTAATATAAAGAAATAAACACGTACCTTATTGGTTGATGATCCGTATACAATTTGGTCATTCTTTAATTGTTTTCTTTGGCAACTTCTTTCATCCATAATTGTTTATCTTTATTTTCTCACTGATTTAATTCATTAAAATTAACATGTATCTTATGTGATTTCTTATTTGGACTAAATTAAAGTAATCTTAACCATTTGTATATGATAGCAATTAAAAATTTGTCTTGATTTTTGGAAATAAGATTAAGATCTATTATTAAATTACATAATAATATAATATATGACCATATTAAAAACAATGGAGAGTTTTCAAAAATTAATCTAAACATAAATGGTACAAGGTAATATAAAAATTACGTATAAAATAAATCAATAATGTGTACACTAGAAATAACCAATTTTTTATCTCAACATAAATTAATAAATAAAATAGTCCATCTCATTACTTCTCTCAACATTATTTTGAAACAAAAAAGCTTCATTTCAATAATAATCTTATACTTTAATAACACAATAAGAATAAATTAATCATGTTGAATTTGCTAAACAAAACGATAATATAGTTAAATTTACTTTTATACTTCTTATACTACACTAAATATATTCAAATTAGATAAAGATTTAATAATGAAGAATATATAGTAACTAATAAATGGTCTTTATGCTAGAAGATTTCATAATCTCCGGGGAACTAAAATGGTAGTTGAAAGATATATATATGGAGGGGCAAAAATGTCTATAAATATGCAGATGGTACAACACTGAAATCTCAAAGCACATAAAAAAAGAACTTGTATTTCTACATGCAAACATTTTAAATTAATTACGTATATATATAGTGATTCAGATTGTTACCTCTGACTCCAATTCATCAAAGGAGTTGAATAAAACCCAGTCATCTTTGGTACCGTTGAATTGATTCAGAGCAAATGCAGCAAGAGTCGCATCTGATCCATCCTTAAATGCAAAGGATGGAAAATCTGCACGCACCATCGATGGTAGCCCGAACAACTCTACTATTATTCCCG
This sequence comes from Carex littledalei, assembly GCA_011114355.1. Lineage (NCBI taxonomy): Eukaryota > Viridiplantae > Streptophyta > Magnoliopsida > Poales > Cyperaceae > Carex > Carex littledalei. The sequence continues at coordinate 14,296,322 of CM022089.1, read as the reverse complement.
GCTCCGGCACATGAAGGACCCCTTTGTTAACCTGATGATAAATGGCACTTACAGCACAAGATTGTGTCGAGAAGGCGATTCTAGGTAGTCCGATAGACTGTGCTACTTTATCACCCCATGGTAAGATTGTATCAAAGACCATGCACGTAAAAGGCTCGGTTGATCGATTGTATTTTTCAATAAGTTCAGCTAAGGTCTTTGAACCAACAACCTCAAGTGAGTCAATATAAGCCAAAAGGTTCGGGGCTGATTGGAGCCCGCCTTCATCATACCCGTCGGAGATGGAGGCAATGGAGACGTTGCCGATCTGAGGTTTAATAGAGTTGGTAATGTATGAGGTGGTAACTAAAGTGACCTTTGGACCCTTGGAAGCCAGATCCTTAGCAAACTGCAACATGGGGTTGATGTGGCCTTGGCTAGGCCAGGGAAAGATCAAGACATGAGCCATCTTGCAAAATCTGTGAATATTTTTAATTTGGTTCTTTTAGATTTTGAAGGTAAGAGGAGAGAAAGGTTTTCAAGAGAGAGAAAGAGAGGCAACTTATATAGCAGCGCCTGCCAAGATTTCAAGAGAGAGAGAGAGAGGAGCAACTTGACAGCCTCTGTCAAGGATTTGAAAGAGAGAGGGAGAGAGAGGAGTAAGATACTTATAAAACGGAAGGAAGAGTTTGGCAGCAAATATTTCAGAAAAAAAAAAAGAGTAGAGAGTAATGGTTATCTTTTAACTGAGTTTTACTTTATTTGGAGGTAAAATAGGAAATAAATAAACAGTAATTATTTCACTCATTATTTAGTATTTCTCTTTTTATATCTTGGTTGGTTCATGAAAATGGAGAAAAAGAGAAGTAAAACGTAGAAATGATGAAAAGAAACAAAATTTTATGTTTACTAGATATTACTGTATATTCCATTATTTTTTTAATTAAAGAAGGGGCTCAAAATCCTCCATTAATTTTATCATTTTATAATATTCAGCCAAATAAGATTATTCATAAAAAAATTCCTTCTCTTTCTTTTCTTCCACTACCCTTAAAAAATGTGTTAATAACACGGACCGAAGAAAGTATTTTTTTTTTCTTTATCTGTGTCTCCTTTTATAATACAACAATAATATCTTTTTTTTTTCTAAAATAATAACAAAACTATGCATGCAATATTCATTGAGAAGTGTTGTCTGAATGTAAATTAAAGAACACAAAAATATATATGCATGAGTTTGGATAATATTCTGAACCTCTGTAGTGTTTAGATTCAGACATAATTTTTCTGTTTATTATAAAAAAACAAAAAGAATACTATTTAATTTTCTTAATACAAGTAGCTAGAAGAAAACAAATAAAAACTCAGTTATTTAGTAGAACATTACAATTAAATGAGAACATACAATACATCTTTGTTCAAGAGCAAAGCTAGAGTGTGTTGTGCTCACCAAAGAGTTTGGTGAGCATAACTAAAAATCTATCATATCTACTTAAAACTAGAAGAATCCAAATCGTTGAAACCGATCTACATTACAAGTGATGCGTGTACATGTAAAAGTTTGAAATTTTCGAAATTATTTAGTATAAAGTCAAGCGGTCAAAAATATAACTTTGTACATGCAAAAAAAATGAAGTTTTGCAAGTTATCTAATTGCATTCATTTTTCATCGATTGTTTACTACTTGACTTTGTACTAAATGAATTCAAAATTTTCAAAAAAATTCATGTACATGCATCACTCGTGAAATAGATCGATTTCAACTGTTTGGATTTGTTTCGTCTGAAATCAATCCGATAGATTTTTGAGTTATGCTCACCAAATTCTTTGGTAAGCACAATACACCCTAGCTTTGTTGTTTGTTCATATATTCATATACAATGAGCTATGATATCTTATTATAACCTTTTTCCTCGATTTTTCAAAATTCAAAGACTTAAAAGAATCAAGTACAAACTTTTAATAATTAAGATATATAGAACTCCATATATGATATGTAGACCAAACCTATGATTGGTGGGCTCAACTCCAAAAGTCTATTAGATTGGCTTCAAATGATGAATCCAAATCGTTGAAATTCATCTACTTCATGAGTGATGCATGTACATGTAAAATTTTGAAAGTTTCGAATTCAATTAGTACAAGGTCAAGCGGTAAAAAAAATATGAAAAATGAATACATAAAACAACTTATCAAATTACTTATAAAAGGTTCATTTTTTATAACGCTTGACTTTGTACCAAATGAATTTGAAACTTTTAAAAAAATTCATGTACATGCATCACTCATGAAGTGATTGGATTCGTCATTTGAAGACGATCCGATGAACTTTTGGAGTTGTGCTCACTAACCCCTCTTGGTGAGCACATCACACTCTAGTTTTGCAACATTCTATATGTTTTTGAATTTTTTTTACTATTTATTAAGGTGGGTACAAAATTCAATGGTATAAAAACAACATTTTTATAAAATACTTAATAAATAGTAAAAAAAATAAAAAAATGTAAAATTTGATCTCCAAGCACATTTTAATATGGAGATTATGTTGAACAGTTTGGATCGACTGTTTGGACTTTAAAAAATTGTGTTGTAAGATGTTGTAATTATAGAATGTTGTAAGTGGCATGGATCCCTCCTATATATATTCTCTTATATTAAGCATGTAGATATCCTGACCGCCAATGACTTTGATTTAAAGATAAAATTCCGAACTGAATATTAGCCCCCCAGTTAAATAGTCTACCTTATTTTTTATTCTATGCATCACCAACCCCATGTCTTCATCCTTCCCTATCCTTATTACTTTGTATTCTATGTAAAATAGTAATTTGTTCATTACACAGGAAAATTAAAACCATATTGAAAAGAGCATGACAATAGTATTTTGTTTCTTCAGTTTTTTGGCTTTCAACTGCGTTACGTTACTAACATTACCAGCAAAATTTCAAATTACTGCGTAGCTAATCCGTTAACAGCCAACTTTTATCTATATAGGATTTGATCTTCGTCATAAAGATGTTCACAATCTAACGTATATATGGCTCAAGAAGAAGGAATGTACCGATCGAATATATCAACCCCCCTTATTGAATATATATATATAAAGGCCCCGAGAATACAGACTAAAGATATACAACGGAGAAATCTTAGTACAACTGATCAACCCTAACTGAGAATGAAGACTGAAGAGTAAAGACCAGATCAACTGGAATAGCTTTAGAAAAGCTCATCTGTTTTCGTTCCTAGAATCAACAATATAGCCATTAAATTAGTTTAGTAGAATTTTTATCAATCCCCGGTGCAGCTAGGATATGAAAATCATGACACAAAATGTTTAAATTTATTTTTTCCTTTTTGTTGTTCTTGATATCATGCTAACATTCTCCAAATTGAAAAAAAAAAAAAAACGAAATGGAACAACAGATCAAAGATGCGATATATACAATGCAAAGATTTTTGGAAGAATAATGAAGGTGGCATCAGCACATAAGGTATTTGGAGTAGTAAAATGAAATTCTATCCTCCATAGAAGCAGATTGGTCTCATTTCACATATGTCATTCCATTAATTCCGCAAAAAACAATATATATATATATATATGGAACAAAAACAGTATTGATGTTAAGCACAGACATATAGGCAAGTGTAAAACAAATCCCTGGCCAACTAATTATAACCTTAAAAAAAAAAAGTGTAAAACTAATGGCCTTGCCCCATCAGCTAATGCAATAATTCCCTAAATATTTGTTCAGTTTTCTAACAATTTTATATCAGTGAATATGTCTAATAATGGACATCAGTAATGCCTCGAAAATTAATTAACTTATAATTTAACACTTGTTGATTCAAAAACTTTTAAGAAGCATTATCTGCTGAACTTCATATCCACTAATAGATATCTAACATTAAAAATGACATTCCCAAGCATGCAATTAACCAAACTTCAAGTCACCACATGCAACACTTTAAGTTTTTGCATTTGTTATTAACTAATTAATTATAAGTTTAGATTCTAAATTTCAAAGCCAAAACATATGCCCTCCAAGCAAGAAGGAAAATCTAGGACCCCCTTAATTACCTAAATACAAACCTTTTGAAGCTTTCGACGCTTCTCAGCCATTTCATTGACATAAGCTACAAATTCATTAAGAGTATTATCAGAGCTTCCACCATCACTAACTGCAACTTTTGCTAATTCTTTCCATTTTGCTGCATTCTTCCTAATCTGGCATCCTCTTTCTCCATCCATAACCTCCTCAACACATCTCATAATCTCATCCCTTCGTACGAACCCTTCTTCACTGACCTTAGCTCTAACACCAGTACCCCACATCTCCTCTATGAACTTTGCATTAGTCGGTTGGTCGGTCCATTGCGGCATAGCCAGCATCGGCACACCAAAACTTATTGCCTCTAATGTCGAGTTCCAACCACAGTGTGTTAGGAAACATCCAATTGCTTCATTTGCTAGCACTTTCAGTTGCGGGCTCCACGTCACTACGAGACCCTTCTCTCCTGGATTTTCAACAAAACCTTTTGGAAGTGTCTTCTGCTCAGCTGTTCTCACAACCCACAAGAAATACTTTCCACTGGCTTTGAGACCTTCAGCTAGTTCTTCCATTTGCTTGTTTGATAAGGAAGCGAAACTACCGAAAGAGACGTACACAACTGAGTTAGAAGGCTTTCCATTGAGCCATTTCATGCACGTATCATCCTCCGGCTTCAAAAGGCTCATGCCGTATGCGTTGCCGTGCCCATCGGCCCTTGGTAGAAATGGCACACACGGACCGATGGCTCTTGCATGAAAGTAGTCCTTCAGGACCGTCATTGGCTTCAAATTGGCAAAGTTTATTTAATTATAATGAGAATTTTATTGAAGGTGCAAGTACTAAATTAAGATATGTTAATAAAATATACCCATTGAAGCACATGATGTTTTTCGTTTTAACAAACTTCGGATGGAAAGTGTTACATTGAACACATATACTATCTGCAATGTTTCTATTCTGATTTTTAAAGAGATACGCACAAAGGTAAAACCAGACAACTGTTGATGTTGTCTTATCAGATGAATATAAAAGGAATGTTGCATGTGATAAAATTCCTTTCTATTTTTGTTGGATTTACTAATTGACCTAAGAGGAATGATTTTTATTGTGCAATGCATTTCCATCTCATGATCATCCAAGAACCACTTTCAGCGCCCCTTGGTTAACCTAGTTACATCAAGCACAAACTCAAATATGCTCCTTGCAGAACCATGTATTAATTTTAAATTTATTCAAAGTTCATTTTTATGGACAATAAACATGTGATCATACGGAATGCTGTAACTCCAATTCATCAAAAGAGTTGAATAGAACCGATTCAGATTGTTACCTCTAACTCCAATTCATCAAAAGAGTTGAATAGAACCCAGTCATCTTTGGTGCCGTTGAATTGATTCAAAGCAAATGCAGCAAGAGTCGGATATGATCCATCCTTAAATGCAAAAGAAGGAAAATCTTTACGTTCCATTGATGGTACCCCGAACTTCTCTACTATTACTCCCAGCTCTGGCACATGAAGGATTCCTTTGTTAACCTGATGATAAATGGCACTTACAGCACAAGATTGTGTCGAGAAGGCGATGCTAGGTAGTCCAACAGACTGAGCCACTTTATCACCCCATGGTACGTATGTATCAAAGACCATGCACGTAAAAGGCTCGGTTGATCGATTGTAATTTTCAATAAGTTCTGCTAATGTCTTTGAACCAACAACCTCAAGTGAGTCAAGATAGGCTTCAAGGTTCGGTGATGATTGGACCCCGCCTTCATCATAGCCGTCGGAGATGGAGGCAATGGAGACGTTACCGATTTGAGCTTTGATAGAGTTGGTAATGTATGAAGTGGTAACTAAAGTGACCTTTGGACCCTTGGAAACCAGATCCATAGCAAATTGCAACATGGGGTTGATGTGGCCTTGGCTAGGGTAGGGAAGGATCATGACATGAGCCATCCTGCAAAATTTGTGAATATTTTTTGTTTTGTTTTTTTAGATTTTGAGAGGCAACGGCGCACAGAAGGGGGAGTACTGACAAAGAGGTTTTCAACTTTCAAGAGAGAGAACGAGGTACTTTAAAACGGAAGGAGGAAGAATTTGCTGTCATTGCCAATATTTTAGAAAGGGAAAAAAAGGAGTAAGGGTAATAGTTATCTTTTAACCTAACCAAGTTTTACTTTATTTGGAGGCAAAATATAAAATAAAGAAACGGTAATTATTTCACTCATTATTTATTTCTCTTTTTATATCTTGGTTGGTTCATAAGAGGTGGAGAATAATTAAGAGAGGTAAAAGGTAGAGGGGATGAAAAGAAACAAAAAATTAGGTTTAGGTTAATTTAAAGAATAAGGGCTAGCTCAAGGTCCCTTTTTTTTTAAAAAAAACCTACCTAAAATTGAATCTTGAACACGCATCCTACATGCCGAGAGCAATTTATTAATTAATTGTGTTATGTGTTGTTTTGTACTTTTCATTATCTAATTAATTAATTAATTGTGTTATGTGTTGTTTTTATTATCGCGCTCCAAAAAGGATAACTTTCATTGACTATCTTTTTTATTAAATATATATCCAGCCAAATAAAACTATTCATGAAAATATTTTATTCTCTTTCTTTCCTTCTTTCTCTACCCTCTACAAAAAATGTTAATATAACTGAAGAAAGTATATATTTCTTTCTTTCTATATATCTCTCCCTTTCTTTATAAAGTACAACAATAATATCTTTATTTCTAAAAGAATGACAAAATATATTACTTCTTTCTTTGTGCACATTAAAACAATATTCTTTCGGCTAATTAGGCATCAAATATTGTTAGATCAACTCTATATATAATCTATATAATTTTCTCTTTATAGACTTTAAAATTATTCATTTTTTCGGATTAGTTTTAATAGACACTGAAAGTTCGTAAATTCTCTCAATGTGACAAACTATATATACGTTTGTGCATTTTACATGTTTTTTTATGTTCATATAATTAAAACAAGAATTAAAATTAAAGTGATACCGGATGGATCAACAAATAAAATCTTAATTGCATTACTCAATTCTCTAGGCATTTAAAAAAAAATATTGTATTACCTATTAGCTAGTGTATATTAAAACTAATTCGAAAAAATGAATGATTACATATTTTCTCCTCTAAAATTAGAAATATCTAATTCATCATTAATGCTAAATCACAAAATTCTCATACTTATCCAATTAATTATATTTTCCATTATAACTACACGTTCATAAGTTATTTTATTTATATTTTTTTTAAGATTGGTGCTTTAAATGCCTACTAACAATTCCATTTTTGTATTGTAAAAGTGTTTGTACATGATATATAGAAAGCGAAATTGTGTTAATAGATATGAAACTGTTGAATCTAAATTGTCCCTGCAAACACTCGACATGAATATGACAGATTCTGATCTGATACCCATCAAAACCGCTCCTCTCCCCAAAACATGACCCATCTTGGAAAATCTATGAATTCTTTGTTTTTAACCGGAGGGAGGATTTCACATGAGTACAGTCAATGCGTATTAAAAAAAAAATATATATATATATATATATATATAACACAATACAAATAAGGGAAAATTTCCAGTGTGGCCATGTAAATATTTGAAATAGCCAATTTACCCATAAAAATATCATAATATCTAATATCCCCACATAAACTTAATTTTTTTCTTTTAATTATTTAACTTATTATTTAATTGTTATAAAAATCAAATTGACCAATATAGCCTTTAATTTTGAATGTAGGTGTCCAATAATTCTAATTGTCTTCTTCCTCCCATTCTCTTTACTTCACTGCACAAACATAATTCTTTTGTTTTCGCTCAACCATCAATTTGATTTAAATTTTGCAACTATGCAAATTAGTTAGAAGCTGATATATATACTGACATTGATGTAAGCCACTTTTTTCTTTTCTTTTTGATAAATAAATTGTTAATTCATTTATACTGGTATTGTAAATAAGTTTCCAGCTAACATATATTTCAACATTTGACCATTGATCTTTTTGCCTTGTCCTCCAATCTTTACTCAAAATAAAAAAAAAACTTTCTATTTTTAACCACCCAGATGAACAGTCCGGATAGAAGAGGAGAAGAGAGGAGAGGAAGAACACAATTAGAATTATTGGATACCTCCATTCAAAATTAAAGGGTATATTGGTCAATTCGATTTTTATAACAATTAAATAATAAGTTCAATAATTAAAAGGGATGGAAGAAAGAAAATTAAGTTTGTGTGGGAATATTGGATATTATAGTGTTTTACGGTAAATTAGCTATTTCAAAAGTTTCCATAGGCACACCAGAAATTTTCCCTTTAAATAAGTATGTATATTAATTTTTAAGGATCAACTAACAGTCCCCTCATTAACTGATGTGTAAAGTACAATGGGGACTACTAACTACATTAACTACTTGGGGGACCACTTATGATTGAAAAAATTTACAACTGGCGCTCGTATGTATGGATACTTATGCGTGCAAGTATTATCATATAATATATTAAGTATTCATACTTAAGACATCAAGTATTAAAAAAAAAAAAACTGGACATCAACTTTTTTTTCTCTCTAATTACACACTCATCTTTTACACGTTTTTAGAAGTGGATTTTTTTTCTCCGTTTAATCTCGTTAATATTTCTGACGATCTGTGAGGAATTTTGCGAATCTAAAACTACCGACATCTTCTACCTAATTTTCTCTTTCAAATGAGATCCATGATGAAGTACTTTCGGATTTTTCGTCGTTCAAGTATTCATAACTCGTCATGTAAGTATTCATACCTAAGATACCAAATATTTCTAAAAAAATTGAACATATAACTTTTTTTTATTTCTCTTATCACACACCCATCTTTTACACGTTTTTAGAGGTGAATTTTTTTTCCATTCAATCTCGCCTATATTTATAACGATCTGTGAGAAATTTTGTGAATCTAAAACATCAAGTATTCATACCTAAGATATCAAATATTCATATAATACATCAAGTATTCATATCTAAGATATCAAGTATTTAAAAAAAAAACTGGACACATCACTTACTCATCTTTTGCAAGTTTTTAGAGGTGTGGTTTTTTTTTTCTCCGTTCAATCTAACTAATATTTCTGACGATCTATGAGGAATTTTGCAAATCTAAAACCACGAACGTCTTCTACACAATTTTATCTTTCAAATGAGATCCATGATGACATATTTTCGAGTTATCTGTCGCACAAGTATTTATACCTAATCGAGCAAGTATTCATAATAGTGGTCCCGCCAGTGGGTATTGACAGTTAGATGGGGACCACTAACTGTTGGTTAAAGTCGTTAATTAATGATTAACATAGTTAGTTAGAATGGAGGAACGTTTAGGGGACTGGAGAGCGGGGGACAAAAGAATTACTCTAATTTTTAAGATACTTTTCTAAATTGAGTGGATGTGGCTTCCATACTAAGCGCAAAAGAAAGTAACGGTAAGTGAAGGGGATAATTATCTCTCTCTTTTTTTTTTTTTTTTTTAAACTAGGGTTTCCTTTATTTGTTGGTAAAATTGGAAAAGGACAAATAACTATTTCAGTACCCATTAATTTTGTCCACTGCTTGATCGATAGTAACCGAAGAAAACTTTTTTACTCATTTGTTTAAAAGAAAATCATTTTAACCCACTTTTCTTTATAATTAAGAAGAACAACAATACCTCTATTTTACAAAGATTAATAATTAAAACTATATATGATCGGAATACATGTATTTAAAACCGTTGAAATTAATGTCGTATGAATACATTAATTTAAATGATAAATAACAAAATAAATTAAAATATCTGAACGCATGCATTTAAGAACAAAAAAAAATCCAGTACGAGTTCGGACATAGCATTTTTACATGAGGATATCACAATAATAAAATGAGAGAGCCTAGCTATCCCCCGGAATCCATCTCATGTTTCATCTCCCAGTCAATAACTACTTTAATAACTACTAACTACTTGGGGGACCACTTACTATTTGGGGACCGCCTAATATCTGAAATATTTTACAACTAGCGCGCGCAAGTATTCACATATAATAAATCAAATATTCATCTATAATACATCAAGTATTCACACCTAAGATATCAAGTATTAAAAAAAAAACTGGACACATCATTCACCCATCTTTTACACGTTTTTAGAGGTGGTTTTTTTTTTCTCCGTTCAATTTAACCAATATTTCTGATGATCTGTGAGAAATTTTGCAGATCTAAAACCACCAATGGCTTCTACACAATTTTCTCTTTCAAATGAGATCCATGATGACATACTTTCGAGTTGTCCGTTGCACAAGTATTCACACCTCGTCATGCAAGTATTCATCCCTCATCGAGCAAGTATTCATCCTCGTCGTGTAAGTGTGTATCAAGAGTATTACAAGCATATATGCATACCTCGATTAATTTTACAAGAGCGCGCAAGTATTCACATATAATAAATCAAGTATTCATCTATAATACATCAAGTATTCACACCTAAGATATCAAGTATTTAAAAAAAAAAACTGGACATATCACTCACCCATCTTTTACACGTTTTTAGAGGTGGTTTTTTTTTCTCCGTTCAATCTAACCAATATTTCTGACGATCTGTGAGGAATTTTGCAAATCTAAAACCACTAACGTTTTCTACACAATTTTCTCTTTCAAATGAGATCCATGATGATATACTTTCGAGTTATATGTTGCACAAGTATTCACACCTCGTCATGCAAGTATTCATCCCTCATCGAGCAAGTATTCATCCTCGTCGTGTAAGTGTGTATCAAGAGTATTACAAGCATATATGCATACCTCGATTAATTTTACAAGAGCGCGCAAGTATTCACATATAATAAATCAAGTATTCATCTATAATACATCAAGTATTCACACCTAAGATATCAAGTATTTAAAAAAAAAACTGGACACATCACTCACCCATCTTTTACATATTTTTAGAGGTGGTTTTTTTTTCTCCGTTCAGTCTAACCAATATTTCTGATGATTTGTGAGGAATTTTGCAAATCTAAAACCACCAACGTCTTCTACACAATTTTTTCTTTCAAATGAGATCCATGATGACATACTTTCGAGTTGTCCGTTGCACAAGTATTCACACCTCGTCATGCAAGTATTCATCCCTCATCGAGCAAGTATTCATCCTCGTCGTGTAAGTGTAAATAGTTCATGGAGGTGGGAGACGGAGGCAGAGGTGGGAGAGGCGGAGGTGGGAGAGGGAGAGGGAGGCGAAGGTGGGAGAGATGAGAGAGGGAGGCGGAGGTGGGAGAGATGAGAGAGGGAGGCGGAGGCGGAGGCGGAGAGGGAGATGGGAGAGGGAGGCCGAGGCCGAGGCGGAGGTGGGAGGCTGAGGCGGAGAGGGAGAGGTGGGAGAGGCGGGCGGAGGCAGAGAGGGAGAGGTGGGAGAGACGAGTGGAGGCGGAGGTGGAGGTGGGAGAGAGAGGGAGAAAATTTGCTAATTAATTTGTAGGGACCATTAGGTAGTTAGAATTTGTAATTATAGTTAGAAGATGAAGTTAGTTGGTGGATGAAATGGGGGATAGATAGATGGAGGAAAATATAATTACCCTAATAAAATTGTGTCAACATAACACAGAAATGGTAAATACAATATGAGATAAAAAAAGAGAGGAGGATTTCATATTTATGGACAAATTGCTCTACACATTTATGGACCACACCCTATTGAATACATAGATTGTCAAATATCTTAATTCCATATTAGATCACTTAATTAGAACAATCATACATGACAGTATACAATTCATAATTATATTACATATATGCTCAACCGTTGGATTATATGTGACAACTCAGCGCCCCATCACCCCTTATTCGCTATCTGGCCTAACAAATCTCCAGCAAACACTTCTAAGTTCTTCTCGGTGTTGTTTCAATATTGCCCTCCATCTCTGACTTTATTTTTTTATTTTTTTGAGAAGAAATATGAAGGTCTAGCCTTCAGATTTCATTAATGGACATAAAAAGCATCTCTGACTTGTTGGTCCCATGCTTCAGTGAACTATATATATACCTTAACGTTCGTGGTCATCTGCAATGCTATGTTTTTCAATGAATCGATGCCCGAGCTACTACCCGAGTTGTCCCCGTTTCCGTTCGTCTCTAAAGCGCCTGTTGAACAGTCAATTTTTCCTACGAGTATTCTTAAATTGGATTTAGATCGGAACAATGCCTTGGTGATTTTGCTTTTGATGGCCACCCCCTTCCACTGCTTGACTTGTTAAACAAGAAGGAGCTAACGAAGGAAAATGAAAGGGAACTAAAGGAGCTGACGAAAGAAAAAGAAGTTAAAAGAACAAAAAGAATATGGAAACCGAACAAAATGAAAACTGTTGAAAAAAAAAAAGAATCAAATTTATTTAGTATTAAGCCAATCGGTCAAATGTTGAAGTTTTTTAATTCATTTTAGTGCATTCATTTTTCAACATTTTTTTACTGCTTGACTTGATACTAAACTAACTCGAAAAAATAAATTTGTTTGCATGTAAATGCATCATTCATAAAGTAAATCAGTTTGAATATTTTGAATTAGTCGTTTAAAGTCTATTTAATAAATTTGGAAGATAGTGTCATATGACACCAATGTCATACTAGCTAGACTTTATATTAAAATTGTAATGAATAAATTCGTGAGTTTTTAAATTTTAGAAGGGTAAATATGATATTATGAATTTCAGAATAGAAAATACGTAATTTCATAATTTCTGAAGAGTATACATTTCCCCTAAAAAAAGAGTAAAGAAATAAAATGAAATACAACTCAAATTATTCGCACTTAAACCGAGAGTACAAGCCGATTTTTTTATTTATCATTTAAAATATTAAAATTATGGAGTTATCAGTGCTTTTGAAATAATTTCAAAATGTATATTGTTTGTGTGTCGCTACTAGTTGGTGCGCAAACAATGCTTGCGTTTTAAGTCAGAATTTTTTTAAGAACGAGTGTGCAAAGTTTAGACATGTCATCAATATTGTTGCAATGATACATTCATATATACACTGCTATCGGGATTAATCTGTGTATAAATCATCATGCGTCATCAATGTTTTTGCAATAATATATCGATGAACTTTTTTAAACTTCAAACATATGTAATTTTTGATAGAAAACTCTGATTTCAACGTATGATTACTTTTCGAAAAGCTCACGAAGAGAACTATAATCCATCCCGGTTTATTAAACATTGCCAAGTTGTAGTTCAAAAAAACATTGTTTGGTGTCTCAAAACTATAAACATAATCTACATAAAAAAAAATTTGAAAATCATTGAACCAATCCACACAAAAAAAAAATAATACTATAAACATAATCTACATAATATGTATTAGACTTTTTATTAGTTTTAATTAAACGATAATAAATTTTGAAGTGCTTCAATTTAATAACTCTTGTGAATTCTCAAATGATATTTAAATTGAATAAAATTAAACTTATGGAAATTTATTTCAGCTTATTTCAGATTTTGTTTTAGAAGTACTATTTTAACCATTTCAATTTCAAGGGTCAATTTCAATTGGAAGGCTAAGGTTGTTTATTATGATGGCAACGGTTAGGAAAACTGATAAGTACGTAATAACGGTTAGGATAAGTATGAGTTATTATGACTTGTTCTAATTCCGGGATTATCAAATTCTAACTGGAACACGTGTCATCATCTCAAGGCATCTATTTCCTGTCCATTTTTTCCGAAACGGAGACGACGCTTTCATCTTTCCCCTCTCTTGGTTTCTCTCTCTCTCTCTCTCTCTCTCTCTACCCCTTCTCTATTACGCGTTTGTCTCCGACTGCCCTCGGCGCCGAGCTACCCCTTCCCTCGCTTGCTCGGTAGCTTAATCGTTGGTACTGGTTGAATCTGTAATCGAAGTCAGGTGCGTTCTTCCTCTTCTTCTTTTGCCCCTCTTTTTCGCATTTTGACACACTCATAATTTTCGTATTATTTTAATATTTCTGTAAAATTTATTCTTTCGCCGTTGTATTCCTTGAATTGATTTCTTGGTTTAACATTGAGCTCTGTTCTATCACACATTGGGCTCTTTTTGCATGGATTCCCTCCAAATTGTTTTATCACCCCCATAATTGGATTTAGTCTGTTTTCTGAACCTTACTGGTAGAGTATAAGTTTGATTTTATTTGATTTTTTGGCTGTATTTATTGGCTGTTTGTGGAAGTATTAGGCTTGATCTGACTCCCAATATAAGTTAATCTAACTGATTCCATGGTACTCAGAAATGCATTTTACCATTTAATTGCTTTGTGTTTCTGCAATCAATTAGCTATTAATTTCTGGATGAAGAAATTTAGGGTCAATTGATAATTCTATGGTCATATTAATATATAGGCAATGATTTGTCGAAGAGATTAAGTCTCAGCTGTCAAATTTAATCAATATTGCTCAAATCCAATTATGATAAATTAATGCCTCAATTTTTGAGACAGTGCAATACCAACTCGCGTATAGACTGGTACGCTTCACTATCTTTATTCATATGTGGTTCTTTTCTATAATTTTAGAAAGAAAATGGAGAAGGGGGCTACAGAAGTATCCACAAATGGTGAGCACAACCTGGGAATTGAATCATTGAATTTGAACTCAGAGGAAGAAGCAACTCCAATTTCAGATTCTGAGGAAACTGAAAAGAACAGGAAATCCGAGACGCGTGTAAGAGTAGCGCCTAGGGTTTCAGTTGAAGGCACTGGACGTTCAAACCGAACTGTGCCTCAGCCTTTTGCACTTGCCACTGAGAAGAGGGGGAGCCGTGCACATGTGACAGACGGTGTGGTAAAGAAAAATGAGGTAATTATTTCATTGGAATAATTTCATTTGTGCCCCTGCAAAGCAACAATATTATCTGTACTCAAAAACGACTGATATGCCCCCCTCTAAAGCATGTACATTACTGACCAAGGCTTGAGAACATTCTAATCTGATTGGTTTTAGGTGTTCCCATGTTTTATAGTGATATGCATGAAGCTTCTTTGCTTCTATGGTTGCATATTATACCTCTTTATTTGGCATGCTACAGGTGAAATGGCCCCTTAGTTTTCATTTTCATGTTGTGCTCCTATAGTTAAGGAGAATAATGGGTCAAATCATTCTATACATTTTTCCAAGTTCTATGCATACGCCCAAATTGGGATGTGACTGGTTTGGCCTCCTCCTCTCCAATTTACCTCCAGTTTCCTCAAACCCTCAAAATCAGGAGAGCCTAGTTAAGGCTTAAACTGCAAAACTTAGGGATTAACTAACCAGCATCGCATAACTAATGGTTAATTCAGGTGAAGTTTGTTTATGTAGAGACTCGGTCAAACCAATAAGGGTTTGCATTTATAAGGATGAGTGAGTCTATGGTACTATGCATATCACGGGTTGGTCCGTAATATTTCTGTTTTCAAAATCTTAACGGTCGA
The DNA here is from genome assembly GCA_011114355.1 of Carex littledalei. Taxonomy (NCBI): domain Eukaryota; kingdom Viridiplantae; phylum Streptophyta; class Magnoliopsida; order Poales; family Cyperaceae; genus Carex; species Carex littledalei. The sequence continues at coordinate 14,280,833 of CM022089.1, read as the reverse complement.
TCTGAACCGTTCAACATGATCCCCATATGAATATGTATTTGCAAACCGAATTTTATATTTTTTAGAATTGTTTTGCTATTTTTTAAGATAGGTAGAAAATAACTTGATCTGAAAATTCTGGACCATCCAAAAACAGTGATTTTCTACCTATTTTAGAAAATAGTAAAAAAAAATTTAAAAATATAAAATTCGGTCTGCAAGTACTTATTCATATGAAAATCATTTTGAACGGTTCAAATCGACCGTTAGAATATTGAAAACGAAAATATTGATCTGTATTACGGACCAAATTGTGATATGCATAGTACCATAGACTCACTCTATAAGGATTATGTAATTTCCCATCTTTTTGTACGGGTGAATGGGGACAAATCTTATCAAGTGAAAATCGAGGGATACTTCACAACTAAGGTTAACTAGTGGCCAAAATTTATTTAATTGATGTTTGGTTCTTTTAGGCTAAAGTAGTTTAAATAAGATCTGGTTACAAAACTGAGACCTATTTAGGTTGGGTTGCAGAACTAGTATTAGTTGCCAGTACTGCATATTGAGGGTTAACTGAAGCAAATATAGTTAATCCGAGACTCAGTTGCACCGACACTTGAGAGTCAGGTGAGCGCATATAATTGTGGATTAGTTAACACTTGATTAACATTCTTTTTTATTTTTTTTACAGGGAGCTTCACCTGTGTCCTCAAGGAAGCCTTTGCAACCAGAAAATCAAAACTACCGAGATGAGGAGGATTCCTGTTCCTTATCTTCTCTGTATGGATATCTCTTCTTTTCCTTGTCTTTTTTTTCTTTTCTTTTTTATTTGCTTTAGAAAATATCACTTCTATTTCACTGATAATGAAAGAGGAGCAATTGCATTTGTTGCATGATATTTTTAGTTGTAGCCCTGTAAAACAAGAAATAGCACACAGGCCCTACAGAACATATGAAAACATCACATACACCTCACGGCGAACTATATTTATTCTCTATAACGGGACCTCGGCCATTATCTTTAATATATGCCGAAGCTGCATATCCTCCCTCACCATATATGTTTTCCTGACAATTGAGTAAAGATGGTAAATTGAATATTTTAAAGAAAGTAGGGGAGATATGCATGACATTTGCGAGCTGGCAAGTATATACACGTGTTTGATGTTTACAGGACCATAAAATGAAGCATTTCCTTTTGAAAAGCACACTACATTATGTGGAATCCAACCCTTGAACTTAGTTTTATTTAAGGCATACAAGTTATGTCATTATATTCATTTGCTATATTGGGCTAATTGAAATCAATGAGCTCAGTTGTTAGGCAAAGAAGGACGGTCAAATCTTCTTTTGTTTTTTTTTTCTTCTCCTACCTTAGCATTCTCATTTTTTATTTTGCAAAAAATACAGGAATAATCAGACAAGATCTAGTAAACCTAAGAGTACAGTAGCTAGTGCGCCAACTTTTCGCTCCAGCGAACGTGCTGAGAAGAGGAGGGAGGTTTGCATCTTTTACCCTTGTCAAATTTTAAGCAACTTATTGGGTAACCCTATTATTAAAGGTGGATATTCTTTACCTATTTAGTCCCTGAGAAAGGAAGAAATTATCTAGATACCTCAACCCCTCAAGGTATATCTTCCATATTCCTAATTACCGCCTCCTTTTCCTATGAATTCCTAAATTTAGGAATGGCATTTGTAACCCTGGTCTCCCCTTGCTGAATAATTAGGGATGACATTGGGTTAATGGTTTCAGGTTGGTTGGGATGTGACCCAACCTGTTCTCAAATAACTACCTTCTTTTGTCAACATGAAAAGGCTAAAATAAGGGCCAGATAAATTTTGCTAGGAAATACAAAAAAAGAAATATTATTGTGTCCAGAACCTGCCAAATTACACAACATGTCCCGGCCCTGTAGGTTTGTATATCTGGTGAAGTCATGATATTGCTAATCGCTAACCAGCTGATCAAATCCCACACATTATTATCCCATAGAGAAAGCTAGATTTAATGGTTTTGGAAAATGTGAAGAGGAGGTATGTCTGGCAGATTCTTTTTTTGTAGGGATATATAAAATGTATCGAGGTTTAGACAGGTATGCGCCAAAAATTTCTTCTAAATAATTTGAAGAGCGTAAGACTGGTTTTAGCTAAATTAATGAAAATATCTTTTTCTCTTTTTATTTTAATTCAGTACTATACAAAACTAGAGGAGAAGCAGCATGCTATGGAGGCAGAGAAAATGGAAATGGAAGCTAAAACAAAGGTTGTTTTCTAGTCTAGGGTTATCTTTTAAGAGGCCCCTATTTACGGTTTGTTTTTCTCAGGAAACACCCATTATGAATTCTCTCTGTATCGTTGGGAAACATTGAAAGTAAATTTGGAACTGTTAGAAAAAAGAATGACTGCATTGCCCTTAATTTCCAAATATAAAGAACTTAAATTTTGTTTAAGATCTCAAACTTGATACGTGATACTTGTAAGCACTATTCGACATTTTCATTAAAACTTAGAAATCTTCTCTGAGATTGTAGCCCTCATTGTTTCTCAAATGAGAAAATTAAATGTTTAAGTGAAGCTTTTTGCTAAGGATGTTGGAGTGCAGATTGTCAGGATAAAAACCCCTCTAAAATGGAATATCTTGGGTGATTCCGCCAATTTAGAAATAATGTTGGTGCTTTTCTGCAAAAGACCCCTTTTTATAAAAGCATCATTTCACTGTAATTATGCTAATTTATGTACCAATCCAACTTATAGGAAGAGCAAGAGGCAGCTTTAAAACAGCTGAGAAAGAGCTTGAAATTCAAGGCTACACCTATGCCTAGCTTCTACCACGAGGGGCCTCCTGCAAAGACTGAACTTAAAAAGGTACATTTTATCTCAAACCTTACCCAATGCTTCAAGTCAATATAATCAGGGGCGGAACCAGAAAATTTAGATTGGAGGGACTGAAATGTAAAACGAACAATGTGTGGCAAGTGGGATTTGAACTCAAGTCTCCACAAAACACAAAGTGGAGTTCTAGCCACTAATCTAAGTCAAACATTTAGTATTTTATGAGGGGTCTAAACTATATAAACACTTTCTAAAATTATATAGTATAAAAGGATCAAATTGTTTATAAATGTGCCGAGTCTGGCATAGGCCCCAGTTGTAATGCTCTGTTTCTTACAATAATCAATCTAGCACTTGTCAGCCTCTGGCAAGATTTCAAAAAAAAAAAAAGGATCAAATTGTTGATTTGTATTATGGGGGTGGCTAAGCACCCGTTAGCCTATGAGTAAATCTGCCCCTGAATATAATCATTGCAATTTCACTCTTACAACAATGTTTATCAATAAATGGGATTCATAATAACAATCGAGAGTTTACAAGGTTTAAAATTTTGTTTTAGTCAGAAATTTGAATATTTAAACTGAAAAGCAAGTTAAAATTTTTTACTAAATCTGCAAAGCGTATCTTGATTATGCTTGATTAAGTTAACTAACTACTTTCTATCAAATTTTTTTCATTCAATAAATCAGGTTCCTCCAACACGTGCAAAATCACCAAAACTTGGCAGGAGAAAGAGCTCTGGTGATTCTGCCAATTCCTCCCCTAGAGAAAGGTCACAGCGCCACAGTTTGGGCAACTGGCACAATAAAACCAGAAGCAATTCTCCAGCTAGTGCTTCCAAGGCCCAGAGATCCCTTAAACCAAAAGAAGAGCCCAAACCCGAAGGGGAGGACGCTCACCTGACAACCCCAATTGATGAGGATGCAGCAGCTGATGGTACGGTTGAGGCTTGATTCAAATTCTGAAATTCTAAAATTCATCTTTTATTTTCCTAATTTTGCCCGTTTGAGAGAAAAATTTGGCCTCTGTTGTTCTTCTCTGTTCATCTTTTCATTTATTTCTGGGGACATGGGTGAGGTTATGGAATTATTGGGGTAGAGAACTTGTGGCTGAGACCGAGAATGTGATGTCATGTGATTGTAACTTGTAAATTTAATGTGATGTTAATCATGTTATGTTGTTGGCATCCTGTTGTTATGCTCAACAAGTTATTCGAATGCTCAAGAACTTGTAGTTTTGCTAAATTCAAGATGTCATAATTTGTTTCCAGCATGCTTTTTTTCAGTCTTGGGGCGAAAGAATTGAAGTAGGGGAAAGTGAAATTGTTGCATGTCTAAAAGGAAGTAAGAGTGAGGCTAAGTTACTCCGTGCTATGCGCTAATGAAGTAATTATGTTTTGTAGTTGTTCAGATAACTAATGAACCAAGTTTGAAAAGCATTGTCGTCAGTGATGTACTGATTTGAAAAGCCAATATCTTGCTATCAAACGCAGCATTAAGGGATAATATGACTATACTTATTCTACACTGTCCGATTTAAAAGTTATTCGTTGAGATTCGTGCATGAAAAAAGTTGAACGGTTGAGATCGGAATAACAGCAGATTTATTTCCGATCGATTGCTGACGTGATCTAAATCAATCCGGTGCGTTCGTCAAGAGATAAGAGTATAAAGACCAACTCTTTCACTGTTACCTCCACACTCTCCACTGTCACTCCATGTCCATGGTTACTTCTCTCCTCTCTCGCTCAATCTCTCTCTTTCCCAATCCCAAAAGACCAAACCCTAAACTCACCTTCCCTCTCTGCTCTTCCTCTAAACCCTCCAATAATGGCAACAGCACCGCTAAGACGAAGACGAATACCAAAAGAAGGAGGAGGGGGTCGTACGGAGGGTCCCGGAAGTCAGTCATCAAAAAGAGCTTCACGCAAGAGCAGGTCATTTTCGAGACCCCACTGTCAGACGACCCCGTTGTGGGGATCATTGGAGGCGGCGTATCAGGGCTGCTTTGCGCGGCCACGCTGGAAGAGAGAGGGGTTCGCTCTACCGTTTTCGATACGGTATGAAATTTACTACCGCATATGTAATTTGAGGTGGAACTGGCATACGGGAGTTGCGTTCAGTTGTTTCAATTTTGAAAAAATTTCGTGTAAGCATCAGCTTTGGATCATGTGTGGCCGTTTGACATTTCAATTTTGTTAGGTTAGGTGAGGTGTCTGTTGAGTTAGAGTAAAAAAATTTCAGCTGTAAGTTGCAATTATTTTTGGCTTGGGTTGTTCAAAGGTTGTTTTTGGTTCAGATCAATGTGTTAGGATTTAGTAAATTGTTCGACTTTTCAAATAATATCGGCTTGGGTTAGGTCTGGTTGGGTTGAATTTTGGATATTTAAATTTTCAAAATTCTCAGGCCAGGTCAGGTTCGAGCGGGTCCCCCACAAGTCAAATTTTGCCAGCTCTACCCATTGTGTATTGTATTTAGCATGGTACCAGTACCATCTGTTGGTACATAGCAGTACATTATTACTGCTCCTTACTCCTCACCCCTATGTGTTGAAACCTCGCATTAGAATCCTTATTATTTTAAGCTTTAGATTTTCTTGCTTTTTGTAAAAAATTGACTGCCAAGGATAATTTGCTGACAGTTCAGCTTTATGATTTTCTTGCTTTTTCACTCATTGCATAACAAATAACTGAAATTAAGAATTTTGTAGTGCTTTATAGGGAATGCATGGCTTAGGTGGAAGGATGGCCACAAGAGTAATAGATCCACAGCCATTGATTTTTGACCATGCTGCACAATTTTTCACATGCGATGATAAAAGATTTCAAAAGTTAGTTGATAGATGGCTAGAGGAAGGTTTTATTCGTGAGTGGAAAGGAAAAATAGGAGAACTTGAAGCTGGTGGAAATTTTACCCCAATGCAGGATTCTAGACCGAGATATATTGGTGTCAATGGGATGCGCTCCCTTGCTGATTCTATCTTAAACCAGGTTCTCTCTCTCTCTCTCAAATAGTTGCAAAAAAGCCCCTGTCTACTAATTATCTGCAAGTCTGGCCCCTAACTTGTTGTAAAATTGGAAATCCTTTTGTTGTAAAATTGGAAATCCTTTTGTTGGCTGATTTTTAACACCGATAGTATCAGATATTATTGAACAGATTTAGTGTAAGAAACTGATGAAAAAATTACATGAGTGATATAGGTTGTTCAAAATTTTGGAATGTTACATGAGGAAATGCTGTATAACAATGTTACAGCAAGAGCAATTTATACTTTAAATTGTCCAATTTCTCACAGTTAATCACATTGTTAAAGTGCATGGATAGGAGTGCTAGGACAGATTTTCTATCAACGCTTAACATTTTATTTCTGGAAAACAATCAGAGAATTTTTTTGTTGTTGTTTTAATAAAAGATTTTGTTTCGAAGGATTGTATAATAGTCTGATTGCAATAAATTCAAAAGTACAGAGTAAACTGATTGGTGTGGTGAGACCATGTTGGATAAGCAAGATAGAGCCACTGAATGGCATTTGGTACTTATCCGAGAAGGACAAACTTCATGGCCAATTTGATGCAATTGTAATTGCGCACAATGGTAATCCAAACAATCAGCTCTTCTAGATTCAGATTCTAAATTTTTAATCTCCAATACTCATAGGAAGCTTATGACATTTTAAATAGGAAAATGTGCAAATCGCTTACTTTCTACCTCAGGCTTGCCTCTTCTAACTAAGCAAATGAAGGTGCGTAGTGCTTATCTTCAGTTAATAATTACAGTTGAGTGAGGCTATGGTACAATGCATAGCACGGATTGGTCTGTACTATGGATCAATATCTTTGTTTTCAAAGTTCAAACAGTTGACCGGAACTGTTCAACATGAATATGTACTTGTAGATCAAATTTTATATTTTTTAGAATTCTTTTACTATTTTTTTAGATAGGTAGAATATCACTTGATCTAAAGATTCTAAACCATTCAAAAGTATTGATTTTCTAAATCAATATGCGCTATGCATAGTACCATAGACTCACTCTTAACAAAATGTTGATATATTGGCTGGTTGAACATTTTGAAATAGTCTTAAATTGCATCGACATCATATGTTGCTTGCAAAAATAACACCCACTATTCTTATAGAGACTTGACCTCAGTGCTATTTGGGCACTTCTTGCGGCTTTTAATGACCCTCTCCCTCTCCCGAAAAACATGGATTTCGAAGGGGCATTTGTTAATGGTGTTGAATCCCTCTCATGGATGGGAAACAACTCTAGGAAGCTTCTCCACTTAGGAGGCGGGGCACCTCACTGCTGGACCTTTTTTAGTACTGCGACCTATGGAAAGAGAAATAAAGTTCCACAGGTCAGTTACTTCGGCCTGGTACTACTGGTTGGTGTTTATTTTGGTAACACTTGCTGTTGTGTTTATCCTGATACTACTACTTTACCTCTTGTGTTTTCAACTGCCATTTGTTAAATACTCAAATATGGACATAATCAAACAAAACACCACTAAAACCAGTAAATTTACTGGTTCAAACTACAAATAGTTGATGTATTTTGCTTGACCTCTGACTTCATTTATAAATACACGAAAACAAAGCTTGCCAAATAATAAACAAAGAGATACCAATATGATCTAAGAGGTACCAGTATGTCATGGGTGTGGCCGGATGGAGAATTCATGAACGTAAGAAACATTTTCCTTCTTAAAAATTATGAACTTTTGCAAATTTTGAAGGTCTATAAGATAGATTGAATATATCTCTGAAAATACTCTATTTTTTAGGAAAACATACCAAATGTAACAGCAGAGAAAGTAAAACAAGAGATGCTTCATGGTGTGGAGCTTGCTCTAGGTTTGCCAAAAGGTGGGCTCCAGCAGCCATTTTATACACGGGTTCAGCTATGGTATGATTTACTTTAATCTATTTAATTGCCAGTTGTAATAATTACTAAATATTAAATTGAAAAACTGCCTAGTATTCTGTGAAGTAAAATTTGCAGAAGAATCCACTTCTTCATCAATAAATTATAGAAGAACCTCAACACTTGCCGAGAAACTAAAAGTTGTCCCCGACTCTCATTGTTGACCTTTAGGAGTATTTTATTTTCCCACCAACTATGAGAAAATGACAAGAGTAGCTCTTCTAAAACCAAATTAAGCAGCACTCTTTTATCTAAATTACAGATTCACCATTTCAAATACCAATGATCAATCTGATCAGCAGGCTAAGTTCTGTTACTAATTGTAAATCCACTTATAGGGGTGCTGCATTGCCAAAGAACACTCCAAATGTGGCATGTATTTTTGACCCGCTCGGTCGAGCTGGGATTTGTGGTGATTGGCTTCTTGGATCAAGTGTAGAAAGTGCTGCTTTGAGTGGAATGGCACTTGCGAATCATGTAAATGCATTTTTTTTTATCATCATTAATTTTCCACTTTACCTCTTGACCAGCAGTACTGTGCTATGGAAACTGTGTCAGTGCAAGCAAATTTTTTTTACTTTTTTGTTTGCTTCGCACTTTGTTTAGATGTACCGAAATTATACCAATTATATTAGATAGTACCAAAATTATACCAGTTAATACCTGTTCATCTAAAAAGTCCACCCTTTAATGATTTCTCTTGAGAAATCCCTGTTCAAGCATCTTGAGTTGCTAAAAACTCGAATTTTGGCCTAAAGAATGTTTCTGATCTCTGTCAACTTGGTACGTCTATATGAAGGCAATGCATTCCCAATTATCTAATTTCAATGTGATTTGGTCAACTTATAACTGTGCAGATCGCTGATTATTTTGAAAATAGCGGATCAAATCACGATCAATTTGCAATTGGCTTAGAGGATACATTTCATAAAGTGCATGGTCCTGACATTGGTCAGTTTCCTGGAATAGACGTAGATTCTCAGAAAGTAGACATAGATGAACTGCAAATGGTGCTAACCTCGTGAGATATTAACTGCTGAAGAATTTTGAATCAACCTTTTTTTATGTTTTTTTGTTGGTTCAAACGATAATTAGGTGCCATGTATAATGATAGACGGTTAGGTAGGATTTTTTTTTTTTTTTTTGGTATTTGAGATTTTGGTAGAACGGTGCTGTCAATTCGGTGTGCTTACATGTTGAGAAACTCTTAGCATAGTGCTGCTTCACATTCGCAAAAGTACTTTATTGTTTCATTTCATATCTTCGTTAGTCAAAGGTTGCACCTTCTATTCTAAATTAATGCGAGAAAAGTCTTCTGTTTTAAATATTCGTACAGTAACTACAAACTACGGACAATTGATCTGATTTAATATGCAATGCTTGAGATAAAAATAGAAGGATAAACAGAGCAATACAGAATCGCTAGGGTTTTCATTTCAACCAACTAATAACATTAAACCACGTACTATTTGATAAAAAACCTTAAATAAAGAAAATAACATAACCTAGTGGTCTTAAACAAAGCCCAAAATCAAAAAGGGTACTCTTTACACAAACACAAGCTAACTTTTCACAGACACTACCAGTCTACAGTCATACCTTAAACCATCAAATCGGAGCCGCACATGTGGTCCTAAAGTGCCCCGTTTGGTTACACCTGCTACAGTGCACGATCCGTTTGACTCTCCCTTTATCTTCTGGGCGAACCCGTTTCTTCCTAGGCCGACCTGGTGGCCTCAGAGACTTGGGTGGGTGTATCACCTTCTCAATCATATTATCCCCACATGAATTAGGGTTTCCATCAACTAGCTCACCCCAGATGCTCTTATCAGGTATAGGGTGTATTGTTTGAGAATAAGTCTTCCTATAGGTCGCCACAGTGAAACAGCTCTCAGTGTACCGATGCACATTCTGACGACATGACACAAGTGCAGCCACACCATGTGCACAGGGAAGGCCATAGAGTTGCCATCCACGGCATAGACAGCATCTGTTGCGAATATCAACAATGTTGGTCCCTTCATGTTGCGAAACCACTTCAAACTCAGCCTCATTGGCACGGCCCACTTGGTACCCACGGGCCCGCTCAATTGCCTCAGATACACGCCTCTCAGCTGATGGTACCAAAATAGTACTCCATTGCATACTTGCCTCGCGTCTCTCATTGAACCAAGTCATCAGCTGCCTCCTTATACTCTCCATCATTTGAATAATGGGCAATCCAGAAGCTTCTAGAAGCCAGCTGTTCAACGACTCAACTATGTTGGCCGTCAAATGCCCATAACGGGTCCCATCAAAGTATGCAGTTGCCCACAAACGGGGTGGACGATGCCGGATCCAGTAAGCTGCCTCTTGTGAAATATCTTCTATTTCTAAGATTTTTGCCTCGAATTCTATAACTGTCAAGGCATGTGCTGCCTCCCATAAGAGATTAACTAGCATTGTATTATTGAACTCCTTTCGGAAGCTTTCACTGAGGTGGCGCATGCAATAGCCATGAAAAGCAGTAGGGAAGTTGTACTCAACCCCATCTACTATACCCTTTCTTCGGTCTGACAAGATAGTTAACCGCGGCATGTTCTCAGTATTTGCCTCAAGAAGTGCATGAAGTTCTGACAAGAACCAAATCCAATTATCATCTGTTTCTTCATCCACAACCCCAAATGCCAACGGGAAAAGAGCCCCATCTCCATCAAACCCAGTTGCAAGAAGTAACGTACCAAGATATTTGCTCTTCAAAAGGGTACGATCTAGACCAATCAGAGGCCGACAAGCATTCACAAAACCGTAAATTGATGCATAATACGAAATGAAAAGCCTCCGAAAGCAACTATCATCTTGGTCACCATAAACTGTTGCAGTACTGCCAGGGTTGGTACGCACCACTTGCTCACAGTATTGGGGTAATAGCCGGTAACCTTCTTCGAACGAGCCCCGTACCGCCGCCATGATTCTCTCTTTCCCTCTCCAAGCCTGTTTGTATGACAAGGTAATGCCATGCATTCTATGAATCTCTTCTAGAATCTCTTTGGGCTTGTACTGCGGATTTTCACGCAATCTTTCTTCAACAGAATTTGCAACCCACTGCACCGATGCCTGTTGGTGGCCAAGATGAGCTATGCCACTACAGTTATGGGTGTCATTAATGGTACGGATGGTGAAGCTCGGTACGCCCGGTAACTTGGCTGCATGGATCCTCCAGGGGCACCCATCAGCTGCACACCTGGCTGTGAAACGGGTCTTGTCAGACTTCACCGTTTGGATCTCAAAATGACATCCAATAGCTGCATCACGTATGGCACGACGACACGATTTGACATCAGGAAACTCTTGGCCCACTGCTAGCTGGTGGTTTGGGCTCACTACAAGTCGACGGGATTGTACTGGAGTTGTTTGTGCAACAACTAGCTGATGATTTGACATGTCATGAGCCGTCTGTAGTGCGAGCTCTTGAGCTGGATCCAATGTGAGATGGTCTATGCTCTCATCGAGTTCATGTGGTTCAGATAGGGTTAGCTCATGGCTATCAGATAAACCCAGGTTGTGGGCCTCTGTATCATGCTCATGAGCTTGACCCAAGGCAAGCTCATTTGTGTGGCCCAGAACTAACCTATTGTCATGGTGGTGACTGAGACCGAGATCATGATCATGGTCGTGGGTTTGACCTAGACCTAGATCATGGTCATGAGTTTGACCTAGACCTAGGTCATGGTCATGGTCATCCTCATGGGTTTGGCCTAAGCCGAGACTATGGTGGGGGTGACCAAGGCCAATAGAGTGTCGGGACCTGATACCATGGTTGTGGGTTGATGTCATGACGAGGTCATGAGGGTGAGGGTTTTGGCCTAATGCCAGGTCAGGGTTCTGGCCTAGAACCAGATCGTGATTTGCCATTTCAAAGAATTTGACCAAGTTGTAGTAGTCCTTTTCAGGTTAGTTCAGCAGAAAATCTGAAAAAAGACATAACATAGGACTAAATAGTGGTTAGATCTTTGTTATTTAATTTTTGAATTTTGGTCTTAACACATAATAATTGAAGCCTAATTAAACCTTAAAATCAACAAAAAAAATAATTCAACTTAAAATACACACTCTTGATTTTGATTAGGATGGGTGCCAATCGACTTCCTATGAAACCATGACAGAGGAGGAGAGGACTCGTAGGTTTTGGTGGGGCTCAATGAAGAAAAGAGAAGAAACTTCAGAAACCTCTCCTTGTAGCAATAGAGATGAGAGTAAATGTGGCAAAAGAAAATCAAAATATCGTCATTTGGACAGAATCGATCTCTCAATTTCCTTCTTTTCTTCTCTCACTTCTCCCACAGAAAATCATATATCAAATCGATCATATAAAGAGCATTACCTTGCGATCAGGAATCAAGCATCTCGCGAAGAACCAACGAAGTAGAAGAGCAAATCCTGAGTAAGCAAGAAAAACCAGACATAAAATCAACAATAACCTAAAATCCAAAAGAAATCATAATAGAACGGAGAATCCCTACCCAGGCCAGAAGTAAAAATTACCGTTGAGGTGGCGCGAAGAGGAGTCGGGGTTTTAAACGAGGGGTAGAGAGAAAAAAATTGAGGGGCAAAGAAGGAGAGGAGAGGAGAGAAATGGGGGCGAGAATTTTGCGAGGGGCAAAAGAGGAGGAGGCTACCGCTACGGCGGTGACCAAACAAAGAGGGCATTTAGGTCAGAACCTTATCTCTTGCTGTGAGATTACTATTTTACCCCTGACAAATTTCGGTGCCCACGTCTCAATTTTCCATACTACCCCTCGGGACATTTCCTATTAAACAAGTTTGATTTGCCTGTAGCTAATGTTTTTGTGTTTTTGTGTAGCGAGTCAATTTTACAGAGGTAATGACCCGCCTAGTATGCCATAGACAACTATAATTTGTCATTTAAGCAGCACAGAAAGGTTCACGATTGATCGCGAGATTTGGTTTAACTACGCAAGCGACAAATTAGAACAGTGAGCTGATATTAACACCACAATTTTTATTATTAACACAACATTATATATATATATGTAGATTAAATTACTCTTCTGTAGAAACTTCCTCAGTAATTATTTCTTTCATGAGACGGGATCCAATTTTATAGTGACACTTCTTGACACCATATGTTTATAAATTATTTTTGTGATTTTAAAATTCAAAAAATCGATCTGAATCGTTCAACTTTAACATGATCTCTATTCTATATTAAATTATGCTTGGAGATCAAATTTTAATTTTTTGAAACCTTTTTAGTATTTGTTAAGATATTACAAAATTGTTGTTTTCAGACAATTCTGAACCATTGAAAAATAACGATTTTCAAAAATTCTAAAATAATAGTAAACAATTTTCAAAAAAAGTAAAATTTGGTCTCCAAGCATATTTTAATATGGAGATCGTGTAGAACGGTTCGGATCGACCATTTGAATTTTGAAATCACAAAAATGACTTATAAATATATGGTGTCAAGATGTCACCATAAAATGGTGTAATTGAATTCCTCCTCTTCTTTCATTCATAAATGTATAATTTAACTTCCTTACATATTCAATTCAATAAAATAATATATATTTTTTAGATTTGATATTTATAAATCTCATTGCTGCCAAAATTAATGTAAATGAAGATAAGCACCAGATTATGCATAACGGAATGGAATAAAGTATAGATTATTTATGGAACAGTTTTGATTTAAAATACAACAAAATATTAAAAACAAAATATAAATATCACAGAACAAAATAATAAACAATCACTTAAAATTAAGTTTGATCTACATATAAATTAATAAAAATATCTCTACCAAAAAGTCCATCTATGTTATATTGAAAAGACAACAACCTCCATTACACCACAATCCACAAAATAAAATTGCACTGATAGATAATATCATACATTTTTTACATGATTAGAGAATTGATTTTTAATAAAGAGCATAATTTTTTAAAAGGAAACAACGAGCTCAGGTGGGCAATTAAAAAGGGTCAAATCTGTCTCTTGTATAATATATATTGAATATGTTATGTTAATTAAAAAAATTGTTGTGTTAATATCAGCTCCCATTATAACATGTGCAAACAATTATAATGGCTGATGTTATAATTACAATATCAATTGTAAGATGTAAATAATGATTAATTTAGCAAATTCTTTATTTAATTATATGTCTAAAATTGCTACATCAATTTGCAATTATCAATCATAGAGATAAAGTATTAAATGGGTCTAATAAAACTAAAATTTGAAATGATTTGCAAAGATAGAAAAGATTTGATTTTGTTTGAGCAATAATAACATAAGTGATAATAAGTCGGCCTTATGGAAAGTTGTTCTCACACTCATGCCAATTGTGAGAATTAGTTCTGATTGGAAAGTAGGTTCAGGTACTTTAGTGTGATTTTGGTTGGATCGTTGGTTAGGTGACATTCCTTTAGCAAATATTTATCCTCAATTATTTCAGATTGTGTATGATCAAGATATTTTGGTTTCTGAAGTGTTTCATAATAATGTGTTCAATATTACTTTTTCTAGACAACTAAATGGTCCATCTCTTAGGGAATGAGCTTCTTTAGCCGATCAATTTTTTTATTTCCATTTAGGTGATAATTTGGATCATATAATGTGGAGATGGACTTCACATGGTCACTTTACAGTTAATTCTTTATACAGGTGGTTAGAATTTGGTGGGATATCATGTGACAGTTTTGATTGTATTTGGAAAGCTCATATTCCTTTAAAAATAAAAATCTTTTTGTAGCTTCTCAAGCAGAACAGAGTTTTGACCAAGGTTAATTTAGGTAATCGTGGTTGGCAGGGTGATCAGAGATGTGTCTATTGTTCAGAGTTGGAGTATGTAGATCATCTTTTTGTTTCTTGTCAGGTGGCACATTCCATATGGTCTTGGATAGCCAACTTTAATATTTTTGTGGTTGACAGTACAACAGTGGAGAAGTTATGGGAATTAGATTATTGTATACCATTGAAGGATGCCAATCTTGTAGAAATGATATGAGGGGCTGTTTTATGGTCTATTTGGTTGGACAGGAATAGAATTAAATTTAGGGATGGTAGAATCTTGGATATACAAGCTTTAGGTTCAAGAATTATCTCTTGCTTATTTTTGGGCATCACAACAAAAGATAGATCTTACTTCTAAACTTAAGTTAATTTTGCCTTGTGATGTGAAGGACCTGACAGGTTCCACTGTAGCAATTTTCATGGAGGATACACGGGATACAATCCGTATGAATGGAGGAGGGAGCCATACGGTTGGTGAAGATGACCTCCAGCTGATGCATTTGGAGAATTTGGATTTTACAGGGGCTTAATTGATTTTTTAACTGTTTTGGTGTTTTAGTATACATCTGGGTTGTAATTGCACTTTGTTTCTATTTGGTTTGTTCTAAATGTTTTTCATGCAGGTTAGTCCTTAATGTTGATCTTTACTTTGTTTTGGAGGGTATTCTCTAATTACCCAAGTAGTTATGATTCTAGATATGCTGCTGGTACCAGATTAGTGGTACCAGCCAAACAATGTATGAACTTTTGGTTTTCATTTTAATGAAAATCGATGGCATGGCCACTTCTTTCAAAAAAAAATAACATAAGTGATAAAAAAGACCATCTTTTATAATTGCATGAATATACTTATTTTTATTTCCTTCATTAGTTCTTTTCTGTAAAAACAACTATTTCTTTCCAAATGGTTTTGTAATTTCAACAATAGATCTAAATGGTTCCATGATTAATGAAATCGGTAGCCCATGGAGACTACTACTTTCAAAAATAATGTTTCTTTAATGAAATGGATCCATGAAGAACAATCCGGATGCCTCATTTTGAATATCACACTATTTTTACTTCTTATTCTTAAAGTTAGATATTTTAATTTAAAACAAAAAATATTAAAATAAAACCACCACTCATGGCCTATATCATTTTTCTCTCTGACACTGATTTCTGATTGTGATAGACACAAAAATTTTGTACACACTAATATGAATAATTGAAGGCTTTAATATTCCAAACTCTTCATCTCCATTCGAGATGCCATAATTTTCTATGCATATAAAGGGAAAAACACATATATCACATCTGCTATCACATCTGCCAATCTTATTTTGTAAGTTCTAAATTTATTTTGTTATTAAAAAATTTACAAGACATGATAAAAGCATAAAAATAAATTGAGGGATTTGGACCTCAATTACATAGTTATACCAATCCACAAAGACCATGCAATGGGGAACATGAAAGGTTTAAATAGGACAAACCAAACCAAGATCAAAGATTAAAATCGTAAGAACTTTTACAAACCAGAACTACTAGAAGTAAATAACAAAGATTAGGCATACTACAAATTGCATCACTTCCATTATTCTTTTTCCTTGAAATTACTCAGCCACCCACAACTCAACTCCATAGCTCACTTAAGGCGAACGAGGAGAAATCTAGCAACACCAAACAGAGAATCTGTCAGTGTGAAAAAAACACAAAAAACTTTTGCACGTCAAAAGAAAAAAATTGGGTCATTTGACGCTCTTCTCACAACAAAATGGTATCATTTGCCCTCTTCTCACAACAAAATTTGTGGGCCCATTTGATGCTCTTTTTCCAACTCCTTCAACCTATTCACAATCTTTTCAGCTATGTCGACATAAGCTTTTGCTGATGTGGACTGAGGAGATGATAGTACAATAGGTTTGCCTTCGTCAGAGCTACTTCTTACATCTAGCTCCAATGGTATCTGCCGATATAAAGAAATATAATTTATTTTTATGCCAAAATAAAAAAAAATAAGCTTTCAGCCCGGTAGATTTACACAATATTTGAATTCCGTATATTTTCCTTCTTTTGGTTCAATTCTTGATGCAAATTGAGGTACTATAGAGCTTGCTTTACTTAGCTAAATAATATGATTTGGCCTCATAAGAAAAAATTTAAATTATACAATTTGTTGTGAAAGTTTAACGATCATGATTTGGCCTCATAATCATTTGGTCCATCAGATTATAACTTCCCATAGTCACTGTATCAGATTCTATAGCTCTATCCCAGTCAATATTTTTCTTTAAAGAAAGACACAAATCTTAGTCGATATTCAGTAAAATGAAAACTCGTTCCATGTCATTGCCGGCTAGGATTTGTTTCCATTCTCTTTACAAAAGAAGAACCCCAGGGACCCTAATTTTAAATATTAGCAAGCTCAAGACCACAAAATGCAAACTTCGGAACAACTCTAGGGGCCAAAAAAATGTGCCTGGATTTTTACTGTGGACCACTTTGCATTTACACACAGCTGTTATTCTTGTGTGGCATGGAACTGGTGTGTTCAAGTTTCAGAAAGAATAATGTAAAGTTAGGGACCCCACACAATTATTTACATAGAAAAACTATGGAGAGAATTAGCATCAACCTAAGAATGGAGCAATTGGAAAAGTGGTCTAACCTCACCAAGGAACTTCAAGTCCATGTCGTTTGCAGTACGGCGGGCTCCACCTTCTCCAAATATGTATGATTTCTCACCGCAATTTGGGCATTTAAAGCAACTCATATTCTCAACAAGCCCCAAAATCTACCATGATATAACATATAAAAGCAGAAAATACCATAATTAAATCCTCTCTGACTATAAAATTAGTCAGCATGATGGTAATGGTCAATTTTGTTAAACATTAACAAATTTACTGCAAATTCTGCCATGTTTTTTTTTTCCCATAAGGCAGCTTGAAGGTGAACCAGTAACATTGCTATTGTTTTTTTTTTGTGGGTACGCTAGAAATTTTCCCTTAAAAACGGAGTTTGAACATAAGAAGTGCCAAGAGAGATTTGCAAACATAATCAAGTCCATGGAATAATTACAAAAACAAGCCCAAAATGGTACAAAATTATAAGAGTGATAACAGCGCATACTGGAACTTCAACTTTACGAAACATGTTCGCACCTCTTCTGGCATCAATCAATGCAATATCTTGTGGAGTTGATACAATCACAGCACCTGTTCGCAAGAACCAGAAACAACATTTCAGTATGGTACCAGTCATATCAGGGCCGGATCTACACAAGTCCAGGGGGTGCTAAGCCACCCCATGATTTTGAAATTTTTAATCACATATGTTGAAATTTAATTGATTTTTTTATTTCTTTGAAGTTTTTATATAGTTCAGCCCCCCTCATAAAATGTCAGATGTGTGCTAGTAGTCTAGTGGTTAAGACTCTATTTTGTGCTTGGGATGTCTTGGGTTCAAATCCCACTAACCACAAATTAATAATTATGCATTTTAAGTTTGAGAACCCCTAACTAAATTTTCTAGTTCCGCCCCTGAGTAATATTCAACAGCAGCAAATTAAATTTATCAGTTGGCACTGTAATTAATGGCCAGTACCTGATAATTTAAGTCTCTGAGAAACAGAAAGTTGAGTATCACCGGTGCCAGGTGGCATATCTACTACAAGGACATCGAGATTTCCCCATGAAACTCCTCTTGTCAATTTCTCGAGTGCACTCATTACCTAAATAAAATCATTTTTTTTCAGTAAATGCTATATTTAAAAAAAAAATTCAAGAAATACTTAATTCAAACCAGATTAAAAAGCAATGCTAGTTCCGTTTGGTATCTTACAAGTACAGATTATAACAAGGCCGATATATATACAGAGTTATAACATAACAAGCATGAAAAATTCAAATAAACAAAAACAAACCATAGGACCTCTCCATACGATGGGTGCGTCCTTTTCAACTAGAAATCCGATAGACATGCACTTCAATCCATAATTCTCGATTGGAATCATCTTCATGTCTGCTTATAAAAAAAATTCAAAGATTGCCATGGAAGTGAATTAAAATGATGGTGATGGTGATGATTTCTATTATCTTTTTAAGTTAAGTTGTAATACAGTAAAAAAAATTGTACCTAACACACTAAAATATAATAGGAAATGGTGTGATACCTTCGCTTACATCAGGTTTTTGATGTAGGTTCATCATTGTTGGAATAGAAGGCCCGTAGATGTCGGCGTCCAGTAAACCCACATTCAATTTCCATACATTACCTAGAGCAACTGCTATGTTAACTGCAATCAAATACTAAATTAGACTTTCCAATATATATTAAATGACTTGTCAATTACAGACAGATTCTCAGGTTTGCAACAAACACGCAGCTTTATAAAATATTTGTCCCCCAATCTAAAACCCAATTATAGTCAATAAAGAGAAAAGGTCTGAATGCTGAATCTAAAATTATATTTACTGGTTGAAAATCTATTCCATTGGGTCAAGATGAAAAAAAATCTGATTTAAATTTTTTTAGTAAATTTTATCAACATGAATTTTCAATTTGAAGGTTTGTGATCTAATTGTTTCAGACTAACCAAAAAAAATAAGCAGAAATGCAAATTATATAAAGCGTTTAGTATCAGTAACCACAGGCTAATACTCATAAACAATCATCCCAATAAAAAATAATTTCATTTTCCAATTACTTTTTCCGATGTTCAAATCAGGGGAAGTAGAACAAATAAATATTACTAATTCCCAGAAAGAAAGGAAATTGAACCTGCGGTAGTTGACTTCCCTACGCCGCCTTTACCAGAAGCAACAGCTATAATGTCTCTAACACCAGGAATAGACGGATTCTTCACATTACCAGAAGTTGCGCTGTAGGATCTTGCAACGGTTGAAACCTGAAAAAGGGGGGAAAAGATGGAAAAGGGAGCATTAAAAGAGGAGGTTCATCGCATCAGTAGAGTTAGATCAATTTACAAATTATTAAGGGGCTATTTGAGAAAGTACCAAGCGGTTCGACGATTGAGAGAGAGAGAAGAATCTACCGAGGCCCATGGCTGCTACTATGCAGTAATGCACAGTGGTGTGATTTGGGTTTTGGATTTCGGAGTAAAGCAGCCGAAGAAAGAATTCAATCACCTAAAGTAACTCAAATTTTGAGTTTATATTCTGACCCGTTAGATCTGTTTTGTCACGAATATTAAAGAGCCGTGCATTCCAACCCGGGTCTGATGGACTGTCCAAATCTAAAATCAAAATTTGGGTTACTTCAGAGAATACGGACTCCTGAAGAAATGGGGTTTTACTCCTGGATGGTCCTCGTACCCGTGTCAGACACGTACCGGACACCGACGCGCCTCCGACACGGTGGCGTATTTCATAATATTTTCTGTTATTTTTTGGGTGAGCAAATATTGTTTGGTTGCAAGTATCTCATAATATTTTCTCCTCTCTAATAAAACAAATTATATTTTATCTCGTTGATTGCTCAGATTATATAAAATCACCTTAAGAATATGTGATCGACTTGACTTTTCACTTCCATTTATTTTTCGGCCGCCTTAAAAATTATTATTCTTAATTTATTTAATTACTAAAAAGAGAAAGGAATAACATCCATGCTACTTTTTGCGAGATCTTTCAACCATGCATATATACTATTCTATTCTATTCTATTCTATCTATCCATGCATCTTTGACTTGTGATGCATGCATTTAACAATAATTTGCGAGATATATTACTTGAAAAACGGACAAAAAATCATTTAATTAAAGAAGTCAATTTCATGATCAAGGCATCACAATAATTATTGTCTCTGCCTGCTTGTTTTCTGTATTAAAAAATACAAAAAAAAAATACAAAAATGTTGATTGGTTCAGATAGACTATTTGAATTTTGAAGATGGAGATATGAATCCAATGCACGGAACGATCCGCGCATTGCAAAGTACCATAGCCTCACTCATTATTAATTGTTCATAGCATTCATATATATATTTTTTTTCAAAACGCTACTGTTTATATATAGTGTCCACTTTTTTTTTCTTTTTCTTAAATATAAATATGTCTAATTCAATCTGTATTCACTACTCTGAAGCCATCCTTGTAGCGATTCAAAACAGCTTTATCATTATAAAAACAAAGGGCAATACGGTTAAATGCATGAGCGGATCCACAAAAAAACGACAAAAGTGGAGACATTTGTGACACTTTTAACGTGACTAAAATAGTAGAGGACAATCAGGTTACATAAATAATCACGTCACAAGTAGTTGCGTTGTGATGACGCATGATGTAATCATTCATGTTTAATTGTTTATTCAAGTTTCAAGTTAGTTCATAAAATATAATAACAGAAAATACTAAAAAAAGAAATTATAATAAAGAAATAATGTTGACAAATTGTCACCAGCTGACGTGACGGAGACAGTTTGTATGCCGTGACGTGTTATTTTCGATCAAAGGAAGACACATCACACAACACACGAGTCACATCAACATGTCCCGAAACGTATCCATGATGTACTGTGACAAAATTAGTAACAACGTGACTAATTTTCTTTGCTACCTCTAAAACTAGATTAATTAGTATAAACAAGATTTGACATTTTTAATTGAGAACGTTCAATAATTGTGGGTCCAAGACAATATTCTAAATTTGGCGATATGTCATAAATATTTGGACCACTTCTCGCAAAATATTTGAGAAATTTCGACCTTTCTCTACGCATCACGTTAAGTGTTACAAGACCACAACTCCCTCCCCTATCACCTTCTAAATAATAATAAAACAGATAATATATAAGAGCCATTCAAAAAGTTTATTTTTACATAGTTATATTTCCAGAAAAATCAAGGTAGGAAAGTAGTTTTATTTTATCAAAATAATAAAAAAGTCAACAAAAATAGCGTCCATGAAACCGTTATCTTCTTTTCTTTTTCAAATCCATAAAATTATTTTAATATATTTGACTAGCTGATACTGATACTGTCTCCGATACGTCCGGATATGCCACCGGAATATTTGAATTTATAATGGATGTTATGAAATGTAGATCTTTTAAGTTTTAAATTAAATAACTAGTTAAATTTGTTGTAAATTCATGATAGTTGAGAGAATGAATGTGTAACTATGTATTTATTTTTTTCTACTAAATTTATAATAATACAGGTGTTGAATTAATAATATAATTAAAAATACACACGTATTCCAGATTTAAAAAAATACCATATCGTTGTATCCGATACGATAAAATAATTCGTGCTGCCGGTGTATTGTGTGGACCCACGCTTGTTCGGTACCACACATTATTTCGGATTCCAAAAAACTGGAGGTAGCCTGAAATGTTGTTTGTTGCTAAATTGTTTTGTAATTACAGTTTATGGATTTAGTTATGATCATTTATTTAATTGATTTGAGTTGATATAGTATGAGGTCAAGGTAATGCCCAATTTTCAAAGCAAATTGCCCTTTGGTTATTTATGTAATTTATAAATGTTATATTCTATCTATTTGATTAAATTAATTTCCTTGTACAGCATTGAGAGCCAAGTTTTTGATAGAATGTCTTGGTGACCTTGAAAAGAACCTGTTAAGTAAAGGTCTAGACCTGCTAGTGAGACACAGCAAACCCGAAGATATAATTCCTTCACTTGCTAAAGCTTGTGGTGCACATACAGTTCAGTCTCTCTCTCTCTCTCTCTCTCTCTCTCTCTCTCTCTCTCTCTCTCTCTATATCTCCATTCTTATATTATGCACGTAGTTGTCCTGATCCGCCAACGGCTGAGATTGAAAGATGAATTTTCAGATTGAATATCAGCCCTCCAATTACATAATTTGTCTTATTTTGATTAAATACATATGTTTTAGGTATAGAAGTCTAAATTTAGTTAAAAACATACTCGCCACACAGACTGCTAGATGGTTTGTCACAATTAAAATTGAATAAATCCCTAGCAATCAGTTTCCTTATTTCTCCTTACAGCTATCTCTGATTCCTGCAATTAAATTATTTCCTTATTTCTCTGTTTCCTTTGTTTCATTGCTCCTCTTCCTTTATATTTTCGACAATGAAAATAGAAATTATTCAATCTTTCCAAATCTGTAGAGAAAATCAATTTTTTCGATATGCTATATTCATTGTGTGAAGAGGAGAAATAATCTTTATTAGGGCTACTGTATCTTTGCGAATAAATGAATTTTGTATATTTATATTCAATGCAAACCTCATAAGTCGAATTTGGATAAAATCAACGTTGGTATTTAAAGAGTTGGATATGATTGAAATATGTTAAGTGCAAACTCTATGTAGTATAGTGTAAATTACGTATACATTTATAACTATAATATTTATATTTGTAGTCGCTTTTTACGTTAAAATTGTTCTTGACGCATCCAAATTTACACACATGCATAAAAAAATTGTGCTAATTATATGTAATCGTTCTTGACTCCAACATATTATATTCAATATTATAAAATATATAAGTTATTTTTGTTTTTTTTAGAAATCTCTATTCTTATATTAAGCACATAGATGTCCTGATCCGCCAACAGCTGCGATTAAAAGATGATATTTTAGACTAAACATCGGCCCTCCAATCAAATAGTCTGTCTTATTTTGATTCTATGTATTTTTTTTTCTGTATAGAAGTCTAAATTTATTAAGATATGTACTTGTTACATGTGCTAGCCACACTTATTTTATTATCAAATATTTGATTTTCATTGATCATGATTTATGTTCATTTTTTAAATATCATTTAAGGGACTTTTGAATTCATTGGTCATTTAAATGAATTTAGTAGGTTCTGTAAAAAGCAATAGATTATATTTTAATTGGTACAGACAAAAATTCGGGAAATGGCCTGTTTTCATTTTTTGTCGCTGAATTTTGACGTGGTTTACTCATCTAATATATCTAATGATAAAATAACTCAATGTGGTATGTATTGGAATATCCAGGAACCAAAATGGGGATATAGATAATCTTAGGGGCCAAAACAGAAAATCATTTTTAAACTAAAATTTGGTCGATATTTTGATTTGAATTTGTTGTTCTCTTGTATGCATCTATAATGTATAGGACGATGCGCTTTTTTGTTTAGAGAATTATTATTTAAATACAAATATACAATCACACGAGTGAAAAATCCTTCATCCCTCCTCTTGAAGGATAAAGACCGAATTGTCTACGGTGATCCAACTTTGATCAAAACCACAATGCAATGGTTATAATAATACAAATCAAGTTCATAGACCAAATTGGAGCACAAAAACAAAACTGCCCAGAAATTTGATCAAGGGCGGACAAAAAATAGAGTTACGAGTAACTTATCGAGATTTTGAGTATAGAATTTAGGTTGATCTCCACTCCAACGATCCTGGACTCTTTACTTTTCTTTTGTTGGTATTTTATTTTTAGATTGCAGAATTTAAATAACCTTTCAATAAAAAGTAATAATTGATTGATAATTTTTGAATTGCAGGATTTAAATAACAGTTTAATTTTAATCTGACGCTTAATAATAAATGTATTTAGGCACTTCCATTATGTATCATTTATAAATCACAAAAAGATACTATTGATTTAAATAAAATTATTATTGTATCTTCATATGTATAGAATTTATCTTGAGAATATATAATTCTTACGTATTTAAAACTAACAAAAAAAGACACGCTACATGAGTTTTTTTTAATATTGAATGTATATCAATGCATGATGTCAACAAGTTTTTTTTTTAAACGTTCGGTAGAGCTGTAATATTTTCATAATTTATTTCATTTTATATAGTAGCGTCTAAAATAACTAATCAACAAATTAAGTTTATTAGATGTTCATTTTTAATACCAAAATAAAATGTTTTTATGAATCTACATGCTTAATATAAGAGAGATGTTATTTTGTATGAGAATTTGTATTTATTCTCTTATAATATGTTCCCGTTGCAACGCACGGGTACGATACTAGTATATATATATTGGCCCCTAAAATTTCAAATTTGATCTCTAATTTTCGTTCCTTTACATTAATTACACATTTGAAAGGAACAGAGTGATAATATAACAAGAGGAGGGATCAAGTTACAACAATTTTGAGTTGAGGAGGGATCAAATTATAGTAATTTTGAGTTACAACAAAGTTACCATAACCATTTTCTACATTTTGAAATTCCAAATCGTCGATCCAAACCGTTCAACATGATCTCCACAATAAAATGTGCTTCCTGATCAAATTTTACATTTTTTTGAATTTTTTTACTATTTATTAAGATGGGTACAAAATTTAATGGTTTGAATTTGACTAGTTTTTGTAAAATACTTAATAAACAGTATAAAATTCAAAAAAATGTAAAATTTGATCCGGAAGCATATTTTATTGCGGAGATCATGTTGAACGGTTTGGATCGACGATTTGGAATTTCAAAATGTAGAAAATGGTTGTGGTAACTTTGTTGTAACTTGATCCCTTCTCTTTTGAGTTACAACAAAGTTACCACAACAATTTTCTACATTTTGAAATTCCAAATCGTCGATCCAAACCGTTCAACATGATATCCGCAATAAAATATGCTTCCAGATCAAATTTTTACATTTTTTTGAATTTGTATAGTATTTTAGAAAAACTAGTCAAATTCAGACCATTGAATTTTGTACCCAGCACATTACCAATCAATAAATAATTATTCGAGGTTTAATTATTGTGGAGTGTGCATAATCAAGAGCATATATATGCTATTGGGGAGATCAACAATTTGTTGCTGCAAGGAGCTAGGCATCTATATATAACGATGCATAATTAAGTAATGATGTTAATTTACTTTACTAGAAAAAATGTCATATATAATTGTAATGGAACACAACTTCTCAACTTGATGACATGCATGTACCTTTTGAACTTGCTTAATGATAATTACCTCTTAACAATTCATCATAAATGCTCATAATTGCGATCGAGAAGGAGAAGAAGAGAGCCATATATACGCGCGTATGATATCGGTTAGTTAGGAAACATGTCTAGATGTATGTCTTAATTAATTTGTACCCATGAAAAAGCCAAGCGTGAGAAGAAGAGAGCTATACGTAGCCAAAGACAACTTGCCGGCAATTTCGCAAAAACACCAACTATATATTGTTGGGTTTATCCGGTTTCCGGCAAGTCATCCTTGGCTGCATTCGACTCGCTACCTCTTCACGCATGACTATCTATGGCTTTTGTTTTCTTCTTCTTTCTTCTTTGCATAATTAAGTAGTTGATATATATATATGTCTGTGGTAAGGTCGAGTTGGTATTTAAATAGTGGAAGAAAGAATAATTTGGAGATCCTCTAATATATATGGTTCTTTCTTATTCTCTCTTTTTTTTTAATTAAAGTTCTTTTAAGCTTTAGTTCCAGGTCATTAATTGCATAGCCAAAGCTCTGGATAACATAATTAATTATTTTCCATCTCCCAAGTAAATTGACAAAAATATCTTTGTAATTAAAAAGATTATTAAAATTATAAACTTCAAATTTTAGCTATTACTAGCTCTCTAAGGTATTCTAATGTGCTTTGGTGCATATTTTAGATGAGGTCAATTTGGGTCCGATGCCCATCGGACTCAAAGTGATGAGTTCGATGGGTTCGATGACCGTCCGATCTGCTTTAAGATTCGCGCCCGCAACTTTCGCATATGCTTTAAAATTTGTGCGCACGAATCTTAAAGTGAATCGGACGGTCCCGAAACCCATCGGACCCAAGCAGCTCTCATTTTAGATATTGAAAAGTACGATTCCAACTAACAAAAAAAATAAAGTTTCTAGATGCATTCTACATCATTTAGATAAAGTATATATCAAATTTCAGAAAATTTGAAAGATAAATGATCATAAAAAATCATTAAAACTCAACCATTAAAAATTGTAAGTTAATTGATTGAAGGCTACATGACTTTCAGAGGACCCAAATTTGATACATCTTCCATTTAAGTAATACAGAATGCATGAGTAATTTTTTAGTTTTAAATTAAATAATATTTTTTGGAATATCAAATGAACATACCAATTAAAGCTGATGTAAGTTAGAACTAGAGAAAATCATATATCAAAATTTTTGTAACTTTAGGTTACAATGAAATTATTTGCTGTATCATAAATTGTATTCATAGAAATTTACTAGAATCATAAATAGTTTTTGCTATATACCCTGCATATTTCAGAAAAAAAAAAAAACAAGCATTGAACATTACAGGGTTTCTCTACTTGGGGTTTAGTATCAAATCCCACAAGTATTTTTTTTTAGTTAATTGTAATTACAGTGGCATTAAAAGTACATTTTATTAATGCTCTCATTCTGTTTATGTAAATTTTTAAAATTTCCTTCTGATCTCTGAAAACATGATTAATTAAATTGGTCCAAGTCAAAAACACAAAAAGGAAAAATAAATCAAAATGCGCACTTAACCCGAATTTGATTGTAAAAGAGCCGCAAAAATCAAAAGGGTTGACAGAACCTTATTCCCTAATTTGAGATTGTAAATTGTAGCTATATATATATATATTCTCTAATGCATAACTTTAGCATAATAATAATATTCTTAATGCACTCAACAAGCCGCCAAAATGATAACTATTTGTGACATTTTATGTTTAATATAAACAATATAATCGAGTAGATATTAAAGGGATTATAGAGGAACATTTGGTTTAACAAAATTATACTAGATTATTAACATAATTATAAACTTTTCTCTTTCTTTTTTTTCTATTACAAAATTATAAATACATGGAAATGCATATAGACAAACATTGAATTATTGTACTAAATTACAACGAATAATTAATTTATTTGGGACTAATTAACGAAATTAGCTGTTGGCATTTTGCTTGGGCCAAATGGTGTTTAATTTAATGGATCATACTAGCAAATTAAAAATGAACTTTTTACGACCAATTTAGTTAGTGCTGCTTAATCATCACATGGTTTCAATAATAAAATTTCTGAAATGGATTCGAGCCCACATAACCGACACCTGCACGCTAAAAATATTTATAAAATTTTAAAATATTAAAGTTTATGTCTGCTTCTGTTACACATGAAAGACTTAATTATCAAGATCTGAACATTTCTTTTGAAAGAAAATATAACATAAGAAAATAATTCAACTTCTGCACGTTACTTGTCATCACATTCGCTGTATTGAATATTGATTGAGAAGTAATAAATTAGAAACCTATCTTTTGCAACATCTCAAGGGCAAAATTAAAAAATTTAATACTGAACATGTCTTTTTTATTTTTTGAGAATTTCCAACTAAGCATAAAATCGTTCGGTTGGCTTACATTGCTTTCAATCCGTGCAATTATGGTTTGATTTTTCTTTAGTTATAGTTGAATTGGCTGAAATACAACTAGTTGTACTTAATAAATTGAATTTGGTTCCATTAATTTAATCACCTTAGTTATATACAATAAATATCTTCTGTATAATTCTATTATAGGATCACGTCCAATTTTGAAAGTTTCCAAATTCAAAATAATCCAATATATACCGAGTCCGTATCCCCTAAATATTCGTGTTAGAGCATAGCGAACGGTCCGGATCAAAACTAAAAAATTGGGTTATTTTGGAATACGAATTCATATATACCTACACCGGATGATCCACGCTAAAAAATAATTATTCCTTCCCACTATTAATTATTATCTAACAATGACCCACAATATGGCCTACATCATGAAGAAATGAATTAATCTTATGAATGCATCAAACAGTCTGTCAATTGAGAACTTTATCACTTGAGAGTAGGTCTGATGGGCATCGGACCTACTTTGATTCGACAGGTTTAATCACTGTCGATTTGCTTTAAGATTTATGCGGAATGCCTTAAACTTCGTGCGCATCTGTTTCAATTTCCGTGCCCACAAATCTTAAATTAAATCGGACGGTCATGATGCTCGTTGAACCTAAAAATAGGTCCGATGGGCATCGGACCTACTCCGTTCTCGACCTTTATATAAGCTCCACCGCAGTCTGACACATCACACATGCCATATTAATTTTAATACTAAATTTTGCATTTTTAGTATTTTTTTATTTTTAAAGTATTTTTGTATTTCAGCTTTTAAATTTCCCTTTTCATTTCTGGATAAGTATTGTGCTAGTACCATAATCTGCACTTTAGAAACCCCTATACCAGTCAGAGCTACAGATCCCCAAATTAAATCATGCATGTAGATTAGGTTATTGTTGGGATAAACTCAGCAATACTACACTGCTTTGTGCCAGTATGTAAAAAATTGAAGAGAGAATAATATTTTTCTGAACAGAAACAACGCTTCATTTTCTTTCTCTCTTACTCAATTACATAGAACTCTGCATTATTTAAAGCAATACAATGTTTCTAAAATAAACACTAGCTAACCACTACGCTAACTAGTTCTAAAATAACTATGCTTAAAATAACCAATGCCTAACACAACCCATGCAGTTTTTATGCTGAAAAACTGATTCGTACATGCTCTAATCAATTTGAATTAATTTTCAACAGTTACGACAAACATTTTCATGAAAAGAACTAGAAAAGTGGTGTATCCAATTAGTCAGAATAAATTCTTAAAGTTGCATCAGTCTGAAAAACCTGTTCACAACAGACCTTCTGGCACAGAACTGAGCAGAAACCATTTAAATTAAATTCCCAAAAGTATGATAAAATTAAAGGGAGTACCTAACACCATTAAGAACAATGCTGTGAAGTTTGATTAGTGAATCACATTCAAAATTTGGGAGAGAAGAAATCAGGAAGGCAGACTGAAAACTGTAGCACAGTAGCAAGAAGTGTGCTATGCATATAAATAGGGTGCTATCCTTTGTCCTCTGAACTTGAAATTTGACATGGACCCCATGGGTTCATAAATTACACTGTTATGAACACAAATAAGCCAAAATACCAGAGAAATCATGAAGAAATGAAGATCTATAAGCCCTCAGCCTTTGCCAGCAAGCTGATCATTTTGATAACTTGCTAATTGGATAAAACATAGGGGTCAAACTGAAAAATTCCCAGTGGCACTACTAAACTCTAGAAAAACTTGCCTACTACCCAGAACCAAACTTGAATCAACTCAATTCACTCAATAGAGCAACCAAAAACCAGTCACAAAGCAGTACCTCAGCTCAATTAGAAAAGTGACAGAATTTGACTGTCCTAAACAGTGCCAATTAGCACCATTGTTACAAAGGTTAAACACAGTTAGAGGTTTGTACAATTCTTGGAAACTCCTTGGGGGTCTAGTACATTTGGCATACAACCCATAACCATGCTTGAACCAGACTTAAACACCCATTTCTAATATTTTAATGGTATAAATTTTCATTGTAGTTCTTGGAATATAGTGGCTTCACCAAATCTATATCAAAATAAGATAATTACAAATGTTATATATATTGTATGATTAAATTAGATTTTTTTTTTTTTGCCATATATATCGTGCAAAGGTATTAAATTAACCATTCCTTGACACAATTAACACAATTTCAAATTTTTTTATTTGAAGTTTATTATTCATAGTTTTACTACATGAACCATCAAATTATCATACACACTTGCAACAATAACAACTAATATAATAATTACAATAATAATAACAATACTGCAATATATAAACAAGCAAGCAAGCAAAACAACAAAACAAAATTAATATAGATAGATGCACACATAATTACATAATAACTAGTTTAATGATTCAATGATATTATTTGCCATTTGCCAAAATTTCTAAATATATATTAAAGTTAATAAAGTATAGACGATATATAGTCACGCGCGCACATGGGCATATAGAATATAGGACCTAAAATAGAAGTTGAGAAGTTGGGCATGGCATTGCGAAACAAAAAGGTGTAGGAAGATTAGTTAAGATAATGAGAAAAATGGATCAATTAATTTATTAGTGTTATTCACACAAAGATAGCAAAAGATCATCATGTGACCAAACAAGACCAAAAACTTTGTTTGTAATTAAAATATGACTTGTTACGCACAATATGCTTCATGCGCTCATGCATTTCATAATAATATTTAGATACTTTTTATAATTGAGCGTGCACAAATTTAGTGCCAGTCAATGTCAACTAAAACACCTCAGGTGGATTCGCCAAATTACTTAAAGAATGTACTAATTTTATATATATATATAGAGAGAGTGGCTAAGGTCAAAGTGGTATGACCAAGGCTTGGTGTTACCAATTAGTTTTTACAATTTTAAAGTTCAAATAGTCGATCCAAACCGTTAGATGTTCAATCTATATTAAAATCTTCTTAGAGACCAAATTTTACATTTTTTGGAATTTTTTTACTATTTTTTAAGCCACTTTGAAAATGACAGATCCGGGTGAACAGTAAAAACAGTGCAACCAAATTCTGGACCATGTGATCAGCAATTTTCAAAGTGGCTTAAAAAATAGTAAAAAAATTCCAAAAAATGTAAAATTTGGTCTCCAAGCAGATTTTAATATAGAGATCACATCTAACGGTTTAGATCGACCGTTTGGACTTTGAAAAATCCAAAAATGACTTGGTAGCACCAAAGGCCTTGGTCATACAACTTTGATCTTAGCCACTCTCTCTCTCTATATATATATAGATAGGCTATGGTGAGTTGTGAAGTAAAACGTCGTTTTACTTCACGCCATATTTTCATTTTAAAAATCCAAACAACCGAGCCGAACCGCTCAACATTTTCTAAATATTGAAATGTGCTTGGAGACTAAATTTTACATTTTTTGGAATTTTTTTACTATTTATTAAGCCACTTTGAAATCGCTGATCCACTGTGAACAGTAAAAATTTCTGGATCACCGGATCAGTGATTTTCAAAGTGACTTAATAAATAGTAAAAAAATTCCAAAAATGTAAAATTTAGTCTCCAAACACATTTCAATATAAAGAACACGTTGAGCAGTTCGGATCGGTTGTTTGAATTTTCAAAATTAAAATATGAGCGTGAAGTAAAAATGACCTCTTACTTCACAACTCACCATAGCCTAGCTCTATATATATATATAGATGAGGGTTCAAATGCACCATTATTTTTGTGCTCCAATATGCTCCACATCATTTATCTTCATTTTCAAAGTCCGAACAGTCAATCTGAACCGCTCAACATGATCTTCATAATATTGGATACCAAATTTTATATTTTTTAGAATTTTTTTACTATTTTTTTAGATAGGTACAAAATAACTTTTTTAAGGAGATTCTGGACCATCCGATAAAGTGATATTGTACCTATCTAAAAAAATAGTAAAAAAATTCTAAAAAATATAAAATTTAGTCTCCAAACATATTTTATTATGAAGATCATGTTGAGTGGTTCGGATTGACTGTTTGGACTTTGAAAATAGATCATTTTGGAACTTTTTTACTATTTATTAAGCCACTTTAAATTGTTGATTACATGGTCCAGAATTTGGTTGCACTGTTTTTACTGTTCACCCGAGTAAACAATTTTCAAAGTGGCTTAATAAATAGTAAAAAAATTCCAAAAAATGTAAAATTTGGTCTCCAAGCAGATTTTAATATAGATTGAACATCTAACGGCTTGGATCGACTATTTAGACTTTGAAAATCCGAAAAATGACTTGGTTGCACAAGGACCTTGGTGCAAACGTTTTGATATTAGCCACTCTCTCTCTCTCTCTATATATATATATATTTTTTACACAACTATTTTCTTCTGGTATATGATCTACTTTGTGATTATGTAGTGTAATTTTATTTTGTCATTGTTCTAATATTATTTTCTTGACTATTTTTTTGAGTACTTGTTTCACTCACACCGACTCCATTTATTTTGAGATGCGTCAATTGATGTCCCTATAATCTTTAAATTTAAAGCACTTATTCAAATTTTTTGTCTGTTTATATTTTATGTTGTACTATTATTGTTATTGTTGTAATATTTTCTGTTTAACATTATCATGATAATTTATTTTATCTGAAAAATATAAAAATAGTACCATAAAATCACACATACAAAAAAACCGAAATATAGGATAATCCAAATATAGCAAATATAAATAGTATACCAAATATAAATAGTACAAAACTAGCCACGATACTACTGAAACGGAGAGGGGGACCATTGCTCAGGCGGTACTCCGGCGTTCGCCCGGAGCTCTTGCGGCCATGCTCTATCTCTCGGGGTTTGTATACCAGCATCGGTGTAGCTACGTATCCGCTCGGTAGTATCCTATATGTACTCACCCTTAGAGACTGTCGAGACTGGCGGGGGTGTACCGAAGATGGATGCAGCAAGCCCAGTCCCAAAGTCAGGCTGAGTATGAGACCCGCTACCAGTAGCCTCTCTATCATGTGGCATCTCTGTCCCATATCGGGTACTGACGGTGCCGACATAAAACCCTCCTCGTATACCCCGATCTCATCGAGACTGCACGAGAGGGACTCTACATCCGTAGTAAAGGGCTCCTGAGGCGGTGGTTGTGACGGCATCTCGGGCGAACCCTGCAATCATACACATAAATTTAGTAAATTTGATCTGAATGAAGAAATTTGTATTGATGATGCATTGATGATGTTTCTCTTAGTCCGCAAGATGTCCACAACCTGGTAGAGACCCAGGTTGATGAGGTATTAGTTCATCACCTCGTAGTACCGCATGTGAACGCATCGCAACTTCTCATCTAAAAGAAACGTGTCCTGCGTTGAAAAAAGTAATCCACATGGTGTTATCATAACAAAATTTAAACTCAACAAAATTAAAAGAAAACCTAAAAAAAGATACGTATCTCACGAGAAGCCAATAAGACTCGGTGATCGTCGTGGGGCATCAACAGGACAGGACTGATATGCTCGGTGCTGCTAGTACTAATCGGCTCATTAACTACTGGAAGAGCTGTAGACCGTGCTCTACGCATCCTGATGTCAAAAATAACCTAAAATAAACCAATTGCGGTTAAAACAGCTAACATATGCTACAATAGGCTACAATATCCTAATGTCGGAAAAATATGCTAAAAAGGGCCAAAATAGGCTTAATTTTTCTTAAACATGCTAAAATAGGCCAATTGCGGTTAAAATAACCTAAAACATGCTACAGTAGGCTACAATACCCTAATTTCGGTAAAATATGCTAAAAAGGGCCAAAATAGGCTTAATTCTGCTTAAACATGCTAAAATAGGCCAATTGCGGTTAAAATAACCTAAAATATGCTACAATAGGCTACAATACCCTAATTTCGGTAAAATATGCTAAAAAGGGCCAAAATAGGCTTAATTATGCTAAAATTGTCCAATTGCGGTAACCTAAAATATGCTACAATAGCCTAATTTCGGTCAAATATGCTCAAATGGTCTACTTTCCTAATTATGCTAAATTCAGCTAAATTAAGCTTAAATAACCTAATTATGTTAAAAAAAAGACCAAAATACCCTAAAATATGGTCAACTATGCTAATTATACTAATTACAACAAATTATCCTAAACCCTAAATACTAAACCCTAAATTAAATAAAAAAAATTACCTTAAATAAGAAGAGAGAAAAAACAGATGAGATGAGTGAATTGTGTGGAGGAGAGAGAAAAAATGGTATTTATAGGGTTAATTACGAGTAAA
This sequence comes from Carex littledalei, assembly GCA_011114355.1. NCBI lineage: Eukaryota > Viridiplantae > Streptophyta > Magnoliopsida > Poales > Cyperaceae > Carex > Carex littledalei. The sequence goes on along the minus strand of CM022089.1, from coordinate 14,246,673 downwards.
AAAAAAAAAAATTAGCAAACCGGCCACAAAATAGCTGGCTTTTGGGAAAGAGAAAACCGACCATGTTGTGGCCGGTTTGGACATTTTTGAAAAATCAGGAATTCTGGGTATAATTATTAATTTGTAATTAACTTGAGATATTAATAAAAATGTCGGGTTTTGAGTTATTGTTTTTGGTTGTCCAAAATATTCAAATATATATTTTTTTCACAAAGCATGAATTCATATCACCTTAAGTAACTCAAATTTTGAGTTTAGATCCTGAACGTTAGATCTGCTTTGGCACGAATTAAAGGGCCTTCCATTCCACATCGGACGGCCCTGATCTAAACACAAAATTTGATTTACTTGAGAGGATCCGGACTCCGTCTCACTCGCCTTCTTCGCACTCTGCCAAATCTCGAGCAAAAAAATTGCCTCCTCCCTCCCTTTCTTTCCCTCGCTTCACCTCTTCCTCGCAACACTGCGGCGCAAGATCTAAGCTTCTCTTTTTTCGCTTCCCTCTCCTCCCCTCTCTTCCTTCCCGTCAACTTCCCCTTCTTTGAGATGCCAAGGTGAAGTTACTGCTTTTGTTGAGACGCGCTTCTTTCCTGGATTTGGAAATGACTTATCCTGTAGTACAAGGTACGCTCTTTCTTAGCTTCAGTTAATCCACTAATTTCATGCTCAAATTAAGAACGCATGAACAGGACCTTCGATTTTATTCTACAATACTTTGATTAAGAACGCAGACATTTTGAACGCCAGTGAGAAAGAAGAAATATTTGATTGCGAACTACAAATTCAACTCAATATTGATTGCAAATCCGGACCAAAGTGAAACATCTTTTCAGACATAGCAGCAAATTGTCAATATCTAACTCTACATATGTACAGTTCTACACCATCAGGAGTAAGGCTTGGTCTTGCTAGATGTAAATATCTGATTAATACTGTGTGTTTTGTACAAAAATGAGGTATGCTGGATGGGATCAGTAATTGCTGTTAACGATTGGTGCCTTATGTAACAACACTCCAATTTGATTGCTTTAGTTACCCATCAGTGCAATGCAGCAGAGACCAGTGTTACTGTTGATACTCTTGATGGAAACACAATTAAATATAATATCTAATTTCGTTGTACTGCAATCATGATTTGATGTTCTCCTTCTCTCTCTAACAGAGGTACACAAATTTGAAGTTGGCAACAGCTTTATAACAAAGCTTAACTTAAGCATTTCAAATGGTCTTCCAAATTCAACACCTCTTTCAAGTCTCAAGACAGATGAAGATGACATGGTAAATTTATTTGATTTTCTCGATTTCATAGTTAATATTTGGCTACATATTTCATCATATTTTGCAAAAAGAGCATGATCAGTTCTCCTGGTGCTATTAGTAGTTGCTATTTGCAAAGAAACCATTTTATTTACAGACAAGGAACAATCCAACAAAATATTCCATTTTCCCCGTGTATTATATTTTCTTGGATCCTGGTTCTTCTCATCAACATTGACAAGATTTTTGCTTAACATCATTTTTTTTTTCTTTTTCTTAATGGTTCAAGGATATAATATTAGAGAAGTGAGATGACAAATAATAGATTGAGTTAAAATAGAGTAACTTGGAATTTTAGGCTTCGATGGAATTGTCAGAGTTGTGATTCTTGTTGGTTCAAATTTTGAGACTAAGCTAATTAAACTCCTAGTTAGTTTGTGAAACTGAGAATTCCTTTATTATTGTATACTTTGTCAAAGCTCAGATAGTGCTCAAGTCATTTTTAGCTTTTTCCCCCATTTTGCAAGTACCACAAATCATAGATTTTCTGTGAATGTTGATGCATAATGTTTATTTGAAGAAGTTGCATGATGTTTTATCTAATATTTTTTCTCAGGTTAAAGGTATTGTTCAAATGCTTCAAGGCTTTCCCAGCTATTTGTTTTACTGGGATGAGGAGTTACTGTGTTTTCATGCAAAGCAAGGGATCTATGCATCTCATTTATCACAAACTACTCTCAAGCGGCTACTAAATCCTTTCTTACTCGCCAGTACATGCTTGAAAAGAGTTGAAATATTTATTGAAAAAGTCGAATATATTGGTCAGAGATACCCAACATTATGTGCATTTGCTAATTCAGTTAATTCATGGCTTAAGGTATACTGTTTATTCACTGAATCTCACTTTGCAATAATTTTGATTATGAGGTGTTGATGCTAATTGCAATTTTTGGTATTTGTTTATGAGGAAAGAGGTTAAGAGATAGTGCTCTCAAGGAGGAAGAATTATTGTTCAAGCCAGATAATGGAAAAACTACCACACTTTTAGGGCTAATTAATTCTCTTTCAAGGTTATTCGTTTTATTATTATGTTTTTATTTAAAATATCATCGCTGTACCAGTCATCCATGTTTTTAGTGTTGATTCTACTTACAACATAATTTGTCAGTCTGTGCTAGTTGATTTTGTTTTTTTTCCCCTTGAAAACATTATAATAACACTCAGTAGTCAGTATCTCGTGGAATTGCAAATAAGGACTAGCACTTTTTTGTATTCGTAATTAGGGCGTCAAAATTTTCTCCATTCACATGTAGCACTAATTACTAGTTTCGGTTAGCATTTGAATCATATTGCATTAAATATAGACAATTTTGGCATTTTGTTCCTAACTTCAGTGATCTCCTATTGCTATGAGCACAAATTGAACTAAAAGTAAAATCAAAGTAATTCTGGCATTAAAAGTGGTTTGATGTTTATATAATCTTGTTCTGAGTATGTTCGGTTTATTATTAGAAAGTTGAGGCAGTTTGGTCAATTTTTGCTGACTTGAAAGTTATTTTGTGTTTAGCTGTTATTGACAAAAATGCAAGTGTCCATAAGAATTGTAGGGTTCTATACAACAAATTGTGTATCATGAAAAAAACTTTTATGTTTAGTTTGAGTTTGAAGGTGTTTACCTGTTCACAATTCTTATTACAAGTCTGTTATTAGTGACACTGGTACTGGAGGCCTATAGTATTGGCATTCACAGATGCCACTGGCAGCCAATTAATTTTCCGATATGTTATTATTATGCAAGCAATAATTGTATCTCTATTTTTTTTTTCAGCCTCTGTGCTGGAGCTGAGCATCTATGTCAAATCGTATATGAAGCAGTACCGGGTGTATTTTTTTATTCTGATACAACCACAATAAATATGCTATCTTCTGAGGTGGTAGTTCATATTTTAAATCATCTATTCAGCAAGCTGAGCGATGTCTGTCTTGTGCAAGGTGGCGAGGTTGTCAAAAGATACCTTGTTTATTTATTTTATTTTTAATTTCTTCAACCCAACTAATGATATATAAATTTCTTCATTCATGTGCCAGGGGGATCTCTACCAAATGTTGCTATTTTTATTTGTCGGCACCTTATTACCTTATCTTCGGGGCCTTGATTCTTGGCTTTATGATGGGATTCTTGATGACCCATTTGAAGAGGTAATTCCTGCTATTTTTGTCAATATTAAAAAGTAGTGAGATCTCTGTGCAGCCAAAGCATATTAAGTGATTAAGAATCTTCCAAAAGAAAGTAAAGAATAGATGCTTCTTATGCATCCATAATGTGTTGATCATCATTAACATAGGTTATAAATTTTTATTGTTTGTGTATGCGTTATAACTTGAATGACATATATATATATATATCTATAAAATATGGATCCCCTGTAAACCTCCTTTGTCATTTTACTTCTAAAGATGCCTAAACAACCTCTCATCCTCATTTTTTCCTTCCAAATACATAAAGGATAATTTTTGTATGGTTTGATAATTTGGAGTGGAGGGATATGTTGTAAGTCTACTCAGAGGTTGCTAAATTATACCTGCATCAGAAAATGGTCACTCAACTTTTGTGTCCCCCAGGGGCCATTGAATTTCATTATGTCCATATTAGGTTGGGTCCATTATTCTTCTAAAACATTAACGAAGTTCCTCCCTATGTTGCTCAATTTCTTTCTCCTCTTCATTCCACTTCTCTAATTAACAAGCACTTCTTTTTCTTCTCTTTCAATTGGTGGGAAGGGTGAAGGGGGGAGGAGTGGAGAAATAATGGTAATATTGAAAAATTAATTAGGGAAAGAAAGAGGTGACGTAATGGAGAAGTGGGTTGGATAAAAATGGAGAAATGTTCATTTAGTTATGGAAGAGAGGCAGAATGAGAAGATCTAGAGAAAAATAAACAATCAGTGGCTATGCAGGAAAAATAAAAGTTACCTGGCCAATTTGTGAAATGGGTGTAGTGGGAAATTTATCCAGGGATGTAGGTAATATTTTTCGTTTGCAGGGGTATAAATAATATTTGATATATCTTAAGGGCAGTCATGGAAGTTTTCTTATGGAATGAAGCTGGAATAATAAATTATTAATATATCAGATTGAAAATTCAATTTTGTGCAGATGTTCTTCTACGGCAATAGCTCAGTTTCCATTGACCAGCCATCATTTTGGGAAACAAGCTATCTCTTAAGATCAAAACCAAGGAGCGCCATCTCTCAGGTGGGGTCCGCATTGTCAGACACAACTTGCCCCCAGTTTCTTGCTACTATGTCCAAGGCCATCATGTCTGCTGGGAAATCTTTACAGCTAGTTCATCATGCCCGAGACGAGAATTTTGTCACATCCTGTATCAGTAAAACTGGTATACCATGTGACAGTCAAGATAAAAAGTCAAAAAGTGCACGGGCAATGGGGATATTAACCCTCACTGAGGTTTTCTTGATTTCTCTGGTTGGACTATCAAATGACCGAGACCATATTTTTGAGAATTTAGTGAAGTACTCAAATGATAATCCAAGTATTAAAATGGATAACAAAGAAGGGAACAATAAAGCATGGCTGAATTTCTTGTCTGATGCAATAGAAGGGAGGAACAAAAACTGCTCAGTTGGATCTGGTTTGGATTCCTTTATTGCCTGTAACCCAGCTGTAACTGTGTGTGGAGAAATGTTACAAAAGAACAAAGTCTCTTGGGGAGAACTGAATATATCGGGGAGTTTCCATTTGCCTCCACTAAATGATAATATACTTCGCAAGGCAGTATTTGGTGGCACACATCTTGTTGACATTGGTAGTATAGAAGGAACTGACTATCGGTTTGGGTTTCCATTTGGTGAAATAGAGAGGCACAATATAGAGGATGATAAAAGGGCTGTGGAGAGTCTATGCCCCTTCCCAACTATTCTCCCTTCCTTCCCGGTATATACTAATTAATCATATTTTACTGTACCTGTTAATGCGTTTACAAGTGTTAGCAGGTAAATGCTATTTGTACTGTGATATACCATAACCTATGTCTATTTACTCTTTTTCTGGGCCTCTAATGGTAAGTTTCATGACTGATGGTAAATCGAGGCAAAATTGATTGATTAATGTTTTTGTCTAACATAATTAAAGGGTAACTGGGGCTTTATATTTTGATGCCTATTTGGAGAAATAAGTAGTTTGAGACATGAATGGGTGAAAATAAAAATGTGGGCTAGTTGCTCATTCGGAGAAAACTGGTTCAGAAGTTCAGATCAGTCTTGTATTCTACCTACCATACAAGTCCTGTATGGTATTTGGGTATTTGGTTTAATTGTTACAAAGGGTTGCTGTAACAAAAAGTTACGAGAAAGTCCATACAAGTCATTAATTTTATGATTGTAATCAATGAGGAGCATTTTTTTTTTTTTTGATTTAGGAAGATAAGCCTTTGTCAGAGATACTGCCTTTCCAAAAAGACAGCACGCTTTCCTCTAGAGTTCTTAAATTTATTCAAAGTATGAAACTCAAGGAGTCGCTTGACCCTGCAATTATTATTCAAGAATGCCTCAGTTTGTATATAAAAAGACAGGTCAGATAGCTTGGGCGGCTGATATGTTTCCCTTTTCTTTTATTAACAAAAATCTCTCAAAAATCTTGCTGTCAAGGATCATGCACCTGGTACCAGTACGCAGACCTCAATTTGGGGTTTAACAAACTCCAAATAAGAGCCTTAATGTGCCCTACATTAATCAGAATACCTTGATAAATCAAGCAAAATAAGCAAAAGCTACGGTGATTTGACCTATTTTGCACTGATACTTACTAACCCAAGCCCTAGACTATAAACCATGGATCATAAACTTTTGAAAGGTCTTAATTGCTATACATGCCTTGTGTAGGTGGATCACGTTGGTAAAAGTATACTTCATAAGCTTATGGGGGAGTGGCGATTGATGGATGAACTATTTATATTACGCTCTATATTTTTGTTAGGCTCAGGTATGGAGGACAAATAAGATTGAGCATATTTATTTACTTCTTATTGGCCTCTCACTTTATTGTCTTTTTAGGTGACTTGCTTCAGCAGTTTTTGGTAGTAATTTTTAATAAGCTCGATAAGGGATATTCATGGGATGATGACTTTGAGTTAAACTCCATTCTGCAGGTATGGCTTTGAACAAGGAAAATGATATCTTCTTATATAACAGTTCTTTGCTGGCATCCTTGTATATTTTTTTTGTTCTGAACTTGTTAAATTCTTGGTACAATAATGTTTTGCAGGAGTCCATTAGAAATTCTGCTGATAGGACACTTTTGAGTGCGCCTGATTCTCTGGCTGTTTCAGTTTCAAAAGAAGATGTGACCGCTGAAATCAAGAAGGAATCCACTCAACCAAATTTTGGGAGCCATAACCTTGGTATTGATTCCCTTGACAAGCTATGTTTCTCTTATAAGGTATGCCTTCAATTTTTTTTTTCAAATAATTTATTTATTTTTGTTGCAGCTGTAACTTTGAGTATTTTCAAAAGACGGCCATTGTTCAGGGCAAAGAGCGTATCAACAAAATTATATCTCTTTGCAGTATTATTTTTTCAGTAAATGAATTGAGGCATCTTTGCTGAATACCATTGCTTTGCCTCTTGCCAATGAAGTTCAGAGTCCTAGATAAGATACCAAGATAAACAAGAAAGCAGGAGTTAGAAAATTGTTGTTTGTGGTCATAGTATGCAGTATAAATGGCTAAAGTGAATTAGCTTATCAATCCCTTGTTTCAAATATGAGATGCATGGTTCTTTTTTGGCTAATACAAACTAGGTTATTGGTTCTCCAAACTCCCTCGTTCCACTTGAAAAAAAGGAAAAGGAGAAAATAAATCATAATGAAAAGTTCCTTTTATTTTCTTTCTGCATCAAGGATCTGAAGATATGTTTCGGTTTTAGGTTTCTTGGCCTCTTGATCTCATTGCAAATGTGGAAGCACTTAAGAAGTATAATCAGGTACAACTAGTTTTGAATAAGACTGCTTAAGAGTTTGTTCTATATTGTTCTTTTTCTTTGCTTTCTATTTATTTTATTGAATTTGGTTGCATTTTAGGTAATGGGATTCTTACTAAAGGTGAAGCGTGCAAAATTCCTTCTTGACAAAACTCGCAAATGGAGATGGAAGGTATGTTTCCATGTTTTCTTATTGATAAACTGCAGTACTAAACTTTGTATATCCTTCATTGTAATTTGATTTATAAAATTACCCTTTGTTGTTGGGTAAAATGGTCTTCTTTCAGCTCCTTATGGTAAATGGGATATGAACCGGGCTTTTGTTTTTCTGACATATCTGGTTTTTTGCTGAGGCCTGATATCGCTTTCTGCAAGGGGAGACATGAAATTATTTTTTGCAAGGGTGTAATTATAGTTTTCAGTTGACCTTGTCTTTTCCTTTTAGCAGGACAGGAGCAGTCCACAAAATTACAAGAAACATTTGTTAATAGAACAGAAGCTCCTGCATTTTGTCGATTCATTCCACCAATATGTAATGGAGAGAGTAAGTATAGACTAATTACAATTGTGCCATTTCTGGATTATTTTGGCGATTTATTCCACCTATTTGGATTATTTGCAAATCTCAACCCTTACATCTAGGGTACAAATGAGGAAACAATGGCAGAGTGATAGCTTGAGCCACAGAACTATCTTCATAAATAATTAATATAGAACTTGAGACACAACATCCAAATCCTGTGGCCTTTATTTATTTTTTTGGGTTCAGTTTTGCTTGAGAAAAGGAACTCGACAGTTAAGAGAAAATTGTTAACAGGTGATATTTGGAAATACCTTAGAAATGTTGTTTTCCTAAAATGTTGGATGATATTTGCAAAAGATTATTTTGTTAATCAGATTGCAAATAGAGAGCATTTGGTTCTTGTATGATAACAATGTTACCTTTACCAGCTGTAATGCTAATTATGGATCTGGCAATTTGAGCCAAATTTCTATATTAGTTTGATTGAAGCTAGAAGCACAACCCTCAATATTTGTGTATTATTTTATTTGTGAAACAGGTCTACCATAGTGCATGGACCGAGCTTTGTAGTGGCATGGAATTGGCAGGGTCCCTTGATGAAGTAATAGAAGTTCATGAGACCTACCTTTCCTCAATTCAGCGCCAATGCTTTGTCTCTTCTGATAAGCTGGTTTGTTTCGCTCTTTGTTGAACAAGTTTTTTTATTCAATAAAATTATATTCACTAAAATTCTCGAAGTGTACAGTGATTATTGATAAAATATCTTCTTCAACTTAGAATTAACTGTTGACTACCTTGCAAGCACCAATGAAGGTTTCTTTTGGGTTGAGAAGCTATTGTGGAGATTCCATTCACATTGGTTGGATGAGGCCTAATTACTCTTTTAGCTGTAAATGGGCTTGGGTCATGATTTGTTAAAATGAAGATGTACTTTGTCAAGTGTCAAGTGTTAAAATTTTGGCCGCTGTGTAATATAATTTATTTACTCCACTTTGTACTTCATGAGTGTTTATTTTCTTGTTTCTCTGATATTTTTGTAATGTACAGTGGGCTTTAATAGCAAGTAGAGTGAAGACAATTCTTGGGTTAGCACTCGAGTTTTACAATTTAAAACAATCTCTTCGCACGGGTGGAACGAGTGCAGCCATTAAGGCTAGGTGTGAGGCTGAAATAAATCGAATTGAGAAGCAATTCGACGATTGCGTGGCCTTCCTTCTGAGGGTATGCTTGCTAAATACCTTTTTTTTTTTTTGCAATTGCGAATAATTTATATAAAGCTTTTGTTGACCGGTTAAAAACTTCAAACCCAAGACAAACATTTTGAAACCTTTTGTTTAATAGGTCACCAAGTTCTCATTAAATTTTTAATAACTACACATCTACACCTTATATAATTTGACCAGTTAAAAGACTTATGGTTGATTTATTTTTGTAAAACTGCACAGATACTGTCATTCAAACTGAATGTGGGCCATTTCCCGCACTTGGCCGACCTGGTAACAAGAATCAATCACAACTACTTTTACATGTCCGATAGTGGAAACCTCTTGACAGTGCCAAGATTTCAGAGTAGTGGCAACTTTGGAAAAGCTCCTGCTTTTAGGCCTTCTCCTGCTTGATGTATTTCAGCCCTTTGTATATTTTTTTTGTACCAATGTGGGTTTCTATGTAAATTTTTTCTTATCGTGCTCTTAATTTGGTTTTGGGGTGATATCTTATTTTTATCTTGGCTTTTTTTTGGAAATGTTTGATTATGTTTTGGGCTTGTGTGTTCTGTGTGGTATATACTGTTTTCTTGAAATTAAATGGATAGAAAGGAAAAAAAAAACCACACAGGTATGTGGAAGTACCTCATCAAACATATGGCTTATCGCTTCCTCTTGAGAAATCAAACACTAGAAATGGAAGTACCAAATCAAATTACTATGACTGACTTGCCTGGTGAGACAAATGGTGCTGCAATAAATGGGACAATGACCTTATTTTAGAGCAGCAATTGGGACTCAAACAAACTTTGGTGTGTGTGTGTTTTTTATGGGGCCACTGGAAGAAGAATTCAAATCCAGTGCAATACCTGACCGGGTAGAATGAGATATGAGTCTAGCACGAAATAGGCGATCGGTACCTAAGGGATACACACTTAGAAGAATTGATCAGTGCGTACAGAATAATGACATGAGACTTGTAGTCAACAAACATCAGCATTTATACTATGAACTATGATGTTTTCGGTTGTAGTTCTGGAAAGAAATATCTGGTAATGAAGAGTTCTAAAATTTTAAAATAAGACAGTATTATAATTTTTTGCACGGATCTTAATGAAAAAGGAATGACGCAGATCATACAGAGGTACCTCACAAGTCACAACTCAGAATCCCAGTCCTACATTTCTTTTAACTTTTCATAACTTTTTAATACCACTTGAGAGTAGGTCCGATGCCCCCTACTCTGGTTCGATGAGTGTAATCACCGTCGATTTGCTTTAAGATTCGTGCAGAATGCTTTAAACTTCGTGCATGTCTGTTTCAATTTTCGTGTGCACAAAATTAAATTAGATTGGACGGTCATCATGCTCGTTGAACCTAAAAGTAGGTCCGATGGACATCGGACCTACTCCGTTCTCTTTTAATACAACATACATGTTATTACTTTTGTTATACTTTCATTTATCCAACTAAAATAAATATAAGTAATTTATAATGACATAACAGCACAGCACAACATAATTTTAATAAAAGAAGTTATACCTCTAACCTCTATATTATATGATGAGGATTGAGGACATCAGGTTATATAGCCTACGGGCCTGAGATAGCTAGGCCTGTTCACCTCTGCCAAACACCTTTGTATTGTTCATTCAAGCTGACTGGAGGTCTGACCCCACCAGATCCACTCCAGTCACGCGGTTATGGTGTTCGATGAAATGCTTGAGAATGTATAAAGTTGTATACCCCCACTGCTTGCGTGCACCGCCACCTTCAACTACCGGCGACTTTCTTCTACTTGTTAGGCTCCAAGAGCTACTGTGAAGGCCATGTCCGAGTTAGATGAAGCTGTGCACGTGCATCCCCTGGTGCACACAAGTCGCTCGGTTACCTTTCGGAGTGGCAGCAACCTCACGTTCACGTACCACTAGCATTATCACCAAATCACCGTTCACTGTTCACCAATAACATATGGAGCCTGCTTATGCGCTTCTTTACACGTGCGCATAAGGTGTTCGACAATATGTTCAAGAGAGAGCCTCTCCCTTTTGGTGTACTTCCTCTATCTCATCTCTTAATTACTCTCATTGTGTGTTCTTCTGCTACACCCCCTTTACAAGGAATGTGAACTGGGAAGAAATGTACATTAATATGTTTGTTATATAAAGTGAAACGATAAGGAACTGAACTAGTATAGAAATAATTGACTTTAAAAGAGAAAAGTACGCACTATAGATGGCTTATACCAACAATTAAAAAATGGTACAAGCACACCACACTTCCCTCTCAGTTTGACTATGGATCTGTACTAAATAAGTATCTAGAACACATATCTTGCTATGTTTAACCAATCAATGATGACCAGTTTTAGGTCTTATCTGATCGTATATGCACCCTTTACTCTCCAAAATTAATAAACACCACTAAATAGTATATGTACTACCGGGTGGGACTACACCAGCAAGAGGGTATATATTTTGCTGTGGAAATATTGAATTTTTATTTTTATTATGGAAACTAATATGTTTGACAGATTTTAGTTGAATACATTCAATAATTTAAGAATTAGTTTGAATTTATGATGGAGATTGGAGAGAATGACTTATTTTGTATAAATATCAAATTTTCTTGACCAAAACTGAATATAAAATTGAGTGCCCATGAAATATACCCTATGATGATGTGACAACACAATGTCCTTTGTATACAACTTCTTGTATTATTTTTAAACACAAAATGGAAAAACAATGGATTACAATTTTGTAAATATGAAAATATAAAGGTGAAAAGAAAATATTAATTTCTACTTTGGAAAATGTATATTTTCAAATATGGGTCCACGAGCAACATTGGTATTTTATACATCACTTGGCACATTGGTATCCTTCTCTTGTCTATTTATCTGTTAATTTTTCTGTTTCATTTTTTTTTTTTTTTTCAGATTTAGGCTCTGATCAGGTACCCTCAGGAAGCCTCAAATGGAAATTGGGAGGGAATTCTCATGCTCTCCAAATTGTGACGTGAGAAAAGAAAAGATAATTCTTCTTCAATTACCTTCAATTCTGGCTACAAAATATAAGGTATTTGAACCCGAGTAGAACTAGGGTGTTCTTAAGTTCACCAAGCTCCTTTGTGAACTCAACTCTAAAACCTATCATATTGACTTTAAATGATTAATCCGAACCGTTGAAACCCGTGTACCTTACGAGTGATGCATCTACATGTGAAAATTTTAAATTTCGAATTAATTTTGTGTAGAGTCAAATGGTAAAAAAATGTTCAAAAAATAAATGGATTAAAATTAATTTATAAACCTTCTACTTTTGACTGCTTGACTTTATACTAAATTAATTTGAAAGTTTAAAAATTTGGTATGTACACACATCACTTGTAACGTAGATTAATTTTAATAGTTTGAATTCGTCATTTAAAATTAATCTCATACATTATAGTTCACAAAAAAAATTGATGAACTTAAAAGCACCTAAATTCTACTCATTTGAACCCTCCTAAAATAAATTGTTATTATTAAGGGGCCAGGGCGAGTTAGGCTTAGACAGGCTGTAAGGCCCAAATACACTCGAACGCGTGTCCTCTGCATTAACTCAAGAGAGAATCTTTTGAGTTAATGAATATCAACCATTTGATTTTAAACGGAGCCAATCCGGCTCCTGCCTATAATATAGGAGGCCTTTCAATATTAGTGCAGATCTAATTCGCACGAATCTTAAAACATATCGACGGTTGAGATTCATTAACGTAAAAGATTCTCTTTTGAGTTAATGCAGAGGATACGAATTCAATACACTCTCTCTCTCTCTCTCTCGCTCTCCATTTCTTTGATCGGGATCTCCGCAGAACGCATCCGCTGGCGCCGTGAAACCCTCGCTCTCTCCCCTGCCACTGTGTCAGGTATTAGATCTCTTCTTTACTATGATTCTCTTTCTTTCCTTAATGAACATGAAGTTCCATCTCTTGTGTTCTATTTTGTTGTACACCATCGCCTAATAGTTTTATGCTCTTTTTTCCTTTAACTAGTTTTTGATAAAGAGTTTTATCTTTTGTTGGCGTATACTAACTTATTTCGTAGGAAATTTTTGTAAAAACTGAGGTTTTTCTTTTGTGGTCTTGTGAATTTACTAATTACGTGGATAAAATTGAAGGGATTTTGTTTGATAAAGGTCATACAAGTGATGACGAGAATGTAGACAGGGAAAACTGTACTCCCTTTTTGAATTTCCAAAGAGGGTTATAGACTTGGTCTAATTGGGAATTTCTTGATGGTTTATCTGTTTTCTTCAGTCGATTTCAGCAAGCCGATTTTGAATTTGCTCTTTTTGGTGTTTGTTTTTGTTTGAATATGCATTGTATTTATTGTGAGGAAGACCTAATGATGTTTGATAAGTATAAGAATGGAGATCTGAAAATGAAAATGATCTTCTCTGTTGAAGCCCGATAAGAATGTACATGAATTTTGGCTTTAGGGTTTTGGGTTAATGGTTTATGGAGTACGGTATGGGTCAGGTAAACAGTTAAAAGGGTATCATTGACACCCCTACTCTCCTCCTCCGCCGCTGCTGCGGCTTGTGTGTGCATGCGTGTGTGTGTGGAGATAAACAATACAAGCACACATATCCTAGATGTGAATTATATCTGTATCTGTATTTGTTTAATATCCGATCCGTATTTGTATCCATTTAATATCTGATCTGTATCCATATCCATTTAATGTCTGATCCATATCCTTATCTGAAAAATAAAAAGGGATACTGATATGGCTTTACCACTATCCGATATGTTTGCACCCCTAGCTGTAGAAGCTGAGTCCATATCCTCTGAGGTAACAGAATATTTCTTGCTGCTTGTTGCATGTGTAGTCCAAACGGTCCGGATCCAAACTCAAAATTTGAGATATCTTAGGTGATATGAGTTGTTGCATGTGAGACATGTACATTTTTATATGGGCCCCAGAGAACAGTGTGTTGAAAGACAAGTTATGATACTTACTGAGGGTCTTCACAATGCATTTTATACTTCATGTTTTATTACCTGCTGATTTTTGTAGCTGCACACTTTCCCTTGAATTTCTTTTCTGTTTTGCTTGACTACGTTTCATTTCCCTGTTTGCTAAATTTGACCCTCGGGATGCCAAAATTTACAAATTATCAGATTGCACTGTGATGATTTCTCTATATATTATTGCTTCCGGCACAATAAGTTCCTTCTTTGATCTTCAAAAGCTGCTATTGCTTGACTGCTTATTTCTAGCTTTTGTTTTTGCATTGTTGTTGCCTTGTTGGGTTGATGGCTCGATGCTGCACTGCATCTGTTGCCTTTTCTAAATGTTTGTTATTATTTTATTCTAAATTAGGGCTTGATGATGAAAAGTTGTGGTAAAAGAATATCTCAAATTCCATGTCACTGTTTTAGCCCAATATATAATGTTGTTGGATTGATGGATGGAAGACTGAGTATCAGCTGCTGTTCGGAGCCTATTTGGAATGTAGGTGGGTATGCTTTGAGATTCGTTCCATATTAAAATGGACAACTCAGATCTCATTCTACAGTAAGGTATTGCACTGGATCTGAATTCTGGATAGGAGGAAGAGAGAGATTTGTAAATCAAGTTTCGTGCCACAGCAGATCAGACAGTCTGGATCTAACCTCAAAATTTGAGTTATCTTAGGTGATATGAATTTCCTCGAATTCATATCACAAGGCTCCTTTAATATTCGGTTGGATCCAGTCTGGATCTAACCATTTCCTTCTATTCATATAATTCAATATTTCCGCAGCAAAATATATACCCTCCTCAATAGGGAATATGTGTTTTGTGGTTTAAAAACTGCAATAGCATCTCACCTGTTTAAGAAACTCTTGACCTGACTTAACTAAACCCTGTTAGATTGAACCAGTCGGGTTAATGGGAAGGTCTGCAATAGGATTTATTATTGGTTAAAAGTACTGGACTTGACATTTTTGTGCTTAATTTTTATTTTGTTAAATTATATGTTGAAATTCCGGATTACTCTATTTCAGATCTAGAAGAATAACAATATGTTATCAAAGTATCAAAAGTTGTTAACTTTAACATGCTTACTGTGCAGATTGACCTGAGAGCACTTTTAAGCTGGATGAGCTTGATGATCACTGAATGTGGGTTCATGGTTGAGTCCTCTTCCTCATTATTATTATTTGGTTCTTATTGATTTAATTAAGGTTTTGTGGTTCTTATTGATTTAATAGGCTGGGGCGAGTTAGGCTTAGACAGGCCGTAAGGCCCAAAACTACTTGAGCCTCTATCTCCATTTCTTTGATTGGAATCTCTGTAGACCGCATCCACTGGCGCAGAGAAACCCCCAACCGTAGGTGCTCTCCTCCGCCGCGGTCTCAGGTATTAGATATCTTTACTATAATTCTGTTTCTTTCCTTAATGAACATGAAATCTCCATCTCTTGTATTCTACTTTGTTGTACACCATCTCCTAATAGTTTTTCTATAACAAATTTTTTGTTGGCGTATACTAGCTTATTACCTAGGAAAATTTTAGTAAAAACTGAACTTTTTCTTTTGTGGTCTTGTGAATTTACAAATTACGTCTATAAAATTCAAGGGATTTTGTTTGATAAAGGTCATGCAAGTGATGAGGAGAATGTAGACAGGGAAATCTGTATTCCTTTTTGAATTTCCAAGAATGGATGAAGACTTGGTCTAATTGGGAATCTCTTTGATTCTTTATATGTTTTCTTCATTCGATTTCAGCAAGTCGATTTTGAATTTGCTATTTGATCTTCCCATGATAAATTTTCCTTTTTTCTTTCTTGTTGATACATCATCTACAACGTAGTGAATTTTCTTTTTTTAGTGTTTGTTTTTGTTTAAATATGCTTTTTATTTGTTGTGAGAAGGCCTAATGATGATTAATAATTATAAGAATGGAGTTCTGAAAATGATGTTCTCTGTTGAAGCCCGATAAAAATGTACATGAATTTTGGCTTTAGGGTTTTGGGTTAAGGGTTTACGAAATACGGTACAGGTTGGGTAACTGGCTAAAAGGGTATCATTGACACCCCTACTCTCATCTCCTCCTCCTCCTCCACCGCCTGCGTGTGCACGTGTTCATGCGCGGGTGTGTGTGGAGAGAAACAGCACAAGTCGGAGTGCACATCTGCTGCCATAAAGGCTGTAGAAGCTGAGCCCATATCCTCTGAGGTAACAGAATATTTGTTGCTGCCTGTTGCATGTGTAGTACGGGTGTAAACGGAGCGAATTCGGATCAGATAATGCTAATACCAAATTCGTATCCACTTTTCAATGAGCGGATATGAATACGAATACATATAGTAAATGGTTGTCAAAATTTAAAACCAAATCTGCCTTAACCGCATACGGATACGGAGCAGATTATCGACGAATACATATACAAAATGAACAACTGTTGGATAATTGAGTCATATGAGCTTTAAGATACAAACTCAAAATTTGAGATATCTTAGGTGATATGAATTCCTTGCATGTGAGACATGTACATTTTTTATGGGCCCCAGAGAACAGTGTGTTGAAAGACAAGTTATGATACTTACTGAGGGTCTTCGCAATGCATTTTATACTACATCTTTTATTGCCTGCTGATTTTTGTAATTGCCAACTTTTTCTTGAATTTCTTTTTGTTTTGCTTGACTATGTTTCATTTCCCTGTTCACTAAGTTTGAGGGTTTGATCCTCAGGATGCCAAAATGCATGAATTATCAGATTGCACTGTGATGATTTCTCTATAATATTGCTGCCACTGAGGCATAATAATGATCCTTCTTTGATCTTCAAATGTTGCTATTGCTTGACCGCTTATTTCTAGCTTTTACTTTTGCATTGTTGTTGCCTTGTTGGGTTGATGGCTCGATGCTACACTGTGTCTGTTGCCTTTACTAAATGTTTATTATTATTTTATTCTAAATTACTGGCTTGATGATGAAAAGTTGTGGTAAAAGAATATCTCAAATTCCATGTCACTGTTGTAATAAATAATGTTGTTGGATGGATGGAAGAATGAGTACCAGCTGCTGTTCGGAGCCTATTTGGAATGGAATTCGTATCCTCTGAGTTAACTCAAATTTTTATTTAAAATCTGGACTGTCTGAATTTTGATTGCACGGTGTGTTATAGGCGTGGGCCGGATTGGTCCGAATTTTGATTGCACGGTCCAGAAATTGACTCAAACTGTATGTTAATGCAGAGGATGCAGATTCTTTGGAATGTAGGGGGTATGCTTTGAGATTCATGCCATAGTAAAATGGACGACTCAGATCTGATTCTACACGGTCAGGTATTGCACTTGATCTGAATTCTGGATAGGAGAAGAGGGAGAGATTTGTAAATCAAGTTTCATGCAAATTAAGTATTTGTTAATCAAGTTCCGTGCCAAAGCAAATCAGACGGTCTGGATCTAATCTTAAAATTTGAGTTACATTAGGTGATATGAATTCCCCCCCCCCCCCCCCCCAGAAATATTCTGTTACCTCAATAGAGAATATATGTTTTGGCTCCCAGCCATGCATGGGGTTATCACTCTGGATTTTTTCTGATATGGTTGATTTACACATTATATATTTGGGCTCCAGTGACTTTGGCATGTTGAAACAGTAGTGTAAAGTGTAAATGCATTTATGAACATTTTGAAGGCCCAAATTTGGTTTATTTTTCTGGTTTCCCCCCTCAATAACATACATCTCCTTAAAATTTTGATGTTTGTGTGTCTGCACTTGTTGATAATATTGTTCACTCATGTCTAGTGAACAATTTTAAAATTTGTGTAATTATAAGATTCGTATCTTTTGCTCTGCCGCATTGTTTGTTTATTTGTGAGGAATTACAGTATAACATTTGTCCATTATCTGTTCTAAATCTCCTTTATTAGAGAAACACCATAGGGTAAATCTCCTTTAAAATTGTAACACTACAAATTAACTATAGAAGTCTCTTTATAAGACGGTTTCAAATCAGTTTAGACAATCGCCAATAATTTATTTTTATTTTTTTAAGATCATAACAGGTTCGGTGATATCATCCAGATCGCTGAAAATCTATGGCTTATGACAATCGCCAATAATTTTTATTTTTTATTTTTCTAAGTCAAAAGTTTAGATGCCTTCAAGTAAAGAGAAATTACTCGAATGTAAAAATATCGCTGATATCATTCAAATCGCTGAAAATCTAAATTTCAGTACTTGCTCGACAGCAGGAGAACATGCATGTTCTCCCATCTAGGTCTCGAGGGATCACTGACAACCAAGTCCATGGAATCGACACTGTGCGGAGCACCCAAAGAGGGGCGATTCAAATCCGATGCGATATCGGAGAGGCTCGGAACAAACGGTGATTGGGGCGATGATGCCATATGAGAGAAGGGTGAGGCGCCAAGTTCTCTTTGGCGAAGAAATTTTTGCGAGTGGAGAAGAAAATTATGGCAGCAGTAGAGCGATTTAGCGATACGTGAAAACCTTGGAGTGTTTGTTTTGGCGCCAAGAATTGGAGAAGTCAGAGAGAGATAGGGAGGGGTATAATAGTCATATTTGATTAATAAATATTGTTTATTAAATTTTAAGTGTTAAATTTTATTATTTAATTGTTTTTGGGTAAATATGTGAGTTTTTAATATTTTGAAGGGTAAATATGATATTACAAAATTTTGAGGAGGAAATACATAATATTGTAATATTAAAGTTTTTGAAGGGATACATGAAATTCCCCCAAATAGTTACGGAACCCAACTCATTACACGAAGGTTATCAGAGGAAGAAAACATAAAAGTAAACCAGTGGAGACCTGTCAACTCTTGATTTGACCGTAGAGAGTAAATGCGCAAGTTGAAACGATGGAAATATTAAAATGAATAATTAATCAAACTTTCTTCTGTTTCTGTTTCCACTTTCCATGTATATGTAGAGCGAGATTTGGATATTTGGAGGAGAAGAGAGCCATCAGCCAGGGGAAGAGATCATGAAAGGGGCAGGCAACATCGATCGAAGAATGAATAATTTTTATGTGGAGATGAATGCTTCCTTAATGCATACAATGGCAAGTAATTAATACATATCCTTGTCTCGTTTCAATTTTTTACTTCAGGCCCTCTAAGTTTTACTTCTTCTTACTTAAATGCATACAATGACGGTGTTTTTAGATTACTGACAAAGAAAGGGGCCTTCCTCTAAGGGTGGAGTTTTTGTCCAAAGGGCTTTGGACAAAACTTCTAAAGTCAATTGTAAACCATCCGATATGTGTTAAAATTTACACAGATAGTTTAGATTTACAGAGCTATTCAGAGCTATTAAGTTTTAAATATGTTGGCACGAATTTTAAAGCAAATCAAATGGTAAGGCCCGGCTTTGGATGAGATTCTGTCCAAAGCCCTTTGGACAAAATCCAATTCCCTTCCTCTAAATAGTTTTCTTTCAGTCTGCAGTTCGTTTTTTGGTAATTTTTGTTTTGACCAACAAACTGTTGGATATGGCTCCTTTAGTTTCCTTGTAGAACTGCTTTTAGTATTGGTACCATAAACACTTTTGCTGATTTCTGAATGAAATTGGTGGCATTTACCCACTATTAATTATAACAAAATTAAAAATGCATATAATTAATGACAAAGAAGTTTTTATCTTCTTGCATTGCATGTTGCAGAAAGTTCCAAAGAAGTTTGCAAAAATGTTCAAAGGATCCACCCGAGAAAATGTTGAACTTGTAGGTCCGAGCGGAGTTACTTGGCATGTGAAAATGATCAGCTTTAACAATAAATTCGCACTACGATTCGGATGGAAAGACTTTGTAACTGCTAATCAAATAGATAAAAATGATATGTTAGTATTTACATACAACAATAACTCCTCTTTTAAAGTGGCAATCTTTGATCCAAGTGGTTGCCAAAAAGCTGCTCCTTTCTTTGCAAAAAAGACGGAGATGGAGACGGAGTCAGAGAAATCGAATGACAGTTTGATTAGAGAACTTGCTGCACCCCACCGCAAAGTTAAGAAAGAAATCATATCTTTAACCTCTGGTAGTAGTGACACTGATGAATCTTCTAATGACATTTCATCCCGTGGCGCTCGAGTGCACAGGACTGGAGAAAGGGTTTGTTGCAAGAGGAAACAAAGAGGTATGTATATTTTGTTCATATTCATTATTTTGAACTTCTTAATCTTTTATGCATCAAGGACTTTGTTTTGTCAGGGAATGTGATTCTGAATCCTATAATTGCTTTTCCACCCCTAATTCTGAAAGAGAACAAGAGATGAACTTGTGCCATTTCATTTCTTGCAGATTTTGTACAAGAATTAACCGAGAGTGAGAATGATAGTGAGAGCGACGATGGAGAGCACAAAACTGTCAGAAAAAGAAAAACAAGGGAGAGTAGAACTAAGAAAGATTCCAGTTTATATGTCATACCCCACAGGACCCATCTGACACCAGCTCAAAAAGAGATTGCTAACAGGATGACCCGAAAAACTCAAAAGGGTAGTGACTTGTTTGTCAAAGTCTTGACTCCAGTCAATACTCATACAGATAGGAACTGTGTACTGGTAAGTTAGCATTTTTTCCATCGTAACTAATACTAAAATTGCAATGCTGAAAACAAGACAAATTACATAATGGTTGAAATAAATATCGAGTGTATGCAATCAATCTTACTATCTTGTTGTACTATGTTAATATGTATCAGATTTTACCAGTTGGTTTTGCGTGCAAACTTGTTGAAAACAAAAAGAAGAAGAAGATTACTCTGTTACCTGCCGATTTAGATAAGAGAAAGTCTGTTACTGCAACCTACTACTTGATGAATAAAAAGAATGGATGCATAAAAAAAGGTTGGCGCCAATTTGTACGCATAAATGGACTGAAACAAGGAGATCTTTGTCTTTTTGAACTAAGGAAACAAGACAAGCAAGGAATTCTAACTATGGTAGTTCATTTTAATAATTAGTAGCTAAGATATACATAATGGTTACAAAGTGCAAGCCCTGTTTAATTGCAATTAAATCATAGTATACTATAAACAGAGGTGGTGCACAGAGGAAGGGCACGAGTTCTTAGGTCAGGTTACTGAGTTTTTTAACATCTTTGTTTTCTATGTTGGTTGTTCACTTGTTATGACTGGTAAACTTGGTTGTAGTAGTTCTGTTGTTACGTACCACTGATACTTAATTTTAGTTTCTCTTGAAATTGATGGCAGTTCTGTTGTTATCACTAATACTTGATTTTAGTTTCTAGTGGAATTGATGGCTTGAAAAAAAATATTATTCTATAAAATTTTCAAATCAAAGTATAAATTTATAATTGTTTAGGTGGTGTATATATTGATACAGTTTATCGAAAGAGTAAGTCTGCAAACATTTAGTAAAGTGTCGAGATTTATTGTCAGTAGATTAACTTAATAATGTTGACAAATATTTTCCCACTGATATCAGTTGGTACTAGTTGGTACTATGGCTTAATTCATTGTCCTGAACCCTAGGTACCAGTCTGTACCAGCATACAGTACGGCATTGTTTGCAATTCTATTCACATATCATAATAAAAAAAATCCTTTGCATAATTAAATATATTGACAATACAGATCAATTAGAATATGACGATCACACAACGCAGTTGGAGGTATATATACTTCTACCGGCTTAAAATGAGGTGTGATCGTTTGATACGGTTATTCTGACATTTCTGCTTGCTATATAAATTCTTCATCACACTTTATGCATACTAGACTATTTGTATTAATTAAAAAATGTAAAGAAATATGGAATTCCAAAATGAACTTATATATATTAATAGATTAAAATTTTATATATGCCGGCCGGGTTTTATTAATTTTAACAAATTTTTCGGATTTCAAAGTTTTGTTTTGTTCAAGTAAAACAATCTCCATGTGTTTTATAATAATTCAAGAGTAGAACTTGGGTGTTCTAGAGTACATCAAGTCCCTTTGTGAACCTAATTCTAAAATCTATCGGATTGACTTCAAGCGACGAATTCAAATCGTTGAAACTAATCATCTTACGAGTAATGTGTCTACATGCGAAAATTTTAAATTTTATAATGAATTTAGTATATAAAGTCAAGCGGTCAAAATTAGAAGGTTTATAAGTTATATTTTAATGCATTTATTTTTTGAATATTTTTTGACGACTTGACTCTATACAAAATTAATTCGTTTTTCCAATGGAGATCGTATATTATCGACACCGTTTTCACCCCTATAGATTACAGTTATAGAATTTACATATATTTTCATATGCAATCCTGTTATACTATGACACGCATTCTGAACTGTTCGTTTTAATCTCGCATTCTCGCGTAAATATCAAAGATTTTGTATATTTTATCTTGTGCGTCCCATTCGAATCGGACGGATCAATTTGTATGTCACAGATAAGATAACTAATAACATCATAACTGCAAGGTTGTGATTCTAATAATGATGTTCTTGACGGGCTACCCTTGGGCTGATTTGATTTCCCTAGAAATAAGCGATCAAATGTGTATGATACAGGCCATCTTCTCACACTTTATTGAAGGCCAGATTCCCCTCCGGCCCATAGCCCATTTTAATTGGACGGTCCCAAATTCAAACTCAAACGGAGAAGTGATGCAGAGAATCGGACTCAGTCCCAAATCCTGTCATCTCTAACCTCAAAAAGATGATTTGGAAATTATATAACCGCATAACCCCACTGCAATGAGCTATGTTCCATCACCCTTTTGAGTATTTGGTACCAGACTTATTCTAAAAAAAAAAAAAAAAACCCGACGCCAATAACAATTGTACTAAAAAGTCAAGACATTTTATTACATATCTTCAACAATATTCAGTTTAAAACACAGCAATTAAATCAAGAACAAGCGGTATCTAGCAAACCTTCCCAATCCTGAATGGAGAACGCCACACTCATAAAGGAAAAATAATAACAAGGTCCTAAAATTCGATCGCCTTATTGTACATATATAATTTTCTTCTGGCAGTGCTTCTCAAACAAAAACTTGTTGAGAAACTAGGATAAAATAAAACAGATACCAAACTACCAAATTCTTTTATGGGCATGCAGGTAACACACGACAGCGGTATTCACCAAGAGCCCATATTGGAAATATGTTGCGATATTGCGAGTAGCTAATCATGCAGTTTTGGTTGGTCACCCCCACTATCTCCTACAATTCACAAATGTACAAAGGGAAAGTGCCTAACTGTAAGATCATATCAGCACTATGATAAAACAAATTAAACTATTTTTATTGTTGGTATTAAACTAGGAGAACAGAGAGGCACATACTTGCTGAGGAAACTCGCCATTTTCCATTTGTAAGTTAATCAAAACTTTGGCTGCCTTGTGCAATGGCCTTGGGTCTCTATCAGCCTAACCAACAAGCGGTAACAATGAGTTGATACTATAGTAATTTTTTGGAATGAATGAGGTGTGCTTATAAGGTCGCACCAGATATGTCAAGATTAACAATTATAGTTTGTAACATAATCAACTTTGCATTACTCATTCTTAAGTAGCTATGGCATTGCGGCATAAAAACATGTGCATTTAGAATGCCCCTAAAATTAATAAAGAAATTATGAAAGCCGTATTACTTCAACCAGCAAAAAAAAAAAAAAAATACCTGGCCAGCATCAATAAGAGCTAACATAGCCCATCCGGTGTTTACTGCATGAGCCCTGTTCCCTTCCAGATTTGTATAAACCTTTCTCCATCACAAACAACAAACCATTATCTAATCTCAACATTTTCCTTAATTCCATTCTCACATGTTATTATATTGTACTTTCTAATTTCTTACCGCATATAAAGGGTAGAATACCAAGCATATTGATACAATATCTAAACAATTTTGTGCCAATTCTTGCACAAGTACCTTATCTTGGCATGATAGATAGCTCTCACCCCAACCGCCAGAAGGCAATTCCTTAGAAAGCAAAAAATCACATGCTTTTCTTAAAGACACATTGGTTTCGTACGTCTTTCCAGCTGCTATTAATCCTGTAACTCCAAACCATATTCCATATGTGAAACAAACTCCCCATGAACCGTACCTGTTAAACAAACAAACAAACATGACAATATTATGAAATCGAGGAGAGACACAATGCAGTAAAATATCTTTCTACGACTTTAGTGACAATAGCAGACTTCTTTTAAGTATAACTAGACGGAAATTATATTAGAATATTCAAACCATGAACCATCTGGTTGTTGAATTGATTCGACATAGTTGACCGCTTTTCTGATGCTGGCATCAATATCTCTCCCACGGTGATTTGGATAAAGCTTTCTAAATGCAGTCAGAGCCTGTATTGCAGATGACGTGCATTCTACACATCTGTCATTTAATCCAATTCGAAACGTGCTCAATTTCATTGCATATTGATTAAATAATGCAATTAGAAAGTTTTAAACATTATTTTCTCTTACGGGTAGTCTATCATAATGCTCCCAAATATCTCTGATGGATTAATCATCTGCATTTTTTAGTAGTAAAATCAAATCCCAGTTTTCTAAGGTTTGAATGGCAATTATTGTAATATCAAGGAAATTGTTTGGCCTTTTCTTGTTGGTCGGAACTGAATTCTTTCTTCTTTTTTTGAAGTTTTCTAAAAACAAAATTCAATTCTAAATTAGGTCTTTCATTGCATTTCTATTAAATTGAATTGGATTCTATTATAAATTTTATTCTAATTAGAGCCTTAGTGTTTTAAGTTTAGCACATGTGAATAATCTGACAGATTTTTGTCAAACAACCAAGGTTCCAATGAGAAATTACAAGAACAAGTAAATTGAATGAAAATCAGTTTGTCGTGGCCCAACTTAGCTGACACAATTCGGATTCGGCTGAGTTTCCAAACCATGCTAACATTATCAAACTGAACTCTTTGAGTTCATATTAAGGTGCTCAAGGCACAGGAGAGGAAGACCAGAGGATACACAGCAATTCTCACCTCCAACCACGAATAAGATCTTGTGAGTTCGAAGGTTGCAAAACCACCATTGTCATTCTACAAAGAAAAGGAGGCAATAAGAAAACAAGATATTGTTAATTCATGTCACTGGGATCGTCAAATGGAATAAAATAAATAAATTTGCCAGTTCAGAGAATATACACAAGCACAGAGGTAGATATAAATCATGCAAGTATTGAAATATCATGAATTGACTTCTCAGTAGTAGTGTAGTACACAAACCATCAAAGATAAAATAACATTGACAGCGTCATACAGCCTATTTGCTTCAATTGGAGGACCCACCATCCTTTGAGGTAACTTTGACAGTAGTAAAGTTGCCTGAACAAATGTAAAAGCAAATCCAGATAATCATTAAAATGTTGAATTCAATTTTTTTGAAAAAAACACAAACAATTACCTTTAGTCCCTCAGCAGTGCAGTCAGAAACCATCCAGCCTTGATCTGCTGTACAGAATGTCCATCCACCTTTAGATATGTGACGATACCAGGAACTAAGATCACCTGGAGAATCCTCAAGTACCTTATATATAAAAATAAAAAAATATGGTTACAACAGATACCTTTTTTTTTTTTTTCAGATCATCAAAAGTTGATACGGACTTTAAATATGCATGCATAAATATTATGGATACCTGAGTATGTTTTACGAATTCATGAGCCCTGTACAGGGTAGGTGCATACTCTTGAACCAGACCAGTGGCGTAGATTGCCTGAACAGTAAATGCAGTGTCCCACAATTGACTTCCATTGTAACCCCGCATTTTCATTCCATCTTCAGCAATCCAGAGATAATCGTAGATTCTTAGGATGTGGAGCTTAAATGCCTCTGAGCTCGGATCTTCTATCCAGCAACACAGCATATTTAGTGCCTACACCAAATTACATTACATGAAATACCAAACCACATAGTATAAGCAAGTATTAGACGATACACATCTAATCCATCTACCAAATTAGGGGCGGAGCAAGGAATTGGTCCAAGCAGAGGTGGAGAGACATTCAATGAATGGGGGTGACCCCCATTTATTTTCAATTTTTTGTACTTATGCACGATTTTCTATTGAGTTTAGAGTAAAATGTTATGTATATTGTGAAATTGACTCCCATTTGCTTAATGAAATTTTATATGATTGACCCCATTCACATTTGACCCTATAGCTTGAAAGTCTAGCTCCGCCCTGGATCCAAGGGTGAGCAAAATCCCAATGTAGACAAAAATTGAATTATGAGATAGGCAAAAGCCCACATACGAGTCTATACTTAATTTTAAATACCAGGGACTTAAAAATCCAGTGTAGGCAACTGCCTACCCTTGTCCCTATGTGGCTACGCCCCTATATTAAATAATAATAACAAAAGAAAAAAAGAATGGCGGAGACCTTGTTAACAGCACCAATGCAAATGTAATGAGTGCTCTCGTCTTCATAATGGATATGTTGGCTAGCAATGTTAAGAGCCTTCTCTCTTAATTTGTTACCAGGCCAGTGCATTAGAATGGGCTCAACAAATTTGTGAAGTGTGGTCCATAGTATATCTTGTATCATTGGATGGGGGTAGTACAGATCTTCCTGCATAGCATGAAAAATAAATCTAAATCCCAGTAGGAAATTGAATGTTGACCAATTGAAGCTGTAGTAAATTTGAAAAAAAGAAATTACATAAAACAAACCTTTGCACACTCATTGCGAGCCTTGTTCCAATCAATTCTGTCATAAGGAACGGAATACAGTTCCTTCCTTAGTTCCAATACCAGTGGTGTGATTTTGCCAATAAATCTCCTTCCGTAAATGTAAGACATGGGCAAATAAACCATTCGGCAGTGACCCCACAACCTTCCTGTATTTTTTCACATTCAAACATATAGGTGTGTGACAGCCACTGTCAAGAGTTAAAAAAACAAAAAAACAAAAACAAAACATATAGGTGTGTTCTTTTGATAACACCAATTAAGACCAGCGCATATTCTAATTTTTTTCATTTATCGTTGGAACTATGAAGAGTCTATCATCTTGAACACATTTATTAATAAGTATATATATATATACTTTTGCTATTAGATATGGAAAAAGAAGGCATGTACCAGGATGAATGGGCAGTATGTAAGGGAGCAGCCATATCTCAGGTGGTAGAGGATTATTTCCAGACCAGTCAAACACTCCAACCACCTGAATTTACTCAAAAGAAATTAAACATATCAGGGGATAGAATAAAAACCAGCACGTCGTCGTCTTCAAATGAATTATATAATATCAATTAAAACATTGGAGGATTCCAATTTAGCACTTACAGAGAGCCACATTTTGCCCCATGACGGAATAGCAGTAGCACTGCCATGGCTTACTATCCAATCCCTTGCTTTCTCAATGGCGCCATCTCCACCATTTGTACCTTCACCAAGCAACCTCAAAGTGATATATGACATCACAGAGCCAAACATGGTGCTGTGCCCCTCTATATGCAATCCCCAGCCCCCATCTTCATTCTGTTGTTTCACTCGCAAATTGTTAATAATATTAGTACACGTACAAACACGTAACTTTTTTGGTCTGATTTAATAAGTATAATATAAGCAGAATGTACCTGATGATTGTAGACATAGCGGCGCATCTCCTTTTGATGCTCAGAGGAGAGAACGGCGTTCAATGCTCCAGTGACATATAAAGTTATTATCTGTTTGGAGAAGTGATTATTTTTTTTGTTGAAAGTTGGTTGAGCAGAAATTTATGAGCAAATAATTTAGACATGAAGTACCAAGCAAGGCAAGAAGAATAGAGGGCCGCCAAAATCCCCAGCCCAGTGGCCATCGTGTGTTTGTAATGTTGAATAACTACTAATAGCTCTCCTTAGAGATGTTACCACTGCTTCCTCTGTTACTTCCTCATTTTCTCCAAGTTTTATTACTGGAAGGTCCAGTTCGAGGGGATTAAGTCTTGAGAACTACATATATATAGATATATAAAGTCTGATCAGTATAACTGACACAATGAGCACTTCACTATTCTAATGCTCTTTTGGCAAATTTTACTATTATTTTTGTGAAATGATAGAATATATATAGATATATATAGAGAGAGAGAACGAGAGAGAGATGGGCTATCGTACCTCTCAACATGATCTTTATATTGATATGGGCTTGGAGACCAAATTTTATATTTCTTGAAAAACTTTTATTATTTTTTTAGAATTTTTGAAAATCATTGTTTTTCTCAATATTTTTATTATTTAATGAAAAGCTGTGATTTTCAAAAATTCTAAAAAAAAAGTAAAAAATTTTCAAAAAAATTTAAAATTTGGTCTTCAAGCACATATCAATATAAAGATCATGTTGAGAGTTTCGGATCGACTGTTTGAATTCTGAAAATGAAAATATGAGCGGGAAGTAAAACAGTTTCTTTACTTCGCAAAGCATGCTAATGACATCACACACACACACACACACACACACACACACACACACACACACACACACACACACACACACACACATATATATAGAGAGAAAGAGAGAGTATGGCTAACGCGCTTCCTCTAGTGGTTTAACGTTTAGTCCACACCTGTGACTTACACTTGCAAATTATTATTTTTTATCTCATTTAATATAATAATTTAATCTCCTTTTAAATTATTTAAAAAAATATAAATTGTTAACTAAATGAAATGGTAAAATTTTGTATAAATTAATTTGGTCAAAAATTACTAATTAACAATCTATATAAAATATAAGATAAATTTTATTATAAATTACTAAATAAAGAAATTATATGAAATATAATATTAATAACTTTGGTTGGCTATAAGTTAAACTAGAAATTCTAACCAAACAAGAAATAACTTAAGCTATGATTTAACTTTAGATCTCAACCAAATATGAATAATTTTGACCGAATTGGAATAATCAACTTAGGCCTCATTAGTCTTAGGCCACAACCAAACACCACCTTATGGAAACAATTCAATCAAAATTCACTTTATGATTATTAGGAGATCTTAATTGCCGAGTTGGAATGCCAATTTTAGCAAGAATTTTGTTGAATTAAAATATTTTCTGAAAAAACAATTAAAACCAAATAATATTAATTGTGTACAGATTTAATTCTTTCTTGTATGTATGAAAAAGATACTGCATTATCATTAAGATAATAATTCCATAATTTATTTGATTTTTATATTATTATTAGTTGCACAATAAGTTTTTTTTAAAAATTAAAACTAGAGACCTCGTATGAAATTACCTGAAATATAGTCAAAACTTCGTAAAAAAAATATCTTATAAGTTAAAGAAATGAAAATTTTATATCTGGTAATAAATATTATGTTATATGTACAAAAGTAACTAATCAGATAATTAGATATATAACGGAATGGGCATGATGAATAAAAATGAAAATTAATTTTGAAATATTACATAATATCAACGTACTTAGGAATTAAAAGTCCTCCAACTTATTTTCTCTGAAATAATGGATTTTGTACGTGTTTGCTCTTTCATAATATATTCCCGTTCCAATCTATTTTAATATCATTCATGAATATTATTGAATAATTATTCTTTTCATTGGTCTATCTTTATGAAAAAATATGTTATTTTCTATGAGATTTTTTTTGTACTTTTATAATATGTCCCCATTGCAACGCACGGACACGATACTATATATATATATATAGATATATATATAGAGAGAGATGGGCTATTGTGCTTTGCAAAGTAAAACCCCCTCTTTACTTCGGGCCATATTTTCATTTTTGAAAATCCAAACAACCGATCCGAACCATTCAACATGTTCTAAATATTGAAATGTGCTTGGAGACTAAATTTTACATTTTTTGGAATTTTTTATTAAGCCACTTTGAATATCGCTGATTCGGTGGTCCAGAAATTTTTACTGTTTTTTTACTGTTCACAGTGGATCAGCGATTTTCAAAGTGGCTTAATAAATAGTAAAAAAAATTCCAAAAAATGTAAAATTTAGTCTCCAAGCACATTTTAATATTTAGAACATGTTGAACGGTTCGGATCGGTTGTTTGGATTTTCAAAAATGAAAATATGACCCGAAGTAAAGAGGGGGTTTTACTTTGCAAAGCACAATAGCCCATCTCTCTCTCTCTCTCTCTCTCTATATATATATATATATGGGCTAACTTGCTTTGGGAATTGAAGAGGGTTACTTCCCACTCATATCTTAATTTTCAAAGTTCAAATAGTCGATTTGAAACTTCCAACATGTTCTTCATATTAAAATGTGCTTGGAGACCAAATTTTACATTTTTTGAAATTTTTTACTATTTTTTCAGAATTTTTGAAAATCGTTGCTTTGCTGAATTTTTTTTTTAATGAAAAGTTGTAGATCATGTTAGAAGTTTCGAATCGACTATTTGAACTTTGAAAATGAAAATATGAGCGGGAAGTAAAACCACCATCTTTAATTCCCAAAGCAAGTTAGCCCAACTCTCTCTCTATATATATATATATATTTGAAAGCTAGCATGTCAGCATGTGTTGTGTTCACCAAGAGAGTTTGGTGAGCACAACTCTAAAAATCTATCGGATTGGTTTTGTACAACGAATCCAAACCATTGGAACCCAACTACTTCATGAGTGATGCGTATGCATGAATTTTTTGAAATTTTCAAATTCATTTAGTACAAAGTCATGCTGTAAAAAATGAAGTTTTATAATTATTTTACAAGTTATTTGAATGCATTCATTTTCATTATTTTTTTACCACTTGAATTTATATTAATTGAATTAAAAAATTCAAATTTTGCATGTACAGGCATCAATCGTGAAGTACTTGGGTTTGAACTATTTGGAATTGTCGTTTAAAGCCATTATAATAGATTTTTCGAGTTGTGCTCACCAAATCCTCTTAGTGAGCACAACACAAGCTAGCTTTGTTCTCTCTCTCTCTCTCTCTCTCTCTCTATATATATATAAAAGGTTATAAATAGTGCGCTATAGCGTTTTCGGACCATAAAAGTTATGGCGCTATAGCAACACAATATGGGCATAGCGTCATTTTTTTAGTTGTTCCGCTATGACGTGATAAATGCTATTTAAGCGAGTGTTTTACTTCACGCCTATATCTTCAATTTCAAAGTTCAAAACGTCGATCCGAACTGTTCAAGTTGATCTCCATATTAAATTTTGCTTGGAGACCAAATTTTACGATTTTTAGAATTTTTTACTATTTTTTTGGAATTTTCTAAAATCACTGTTTTTCAGAAAATCGTGGACCATAAAAAATCAGTGATTTTAAAAAATTTCAAAAAATAGTAAAAATTTCTAAAAATTGTAAAATTTGGTCTCCAAGCACAATT
Source organism: Carex littledalei (assembly GCA_011114355.1). Taxonomy (NCBI): domain Eukaryota; kingdom Viridiplantae; phylum Streptophyta; class Magnoliopsida; order Poales; family Cyperaceae; genus Carex; species Carex littledalei. The sequence goes on along the minus strand of CM022089.1, from coordinate 14,215,367 downwards.
TAGTATGGAGATCAACTTGAACGGTTCGAATCCAAACCATTTTGAAGATATAGACATGAAGTAAAATACTCATTTTACTTCGCGAAGTACCGTAGCCCAACTCTATATATATATATATATATATAGAGATTGGCTAATGTGCTAACGTTATAACTTCGGCCGAAGTTATAACGAGTCGTTTATTAGTTTTTAAAATCCAAACAACCGATCCGAACCGTTCAACTTTTTCTAAATATTGAAATGTGCTTGGAGACCAAATTTTACATTTTTTGGAATTTTTTTACTATTTATTAAGCCACTTTGAAAATCGCAGATCTGCTGTGAATAGTAAAAAACAGCAAAATTTTCTGGACCACCGGATCAGTATTTTCAAAGTGGCTTAATAAATAGTAAAAAAATTCCAAAAAATGTAAAATTTGGTCTCCAAGCACATTTCAATATAGAGAACATGTTGAACGGTTCGGATCGGTTGTTTGGATTTTGAAATTGCAAAAACGACTCGTTATAACTTTGGCCGAAGTTATAACGTTAGCACATTAGCCAATCTCTATATATATATATATATAGAGCTGGGCTATGGTGAGTTGTGAAGTAAGAGGTTATTTTTACTTCACACTCATATTTTCATTTTGAAAATCCAAACAACCGATCCGAACCGCTCAACATGTTCTAAATATTGAAATGTGCTAGGAGAATAAATTTTTACATTTTTTAGATTTTTTTACTATTTATTAAGCCACTTTGAAAATCGCTGATCCGGTGGTCCAGAAATATTTACTGCTTTTTACTGTTCATAGTGGATCAGCGATTTTCAAAGTGGCTTAATAAATAGTAAAAAAATTCCAAAAAATATAAAATTTAGTTTCCAAGCACATTTCAATATTTAGAATATGTTGAGCGGTTCGGATCGGTTGTTTGGATTTTCAAAATGAAAATATGGCATGAAGTAAAACGTTATTTTACTTCACAACTCACCATAGTCTATCTCTCTATATATTCATAAATATAGAGTCCGGCTAATGTCATAACATTAGAATTTCAGCCAGAGTTAGAGCAAATTAGTTTTCATGATTTCAAAGTCTAAACTGTCGATTTGAAGCGCTCAACATGTTCTTTGTAATGTGCATGGAGATCAAATTTGATATTTTTTGGAATTAAATTTTTTTTTTTTAAAATCGCAATTTTGATATGGTAAAAAAATTTAGTAAAAAGTTCTTTGAAAACATTGATTTTAAATAATACTACAAAATAACAAAAAATTTCCAAAAAATGTAAAATTTGGTCTCCAATTACATTTTAATATGGAGAATATATATTGAACTTTTCGATCAAATGTTTGATGTTTGAAAATGAAAATATGAGTAGAAAGGAGGGATCATGACAAATCTGAAAATTGAAAACTAAATTTATATGATATAAACTTAAACGGTGAGTTAATGCAGAGGATATGAATCCACCCCTCCCCTCTGATGATATAAACTTAAACGGTGAGTTAATGCAGATGATATGAATCCACCCCTCCCCTCTGAATTCATATCACCCAAGGTACCTCAAATGTTAAGTTTGAACCCAGTGTCTGTTCGTTAGCACGGATCTTAAAGGGGACCCGTACATTACAGGCTTATGCTGGATTGGCCAAGATTTTGATCGGACGGTCCGGCAAACTCAAACGGTAAAACGGATACTTAATTAACTTCTCAAAGCATGCATGATAGACCAAGTATGTATAACATAAAAGTTTTCATTTATTATTTGTATGCAAAAACATTATAACTGTAATTTTTTTGTTTTCGCTTTCTAAAACCCATGATGCTATATATATATTTTTTAAATTATCATTTTTGCTTGAACATTATTAGACATATGTATGATATTAGAATTTGTTAAAAGGGTATGTGTGTGTATGTCCATCACTTAAAAATTAATATATTAGAATTTGATAATTATTTAATTTCAATTGCGAACAAATTAAATTAAGCCTAAAAAGAAATTGAAACAAGTACGTACTTGGATGCGCATGAGGAGGTCACTGCTGTTCTTAATCTGAAATCTATTGGCATGAAACATCCGGCGAACTCTCTCAACCTCATCTCTCTCCTCCGGTGATCCGGTGTCGGGATCAAACTCCCAAACCTGTCTCCCAATATGATTATTTGTAGTTTTTAGCCATGGACTTACTCCTTCCGCCACCTTCAGTCTCCACATTTCGATCCCTACAGACCAACACTTTATTAATTGTTAGCACTTGTTAATCAATGAGAGAAGCATGGATGGATGGGGAGGTCGGCTTCATATATATATATATATATGATCACGTACCACTGTATATTATATATGTGTTATTTGAGTGAGTCTACAATGCGCTTGTAGGCTCGATCGTATATTATGAATTATATTTTTATATTCAAAGTTTGAACAGTCGGTTCGAACCGTTCCACATGATCTTCATATGAAAATATATTTGGTGACCAAATTTTATAGTTTTTAGAATTCTTTTTACTATATTAGATAGATAAAAAATCACCAGATGTTAAGGTTAATGAATTATCATATGCAAGTATTGATTTTCTACCTATCTAAAAAATAGCTAAATTTTAGAAATAAAATTTAAAATTTGATTAGTAAGTACATTTTCATATGAAAATCATTACTATTTGAACTTTATAAATAAATATATAAAGTACGGATGTCATTTATAGTGTAGATGATATAAACTATCATCAGTGACTATACCAGACCAGTTTTAGGCAATCAATTAACCACCTAATCTTTATGAATATTGATTATGGATCCTTCACGTCAAAATCACATCTTAATTAATTTGTCCACCCATTCATTTTGAATCACTTAGAAAAAGTTTTATTTTAAAATCTTAATAATTTTGAAAAATAGAATTTAAATATAAAATTTATGCAACTTTTGCTTCAGAAATTCAAAAATCAATTTGTCAGAAACCAGATAGACAGTTCTTTTTCTTCAAAAACAGCAATGACCTAAATCATTGGATCGAGATGACTGATGATTCTGTCAACCTTATCTCACCTTTACACAACTGACGACATAAAAATTCCTAAAAGGAGCTGATATAGCCATTGTTTCAATCCACTCTTCCCTTTCTTTTTTTTCTTCTCTCCTCTTCTCCCTTCTCGATCTCATCCAAAAACTTCTACTCGTCAGCCATGACGATTTCCTCCGCAAAAACTCCTTTATTTATAAATCTATATACACAATCGTTGATAGTTCTTGACGGGGGAGGGAAGAGGGAAACCAAATCATTGATTCCGTCCATAGTGGGGGGGAGGGGTCTGTGTGGCCGGTCGTGTGGATGTATTAATAAATTAACGTGGATTGAACCATTGATTCATGTCGCCTCCTATTTGGATCAAATTAATAGTTCGGTCTTTTTTATTTTTGAAGAAAAAAAATTAATATATCTTCAAACAAATCAGTTTTTTTTTTAAATACAAAATTGAAATTTATGCTCTATATTTGTTCAGCAGTCTACACTTTGGTATTACCTGTTAGAAAAAGGTGTAAAGACATTAATTAGTCTGTGACAACATGACTATAATTAGATGGAATTAGAGATGAGTAGAATATTGGCTAGCTTCCTTGTGATAATTATCGCCACCTGTTATGTAAACTTTTTTGTGATTTTTCTTTTCTTCGGGTGATGTTAATTTGGTTGTTAAAAATAATTAAATTACTTGTTGTAATCAATGAGGATCATTAAATGAGGAGGATGAACCCTTCTCTATCGAACAATTAGCAGAACATGGGATTCAAAAATGAGGAGGATATGAATATCTCATACAACAGTTTTAATTGGAGCCCAGAGGTGAACGTTCCGACTAGTGCAACTTCCAGTTTTAATATATCGGAGGTTATGCATGTTTGCTCGTGTAGTCACAGACTGGACGGTTTTGTAGTGACATATTTTTGTAGTAAAGGACAGACTCCTGCACTAATATAAAACCGGTTTCTAGGAACTGTTTTCTTATATATTGAGTTCCAAAATGATGAGGATCTGCACAATTTGGAGGCCCATGGTCATACCGATGAGATTTGGTGGCGATTAGGCAGGTATCCTCTAATCAGGGGCAGATGCAGGATTTTCACTAAGGTAGAGCAAAAAAATACCGAATCAGATTTAAATAGCTAATCGGATTCAAACTCATTAGATAATCGGATACTAGATAAATCATGATGAAAATCAAGGCTATATATTTAATTTGTTGGAGTTGGGCTATCTAACATATATTGGATTGTTGAGCTATCTATTTAATTTGTTGGACTATCTAAAATATATTAGATTGTTGGGCTCACATCACAGGCCCATTAGGGGTGTCAACGGGTACGATAAGGGTCGGGTGAAAGAATTTTTGTACACATACCCGTTACAAATTATCTTTATCCGTACTACACTTACCAGCTACGATACCTTACCCGTACCCTACTCTTATCAGTTATGGTTGTCGGATAATGAAACGGTAAATAACGAGTAATGCTAATATAATAATTATTTTTCTTATTTACTAAATTAAACATTAAAACACATTCATTTCACACATATATACGTATTTTAAAAATCTATATTTTATTGGGATTTGTTGGAATTTATTTACGTGTTTTAATGGTTAATTAAGTGTAACACCACTTTCTTCATCTTCTTCAAGTGTAACACCACTACCAAGAGTAGTTGGAGAATGGATATTCATTGCTCATTAATATATATAATATATATATAATTTTTTTATAATTATCCGATTGAGTAACAGGTACGTAATATGCTTTACTCACAGTGGCGAAGCTAGGATTTGAGCCAGGGGTAGGCAAAAATCGGATTCAGGTTCGAATAAACTAACTGGTTCGGGTTCGAGTTCGGATTCAAGACACAAATGTACCAACCAACCAATTTTTCAGGAATATCATAGGATTATGCGCTTAGATTTTATTAGTGCATTTTAATTTTAATAGCGAATTGTTGTTTAGATGTACCAAAGTGTACATATATATATGTCACTTGATATACACGTAAGATAAACTTGTAGTTCCATTCGTCCTAAATAAATAAAATAAAAGATAATTCATTTATTAAATATGGATAGATAACATTGCAAATCTGATAGATAGCAAAGTGTGAACATAATAATAAAGAATATCAACTACTGATAGATAGGTAAAGTGTGAACATAATGATAAAGAATATCAACTACTGATTGATAGGTAAAGTGTGAACATAATAATAAAGAATATCAACTACGATTACTATACTTGTTCATATGACCGAATAAATTTATATTCTTTAACTTGTTGAATAAGGCTAATTATATATATATATATATATATATATATGTATATGTATATTATTATCAGATGTTAACGTAACATAATAACATTGCTCCTGACTTATAGCCACACCCACATAGCTAATCAATAAAAAAGGGAAACCGAAGACCTTAATATTTGGGAGCCATAGCAGCTAATTGTGCACGTGGGCCCCCATACTTGATGCGGACGAGAAGTCTCAGTTAAGATTCTCGCGCAGATTCGCGCTGCATGTGCCTGCCCTGGGTTCTGCTAGCGCCGCGGAGGGTTAAGAGTATTTTTTTTTAATTGATCTGGGCTTCGATCGTTCTAGGTTCTGAGGTAGGCAAGTCCAACAATTAGGGGTAGGCAAAGCCCTGAAAAGACCCGGTTCATAAAAAAAAAAAAATTCAGGGGTAGGCAAGTGCATACCCCTGTCTCCATGTAGCCTCGCCTCTGTTTACTCATACCCTTACCCATTTAGATAATGGAAAAAAATTATCTACCTATACCTAGGGCTGCTCATGAGCCGAGTTGAGTCCAAGTTGTTAATCCAGTTTCGAGTCAGAAACTCTAATTTGGAATCAACTCACGAGCAACTCGAGTTGAAGACAGTCGACTCGTGACTCATAATATAGTACATAGTGAGACAATCTAATTTACAAAAACAATATTACATAGTTTACCAAAATAATACACAATTAAAGACAGTACATAATGAGACAATGACCAATACATAATTAAAAATTACGAAAATACCAAAATAGTACATAATTAAAAATTATCAAACAGATAAAATCTAACAAAACAATATAGAGTCTAATAAATTAACAAAACAAAAGAAATAGTGCGTAATTTATCAAATTACCAAATATTGTGAGAAACAGGTATAAAGTTTGGGGACGCAAAAATTAGGAATATATGAATTAGGATTTGGTGTGAGTCCAAACGAGTTGATTCCGAACCGAGTTGGGGGTAACTTGGATTCGACTCATAAATCAACCGAGTCAGTTTTGACTCGAGTCAGTTTCAACTCGAGTTATTAGCAAGTTGAATCCGAATTGATTCCGAACTGAGTTTCAAGTCATGAGCTTTTTGTGCACCCCTATCCGTACCCGTCTTATCAAGTACGGTACGGGTCGGGTAAACGGATTAAAGGATGCCATTGACACCCCTAAGGCCCAAGGTAGAACAATATCATTTTTCAAAATAGAGCAGAGGACCAGAACCTAATTCGTATAAATTAGCAGTTTTGGATTTTCAAGATAGAGTAGTTTCCCTACCCTGTAATGAGCTGCATCCGCCCCTCGCCCTGCCAGCTACGTGTAGAGCTTATCACACATGCAGCTACAAAGTTGATCCTTCTTATCTTTAGCACCATTTTATCAAGAATAACTATTTCATTGATCCTTCTTATTTCTATTCCACAACTTTGCAGCAAAAATATATTTATCATCGAAATAATCATAAAGTTCTAGGTATTTTTTAATTTAGTCGAATAATGTGTTTGGATGAAGATCCGTGAGAAAATGAGATTTAGGACACGACATGTTTTCAGGATTATCCAAAACAGAGGATGTTCTTTCGTTAAAAAAGAAGAAGAAAATATTAATTACCAATTGTAGCATAATGCGGTGAAAAGTTCATCAATATTTTTAAATAAGAAAGTGCCATTAATTAACCTTCATATCAATACAACTTGATCTTTATATTTTTATAGAAAGTTTCATCAATTGAACCGCAAGTATGCAATAAATATTACTATATTAGATAAATATTGGCGCATGACTCTACCTTAATTAGCATAGAAGACGTTTTTGTTTATTTTGTAGTCCTTTTTATTTTTAATTTTTAGTTCTGTTTTCTGTAGCAGTTTTATTTCTGGGCTTAGATATAATGTTTTCTGGGTTTTGTTTTATTTAAATTCAAAAAGAAATATATGCAGAGTCCGCATTTGTAAGGGGTAACAGGTTGTATATCAAAACCTGATGACTTGTAAGACTTTGTTATCAATATACAAATAGAGACATGCATAATTTCTATTTTTTATCAAAAAATATTAGCGCATGACACATTGACATACAATAAAATTAAGATTACAACAATTACTGTGGATCTGTATCCTTAAATGATATTTTAAAAATACAAAAAAATATCAATCAGAAAATCAAGTATCTAACAATCAAATAAGAGGGTTTAGGAAATTTTTCGAAAAAAGTAGACAAACTACGACATCTACATGCTACATGTGTTAAGTACGTATCTAAATAAATTTATACATCTACATGTAAAAAATTATCAAAAAGTTCCAATTTCATTTTTTAATCAAAGCCATTGGACTCAATTTGTATTGGCTTACAAAAATTTTTCCAGTCCGTAAACTGAAACTAAATATATATCCGCACTGAAAGTTGAGATTTGATATCTCAATCGTTCACCTAGTATGTAAATTTCCGATTCTGAAGTTTTTAATTGAGAAGTGCTCCTGATTCAGAACATATTGGATTAGGACTGGAACCCAGAGAGTGGCTAAGATCAAAGTGGTATGACCAAGGCCTTTGGTGCTACCAAGTCGTTTTTGGATTTTCAAAGTCCAAACGGTCGATCTAAACCGTTAGATGTGATCTCTATATTAAAATCTGCTTGGAGACCAAATTTTACATTTTTTGAAATTTTTTTACTATTTTTTAAGCCACTTTGAAAATTGCTGATCACATGGTCCAGAATTTGGTTGCACTGTTTTTACTGTTCACCAGGATCTGCTATTTTCAAAGTGACTTAAAAAATAGTAAAAAAATTCCAAAAAATGTAAAATTTGGTCTCCAAGCATATTTTAATATAGATTGAACATCTAACGGTTTGAATCGACTATTTGAACTTTAAAATTACAAAAACTAATTGGTAGCACCAAGGCCTTGGTCATACCACTTTGACCTTAGCCACTCTCCTGGAACCCAATAAAATATATATATATATTCTGAAAATTTTAGAAAGTGGGCCTTCGGACTTATGAAATATTATCAATTCAATTGAAATTAAATAGTCCAAGCGCTGCATGCGGGCCTGCGACTGCGAGGCCTCAACCTACTAAATTTTGTTAGGAACGACCACCCGCATTAAAGTCGGGCTGTCAGCTGTAGTAGAAATTATTGTTATATCATGATAACCTACAACCTCATCACTGCTCACCACCATTGTCAACAATCGATCAACCTGATCACTGCTCACTACAGCTGTCAACAACGGCGGCTGATCTCTCTAAATTCAAGGTACATGGAATGGAACTGTGCACGTACAGTCCCTTGAATTCATATCACCGACGGTACCGTAAAAGGGAATCTTTTACAATTACTTGATCTGGACCGTTCTTTTTAACATGGCACGAATCTCAAAGCCCAATAATACTGCCCCCTGCGTTAGCCCGAATCCCAAACCGGCTGAGAGTTAATCTCAAACCGTAAATAGCTAACTGTAAAAGGGAATCTTTTACGGTACCGTCGAGGATATGGATTCCAGTCCTTTGCTCTAGCAAGACTCCGGATTACGCCGCTAGCCCAAATTGGAAGTGGTTACCGAAGCCCATAACCCGAAGCCCAAGCCCCAGTCGCTATCCCTTTCTTCTCTACGCGACGCGCATTGCATTGAATAAAAAAAAAAAAAGTTATGCCAGAGCCAGCCGCCATCTAGAGGATTAATTATATGCGAGTCGCGAGAAGAAGAAAGGGGTTTGAACGGTGCCCGCCACTATGCCCGCCCCGCCTATACCAGCCGCCACTGTGCGTCTGTCACTCTGTGTCCGCCTATTACTAGCCTACCCAGATTGATTGAAACTTGCTATTTTTTAAATTGTGTCTTGAACCCGAACCCGTTAATTTATTCGAATCCGAATTCGGTTTTTGCCTACCCCTAACTCAAATCCTACCCTCTCCACTGGATTGAATGCCATGAAAATGATGTCACTGTGGTCTATCACATTTGATCTCGTTCACTGTGTGTGTATATCTGGGACTACCTTGGCTGCTTGGGAAACTTCTCTGTGCACATAATGCATATATAAGGTGTTCCATGCTATGCGTGAGATTTGATATCTTTCTCCATGTTTAGTATTTCAGAAATATACTTTAAAGATCTAATCAGAGATATTGATCAATATAAATCATACTATCACATCACATGTGAAAAGGTGCGAATATATTATACAAACACCTGGAAACACTACTATAGAATTTTAAAGCAGCACCGGTCAAACGACACCGGATTTGATGAAACCGGTGTTGTATGTATTTTAGCACCTGTTAAAAGTACCGCCGGTGCTAAATGTCTGATATACAACACCGGTTTATTTGCCAAAACCGGTGCTAAACATTCAGCAGCGGTTTATTACTAATAACTGGTGTTGTATGTCAGATATTTAGCATCGCTTTTTCAAAATAACGAGTGTTGTATATTTAGCACCGGTTTATTTTGAACCGGTGTTGTATGTAACCACTGTAATGTTTTAAACCCTAGACGCCTCTTTAATCAAAAATAATCTGTTACCTTAGGTGATTTGAATTCCGATAAAATTTCCTAAGTCCGTCTAAACTCTAAACCCTTGCTACAAAATTTCAACTGGTGCGGAGAATTTTTTTTTTCCCGCACCCCTTGCTAAACCCTTGCGATTCTCCCCACCCCCTCAAGACGGAGCCGCCGCACCGGCCGTAGAGGGGCCCGATCCGAGCCAGCGCCGCAGAGGCTGAACGACCGCTTCTTCGCCGCACCACCGTGAAGGAGCCGCTACGGAGGCTATAGTTGGAGGCTATCGTAAGTTTTCTCTTTGTTTAATTAAGTTCCTCTTTTTAATTTTGTTTGTGCGTTAGTTGAAATTTGCATTTCTTGGATCAATACTCAAGTCTTCCCCTCTTCTTCAAACATTGACCGTAAGCAGTGAAAATACAGATTATGACAAGCATGCTATAGTTGGAGGCTGTAGTCGAACATTGAACAAATAAACGAATTTATGTTTTAATGGCTTAGTTCTTTTGACAAAACTTGCCAGGAGTATTAATTTTCTATATTTCCATTTTAACCCTTCTTTTTCTTTGACAAATTTGTTCTGTTCTGTTGGCATCTTTCATGCTTCAGTATTTCTGAAGTCATATCTCAGAAATACAAAACTGTTGCTTTTCTCTAGCAATTTACCAGTTTGCCCCTGTATTCCAAACACTGTTAGGAACAGTTAGATGATTATAAATATTTTGAACCTTGGCAGGCATTTGAATTAGGGTTTCCCTCTACACTTCCATAAAAAGGAACAAAATTTCCTGTTTAGCCAATTGCTCAGAATTAATTCTTAAAGATTGGTTGTTAGAAGAGGTGAACTGCAGGACAGTGAGTGAGTTAGAGCTCCAAAATAAATACTTAAGCCCTCTGAGTACCATACAAAAATCTGAGATGTCCCTAAGACTTGTTAGAACCTTGCTATATGCTTGAACTATGCTCTAATGTACAGAAAATTGAATAAAAAACTGAAACCCCGGAGAACACAAAAATCTGTACCACAAAAGCAAAATGTACTATGGATATAGAATACAGAGGACATGATGTTCTTTGGGTCACTACTATGAATTTAGACTCAATGATGATTGGACCGACATTTTTATTAATATCCAAAGTTTAATACAAATTATTAATTATGCCCAGAATCGGACCCATTATCGAAAAATACCCAAGCCGGCCAGAAAATGGCCGGCTTAGGTCCCTCCCTAAGCCGGCCATTTTCTGGCCGGCTTGGTACTTTTTTTTTTTTTTTAAGAGAGAGAGACACTATGAAGATCAAAATATTGAAATCTAACTCTGAAAATTTGAAATTTTTGTTTAAATTATTTGTTAGATTACTTCTTTTGATGTATAATTAGCATATTTATACTAAAATACGATAGATTAATTGAAATTATGTTGAATAACACTAAATTATGTTAAATTACGTTAAATTACATTAAATTACGTTAAAATACGGTAAATTACGCTAAAATACGGTATGAATAGGGACGATATCTTCACTGAAAAGGGGAAAAACGACGATGAAACTTCAAACGGTCATAAAACGGCGCTCGAGTGTCCGATTTCAGCAAATGACCACTTTTCGGAAAGCTTGCAAAAATGCGCATGCGTCCGTGCTAGCTATGCTGGATTTCGAAATTCAGAATCGCCAAAAAACAAAGGGAAGAGCCTCAAAACTTGAGTTGAAGTTTCCGATTAAGATTTTCATTTCTATCATTCAATCCAAGTAGCTCAGTAAATTAGTTACATAATGAACTTGCAGATTACCAATTTTTACTATTTTTAAATTTTTTTACTATTTTTTATGATTCATGAAAGATGAGCAAAATAAGTCTACTATAGCGTAATTTTGTGTAGTTTAGTGTTTTTTTTACTGTATTTCAGCATAATTAGCGAAGTTATTGTAATTTTACGTAATTTAGTATAATTGAACATAATTTATTGTAATATAGTGTAATTCAATATAATTTCAAGTATTCTAGCGTATTTTAGTATAAATATGCTAATTATACATCAAAAGAAGTAGAGGAGGGATCAAGTTACAACAACCATTTTTTTCATTTTCAAAGTCCAAATCGTCGATCCAAACTGTTCAACATGATTATCTAAATAAAATGTGCTTGCAGATCAAATTTTACATTTTTTTGAACTTTTTTACTATTTATTAAGATGGGTACAAAATTCAATGGTCTGAATATGACTATTTTTTGTAAAATACTTAATAAATAGTAAAAAAATTCAAAAAAAATGTAAAATTTGATCTGGAAGCACAATTTATTGTGGAGATCATGTTGAACGGTTTGGATCGACGATTTGGACTTTGAAAATAAAAAAAATGATTGTTGTAACTTGATCCCTCCTCAAAGAAGTAATATAACAAATAATTTAAACAAAAATTTCAAATTTTCAGAGTTAGATTTCAATATTTTGATCTTCATAGTGTCTCTCTCTAAAAAAAAAAAAAAAAAAAAAAGGTACCAAGCCGGCCAGAAAATGGCCGGCTTGGGTATTTTTCGATAATGGATCCGATTCTGGGCATAATTAATAATTTGTATTAAACTTTGGATATTAATAAAAATGTCGGATGATTGGATATGACTTGCATATGATCTATGGTACAAAGCAAAATAAATTCACTGTTGGAATGTAGTAATTAATTTTTGCAAAAATGTAGTAGTTTTGTTAATTAATTTTTGTTAATTATATGATTTTTGCATCATATAAATCCTTGGGCGGACAACACAATAAAAAAGCCAAGGAAATAAAATATTCAATTAAACAGGTAAAATATGCTTCAAAATATAATCATTTTTATATATTTGCTACTTGCATTTTTCACAATACTAATTTTTTTTTCTTCTGAAAACAGTGCCCTCAGCATAATGACAGTAAGAAATGTGGATTCTATGTGATGAAGTTAATGCTGTCTCTAGTTAATATATTTTTCAGTGGTATACATCCAATACAGGTAAATTTTTAAGGATAGTTAAAACTTAAAACTTGCAAGTTCAAATACGGTTGGTTTTCTATTTCTGTAAAATTCAATTAAAGACAGTTAAACTGTTGTTATTATGTGTTTAAGGTCTAATTAGCGTATTATATGGTACATGCAAATTGGTAAAGGTTCATCTGTCCATAAAAAAACTTAAGGACTATCCTTAAAATTATGCATGTGTGAATATTCTTAGATATGAAAATAAGGTACTAGTTAAATTTAATTTGAAGCAGTTTTTTTTTAAGTTCTTTAAGTTCAACATCTAAATTGATGGTTCAATATAATTTCGTGCAGTGCTTAAGTTCGTCGCCGTATTCGATGGAAGATCTTAAACAATTTCAGACAATGTGGGCTAATTTCTTTGTGGAAAAATGCTTGTAATTGACTATGAAATTTAAGACAATGTGAGAGATGGTATTATCTTAGCTTGTTTTTGTTGAAACAATCAAATTTAGTTAAGATGATACTTTTAAATTATGTGTTGTTTCATTAGTATAATGTTTGTTCATTCTATATTTTGTGCACGTGAATATTTAATTTATGGCTAGCCAAATATAAACCGAATTCCAAACAATAAAAAAAAAATTATAGCAAACAGATTGATATACAACACCGGTTATTTAACCAAACCGATATTGAATGTAACAAAATAGCACCGTTTGAGCCCAAAAACCGGTGTTGAATGTAGCTTATACCACCGGTTTTTATGAAAAAACCGGTGTTGTATACCACTTTTAGCACCGGTTTTTATGAAAAAACCGGTGTTGTATACTACTTTTAGCACCGGTTAAACCGGTGCTAATCAAACGTGGAATCAGCACCGGCCCGATCAACACCGGTAGGAAAACCGGTTTTGAATGGAAAAAAAACCGGTGTTGATTTGAAATTCTGTAGTAGTGAAAATGTATAGGTGTATCAGAAAAAATGGTATGATACGTCCTGTCTCAGGGAGAGTAGGCCGTATGTAAGAAAAGTAACTGGGTTGAGCTCGTCCTACCTCGGAGTGTGATCAGAGTCAAAATAATGATGAATTACGTATGCATTTGCACCGCGAACATTCCTCTGACTAGACTCTGCCTCGTCACCCGCCGGTGCCTTTTCTTTGTCCTTTCTACTCGGTGCCATATCTAGAGTTGAGATGATAAAAATCAATAAGTTTCACTCAAGCGAACATTAGCAAACCAAGTAAATATAAAGACATTAACCTAATACGCCAATTGAAAGATGATAAAAAACAAGCAATACGAAAGATATTAACCTAATGTTCCAATTGGCGTTTTTTTTCCTTTTCCTTTTTTTGCTATTATTTTCTTGATTACTTCCTTGTAATTCTTGTTCTGTTACAATCTCAGTAACAGCCCCATCAACGAAGAGACTTGGGTCATTCAGTACATCTGTAGCACGCACTACAAACTCGGTTGGCGGACCATCTTCCTGAAAGAACTCGGTCAAATGTGGAGTGTTTTCCACAGACGCATCTTCATCGAACAAAATAAGTGGTTTTCTTTTCCCTTTTGTCTTGATAGTAACCCACCATTCTTGTCTCTCTCGCTTCGATGACGCATAAGGCAGGTAATACACTTGCATTGTTTGGCAGGGAAACACGAAATGCTCGTCCTTTTGAAGAAGCCTTGTATGATTTATCTCCACTAATCCATGCTCCTTATCTACCCGCAACCCCCTATGTGTGTCGAACCAACGACACTTGAACAAGAACACTTTGTTGTTCACGCCACTATATTCCAACCGAATAATTTCTTCAAGTATGCCGAAATAGTCCCTTGATGTGCCTTCCCAATTCTCCCCTTCAACACAAACACCGTAATTTGTTGTTTTCCTGTTTATCCCGTATGACTCAGTGTGAAACCGGAAACCGTTCACATCGTACATGTTGTAACGTTGAACTCGTCGTGTGATTGGCCCACGCGCAATTTCAGCAATCCTTGAATTTGCAATTTTACCACTGAGCGCCAACTTACGCATCCACATACCAAACTCTTTCGAACGAGTTCTATCGAGACCTGATGCGCTTATTGTTGGCCTCTTTTCTCTGATTTCAGCGTCGAATTGCTTCCAATATGCCGAATTACTAATAGACCCACATACATTTCTTCACATTCTAGATGAGACAAATCATTCAAAGAGCAGTCCCAAAACGGAGACTATTCAAAATTAATCTCTATCAGATTAATTTTGAACGGGTATAAACCTAAAAGGCATACTAAATGTTCCGGTTTACTAATATAATTAACCAACATAGAATTAATAACTAACAAACTATAGTACATAATTAATAATATAATTAACCTTTATCGAATTAAGAAAGAGAGAAAACTTGCCTGATTACAAGCAATTACTCCCTTCAAGATCGAGTTTTCTCCTCTCCTTCTTTCCTTTCCTCCCAAACTTAAACTATATTCTTCTACAACTCCTGAAACCAATTAGCCAATCAATTAATCAACCCAATTAGTCAGAATCCACATTTTTTATTTAAATGGATGCCGAGTGCAATGGACAATTTCTCATCTTATTCTATGACAGTGACACAAACAAAATATACTTAAAAAGTTTACGTAATAAAAGAAAGAAAATCAAATGTGACATCATAGAATTTCCCTAATGAAGAACTTTTCTCATGGAGCAAAGTCTTCCATATATTTTTTAATTAGTGATAATAAACAGATTAGGGCTCAGAGCCAGAGGAGATCAAAATGGGGTAAATTCAATTGTATTTTTGGTGTTTTAATGAATTCAATTTTAAAGTGTACTTGATCAAATAAAGCGGACTGTACTGTACAAATTACTTTTTTACTTAATTCAAGATTATGTAATTTTCAGGATTATACTGAATAAACTAGACAACCTAAATTACAAGTTGAACAGACATAGGCTACAAAGCCTACAATTAACAAAAGGCAGGACAACATAAAAAAGGTTTATAAGACTTTCTTATAATGCATATCTCTTGTTCCATACAAATAATGGAATTGAATACTTTTAAAGATGCCAAATGGAGGGAGAGCATTTTTGCCTTTACTTTATTTGCAAGAGGTCCAAATTGCAAAGGAACAAAAGACAAACCTATTGGTTAATTTGCTTATGATAAAGAGATATGGTTGCAAATATGGATGCACTAATGGTTGGATAAGCTCATGACTAATATGCCATAAGCATCTTTTAATTTATAATCAGTAGGCGGAATTTTTGTTAATATAAATAAATCAAAGTGATGATGGACACTTTTAGACTTCAATTTTTACAGTCAACTACCCATACTTACACATTTTTAAATCAGCACCATAACCTGAAATTTATCAGTTAGGCTTGATAGCACAGCAATTGATGCTCAAATGAAGGAGGTAAAAGGGGAGAAGAACTATCATTTCAACTTACAAATAAAACAAACTCAAATTTGATAAAAGTCTTACTAGTGTAATGGATAAAAGTCGTTTGAGTAACAACTGTTCTTTCTTTTATTACTGTTGCATTCTGGTTCATGCCAGTACCAGAAAAAAAAAAGAGAATAATATTTGGCCAAATCATATGATATTGTATTATTGTTGTATTCTGGTGCATGCCAGTACCAGAAAAAAAAAACCAGCAGGGTAATGAAACTTCGTGTCTATTTCAAGCTAACACATGGTCAACCTAACTAAAATTGAAATTACATGCATACAAAAATTGGGAAAATTAACTTATAAAAGCACCTGTCAAACCAATATGTGAAGTTGAAGTCGAATCCTTCAGAGAGATGAGAGTGGAGGAAGGGTAGCACCTGATAACGCAAGAGGGAGATGAGCATGAGAGAGAAGGAGCAACAAATCAAGAATGATTAGAACTTATCGGCGAGATGATTTGATTTCGAGCTTCAGGCGGGTCGGGGTCAGAGAGATCAGCGGTCAGAGAGGTCAGAGCTTCAGGCGGGCCGGGGTCAGATGATTAGAACTCACGACAAGACAACGGGTCGGGGTCAGAGAGCGGGTCGGGGTCAGAGACTTCGAACGGCCGAGCGGGGTATGCGAGATGATCGAGGCCGAGCAGCGGGGCTTCGATCGGGCGGCGGGCCAATTTGGCCGCCGAGACAGAGAGACTTCGAGCTTTGCGAGCGGCGGGGTACGCGAAAATTTTTGGTAGCTAACCTAACCGCGGGAGACGAGACAGAGAGAAAAGGAAATCGCGCGTTTTTTACAGAAAATTTTCTGCGACCGAGCCAATTTGGTCGCTGAAATGTATTTGCGCCGGCCGCAGAAAATCTCGTCGCCAAAACCATTTATTTTTTATTTTTTTTGGGAGAAAAATACTATCAGTGACCGGCGAATTCATTGGTCGCTACTGCCGGTCGCTAATATTATAGTTTGCTGTAGTGTTGACCTCTTGTTTAGTTCCCTCAGGATAGTCATCAAATTTCGTGCACACGACAATAGTGAGTAATCTAGTTTCCGCAGGATAGTGAAAACGTGCGCATTGTGAGATTATTTTGTTGACATTTTTGGTCGCTTCCAACAAATCTCCAACAAAAGATCTGCAAATAAAATTAGTTTTAAAACCACTACAAATGGATAATCCTACATACTCAGAAATGCACAAAAAATGAATTTTACCTATAACCGACCCGATGAATCATTGATCTGTCCCCCAGCCTTTGCGGCGGCTTAATGTATGCATTTCGGCCGCGCGGAGGGTGCTTGGATTCACTGGATGATGCCTCCTTTTCCTTACCTTTTCTGTTCGGCATACCTGCAATAAAGTTTGTAAAAAAAATAGTTTTACAAACAATTCTAACAAAAATAATGCATTACTTAAATAGAAAACTGTATATATGCATACCATGTACAGTTCAAACAATACAAATAAGTTAGAAATGCAACATGCAGAAATGACTGTTATTTGATTCCATGTATGAACTTACAAACACACACAGAAATTCTGCACCTGATAGTATGGCCAACGAGAACAAGAGTCAACTATTACTTTATCCCAATAAATATGTCAACTATTACTTTATCCCAATATTATTATTTATTCTGGATTGCAAGCTGCCCAAAAAGATTGATTCAAAATCAACTAAATTAAATTAAAGTCTTAAGTCAAAGCACCCAAGTTCATATCCATTTTAGTTTCTTCTTTAGCTACCGTAGACCCAACCATTTATTTCCCATCTAAAAGTTTTGATTTCAACAGAGTCCATTCCAACTAATAATACCAACTTGTGCTTAGACCCCTCTAACAAGAAGTATTTACTCCAGTTTTGAAATTTATAAAGATAGACCTTTTAAAATAGAAAATTCACAATTAAGTTGATGGAATTTGTATCAGTAAATACCAGAAACCTAAAATGCTTTATAACAGTAAATACCAGAAACCATTTTAAGGTTAGTTACTCAAATTCACTAACCATTCAAGGTACTGGCGCAACATATACCCTACCCAAACTCTCAAATAAGGAACTAGGAATTAAATTAAGTTGAAATTCTACTCAAAGACAACACAACCCAAATTATCAAGCCCAGGTATTGTGTGTTGACTGCCAACTGCAATCGGGTTCAAACCCATTATAGTATCAATAGAGAAAAAGAGGAATATTCATAATTTATGTGACATTACTCCATCTCAACTTGTTTTCCTTTTTAGTTCCACAATTGAGGTATGAATTTCAGTTTCATTTGGAATCTCACTGAAATAAAAAGGAGAACAAGTTCGTATCAATCGAATGAGGAGTAATTACAAAGGCCTACCTTGAAAGCATAACCTAATAATTATACTATTCAATTCCCCTCTTTCTGTAATGTAACAAATGAAATTGCCATACCTTTGAATTAATTCATTAATAAAACAAAAGAGAAGTAATTCAATTGCAACACATGAACAAAATAAGGTTATAATACTCAAGCAAGGCAAGACCTAAAAGAAACACTATAACCTTGCTATTAACGACTGAATTCCAACTTGAAAGAACTCAAAGGTAGGATACCAGAGTTACCTGCGATTTGTAGAATTCTAGAGAGACGGGGGAAACCGAGTCTCGAGACAGTCGTGAGTGTTCCCACTGTGAGTGCGCTCACGACAGCAACGAGAGGGGTCGGGCGGCGACAGAGAAGAAAGACTTGGCAGAGGGGTCAGGCGGCCTGGCGCGGGCAGAGGGGTCACACGGTGTTTTTTTTTTTTTGGCTAAACCTAGAAAATGGCAGGTCGGGCGGCAGAGAAGAAAGACTTGGCGGGTTTTTCAGGGGGCAGCCTTCAGCGACCAGGCCAAATCGGTCGCTGAAGGATATGAGCGCTGGTCGCTAAAGGGTTCATCACCGAAACAATTAAATTTTTATTTTTTTATTTTTTTTATGAGGTCTTCAGCGACTGGCGACCTTACCGGTCGCTGAAGACCGGTTTTGTTGTAGTGACTCCATATAAAAATGTTTTTGGAGATCAAATTTTATATTGTTCAAATTTATTTAGATAGGTAGAAAATCACTTGATCTAAACATTGCGAACTATTCAAAAGCAGTGATTTTCTACCTATCTAAAATAATTGTACAAAAAATCTAAAAAATGTAAATTTAAGTAGGTATCAATTTTCTACCTGTATTTGTTAAATTAATTTATTGTCAATAATTATGTCTATGTATATAGGGCAGTTCTTTTATTATCTCTTCTATTTATTAAATAATATTATATATATTTTGAGAAGGAACATGTCCTTATAAGAAAAGCTATTGATTATTGCTTATCGACTCTTTATTATAGTATTAATTTTGGACCAATATTTTACTGTAGATGTACAGAACAGCTACAGTTTAGGGAGATGGATCCGATAGGTGGGCCGACTGTCTGTGACTGTTTTCCTTGTACGTATGTACAGAAGTTTCAATTAATACTAACTCCAATCAGTCCGGAGCCAAATTGCTACAAAACAGTCGAGGTGTTTCAAGCTTGAGGTATGACCAATTTTTTAAACTTGAAAAACAGTATTGCAATTCTCATTAATGTGAAAACACATTGCTCTCATTTATTTAGACAAATACAGTCAGGGATAGTGTGTTGATGACAATCTTTAGTTAAGGGACATGTATATACTATATATATATAAAGGAGGCATACATTTACACTTTTAGACTTTGCAAGTGACATACTTGAATATTTTGGTAATAGTTCTCCAATGAGCAGGGACATTTGGTAATACTTAAATTATAATATTTCTGGTTTTTTGGGTTAAATTCAACAACTAGTGCAATCAGGGAGATTTGAGATTTTGAAGAATTTTGATACGCTTTCCATGCTTTCAAATTTATTGCTTAATTTTGTAGAGCGCAAGCTATACATTGGCATGCTTCCAAAGACTCACAACAAACCAACAAAGGTACAATGTCTTGACTGTAGCGCTCCATCTCTCTCTTCTTATTTTTATATGCAAACGTATGAGACTAAAGACCAAGACTAAATGGAATTGGACTTACATCTTTCTTTCATTCAAAACTTGCAGATTGGTGTTCAGATAGACACATTTGGTGTTGAAGAGGACTAACACGAGTATGTTGACTACTTTTCTTGATTGCAATTTGTACTAAGTTTGCATATAACATCAAAAGAATTAGCTATATGTGTTTTACACTATTTATTTCTATGATATATATTGTTGGTTTTGCAAGAGGTTGGGGTGTCAGTATACTTTTTGGAATTAACTTATATAATTTGCATTATGTAAATGTGATATTTGGATAATGTAATTAAATGGGATTTTTGGAATTAGATCATGTGGTATTAGTATTGTGCTATTTAGTATTTTCATACTGTATAACTAATATGTATGGTGAGAAAAATTTGCAAACTGATCTTAGAACAGTTGATGAAAGTAACAAATCAATAATTGTTCTGTATTAAGAATAGTGACAATAAATAATTATTTGTTAGAATAGTTGGTGAAAGAGAACCAATAATTAATTGTTCTGTAGTAAGAAAAGTGACAATCAGCAACCAATGAGTAGAACTCTCTTTGTGAACTCAACTCTAAAACCTATCGGATTGACTTGAAATGACAAATCCGAACCGTTGAAACTGGTCTACCTTACGAGTGTTGTGTCTATATGTAAAAATTTTAAACTTTTGAATTAATTTAATATAAAGTCAAGTGGTCAAAATTAGAAGGTTTATAAATTAATTTTAATGCATTCATTTTTTGAACGTTTTTTTTACCACTTGACTCTATACAAAATTAATTTGAAAATTAATTTTTTTTGCATGTAGATGCATCATTTGTAACGTAGACAGCTTTCAACAGTTCAGATTCGTCATTTGAAATTAATCCGATAGACCGTTTGAAACCTTTTGTCTTCTCATCATACCCAATAAAAATATACCTTTTGCTTTTGTCTTCGAGCTTCGTTCTTCGTTGATCCGGTACATGTGCATAAGCCACACTACCGAACACTTTGAGATGAGAAACTGTCGGTTTTTGTCCGCTCCATGCCTCTTGTGGTGTTTGATCATCTAACTTCATATGTGGACATCGATTTTGTATATAGATGGCACATTGCACGGCTTCTGCCCAGAATTCCCTCGGCATCCTCTTGCTCTTGAGCATTGATCGAACCATGTCGAGAATAGTCCGGTTTTTCCTCTCGGCCACACCGTTTTGTTGAGGTGAATATGGTGCAGTCAAGAATCGCTTGATGCCTTGTTCCTCGCAAAAATTCATGAAGGCGGTTGATGTGTACTCCCCGCCTCTATCTGACCTGACGGCTTTGATGAACATGCCGGTGGTTTTTTCTACCAACACTTTGAACTTCTTGAATGATATAAGAGCTTCAGATTTTTCTTTTAGAAAGTAGACCCATGTTTTCCGAGTGTAGTCATCAATAAATGTAATAAAGTACATTTTTTCACCAAAAGATTTTGGAGTGATTGGTCCGCAAATGTCGGTATGTATGAGCTCAAGTGGTTTTTTCGCACGGTATTCTGCCTTTTTTGGAAATGAGGTCCTTGCTTGCTTGCCGAGTAAACATCCTTCACAAAACTTGGTGGTGTAGTCCATGTCCGGTAGCCCATGGACCATGTTCTTCTTGGCCAACTCCTTTAGGCCACCATAATGGAGGTGACCGAACCTTAGATGCCACAATGTCGACTTGTAGACATTTTTCCCGCACATTTCTCAAGTTGAGCTTGTACATGCGATTTTTGGCCATTTCGACTCGTGCTACTAAGCGCCCTTGTTTGTCTTTCAATTGTAGTACTCGGTTTTTCATGAATACCGAGTATCCCTTCTCCATGAGTTGTCCCATACTCAAAATATTGCTCTTAAGATCAGGTACGTAATAAACATCCTGAATGGATTCTTCCGTACCACATTTTTGTAAATAGTGAACCATACCTTGACCTTTCACTTGGATCTTTGACACATCTCTGAAACACGTGTCCATCTTCAACTTCTTGCATCTCCTTGAATAAATGCTTGTGCCCACACATGTGGTTGCTTGCACCAGTGTCGAGGTACCAAACTATGTTACTATCGGTATTGATATCGTTGTATGTCATCATGAGAACACCATCTTCTCTTGTCTCGTCTTCCGCGACTAAATTCGCGTTTTCTTCTACCTTTTTCTCGGAATAGCACTCCTTTGCATAGTGCCCATACTTACCGCAATTATAGCACTCGACATTTGATTTGCACTCTTTTGCATTGTGCCCATGCTTGCCACAGTTGTAGCACTCAACATTTGAATGATTTGACCGTCCGCCTCTCCCTCGACCACGTCCTCTACCTCGCCAATTTTGTTGGCTTGACTGCCCCTTCTCCTCATTGTATCTACCTCGACCACGGCCTCCACCACCGCGACCATTGCTGCGACCTCCACGGCCGCGCCCTCTACCACGAAAGTTTTGAGTATAGAGTACCTTTTCGTCTTTGATAGACACCTTGGCTTGCAGCGCTTCCTCAAGCGACTCGTTCTTCTTCTTCTTGCGTTGCTCGTGTGCCTCTAGCGACCCAGCGAGATCGTCTATAGTTAGCTCCTCTAGGTCCTTCGACTCTTCAATTGCGCACACGACATTCTCGAAATTGTCGGTTAGAGACTGCAAAATTTTCTCCACGACCCTCGAGTCATTTAGAGTTTCACCATTGCACTTGAGCTGATTTACCACGGTTTGCACACGCGTGATGTAGTCGGATACACCTTCTGACTCCTTCATCTTCATACCCTCCAACTCGCCGCGTAGAGTTTGGAGTCTTACTTGCTTTACTCGGTCGGCACCCTTGAAGACTTTTTGCAATGTATCCCATGCTTCCTTGCTAGTTGCCGCGCTCGCTATCTTTTCAAAATCCGACTCGTCAACCGCTTGGAACAACATGTATAGCGCTGTCTTGTCCTTCATTCGCCTTTCTTTCAACGCCTTCACTTCATTTGCCGTCTGAACTGTGTTTGCAGCCGGCTCTTCAAAACCGTCTTCGACTACTTCCCATGCGTCTTGAGCCCCGAGTAGTGCTCGCATTTGGATACTCCAGTTGTTGTAGTTGGCTCTCGTCAATCGTGGCAGTGGCATACCTCCCACCGACATTCTCCCGGAATTTGCCATAAGCTCTGATACCAATTTGTTAGTATTTGATATATTTCGGTGGAGGGAAGAGAGACAGATTCTGATATTTCTCAACACAAACAATATTTTCTCTTTCTCAAATATATATTATCCTTTTCTTCTCTCTTGCTTTACAACTGAGATATAACCCTATTTATAGCCTTAGACATGACTCTTAAAATTCGTACAGTAATTAAAAGAAAACATAATTCAAAACAACTCAAAACAGAATACAAAGCAGCACAGTAAATTATGACCCTTGGTTACTAAAACTGCCTGATGTCTCCTTATTTGATCTATTGTTTCGACCTATTTTCAGACCAGACATCATGTTTTTAACCACTAAATTGCATTGTTTACATTGAATATCAATAGAATATGGTACTGCTGCATTTTGGTTATGACTTTGCAGGAAATAGGCGAAAACAAGCAGAATTCTGACATCCTCCATGCGAGTCGCGTCCCACCTGACGCGGGTCGCATCACAGTTCAGACGCGACCTCAGACGCGACCCTCATTGCTCACACCAGTTCCACCTGACGCGGGTCGCATCCCATCTGATGCGGGTCGCGTCGAATTAATTGCGCCAGGGCCCAATTGAAGCCCATTAAGATGCCTATATAAGCAGAGGGCCTGGCGCAAATCAAGGGATCCACATTTTTCACCAAAAACAGATCTGATCGGTTTGAAAGGAGTGTTTGGCGCGTGACAGAGGAGAGGCGATCTGGAGCCAAGAAGGATTCGACTTGGAGAAGAAGATTCGGCCAGAAGCTTCGATCCTCTTCAATCCTTCATCTCTCCATCATGATTTGCACTCTCTTTCTCTCTTTTATTTCGTTTTTTATCATGATTGAGTAGTTTTGTAGTTTCAGGGGTTTGGATGTAGTCTTAGACTTTGTTTGATAATGCACATTGTTTGAATCTGAATTTTATTCGTGTTTCTTTGATTCTTGTATTATTGTGATTGCTTGATCTAAGTTGCTTGATTGATTCTTGATTGTCTACTGTTGAATGCCTATGGTATTTCTTCTTGTAATTTGGCCTTGATGTTTCTTGCAAATTAGGTTAAGTATTTGAGGTAGATCTGAGATCCGAAAGGTGAGATCAATAGTAGCCGAGAGGTGAAATTTCCATCTGTGGATATCTTTAGTAAACAGAACTGAGAACTTAGGATTAAACCTAGGAAGGTGAAATTGCAATTCCGTACCAGGTACATTAAGCCAATACACGAGAGTTGAGGTTTAGGAACATTAGGTACGGTCAATCGAGCCTTACACGACTTAAAACAACCAGAAACAGACATGTGCAGGTTCAGGCTCAAGGGCCACGCGGGTCGCGTGTGAGAGCACGCGGGTCGCGTCACAAGGGTCGCATACGAGAGTATGCGAGTCGCGTGGCAGGTCCAGAGTCGCTCGAGGGGCCACGCGGGTCGCGTGCGAGAGCACGCGGGTCGCGTCACAAGGTTCCAGAGCAGTAAAGTTGAGGATGAAATCTGAAACCCTTGAAACGCTTTTTTTTTACATTAGTCCAAAACAAAACATTTAATTGCTTTTACTTCCTGTCATTGAATTTGTTACTGAATTTAGGAAACATAAACAAACTCAAACAACCATTTCAAACTTCTAGTACTTAGCTAAGTCAAGCAGGAATTCAGAATTGAGTCGTCCCTGTGGATCGATACCCGACTATACTGTACGAGTAGGGCTGTGCACTTGCAGTCTTAAGCGAGAGTATACAAAGGTTTTAAAAGGTACAGTTCATCTGTACCGAAACTTCTTCTCACACGTGAACAAGTTTTTGGCGCCGTTGCCGGGGACGCCAATCATTTTCTGAATTTTTGCTTTTCATAGTTAATCTAGATTTTAATCTGTATCCTTTCTTTTATTTTTTTTATTTATTTTCTTTTCTCGATTTCAGGAACACTCTGGCTTTCAAACTCAAGGACGATTACCATCTGAGGAGCTCGAGACACCATGGATCTAATGTACAACATGGGGACAGACCAACATTGGTTTGGCCGCGACAGTTCTCGAGCTGAAGGAGGCGACCGATCCAAAGCTGATCAGATCGCAGCTCTATATGCTAGAGCTGTCGAGCTTGAGGAAGCCATGGAGAAGTACTTGATCAAAATGAGCGTGAAGGCAGCCAGTAATCATCGACCACAGCCATGTGTCATGTGTGGGGACAGGAGACACTCTTACGAGTATTGCCCACTGGCGGAATGGGATGAGGAACCCGAGCAGGACAGCTATCTCAGCAACAACAATTGCAATTTCTACAACATTGCACCATTCAATAACTCGAGCAATCACGCATTTTCATCCGATCCACCCGAGCCGTATATTGATCCTGCTATGAGCGATTTCACACACGAGCAAGGGAAGATGAATCAAATGATGTGGGAACAGATGCAGAGCATGTCCACTCAAATGGCTGCTCAAAACAAGTTGTTGGAGCAGTTGAGTCACATCGTCGCCTCAAGCCAACCTCAACCTGGAAAGCTGCCAGCTCAGCCAGAACCCAACCCCAGAGAGGAGGTCAAGGCGGTCACACTGCAAAGTAGAACCCAATATGAAGGACCAGCCCGACCAACAGACCAGACCGCACTGCACGCGGGCCGCATCAATGACACGCGCCCCGCGTCACCACCTGCAGAAGAGAACCCGAGCCGCTTCGATCTGACTCGACCGGCAGTCATTGCTGAAGAACCTGTGAACACGAGCCGCGTAACTGACACGCGGGCTGCGTCGAAGGGGGCTGATAACCTGAAACAACTGACACACGGACCGCATGCATCTTGCATAGACCGCGTGCCACAGTCAGAGGACCTGGAAGAACCTGATGCGACCCGCACACCACCTGATGCGACCCGCACGCCATGGTCTGAGGACCTGAAAATTGAAGGAAGCGAGTCGGATAGGTCAGCACACGATGCCATTTCACTTGATGCGACCCGCACGCCACTAGATGCGACCCGCATCGAGGCCCAGACAGAGCAGCTGACTCCTAGACTTCAAGACACGTCAAATAGACTCATTGCCCAGAATGATCTAGAATTGCATGCCCTTTCAAATTCTCTCATTAATCAGCCTCAAAATCTGTCCACTGTGCAGTCACGAATTTAATGGCAAATTTAAGTTTATTCATCAACAGTATTATCCTTTTTTTGGCATGTTTGGTTTTCATTTGCAAAGCTGATTTTGTTTCAGGATAATGGAAGATAAGTTAGGATAATTAGAACATAGGATTGTTTGGGATTGATTATATTATCTAGGGTTCGATAGAGTTGAAGTATGTGCACATTTTGCTATTACACTTCCCATTTAGACATTTCCACAAATACCTTCTGACTCAACCCATCGTCAATTTGGAAAGAGGGGCTGAGGGGTATCCACAACCGAGATTCCAAAGCAGGGCTGCGGTAGCATCCACCGACCTTGCTTATCTTGGCCGACCTTGGGTTCATGAGAACACGCAAGATAGTCAAACAAAAATTGGAAGTCTTAGACCGGCTTGAGAAAGAGGGACACACAGTAAAGAAGAGAGAGAGGTGATGGAATAATAATAGAAATAAGATTTGGAGGCAGCCAAAAACTGTGGAGGCAAGTTGCAAAAATAATAGCGGGAAGTCTCACAAAAATTAGTTTGGAGGCAGTAAATTTAAAGTTGCAATTGTTTCGTTAATTGTTTAAATTTTGCTAATCACTCAAGTTACTAATTGGTCATAAAAATATAACAACTAATTTTTTAACAATGCCACGGTTAACTAAAAAATATTAAATATCTAACAAAATTAAATATGGTACAATTCAATTCTTATGTAAATTAAACCATAATAAAGTTTTCAAATGAAATTTATTTCATTCCTTCTCATTTTTCCTTCGCAGAGTCGATTTATTTAATCTAATTTGTTTGCAGCACTGTTCCTATAGAAATTGTTTTTTTTTTTAAATAAAATTCAATCTAAATAAACTAAATCTATATATCCAAATTATTTTGTCAAAATTTTTCCCTTCCCTCTTAAATTTCTTACTTCCCTCTAAATATTTTACCAAAATTAATTTCCTCCTCAATTCTCACTTCCCTCCTGAAATTTCACTGATCTATTCATCTCCCGCTCTACTGTATGGTTTTCTCCCTCTTTCTCACTAAACCCTAGCCACCATCTTCGCCACTCTCCCTCTTCCTCACAAATCGCCTCTCCTCCTTCGCCACTACTCCACCACCTCCTCCGTCACACCCTAAACCCTATCCACCACCTCCGTTGCTCACTCTCTAGTCATCCTCCGCCGCTACTCCACCACTAAACCTAGAGCTAGCTGCTCCGCGAACCCAGCTGCACACTTTTTTCTCTGGCGCGATTCAGGTTTAGAGGAAAGTTAGATCGAACATCTAGTCGAGTACAGTGCGAACCAACTGATTTTGTCCAAATCAGATAATAAGGCAGCAATTAATTTGGAAATTACTAGTTTTGCAATTTTTTTGTTTCAACATTGTTGGTTAGCATTTGAATTCAAGACTAACCAAACCTACGGGCTATTGTTTTAAATTCATAGATGAGCAGGGGCTTTATAGTAATGTAGGAGATTTTCAGAAAGTTCTTCACATGTTAGAAGCTTTTTGCAAATTTCTATTCAAAATTTTACAGAGGCCAAAAGAAAATATTTCTCTAAGTAATAATATACCATTTCTCCAATAATTAAGGTCATTAAAGTCTGTGCTGGTACTGATGATCATTTATCAATGCATCTTTCAGTACTATTAAAATTTCTCTTAGTTGTTTCTATGTTTTGTTGACTTTCACCAGGTGAATAGATTGTTTAGGGAATCAGCTGACAGGGAAGTGACCTTGTTATGCGAGTTAACTAGGCAGGAGCAGCTCCATATGGAGAAAATAACAGTAAGTCCCTCCATGTTTGTACTATTTTTGAATTTATTTGTCTCAGTTTGATTGTTTTATTTATTTATTTTTTGTGTTTGCTTATTTTAGGAATTGGCAAAGAAAACATCAGAGTGCAACAATCTCAAAAAGAAGAACTCATCTCTCTCTAAAGATCTTTCTGCTCTTAATTTGTATGTTTACTACCTTGCACATTACAATTGAACTTACTGTTTCAATCCCTATAAGTTACTTGTTGCATCTCCTAAAAATATTTTAACTCCTAAAAAAAAGTTGCTTGTTGCAAGATATTTTTCGTCCGAGTTACACGGTATGTGAATTTTTCGTCCAATTTTGGTTTCGGCCGAAACGGTTTGATTCCAGTCATACCATCAGCTGAAACGCGCAAATATCACTCTTCAAAAATTATTTCCTCCAGCTTGACTCGAACCAAGGACTTCTTGGTTATCAACCAAGCCAACTACCACTGCACTATGTTATCTTTTGTTGTTAGGATACATAACTAAATGTAAATATAAGTGTTGAAATGCTTGTATTATATTGTATTAGTGGATTTTTTTATTGTAATTATTTGTCTAAACAGAAATTGTTGACAAATTATTTTTTTATCAATTTTTTTCCTATTTTTTAGTATAAAACAAGTTTCTAGGCAAAAAATCCGATCCGATTTGGCCGACCAATTCACCCGATTCCCATACCACGGTCAAAAGACCAATCCCGATTTTTCCTTCTATGGTATAACCTTATTATAAGTATGTGCAGCTAAACTTCTTAATTTGCTTAAGCTTCTATTGGATATTTTGGGAGTTCAATTGGATGAAAAAATAAGTCATAACTTGCTACTTTCCCAACTTGTGTAGTGTAACCAAGATTCAACGCAAGGTTGCTGTCTGTCCCCAATCATTTTTTGTATAGTGAGTTCATAATTTACCTATCAAACTTACTTTAATAATTCATCTACATTTTTTGTTTTCATTAGACTGATAGATTTGTTAAATGTAAATCTTTGATGGGGAATCTGCTCCTGATAGGATATATTGATTATAAATTGTACCAGTATGTATTGATTATAAATTCTGAAAAAGCAAGAATTTTTTTGTTTTTCAGGTCCAACTTCCTTTGCTCCAATAATTGAAACAGCTATGTTGATAGTTGAAAGCAATGGTGGCCAATGGCCAATGGGTGGTGGGTATATTTTGGGACAATGTGTTGTACAAGTTCTTACAATTTAGTACTGTTTTTTGTAATGTTTTTTTGTATTTTGATACAATTTACGATGATTATACTATATCGATTAATGTTAATTACATGTTTTTCTCTATATTTCAATGTTATTGTTAATTTGTTGAATGGGAATTGGAGAATGTAAACGAGTAGGTACTGGGTTGGTACAGGGAGGATTGTAGATGAAAGCATACTGATATAATGCCATTCAGGCTTATTTCCATGAGTGTATCCATGGAACAACGAAAACCATCTTCCCATGAAAATATTAGAGCTTGGAAGAAATCAGGTGGGTCCATGTTGAATAGCTTTGGAAATACTATGTGGGGCCCACGAGTGCTAGCTTTGGAAGTACTAAGGTGAATCCCACGTACGCTACCTTTGGAAATATTCAGTTGGGCTCTACATTCGATAGCCTTGGAAATACTTTGTGGGGCCCATGTTTACTGGCCTTGGAAGAACTAAGGTGGGACCCACAGATGCTTCCCTTGGAAATAATAAGCCTATGAGCCGGATGTGGAAGTATTTCCAAGCACACTTTTTCTAAGAGCAAGCATATGGAAAAAGCCAGAAAATAGTATTTCCAACGGCGCTCATGGAAATATTTACTATTTCTGGTGAGGGATTTTGCCACAGACTTTTTCCAAAGGTGGCACATGGAAATGACAATATCAGAGTTTTTTCCAAAGGTCAGTCCATGAAACAAGTCTTTTAATTCCTGCTCTTGGAAAAAAAAAACCTTTTCTAGTAGTGACCACTGTATTTAATACCAACATTGCGTGTTCCTTTGCCTGATGTTTAATTAGTTAGATGTACAACAAACTCGATCTGCTGAACGTACGTGATATATGTGTATTTAGAAATAAGACTGAAATACATTCAAGCAATATTGCACCGGTAACCAGAGAGGCGTGTACTGTGCTTGTCAGAGTTTGATTTTCCAATAAAATATATTGTGATTTTCCTATTGTACCAGTAAGTTTGTCAAACTCTTATGGATAATACCTTATAATTATACTATTGTATGTGCTCTGTTTGTCATGAAGTAAGTACTTGGGAAAAATTGTGTGCTCAGAATTTGATATTGTGGTCATTTGAAGGCTTTCTTTCTAGGAAGCAGGGGCGGTTCAATGGGCATCAGACCGAATGCGGTCCAAAGTCCGCATCGAGATTTGTACAAAAAACTTTATGTTCCCGCTAATCAAGCATGGATGCATCATAATGCGGATCTGACCGCTATGGACGGGCAACTAAAGATCTGGCACGATATCGGTGATAATTAATTGCTCATCAGTTTATTCGTTTTACCAGAATGGTGCCATGCACATCAGCTTGAGGTAGCCACCTTATTTTCCACATCCAAATACATGTAATGCATGTAATAGCTAGGGTATATTTGTCATTCTCCTTGGAAGTAACATCTGAACTAATTCTCAAGAAAGCAATTAATGAATCAAAGAGGTATGAACAAAACAAAAAAGGAAACAGAGAAATCTCAAAACCTTGCGATACAATCCTCGAGTTATTTTCTAAATTAATTAATTAAGCTCTAGCTCATCTTTGGTCTTTATTTTTTATAATTTTTCAGAAAAAATAAGATCAAGACTTCATATTTAAGATAGATATAGAAGACCCCTAAAAAGAAACAGTGAGGCTATATATGCTACTATGCATAATGCGGATTGGTCCGTACTACTTATCAATATTTTCTTTTTAAAATTTCAAATCTTTGATCTTCATATAAAAATTTACTTGCATGCTAGATTTATATTTTTTGAATTTTTTTTTACTATTATTTAGATAAAAAATCACTTTTTTTGAAATATGGTCTAAAATCTTTAGATCAAGTAATTGCCTGCAACATTTTGATAACTCTTTACTAGATACATAATGGACAGATCCATTCAGCTACACAATGAAGACGACAAAATCTGGCAATACAACTTCTCTACCAGCATCACTGGCGTGCCTAACTGAATTAATATACTGATCATGATTTCTTTTCCTTTTTCCAGCGCTGAATTCAAACTCAATCATAGATATAAACAGTAGTTTGGGCATAGTTACTAATGTACTACAGTTAAGATCTAGTATAGCTCATTTCTTTGTCTATAAGTACCTTGTAATCTCCTCTCTGCATATCAATGAAAAAAACAATACACAAATAAAGTAATGTTAAAACATTCTTAATTGATCTTTTACTTCTGTAATCATCCCCAATACAAAGAGAAGAGCAAAAATGGATCAATCTCTCTACTTTCTAACTTCTCTTCTCCTACTATTCTTGCTCTTTATTCGATTCCTCCGGAAGCAAGCTACACAATATTCTAAATCTAATCTCCCTCCAGGTCCCCAGACCCTGCCTTTTATCGGAAGTTTGCACCACCTAGCAACTGGCAGTTTGCCGCATCATGCCTTGCGCGATCTTGCCCGGTTGTATGGACCCGTTATGCTCCTTCGTGCTGGCCAGACTGACCTTGTCGTCATCACTTCTCGTGAAGCTGCAAAAGAGGTAACTTTGTAGCTGATTGGTAGTTTAATGCTAATAGATCACCAAAAATAGTTAACATTTAGAAATTTAATTAATAGTACCTAAATGTAAATGTTCATGATGTGCCTTCCATTAGCTTCTCTGTTTGTTAGTATTACATCTAATAATCTTTATGTTGATATTCAATCGAACTTGGGAAAATTGTTCCCGAATCTATGGAATACCTTCCATTTGCTTCTCTATTTGTATAATCTCAAGTAGATCTGCAGAGTATAATTATGGACACTAAGAAGGTTAATATATCAATGAATAAACATGATTGCTGCTAATTACAAAAAAAAATATTTCTTTATATTTTTATATGATTTATGACAGTTTGTGGTCCTCGAAATCAATTATATCTTTTAACATTGATGCATACACACTGCTTAGGTCATGCAAACGCAGGATGCAAACCTTGCGAACCGCCCTGCGATATATGTAGCAAAAGTTCTCATGTATGGTAGCACGGGTATTATCTTCTCAGATGGCCCCTACTGGCGCGAGGTGCGTCGAATTTGTACCAATGAGCTCTTTACTCCAAAACGGGTCAAATCTTTCTCCTCAATCCGGCGAGAAGAGATCAATTCTCTGTTGAAGAGCTTCAGATTAGTTTCTGGTAAATCACCAGTCAATTTGAGTGCACGGACATGTGAGCTTTCAAACAATATCATTATTAGTGCAGCATTTGGTGGAAAGTGTAAAATGAGAGGAATGTTTTTAGAAATATTAAGGGAGATACTGGAGCTTTTGTCTGGGTTCCACCTATCTGATCTCTTCCCTTCATTCAGTTGGTTGGATGTGAAGATGAGAAGAAGAGTTGCGAGACTCCACAGGTAACATTTGATAAGCTTTGCTAGACTGAGGCTATGGTAATATGCATATTATTATGGGTCGACCTGTGCTATGGATCCATATATAAATTTTGGAAGTTCAAACAGTTAAATTCTTCATTTTTTGGAATTTTTACTATTTTTTAGATAGTTAGAAAATCACTGCTTTTGGATGGTCCCAAATTTTCAAATAAAGTGATTTTGTGCCTATTAATAAATTGTGAAAAATATAATATTTTGTTTGCACGTACATTTTCATATGAATATCATGATTAACGGTTTCGACTGACTGTCTGGACTTTCAAAAAGGGAGATATGAGTCCATAGCACAAGCCGCTGTGTAATATGCATATTACATGTAGCCTGACTCAACTTTGCTATCATTTATGCATTCCTGATTTTTTTTCTTCTTCTTATCCTTTAGTGTTTGAGTGTGTCCGATATGTTAATTATTAATTAATACATGTAGCAAAATGGATTTGGTACTGGAGGAGATTGTACAGGAGCATTTGAAGAATCGACAACAACAGAAGAAAAGAGGAGAGGAGGATCAGATTGAATGTGATTTCGTCGATGTCCTTATCAATGTAAAGGAACGCGGTGACTTGGAAGTGCCTATCACGATGGACAACATAAAAGCTGTTATCTTGGTATGTTCCTACAGGATCTACTTGAACAAAATTAATAATCTCAATTTTTTTTTTTTAAGATAAGAAAGGAATCAAGCTCCTAACTTAATTTTTATTATTTTCATAATATATATATATATATATATATATATATATATATGAGGAGGGATCAAGTTACAACAAAGTTACAACAACGATTTTCTACATTTTGAAATTCCAAATCGTCGATCCAAACCGTTCAACATGATCTCCACAATAAAATGTGCTTCCATATCAAATTTTACATTTTTTTGAATTTTTTTACTATTTATTAAGATGGGTACAAAATTCAATGGTCTGAATTTGACTAGTTTTTGTAAAATACTTAATAAATAGTAAAAAAATTCAAAAAAATGTAAAATTTGATCTGGAAGCATATTTTATTGTGGAGATTATGTTGAACGGTTTGGATCGACGATTTGGAATTTCAAAATGTAGAAAATCGTTGTTGTAACTCAAAATTGTTGTAACTTGATCCCTCCTCTATATATATATATATATAGAGGAGGGTTCCACTGCACCCTCTTTTGGTGCACCTAACGTGCACCCAAAACTCATATTTTTATTTTCAAAGTTCAAATAGTCGATTCGAACCTTCCAACGTGTTCTTCATATTAAAATGTGCTTGGAGACCAAATTTTACATTTTTTGGAAATTTTTTACTATTTTTTCAGAATTTTTGATTAAACTAAACAATAATTTGAAATTCAGCAAAGTGATGATTTTCAAAAATTCTGAAAAAATAGTAAAAAATTTCCAAAAAATGTAAAATTTGGTCTCCAAGCACATTTTAATATGAAGAACACGTTGGAAGGTTCGAATCGACTATTTGAACTTTGAAAATGAAAATATGAGTTTTGGGTGCACGTTAGGTGCACCAAAAGAGGGTGCATTGGAACCCTCCTCATATATATATATATATATATATATATATATATATATATATATATATATATATATATATATATATTTAAATATACTTCAGTATGTACATTGTAGAAAGTAGTATAATTGAATGTTCACTCTGATGATGTACTCTTTATTCAGGATGTATTTCTTGCGGGAACTGAAACATCGGCAACAACGATTACATGGGCCATGACAGAACTAATTAAGCATCCTGAGATAATGGCTAAGGCACAAACAGAGATAAGGCAAGCTGCAAGTGATAATGCTAATTTTGATGAGAATACCCTCAGTTATCTACAATTAGTCATCAAAGAAACCCTGAGATTGCACCCACCCGGGCCTCTTTTAGCGCCACGACTATGCAAGGAGAGTTGCCAGGTACTTGGTTACACAATTCCCTCCGGGGCCCGCATAGTAATCAATGGATGGGCTCTGGGAAGAAACCCCGACTACTGGAGCGATCCCAATGAATTCAAACCGGAGAGGTTTGAAACACATGCTATTGACTTTAAAGGGAATAATTTTGAGTTTGTGCCGTTTGGTGCCGGGAGGAGGATTTGTCCTGGACTTAAGTTCGGCGTGACTGTGGTGGAGGAGG
Organism: Carex littledalei; assembly: GCA_011114355.1. Lineage (NCBI taxonomy): Eukaryota > Viridiplantae > Streptophyta > Magnoliopsida > Poales > Cyperaceae > Carex > Carex littledalei. Next base: position 14,180,301 of record CM022089.1, on the reverse strand, counting down.
CTTTGGCAAGTCTGTTGCTGCACTTTGATTGGAAACTACCTGATGGGATGAAACCGGAGGATGTCGACGTGACAGAGGCCTTTGGATTAGTCGCTGCCAAAAAAGAGCCACTGTATTTGGTACCAATATTGCGGGTTCCTTTGCCTGATTTTTAGATTAATATCCAATCAATTAATATTATCAATATTACCTTCTAAGTTTGCACGATCTTGCATTTGTGTATGCTTCGAGTCTCTTGATTGATGAGAGTAGTTATCAATGAACCAGCTTGATTAATTACTCGAGAAAATTAGCTTTACTTAAAGCAAAAATACTTAATTTCACATTTAGCAATGGACAAATTACATAATAAAAATAACAAAAATGTATTTGAATCTAGCATAGACAAATTAAATATGGACCATCATGAACTTTTGTTTACATAGACAGCCTCTACTTCTAGTATTCGTGAAGCACGATTAATGGACCAGCTTGATTACATTTAGTATGGACAAATTAAAAAAAAAAAAAGATTAGGTCTAGCATGAACCCTTGTAAGATATTGCTATATATTATGCAATTGCATTTGAATCTTGTTGAAATTATGTAATGATATTATTTCACATTCTTTCTATTAATTTTTACTATTAATTTTTACTGTTATGTTTGAAATTATATGATTTTGTAATTTTTTTTGTAGTAGTTATACATTTTTTGTATTTTTTGTGTTATTTCTCATTAGTAATTTTTCATTATTTCTCATTCCTTGCAAAAATCACGTGACTCGTAATTTTATACTACTATGTTTCAACCATAATTAAGATGGTACTATAAAGGCTTGTTTGAACTGATACCAGCCTTTTGTATTATGTTTTGGAGTAATAAAAATTGAAAGTATTTCAGTTTTCTTTGTTTTGTTTTTATAGTACAATCAAGCTAAGGTAAGTAAACAAAAACCAAAAAAAGTTAATGGAAAAGGTAAGTAAAAAAAAAAAAATTGCAAGACCTACACAATTTTCCCTTAAACTTATTGCAGTAGTGGACACAAAAAATAAATTATACTTTAAGTCACCAAAATCTAACCAAACAATAAATAATTTAAAATATAACATAACTTTAGTACTCAACTAAATATGAATAACTTAAACCGGCTTAAGTAAAAATAACCAATTTAAACCTGCTAAACTTTAGGCCTCAACCAAACACCACCTTATTTATTTATTATATAAAGAGTAGGGTTAAACTGCACCAATGGTTTTGTACTCCAATCATACTCCACGTCTTTTTCTCCGTTTTCAAAGTTCGAACAATCTATCCGAACCTTTCAATCTGATCTCCATATTAAAATATGTTTGGAAACCAAATTTTTTATTTTTTGAAATTATTTTACTATTTTTTTAGATAGGTACAAAATCACTGTTTTGGATGGTCCAAAATATTTTGAAAACAGTGATTTTGTACTTATCTAAAAAATTAGTAAAAAAATTTCAAAAAAATATAAAATTTGGTCTCCAAGCACATTTTAATACAAAGATCATGGTGAACATTTCGAATCAACTGTTTGGACTTTGAAAATGAAAATAAGAATGTGGAGCATGATTGGAGTACAAAACCAATAGTGCATTTTAACCCTACTCTTATATAAAACTCAACATTCGATTTATTTTTACCGTTGGAGTAAAAGCTGTTAACAGATCACTCATCCGATTAATATTGAATTAACACCTTTTCACTTATAATTATCCGTTATTTTTCATTTGAGAGTTATCTGTTGATTAATACTGTGCAAGCTGTAATCCGGTTGGCATCTACACACCCTTTCATGCTACTAGCTGTTTATAATTTATCTATAAATATACTTAAGTTCAGATCAATTTTTGATATATGTCTTATACTCTATATATACTGTTCCACATTTATTGGCTCATTAGAACATTGAAAGAAAAATATCATTCCTATACAATACATATTCCTTCTCATCTCCGTATATGATATATATCCACTCATATCATTCTTCCAAAAATATATACTTCTAAATTATATTATATTAATATTCAATAAGTTGCTGGATATCAAGTAGTTATTGTCAGTTGCTTCTAAGAATGTGCCCCAAGAAGTGACAAACTTGGATAATCTTGGTTGCAGTTCCAAGTCTTGCACGGTAGAGACAGAATTCGCTTAAAAACAGTGCTTTGTACGATCCGGATAATAAAGTTTATTATAATTTAATTTTCTGTTATTATCCGATTTTACTTGAGTTTCAATTTTGTAGATAAATTTCTAACAAAAAGGCACCACACTCCAGCTATAATCGTCCAAGTGGGATAGCATGAAAAAATAATAATTTAGTGAACGGCTGTGTGACGTCTCTTTCTTAATTAATCTTCTATTAATTAGTCCGTTATCTTAAGAAAGTAGGTAGATGGCAAAACTGAAATCTTATTAATTAATCATAATAATTTCAAAATTAAATTTATAATTTTTTGAAAGCAATCTCGGAAAAAAATAACGCCGGACTTACGTACCGAGGCCCGTCCCATGCTTTTTCTGACTTAAAACATGAATATAAAGAAAAATATTTGGGAGCATTTTTTGCTTGAAAAAAATATGGAGGTCACTTTTTCAAATTTCATAATTAGAAACGGACTTGAAAAGTACGATATCAATTTGGGAGTGAAGTTTTGAACTCTTATTCATTTATTATTTATGTGTGAAGGAATATAAGAATTAATTATCTTTTTATTACAAAAATTGACCTGATTTAGTCGATCTCAACGTGGAACTAATCGAGCTTTTTAATTTTAATTGTGTAATCTTCAATCAGAGGCAGGGGTAGAATCAGAAAATTGAGATAACAAAGCTGGATAAATAAGTATTTTGTAATTTAATTATGAAGGGAGCTAATAGTATAATTTTTTTATGAAATTTAAATTTGTAAAAGACAACTGAAAATTTCTAATTTATGATGCATGGTTGCTTACACCTTGTTTGGATGGAGAGTAGAGGAAATAATGGAATGGATAGAAAAGAAAATTTTCTCTTGAATCGTGTTTGGTTGACAAAATTATATCTGAAGTGAAGGTTACATGAGGAAAAATGTTTAACCTTACATGCTTGTAAATAATATAATCGATTTCCCTCCCAATTTGGAGTGTAACGGATGAAAAAAAAAATTAATACAAATATTTTCAAAAAAATAACACAAATGCCCAACTCTATATCTTACCTATATAATTCTCATCAAAATTTATTTGTCACAAACCTACTGCAACCACCAAATTTCTCATTAACCTTCTAATTTTTAATTAACCAAACAAGAAATAAGACGGGAATAAAAGTTAAATTTATTTTTCCTTGTTAATCATTCAAACATGAAGAAGTTAAATGTGTTAATCTTCTTTTCTATTCTATTCCATTTCATTCCATCCTATTCTTCACCTCGCCTCTCTTCCTCTACGTGTTAATCATGCCGTCGAAAAAGCTTGCGTTCCTATCCTTCTATTATAATTTACAGTTTTTGAAAAATATTCATAAATGGAAAATTTTGAAGAAAGGAAAATAGAAAACAGCCAGTGGATATTTTGTAAAATTTAACTTTTGAGTTTTGCTTAGTGAGAGAAATTAGACGGTAGCACAATTGGCTAGATAAAAAGGTTTTAAAATTGTGGCTACCCAAAAGTCGAGAATTCGAACTCCGCTCACAACTTCACAGTCTCTGCGAAGATTTCAAAAAAGAGTTTTGCTTGGTGTATCCTGTCCAATTTATATATTTTGTTTGTTAATCTTCAACCTGTTGTGTATTTTGGGTATAGAAATAATTGGTCTATTTCGTACACTTCTGCTTTAAATTTATAAAACCCTAAATACGCAAAGTTAGATTGAATTGCAAGCGCACAATCTATCCTTGTAGTAATTAAAGGTATCGATCCAAAGATAACGGGAGAAATTACTTTTTACTTAATCAATTAACTCTAAAATAGTGTAAATAAAGTAAAAGGGGGGTTTGTTGCAAAACTGGTTCTTGGGTTCAATACCCGATTGAAAGTTGGAATCAAAACAAGACAATTTTAAACAAACAAATAAAAAGGAGTTTGTGATTCAAAAGGATAAGAGTCTAGGGGCTATCGGCATACAATCATTTGGTTAAATATACATTTACTTGGAATTCTAAACTCATGTTGCAATTATGGGGTTTCTAAACGTAAATGCCAAAGAGGGTCACTTTCGTGAATTAATGACGTGTCTAAATAATTCGGACTTCACGGTTAAGTTCTTCACCCTAGCTATCTAGACCATAAGCACAGATTAGCCTAGTTTATCCCTAAATACCAATACTTCACGGTTAAGTCCTTCATACGATATTTGGTTCAATTCTAGGTGTCCCAATCGAATATAAGGCTTCACGATTAAGTCCTTCACCTCAATTCAACCTTTGTTCTTGTGGTTCCGGACTAAGAAATAGATTTGGTCATTTCTAATCTTAATCCTAAGGTAATTCATGTATACAATTTGATACCATTAATTATAACTCCTAGCATCCTAAGTTGGTTAGACTCAAGCGGGAAATTAACAAGCAATCAAATCATACAAGCACATGAATTGTAAAATCAACAAGAATAAACAAACATGCAAACAATCATCATAAAGAAATTAATCCAAGTAAACATAGATTCAACACAAATTCATGTTTTTAGCCTAAGCCCCTAGAGAGGAAATCTAGCCTCTCATGGGTGAGTTAACATCCAAGAAAGTTACAAGAGAAATCATAATGAAAACAAAGTAAAACAAGTAAGAGAATAGACTACACCAATCTCTTCGCTCGCTGCCTTTGATCTTCACTTTTGCTTGCTCGAGAATCCTTCAAACCTTGCTCTTAATCGCCTTTGATCACGAGGAGAAGATAGAAAATGTGTAGAGAGATGTGGAAATTAAACCTAGAATGAAAGATAATTTCTCCTGCTGCCTCCCTGCCCATATATAGCTATTTTCGTGCCTTGGGAAGCAATCCAACAAAATCTGGAAGTGTATCCGGCGAAGATGGCAATAAAATCTGTCCAAATCTAGGCTGGGCGGCCATTGGAACGGCTATACAAAATTCTACATTCCGAATTTGAATTTGTTTCCTTCATGAAAGTTGTAGATCTTTTCGTTCTGGTTCAGTCAAGCTTTGATTCACCCAAATCGGAGTCCGTATGACCAAGATATGGCCAAAATACGAACTGTGTGTTGACAGCTGTAATTTTGTGCGACCTTCATGCGGCCCGCACAGGCACCCGCATAACTCTCGGACAAATCCGTGCGGCCCGCACAGAATCCGTGCGGTCCGCACAACTCGCAGTTTTGCTCCTTTTGCTCTGAAATTCAAACGGGCATAACTCATGATCCGTAACTCCGTTTTCAGTGTTCTACCACTTTTCGGAAAGCTTGCGAGAAGATCTACAATTTGCTCCATTTCCTGTAATTTAAATAGACTTTGGCAGTAACTTGATTCTTCGGTGCATTCTATACTAAACTAAACATTAAATACAAGGATTTGGTGCAGTTTAAGAGGTAAAACCTCGACCGAAAGTATATATAATTTAGGCTTATCAAAATCCCCCAAGCTTAAACCTTGCTTGTCCTCAAGCAAAAATCCAAACTTAGGTATATGTCCAGTTTCTAAACTAACCAAATTCCAAGTATATCCCTAAATGTGAAAAATTTGTATAATCTTGTTATTATTAAAAACTCGAGAATCCTTTTGGACAAAATTTGAACTTTCCTTGATCAATTTTAATTCACCCCACAAATCGACAAATCAAATCTCATATTCAAAGATGCTTTTGTATTTGTAAAAACTAATCATTTGGATTTATCAATATTTCATTTTTTGACCAAAAATATGCCCTCATTTTGTGGTGATTTTCCTTTTTGGCCCCCCCAAGCTTGGAACAGGCTTGTGTTAGAAAGTTGTGAATTTTCGTGTGTTGGTATCATGCACAATTCTACAATTTTTTCCTTTTTGTTGCTATTTTGTGACACTATGATCTTTATCCTTAATACAAAACCGGCTAGTTATAAGTAGTTAATCATACCCAACCGTTTTAATTCAAAAGTGCTTTTGCATGCTCTTGGTTTAACCCTTCCATGACACGAACTCACACTTGTGGTGTAAACTCGACCACTTTATCGGGTAAACTAGCGGAACAAAGTGTCAAGGACTCATAACCTCAAGTACGTCATATCGCCGTATCATAGGCAAGCGGAGTCCGAAGTGAATTTTCAAACGTTTTCAACTTTAATTATTGCAATAGTACCATGAATACACACATCAAAAAGGTATTCTTTCATACCCCTAGATATCACAATCTTTCTATTATTTTCAAATCCCAAATTTCCAATTAGAAAGACATACTCGGTTTCAAAATGTTTTTTTTTCGACAAAATCCAATTTTTCATTTTTTCAAAGTCCTAAAACATCTCATCCTATGCAATTCTTTGATCAAATATGGAGTTAGTTCAAATTTTTCAAAGTCATCCAAGTCATAACCAAAATTTTCCAAACAAGTCCTTAATTCTAGCAATCACACAAATTTTTCACCTAAAATGCAATTTTGCAAAAAATTAAACATGTCCTAAATGCAGATACAATTTTTCTTCCAATTCCCTCCCCCAAGCTTAAACAAAGCATTGTCCTCAATGCAAACATTCGCACAAGAAAGAGTGCAAAGGAAGAAAAATGAAACTCACAAAGTGGTGGAGAAAGCAAAGGTGGAGGAGGAGGCGAAAATGCCTCCTCGCTGTGGTGGATCGGGTGGCTTCTTTTCCCATAGCACGTGTGTTGCCTCCTGTGCAGCCCGCCGACGGCGGCGCTCTCTTGGCGATGTGGGTGGTTCTTGGGCGGTGGCATTCGGTGGAAAGATCGTGGGCTCATTCGCCAAGTTCCATGTGGAACGCCGATGTGGGTCGATGTCAGTAGTGAGGGGTAGAGGCTTGAGTTCAATTTGAGGGGATTCGGGAGAGGTATCGGCTAAATCAGGGCTGTCAGTTTTTTTCTGGGGTTGGTGCGACCCACACAAAATTTCGTGCGACCCGCACAGAATGGTTTTCGCTGGGTGTGTTTCAGTCTGTTCTCGGACATTTTTATGCGACCCGCACAGAATATCAGGCTGCTCTCGGACTTTTTGATGCGGCCCACACAGGTCAGTCGGTTGCGCTCGGACAACTTCGTGCGGCCCGCACAAATCTCTGTTGTCATCATTATGAGCTGTCTCAGCTTCCTTTTTCTCTAGGATTTCGTCCAGATTTTTCTCCAGCTGTCCACCATTTGTTACCTTAACTACTTCAGTAGCAATTATGGTATCTAAAACATCAATCCTGCAAATTGTGTCATTGTCATTAGAAGGAAATTGCATAGATTTAGAAACATTAAATTCCACCTTCTCATCACCAATTGAGAAAGAAATCATTCCACCTGAGACATCAATATTTGTACCTGCCGTACTTAGAAAATCACGCCCAAACAAGAGAGGGGTGTGAGGATCTTCTTCCATTTCTACAACCACAAAATCTACAGGTACATAGAACTTTCCAATTTGAACAATGACATCTTCGGCAATTCCGGAAGGATATCGGACAGATCTGTCAGCTAATTGAAGAGACATTCGTGTTTGCTTTAATTCCCCTAGACCTAGCCTATCATAGACCGACTTTGGCATCAAACAAACACTAGCACCAAGATCGAGCAAACATCGATTAAAAGTGATATCCCCAATCTTGCACGGAATGGTAAAACTGCCCGGATCTTTGAGTTTAGGGGGCAATTTAATTTGCTGGTTTAAAACTAGTGCACTACATTCCGCATTTAATGCCACAGTTTCTACCTCTTCAAGTTTCTTTTTGTTGGTCAACAATTCTTTCAAAAATTTGGCATAGGACGGCATTTGGGCAATGACCTCATTAAAAGGGATGGTAAGGTTCATTTTTCTCAAGTGATCCTTGAATTTGACAATTTGTTGTTCTAATTTGGTATTAACCAACCGTTGAGGAAAGGGTACAAACCTGAGAGGAGGAACGTATTCAGAAGATTTTACCTTTTTCGGATCAGAATTACCCGAATTTTGGCGATCCCTGAAAACTGGTGGGTCCATAGGGAAATCTGTGCAAACCGGAGGAGTTGGTTTTGAGGCCGCAGGAATCAATGTTGAGGCCGCAGGAGAGGCCGCAGAAGGCCCTATTTCTGCTGTTTGAGGTGCGGCGATTGGCTGTTTTGGCATTTCTTCTTCTGGCATTTCTGGTCCATCATATTGTCTTCCACTTCGAAGAGTTACAGCATATACGTGTTCTCTTGGGTTGTGTTCCGGCTGTCCCGGAAGCGTACCTTGTGGGCGTGAGGCAGAAGCGGCTAATTGAGCAACTTGGGTTTCAAGTGACCTCACTTGAGTCTGCATGAGGTCCATCCTGTTGCTCATGGTTCTAAGAGAATCTGAAAGATCATCAAACTTTTTGTCGTGGTTAAGATTAGTTTCCTTTTGAGTGATCATGAATTCTTCCATCATTTTCTCTAATCTAGACAATGGTGGTGGACCTTGACCTTGGCGGTTTTGGTATTGGTTACTATTACCTTGATTTTGATTGTAATTTTGGTAATGGTTGCTATTTCCTTGGTTTGGTACCGCATTTGGGTTCGGATTTTCATTGTCATTTCTCCACCTAAAATTAGGATGGTTGTACCTCGTGGCATGGTTGTAAGTGTTAGAGTAGTTTTGGTTGTATTGGTCGTTCCTGTTGTCACCCGAATTGTAAAACAACCCATAAACTTGTTCGACCGTGTCATTACCTTCCGTGGAGTATTGACATCCAATCGTGGCATGGTCCATACCTCCACAAATACCACATGGTGAATTTTGAACTACAGATTTTACCTGCTGCATCTTCTTCATTTGAGTTTGGAGAGATTCTACCTTTGCTTGCAAAGCAGTCACCTCATCTACCTGCAGCATACCAGCAGGTGTGTTGCTTCTCTTCGCGTCTCTTCCAGCTGTCCACTCGCGTTGGCTTATGGCCATGTCTTCAATCATGTCCATTGCTTCGACAGAATCCTTGTTGGCTAAGTTTCCACCAGCAGCCGCATTCAGTTGAGACTTAGTCGCGTATGTGCAACCTGCATAGAAAAACTGAAACAATAGCCATACATCAATACCATGGTTAGGACACAAACGCAAGAGTTCTTGCCATCTATCCCAAGCTTCGCTTAACGACTCATCATCACCCTGTTTGAAAGTGGTGATTTTTGCTCTAAAGTGTTGGGTTTTAGAAGGCGGAAAGTACTTGCCTAAAAACAATTTTTGCACTTCGGGCCAAGTTTGTGTTACCCTAGGGTTCAACAACCTTAACCAAGTCCTAGCCTCATTCCTAAGAGAAAGGTGAAAACAGTTCAATTTTAAGGCATCAAGTTGGGGTCCTCTTGGTGCAAATGTACCACAATGTTCTTCAAACATTGCCAAGTGTTGGTGAGGGTCTTCATTTAATGCACCACCAAACTGGTTTTGACCTAACAAGTGAATAAGAGTTGGTTTGAGATCGGGATTGGTTCCCCCATGCGCAACATAACCAAAGCGTTGGTGAGGGTCCTGATGGTTCATGAACTCCCTCATAGGTCGGCGGTCGTTCGGATTAGGAGGTGGAGGACCATTTCTGCAATATGCACCATAGAAGGGGTTGTCAACATGGGCTTGAGATCCATCTTCTTCTTCGCCATCCAAAGGCATTCCGTATGGAGGGTTTCCAGCCATGGCTAGCGCTCAAAGATGTGGAAAAGAAAGAGAAAAAAAACGTGAGTCTCAAAGATATGAAATAAAATAAAATAAAATGCAAGAAAAATTCTAGAATTAATTTTTAAAGTAAAAATTAATATCTATCCGTTATCCCCGGCAACGGCGCCAAAAGCTTGTTGTGTATTTTGGGTATAGGAATAATTGGTCTATTTCGTACACTTCTGCTTTAAATTTATAAAACCCTAAATACGCAAAGTTAGATTGAATTGCAAGCGCACAATCTATCCTTGTAGTAATTAAAGGTATCGATCCAAAGATAACGGGAGAAATTACTTTTTACTTAATCAATTAACTCTAAAATAGTGTAAATAAAGTAAAAGGGGGGTTTGTTGCAAAACTGGTTCTTGGGTTCAATACCCGATTGAAAGTTGGAATCAAAACAAGACAATTTTAAACAAACAAATAAAAAGGAGTTTGTGATTCAAAAGGATAAGAGTCTAGGGGCTATCGGCATACAATCATTTGGTTAAATATACATTTACTTGGAATTCTAAACTCATGTTGCAATTATGGGGTTTCTAAACGTAAATGCCAAAAAGGGTCACTTTCGTGAATTAATGACGTGTCTAGATAATTCGGACTTCACGATTAAGTTCTTCACCCTAGCTATCTAGACCATAAGCACAGATTAGCCTAGTTTATCCCTAAATACCAATACTTCACGGTTAAGTCCTTCATACGATATTTGGTTCAATTCTAGGTGTCCCAATCAAATATAAGGCTTCACGATTAAGTCCTTCACCTCAATTCAACCTTTGTTCTTGTGGTTCCGGACTAAGAAATAGATTTGGTCATTTCTAATCTTAATCCTAAGGTAATTCATGTATACAATTTGATACCATTAATTATAACTCCTAGCATCCTAAGTTGGTTAGACTCAAGCGGGAAATTAACAAGCAATCAAATCATACAAGCACATGAATTGTAAAATCAACAAGAATAAACAAACATGCAAACAATCATCATAAAGAAATTAATCCAAGTAAACATAGATTCAACACAAATTCATGTTTTTAGCCTAAGCCCCTAGAGAGGAAATCTAGCCTCTCATGGGTGAGTTAACATCCAAGAAAGTTACAAGAGAAATCATAATGAAAACAAAGTAAAACAAGTAAGAGAATAGACTACACCAATCTCTTCGCTCGCTGCCTTTGATCTTCACTTTTGCTTGCTCGAGAATCCTTCAAACCTTGCTCTTAATCGCCTTTGATCACGAGGAGAAGATAGAAAATGTGTAGAGAGATGTGGAAATTAAACCTAGAATGAAGAATGATTTCTTCTACTGCCTCTCTGCCCATATATAGCTATTTTCGTGCCTTGGGAAGCAATCCAACAAAATCTGGAAGTGTATCCGGCGAAGATGGCAATAAAATCTGTCCAAATCTAGGCTGGGCGGCCATTGGAACGGCTATACAAAATTCTACATTCCGAATTTGGATTTGTTTCCTTCATGAAAGTTGTAGATCTTTTCGTTCTGGTTCAGTCAAGCTTTGATTCACCCAAATCGGAGTCCGTATGACCAAGATATGGCCAAAATACGAACTGTGTGTCGACAGCTGTAATTTTGTGCGGCCTTCATGCGGCCCGCACAGGCACCCGCATAACTCTCGGACAAATCCGTGCGGCCCGCACAACTCGCAGTTTTGCTCCTTTTGTTCTGAAATTCAAACGGGCATAACTCATGATCCGTAACTCCGTTTTCAGTGTTCTACCACTTTTCGGAAAGCTTGCGAGAAGATCTACAATTTGCTCCATTTCCTGTAATTTAAATAGACTTTGGCAGTAACTTGATTCTTCGGTGCATTCTATACTAAACTAAACATTAAATACAAGGATTTGGTGCAGTTTAAGAGGTAAAACCTCGACCGAAAGATTATATAATTTAGGCTTATCACAACCCCTTCCTAATTCCTAAGCCAAATTAGAGTAAAAGTGTCTCGAATGAAGAATGAGCCATTGTTGAGCGGAATCCATATCCTCTGAGGTAACAAAATATTTATGTTTGGATCATGGCCGTCTGATAGGAATCCAGGCCAATCCGGCCCGAGGGCGAATGCACAGGGTCACTTTAATAGTCGTGCTTATTCTGATTGGCCGGTCCAGATCCAAATAGAAATATTATGTTAGATGCAAATTAAGGAGGGTCATCAAGGGGTATATATCTTATTTGTGGCGTACGCTAATACTCCGACATTTTTATTAATATCCAAAGTTTAATACAAATTATTATTTATGCCCAGATTGTCAGTCAATTTCGAAAAATACCCAAGCCGACCAGAAAATGGCCGGCTTACTCGTTTTCTGGCCGACCCCCCCTAAGCCGGCCATTTTCTGGCCGGCTTACTGTTTTTTTTTTTTAGAGACACTATAAAATAATGAAATCTAACACTGAAAATTCGAATTTTTTGTTTAAATTATTTGTTAGATTACTTCTTTTGATTTATAATTAGCATATTTATACTAAAATACACTAGATTACTTGAAATTATTTTGAATTACACTATATTACAATAAATTATGTTGAATTACACTAAATTACGTTAAATTACGCTAAATTACAATAACTTCGCTAATTATGATGAAATACGATAAATTACGCTAAAATAGACCGATTCTGTGCCATCTTTCATGAATCATAAAAAATAGTAAAAAATTTCGGAAAATAATAAAAATTGGTATTCTACAAGTTCATTATGTAACTAATTTACTGAGCTACTTGGATTGAATAATAGAAATGAAAATCTTAATCGGAAACTTCAACTCAAGTTTTGAGGCTCTTCCCTTTGTTTTTTGGCGATTCTGAATTTTGGAATCCGGCATAGCAGGCACGGACGCATGCATATTTTTGCAAGCTTTCCGAAAAGTGGTCATTTGCTGAAATCGGACACTCGAGCGCCGTTTTATGACCGTTTGAAGTTTCGTCGTCGTTTTTCACCTTTTCAGTGAAGATATCGTCTCTATTCATATGTAATTTACCGTATTTTAGCGTAATGTAATGTAATTTAGTGTAATTTAATTTAATATAGTGTAATTCAACATAATTTCATGTAATTTAGCGTATTTTAGTATAAATATACTAATTATATATCAAAAGAAGTAATCTAACAAATAATTTAAACAAAAAAATTCAAATTTTCAGTGTTAGATTTCATTATTTTGCTCTTCATAATGTCTCTTAAAAAAAACGAGTAAGCCGGTCAGAAAATGGCCGGCTTAGGGGGGGAGTAAGTCGGCCATTTTCTGGCCGACTTGGGCATTTTTTGATATTACCTCAGAATCTGGGCATAAATAATAATTTGTATTAAACTTTGGATATTAATAAAAATGCCGGGCTAATACTTGTAGCCACTTCAACAATAGTGTAGACAACTAACAATAGATATTAATAATTTGATATATTACTTAATTTGTTCGAATAAATTTTAATAATATATATTCAATAATTTGTTGAATCATATATATATATATATATATATATATATATAGAGTAAGGCTACGGTGCTTTGAAAAGTAAACCCACCCCTTTACTTCGGGCTACTTTTTGGATTTTGAAAATCCAAACAACCGATCCGAACCGTTCAACATGTTCTAAATATTGAAATGTGCTTGGAGACCAAATTTTACATTTTTTGGAATTTTTTTATTATTTATTAAGCCACTTTGAAAGTTTCTGATCCGGTGGTCCAGAAAATTTTACTGTTTTTTACTGTTCACCGTTGGATCAGCGATTTTCAAAGTGGCTTAATAAATAGTAAAAAAATTCCAAAAAATGTAAAATTTGGTCTCCAAGCACATTTCAATATTTAGAACATGTTGAACGGTGTGGCCCGAAGTAAAGGGGTGGATTTACTTTGCAAAGCACCGTAGCCTTACTCTATATATATATATATATATATATATATATAGAGAGAGAGAGAGATGAGCTATGGTGAGACGTGGAGTAAAACAAGTTTGTACTCTACGGCACTATATTTCTATTTCGAAAATCCAAACAACCGATCCGAACCATTCAACATGTTCTCTATATTGAAATGTGCTTGGAGACCAAATTTTACATTTTTTGGAATTTTTTTACTATTTATTAAGCCACTTTGAAAATCGCTGATCCACTGTGAACAGTAAAAAACAATAAAATTTTCTGGACCACCGGATTAGCGATTTTCAAAGTGGCTTAATAAATAGTAAAAATTTCCAAAAAATGTAAAATTTGGTCTCCAAACACATTTCAATATAGAGAACATGTTGAACGGTTCGGATCGGTTGTTTGGATTTTCAAAATAGAAATATAGTGACGTGGAGTTCAAACTTGTTTTACTCCACGTCTCACCATAGCTCAATTATATATATATATATATATGAGGAGGGCTCAAATGCCCCAATGCTTCATGCCCCATTCATGCCCTAACATCTATATCTTCAAATGCAAAGTTCAAACAGATGATCCGAACCGATCAACATGATATCCATGTTAAAATATGATTGGAGACCAAATTTTATATTTTTTGGAATTTTTTTACTATTTTTTAAGATAGGTACAAAATCATTGTTTTTAGATGGTCCAGAATTTTCTGATTTTGTACCTATCTTAAAAAATAGTAAAAAAATTCCAAAAAATATAAAATTTGGTCTCCAATCATATTTTAACATGGATATCATGTTGAGCGGTTCGGATCATCTGTTTGAACTTTGCATTTGAAGATATAGATGTTGGGGCACGAATGGGGCATGAAGCATTGGGGCATTTGAGCCCTCCTCTATATATATATATATATATATATAGGACAGTGCTACGGTGCTATGCATAGCATAGAGGCCTCCGTGCTACGGCTCAATTTTTGAGTTTTCAAAATCCTAACGGTCGATCCGAACCGTTCAACATGATCTCCATATGAATATGTACTTGCAAACCAAATTTTACATTTTTTAGAATTTTTTTACTATTTATTAAGCCACTTTGAAAAAACAGTAATTTGTACACAACAGTAAAATCTTCTGGACCATTGGATCAGCAATTTTCAAAGTGGTTTAATAAATAGTAAAAAAATTCTAAAAAATGTAAAATTTGATTTGCAAGTACATATTCATATGGAGATCATATTGAACGGTTTAGATCCGACCGTTAGGATTTTGAAAACTAAAAAATTAAGCCGTAGCACGGAGGCCCTCTATGCTACGCGTAGCATATTAGCCAGATTCTATATGAGTGAGGCTACGGTACTATGCATATCACGGTTTGGCCCGTGCTACAGCTCAATATTTGAGTTTTTAAAATCCTAACGGTCGATCCGAACCGTTCACCATGATTATAAAATGAATATGTACTTGCAAACCAAATTTTACATTTTTTCGAATTTTTTTACTATTTTTTTAGATAGGTAGAAAATCACTTGATCTGAAAATTCTGGACCATCCAAAAACAGTGATTTTCTACCTATCTAAAAAAATAGTAAAAAATTCAAAAAAATGTAAAATTTGGTTTGCAAGTACATATTCATTTTATACAAATAATTTTCTCCATCTGGATTTCGAACTCATGACCTCTCACATAGAGACCATGTGCCTTTGCCACGATACCAAAGATTAGTTATGATGTTATTAGTTATCTGTGACATACAAATTGCTCCGTCCGATTCGAATGGGACGCACAAGATAAAATATAGAAAATCTTTCATATTTATGTGAGAATGCGAGATTAAAATGAACAGTTCAGAATGCGTGTCATTTATAATAGGATTGCAGTTACGAAAATATATGTGAATTCTATAACTGTAATCTATAGGGGTGAAAACGGTATGGATAATATACGATCCCTTTGGATCGACGACGGGGTCCTTCCCTTTTCTCACCATGCATACGGTGGGATTTATAGGTTCGACAGGATTATCGTCTTCCTCTTCGAGGTCTTCGTTAGTGGTTATTATGAAGACCGTTGCTTCTTCTTCTTCTTGCTTAGGGTGTGTTTTAGTGACCCTTCACTTCTTATGAGTGGCATTTGGCGCCACTATTGTTAAACTTCCAGTGTTGGAGGGGTGCGGATTTATTCGTGCCCCCAGCCTATCATATACACTGGTTGGTCTTCTCAGAATTTGAGGGATTTGGTTTGATCCCCCACTGCTTGAGCTTTGAGAGGTGCTCGCGCGCATCTCTCGACGGAGTCTTGGTTTTAACGAGGCACCGTCAGGTGCCCCCAGCCTTGGGGCTGAAAACATTGGTTTTGGTGTTGGAAAGAAGGCATTGTTGTGGGACTTAGGTTTTGAGGCTGGGAATGTCAGCCTCGATTTGATTGAGGGTTGGGCATCATTGGATGCCCCCAGCTTTTGGGCTGGAAACGTCAATCTTGATTTGACGGAAATGGGTGTAGAGGTTTCTCGCGTAGGATGTACGTAGCATCGACTCCTGCGCTGCTTCAACATGCGAAGCTATTTGTGGGCCTTATGAATGGCCATGGCTGTATCATCAACCATTTTGCGGTTGGTGTTCATCCCCTTTGATTTATGGATGAACGAGATAGTTTGAAGGACTTCTCCCGCTGCACGTATGTGTGCAGTAGAAGAATTTTTCCTCATTATTTTGAGAGGAGAGAATGAGTTACGGACAGGAAGGGCTGGTTGAGCCACCAGCTCGTCTTGATATGCTTGGAGATTTCTTTTCTTGGTGACCGACAGTGGGGTCATGGGGGTTTGGGTGACCTTGGTCATTTTCTTAGACGCGCGTCTTCTTGCGCGCCTAGTTTTGGAGAGAGGAATGAACGTTTTGCCGTCCATTCCCTTAGGGGTGAGGAAATAGCACACCTCATCTTCGTCTTCAATTTCTTCCTCGGTGACAGACCTGAGGGACAACTGTTCACTTGTAGGTGTGGGAATCGGGGCTTCGAATGCCCTGACATCAGAAACAGGGACTGCGAACGTCCCAAAGTAAACTACCTCTTCGCCAGCCGGGAGGCTGGTAATTTGGGCGAAAGAGCGTGCGTTGGTTGCGGTGTAGGCCATTCCTGCAAACAAGCAAAACTCAAAATTTCATTAGTCAATTTTCATATGTAAACTTATACATGAGTGTTAGCCCGATTATTCAATCCATAGGCGTCGATATCGAATATAAAAGGAAATGACATAACTCAAACGGTCCAATGACTTGTTGTTTGAGTGTTTTTGAAGTCATTGGCTACTTGAGTACGTTCCCTTTATCTTCGTACCGGATCCCGAACCTGTGAGGAGGAGAATGTCCCACCGAGCGTGCCAGAAACCTGTAGGGCGCAGAAAGTTGCACAACGGTGGAAGGTGTGTGCATGTATATTAAATGTCTCAGAATTCAATGCTCTCAATTTGAAGTCATGGAGAGAACATCAAATTTGAAACATTCCTTTCTTTTTACAATTCCTTTGGTTCACTCTCGACAGACTTACTATTCATAATCAGTCTATCGAGAGAGTTTATTGATTGTGGGGACGTTTAACTCCCAGCGGGCGCAAGCCCCCGCTGTTAATTACATCAGATGACCCTTCCAAGCCATACTGAATACCTCGTCCATTCCGGGATTTGGGGCCTATTGATTGTGAATTGAATAATGGGGCTAAAAAGGGGACTCATGTATTGACCTTGGTTTTGATTTGATTTTCTTGGTTTAGACATGTGTGTGTGTGTGTGATTTCATATTAAAATAATGTTTATTACATCTTATAATAGGATTTGGATGCTTGAAAAAGTGCATGTACATCATTTGCTTATATTTAATTTATGACATATTTATTTACATTTTGCTAAGAAATGAAGTCATTTAATCTCGAAGAAAGGATATTTTGGTCATTTCAGGATTTGGCTAATACTTGGACATATTCAATTTTGATTTATAAACATGAAGAATTCAATTTGGGTTCATTTGGAGGTGGTTTGAGTTGATTTGGACTTAAGATGAAAAAGTTATGCTTGAAAAGGACTGAGAAGGACCTGTTTGTAAATATTTATTTTTCTGTTAGGGGCTTATTTATGAAGCTGGGAGGGTATGAATTTAGGATTTGGATTTTAGATAAGGTTTTATATGAAAATTGGGCCTTTAAGGGCTCATTTGAGAAGGTTTTAGCCTGGCAAGGATACATTTTTAAATTTATAGGGATTCTCTCGTGAATGTTAAAACTGAGAAGGTTTTATTTACAAACAGGATTCGATTTTATAATTCTATTGATTATTTGGGCTTTAAGATCTGTACTTATGGGCTTTGAGATGTGTGATTTGGGCTTTAGGATTTGTGTAGAGTATTAGATCATGACTTTGGGCTTTGAGATATGCATTCTGGGCCTTGAGATCAACACCGGCTCCTTTGAGATCCGGTTGAAAGAATTCGGATCCCTTCTCTTCTTTTCTTTTTTATTCACCGACATGTGGGTCCCAGGGGCAGTAGCCGTTGGGCTTTGATGTTTGAATATGGGCCTTTGGATTAGAAGTTGCTTTGAGATTATCATTTTTCTTTTGTGATGCCGAGATCTAATGATCCTAGCTGCTTTGAAATTCGTGCGACCTCAGATATGAACTAAGGTTGCCCGAGGCTTTAGGGCTTCAGGTCTCCGGCCAACTCTGGTCACGGCAGGGTGAGACCCACACATGGTCGACGTCGCCTGAAGGTCGGGAGTGCATTGCACCTAGTGTCGGCGGTCTTCGATCACCGAAGATGGTGGTTCACGGCGGAGCTTTACCGAGGCTTTTCGGTTTTCGATTTCAATTTTATTTCTTTCAAATCAAAGTGTAATTTCTTCAATTAAGTGATCAAGCAACATCTTAATCATTATTTAAAGGACAATGGAGATTTTAATTTAAAGTTTATTTGAACATTGATCATATTTGCAATTCGGGTCCTTCGGTTTGGTGCCAATTTAATGTCAATTTGGATTTTGAATGCTTACAAATCATAAATGAGATGTAGGAGATGCTGATTGAACCTTTTAAACTCGTTAATGTAGATTGATTTGTTATCCAACTTGAATTTTGATTTTAGAATATTAATGAGTATAGATTTTGGGAAGTTTCATATTTTTACAAAAACTGAATTGATCCGAATTCATTGATTTCATTGGAGATTATGTGTTTTCTTGCCATTAATTCATGGAAGGGTATTTACATTACGTTCAGGATGAGTTTCACAATTTTTAGAATTTTATTTCTATTTTTAAAACATTTATTTCAGCTGAGGGGTATAAAGGGTAATTTTCCAGTTTTAAATGCTGATTTTTCTTTTCATTTGAGGGCTGAACTTTAAAAATTAATATTAAATCGAAATAAAATCAGAAAATATGAAATTTGTGTCCACCTTGTGTATTTTGAAATTTTCTATCTAATCATGATGTTTGTTTTTCAATTTGGTTTTCCAGTCATTCAATATTGTTCATTTACCAGCAGCAGCTCCATTTTGTCTAAATGCTGATTTTTCTGTTTTTAAACCTGAACTTTGAAAATTCATATAAAATCGAAATAAAATCAGAAAAATGTAAAATTTGTGTCAATTTTATGTGTTTTGAAGTCCTTTATTTGACTGTGCAATTTATTTTTCACTTTGAATTTTTGGGTGACTTGTGCTGTCCAGTTTGCAGACAGGGGTCAATTCTGGCATTTTTGGTTGTACCACTGTACCAGCAGCCTTTAATCCATTTTTAGCTGCTGAGTTTGAACTTGGTATTGTACCAGTGGCTGGTTTAAGGTCACTAACACACATTACACTGACTGGTTAAGGTCAGGACATGCTTTGAAGGCTTGAAAGCCACTTTTCTCTACCAGTAAAAGGAAAGAAAGGATAAAAAAGCTCCCAAAATTCATGACTCAACATGTTTAAACACAAAAGGTTGTCAGAAATTTGAAATATCCAGGGAGGACCCTGATTCATTTAAAATCATGATTTGGGTGTTCTTTTTAGTTGATCATTGGACAAATCCTTGAGATATCATAGGGTTAAATATACAAATGACAAAGTTCAGCATAGCTGATGTCTATTTGCAATTTAGTCCTCTTTCTCTCACTATTTGCATATAGGTTCTGAGTTTATCAAAATTTCTGCACATTGATACATGCATCAATTATTGATCAACCTAGTCCTTTTATGCAAATAGGCCCTTGGGATCTTTATATTGAGAGAATGATGAAGGAGACACACTAGCTCAACTTCAACACCTCTTGTGTCATATTTTTTATTTTATCACTTTTATTCCTATTAATTCTTTTTATAAAATAATTGACATAATTTCAATATAAAAGGAGACCAACACTGGCTCAACTCTTATACCTCCATTAATCAATTATTTTAGAAAAGAATTAAAGGTTTGATTTAAAAGCAAGAAGGGAAAATATTGAAAATAATAATGAAGAGGGTATGACCCAATAAGAAGATCAAGATCAGACCCAATAAGAATAGGAAGATATCTATAGATTCTGTAATTTAGGAAGTACTGCTGTATTTAGATTTTATTATATGCAATTAGATTATAGCTATATTAGCTCAAACAGCTATATGGTAATTAGATCTTGTAATTATTAGGAAAGTTTGTTATTAGGAAGGTATAACGGCTAATTGGCCAATTAGCCTATATAATCACCTGTAAACATTGTACAGAAATTCAATACAATACAAATAATTTCATCTTTTTCTGTCTCTAAAAATAATATGGTATCAGAGCTCTACTACTAGACCCGCTTAGAGAAACAACCCCCAATCCGAGGTGATGGCTGAGACACCACCCTCGACTGTTCAAGAGGAGATCTCTGAGATGTCTAGCAATTCAATTCAACCACCAATTTCAGATGGCAACTCATCTATTCGCCTCACCACCACGCTCCTCAATGGCAGCAATTATTTGGCTTGGTCGAGAGCTATCATTATTGCACTAGAAGGCAAAGGTAAAGAAGGTTATATAGATGGTTCAATTAAATCTCCCGTAAAAACAGATCCCAACTATCCTAATTGGAAAATGAATGACCGCCAAATTCTATCTGGTCTGTTAAACTCAATGCAACCCGAGATCTCTAACTTGTTCTTTCTTTCTGACTCCTCCTTGAATTTGTGGAATTCTGTAAGAGAAATGTTTGGACAACAACATAATTATTCTCATGTTTTTAAATTGAAACAAGAAATTACACAAATCAAACAAGGAGAAAAATCAGTTACAGAAATACTCGGAGCAATCAAAGGGAAATTTGATGAATTGAACCTCTATATGCCTCCTACCACAGATTTGCACACAATTCAATTAAGAAACGAGCAAGAAAAAACCTTTGCTTTCTTGGCAGCTCTTAATCCTAGCTATGAAGCTGTCAGGAGCCAAATTTTGTTAGCACCAACTTTACCCTCTTTTGCAAGTGTGGCAGCTCAGGTCCAGAGAGAAGAATCAAGGCGCAAAACTATGATGCCAGAGGTTAAATATGTTGAAGAAGAGAGGCTAGCAATGGCGGTAGACAAAAGCTTCACCGGCAAGCCCAATTTCAACAGCGGCCCGACCAACACCAGCAGGGGGAGAGGTAATTCGAGTGCCAAATGCGATCACTGTCACCGCAATGGACATACGAAGGATCGTTGCTGGTTTCTGTATCCTCACCTGCGACCAGCGAAGAAGAAGGAGAAGACGGGAGGAACTGGAGGTATTCCGCACGCGGCAACTGCACAAACCAGCGGCTCGGGGCAGGAGGCGTCTAGTTCCTTTCTTCTCCAACAGATCGGGCAGTTGATTCAGGCCTTCAGTGCGAATTCGAACGCTGGACAAGAGGCGAGCAACGAACATCGTTCAGCAGGTAAATATTTTGCTTCGGACATCAGCTTGGGAAGAAAGGATGGGAAATATTCTGAACCCAACATTTGGAATCCGCACCCTATACTTATCCAAATATTGATGGTATTAAAATATCTAAGGAATTTTGTACCATAAACCCTGCGAATGTCCAAAATCATGTTCCAGGATATGACTTGAATAATTGATACTCATATTTAGCTATAAATAAAAATAAATGGATCATAGATTCTGGAGCAACAGATCATATGTTTGGAAATATTGGAAATATTCAAAATCTAGTTAAAAATAATACAACACAACATGTTTGTGTAGCAAATGGTCATGAGGTGAAAATAAAAGGCATAGGACAAACCACATTATTTGGAAAAAATATTTCTAACGTGTTTTACATGCCCACTTTTACCTCAAACTTACTTTCTGTTAGTAAAATAACAAATGAATTTAATTGCAATGTAATTTTCACACCAAATAATGTGACATTTCAGGACCGATTGACAGGGAAGAAGATTGGTGAAGGAAAATTAGAAAATGGACTTTATATTTTCGAGACAACCAATCATGCTTATCATAGTAGTAGTAATAATAATTATTTGTGGCATCATAGATTAGGCCATCCTTCTGATGTATCTTTGAAAAAACTTATGCCATTTTTAAATTTAGATTCAAATGATTGTGATATTTGCAAGTATGCTAAACAAACCCGAAAACCATTTGGAATTTCAACTAGCAAAACCACTAAACCTTTTGAAATTATTCATTCTGACGTATGGGGCCCTGCTCCTATAAATTCCTTTAATGGTTATAAATATTTTGTAACATTTATTGATGACTACTCACGAACTACATGGTTATATCTACTTAAATCTAAAAGTGAAGTTTTCTCAACGTTTAAAGAATTTTCAAATATGATTTCAAACCAATTTAATTCAAAAATTAAAACTCTAAGATCTGATAATGGTACTGAATATATTAATAAGGATTTTTCAAATTTTCTCAAAGAACTTGGAATCTTGCATCAAACATCTTGTGTTGGAACACCTCAACAAAATGGAATTTCGGAAAGGAAAAATAGACACTTACTTGAAGTTACACGTGCATTATTATTTCAAACAAATGTACCTAAAACTTTTTGGTCTGAAGCCGTTCTCACTGCTACATATTTAATTAATAGAACCCCTAGTCATATTTTAAATGATAAATCTCCCTTAGAAGTTTTGAATAACAAAAAAATAAATTTAGAACATTTAAGAGTTTTTGGATGTACATGTTTTATACATATACAAGAAAATCAAAGAGATAAATTGGAAAAGAGAGCAATTAAAGGGATTTTCTTAGGTTACTCATCTCAAAAGAAGGGATACAAATGTTATGACTTTAATAAAAAGAAAATGTACATATCTAGAGATGTAACATTTCGTGAAGATGATCCATACTTCAAAGAAGGTAACTTGGTACCTAGTGTAGAGGGTCAGTCTGGTCACAACCAAGAAGAACAACCTAGGCCAATACTAACTATTTCAGGTCAAGTTGAAACTCCCGGAAGTTCTCAAGAACAACAAATTGAAGATGAAGATACATCTCAAAATGACACTCTTCAAGTCTCAGGTGACACAAATCAAAATCATGTTCGCAGGTCAGTACGTTCCACTAGACCTCCTAGCAGGTTAAGGGATTTTGTTACCTATCACACTTCATTATACCCTATTCAAAATCATCTTACTTATGATCATGTATCCCCAAAATACCATGCCTTTCTAAGCTCTATATCAAGTCAAACCGAACCATCAACATATCAAGAAGCCCAAGCAAGTCCTATATGGAAAAAGGCAATGAATGAAGAGCTAAATGCTCTTGAGAAAAATAAAACTTGGACCATTGTAAATCTACCTCATGGAAAAAAACCTGTAGGATGTAAATGGATTTATAAGGTCAAGTATAACAGTGATGGTTCAGTTGAACGATATAAAGCCAGATTGGTAGCTAAAGGTTTTACCCAAACGTATGGTATAGACTACACCGAAAATTTTGCACCTGTAGCCAAAATGAGTACAGTTAGGGTACTATTATCAATAGCAGTAAACAAAGGTTGGGATTTATTTCAAATGGATGTTAAAAATGCATTCCTCCAAGGAAATTTAGAGGAAGAAGTTTATATGAACCTACCACCTGGCCACCCTAGTGAACTTAACAAAAATCTTGCATGTCGGTTGCACAAATTAATTTAAGGTCTTAAACAATCACCTCGTGCATGGTATGCCAAGTTAAGCTGGGCATTGTCAAAACTTGGTTTTTCTAAAAGTTCTGCAGACTCATCCATGTTCACCAAACACACAAGAATCTCAACTGTTATTGTTTTATTGTATGTCGATGACATCATTATTACAAGTAACATGAATCATGAAATTAAGACAGTACAAGACCACTTAAAAGAAAATTTTGATATCAAAGACTTGGGAAAATTAAAATACTTCCTTGGCATAGAGGTAGCACACTCTAATAAAGGTCTCTTTCTATCTCAAAGGAAATATACCCTAGACTTACTCAAGGAAACTGGTAAACTAGGCTCTAAACCAGTTAATACACCTATGGAAATGAATTGCAAATTAAACCCTACAGATGGTGAACCCTTAAAGGACATAGGACAGTTTCAGAGACTTGTTGGCAAATTAATCTACCTAACTGTTACCAGACCTGACATCACATATGCAGTCAGTGTAGTAAGTCAATTTATGCATAGTCCAAGAACAAGTCATTTGAATGTTGTCAACCGAATCCTGTGTTATTTAAAAGGTTCACCAGGAAAGGGAATTTGTATGAAAAAGAATAATGATAATACTATTCTTGGTTACTCTGATGCAGATTGGGCAGGCAGTGCTGATAGAAGGTCTACAACTGGATATTGCACGTTTGTTGGAGGCAACTTAGTAACCTGGAAGAGCAAGAAACAAAATGTTGTGGCAAGATCCAGCGCAGAAGCAGAATATCGAGCAATGGCATCCACAGCAAGTGAACTCACGTGGTTAAAGCAATTATTACAAGACATGGGAATGCAAGTCAATAATCCCATAAAGATGTACTGTGACAACAATGCAGCAAGACACATTGCATCAAATCCAGTTTTTCATGAAAGAACAAAACACATAGAAGTCGATTGCCACTTCATACGGGAAAAAGTACAATCTAAAGAAATTGAAACACCGTATGTAAGTAGCAACAATCAACTTGCAGATATTTTCACCAAAGCACTTGATGGAAAAACTTTTCACACAATTACAAGCAAGTTGGGTTCTTTCAACTTATTCGATCCCAACTTGAGGGGGAGTATTGAAAATAATAATGAAGAGGGTCTGACCCAATAAGAAGATCAAGATCAGACCCAATAAGAATAGGAAGATATCTATAGATTCTGTAATTTAGGAAGTACTGCTGTATTTAGATTTTATTATATGCAATTAGATTATAGCTATATTAGCTCAAACAGCTATATGGTAATTAGATCTTGTAATTATTAGGAAAGTTTGTTATTAGGAAGGTATAACGGCTAATTGGCCAATTAGCCTATATAATCACCTGTAAACATTGTACAGAAATTAAATACAATACAAATCATTTCATCTCTTTCTGTCTCTAAAAATAATAGAAAAAGCTTCAACTTTTTATGTGGATATATATATCATATATAAATCTTTTTTTTTTATAGCAGAATAGTAGGAAGTTCCAAGAAAAGAAAGGATTAAAATATTTATTACATTTTCTTTTTATATATATATAACTTCAAAGAAACAGAAAAGTAAAAGGAAGAGTTATATATATTTTTTTTTACTTGATCAATAGGCTAGAACATGCTTAGTTTATTATGAAATAAACTTGAATATCATGTAGCCTTCACTCTTTATTTAAACAAAAAAACTTCAAGCAAAGGGCACAGTAATTAAAAAGAAGAAAAGAAATAAGGAAAACCGAAAAAGGGCAAAGAAAGGGAGAACAAGAAAATAAAAGAAAGTTCTTCATTTCAACATTCAAACATACATGATCTAGCCTATTTAAGGCTTACATTTCTTTTCTTTTTACCTATTCAATTCTAATTTTGGTTGAGAAGGAGAAGGAGAAGTTTCTAGGCTATTTTCACTATCTCAATTTTTTTTGCTTGCTCTCTGTTGCTCACTGTTGGGTGTAGGTTATATTAGCATATGATTCCCTCTTTCTTTCTTCAATTCATCCCCTTATATAATCATAGGGTGAAAGGTTTTTAGGGTTTAAGCCAGGCCGAGTTGGCCTCATCTTCATCTTCCATTTTGTTCATCTTTGATCCAATGCCTCATATTTTATTTCAAGGCATCAAATTATTCTTCAGGAGCATAGGCCAATAGCCGCAAGCCATGTTGGCAATCCATACATCGAATTCATTTTTAACCCTTGATTTAACTTCCTCTAAAGGCTGAGATTTGATGATTTAGCATCATGCATCTCCTCATGCATGGGAGGAGATGCTTCTTCTTTGGCAACTTGCCTGGCGCATGAGCCAGCTGTGCATGAAGTTAAAAGAGCACAGGGGTACCAGCTGACAGAAGCATGTGGTGTCCCTTTGCTAAAAATTGGTTTATCATAATTTTCATTTGTTCAACTATTTCTAGCTAATGAGGTACTTCCACAGTGCAGGTATATCATAACCTTATCATGGTTTGCGTGGTATTGCACCTCCTCAGCTGTCCATTTTGATTTGGTGATCTGATGTCCCTCATTTTTGCATTAATTGGGGTGGCAGTTCCCATTTCGGGTATCTTGGCACAGACCCATCAATTGGATCATTAAATGGTCTCAACAAATCCCATTCAATCATTTCTTTAATATCCAAAGAGCCAAATATTTGTGCTACTCTTTCCAATTCGTGTGACACTTTAAGCATACGGGCTTAGTGGGTTTAACTTGCTAATTACTTTCCCTTCTCAAATTAATTAGCTAGAGAGTATCGCAGAGAGGTAAGAAGCATGCTTGCATTCTCAATTTGGGTGTTGCTTTAGCAAACGACGAGTTTCTCTTTCCGCTTCTCTCGGCTCCCCTTTCTTGATTTTCTTCTACTCGCTCTTCCAGTGGCCAAATCAATGAATCTACCATGCTTTCTTCATTGGTCACAGCTGGGTATTAAAAGGAATCGATTTAATTTCATTTCTTTCTTGACCGATTTCCTTTTCTTGCTTTCTCGGTTGCTAGAAGAAGAAATGGAAGAAGAGAGGAGGGAGAAGGATCCTGCAAACGAGGCCCACTTGTCGGCCTCTTTGTTTTATCATTTATTTACTTGGGTTCTATCATTTCACTTGTCTGCGTCTCGTGTACAATGCACCATGCTTCGGGTTCAGTGTGGTGTACAACGCGCCAAGCGCACGCAGAACAAAGGGGTCGAAGGCTCTGAGTTTAAACTGAGCGACTTTCTTTAGCTTTTGAATGGTTTCGGTGTATAGTGGCCCGTAAGCTGACAGTCCGGTTTATATACTCAGATTTAGTGTACCATGCTCATCCATCTTTGAGTAGCAGCGAAAATGGTTCTGGGGGGCTGACAAGTGGGTCCCTGGCCCTTGGAGCTTGTTTGTGGACCCATATTGCACCCGAAATGTTCAGGTTGTTTGCTAGGGGTACCCAGAGCCAAGCGGCACCAATCAGAATTCTTCGCTTTGCAAACTCAATATATCTTCAACCATTTTGAGTTAGGAAATGTGCCTCTTACCAAAATTCATGATTATTCGAGTAGATTTTAATCATCAACTTGCTTTAATAATTTTTCATTCCCTATTTTGTGGTGTTGTGCCAGATTAAAGTGGGATTGATCTTTTAATTGACCAACTTGTGTAATTTAATAGCATCTATGTCCAAATGGCTCAAGGTCTTGACTTTTTAGGGTCAAACAACAACGAAATCAATTTATTCCGTTGTGACAACTGTTGCAATGGTTAGCAAGAATCTCCAGAGACAACCTTTGTGACAACCGTCATAATGGTTAACAACCGTTAGGGTTTCACAGGCAGCCAAACTTATAGTTTGGTGGCAACCGTTGCAATGGTTAAGACCAAATACCTGATTTTTACAGTTTCCTATAAATAAAAACAAAATCTAGGTTTTGATTATCACTCTAGCCGCCCTCAATTGCAATATTCCGAATTCTTTTCAGATCTAGAAAAAGCCATTGTTGCTTGTGCACACAACTTCAATATTCATACTTCAATATCAAACATACTCAACCATAATCAATATTTGTAAGAAGTAGAGTGATCCTTGAGTGATCATCTTGTTTGATTCATACACTTGAGCCTTTAGTGCTCGTGAGCCATTTCCGTGCTCGGACCGCGTGACTTCCCAAGGTTTGTAAGGGATCACCGGTTCCACCTTGTACTCCTTTCTCATTGGGTAAAGAAAGGCGCGCCATCTCGAAGGTCGCAAAGCCCCAGAGACATAGGTGTTAGTGTCGAACTTCGTAAACAACTCTCGTGTCAAGTATCTCTTAACTCTTCTATTTACCTTACGCACATTTGCTTAGTATAACGTTATTCGAGTTTCTACCAAGAATAATGTACACACGATAGGTATAATTAATTAGCTTTAAATTTTCAAAGGCCCCATCTTCACTCCCCCCTCTAGGTGCCTTAGGGACCAACAAGTGGTATCAGAGCAGATTATTTCAAATTAAGACACACTTAATTCGAATTTGTGTATTAGCTCAAATAATGGCACAAACCACTTCTAGATATGCTAGAGAACCTCCAATGCTAACTCCTACTACCAAGAACTTTAGTCATTGGAAAAAGTTAATGACCAACCATCTAAACTTAATTGATGTCTAGGAGGCCATAGAGAAGGCATACAGCCCGGAGTATAATCCAAGCACCAAAATATTAACTACCGAATCTAAACTTAATAAGAAGGTAAATGATGTTGCAATTAATGCAATACTAGGTGCGGTACATGAATCAATAGCTTTAGTGTTCTCCAATACTACAAATGCTAAAGAAATGTGGGAAGCCCTTGTAAACAAATATGAGGGTAACGAGCAAATTAAGAGAACCAAACTCACGGGGTTAGAAATGTTTTATTACTTTTTTAGAATTTTTGAAAATTTGTGTTTTTGTGAATTTTTTATTTAATGAAAAGCTGTGACTTTTAAAAATTCTAAAAAAATAGTAAAAAATCAAAAAAAAATGTAAAATTTGGTCTCCAAGCACATATAAATATGAAGATCATATTGAGAAATTCGAATTGACTGTTTGAACTTTGAAAATAAAAATATGAGCACGAAGTAAAACACTCTCTTTACTTCCCAAAGCATGATAGCTTATCTATATATAGATAGGCTACCATACTTTGGGAATTAAAATGACCTTTTTACTTCCCATTTTAGTCCCTTGGATATTCTTTAAAAATTGTCAGATCAATCCGATCAGATCAAAAAATTGTCGTTGAATTCATATTTTTTGGCGGTCCAGTAACTGGACCCGTCCAGTGGAGTAAACCCTTCCCAAACCCCAGCCCGATCCCCCTTTTTCTCTCTCACGCGATTTCTCCCCGTCGCCACCTAAACCTAAATCGCACCTCCCCGTCACCCAAACCTAATCGCTGCAGCTTTCGGCACCACCTTCTCTCGGCACCACGTTCTTTCCGCTACTCTCTTTCTCCAGCAAGTCCTCTCTCCTCTCTCTCGTGTTGGCATCAGGTAAGTTTTCACCAATCGTACAAACCAGCGACCGCTCCTCTCTCTCTCTTGTGTGCTTGCGATAGGTAAAATTTGAAAATAGAGTTTGAATTCAAGTCTATTAGAGGTCAAGCCAGTAGCTTACCAAAATTTTGAGTTTATTATTTATATGTTAATTTTGAGAAAACGGAAACGAAAATTTTGAGTTCATGATTCATGGATATATTTATGTCCACGTTCCTTTGTATTGTCTCACATAAACAAGTGAAGCTTGTTGTCAATTAAAAGAT
The DNA here is from genome assembly GCA_011114355.1 of Carex littledalei. NCBI lineage: Eukaryota > Viridiplantae > Streptophyta > Magnoliopsida > Poales > Cyperaceae > Carex > Carex littledalei. The sequence goes on along the minus strand of CM022089.1, from coordinate 14,150,778 downwards.
TTGAACTTCATCTTTTCTAAATATGATTTGTCTCACAGTAAACATGTGTTTTGATCTGATCGAATTGATCTGCACAATTTTTAAAGAATCTTCGAAGGGCTTGTGATCAGCTCATGCTTGTGATCCTCCACAAAGACACTCACTTTCCAATTTCCACTTTTCATAGTTATAATCCTAAATGAGGCCTTACAGTTGACCCTTGTAATCTCATGCTCTTTCTCAGGTGTAGCAAGATCCATTGAGCATCCAATCAGCCTCTCTTTTCTTTTATACCATGTAGATTTTTCTTCTTTAGAGCAAACGTACTGAATCGACGACAACCCATTCCTATTATTTGTTGTAGTGGTTTTGCGAACACTAAATCCAACACGGCATGCATAATTATTATAGAAAGTGTATGCCTCTTCGTGCGTTCTGAACTCCATGTCAACGTATGGCTTAGTGAATCGACTTCACTAACCTCGGCCTGCCATACCAAGGCAGGACGAGCTCAACCCAGGTACTTTTCTTACATACGGCGTACTCTCCGTGAGATAGGACGTATCATACCCTTTTTCTGATACACCTGTACATTTTCCAGGTGTTTGTATAATATATTCGCACCTTTTCACATGTGATGTGATAGTATGATTTATATTTTGATATGATAGTATGATTTATATTAATCAATACCTCTGATTAGATCTTTAAAGTATAAATATACAGAGTAACCTCAAATCCATAACTGTTGAATGCCTTTTATCAGGAGCACTTCTCAATTAAAAACTTCAGAATCGGAAATTTACATACAAGGTGAACGATTGAGATATCAAATCTCAACTTTCAGTGCGGATATATATTTAGTTTCAGTTTACGGACTTCTAAAATTTGTGTAAGCCAATACAAATTGAGTCCAATGGCTTTGATTAAAAAAATGAAATTGGAACTTTTTGATAATTTTTTACATGTAGATGTATAAATTTATTTAGATATGTACTCTTTCTCTATTTTTTCCGAGAACTTTTCTAAACCCTCTTATTTGATTGTTAGATACTTGATTTTCTGAATGATATTTATTTGTATTTTTAAAATATCATTTAAGGATACAGATCCACAGTAATTGTTGTAATTCTTAATTTTATTGTATGTCAATGTGTCATGCGATAATATTTTTTGATAAATGATAGAGATTATGCCGATATTTTTATTAAAACCCCCAAAAAAAAAACAAATTATCAAATCTGCTCCCACTCCAACTTTATTTTTATTTCTACCCTAACCGCCCGTGGGCTGGGCGGTCCACTTTTTCCACCTGACCGCCCAGCAGCCGGGCGGTCCACTGTGCATAGCTGACCGCCCAGCCACTGGGCGGTCCAATTTCCATAGCTGACCGCCCAGCAGCTGGGCGGTCCGCTAGTGTTTTTTTTTTTTTTTTTTTTTTTTTAAGATTAGATTAGAGACAATATGAATATAAAGATGCTGAATTCTTAACGCTAAAAGTTCGAATTTTTTTTGTAAATATTAGTTAGATTACTTCTGTGAAGCATATTTATACTAAAATACGCTAAATTACTTGGAATTATGTTAAATTACGTTGAGTTACACTATATTAAGTTAAATTACACTAAATCACATTACATTACGCTAAAATACGGTAAATTACATATGAATAGGGACGATATCTTCACTGAAAAGGCGAAAAACGACGACGAAACTTCAAACGGTCATAAAACGGCGCTCGAGTGTCCGATTTCAGCAAATGAGCACTTTTCGGAAAGCTTGAGAAAATGCGCATGCGTCCGTGCCCGCGATGCCGGATTCTGAAATTCAGAATCGCCAAAAAACAAAGGGAAGACCCTCAAAACTTGAATTGAAGTTTCCGATTAAGATTTTCATTTCTATTATTCAATCCAAGTAGTTCAGTAAATTAGTTACATAATGAACTTGTAGAATACCAATTTTTACTATTTTTGGAATTTTTTTACTATTTTTTATGATTCATGAAAGATGGCACAGAATCGGTCTACTTTAGCGTAATTTTGCGTAGTTTAGCGTAATTTACCGTATTTCAGCATAATTAGCGAAGTTATTGTTATTTAGCGTAATTTAGTGTAATTCAACGTAATTTAACATAATTCCAAGTAATTTAGCGTATTGAGTAATTTAGCGTATTTTAGCGTATTGCGTAATTTAGCGTATTTTAGCGTATTGCGTAATTTAGCGTATTGAGTAATTTAGCGTATTTTAGCGTATTGCGTAATTTAGCGTATTTTAGCGTATTGCGTAATTTAGCGTATTGAGTAATTTAGCGTATTTTAGCGTATTGCGTAATTTAGCGTATTGAGTAATTTAGCGTATTTTAGCGTATTGAGTAATTTAGCGTATTTTAGCGTATTGAGTAATTTAGCGTATTGAGTAATTTAGCGTATTGAGTAATTTAGCGTATTTTAGCGTATTGAGTAATTTAGCGTATTTTAGCGTACTGAGTAATTTAGCGTATTTTAGCGTATTGAGTAGTTTAGCGTATTGAGTAATTTAGCGTATTTTAGCCTATTGAGTAATTTAGCGTATTGAGTAATTTAGCGTATTGAGTAGTTTAGCGTATTTTAGCGTATTGAGTAGTTTAGCGTATTTTAGCGTATTGAGTAGTTTAGCGTATTTTAGCGTATTGAGTAGTTTAGCGTATTTTAGCGTATTGAGTAATTTAGCGTATTTTAGCGTATTGAGTAATTTAGCGTATTTTAGCGTATTGAGTAATTTAGCGTATTTTAGTGTCCGATTTCAGCAAATGAGCAATTTTCGGAAAGCTTGAGAATAACTCTCACTTAAGTAATTTAGCGTATTGAGTAATTTAGTATAACTCACTTAAGTAATTACATATTGAGTAAATTACTTAAGATTTTCATTTCGTCGTCGTTTTTCGCCTTTTCAGTGAAGATATCGTCCCTATTCATATGTAATTTACCATATTTTAGCATAATGTAATGTGATTTAGTGTAATTTAACTTAATATAGTGTAACTCAACGTAATTTAACATAATTCCAAGTAATTTAGCATATTTTAGTATAAATATGCTTCAAAGAAGTAATCTAACTAATATTTACAAAAAAAATTCGAACATTTAGCATTAAGAATTCAGTATCTTGATATTCATATTGTCTCTAATCTAATCTATAAAAAAAAAAAAAAAAAAAAAAAAAAAAAAAAAAAAAAAAAAAAAAAATATGCACAGTGGACCGCCCGGCAGCTGGGCGGTCAGGTGGGAAAAGTGGACCGCCCAGCCTACGGGCGGTTAGGGTAGAAATAAAAATAAAGTTGGGGTGGGAGCAGATTTGATAATTTGTTTTTTTTTTGGGGTTTTAATAAAAATATCGGGAGATTATGCATGTCTCTATTTGTATATTGATAACAAAGTCTTACAAGTCATCAGGTTTTGATATAAAACCTGTTACCCCTTACAAATGCGGACTCTGCAGATATTTCTTTTTGAATTTAAATAAAACAAAACCCAGAAAAACATTATATCTAAGCCCAGAAAATAAAACTGCTAAAGAAAACAGAACTAAAAATTAAAAATAAAAAGGACTACAAAATTAATAAACAAGAACGTCTTCTATGCTAATTAAGGTAGTGCATGTCATGCGCCAATATTTATCTAATATAGTAATATTGATTGCTTAATTGCGGTTCAATTGATGAAACTTTCTATAAAAATATAAAGATCAAGTTGTATTGATATGAAGGTTAATTAATGACACTTTCTTATTTAAAAATATTGATAAACTTTTCAGCGCATTATGCTACAATTGGTAATTAATATATATATATATATATTTTTTTTTTATCGAAAGAACATCCTTTGTTTTGGATAATCCTGAAAACATGTCGTGTCCTAAATCTCATTTTCTCACGGATCTTCATCCAAACACATTATTCGACTAAATTAAAAAATACCTAGAACTTTATGATTATTTCGATGATAAATATATTTTTGCTGCAAAGTTGTGGAATAGAAATAAGAAGGATCAATGAAATAGTTATTCTTGATAAAATGGTGCTAAAGATAAGAAGGATCAACTTTGTAGCTGCATGTGTGATAAGCTCTACACGTAGCTCTTCATTAGAGGCAGGGCGAGGGGCGGATGCAGCTCATTACAGGGTAGGGAAACTACTCTATCTTGAAAATCCAAAACTAATTTATACGAATTAGGTTTTGGTCCTCTGCTCTACTTTGAAAAATGATATTGTTCTACCTTGGGCCTTAGGGGTGTCAATGGCATCCTTTAATCCGTTTACCCGACCCGTACCGTACTTGATAAAACGGGTACGGGTAGTTGATTTTTTTTTTATTATCTAAATGGGTAAGGGTATGAGTAAAGCATATTCCGTACTTGTTACTCAATCGGATAAAAAAATTATATATATATTATATATATTAATGAGCAAAGAATATCCATTCTTCAACTACTCTTGGTAGTGGTGTTACACTTGAAGAAGATGAAGAAAGTGGTGTTACACTTCATTAACCATTAAAACACGTAAATAAATTCTAACAAATCCCAATAAAATTTAGATTTTTAAAATACATATATATGTGTGAAATTAATGTTTTTGATGTTTTATTTAGTAAATAATAAAAATAATTATTATATTAGCATTACCCGTTATTTACCGTTCATTATCCGACAACCATAATGGATAAGAGTAGGGTACGGGTAAGGTAATTCGTAGCTGGTAAGTATAGGGTACGGATAAAGATAATTTGTAACAGGTATGTGTACAAAAATTCTTCCACCCGACCCTTATCGTACCTGTTGACACCCTAATGGGCCTGTGATGTGAGCCCAACAATCTAATATATTTTAGATAGTCCAACAAATTAAATAAATAGCTCAACAATCCAATATATGTTAGATAGCCCAACTCCAACAAATTAAATATATAGCCTTGATTTGCATCATGATTTATCTAGTATCCGATTATCTAATGAGTTTGAATCCGATTAGCTATTTAAATCCGATTCGGTATTTTTTTGCTCTACCTTAGTTAAAATCCTGCATCTGCCCCTGATTAGAGGATACCTGCCTCATCACCACCAAATCTCATCGGTATGACCATGGGCCTCCAAATTGTGCATGTTGCAGATCCTTATCATTTTGGAACTCAATAAGAAAACAGTTCCTAGAAATCGGTTTTATATTAGAATAATTATTTCAATCCCCCCACTCCAGTACCTGCATTGTACACGCAGCAACAATAGAGGAATGTGCTACTACGGTCCCCACAAATTAGAGGAAGGTTGTACTATGGTCCCCCTTTCTCAGTCTGCACACTCGTCTCCACGTCAACCTTCATAGGTATAAATACTTGGAACATAAAATATTAATACTTGCAAAATAAGATATAAATACTTGCATGCATAACTTGATATGATCATCTCCTTTTCCAGTCCTCTATTCGTTCCCGCGTCAACCTTCCTCTAATGAAGTAGTAGTGATCCTGTATCTCCCCATAACATTCTCTAATAGTCTCCGCGTCAACCTTTCTCTAACAAAAATAATTGACCTTATAGATATAAATACTTACAATACTTGATATTAATATTTTCAGATGTAATCCAGTGTCATATACAAAATTGAAATATATGCTCTATATTTGCAAACCTATAAACTGTTGTATATATGAGATATTCATATCCTCCTCATTTATGAATCCCATGTTCTGATAATTTTTCGATAGAGAAGGGTTCATCCTCCTCATCTAATGATCCTCATTGATTAAAACAAGTAATTTAATTATTTTTGACAACCAAATTAACATCACCGAAAAGAAAAATCACAAAAAAGTTTACATAACAGGTGGCGATAATTATCACAAGGAAGCTAGCCAATCTTCTACTCATCTCTAATTCTATCTAATTATAGTCATGTTGTCACAGACTAATGTCTTTACACCTTTTTCTAACAGGTAATACGTACCAAAGTGTTCACTGATGAACAAATATAGAGCATAAATTTCAATTTTGTATTTAAAAAAAAAACTGATTTGTTTGCAAATATATTAATTTTTTTTCTCCAAAAATAAAAAGACCGAACTATTAATTTGATCCAAATAGGAGGCGACATGAATCAATGGTTCAATCCATGTTAACCCCCCACTATGGACGGAATCAATGATTTGGTTTCCCTCTTCCCTCCCCCGTCAAGAACTATCAACGATTGTGTATATAAATTTATAAATAAAGGAGTTTTTGCATACGAAATCGTCATGGCTGACGAGTAGAAGTTTTTGGATGAGATCGATCGAGAAGGGAGAAGAGGAGAGAAGAAAAAAAGAAAGGGAAGAGGGGATCCGCATTTTGAAATCACGGGTGGATTGAAACAATGACTATATCAGCTCGTTTTAGGAATATTTAGGTCATTGCTGTTTTTGAAGAAAAAGAACTGTCTATCTGGTTTCTGACAAATTGATTTTTGAATTTCTAAAGCAAAAGTTGCATAAATTTTATATTTAAATTCTATTTTTCAAAATTATTAAAATTTTAAAATATAACTTTTTCTAAGTGATTCCAAATGACCAAATGAATGGGTGCACAATTTTTTTTTTGAGTAAGAACCAGGATCTAGTCCTTGTTTTCATTAACCTTGAATGGTTACATGGTTTGGGTCTCCATTGTGGATTCCCGGTGTGTGAAAAAAAAAAAAAAGAAAAAAAAAAAGGGGTTGGTGTTTAAGAGAGTAAAAATATAACAAAAGAAAGAAGTAAGAAAAGAACTAAAAATATGCAATGAAATAAACTATACAGAGATTTCCATTAGCTTAATTGGCTATATCCCTCCCTGTGTTGGTGCCTCGGTGTGATGACCATCACTGCCTCTTTCTTCTCGTATTTGAGACAGGATATTTTCCAAAGTACTAATCTTGTCCTTGAAGAGCCTGTTGCATCTCTCTCGCCATATCACGAAATGGGTTGTCAGTATTCCTGACCTTGTTCGTTTGCTCAGGGAGTTGTCTGTAATGGCCTCAATGAGGTTGGAGATTGCCGTAAGCCTTGGCTGCCAATCCATCTCCTGATGTGCCTGGTCATGTATTGCTCTTGTAGCCGAACACGTGTTGAATAGGTGTTCCGTAGATTCATCATTCGCCCGACACATGTAACAAATGCCTACCATGTTAAATCCCCTTTTCCGCAGATTCTGTGCCGTAAGGATCTTGTCGTTACACAGTAACCATGCGAACACCTTGAACCTTGGTGGTACGTGCAACCCCCAAATTCTCTTCGTATGTGTTGCTATCCTTGGCACGTCACATAGTCTGAAATACACGGAACTAACCGAGAACTTCCCTTGTTGATGTGGTATCCACAGTGAGTCGTCCTGTTCAGTAGTCAGCACAATGGATGTCACATCCGCCTCCATGGCCACCAGCTGTTCCGAGGCTAAATCTGATAGAACCGGGCCCAGAATGTGCCGCACCTGCTGGTGTTGTTTGACCTCTCTTACTGATACTTCGGTATTGATCGCATATGTATACAGCTCGGGGTATTTCCCTTTCATTATCCCTTTGCCCCAGTTTTGGGTCCAAAATGCCACCGTGTCCCCTTTCCCCACCACATGCAAAGTGAAAGCGTTGCAGATCTCCTTTGCCTCGAGCAGCCCTACCGAGAAAAATCTTGACGTATTTACCCCTTGGTGAGACCGTTGACAGTATATACTCTGGAAAATGGTTTTCCAGAGTCGCTGCTTTGGTGTGTTCCATTGCCAGCACCATTTGGCAAGAAGAGCTGTGTTGAAATTGCCGATATCAATAATTCCCAACCCACCAATTTTTTTTGGCAGCGAGATCATGGCCCAGTTTGCGAGGTGTATCTTCCTTTGCATTTGTGCCCCGTGCCAAAGGAAATCTCTTCGTAATTTGTCGATATCTTGCACCAACCATGTGGGTAGTTTAAAAACTGACATGAAGTAGATAGGTATTGCCGTAAGTAAATGGGTGCACAATTAAAGATGTGATTTTGACGTGAAGGATCCATAATCAATATTCATAAAGATTAGGTGGTTAATTGATTGCCTAAAACTGGTCTGGTACAACGTTTGACATGCAAATAGTAGTCATTGATGATAGTTTATATCATCTACACTATAAATGACATTGACAAATATTAGTTTGGTTATAATTTGTAATTCGCAGATTGATCCGTACTTTAGATATTTATTTATAAAGTTCAAATAGTTATCATTTTCATATGAAATTCTACTTACTAATCAAATTTTAAATTTTATTTTTAAAATTTAGCTATTTTTTAGATGGGTAGAAAATCAATACTTGCATATGATAATTCATTAACCTTAACATCTGGTGATTTTTTATCTATATCTAATATAGTAAAAAGAATTCTAAAAACTATAAAATTTGATCACCAAATATATTTTCTTATAAAGATCACGTGGAACGGTTCGAACCGACTGTTCAAACTTTGAAAATAAAAATATAATTCATAATATACGATCCTACAAGCGCATTGTAGACTCACTCAAATAACACATATATAATATACAGTGGTGATCATCATAGAAGAAAAAATTGGAATCGGAATCGGGATTGGCACCCCCTGGAACATGCCAGTGGTGATCATCATAGAAGAAAAAATTGGAATCGGACGGTGCCGATCTCGATTCAGATTCCAATTTTTTCTTTTATGGTCCGATCCCGATTCGGATCGGAAAAATCGGTCGGATCAGCCGAATCGGATCGGAAAATCGGACTTTTTTGCCAGAAGCTTGTTTTATACTAAAAAAATAGAAAAAAATTGATAAAAAAATAATTTGTCAACAATTTCTGTTTAGACAAATGATTACAATCAAATAATCCACTAATACAATATAATACAAGCATTACAATTAAGTATGGTGTGGTACAAATTACAATTTTTATATATCCATGAGTTATGTTTTCTAACAACAAAGGTTGTATGGTGTGGTGGTTGTTGGCTTGTTTGCTTAGCAAGAGGTCTTAGGTTCGATTCACGCAGAGAAATTTTTTTTGGAGTGTGTTTAATTTGCGTTTCGGCCGAAATTTAACTGGAATCGGACTGTGTCGGTGGAATAAGTCTATTTCTGCTGAAATTTGACTGGAATCAGACCGGAACGGCCGAAATTTGACTGGAATTGGATCGGAACGTCCGAAATTGAATGAAATCTAAACTAACTGCGTAACTCAGCTTGAAATCGGATCGGTACAATTCGATTCCGCTCCGGAACGGCCGATTTTTCGTTCTATGGTGATCATATATATATGAAGCCGACCTCCCCATCCATCCATGCTTCTCTCATTGATTAACAAGTGCTAACAATAAATAAAGTGTTGGTCGGTAGGGATCGAAATGTGGAGACTGAAGGTGGCGGAAGGAGCAAGTCCATGGCTAAAAACTACAAATAATCATATTGGGAGACAGGTTTGGGAGTTTGATCCCGACACCGGATCACCGGAGGAGAGAGATGAGGTTGAGAGAGTTCGCCGGATGTTTCATGCCAATAGATTTCAGATTAAGCACAGCAGTGACCTCCTCATGCGCATCCAAGTACGTACTTGTTTCAATTTCTTCTTAGGCTTAATTTAATATGTTTGATTGAAATTAAATAATTATCAAATTCTAATATATTAATTTTTAGGTGATGCACATACACACACATACCCTTTTAACAAATTCTAATATCATACATATGTCTAATAATGTTCAAGCAAAAATGATAATTTAAAAAATATATATATAGCATCATGGGTTTTAGAAAGCGAAAACAAAAAAATTACAGTTATAATGTTTTTGCATACAAATAATAAATGAAAACTTTTATGTTATATATACTAATTGGTCTGTCATGCATGCTTTGAGAAGTTAATTAAGTATCCGTTTTACCGTTTTACCGTTTGAGTTTGCCGGACCGTCCGATCAAAATCTTGGCCAATCCAGCATAAGCCTGCAATGCGCACGGATCCCCTTTAAGATCCGTGCTAACGAACACACACTGGGTTCAAACTTAACGTTTGAGGTACCTTGGGTGATATGAATTCAGAGGGGAGGGGTGGATTCATATCCTCATCTGCATCAACTCACCGTTTAAGTTTATATCATATAAATTTAGTTTTCAATTTTCAGATTTGTCATGATCGATCCCTCCTTTCTACTCATATTTTCATTTTCAAACATCAAACGTTTGATCCGAAAAGTTCAACATATATTCTCCATATTAAAATGTAATTGGAGACCAAATTTTACATTTTTAGGAAATTTTTTGTTATTTTGTAGTATTATTTAAAATCAATGTTTTCAACGAACTTTTTACTAATTTTTTTTACCATATTAAAATTGTGATTTTAAAATTTTTTTAAAAAATTCCAAAAAATATCAAATTTGATCTCCATGCACATTACGAACAACATGTTGAGTGCTTCAAATCGACAGTTTAGACTTTGAAATCATGAAAACTAATTTGCTCTAACTCTGGCTGAAATTCTAATGTTATGACATTAGCCGGACTCTATATTTATGAATATATATATATATATATATAGAGAGAGAGAGAGAGAGAGAGAGAGAGAGATGAGCTATGGTGAGACGTGGAGTAAAACAAGTTTGTACTCCACGTCATATTTTTATTTTGAAAACCCAAACAACCGATCCGAACCGTTCAACATGTTCTCTATATTGAAATGTGCTTGAAAATCAAATATTACATTTTTTGGAATTTTTTTACTATTTATTAAGCGACTTTGAAAATCGTTGATCCATTGTGAACAGTAAAAAACAGTAAAATTTTCTGGACCACCGGATCAGCGATTTTCAAAGTGACTTAATAAATAGTAAACAAATTCCAAAAAATGTAAAATTTGGTCTCCAAGCACATTTCAAAATGAAAATATAGTGCCAGGGAGTACAAACTTGTTTTACTCCACGTCTTTATATTGAAATGTGCTTGGAGACCAAATTTTACATTTTTTGGAATTTTTTTACTATTTATTAAGCCACTTTGAAAATCGCTGATCCGGTGGTCCAGAAAATTTTACTGTTTTTTACTGTTCACAGTGGATCAGCGATTTTCAAAGTGGCTTAATAAATAGTAAAAAAATTCCAAAAAATGTAAAATTTGGTTTCCAAGCACATTTCAATATAAAGAACATGTTGAACGGTTCGGATCGGTTGTTTGGATTTTCAAAATAAAAATATGGCGTGGAGTACAAACTTGTTTTACTCCACGTCTCACCATAGCTCATCTCTATAGAATTGAGCTATGGTGAGACGTGGAGTAAAACAATTTTGTACTCCATGGCACTATATTTTCATTTCGAAAATCCAAACAACCGATCCAAACTGTTCAACATGTTCTCTATATTGAAATATGCTTGGTGACCAAATTTTACATTTTTTGAAATTTTTTTACTATTTATTAAGCCACTTTGAAAATCGCTGATCCGGTGGTCCAGAAAATTTTACTGTTTTTTACTGTTCACAGTGGATCAGCGATTTTCAAAGTGGCTTAATAAATAGTAAAAAAATTCCAAAAAATGTAAAATTTGGTTTCCAAGCACATTTCAATATAGAGAACATGTTGAACAGTTCGGATCGGTTGTTTGGATTTTCAAAATGAAAATATGGCGTGGAGTACAAACTTGTTTTACTCCATGGCACTATATTTCTATTTTGAAAATCCGAACAACCGATCCGAACCGTTCAACATGTTCTCTATATTGAAATGTGCTTGAGACCAAATTTTACATTTTTTGGAAACTTTTTTACTATTTATTAAACCACTTTGAAAATCGCTGATCCGGTGGTCCAGAAAATTTTACTGTTTTTTACTGTTCACAGTGGATCAGCGATTTTCAAAGTGGCTTAATAAATAGTAAAAAAATTCCAAAAAATGTAAAATTTGGTTTCCAAGCACGTTTCAATATAAAGAACATGTTGAATGGTTCGGATCGGTTGTTTGGATTTTCAAAATGAAAATATGGCGTGGAGTACAAACTTGTTTTACTCCACGTCTCACCATAGCTCATCTCTATAGAATTGAGCTATGGTGAGACGTAGAGTAAAACAATTTTGTACTCCATGACACTATATTTCTATTTTGAAAATCCAAACAACCGATCCGAACCGTTCAACATGTTCTCTATATTGAAATGTGCTTGGAGACCAAATTTTATATTTTTTGGAATTTTTTTACTATTTATTAAGCCACTTTGAAAATCACTGATCCGGTAGTCCAGAAAATTTTACTGTTTTTTACTGTTCACAATGGATCAGCGATTTTCAAAGTGGCTTAATAAATAGTAAAAAAATTCCAAAAAATGTAAAATTTGGTTTCCAAGCACATTTCAATATGGAGATCATGTTGAACAGTTCGGATCGGTTGTTTGGATTTTCAAAATGAAAATATGGCGTGGAGTAAAAACTTGTTTTACTCCATGGCACTATATTTCCATTTTGAAAATCCAAACAACCGATCCGAACCGTTCAACATGTTCTCTATTTTGAAATGTGCTTGGAGACCAAATTTTACATTTTTCGGAATTTGTTTACTATTTATTAAGCCACTTTGAAAATCACTGATCCGGTGGTCCAGAAAATTTTACTGTTTTTTACTGTTCACAGTGGATCAGCGATTTTCAAAGTGACTTAATAAATAGTAAAAAAAATTCCAAAAAATGTAAAATTTGGTTTCCAAGCAAATTTCAATATAAAGAACATGTTGAACGGTTCGGATCGGTTGTTTGAATTTTCAAAATGAAAATATGACGTGGAGTACAAACTTGTTTTACTCCACGTCTCACCATAGCTCATCTCTATATATATATGTGTGTGTGTGTGTGTGTGTGTGTGATGCCATTAGCATGCTTTGCAAAGTAAATAAGTTGTTTTACTGCCCGCTCATATTTGCATTTTCAAAGTTCAAACAGTCGATCTGAAACTCTCAACTTGATCTTCATATTGATATGTTCTTGGAGACCAAATTTTAAATTTTTTGAAATTCTTTTACTATTTTTTTGAAATTTTTGAAAATCAAAACTTTTCATTAAATAATAAAAATAAAATTCAGAAAAACAATGATTTTAAAAAATTCTAAAAAAAATAATAAAAGTTTTCCAAAAACTGTAAAATTTGGTCAAGCCCATATCAATATAAAGATCATGTTGAGAGGTATGATAGCCCATCTCTCTCTTTCTCTCTATATATATTCTATCATTTCACAAAAATAATAGTAAAATTTGCCAAAAGAGCCTTAGAATAGTGAAGTGCTCGTTGTGTCAGTTATACTGATCAGACTTTATATATCTATATATATGTAGTTCTCAAGACTTAATCACCTCGAACTGGACCTTCCAGTAATAAAACTTGGAGAAAATGAGGAAGTAACAGAGGAAGCAGTGGTAACATCTCTAAGGAGAGCTATTAGTAGATATTCAACATTACAAACACACGATGGCCACTGGGCTGGGGATTATGGCGGCCCTCTATTCCTCTTGCCTGGCTTGGTATTTCATGTCTAAATTATTTGCTCATAAATTTTTGCTCAACCAACTTTCAACAAAAAAAATAATCACTTCTCCAAACAGATAATAACTTTATATGTCACTGGAGCATTGAACGCCGTTCTCTCCTCTGAGCATCAAAAGGAGATGCGCCGCTATGTCTACAATCATCAGGTACATTCTGCTGATATTATACTTATTAAATCAGACCAAAAAAGTTACGTGTTTGTACGTGTACTAATATTATTAACAATTGCGAGTGAACCAACAGAATGAAGATGGGGGCTGGGGATTGCATATAGAGGGGCACAGCACCATGTTTGGCTCTGTGATGTCATATATCACTTTGAGGTTGCTTGGTGAAGGTACAAATGGTGGAGATGGCGCCATTGAGAAAGCAAGGGATTGGATAGTAAGCCATGGCAGTGCTACTGCTATTACGTCATGGGGCAAAATGTGGCTCTCTGTAAGTGCTAAATTGGAATCCTCCAATGTTTTAATTGATATTATATAATTCATTTGAAGACGTTGACGTGCTGGTTTTTATTCTATCCCCTGATATGTTTAATTTCTTTTGAGTAAATTCAGGTGCTTGGAGTGTTTGACTGGTCTGGAAATAATCCTCTACCACCTGAGATATGGCTGCTCCCTTACATACTGCCCATTCATCCTGGTACATGCCTTCTTTTTCCATATCTAATGACAATAATATATATACATATATATATATACTTACTAATAAATGTGTTCAAGATGATAGACTCTTCATAGTTCCAACGATAAATGAAAAAAATTAGAATATGCACTGGTCTTAATTGGTGTTATCAAAAGAACACACCTATATGTTTTTTTTTCTTTTTAAACTCTTGACAGTGGCTGTCACACACCTATATGTTTGAATGTGAAAAAATACAGGAAGGCTGTGGTGTCACTGCCGAATGGTTTATTTGCCCATGTCTTACATTTACGGAAGGAGATTTATTGGCAAAATCACACCACTGGTATTGGAACTAAGGAAGGAACTGTATTCCGTTCCTTATGACAGAATTGATTGGAACAAGGCTCGCAATGAGTGTGCAAAGGTTTGTTTTATGTAATTTCTTTTTTTTTTTAAATTTACTAGTTACTACAGCTTCAATTGGTCAACATTCAATTTCCTACTGGGATTTAGATCGATTTATTTTTCATCCTATGCAGGAAGATCTGTACTACCCCCATCCAATGATACAAGATATACTATGGACCACACTTCACAAATTTGTTGAGCCCATTCTAATGCACTGGCCTGGTAACAAATTAAGAGAGAAGGCTCTTAGCATTGCTAGCCAACATATCCATTATGAAGACGAGAGCACTCATTACATTTGCATTGGTCCTGTTAACAAGGTCTCCATTCTTCTTCTTTTTTTTGTTATTATTATTTAATATAGGGGCGTAGCCACATAGGGACAAGGGTAGGCAGTTGCCTACACTGGATTTTTAAGTCCCTGGTATTTACTTTTGCCCATCTCATAATTCAATTTTTGTCTACATCGGGATTTTGGTCACCCTTGGATCGAGGGCGGAGCTAGACTTTCAAGCTATAGGGTCAAATGTGAATGGGGTCAATCATATAAAGTTTCATTAAGCAAATGGGAGTCAATTTCACAATATACATAACATTTTACTCTAAACTCAATAGAAAATCGTGCATAAATACAAAAAATTGAAAATAAATGGGGGTCACCCCCATTCATTGAATGTCTCTCCACCTCTGCTTGGACCAATTCCTTGCTCTGCCCCTAATTTGATAGATGGATTAGATGTGTATCGTCTAATACTTGCTTATACAGTTATACTATGTGGTTTGGTATTTCATGTTTAATGTAATTTGGCGTAGGTGCTAAATATGCTGTGCTGCTGGATAGAAGATCCGAGCTCAGAGGCGTTTAAGCTCCACATATCAAGAATCTATGACTACCTCTGGATTGCTGAAGACGGAATGAAAATGCAGGGTCACAACGGGAGTCAATTGTGGGACACTGCATTTACTGTTCAGGCAATCTATGCCACTGGCCTGGTTGAAGAGTATGCATCTACCCTATACAAGGCTCATGAATTCATAAAACAAACTCAGGTATTCATAATGTTTATGAATGCATATACTAAATTGGTATCAATTGTTGATGATCTGAAAAATAAAAAGGTATCAGTTGTAACGGAAATTTTTATTTTAAAAGTTACTTGAGGATTGCCCAGGTGATCTTGATTCCTGGTATCGCCACATATCTAAAGGTGCATGGCCCTTCTGTACAGCAGATCAGGGCTGGACTGTTTCTGACTGCACAGCTGAGGGACTAAAGGTAATTATTTGTGCTTTTCTCCGAAATTTTGAATATATCTTCTAATATGATTATCTGGTTTTGCTTTTACCTTGTTCAGGCAACTTTACTACTGTCAAAGTTACCTCAATCGATGGTGGGTCCTCCAATTGAAGCAAATCGGCTGCATGATGCTGTCAATGTTATTTTATCTTTGATGGTTTGTGACTTTGTCCTTCACTATGCTATACTGAGAAGTCAATTCATGCTATTTCATTTTAACTCTGCCTCTGTGCTTGTGCATAATCTCTGAACGGGCAAATTCATTTATTTATCTTGTTCCATTTGATGATCCCAGTGATGGGGATTAACAATATCATATTTTTTCTTATTGCCTTCTTTTTCTTGTAGAATAAGAATGGTGGTTTTGCAACCTATGAACTCACAAGATCTTATGCATGGATGGAGGTGAGAATTGTTGTTTATTCCTGATCTAGTCTTTCTCCTGTGCCTTGAGCACCTTGGTATGAACTCAAAGAGTTCAGTTTGATAATGCTAGCATAATTTGGAAACTCAGCCGAGTCTAAATTGTGTTGGCCAATTCAGACCACGGCAAGCTGAGTTTCATTCAATTTGCTCTAGTAATTTTTCATTGAAATCTTGGTTGTTTGACAAAAATCTGCTGGATTTTTCGCAGGAGGTAAACTTAAAACACTATGTCTCTAATTAGAATAAAATTTAAATAGAATTCAATTCAATTTAATAGAAATAAGATGAAAAAGCTGATTTAGAATTGAATTTTGTTTTTAAAAAACTTCAAAAAAGACGAGAGAATTATTCAGTTCCAAACTAACAAGAAAAGACCAAACAATTTCCTTAATTTACGATAATTGCCATTCAATCCCTAGAAAAGTAGGCTTTGATGGGGAGAACGGATCAATTTTTTCCTTTTTTTTTTGGTGAACTTCGTCGACCAATTGTGATGCCTTAATTCTGCTATATATTGGAATTAGTTTATTACTGGTGTATAGAAGCTGTTTTGCTTTTCTACTATACTGTAAATATTGTGAGAACTATATTTGAATGATTTTACTACTAAAAAATGCAGATGATTAATCCATCAGAGATATTTGGGGCCATTATGATAGACTACCCGTAAGAGAAAATAATGTTTAAAACTTTCTATTTGCATTATTTAATCAATATGCAATGAAATTGAGCACGTTTCGAATTGGATTAAATAACAGATGTGTAGAATGCACGTCATGTGCAATACAGGCTCTGACTGCATTTAGAAAGCTCTATCCAAATCACCGTGGGAGAGATATTGATGCCAGCATCAGAAAAGCGGTCAACTATGTCGAATCAATTCAACAACCAGATGGTTCATGGTTTGAATATTCTAATATAATTTCCATCTAGTTATACTTAAAAGAAGTCTGCTATTGTCACTAAAGTTGTAGAAAGATATATTACTGCATTGTGTCTCTTCTCGATTTCATAATATTGTCATGTTTGTTTGTTTGTTTAACAGGTACGGTTCATGGGGAGTTTGTTTTACATATGGAATATGGTTTGGAGTTGCAGGATTAATAGCAGCTGGAAAGACGTATGAAAACAATGCGTCTTTAAGAAAAGCCTGTGCTTTCTTGCTTTCTAAGGAATTGCCTTCGGGCGGTTGGGGTGAGAGCTATTTATCGTGCCAAGATAAGGTACTTGTGCATAAATTGCCACAAAATTATTTAGATATTGTATCAGTATGTTTGGTATCCTACCCCTTTATATGTAGTAAGAATTAGCATGTACAATATAATTAATAACATGTGAGAATGGAACTAAGGAAAGTATTGATTAGATAATGGTTTGATTGTTTGTGATGGAGAAAGGTTTATACAAATCTGGAAGGGAACAGGGCTCACGCAGTAAACACCGGATGGGCTATGTTAGCTCTTATTGATGCTGGCCAGGTATTTTTTTTTTTTTTTTTGCTGGTTGAAGTAATACAGCTTTCATAATTTCTTTATTAATTTTAGGGGCATTCTAAATGCACATGTTTTTATGCCGCAATGCCATAGCTACTTAAGAATGAGTAATGCAAAGTTGTTTATGTACAGACTATAATTGTTAATCTTGACATATCTGGTGCGACCTTATTAGCACACCTCATTCATTCCAAAAAATTACTATAGTATCAACTCATTGTCTGCGCTTGTTGGTTAATTAGGCTGATAGAGATCCAAGGCCATTGCACAAGGCAGCAAAAGTTTTGATCAACTTACAAATGGAGAATGGCGAGTTCCCTCAGCAAGTATTGTGCCTCTGTTCTCCTATTTTAATACCAATAATGAAAATAGTTTCCTTCTGCAACAGCCGTTCTTCAAATTGCTTTATCATACTGCGGATATGATCTTACAGTTAGGCCCTTTCCCTTTTTATATTTGTAAATTGTAGGAAATAATGGGGGTGTTCAGCCAAAACTGCATGATTAGCTACTCGCAATATCGCAACATATTTCCAATATGGGCTCTTGGTGAATACCGTTCTCGTGTGTTACCTGCCCATAAAAGAATTTGGTAGTTTGGTATCTGTTTTATTTTATCCTAGTTTCTCAACAAGTTTTTGTCTGAGAAGCACTGCCAGAAGAAAATTATATGTGTACAATAAGGAGATCGAATTTTAGGACCTTGTTATTATTTTTCCTTTATGAGTGTGGCGTTCTCCATTCAGGATTGGGAAGGTTTGCTAGATACCGCTTGTTCTTGATTTAATTGCTGTGTTTTAAACTGAATATTGTTGAAGATATGTAATAAAATGTCTTGGCTTTTTAGCACAATTGTTATTGGCGTCGGCTTTTTCTTTTTTTTTTTAGAATAAGTCTGGTACCAAATACTCAAAAGGGTTTTTCTTTTTGAGGTTAGAGATGACAGGACAGGACAGGGTGTTTAAAGAAGAACAGATGTGTAAATGAGATTTAGAAAAGACTTGGAAAAGTGAATATAATATGACAGTGGCATCTGCTTAAAGCCCAGAAAATCGCCGCGTTTTCAATTGGGCCTTTCTAGGGAAATCAGCCCAAGGTCAGCCCGTCAAGAACATCATTATTAGAATCACAACCTTCCAGTTATGATGTTATTAGTTATCTGTGACATACAAATTGATCCGTCCGATTCGAATGGGACGCACAAGATAAAATATACAAAATCTTTGATATTTATGCGAGAATGCGAGATTAAAACGAACAGTTCAGAATGCGTGTCATAGTATAACAGGATTGCAGTTATGAAAATATATGTGAATTCTATAACTGTAATCTATAGGGGTGAAAACGGTATGGATAATATACGATCTCTATTGGAAAAATTAGATGTGGATATCTGATATCTAAATATTTGTATAGATATGGATACCGATATGATTTTATGTTTTAATTATCCGTCTCCAAATAGTAGATATATACCATATATTTTAATATATATTATGAAAAAAATATGTTATTCACTATTATAATTAGATAAATATTATGAACTATATTATTTTTTAATATTTTTTTAATAAATATCCGATTCGATCCTAATCCGTATCTGAAAAATTAAAAAGAAACATGGATATGGTTTTACCACTATCCATTCACTGCATATGGACATCTATGATCTATTTATACTAGAGCTATGTCAGTTGATGAAATCTCTAGATTCTACAAATTAGTTCTACCGACATAGCAACAGTCGGTTTGGTATTTTCTAGATTACTCTCTATTATACATATTTCTAGATTAATCTTGATTTTGCTGAATTGGGCTTGGGCCTTCTAAGGCGGTGCTGACTCCAACACTCCCCCTCAGCACAGACTTCTTTTAGATCGCTAATCAACTGATCATTCCAAGTTATGCACGCATCTCTTCAAACTTCTTTATATTGAGACCCTTTGTGAAAATGTCTACAACTTGTTCTTTTGTTGGTGTCAGCTCCATGTGAATCTCACCTTGAAGGACTTTCTCTCGTATGAAGTGGTAATGTACTTCTATATGTTTGGTCCTTGCATGGAACACCGGATTCTCTGCTGGGCATATGGCTGACATGTTGTCACAATGAAGTGTTACTTGATCGGTTGGCTGGTGAAGATCCTTCAGCAAGCGTATCAACCATATGCTCTCTTGTGCTGCCATAGCCGCTGCTCTGTATTCTGCTTCGATTGTTGAGAGTGATATGGTAGGTTGTCTTTTGCTGCACCAGGACACGTCTCCTGATCTTAGAATGAAGATGTAGCCGGTTGTCGATCGCCTAGTATCACAATCTCCGGCATAGTCAGCATCGCAGTAACCCGTCACTTGGCATTCTCCTCATTTGTGGTACATGATGCCATAGTCCAAAGTACCCTTTATGTATCGGAGTATACTCTTGATATCTTCAAGATATGGTTTCTTTGGGCTCTGCATATAATGACTTGCTACTCCAACTGCATAAGTTATGTCCGGTCGAGTAAGCGTTAGATAGAAGAGACTTCCAACTAATTGTCGATACATCCTTGTATCTTCTAGATCAATTCCTTCTCCAGTGCAAAGCTTGATGTTTGGCTCCATTGGTGTAGATAATGGCTTGCACTCCAACATGCCGTAAGTCTCTAAAAGATCTTTTGCATACTTGTGTTGACACAGGAAGGTACATTCTTTAGTCTTCTCTACCAAGAGTCCTAAGAAATGCTTCAGCTCTCCAAGCTCCTTCATTTGAAACCGGACTGATAGGTTCTCCTTTGTTTGTTGAATCTCCTCAATAAGGTCTCCGGTCAAGATGAGGTCGTCCACATATACCAAGATTATAGCGAGCTTGCCTCCGATGTCTATGATGAATAGACTCGAGTCTAATGTTGCCACCATGTAGCCACTTTGTGAGAAACTCTGCAATTTTTCCGTACCATGTTCTTGGAGCCTGTTTTAGCCCATACAATGCCTTCTTGAGCTTGCACACGTACTCCGGGTGGGTCTTACTTTCGAACCCTTGTGGTTGGTCCATGTAGATGTCTCGATCAAGCTCACCATGTAAGAAGGCATTCTTCACATCCATCTGCCAAAGCTTCCAGCCTTTGCTTGCTGCAAGCACTAGCAGAACTCATACAATTGTTATCTTTGCCACTAGACTGAATGTCTCATCATAGTCCAACCCGTATTATTGTGAAAATCCCCATGCGACGAGTCTAGTTTTGTATCTCTCGATTGAACCGTCTGCTCAGGTCTTTACTTTGTACACCCACTTGCACGAGATTGGCTTTACTCCTTCTGGCTTGGGAATTAGATCCCATGTCTGGTTCTGTCTTAATGCCGTCATCTCCTCATCCACCGCTTTTCTCTATTTGCCGTTCTTGGCTGCTTCTTCGTAGTTTGCCTGCTCTGAGTCCTCCTCAATAAGAGCAGCATTTGCGTACTTTGAATTTGGTCGCATTTGTCTTATTGACATTCGTAGTGGTGGAGGCATTTCTTCTTCTTCTTCTGGCAGGTGCGAAGTCACTTCTTCATCTGCATCGTGTGCTCCTGTCTGCCACGGGCTCTTAGTCTTGGAGGAGATTGGACTCTTGTCTTCTTCAACTTGAGTTTCCTAATCTTCTCTTGCTGCATCTTCAATACTTGTCTCGAGATCTTTTGTTTCTAGTTAGACCACGTTTTTGGATGGCCACCACATTGAGACTTCATTAAACACCACATTTCTTGAGGTGTAGATGAGTCCACTTGTCGGATCACAACACCTCCAGCCCTTTCGCTGCTCGTTATAACCGGCGAAGATGTATCGTACCTCCTTCTTATCGAATTTTGTTCGCAGATGATCAGGCACAAACATATAGCACACACATCCAAAAACTCTGAAATGTCTTATAGTGGGTTTAATCTTCTATAGCTTTTGAAATGGTGAGACGAAACCCATCTTTTCCTGGAGCAGACAATTAATGATGTAGGCAGCGGTTCTCATGCTCTCAGCCTAAAACCTCCATGACATATTTTTTGTGTGTAGCATGCTTCGGCAAACTTCTGCTAAGTGTTGATTCTTCCTTTCAGCTACACTGTTTTGTTGAGGGGTGTTGGGATATGTCAAGTGTCTCTTGATCTTGTGTTCCTTTAGGTAGACATCAAACTTGTGAGACATGTACTCTTTTTCATTATCCGTATGAAGACACTTTACTTTCTTGCTGAGTTCACTCTTTGCATTCTCTTTGAATTCTTTAAATTTGGAGAATGTCTCAGATTTCTCATTCATGAAGAATACCCACACGTACCTTGAGAAGTCATCAATAAAAGTCACCATATACTTGGACCCGCTTATGGAATCTTATCTTACGGGACCAAAGACATCTGAGTGCATCATCTCCAAAGGCTCCTTTGCTCGATACTTTGAGGGTTGGTAGGAAAGTTGGTGAGCTTTACCGAATTGGTAGCCGACACATATAGTGTTGGTTTGAACCTCAACTTTAGATAAGCCTGCGACCATTGACTTCTCAACCATCAGCTTCAGGTTGTGATAGCTTACATGCCCCAGTCGTGCGTACCAGAGATCAGCTATCTCGTTCCTCCGAGTCTTATCCACGTATCTGCTGACATTATGTAGATTAACTCCAACTTTCGTCCCTCCATTATTGGCGTGCCCGAAGCTTTGAGGTTATGATAGACTTATACATCCTGTGGCCCAAACAACACGTAATTTCCTTGCGCCGTCAGTTGCAAAACTCATAGTAGATTCTTCTTCATGCCAGGAACATGAAAGACTCCATGTAGTTGGATTGCACTACTACAGAAATGGTCATTGTACACGGCACATTGTATACGGATTTGACAATTTTATACAAAAACCGTGTGCTATTGTAATTTTTTGGAAGCCCGAAATATCTGTGGGATCTATTACACGGGTATTTATTAAAGAATCAGTGAAGAAAGCCTTGAGAGAGCTACACGGACGTTTATCAGGAATTGTAAACGGATTATTGTTTAACTAACAGTGTAGATAGCCATGTGAGAGCTACACGGATATTTATGAAGAGAACCGTGTAGAAATATGTAAAATGCACACGAATTTTTTTTTAAATAACAGTGTAGAAACCTTTGACAGAGCTACACGGCTGTTCACATAATAATCCGTGGAGAAAGGTTATTGTAGGGTTTTGATTATCGATACACGGTTTTGCCAATTTTATACACTGCACATTGTACACGGTTTTGTTAAGTATAAATCCGTGTAGAAAAGTGTAGGGTTTTGGTATAAAAGGCCTTCTCCTTCCCGCGCCGTATAAAAGGCCTTCTCCTTCCAGCGCCGTTTTGATCAAGTAATTCAACGAACCGAAAGGTTAGAGTTTTTTCAATTCATAGGTAAATTGTAGGTTCTCCTGTATAACCTTAGGAAGAGAGAAAGACCAGTCACTTTACATATCGCTTTTGATCAACTTTGATAATCATTTCACGGTTAATAATTAGAATTTTGATTTAGGTTTATCAATTATGTCAGATCGCTTATCTATCAAGATAAGTCGCTATCTTTGGAGCTCATCTATCAAGACGAGCAATGTGATATAATTGATAACCTACATCTGGACTTCACTTCTGGCATGAATATCTCCTTCATCTCTGGCATGTATTTTCCGTTTCTTCCTCTAATTTTCTGTTACTTATTGTTGCTTACTTACTCATCATTTTTTTTTATTTACAGATTGTGATGAACTTTCTGATGGACAGCATGTGATGAATTTCATTTTCTTTTTATTTTCACTATATTTTATTTGACGCTTGACAAGAACATGTTTTTTCTTGGTTAGGTTCCAAAGAAATGGGTAAAACTAACTTTCAATAATAAAACATGTTCTTTAAATTAAATCATGTTTTGATCCCAAGTTTTTGGCGGTGTAGAAATGGCATGTGGCAGTGCATTGTTGTTTAATTTCTTACACAAACTCCCTTTGAATAAGATGTGTTTTGCGAAAGAATTTAAACAACAACGTAAGAACACTGCAACATGTCCATTTCTACATCGCCAAAAACTTGGGACTAAAACATAATTTCATTTTCAGAAAATGTTTTATTAGTTGAAAGTTAGTCTGCCCCATTTCTTTGGAACCTAACCAAGATAAAGCATGCTCTTGTAAGGTGTTAAATAAAATATGAATTTATGCATATTAGTAATGTTTTATTAGTGAATTTAGTAATGTTCTTGTAATGTTTTATTAGTGAATTTAGTAATTTTTGTGAATTCTAGTAATGTTCTTGTAAGCATTTTCTTGTAATGTTTTATTAGTGAATTTAGTAATTTTTGTGCTGTAATAGTAAATAAGGAGTTGAATTTATGAATTTTGTAATGCTAAATATGAATTTATGAATTTTGTAATGCTAAGTATAATTTTTGTGCTGTAATTGGAAAACTGGATGACAAAATTATCTGAAAAACTAGAGGGTAATCTCAATACTGAACAAATCTGGCTAGCAAAACTGGAGGCTAGCCCAGAAAAAAAAAATATCTAAAAAAATATATAGGGCAATCATACACGGATATTTACCTAAAAACCGTGTACAAACGGTAATTGTAGAAATATGCGAAATTCACACGGATGTTTGTTTAAACAGCAGTGTAGAAATCTTTGACAGAGCTACACGGCAGTTTACATAATAATCCATGGAGAAAGTTATTCTAGGGTTTTGATTATCGATACACGGTTTTGCCAATTTTATACACTGCATATTGTACACGGTTTTGTTAAGTATAAATCCGTGTAGAAAAAAGTGTAGGGTTTTGGTATAAAAGGCCTTCTCCTTCCAGCGCCGTTTTGATCAATTAATAATCTCTATCTCTGTATACGAATTGGTCTGATTTCTGCGCACAAGGAGGCCGGATCTGAGATCTTTGAAGTTAATTTGTATTTCTCCTCTCTATCTTGCTAAGGTTAGTCGTGTATATATTTATCTTTTCTTACTCTAATTTTCTGTTACTTGTTATTGCTTATTTAGGTCAATTAGTAATTAATGCATGCATGCTTGATTTGTTGAGATAATGTAAATAATTGGTATATTAAATAGAGTGATGCATGTATAATTGTGATTTTTTCTAATAATAGAGTAATGCATGTATAATCAACTAATGCATGTATAATAGAGTAATGCATGCATGTATAATTGTTAGTTTAGTGATGATTAGCTTGATAATTGTGCTTGTTTAGTAATGCATGTACAATAGAGTGATGCATGTATAATTGTGCTTGTTTCTAATAATAGAGTAATGCATGTATAATCAACTAATGCATGTATAATACAGTGATGCATGTATAATAGTTATTTTAGTGATTATTTTACTAATGCATGTATAATTGTGCTTGTTTCTAATAATGTTGTTTTTTGTAGAACCATGTCACATTCAGGTGAGCAACGATGGCTCTTCGCTTTTGGTGCCAGTAGCCAGGGTTTACAGAGGGTAATATGAATATATACATGTTTTAATAAAGAAAGAGTGGAGTAAAAAGTTGGATGAAGGACCTTGGAAAAAAAGGGAAGAGGTGGGATGAAGGACCTTCAGAGCCGGATGAAGAGCCGAATGAGGAGTCGGGCACAATCTTGTCAGACTGACAAGATTGTGTCCGACTCTTCATTCGGCTCTTCATCCGGCTCAGAAGGTCCTTCATCCACCTCTTCCCTTTTTTTCCAAGGTCCTTCATCCAACTTTTTACTCTACTCTTTCTTTATTAAAACATGTATATCTTCATATTACCCTCTGTAAACCCTGGCTACTGGCACCAAATGTAAACCTTAAGTTTATATATGAAATCACTATGGGATCGAGTCTCAGGAAGAAGGATATGTCTACCCAGTATGGATTTGTGTAATATATGCTCAATATGGATTTGTATAATGTTTCAATTTAAATTTTGTAATACTCAATATGGATTTGTATAATTTAGTGTACATGAATTTTAAGTTTACCCTTATTAATTGACCGGTTTGTATGCCATCCACCGATTTTGTGTTTCAAATATAAAGCATGTTCTTGTAATTAAATAAAATATAGAGAATTTAGTAATTTTTTGTGCTGTAATTGTAAATAAGGAGATGAATCTATGAATTTTGTAATTGCTGAACATGGATTTGTAATGCTAAATATGAATTTTGTAATGCTAAGTATAATTTTTGTGCTGTAATTGGAAAATTGGATGTCAAATTATCTGAAAAACTGGGGGTAAACTCAATATTGAATTTTGTAGCAAACTGGAGGCTAGCCCAGAAAAAAAATTGTTAATTGAAAAATATATAGGATAACATACACGGATATTAAACTTAAAACCGTGTCCAAATAGTAATTTTCACGGATATTAGTTGAATATCCGTGTACGAAATAGCTACAAGGAATTTTTTTTTTAAATCCGTGTAGAAAAAGACTAGCCCATAAATAAAAAAAAACCCAAAAAATATATAGGACACGAAAACTTTAATTCTATTCATCAATGAATTATAAATTTCCATAATAATTTTTAGCATCCCTAAACAATGGGATTTGCTGCCCGAATTTGCAAAATTAAAAGATAACCTAAACGAAATTAGCTACCATTATACACGGTTCTTAAGTACAAATAGCCGTGTATGATTTGTTAGAGAGCTACACGGATTTCTTAACGAAAGATCCGTGTAAAAAGTAAATGTATACGGTTGTTTCTTGAAAATCCGTGTAGAAACGCATTCTCCTATCTTACATAACCCGGATTTTTATAAATTTTCATAGAAGAGGCTAGCATTATAAACACGGTTCTTAAATACAAATAGCCGTGTATGATTTGTGAGAGCGCTACACAGATTTCTTAACGTAAGATCCGTGTAGAAAAGTCTTTGTAGGGTTTTGGTATAAAAGGCCTTCTCCTTCCAGCGCCATTTTTTTTTTATCAAGTAATTAATACTGTCTCTCTCTCTGTATTGAATGCACTGATCCGATTTCTGCAAAGGCCAGCAGCTGGTATTTTACTAAGATCTTTGAAGTTTGTATTTTCTCCTCTCTATCTTTCTAAGGTTAGTGTATATATATATATATATATTTTCCTTTTCTTTCTCTAATTTTATGTTACTTATTTGTACTTATTTAGATCGATCATGTGTAAGTAGTGTATTGTTGTCCAATAACCGACCCCTACTGATGCTTTTAGGTCCTTGCCCGTCCAAAATTAATCCAATAGGGATTAATTTTGGATAGTCCCCGTTTTGGGACTGCTCTTTGAATATTGGGTCTCATTTAGGATGTGAACACATATTAGCGGGATTTAATTAGTAATTGAGGAAAGTTCGACGGTATTTTCCCTTAATGCTCCTACGAGTATGTGGTTTTTACGCATACTTGGGGAGTTAAGGGGAAATGCTGCCGAATTTTTCTCAAATACTAATTAAATCTCGCTAATATGTGTTCACATATGGGACCTAATATTTAAAGAGTGGGTTAGGATTGTAAACCGGCCCTTTGTAAGCCTAGAATTTTGTACCAATTTACATGTTGACCATTATTAATTGAAATCATTTTTTTAATTTAATTTGCAGATGGATCGAAGTTGGATGTATGAATTGAGACGTGATAGTGAAGAATATTTGGGTCGCGTTGATGAGTTCATAAAATTCGCTGAGAGGTATAGAGTGAAGATGAAGGAAGCCGACATTTTGTGTTCTTGTAGAGATTGTAAAATTTTTTTAAGATTTGGGGACTCCGAAGAAATTAGAGCTCATCTGATTTGTCGTGGAATTAAGAAAAGATATACATATTGGTTCATGCATGGTGAGGAATTTGGGGAAAGTAGTTGTACCAATAAGAATTCTAACCGTTGTGAAGAGAGCGATGAGAATGTAGAAATTTTGGATAATTTTGAACTTGATTTCAGCGATGATGATTTGAATGTCGAAAATTTTGATAATGTTGAACTTGATCGCAACGACGATGATGAGCTGCAGACGGAAATCGATGAAAATGTAGTACACGAGTATATTGATAATCTGGAGGACATGTTACATGATGTGGAATATGAAATTACTGATAAAAATTATGATAAATTTCAATATTTGTCTAATGAATCGAAAAAGCCGTTGTATCCCGGGTGTACCAAATTTACGAAACTGTCAGCTGTGTTGAAATTATTTAACTTGAAAGCAGAAAATGGTTGGAGCGATAAGAGTTTCACGTCCTTATTAAAGCTTTTAGGAGAAATGCTCCCAGATAACAACGAGTTACCCCGTACAATATATCAGGCGAAAAAATTGATATGTCCAGTGGGTTTGAAGATCGAAAGAATACATGCATGTCCGAATGACTATGTATTGTACCATAATGAGTACGAGGCCATGCATGTTTGTCCTAAGTGCGGTGTTTCTCGGTATAAACGTAAGGACCAGGGCACTACTGATTGTGACGACGGCAAAAAGGGCCGGCCTCCGGCTAAGGTGTTGTGGTATTTGCCGATAATACCGAGATTCAAACAGTTATTTGCAAATCCCAAAGATGCGAAGTTATTGCGTTGGCATGAAGAAGGGCGCAAAAAGGACGGTAAACTAAGACACCCGGCTGATTCTCCTCAGTGGAGAAATTTTGATAGACATTTCAAAGATTTTAGTTCCGAGGTAAGAAACCTCAAGATTGTGGTGAGCACAGATGGAATGAGTCCGTTTGGAAGCATGAGCAGTCGGCACAGTACTTGGCCAGTTCTGTTAGCCATCTACAATCTTCCTCCTTGGTTGTGCATGAAACGCAGGTATATAATGATGTCATTACTAATCCAAGGACCCAGACAACCCGGAAATGACATAGATGTATATCTCGCACCATTAATCGAGGACCTCCAAAAATTATGACGTGATGGCGTCTCGGTGTGGGATGCGTACATGAAAGAGACCTTTAACTTGCGGGCCATGGTGTTTTGCACCGTAAATGATTTCCCCGCGTACGGGAATTTTTCGGGTTACACTTGTAAAGGACCAAAAGCGTGCCCTATTTGTGAAGATGATACGCAGGTGCTGAGGTTGAAGAACTGTCAAAAGAATGTATTTATGGGGCACCGTAGGTTTCTTCCAATTAATCACCCATATCGTAAGAAGAAGAAGGCATTCAACGGGAAAGTTGAGCTTGGAGTGGCCCGTCGTCCATTAGATGGGAAGGGTGTCTTCGAGCGTCTTAAAAACCTTGATGTTGTGTTTGGAAAGTGTGCCACAAAACCGCCAAAGAATATTTGGAAAAAAAAGTCCATATTTTGGGCCCTACCTTACTGGGAATATTTAGAAGTGAGACATTGCATAGATGTCATGCATGTTGAAAAAAATGTCTGCGACAGTTTGACTGGTTTATTATTGAACATTCCGGGGAAGACTAAAGATGGTATCAAAGTTCGAAAAGACATGGTAGAAATGGGAATACGACCCGAGCTTGCACCGCAGGAGAAAGGGAAGCGCACATACCTACCCCCCGCAATGTGCACGATGTCGAAGAAAGAGAAAACAAGCTTTTGTGAATGCCTCCGTAGTATTAAGGTCCCATCAGGGTATTCTTCGAATATTAAGAAGCTGGTGTCGATGAAGGACCTGAAACTGGTCGGTCTGAAATCTCACGACTGTCATGTTTTATTGACACATATGATTCCTGTTGCAATTCGGGGGGTTTTACCAAAGCCCGTTCGTCAAACCATTACGAAGCTTTGTTTTTTCTTCAATACAACAAATTCCAAAGTGATAGACCCTCTAATACTGGACTCTTTGGAGGTGGAAGTCGTCACTACTCTTTGCCAACTTGAGATGTATTTTCCGCCATCTTTTTTCGATGTTATTGTTCACCTTGTTGTTCATCTAGTGAGAGAAATCAAGATCTGTGGTCCTGTGTTCATGCGGTATATGTATCCATTCGAGAGATACATGGGAATTTTAAAAAAATACGTAAGGAACCGACATCGACCCGAAGGTAGCATTGTAGAAGGATATTCCACGGAAGAGGTGATTGATTTTTGCACCAACTACATGACCGGTGTCTGTCCTATTGGCGTTCCAAAGTCTCGATATGAGGGAAGGCTTCAGGGAGTCGGGACAATTGGGTTGAAAGCCGTAGTTGCTGATAGAGATGAACTACAGAAGGCGCATTTTTTGGTACTACAGCACATGACAGATGTTGCTCCCTATATAGATGAGCACATGGCAATCCTTCAACAAGAGTACTACACGAGAAGTCAGAAGTGGCTTACCAACGAGCATAATCGTTCATTTGTAGGATGGCTGAGAGAAAGGGTGCAGTCACACCCCGATATGAGGCCCGTAAATGAAATTGTTCGACTGCTGGGCGTAGGGGTGTTCATCGGGGCCGGTTTATTTGGTTTTTAACCGAACCGAAAATATTTGGTCTAAATGGTTCGGTTTTTCGGTTTAATTGGTCCGGTTCGGTTTAAATTTTGGTATTGTTCGGTTTTATTAATTTGGTTCGGTTTATAATATTAAAAACTACAATAAACCGAACCGACCGATTACGTATGACCCTATCCAAATCTGAACCGCCCCCCTATTCTCCAAATCGCGTCTTCGCGCCTTTGCCCGCGTCAAATCGACGAACCCTGCTCCCACCTAACCTACTGTCGCTTCACCCTACCCTGCTACCTTCCCATCAAAATTACCCCTTTTCGATCTTCTTTCGCTAAATTGCCATCTCTCTGACTCTCTCTCTCTCTCGCGGTTCAATACTTCAATTAATCAATTTCCCTCGTAGACTCTCTCCTGCGCTATTTTTTTCCTCTTTTCTCTCTTATTTATTTATTGCTTTGAAAGGAATTTATCTCACGTAAGCTCATTTTTTTGCTTTTCTTTCTAAATCTATTTGGTCCAACAAACCTAACAAAAGCAGTCAAAGATGAGAAATTAGCAAAATAATTTAATTTGTTGGATTTCTCGTCTCCAGTCAAAGTTTAGTCCTTTTAATTTGAATATTAAGTTTCTTTCGACATGCTTTTTTGTTTAGGGTCGCACCAAAAAATCAGTAAGAAAATACTATTTCTCACTTTTTTGTTTCTGACAATGTCAGGGTCAGAACTACAATTACAAAGGAAGGAGGAGAAGGAGACTCTCGCTCGACGGCTCGAGTGCTGAACGTGAGTGGCTCAGAAACTATTAGTTAAAAAAAAGAGTCTTGCCTAGAATTTTAAAAGAATAGAATTGTGTTCAATTTGAACTACAAATCGTAAAATATACTATACAGGACACTGCTTTTCGTTGTTATTGTAACTTGTAAGTGACTTTTTATGATGGAAAATAGTGGATTTACAATTTGATACTATTATCATGTTTTATATTTGTGTACCTTGACATCTAAGGCTGCATTTAAAATATTATGAAGGTATGATCAACAAAAATAGATTTATTGTACCTGGAAGTGGTGCAGCTACAACTGTGCTACGCCACCAAGCGTCCTCGGTCGATTGCGCCATTTGGTTACATTCTTCGATTCATTATAAGTGTACATGCAATGCGGTATGTGCTTAATAATTTTTGCCATTTGGTTACATTCTTTGAGTGTGACTGATTTCTGATGGTCTATTTTCGGTATAGATTGCGTTATAGGCATAAATCAAGTTTGAAGTAGGGTAAAATATTCTCAAAGATTTTGGCAAACAAAGTTCGGAGTGTACTACACCGTTTGGTAGATTGTGCGCAAACTGTATTTGTCAGTAACAGACACATAACAGAGGGATTCATTTATGCGCAACAATTACTGAGACACTCAAAAATCTGTGTTGTGTGGCAATTTTGCAACTTGAGGAGGTAATTATGTAAATTTTGTTACTCAATTCTAGTTGTGAATTTAATCTTTATTTTGATTGCTTATCAAGTATAATCTCAACTTTTA
This sequence comes from Carex littledalei, assembly GCA_011114355.1. Taxonomy (NCBI): domain Eukaryota; kingdom Viridiplantae; phylum Streptophyta; class Magnoliopsida; order Poales; family Cyperaceae; genus Carex; species Carex littledalei. The sequence continues at coordinate 14,119,121 of CM022089.1, read as the reverse complement.
TGAGGAGGTAATTAGACGCATGTGTTCTTTTCACTTTTAATTAGACGTTGGGTACCTGCTGGTATCTGCTGGTACCTGATTGAGGAAATTCAAGGGATAAGAGAAGTTATGGCGCATGTGCCCTTTTCACATTTTTTTTTGTTTTAGTTTATTGCAGTTGGTTATATCTTATTCAAATAGAAGGATAGTTAAAGAGGGTTGTTATTTAGTATTAAACTATGATGTAAAGTAGTTTTATCATTGATATATATTGGCAGCTGCTTGTGAATTTTTTGTGTTAATTTACAGTACTCATAAAAGTCTAACTTGTGAATTTAATCTTTACAGTGTGGTATATGGTGGTACAGTGGTACAATGTTTCATATTATTGCTTATTGTTTACAGTGCATTAACCTCAACTTGTGAGCTGTAAATGTCTTGTTTTATAACAATCTCAACTAAACAATGGTTTGTTCGGTTTAACCGAACAAACCGAAATTTACTTTGGTTCGGTTTTAATCGGTTGCTATGTTTACTTTGGTCGGTTCGGTTCTATTTTTGAAAACCGAATAAAACTTTGGTTTGCCTATTTTATTTCGGTTTTAACCGAACCGAACCGATGAACACCCCTAGCTGGGCGAAGGACCCCGAATTGTTGTTAGAACATTCCAAGGATACGAAATTAACGGATATACATTTTACACTAAATCCCAAAGTGATAAGAGCACGATGCAAAATAGTGGGGTGATGTTGGTGGCGACGTCTCAAGAATTCAGTAGATCCGGATATTCCCGGCCGGTTTTTGCATCAAAGTCGTATTATGTCGTTATTGAGGAAATTTGGGAGCTCATTTACAGTCCTGACCTCAGCATTCCCTTGTTTCGGTGTCAATGGGTCGAAGACCGGGGTGTTAAAGATGATAACGACAGGTTCACACTCGTTGATTTTAATAAAGTTGGGTATGTTGATGATCCGTTTATACTCGCCAAGCAAGCAACCCAAGTCTTTTATGTCACTGACCCGAGTGATAATAGGTGGAGCATCGTCCTATCTGGGAAAAGAAGAATTGTTGGGGTAGAAAACGTCGTCGACGAAGAAGAGTATGACCAGTTCGACGAAATACCTCCATTTTGTACCGACGTGCAAACTGAGGTAGCCTCAATTGAAGAACAAGACGAAGCAAACTATTTGCGATCCGACCACAATGAAGGAATATGGACCGAATGTAATGTGAAATTAGCTGAAAAAAAGAGAAAAAGGAAAAAAAAAAAAGATGTATAATATTTATTTTGTTTAGAAAATAACTTTTTAATTATCTTGTTTGGAAACAATTTTTAAATAATATTCTAGTTAAAATATTTCTATTTCAAAACAACATAAAGGTTTTTACATATTAGTTCACATATTAAATATTAGTAAAATAATATTTCCAGTTAATATATTTCTATTAGGATTTGAAAATTAGTTGAAATATTACATTTCAGTAAAAAAATATTGGCGTTTCAAACATTTTGAGTTGAAATAATACGTAAACTTATTTATTGTCACTAACAAATAATATAAAAAATAACAAGTTAAACCACGCAATATTGTCAATTACTTCACACACGGCCTTTTATTTAATAATACGTGAGGAGAATAGTAACGTACACGGATTATTAACTAAAATCCACACAAAATGAGGAGAGCTACACGGCTTTTTAATGAAGGTCCGTGTATAAAGGTAATCACACACGGATGTTAGAGTAAACATCCGTGTGTAAAGAGTTTAGGGTTTCATGGGGATGGGAGCTACACGGATTGTTAAAGGTAAAATCCGTGTAGATTAATGGAAAAATTTGGTGTAAAAGGCAATCTCCTCCCGGCGCCGTTTTGATCAAGTAATTCTGATCAAAAGAAATTAAGAATTACTTGGAAAATAACTTTGTGCTATTCAGATATGGGAAATCGCAATCCTCCAAAAAATCCGTGTATAATCCGACCATGTGGACAAGGTGATAAATGTCCTAACTGCGGGAAGAATGGTCTCAAGACTCACATAATTCAGTGGGAGGATGTACCCCCGCCACCTGTGGTGGAAGTCTCTTCTCATTCAGAATCCGAATCCGATCCTGAGTCTTATGAAGGTGATTCGGATTCCGGTCCTGATGATCCTTACGGTCCACACGGTCAGTTTGATGATCCCAAAGTTTGGTTAAGGTTGAGAAGAAGCAAGAGAGTATGGGAAAATGTAAACAAGAAAGGAGGCAAGCGAGCAAGATATTTCCCTGAAAAGAGAAAAAGGGGAGGCAATTAGTGAGAAAGAATAGTTTTTTAATTAGGGATAGAGACTTATATTGTTATATATTTTATGTTTTTGTTTTGGTATTAAGTGATGTATCCAGTAACTATTCCTATGTTATTAATATATGAAGTATTTTTATTTTTTATTCTCTTGAACTCTATTTTATTTAACCTTTTTTGTGCTATTCACATTTTTGAACATTTACACTTTCCAAATTTGAATTTATGATGCATGTAAATAAGTTAAACAAAGCTTGTCTTAAAAATTTATCAAACTTGGAAAAGTCCATTTGAGGACAGACAAGTATTAGTATTTGGTTTTAAATATTAGTTCAAATATCAAATATTAATAAAAAATATTTATATTTCAAACATTTCTAGGTCAAATATCAAATATTAGTTCAAAATAATACATATAATAATTCATTATCACTTCAAATAATACAAAAAATAAGAAGTAAATTCACTTAATATTTTTAATTACTTTCTGCATGGACTTTTTTTTAATAATACGTGTAGAAGGGTCTTTCTACACGGACGTTCAACGTAAAAGTCCGTGTAGCTCTCCTTCATTCTACACGGTTGTTAGGTTAATATCCGTGTAGAAAGAGGGTTACAATATAATAAATGACTTGGCTCGCGCCGCTTCGAGTCCTTTGCCAATTTCACCTATCTATTTCTCGAAGGCCGAGTACCCTCGTTGCGATTTCTCCAAATGCTCAACCTTCTTCTCCAACTCAGATTGAAGAACTTCTCCAGGGAGGCTGCATGTGCCTGTTCTGCCTTCAGAGGAGGGAGAAATCTGAGTTGGGAGAGGAAGGTCGAGCATTTGGAGAAATTGCTTGCTATGGAGTTGTATTTCTAAAAAGAAAATGATCCCTATGAAGGTTTGGTACAGGAACTCAATGCTCAATTGCAGGTTTTCAAATATCTCGGATGCAAGTTGCAAAGAGTTTAGGGTTTAGATCTCTAGAAGGGTGCTACACGGTCTTTTAAATAAAAGTCAGTGTAGAAAGGGTAAAAGACACGGATGTTAAAATTAAAAAGGGGAGGCAATTAGTGAGAAAGAATAGTTTTTTAATTAGGGATAGATACTTATGTTTGTTATATATTTTATGTTTTTGTTTTGGTATTAAGTGATGATGTATCCAGTAACTATCCCTATGTTGAAATTAATATATGAAGTATTTTTATTTTTTGTGCTCTTGAACTCTATATTATTTAATTTCCAGTTACAAATTAAAACTTGAGAGTAGGTCCGATGAGCATCGGACCTACTCTGCTTACGATGGGCTTAATCACCGTCTATTTGCTTTATAGGTCGTGCGGAATAGTTTAAAATTCGTTCGTATCTGTTTCAGTTTCCGTGCGGACATATCTTAAACTAGATCGGACGGTCATCATCGTTGAACATGAAAGTAGGTCCGGTGGGCATCGGACCTACTCCCTTCTCTTTAACTGAACATCTGTGTAGAAATGCAAAGCGAGCTACACGGACGTTTAATTAAAAGTCCGTGTAGAAAGGTATCGTACACGGATATTTAATTAAAAATCCGTGTAAAAAAGGTGAGGGAAAGTGAGGCGGGGAAAAGCCAACCTAGGCGAAAATTTTCGTAAAATTTGTTTTGAATTTTTGGGAGTCCCATCAGGGAGCTAAAGGAGGGAAATTCGAAAAAATTTATCCACAGAGAGGAGGGATAGAAGGGCTTTCATAAACTCAAAGGTGACGTAATATCTGTGGTTATATCCGACCGTCTAATCATTATGATGCACGAATATTAAAGGATCTTGTGCATCATCTAGAACCAGATCTAAACAGAAATATTATGTTACCTCAGAGAGGGCGGAAAATCTACCCACCACCTCCTAAATGAAGACATCAGGACCGTTCTTCGTTTATCGGACGGTCAACAAAGCTTGATATTTACTAATCACCTAATACATGTACAACAGTACATACGAAAATAATTCAAAAAATATATTTTTATTTTTTTTACATCTTATATGGCCAAATAATACTTATACATATTATTTTTATAAACTTTCATCATTGTATGTCCCTTCAAATTGTAAAAATATTTTTGGACCGTTCATTTTCAAGCGGAAAATCAACGGTCGATCTGCAACGAAATCATTCCATATCTGTTTTAAAATGATCAAGGGAGAACATTGAATGTAACCAACATAAAAGTTTGGAAAATTTATTATGTATGAGGTTTGATCCAGCACGAAGTGTTTGTGGCCATCCGATACTTCAATCTTCAATGAACTAGATAGATGGGTAAATAAAAATAATTTTTGATCAAACTTTCACGGAAGACAATAAATGCAATGCTCTTTGATTTGAACGGTCCCGATCAATCAACGGACTAACTATTTTTGTGCGTCTTCACAATCTCACAAGGCAAGAGTTTATGTTTCATGAAACATAAACTCTTGCCTTGTGAGATTGTGAAGACGCACAAAAATAGTTAGTCCGTTGATTGATCGGGACCGTTCAAATCAAAGATTACAGCCTTTAATCAAGTGCAGCAAATTTTGATGGAATTTTAACTTCATTTACCCATCCATCAAGCTGTATTATCTGAGATCTTTGAATTTTAACTTGTATTATCACAAAAATCACTCTAAAAAACTGGGAGGAGCTTGGGTCCGATGCCCATCGGACCTACTTTCATGTTCAACGATGATGACCGTCCGATGTAATTTAAGATATGCGCGCACGGAAACTGAAACAGATACGAACGAATATTAATCTATTCCGCACGACTTTTAAAGCAAATAGACGGTGATTAAACCCATCGCAAGCAAATACGAACGAATCAGATAAACTTTTTTTCAACGATGATGACCTACTTTTAATATGTTATGTACGAGAGCAGCTTGTGTCCGATGCCCATTGGACCCAAAGTGAGTTCGATGGGCTCTACGACCGTCCGATCTATCTCAAGATCCGATCTGCACGTAAATTAAAGATGGCGCGAAAGTTCTGGCGGGAATCAATCGTTATGTACGTATTTTTTAGGGGAGCGCGCAGCTTGGGTCCGATGCCCATCGGACTCAAAGTGGGTTCACGCCAGAACTTTCGCGCCCAGCAGCTTGGGTCCGATGCCCATCTGTTTTACGATTGATTCCCGCCAGAACTTTCGCGCCATCTTTAATTTACGTGCGCACGGATCTTGAGATAGATCGGACGGTGGTAGAGCCCATCGAACTCACTTTGGGTCCAATGGGCATCGGACACAAGCTGCTCTCGTACATAACATATTAAAAGTAGGTCATCATCGTTGAAAAAAAGTTTATCTGATTCGTTCGTATTTGCTTGCGATGGGTTTAATCACCGTCTATTTGCTTTAAAAGTCGTGCGGAATAGATTAATATTCGTTCGTATCTGTTTCAGTTTCCGTGCGCGCATATCTTAAATTACATCGGACGATCATCATCGTTGAACATGAAAGTAGGTCCGGTGGGCATCGGACCTACTCCCTTCTCTTTAACTGAACATCCGTGTAGAAATGCAAAGCGAGCTACACGGACGTTTAATTAAAAATCCGTGTAGAAAGGTATCGTACACGGATGTTTAATTAAAAATCCGTGTAAAAAGGTTTTTAATTTTCAATTCCCGGAAATTATTCTATGTTAAAGCTAGCTTTGTAATTATTTTGTAAAGTCCCCATAAATTATTTATTCTTCATATCAGGTAAGTGTTAATTTATGTTTTCAAATCAGATTATTTAGACAGCATTAAGTATTTTACTTAGAATCAAAGTTTTAAATATTAAAGGTTTTTAAGTAATAACCTTTGTAGTGATTATATATTGTTGCATGTTGTTGTTTTGTGCTGCTAATTCATATATATAAAAGTATTTATTTAGATAGCATGAAGTATTTAACAAAAAAGAAACTGTGTAAAAAAAAATTGTTGATTAAAGAACAAAATATATTACATAAAAAAGGATCCCCATACATCGTACCAAAAGAAAGGATCCTCATACATGTACCACAAATTTAAAGAAAAACTACAAAATAACTACAAAGCAAACAAAAAAAAAAACTTATTTAAACTAGTTAGATGGTGGTGGCTGCCTTGGCCTTGTAATCCAAGGGAAGAATGGTCTGGCTGCATTGCCCCTACGTACGTAGGGCTTTGGTGGTGGGTGTCCCCTTGGGCTTCGTCGTGGCACACTTGAGGGGGGCCATGGCCATGTCCTCTTCATGTAGGGAGGAGGCATTTCGAAGCCGGGAGGGACTGCGGGACCTTCGGCAGGGACTTTGAGAGGGACTTCGGGAGGGTTTGAGGGGGGCCGTGGCCCTGGCACATTTGGTGGTGGGTGCCCCCTTGGGCTTCGCCGTGGCACACTTGAGGGGGGCGGTGTCACGGCCATTTGAACATTCCAAATCTCAATCGGGGTTTCTCAGATTATATAGAATTTTGAAGAGTCGTTTCGTCTTCTCCTTAGAAATAATAAAAAGGCAACTTTTAGAATTCCGTCGTGGAATTGTTCAAATTAAACAAAACTTAAATAAATAATCTGATTTTTATACTTTTATCACGGACGTTTAATTACATGTCCGTGTATAATTGTAAAAAGACACGGACGTTTAATTAAACGGCTGTGTCGAAAGGTATTCGTGCACGAGTGTCGTTGCAATGTCCGAAAAGGTATAGACACGGATGTTAAAATCAAGTCTGTGTCGAAAGGGTCTTTCTACACGGACTTTCGAATTAAAGTCCGTGTAGCTCTCCCTCATTCTACACGGTTGTTAAGTTAATATCTGTGTCGAGAGAGTCTTTCAACACGGATATTTTATAAAAAGTCCGTGTAGATCTTGTACTTCCTCTCTACACGGAGTTTAGATCAAATGTACGTGTATAAAGGTGTTCCAACACAAATGAATTAAGTGAATTGTCCGTGTAGAACTAGGGTTACAATACATATTACGCACCTGCTCTTCCAAATTTTTTATAACTTAGCTCGCGCCTTCAATTCTTTTCCAAACATTTCGAAACTTAGCTCGAGTCCTTCTTCCCCACCTCACCTCGATTTCGTCGCCTCTCCTGTCCAACCAACTCTCCGGACCGACAACCTACCTCTTCTTTCTCGGGGAAACGCTCAACACCTCCATTGCGAAGAAATTTTGGTATAAAAGTTTTGGTATTTACTGGATGTATTTACTGTATTTACTTTGGTATTTACTGAAAAAGTTCTATTTTTTTTTTATAGAACCATGTCGATTGAGAATGAGCACGTAGATATGATGGAAGAAGGCGAGCACCAAGCTGCTGCCCAATCAGGTTCGGCCAAAAGGAAAAGAGGTCCGACAATGTGCGCGTCCACGTCCGAGGCAAAGCAACTGGACATCGAGTTCAGTAAAAATGGGTGTGCGAAGGGTACACGGTCGGCTGAGTACAAAAATTATGCGTGCACCATGGTGAAGCAAAAGGCAGACATCCTGGTAGAGAGATGGGATCACTTTTCGAAAGCCCAAAAGAACGAGTGGTGGAACATTGTGAAGGTGAAGTACCTAACCAGTTAACATCTTTTTTTTAATTGTACATGAACTTAAATGCAGTAATTTGGGTGTCAATGCAGGCTCAGTGGAACATCCCGGATGACATCCCGGGGGTGGTAAAGGATAAGACTTTGAAGATAATGAATGAAGCTTGGAAGCAATTCAAAAGCACGCTGAGTACGGATTGGATGGATCAAGGTAAAAGCCCGGTAGGCTACTATACTTGGCTGACTCAAGAGAAGTGGGAGAAGTTTGTGGAGATGAAGAGCACGGACGAGTTCAAGGTATGTAAATTCAGCAAAATTACCTTTTTTTCCTTTATCGATTTGAATTATGTTGGTAAATGGTGTCCGAAATAGACACCCTGTTGCTGTTGTTCCAATCATATCTAAATGTGAAATGGTGTTTATTTTGAATAACTGAATTAATATGAAGTTGAAATGGTGTTACACTCACAACTTGTAATTTTTTTGTTTGCTTTTTAATTGGTTTGTTTACTTTTTAATAAATGGAAAATAGTAGCTAGGCTAATTTTTTTACTTAATTTGATGTGTGAAGAAAAAAAAGAAGGAGGGCAGGAGGATCGTTGCAATGAACAAGTATCCGCACAAGTTGGGGTCGGGTGGTTACTAGGGTAAAAGGGAGGAGTGAGCTAAAATACTGGAGTTGAACAAAGACGTTGACTCACCCGTGGTTAGGATAAAAAATACTAGGGCCCAAAATTGGACGTTGGCAAGGTCCGAGTTAACCACTGACGGGAGGATAGTACTACATCCCACGTTGCGACCCGTGGCTCAGAGAATGGTAAGAGTCGTTCGTTAGAACTATGTGTAATTCAAGCGTGTTAAAAACTTTGTGTACATCACTAATTCTTTTGCTATAACTAATTTTTCTATTCACAGTTGGAGATGGAGGAGGAGGTCAATTCCGGTGCCCGGTCGGTCGAAAGGCAAGATGACTCCTTGTCCATAGCGCTCAGGAATCCAGAACACCCTGGTCGAGTAAGGGGCGTAGGTGCCTACAGGGGCTGGAAGGACGTATTCAATGGACCAAAACCTCGAAGGAAATCTCGTGCGAAAGTGAACAAAGACGAGATAGTTGCGCAGATACGCAAGGAGGTGAGCGCCGAGTACCACGCAAAGATGGAGGAGTTGGAAACAAGGTTGCGTGCCGATTTTACAGCTATGGCGCAGCCAGCCGAGCAAGCACCTCCCACCCCGACGGGAGTTCGGCGAAGTAGTCAGGCATCCGGGATGTTCGGATACGATTTGGATCATCTAAAGGTAATCACTACTTGTTCGTATTCTAAAGGCAATTACTACTTGTTGGACAATATTTCAATTTAAAAATAACTACTTGCATGAAATTGCAGGACGCCACAGCATGCGAACTCGTGCTGTGGCTCGGGAGTAAGCCTCTGATTGTTGCTAAGGGCATGGTACATCCAGCAGCCGACAAAGTGCACAATGAGCAGCTACTTCCCGGCCATGCCGCCGTACAGATTGACAATGTCGTGGAGGGATGGGAGCGCGTACCTCTTCCTGTCCAAAGACCCGAGAATGGCATGCTCTATGTCGAAGATGGTCGGCTGTCATTCGTGCAATGGCCCAAGAATCAGATTATTTTGGATCAGGTAATGCATAAATAGTCAAGTTATTTTGTTACATTCAAAGCACTTCCTTTTCAAATACTTGAAAAAGGTAAAAAATTTCGATACAGACAGTAAGAGATGATGGTAGTCGCACGGAGGGCGTGATGTCACCGGTACGGAGGGACGAAGCAGAAGGACCTTCCCAAACAGTTGCTGACCATGCTGCCGGAGCAGCAACTGCTGCTCCGGCAGCAGGGTCAGCAACTGATGCCCAACCAGCAGTTGCTGACCCTACTGCCCAACCAGCAGGCCATGACCCTACGGCCGGAGCAGTAGTTGCTGACCCTACTGCCGGACCAGCAGGCCATGACCCTCCTGTCCAACCAGCAGGACCTCTACCTCGTCTGCTCACCGAGGAAGAATACAAGCTCCTTCCCTACAAGGATTTGCGGGATCTCCACGACCGCTTGATGGCGGCACCCAAGGACATGACGGAAGTCATCATACCTGTCCCTCCGGGGATATTTCTACACGACGGCTCAGTTGTACTGCTGTCGTTCACCGACTTCAAGGACTTACTACATGCCTCGGGGTCCGATAAATGGCTCTCCGTGGGGCACATCACCATTTTCCTTATGTTAGTGACCAAAAATTGTTTATATCATGTGTATAGCACTGAAGAATATATTCTAATGTCATATGATAATTTTTCAGGAGGCTAATCAATAGTACTCACTACAAGGGCAAACAGAACTTGTGTGCTTTTCTGGACCCCAGCGTACTTAGTGCATCGAACGTGAAAAATGCTCCGAAGGTGGCTACGAATTACCTGTGTGGCACGATGCTCCAAGCTGCTAAGGCGAAGAAGAGATTTCTTCTCTTGCCATACCACCAGATGTTAGTTCTAACCTTGTGATTAAATATATAAATAATTGAAATCACACCATCAAGTCAAGCAAACACGTGTCTCACTATTATATATGCCAAAATATCTGGGTACTGTATGCTAAGATCCTATAATTCTTCTCCTCCCACAGGGGACACTGGTGTTTGATCATCATTGTGCCTTGCCTGAGTGCGGTTTACGTCGTGGATTCTTTGCAACCCAAAAAGATTGGATTTAGCACGTGCAAAGAAGCAATCTTCCCGTATGTGCAAAAGTAAGCAATAATCTTTCACTATGTTTGATTTTTTCCCAATTATAACAAATTGTGGAATTGCTAATTAGAGTCACTCCATTTTGTAAGGGCTTTTGCTACATACGTTACACAAGGAGGATTGCGCAGCACGGACAAGAAAATGGGAAAGAGGTTGACTTGGAGGTGGTGGCCGGTGAGCACAACACAATTCTATAATTTCATATTTTGTTCAAAAAATTATTGTCATTCTAACATAGGCCGCTAAATGTAAATTGTAGAGCCCGCAACAGGAGGCGGATTGGGAATGCGGATATTACATGATGATTTCCATGTTTATCTTTGTCGAAAGAATGCAATTCAAATTTCCAGATGTGGTATGTAATTCATATTAATTGTGCCTATATCATAGCAATTGATATTTTCATATTATGCTTACTTATAATTCTCATTTCATTAAATTAGCAATTGATATTTGCGACTGTCTTGCATCTACCTTTTATTGTTACTAACTAATACCAAATTATAATTGTAGCAACCATCAAAGCAAACCGAGTACAGCAAGGAGCAGATCGACTTTGTAAGATGTAGCTGGGCAAGATGGTTTCTATCTGAATATTGTAATGCTCAACATGGATTTGTATAACAATTTAGTGTATATATGAATTTAGCAAGCATAATTTAATGTCAAATTATCTGGAAAACTGGCTAGCAAAACAGAATGGTATATGAATTTTGTAGGAAAACTGGCTAGCAAATTAAACTGGAGGCTAGCCCAGAAATGAAAAAAATCAAGAAAAAAAAATGGGACAATTCTACACGGATATTAAACGAAAGCCCGTGTAGAACGAGTTGAGTGAGCAATGATTATTTTATATTTGTCCGTGTATAGTTACAATACCTACACGGATGTGAATTATAAGTCCGTGTCAAAGCAAATGCTACTTTAAACAAAAGCCCGTGTATGTGCACAGAGAGCTACACGGATGCTTTTATATAGTCCGTGTATGGTAGTTAAGAGAACTTCACGGATATGAAACTAAACGTCCGTGTAAAACACAGTAATTCCACACCGTTGTTAAACAAACAACCGTGTAGAAATGAGTACAGATATTCTTTTATATAGTCCGTGTATGATAGTTAAGAATGCTTCACGGATATGAAATTAAAAGTCCGTGTAGAAAACAATAATTGACACCGTTATTTAACAAAAACCCGTGTAGATCGTTTTCGGTGTCTACACCGATTATTTTATATTTGTCCATGTACGATAGTTATGACAGGACATGGATATGAAATTAAACGTCCGTGTAGCTAGAGTAATTCGACACGGTTGTTCTGACTAATGTCCGTGTAGAACGAGTTCGGAGATACAAGGATTATTTTATTTTTTATTGATTTGTTAAGAGAGGGACACGGATATACAACTAAATGTCCGTGTAGATAAAGTAACCGACATGGACATTTAGTTGCATTGTCCGTGAATAAAGAGTAGTCGTACACGGTCGTTTACGTAATATCCTTTTTGCTCGGTTATATGGAGAGCGCCACAGGCAGGTGTATGTTCACGGCTGTTTATTTGGTAATCTGTGTAGAAAGCGTTAGATATACATGGGTAAATATCCGTGTCTATAGAGGGTACCTTTTATACACCCTCAACTCATACACGGCAGGGAAATCCGTGTTGCTCTTCCGGTAATGTCCGTCTGCAATCTCTTTTTCTGTAGTAGTGTTGGTTGAGAATTGAAGCAGGGAACTATCATTGTCTTACCGATGTAGTTGATTGGCAGCTTAGAGTTATTAGCTGTCACAATCACTTGTCTTCCCTTGTACTTCTCCAAGTCATCTAGTTTCTCGATGTCCCCGGTCATATGGTTCGAGCAACCGGAATCAATGATCCAGTCACTCTCGTAGTTGATTCTCTCAGTCTTTGATGCTGCCATTAGAGCAACCTCATCTTTCTCCTCCTCATCTTCTAAGGTTGCGACTGCACATGTTGCTTCTGCATCCTAGTCTTCTTCACTGTCGCAACTTTCTTGGCCTCTAGCTTGTTGTTGGTTGCTTGAGGTTGCCACATTCCCTTGGCCTTTCTTCTTTTTGTGCCAGCAATCTCGTGCGTAGTGTCCCTTCTTGCCACAGTTGTAGCATCGATCATCTTGATCTTCATTGCACTTGAGCTGGTTACGTGCTCCCCCTGAAGCATGACTCCTCTGGTTTGGCCTCCTTTGTTGGTTAGGCTTGCCTTCAAATTTTGGTTTCGACTTGTTGGTGGGTCGACCCTTCTTTTGGCCGCTGAATAAAGCATCTTCTTCATTTCTTGATGAGACTTCGGTTGTCTGTTTCGTCAAAGCCTCCTGGTTGGCGAGCATATTCTCCAACTCCAACAACGTCGGTTGAGTTGACCATCCTCGGACGACAGCCATAAACCTGTTATACTCGGGTCTTAGGTCATGAATGATTATCCTTCTCATCTGTTGCTCACTAATCTTCTCTTCAGGGTCAAGCTCAACAATCTCGTTACAAAACTTAACCTTCTTGAAGTATTGATTTATTGTCAAGTCTCCTTGTGAGATTGTCATCAGCTCACTTTCAAGTAGTTGGATGCGGACATCGTTCTTCTTAGAGAACAAAGCTGCTAGGATATCCCATGCAGCCTTCGGGGTTTCTGCTTTACATATGTACTCAACCAACTCTTTGTCAATTGTTGTTTTGAGTACATACATTCCTTTTCGGCTTTAATTCTCCATTTCCGTAGAGTATCATCATCTTCCTCTATGGTTATGGCGGTCTCATCTGGTTGTGTTGGGTCTACCGTCTTTACTTTGGCCTCCGACGGAGCCGTCTTGGATCCGCCTACAACCTCCCATAGATCCTGACCTTGTAGGTAGGATTCTATGCATGTACTCTAGTACGTATAGTTGTGGTAATTTAGTTTCTCAAAACTACCACTCATACCTGTCATATCCATGACAACTTGCAAGTCTTCAATCTTCTGGCAGAGTGTCGGCATATGCACTATCCAACCGACGATCTTCCAACTATATGTGTCAAGCCACGACTTAGACCTCGACCGTCACCTTCGACAAACTCACCCCGACAAACTTGGCTCTGATAGAGACACTATATTGAAACTAATTTTATTGCTCACTCTAAGCTATTCTTACAACTACAAATCTACTTCTAAATATTTCCTACATCTCCAAACTACTATAACTTTTAGCTAGAAGAGGAATTGTTTTATTTGCTTGCTTCGTTTTTTTACACACTGCATATGGACATCTAAGATCTATTTATACCAGAGCTATGTCGGCTGATGAAATCTCTAGATTCTACAAATTAATTCTACCGACATAGTAACAGTCGGTTTGGTATTTTCTAGATTACTCTCTATTATACATATTTCTAGATTAATCTTGATTTTGCCGAATTGGGCTTGGGCCTTCTAAGGCGGTGCTGACTCCAACAGTACAACCGAACACTCATCTCAATACATTCTTGTGCATACCATGAGTATGGGTTCCCGCAAATTAAAGAGTGGATTTCTGAACCCGTATAATCACATCCCGTACAATCCCGTGACAAACGAACAGGCCCTACATCGACCATTGTATGGAGCTCTGTGAAACCTTAGATTAGCTGATCTTAAATAAAGATTAGAGAATACCTCTACATTTGTATGTGACAGGCGTAAAAATGCTCAGAGTGCTGAACCAACTGATCTTAATCTTCTCCCTGATTCTATCTGCTTATGCAATAAACAAGCATCTCAAATTGTTAGCACATGACAAATATAAAATTGGGTCTATATTGTAGACAGGTATTTCAACTAGTTCGAAAAGCAATGCATTAACTCGAGATTAACCGAACTTGTTATGATCTTAAAAGAAATAAAAATAAATTCTTAGCAATTGTCTAAACTGATTTGGAACTGTTTTATAAAGAGACTTATTTGGTTAATTTGTAGTGTTAAAATTTATTTAATTCAATTAAATACTCTATGACTTAGGGGCTTTTAAATTAACCTCTATTTTCCCAACATTAGAAGTATAAATCTATAACATGGTCTGGTAATGTGCTTGTCAGCACTTCATTACCGAGGCCAGTAGAAGATCCGAATTCTAGAGCAATGTGATTGTGCACCAACAAGTGCTATCATAATTCCCACACTGAGGCGGAGAGCAAATAAATGAGCATCTATGCCCTACAATTTCTGATAGCACAACTATGCATCTTTTCCTTTAGGTGTGTTGTGCGTTGACTTAAACATTGTAACAATTTATTCTGGGAAATTTCATTTCACACAAATATATATAGATGGGCTAACTTGTTTTGGGAATTAAAGAGGGCGTTTTACTTCCCGCTCGTATCTTCATTTTCAAAGTTCAAATAGTCGATTTGAACCTTCCAACATGTTCTTCATATTAAAATGTACTTGGAGACCAAATTTTACATTTTTTGGAAATTTTTTACTATTCTTTCAGAATTTTTTAAAATCATTACTTTGCTGAATTTTTTATTATTTTTTTATTTAATGAAAGTTGTGATTTTCAAAAATTCTGAAAAAATAGTAAAAAATTTCCAAAATATGTAAAAATGAAGATATGAGCGGGAAGTAAAACACCTTCTTTAATTCCCAAAGCAAGCTAGCCCACCTTTATATATATATATATATAGAGATAGACTATGGTGAGTTGCAACGTTTTACTTCACGTCATATTTTCATTTTGAAAATTCAAACAACCGATCCGAACTGCTCAACATGTTCTAAATATTGAAATGTGCTTGGAGACTAAATTTTACATTTTTTGAAATTTTTTTACAATTTATTAAGCCACTTTGAAATTGCTGATCCATTGTGAACAGTAAAAATTTCTGAACCACCGGATCAGCGATTTTCAAAGTGGCTTAATAAATAGTAAAAAAATTCCAAAAAATGTAAAATTTAGTCTCCAAGCACCTTTCAATATAGAGAACATGTTGAGCAGTTCGGATCGGTTGTTTGAATTTTTAAAATGAAAATATGAGCGTGAAGTAAAAATGACCTCTTACTTCACAACTTCACAACTCACCATAGTGTATCGATTGTTCTGGACCATATGATCAGCAATTTTCAAAGTGGCTTAATAAATAGTAAAAAAATTCCAAAAAATGTAAAATTTGGTATCCAAGTACATTTTAATATAGATTGAACATCTAACGGTTTAGATTTGTTGTTTGAACATCAAACACTAAGATATGCCCCCGGAAGCACCTCGCCGAAATGCTAGAGGAAGCATGTTAGCCATACTCTATATATATGTGTGTGTGAGCATGTTAGCCATACTCTATATATATATGTGTGTGTGTGTGTGTGTGTGTGTGAGTGGCAACTCTACTTCTATAAGCATAAGAGAGCATATGCTTATAAGTCATTTTTGCGTTTTCAATGCCTAAATGGTCGATCTGAAGCGCTCAACATGTTCTCCATATTAATATGTGTTTTGAAACGAAATTTTACATTTTTTGGAATTTTATTTACTATTTGTGTAGAATTTTTCAAAATAGCATTTTTCAGATTTTATTTTTTTTATTTTTTTTTTACCATATTAAACCACTGTTTTGAAAAATTCTAGAAAAATAGTAAAAAAAGTCCAAAAATTGTAAAATTTCGTTTCCAAACACTTATTAATATGGAGAACATGTTGAGCGCTTTAGATCGACCATTTGAATATTGAAAATGCAAAAATGACTTATAAGCATATGTCCTCATATGCTTATGTAAGTAGAGTAGCCAACCTCTATATATAGATATAGATATATATATATATATATATATATATATAGGAATTGGCTAGCATGCTACGCGTCGCTAACTCCAGAATCTGCTACGGACTTTTCTACCGTCGGATTGCATTAAATTTCGTGCACAAAGATGAGGCGCTGAATTGAATTAACGGAGACGGAAAAATTGAAATCATCTCTCTCGCTCTGCTCCTCTCCCGACCAAACCATTTTCCCAACCCTCGCTAGGGTTTTTTCCCGGCCTCCTCTCCGTCGCCCTCTCGTCGCACCCCTCCTCGTCGCCCGCTCTCCTCTACAATCTTCGCGCCCTCTTTTCCTCCTCTCGCGAGCTGTCCTCTCTTCGCTGGTGTTGTTCAAATCCTCCAAAATTGCCCACTGAACCTGCATCAGCACTTGAGAAAATTGAGGTAAATAATGTCTGATTCTTTTATTGGTCTGGTGATGCATTATATAGCGATGTTAAAGCCGTACACAAAGTTTCTAAGTCAGGGAACAAGTACGCTGTTGCTGTAACTGGAAACAAGCCAAAGCATCTCTCAGAAATTTCAATTGGAAACTGACAAGCTCTATGCTATTTCTGGTTAAACATCGGTTATCGAACTTTGATATATAATAACAAGATAATATTTCTAGTGATAGACATGGATGTTTCTACCTTTGATCCTAATAATACTAAAACTGTCAAAGTAGTACCAGATTAGGACTACAAATCATTGTACCACTGGATGTAATTATATTAATTACAAAGAAATGTATATGATGTAACTATATTTGCAATTTCAGCCTGGGTGCAAGTGGACAAAGGGAGCGCAGACGTCAGAGCTTCAGTAAAGACTCCAAGTGGGTTTGTGGCAGTGGGTTCAGTCGTTGCTAACGCATCGTGCTGGTCAATGCTTAAAGGAGGTCTCACTGTTAATGTTTCTGGTCCAGGAGATTTATACTTCGAGGTAATTAAGACTATATATAAAATATAATCGATAGTGGTTATATCAATTGCACGATATTGATCTGTGAGTCAACAATTCGACAGCCGAGATATGGGTCGACAACGTATCCTTCCAACCCTTTACTCAAGAAGAATGGAAAGGGCACCATAACGAAAGCGCCGACCAGGTTTTCCAAGTTAACATAGAAAATCTTTTAATATATTTTTTTCTATTAGAAGATGGTAAAAGTTCGTTTAATTTGTCACTGTCACTCAGAAAAACAAGAAGCCGGTTACAGTCACAGCTGCAGATAAAGATGGAAAACCGATAGCTGGTGCAAAAGTCACAGTCAATCCAACTCAGTCCGGATTCCCTTTTGGCATGGCAATCAATGCAGCTATCCTCAAAAACACAGACTACCAGAAGTGGTTCGCATCCCGCTTTACTGTGACAACATTTGAGAATGAGATGAAATGGTACGGCACTGAATACACCCAAGGACACGAAGACTTCTCCGTGGCCGATGCGATGCTCGAGTTTGCCAAGAAGAACAATGTCCATGTCAGAGGACACAACGTGTTCTGGGATGATCAAAAGTTAGTATCATGCTAATATATATTTTTCAAAGACTTTGGTGCATGCAAGTGCATTTTCTGTTTAGTGCATCACTTCTAAAAATTGAAGTCATATATATGTCCACAGAAAAAAAAAATGAAAAGATATACAAAATTTCAAATTATTGAGTGCAAATTTAATCACAAGTTTCTCCTACCAGTTTCTCCTACAAAATTTCAAATTATTGTTTGCGAATAAGAAGCAATTATTACAAATGTCTAAATTGCTCTTAATGCATACATTATATTTCATACATGCAAACTGTAGCTTTAGGTCATGTGGAGAAAGATGTTGATGAACTAAACTCCAGAGTTGAAGGTGCCAATTGTCATGCTCGAAAGCTACTTCGGATCTCCCTTCCCTCATTGTAAGAGATGATGAACAAAACTGTAGCTTTATTGTTCAAATTGAATGCATTGTAGTGCTTGATATATATTTTGTTGTGTTGATGTAATGGGATTATTAATTAAATTTGTGTTGCCTTCTGTATGACATTATTATTTTAATGACAACATTGTCCTTCATGTTGTATGAAATTTAGAATGAATATGTAAATTGAAGCTTTATTATCCTACTATATTGAAATTAAGCAAGAATTTTTATGGTAATGAAGCTGTTATTGTCAATTCTGTTATGCATATTTTTATTGTTAATTCTATCAATTATTTGTATCGTTATAATCAACAATGTAAAGTGTTCTATTTTGTGCAACTGAGAAGTTTTTGTAAATTGAGGTTGCTTCATGATTCTTCACTTTTTTTATTCGGATGATTAATTAAATTTGTTACTCTTGAGTTCAAATGAGACTGACATAGGGATGTGAAAAATTGCAACAGGACCTATTGTTACTTGTTGCTTCTATTTTCTATTGTTAATGTATAAATTGCTTGTACCAGAATTTTTTGTCGCTAAATTTGTAAATTAACAGTGTGTTAATGGATGTGGATGCAAGATGCAGGTTTAACAAGCCAATCGATGTACTTGGCAGATTTTAAATAATAAAACAATAGAGACTATTATATAAAAATATGAGAAGAGAACATGTAACAATAGTGTGAGATGAAAGTGGGGCAGTAGAACCAAAGTCATGGATATGGATGCTTTATTCACATCTCTAGTACCAACAGAAAATCAACACTGTAAACTGTACCAACAAAATAAAATAAAAAACAGTGATTAAATTCATATAACAGCAGACACTTAGCATTCAGAAAATTCATACATTCTTTCTTAGTATTAATCATTTTAGCCGTGTTAACATACATATTCAATGTAACATCAGGATGATATTTCGCTTGCTCTTTGATTTTTTAGTATTTACCCTCAACAGGTCTGATTTTTTAGCAACAAAAATTTCGGCTACAGGTCTGATGAAAAATCCGAAAAACTATCAATACCTCAAACAAAAACACTAGATTAAACATTACTTTGTTCCACAGACAAAAGAAATACAAAATCTAAACAGGGACGCTTCAGCGCTTTCCACCGCCACCACCAAGCTTGGTACCTTCGGTGGGCTTTGGGGCAGCACCTTTGGCAGTACCTTTTGAGGACTTGGCCAACATTTCTTGCTTCTTCACCTTCTTCTCATCCTTGGTCTTCTTGATACGCTCCTTGATCTCACTATAACGGATACAAAAATTCAAATATTTAAACATCTTGCAAAAGAAGCTTAAGAAAAAAAAAATCACATATTCCCTTCTATACCCAGCTTTTAATCAAATCCCAAAATGGTACAGAAATTTGAAGTACACCCTAATTTAAACAGAAGTGAGAAGTTATGACATACCGAAGAGCAGCCTCTCTGGCAGCATCCCTGACCTCAGGCTTCTCAGCCCTCTTTTTCTGGATGACCTCAAGAGTGGCCCCCACAATAAACCTTGAGCAGGGCTTCTTGGCAGCTCTGCGCCTCTTCTTCACTCCCTCAGCTTGGATATCCTGCTCCCCTATCTACCCAAACTGTACAAGTGGAATGTGAAACTTATCAAACTTAATACTTGAAGGGTCTCCAGAATAGATAGTGGTGCCTTACTCAGAGATTTCATTTTCACAACCACAGAGTACTGTAAGAAGCAAAGACAAGTGGGTTGAGACCTTGGACTACAAATTTGAAAGGGGATTGGTTCAGTTCATATGAAAAAAGGGAGGGCAATTTAGAAATTTTGCACTGGAATACCTATAATCTGAAATAGAAGAACTTCAATTCATATCCAACTACCAAACAAAGAAAAATGATCAGTTTACTAAATACTTGTGCACTTCTGTCATTTCATCGAACACCTTGTGTGCATGAATTATGAACAATATGAACAATTAGATTAAAATATGAACAATTAGTTATGAACAATATGAACAATGTGAACAATTAGACTAAATACTTGGCATATCTCTAGGCAATTTTCATCAAACATTCGAAAATTAGATTAAAAAATGAAACCAATTTTCATCAAACATGAAACCACTAAAATTTCTTGACATAACAAAATACAGGGACAATATTCCATATAAATAAAGGAAGTTAAATCAAAATACTCTTGTCAACAATAATATGAATTTATTCACATGATCTGAGCTGGTGATTACAGATTCTCCAAAAGGTCGGACAACAACAACTATTACAAAAAATCGACGAAATTGGTAGAGAAAGAGATAGCACAGAGGAGAGGGCCTTACCAATAGCAATGACATTTGTTCAACGGCACGACTCTAAACGCCGTCTCGCCTCCATGTGTCTTTCCTTTGGTAGCGGAGAGAGGGCACAGGTTTCGGCACGGAGAGGACGGGATGACAGGAGCGGTGATAGTGCTGATTGAACGGAGGGAGATTTGTAACAGGGAAGGGTCGATCGATTGCGGAGGAGAGAGGGTCGGGGGTGGGGGCAAGAAAAACCCTAGCAAGGATTGGGGCGAGGCTGGGAGGGGAGAAGCGTTCGCTTCAATTGAACTTTAACAGAGAGAGAGCGTTTTTAATTTTTCCGTCTCCGTTAATTCAATTCAGCGCATCATCTTTGTGCACGAAATTTAATGCAATCCGACGGTAGAAAAGTCCGTAGCAGATTCTGGAGTTAGCGACGCGTAGCATGCTAGCCAATTCCTATATATATATATATAGAGTATGGCTAAGTTGCTGCCGGCAGCACTTCGGCGAGGTGCTGCCGGGGGCATTTCGGTCATTCTGTTGTTCAAACAGAAAATCCGAACCGTTCAACGTGTTCTAAATACTAAAATCTACTTGGAGACCAAATTTTACATTTTTTGGAATTTTTTTACTATTTATTAAGCCACTTTGAAAATTGCTGATCCGGGTGAACAGTAAAAACAGTCTGGACCATATGATCTGGAATTTTCAAAGTGGCTTAATAAATAGTAAAAAAATTCCAAAAAATATAAAATTTGGTCTCCAAGTAGATTTTAATATTTAGAACACGTTGAACGGTTTGGATTTTCTGTTTGAACAACAGAATGACCGAAATGCCCCCGGCAGCACCTCGCCGAAGTGCTGCCGGCAGCAACTTAGCCATACTCTATATATATATATATATATATATATATATATATAAGGGTTAAATTGCCCTATTGGTTTTGTGCCCCATCATGACCCAACATCGTTATCTCTATTTTCAAAGTTTAAACAGTCGATCCAAACCGCACAATATGATATTCTTATTAAAATATGTATGGATACCAAATTTTATAATTTATGAATTTTTTTGATATTTTTTAAGATAGATACAATATCACTGTTTTTAGAAGATTCAGGACCATTCAAAAATAGTGATTTTGTACCCTCTAAACAATTAGTTTAGAAATTATAAAAATTATAAAATTTGTTATCCAAACACATTTTAACCCTACCCGTTATATTTATATATATATAGATGAGCTATGCTACTCCATGGAGTAAAACGCGTTTGTACTTCACGCCGTATTTTTATTTTGAAAGTCCAAACGACCGATCCGAACCGGTCAACATAATCTCCATATTGAAATATGCTTGGAGACCAAATTTTACATTTTTTAGAATTTTTTTACTATTTATTAAGCCACTTTGAAAATCTGAAAATCCGGGTGAACAGTAGAAAACAGTAAAAAATTCTGGACTGCCGGATCAGTGATTTTCAAAGTGGCTTAATAAATAGTAAAAAAATTCTAAAAAATGTAAAATTTGGTCTCCAAGCACATTTCAATATGGAGATCATGTTGAGCGGTTCGGATCGGTCGTTTGGACTTTCAAATAAAAATATAGCGGCGTGGAGCACCAAAGCGTTTTACTCCATGGAGTAGCATAGCTCAATTCTATATATATATATATGAGGAGGGATCAACTTACAACAAATTTGAGTTACAACAAAGTTACAACATTCATTTTTTTCATTTTCAAAGTCCAAATCGTCGATCCAAACCGTTCAACATGATCTCCACAATAAAATGTGCTTGCAGATCAAATTTTACATTTTTTTGAATTTTTTTACTATTTATTAAGTATTTTACAAAAAATAGCCATACTTAGACCATTGAATTTTGTACCCATCTTAATAAATAGTAAAAAATTCAAAAAAATATAAAATTTGATCTGCAAGTACATTTTATTTAGATAATCATGTTGAACGGTTTGGATCGACGATTTGGACTTTGAAAATGAAAAAAATGAATGTTGTAACTTTGTTGTAACTCAAATTTGTTGTAAGTGGATCCCTCCTCTATATATATATATAAATATATAAATATATATATTTATATAGAGGTTGGCTATTCTACTTCCATAAGCATATGCCCACATATGCTTATAACTCATTTTTGCGTTTCCAATGTTCAAATGGTTGATCCGAACCGTTCATCTTGTTCTCCGTATTAATATGTGCTTGGAGACCAAATTTTACATTTTTTTGAATTTTTTTACTATTTATTAAGCCACTTTGAAAATTGCTGATCATATGGTCCAGAATTTTGTTGCACTGTTTTTACTGTTCACCCGGATGAGCAATTTTCGAAGTGGCTTAATAAATAGTAAAAAAATTCAGAAAAATGTAAAATTTGGTCTCCAAGCACATATTAATACGGAGAACAAGATGAACTGTTCGGATCGACCATTTGAACATTGGAAACGCAAAAATGAGTTATAAGCATATGTGAGCATATGCTTATGGAAGTAGAATAGCCAACCTCTATTTATATATATATATATAAATGAGGAGGGTTCCAATGCCTCCATTTTTCATGCCTCCACCATGCCTCCATTTTTAAAACTTTAATAACTCAAAATTTAAAACTTAAAAGTTAAAATAAAACCGTTGGATATGATCTACATCATTTTATCTATGTGCTCATAAAAAATTATCACATTTTGATTTTGTTTTTATGTGAATCAATAAGTTGAAAAATCAACGTCTAGAAATTATCCACATTAGTGCGTTTTTTACAAGCTCTTGATGACAACCAAAACAAAATTGAAATGTCATAATTTTTTACACGTGCATAGATAAAATGATTTAGATCATATCCAACGGTTTTATTTTGATTTTTAAGTTTTAAATTTTGAGTTATTAAAGTTTTTAAAATAGAGGCATGGTGGAGGCATGAAAAATGGAGGCATTTGAACCCTCCTCTATATAAATATACATATATATATATTTTTATATATATATAAATATATAAATTGAGCTGGGCTAAAATGAGCCATGGTGTAAAACAAGTTTTTTACTCCATGGCACTATATTTCCATTTTGAAAATCCAAACAACCAATCCGCCGCTCAACATGATCTCCATATTGAAATGTGCTTGGAGACCAATTTTACATTTTTTGGAATTTTTTTACTATTTATTAAGTCACTTTGAAAATCGCTAATCCGGTGGTCCAGAAATTTTTACTGTTTTTTACTATGAATCAGCGATTTTCAAAGTGCTTAAAAAATAGCAAAAAAATTCCAAAAAATGTAAAATTTGGTCTCCAAGCACATTTCAATATGGAGATCAAGTTTAACGGTTCGGATCGGTTGTTTGGATTTTCAAAATGAAAATATGGCGTGGAGTATAAACGTGTTTTACTCCACGTCTCACCCTAGTCCATCTCTATATATATATATATATGAGATGGGCTATGGTGCATTGCAATGCATAGGCATTATTGTGCATTGGACTCTAAACCGTTGGATTCAAAGTCCAAACAGTCGATCCAAACCGTTAAACTTGATCTCCATATTAAAATGTGCTTGGAGACCAAATTTTATATTTTTTGGAATGTTTTTGCTATTATTTCAGAATTTTTGAAAATCGTTGTTTTTCAGAAATTTCTGGACCATTCAAAAACAGTGATTTTCAAAAATTCTGAAATAATAGCAAAAAAATTCCAAAAAATGTAAAATTTGGTCTCCAAGCACATTTCAATATGGAGATCAAGTTTAACGGTTTGGATCGACTGTTTGGACTTTGAACCAACGGTTTAGAGTCCAATCACAAGAATGCATATGCATTGCAATGCACCATAGCCCAGCTCTTTATAAATATATAAATATATAAAGGGTAAATTTCGCTGGAGGTCACTAAACTTTGTCCTTTGTCACGAATTGGTCACTCAACTTTGATTTGTCCCTCCATAGCCACTGAATTTTTAATTTGTCCCAATCAAGTCACCCTATAATTTTTCCATCCAAAATATTAACGGAATATAACTTTTCCGTTAGTATTTTGGACGGAATGAGCATATTCCGTTAAAATTTTGGATGGAATGAGCATATTCCGTTATATTTTGGACGGAATAAGAATATTTTGGATGGAAAAGTTATAGGGTGACTTGATTGGGACAAATTAAAAGTTCAATGGCTATGGAGAGACAAATCAAAGTTGAGTGACCAATTTGTAACAAAGACAAAGTTAGTGACCTCCAGCGAAATTTACCCATATATAAATATATAAATATATAAATATATTTATATATATAAATATATGTAGGGCGCAGAAAGTTGCACAGCGATGGAAGATGTGTGCATGTGTTAAATGCCTCAGAGTTCAATGCTCTCGATTTTTAAGACATGGAGGAGAACATTGAATTTGAAACATTTATTTTCTTTCTACAATTCCTTCTGGTTCACCCTCGACAGACCTACTGTTCATAATCAGTCTATCGAGAGAGTTTATTGATTGTGGGGACGTTTAACTCCCAGCGGGCGCAAGCCCCCGCTGTTAATTACATCAGATGACCCTTCCAAGCCATACTGAACACCTCGTCCATTCCGGGATTTGGGGCCTATTTATTGTGAATTGAATAATGGGGCTAAAGGGGAGAGAACTCATGTACTTGGTCTTTTTATTTTCATTTGATTCTCATTGTTCTTGGGGTATTTAATTAATATGTATGCATGAGAATGAATATTATTGAAATACATTTATTATACCTTTTTATTTATTTTAGAAACATATTTGTGTTTGAGAAAATATATTTGTGTTTTATTTATATTTTATTCAAGAGGAAATGATTTAAATATGAGAAAAAGGGCATTTTGGTCATTTGGCAGGCTGTATGATATTTGATTGTGTTTGATTTTGATTTAGAATCATGAAGAATTTGATTTGGGTTCATTTGGAGGTGATTTGAGTTGATTTGGATTTGAGATGAAGAAGTTATGGCCAAAAAGGACTGAAAAGGGCTTGTTTGTGAAGTTTATATTTTTCCAGGGACTCATTTGAAGGGCTGGAGGGACTGGAATCTGTGGTTTGGGCTTTTTACAGGGTTTGGACTGGAAATTGGGCTTCCAGGGACTTGTTTGAAGGGATTTTACACAGCCGAGGGCCTATTTACAAGTTCTTGAGGACTGCGCTGTGAGGGAACTTTTGTCAGAGGGGCTTCTTTGTGAAAAAGCCTTCTTTTATTATTTTCTGGACTTTGAGATGCGCGTTAGAGCTTCAAAATCTGTGTAGATCAATGACTTTAGACCAATGGCTTAGGATTTGGCTATTGAGCTTTGAGATGCGTGCTAGAGCTTCAAGATCTATTTGGGGTTTAACTCAGTCATAGTGGATCAATGACTTTAACCGGGTTTGAAACCCGAATTGGGGTTTAATTTGGTCATTGCTCCGGTGAGGTTTTCCGGTCACGGCAGGGCCGGAGAGGAGCACCATTAGGATCGCCATGTGCTTGTAAACTCGTTGAAGGTGCTGTCAGGAGTGATTGATCATCGGAGAGAGGTGGTACACGACTAGCTTTGAGTTCCGGTACCGGTGAAGATTTTAATCTCAATTTTTGGAGCTTTCTTCATTGTTCTTCTTCAATTGCTTCTTTATTTAGTGTTGTTGGAGTATGAAGAAGCTCTATGCAAGCTTAATTTCTCATTTCTGGAGGTTTGGAAGCCATTCGGGTTTGGAGGTTTCGGTTTGGTACCGGCGCATAGGTTTGAAATTGAGATTTTGTAGTTTGAGGGTCTCTGAAGGAGCATCAGGATTGAACAAGTGTTAATTTCAGATATGATCTTTAGGCTTGGGTTTCGGGTTTGAAGTTTTGGTTTCGGGTTTGAATTGGGTATGAACATGCTATTGGGTTTCGGGTTTGAGAAAGAAACATGAAATCCTCATCACTTTTGATCCTATTTCTCATGAATTTTGCTAATAACATGTATGATTTTCATGCTATTCTTGTAGTGTAATATATCAACAATGAATGTATGAAGTTTGAAGATTTTATGCTTTTTATTTCTATTTTTAAGAGAAGAAATAGACAGGGGGGCATGCAAGTAAATATGCAGCAGCAGCAGTTTTTTTTATTTTCTGAAACCCAACTTTGAAAATTGCTAGAAAATAGTAGAAAAATCAGAAAAATGCAAGGTTTGAGTCTAAATTGGTTGTCTTTTCATCCTCTATCTAACTGTTTAAACAGAATTTGGATTTGGTTCTCGGATCAGCCTGCACTGGCTGATTTGTACCAGCAGGTCTTTAAGAGTGATTTGGGCATGGGTACTGTACCAGTACCTTGTTAATTGGACATGGCTGGTACTGTACACTGGTATCATATGGTATTTAACTTAATTAGACTATATGTAAGTCATTGCATCAAGATTTGGTCATAAAAAATCAAAGGGGTATCGGTATCACATTTGTCACTTACCAATACCATTTCAAATATGCACATAGGCCCTTGGTTATTTGAATAATTATGTGAAGGGTCCTTAAGCATCATATCATAGGGATTGGAACTTTCCCTCTTTTCATTTGTTTTCTCCTCCAACAATTATGCATCTAGGCCTTTTAAAGATTAATAAAATTCATAATATAGAAAGAGATGTAGTGAAACATCAATCTTTCATATATTATTTATCTTATTTCTCTTTCATGCATTAAAGTCCTTCAAAAGTCCAAAAATAACATAACTAAGGAGATGTAGTTAAACATCAATCCTCATTATGCTATTCAATTTTATTTCAATCCCTTTTTTTTGTTTATGCATTTTTGCACTTTTTAGTTGATTTTATATTAAAAGAACTATGCAAGAATTGGATATTTAAAAGGATGTAGTTAAACATCAACTTTCAATATCTTCTCCTTTTATATTTCTTATAATATAAAATGTCACTTTTAATATATATCATTTTTTTAATATATTTTTGTGTAATTGTGTGTTTTTGTCCTTCTTTTTTTTTTGCAAAAGAGAAAAAAATAAAGGAAAAAGGGAAAAAGGAGAAAGGAGGCAGAGAAGGAGAAAGAGGAGAAAAATCCTAAATATTCAAATATACATATTTATTATTGGTTTTGTTATATTTTTTTTTTTGGAATCATTGGCTCAAAAATCAGCTATAAAAGCTATTATTTGCCTCTTATATTTCATTTGTCATTTTAACCCTTTTAATATAATATTTTGTTATTATATAAAAGGGGTTCATTTATTTATATGATTTCATGCTTCTAAACTCATTCATGTGAGTTAGAGGCATTCAATCTTCATCAAATCCGAAAATAAAAGAAAGAAGAAGAAGGAGATTAAAAGGAAGAAATAAAGAAGCTCCAATTGCATAAAAGAAAAATGAAAGAAAAATCATAAAACATGAACATTCTTTTATTAAATCATGAAATAATGTACATGAACTCAAGCTCTAGTAAGCTTCTACATTGCATCAAAGAACGCAAATTCTACCTATCCTCTTGATCATAGCTAAGAGGGGATTTCTTTCCTTTTTCTCTCTTGTTTCTTGTATATTTCTACTGGAGAATTCGGGTCTAGTATGGGGGTTATTGCTTATTCCTTTTCTTCTTTGATTTGGTGCTCTTATATAGGCTAGAGCAAGAGGTTTAGGGTTTAGGCATAGGGGCTGAGGTGGCTTGATCCTTGCCTTTCACTTTCTCTATTTCATTTTCAATGTTCTGGATTTGATCTTAGGGTATCCAGCTATGCATAGTCCAATAGTGAACAGCCAAGTTGGCAATCTATGCATTCATCCCTTTTAGCCCTTGATTTGATTTCTTTTAATGGCCGAGATTTGATAACATTGTATCATGCATGGGAGGAGATTCTTCTATTTTGGCAGCATACCTGGCGCATGAGACAGCTGTGCATAAGGTTAATTAAGCACAGTGTACCAATATGCAGGTGTTTGTGTTGTCTCGGGGGTAAAACCGGCTTATCATGGTTTTGACCGTTTAAAACACTCCCAACTAATGAGACTTTACCATGGTGCAGGTACAACATAATCTCATCATGGTTTGAGTGCTATTATACCTCCTCAGCTGTCGATTTCCCTTTGGTGATCTGCTACACCTCATTTTCGCATTAATTGATATAGCAGTTCCCATTTTGGGTATATTTGCACGGACCCATCAATTGAGTCATTAAATGGCCTTGCTAGACCTTAACAAACCAATTTTTAATGCTCAGAGGGGTTTCTGTACCGTGTCATTCCCATTTCGGTCTCACAGCATCGCATCCTTAGAGGGCATCTCGGCCCGGCTTGCTACTTCCCCTTCCTTTTAAATTGATTGGTCGGAGGATATCGTAGTGAGGTGAGAAACGGCATTGTGCCTTCAATTTTGTAGTTCTGCCGCCGCAACTTGTTAATTCCCGAACCTACCTGCCAGCCCTTTCCTCTTTAATTCTCTGAATTGGTTAAGGCGAAGATTGAATTGGCCGAGCCATTGTCCTTGCCTTGAGTGCTATCACATAGAAACACAGAGAATTGGAGCAATTCGGTATTCTTTTCGTCAATTTCCCTTTTTCCCTTTGTTTTCTCGGTTATCGGGGGAGACAAAGCTTGAAGAGAAGACTGACAAGGGCGGGACCCGCTTGTCAGTCTCACACAAGAGGCGGGGATCACTTCCTTTCATATCCTATATTTGGGGTATGGGTGTTTCATCATAGACCGCATACGGTTCTCCACTGGTTCACTGCACTCCGAGTCCACGGGGAATGAAGGGGTCGAATGAGTTCTGGGCGCCGGTTTTAAATCCTTCTCAAATTCTGCTAGGCATGGTGTACTGTTAACCATTCGGTTGACAACTTGGTTCACAAGTTCAACTTTAGTGAACCGTGTTCAATCCTCTCTTCCAATCAGCGAAATTAGCTTCTTTGACTGACTGGTGGGCCAGGGTTGTAAGATTTAAGTCTTGTGTCCCCGATTTGTACCTAGAAAGGCATGATTAATGCTATGGATCCTCAGGGCCATGTGGCACCAATCAGAGGCTTCTGTTTTATAATTTTGATATCTTTCTAACCATTTTGAATTAGGAAATGGGCCATATATCAAAATTCATGATTATTTGAACAGCATTTAATCATGTATTTTGCTTAGCAAATTTCATTTCCTATTTTGTGGCATTGTGTCGAATTAAAGTAAGGTTAGACCTTTAATTGACCAATTTATTTAGTTAAGTGGCATCTTTGTCCAAATAACTATGATTCTGACTTTTTAGGGTCAAACAAAATATAAATATATATATAAATATAAATATGAGGAGGGATCCACTTACAACAATTTTGAGTTACAACAAAGTTACAACATTCATTTTTTTCATTTTCAAAGTCCAAATCGTCGATCCAAACCGTTCAACATGATCTCCACAATAAAATGTGCTTGCAGATCAAATTTTATATTTTTTTTTGAATTTTTTTACTATTTATTAAGTATTTTACAAAAAATAGTCATATTCGGACCATTGAATTTTGTACCCATCTTAATAAATAGTAAAAAAATTCAAAAAAATGTAAAATTTCATCTGCAAGTACATTTTATTTAGATAATCATGTTGAACGGTTTGGATCGACGATTTGAACTTTGAAAATGAAAAAAATGAATGTTGTAACTTTGTTGTAACTCAAATTTGTTGTAAGTGGATCCCTCCTCTATAAATATATATATATATATATATAAAAATATATATATTTATATATATAAATAGAGTATGGCTAATGTGCTTCCTCTAGAACTTCGGCCTCGTGCTTCCGGGGGCATATCTTAGTGTTTGATGTTCAAACAACAAATTCAAACCGTTAGATGTTCAATCTATATTAAAATGTACTTGGAGACCTGATCACTCAAAAGAGAGCAATGTTTCTTTTAATATTTATAAACTCGGAAATGCTACCGGTTCGGACTGCAAGCGTACAATCCTATCGAGTAGTATGTTCGAGGTCGATCCACATGGAATATTGGTTCAATGCTTTGAGCGATCGAATCACAATCTTTCAAAAAGCTAGACGAAATCTGAAAATTGAGAGATGTTGTTTTGATCAATGTAAATTAGGAAGCGATTAAAAGTAATTAAAAGAAAGATAGAGATGAGAATTCCTAGGGTTTCGGCACACCATTGCTACTCAATCCGCCTTGATAATATATTCATGTTGCGTCTGATTTCCTGTTGTTGTTTTAATGAAAGACACCACATATGTCACTGCGATTTATGTTACGCAAGAATGACAGATCTTTAACCGAGATTCTACATAGGACACTGCGATTTACCTTACGTAAATGTCTGATCTCTCAGATACCCCAAATTACTACATAGATCACTGCGAAATTCTTTACGCATGTGATAGAATTTGGTACGCATTTTGTTGGTCTGGTTTATGGTTTCCCCGCTAAGGTTTTCTTCACATAAACCTAATAGATCTCAACGAGGCTAATTCATACAAATAGTTTATCTTACCATTAAAGTACTGTCACTACCCTAACGGACTCAAACTAGATCATTGAAATTAGATGAAGAGATAATAAATCACAAAAGCATTTTAGCACAACAACAAGAAACCATAATCAACAGAAATATATATATCAAAACATCAAGAGTAACAAGGTTTACTGCCTAGCCCTAAGAAAAGGAACTTAGCCGCGGAACGGCATGGTTACAAGCACTCCTCTCTTCTCACTTTAATCAAATCTAACCCTAATTACAAAGATGACTATTCCTTCTGCCCAGGGGCCTTATATAGGAGTGTAGGGACGTGTAGAGGTTGAGTAGGGGCTAAGAAACTGATCTGGAAACAGCTGTCGGCAGTTATTCCCCAAGAGATGCCTTCGGATACGGGCCGTATCAGGTGATACGGTCCGTATTAGGACCTTGGCAGTTAGGGTTTATTGCTTCCAGCGCTATCTTCTGGTCTGTGCTAGGCCTGGTCTGTATTGGTCAATACTGGCCGTAACAGGGACTTAGTCGATGAGCGTCGCTGATCCGATTGACCTGATTCTAGCTCCATTTGGTGTAAAATAGTTCCAAAACCTGTTTTCTGTAATAAAACATAAAGAAGGGTGACAGTAGCCTTTTTCTCTAATTAATTAAACATAAATATGAGAAAATATGTAAAACCTAAGCCAAAACCCTACGTAAATTATCATTATTTTGACTCTCATCACGCCTCCCAACTTGAATTGTTGCTTGTCCTCAAGCAACGACATCCCAGCTGGTCAAAGATTCGGTCTAGGTTAAACCATACAATCTCAAGGTCTTGTTTAAAAATTAAATTAGGGCTTAAGTTAGGTACAATTGGTATGACAATAAAAATCTAGAACTTTAAAAATATTCATGACCTCTCCCTTGAACAATTTATTCACCCCATGATTGACCTCATTATGCTTTACTCTAGAAAAATTATTATCGAACAATCTACTTCACAAATATCCCTAAAATTAAGAGTATTAATTTCCCCTTCGATTATAAATGGATCCCTTCAAATCAATAGGAATTCTAATGATATAAAAATTTTGATTTTCCTTCCCAGTTGATTGGAGCAAAGTATGACAACTAAGTGTGTTGGTACTTGTGACTATTTTTTGAAAAATTAATATGTACAATAATTTAAATTTGGGAGGTTCTCTCGAGCCTATTGGTAACCAGTCTTGTGTAGGCACCCGTACTCTTTTTATCCTCCATCTTTTATTCTATATTTTTTTTTCTTTTTCTGATTTTTCTATTTTTTTGGATTTTTCTCATTTCTGATTTTTTTGTATTTTTCTATTTTTCTGAAAATAAAATAAAATATTTTTGTGTCACAAGCACCATGATTACACACAATTTCAAGTATTCATTCATACAAGAAATTATTGCATAGTTTCGCTAGGGGTCTATCTATAATAAATGGGTATTCTAAAACACTATCAAGCTTAAAAGACTTTGCAAAAATAAATTACTCAATAAATAAAAATTTTAGGGTTTGCAATTTTGGTCAACTCTCATGGTTAGCAATTAATTGTTCACTTTGAGATTACAAATAATTTTTAAAAATTCCGAATTTTTGGTATCATGGCCAATTGTCTAAACCTTAGTCTAATTCAATTTAAAACAATTCCTATTTGATTAACCTACTCCTAAAAATAAATAAATAAAATGCAAGCTAGCTAAAAAGCTCAATCTAATCATTCTAGGATTGTCGGTAAAGCCTCTAACCCTAGTCAAAAATTGAGTAAAACTACTAGCACCTAAGAATTTAAATTGCAAAAAATTTTAAAGATACATGGTCAATTTACTTTCCCTACCCCCCGAATAAAATTGAGCATTGTCCCCAATGCTTGAGAGATAAAAATAAAGGAAATAGTAAAGTAAAAAGACCAAGGAAAAGATACAACTCACTGCACCTCAATCCTGAGGTGGTGTAGGTGGTGGTGGTCGCTGGATCTCCTCGTAGAATGACGGGTCGAAGAGTCCATATGGTGGCGGCTGATACTCGAATCCGGAGCCGAGAGCATACTGATAATACTGCTGTGCCATGTAGCGTGTCTGCTGGTGTTTGACTCTAAAAAGTCGGGATTTAAAAATGATGAAATGATTCGAAGCTCACGGTTCCAAAGTAGAATGGAGAAAATAAAATTAATCAATTTGGGTAGTGGAGATTGAATAGATCGGCCCAACAGGAAAGAAATATATAAGTCTTAATTTAATCAAAGAATTAATATGGACTATACGTTACATATCTCCAATTAAAACATTCAAATATCCAATTATTTGGGCTTGGGCCTTTGTGAGTCTCTCGGATGGAATGAAAAGGTACCGAAGTTTCTCATTTAACCATACAAGTGGCCCCCATGAAATTAAACCAATCAAAGAAGAGTAGCACTGAATTGAAATGGCAGTGCCTCGCATATGCTTTTTTTCTCCTGCGCACGGTTTAGAAGACCATTTAATTATTAAAGCATTGGTTCACAATACTCCATGTGCACAAAAGGTGAAAAGAAAATCTGGAGAAAACAAACAAATCACGTCAGAGCCTTCTCCAACAGCACCGAAGGAAACAACAAAATGGAAGGTGTGAGCTGGCTCTGCTGAAGATGCCCCATGTCTCCTCTCTAATTCAAGCATGGCCGTTGGATGCAAGCAACGCCCAGGTTGAAGCCACCACATTGATCCACACCCATTGCTGCCCTAGTTCGTGGCTATTTAAAGCCCCTTGCAGCTGAGAAGAAGGATCTACACCTTGGTCGCTTAAAAAGACAGCCAACACAATACCTAATATCCAAAAAAACAGCTTAATAGCTACATACACCATACGGCTACATAGCCAAAACACTGCTATATAGCAACTCTCTCCTCCAGCGCCTCAATACAGAAGAACAAGGCCGAAACCCTCTTCCTTTTCCAATACCAAATCAAGATAGATATACTTGAAATGTAGTGCCTCAGGGCACCGAAACCATGTAAACAATTTCATAGATGAATAAAGAAATTTTGTTCTCATTTGGCTTTACTGTTTTCATTTTTGTTCTATCCCTTTTGTTCTTTTAGTCTTTTCTTGCACTTTTCTCTTTCTAGTATTGATATTCTATCCTTTTTGCTTCCTCTACTTTTGCTTACTGTTTTTAACAAAAAATACGTAAATATAATAAAATTGCTGTTTCATTTCAAATGATAGAACTGATACTTCTTTGTTACCTTCTTTACACATAATAAAAGATATATTTATGAAAAATTGCAAAACTTTGATGTTTTCACTTCTCTTTTCTATTTTGCCTCTAAATCAACCTCTTTAATCCTTTTTAAAGTGATTAAATGATAAAAATATGAGAGTTGAGCCGGCTGGTCTCCTCTTGTATTGGAATTATTTAGTTATTTTAATAAAGAATTAGATAGAATTAAAAGTGACTAAATAAAAGAAAATGCACACAAGGGTTAGAGAGGTTGAGCCGGCTGGTCTCCCTCTTTAATTCCGCTTAAATGACCAAATGGACCTAGTTATGTAGAAGGGATCTTGATTTCTCTTTGATAAATGAGTGTACTAGATTACACTACTCAAAGAAGTCTAAGAGACCTCTATATAAATAGTGAAAGACCAAGGGTTTAGATGCAAATAAGCACCAGCTATGGCTGTTCTAGACTATTTGTATTCTTGCTCAATGAAGTCTTAATGATTTTGTCCAATAATCAAGTGAAAAATCACATAATGCACAATTTTAACAAAATCAGGGGCCTCCCTGCAAATTTCCAAGTTTGACAGTTTTTTGATGATTTAAAAACATTGAAAGGTGATTTTTTCGGAGCTTTGATCTTCTTCTTTTTCTTTACTGGTACAAGGCAGCAGCTACCAAACCAAAGAAAAGGGTTTTGACCCCAACCAATCAGTGCAGCATGTATTGATACCTCTGTACCAGTCTTTCGTACCATACCAAACTCAAGTCCAGCAGCCAAGCATGGTTTAGAGGCTGCTGGTACAGTGGTACAACCAGAAATGCCCATATTGACCCCTGTCAACAAACTGGACAGCACAAGTCACCTCAAAATTCAAAATAAAAAAAAATTGCACAGTTAAATAAAGGACTCCAAGACACACAAAATTGACACAAATTTTACATTTTTATGATTTTATTTCGAATTTCTATGAATTTTTGAAGTTCAGCATTAAAAACAGAAAAATCAGCATTTTAATAAGAAAAGGACTCTGCTGGTAAATGAATAGTACAGATCGGCTAAAAATCCAAATCAAAAGAAAAACACCATGATTAAATAAAAGACTTCAAAATACATAAAATAGACATAAATTTCATATTTTTCTGATTTTATTTCAATTTAATATGAATTTTTGAAGTTCAGACCTAAATATATGCAAAATCAGCTAAATGCATTGGTAAAATACCCTTCATATCTCAGCTACACGGATTTTAAAGCAATATGACCCCTTTGATTCCGGCGCCAAAACAAAGCTTAAAAGGAAACACCAATCTTGAAGCTCAAAGCACAAATCTCAAAACCCAGATAATCAATAAAAATCATTAAATCAAAATATTTTGCAAATAAGCCCCTCTGACAAATTGTAATCACAGCGCAGCCCCCAGAATTTGCAAATAGATCCCTGACAGCCTAAAACATTGTCAAACAAGCCCTTAAAGGCCCAACTTTCATACAAAATCCCATCAAAACTCCAAATCACAAAACCCAGTCCTCCAGAATTTATAAACAAGCCCTTGAAAGATTAAAACTCTTACAAATAAGTCCTTTTTGGCCATAACTTCTTCATTTCAAGTCCAAATTGACTCAAACCACCTCCAAATGAACCCAAATCAAATTCTCTATGTTTCTAAATCAAAATTGAACATGTCCAAGCATCAGCCAAACCCTGAAATGACCAAAATACCCTTTCTTCAAATTTAAATAATCTTATTTATTAACAAAAATATAAATAAATATGTCATAAATCACATACAAATAAATAATGCATATAAACTTCTCAAATATCCAAATTCTTACTTCAAAAATATAATTTTAATAAGAAATCACATATATCCAAACGCATAGAAAACCAAATCAATACCAGAATCTATACATGAGTCCCCTTTTAGCCCCTTTATTCAATTCACAACAAATAGGCACAAATCCCGGAATGGACGAGGTATTCAGTATGGCTTGGAAGGGTCATCTGATGTAATTAACAGCGGGGGCTTGCGCCCGCTGGGAGTTAAACGTCCCCACAATCATTAAACTCTCTCGATAGACCGATTATGAACAGTAGGTCTGTCGAGGGTGAACCAGAAGGAATAGCAGAAAGAAATAAATGTTTCAAGTTCGATGTTCTCTCCATGTCTTGAAAACAGAGAGCATTGAACTCTGAGACATTTCACACATATGCACACACCTTCCACCGCTGTGCAACTTTCTGCGCCCTACAGCTGGATCTTGCGCCTGCTCTCGTCAACACTCCTCCGGACTTCCTCCATGCTGTTTCGGATTTCGCCAACCTCTTGGCGAAGTGATGAGCCATTCTGTTGCATTTGTTGGGTAGTCTCTCCTGTTGTCAAGGTGAGCTCATTGAGGTTCGAGTTCATCCAATCTACCATTTGAATGAACTGATCAAGCTCAGCTGTAGGGGCATCAGATGGTGCCGCCCCTGAAGATCCGGCTCTAGCTGCTGATGTGCCTTCCTCCCTATATGCATCAAAAGGAGGCTCCTCCTCTTCTCTTTGCTGCCGATCGATGTTAGCCTGATTTCTCATTGCGGCTTGGTTTTCAATTACATCCATGTAATCTTGAGGAGGCTCATAAGTCGGGCTCGCGGGTCGTGCCATATTCCAGGAGGCCCTACTACGGAGATTGAGATGTCAGAAGGGGAATTGGAGAATTCCCTTCGGTGAATTGTAGAAGTAGGGACCTGGATAGTGGCCGGTGACGAATTTCATAGCTTGAAGGCATGACATGTCAATTTGTGTGAGCCCGCTTGCCTCTTTGAGATGATCGATCTGCAGAGCGAGATGGTTGGCCAAGATCGTTGCCACGAATCCAATGGAAATCTTTCCATTACCTTTCTTAGCACGGGCGACCTCACGGATTTGATTGCAAAGGAGATGGCCGAGGTGAGGTCGCACTGGTGTTGGCTCGATCATGCACTTGAGAAGATAGAGTTCGGGTAATGTCACCTTGGATGAACTCTCGCCTCTCGCGAAAATGGAATTGGCAAGGATTACTTGCAAGAGGCGGACTTGGGGATGGATGATTCTGCTTGCCGGTCGAGTTGAGTTTTGGTTGTCTTCAGTGATGCTGTACCAGAACTCTCGGCAGTCAGGAGAATCAGAAGTGCCATTGTTGGTGAGGTTGAAGATGGCGCAGAAATCATCCATGGTGACTGTGTACTGCTCGCCAATCATCTGGAAAGTGATGGAGTCTTCATTGTATCTGAAAGTCGTAAGGAACTCCTTCGTGAGCACCTTGTAAATTTTGACTCCTTCGATCAGTTGAAGGAATTGCCAGAGGTGGATGCGGTTTGCGAGCTGCTCGGTTTGTGCAAGGAGGCCTAGTCGCTCGAGTGTCTCCGTGTTGATGGATTTGTGGTATATGACCTCCCTTGTTTGCATCTTCGCGTAACTGTTTCTGAATTGTGGATGCGGGAAGACGGGTTAGTACTCAGTTGCTTCTTCCATCGACTCATCGGAGTCCTCTTCTTCAAGACCAAAATCCCGAGGGTTGAACTCTTTCGGGTTGTAGTCCGCGTCTAAGACTGGTGTGTCCCTGACCGACTGCTGTGCGTCGGAATGAGAAGACGAACGGTTGGAGGATTGTGGTTGCGAGCCGGAGGACCGGGAGGATCGGCTAGAGGGGCTCTGCGGTGAACTACTCGGGCCGGCACTTCCGAGGGCTTTCTTGGCACTCCTTGTAACTGCCCCTAAAATATTTTTCATTTTTGGAGCCATTTGCTCAAAATCTAGGTCTCTGTTACGGACCGTATCGGTCAATACAGTCTTAATACGGACTGGTTAGCTGGTGAAAATTGACCAAGTACTGGATTGGTTACGGGCCGTATCGCCAATACGGACCGTATCAAAAGGTGTTTCTAAAAATGCTAAGTGCTGGTTCTGGTAAACGATTACGGACCGTATTATACTGGTAAAAATTGGTATTTTGACAGAAACCTAATTTTTTTTGTGATTTTTGTGATTTTGTGAAAATAAAATTTAATTATCTAAACTAATGTAACAGAGAAATTAAATTAAAGCAAATGCAAAAAATGAATTTAAACTTTGAATTTAGAAAAGGGGTTTAGAAGAACCGAAATTGAAGAAGTTGGATCGAATAGCCGTCGGATACGGACCCGGTACGGTCCGTATTAGGGCAGGGGCGCGAGGGAAGAGTGAGGCGGCGGCTTCAATGTTGAAGGAGGTGAGGTTGGCGACGGAGATCGGCGGCCGAAAGGAGGTGCTTGATTTCGGGTGAGAATGGAAGAGGGAGAAAGAGAGGAGATGGAGGGGAAGAGAACAAGGAGAGAGAGGAAGAGAGGGGTTAAGGAGTTAAAACGGGATTGATTAGCGGTTTTGAGACGTGATTCGCGCGGGATTTCAAACGTCTCTTCTTAACGGGTTCGCATCTCCCGAATTGGCCTTCATTACGGACCGTATCAGCCAATACGGTCCGTATTGAGTCCGTTATGCTCAAACCCAATAACCGCTAAGTTTTAATTCCCTTGGATACGGGCCGTATCAGCCAATACGGGCCGTATTCACCACTCATTTCCTTCTTCTTACTCTATTGCCCCCGTATCCATTGGTAAGGTCTGTATCAGCCAATACAGGTCGTACCAGAGAGTATTTTTCCGTCTTCCGAGATGTCTTTTAATCAAGCATTTCCTCCAGTACGCTTACCTGATCATAGGAAAAAGGTGTGTATGAGTTGTTTCTTTATTTAAGTCCTAATTAAACTGAAAATAATTTATACGAAAATATAAAAGTGGCCTTGGGTTGCCTCCCAAGTGATCAGAGTCAAAATAATGATGATTTACGTAGGGTTTTGGCTTAGGTTTTACATATTTTCTCACATTTATGTTTAATTAATTAGAGAAAAAGGCTACTGTCACCCTTCTTTATGTTTTATTACAGAAAACAGGTTTTGGGACTATTTTACACCAAATGGAGCAAGAATCGGGTCA
This sequence comes from Carex littledalei, assembly GCA_011114355.1. Lineage (NCBI taxonomy): Eukaryota > Viridiplantae > Streptophyta > Magnoliopsida > Poales > Cyperaceae > Carex > Carex littledalei. Next base: position 14,079,992 of record CM022089.1, on the reverse strand, counting down.
ATCGGATCAGCAACGCTCATCGACTACGTCCCTGTTACGGCCAGTATTGACCAATACGGACCAGGCCTAGCACAGACCAGAAGATAGTGCTGGAAGCATTAAACCCTAACTGCCAAGGTCCTAATACGGACCGTATCACCTGATACGGCCCGTATCCGAAGGCATCTTTTGGGGAATAACTGCCGACAGCTGTTTCCAGATCAGTTTCTTAGCCCCTACTCAACCTCTACACGTCCCTACACTCCTATATAAGGCCCCTGGGCAGAAGGAATAATCATCTTTGTAATTAGGAGTGCATGTAACCATGCCGTTCCGCGGCTAAGTTCCTTTTCTTAGGGCTAGGCAGTAAACCTTGTTCCTCTTGATGTTTTGATATATATATTTCTGTTGATTATGGTTTCTTGTTGTTGTGCTAAAATGCTTTTGTGATTTATTATCTCTTCATCTAATTTCAATGATCTAGTTTGAGTCCGTTAGGGTAGTGACAGTACTTTAATGGTAAGAGAAACTATTTGTATGAGTTAGCCTCGTTGAGATCTATTAGGTTTATGTGAAGAAAACCTTAGCGGGGAAACCATAAACCAGACCAACAAAACGCGTACCAAATTCCATCACATGCGTAAAGTAAATCGCAGTGATCTGTGTAGTAATTTGGGGTATTTGAGAGATCTGACATTTGCGTAAGGTAAATCACAGTGTCCTATGTAGAATCTCGGTGAAAGATCTGTCATTCTTGCGTAACAATAAATCGCAATGACCTATGTGGTGTCTTTCATTAAAACAACAACAGGAAATCAGACGCAACAGGAATATATTATCAAGGCGGATTGAGTGGCAATGGTGTGCCGAAACCCTAGGAATCCTCATCTCTATCTTTATTTTAATTACTTTTAATTGTTTCCTAATTTACATTGATCAACAAACATCTCTCAATTTTCAGATTTCGTCTAGCCTTTCGAAAGATTGTGATTCGATCGCTCAAAGCATTGAACCAATATTCCATGTGGATCGACCTCGTATATACTACTCGATAGGATTGTGCGCTTGCAGTCCGAACCGATAGCATTTCCGAGTTTATAAATATTAAAAGAAACATTGCTCTCTTTTGAGTGATCAAGCTTTTTGGCGCCGTTGCCGGGGAATAACGGTTCATTGTGCAAGGCCTCGCGAGACGTCCTTGCTTTGACCATTGAATCCAATTAATTAGAAACGCCTAGATTTCTTTTTATTTTCTGCATTTCTACTTTTCTTTTATTTTTCAATTTCGTTTTTATTTATTTTCTTTTTATTTTCAGTTTTTAGTTTAATTTTCAGATTTTCTTTTCTTTGTAGGAAACTGCACGCTGGCCGAATCATCTGCACGAAGATCCGAGAGGATTGCTAGTAGGAGAGGACAATTGCTTCCACATCACCGATAAGAACCAATCATAGTTCTTCATCAAGTAATTCTGAAAGCGAAGAAGACTCAGATTCGATCAACATGAATATCCCACCGAACGAACCGATTAACAACGAAAGACAAGACAATGGTGATCATGGAGTTCACGATGCAGCAAGACCCAAACTTCTACGAGACTATTGCGTACCGCGCGCGAATGATCCTAATTCTAGTATAAACCCGCCAACTGTTACGAACAGTAATTTTGAGATCAAACCTGCTCTCATAAATATGGTTTCGCAACAGCAATTTGGAGGATTTCCACATGAAGATCCACATCTTCATTTGTCAATTTTTCTAGGGATATGCGAGACGATAAAGATCAACGGAGTTACCGATGAAGCAATCAGACTAAGGCTATTTCAATTCTCATTAAAAGATAAATCAAGAGCATGGTTGTTTTCCTTACCGGTCAATTCCATTCAAACTTGGGACCAATTGTTTAATGTGTTTATTGCAAAATATTTTCCACCATCCAAAACTTCGAGGTTTAGAAATGCGATTACTAATTTTGAACAAAGGGATGGTGAAACATTGTGTGAGGCATGGGATAGATATAAGGATATGTTAAGGTGTTGTCCACATCACGGTCTAGAAAGATGGCTGATTGTCCAAACTTTTTATAATGGTCTAAACCCTACCGATAGGTTGTCTATTGATGCTTCCGCAGGAAGAGCAATCATGAACAAGGAACCTGACGAGGCCTACAACCTAATTGAAGAGATTGCAATCAACCAGCACTACTGGATCCTTGAGCGAAAGAAGCCAACTCCAACACCTGGCATGCACCGAGTAGATGATATATCCATGTTGAGCGCAAAGATTGATGCTTTGCAAATGGCACTCAACAAGCAAACCAAGCAGCGAACGGTAGCAGCAGTCAATGCCGCAACAGCATGTGGCTATTGCGAAGGAGCGCATGAGATGACCGAATGTATGAATGTGACGGAAACTGAGGAAGAAATGGAGCAAGCAAATGCAATCGACAACAGCTTTCGACCTCAGCCCGCTTACAATACATACTATCCGAACAACCGAAACCATCCAAATCTCTCATACGCAAATAATCAAAGGCCTGCTGCACCCCAACAGAACTACCAACCACAGCCCAATTATCAACCAAGATACAACGATCCTCAACAGAATTACCAACCAAGGCAATGCAACCAACCACAGCAACCTGACATCACATCTTTAATGGAGAGATTCCTAGAGAAGCAAGATAAGGCTAACGCCGAAATCGCGCAAAAGATCGAATCCTTAACAAACCGCAACAAAGACTTAGAAGACAATGTCTCTAAGATGGCTAAAGAACTCTCGAGTATTACACGCGGAAAAGGAAAATTTCCGGGCCAACCGGAAGAAAACCCGAGAGAGACTTGCAAGAGCATAACATTAAGGAGCGGTACAGCTTATCAGGGACCTCCCATGCCCGATCAAACTTCCGATGAGATGCATGCAGAACCATCGCATTCCGAAGAATACGAGCTGCAACCACCGGAGCCGCCCGTATTCGAACTGCAGACAGACCTTACTAAGGAGCAGAATGACACCGTAGGTGGAGAAGAGCGACAACCCGAACCTGAATACATTGCACCACCACCCTACAAGCCACCTCTGCCATTCCCTCCAAGGCCTGCCAAGCACAAGGTAGAGCAGCAATTTGCGAGATTCATGGAGACACTCAAGCAATTACAAGTCACAATCCCCTTCACTGAGGCAATTGCGAGCATACCCTCGTATGCTAAATTTCTGAAGGAGATTCTTTCGAACCGAAGTAGACTCCAAGAATTTTCAATAGTTCCTCTCAATCTGGAATGCAGTGCGCTTGTGCAAGGCAAATTACCGACAAAGTTGAAAAATCCAGGAAGCTTCTCGATACCATGCACAATTGGCACAACGAACTTTAAGAGAGCTTTATGTGATCTGGGAGCAAGTGTGAGTCTGATGCCTAAGGTAGTATTTGATAGATTAGAATGTGGAGACCTATCACCAACAAGGATTTCATTGCAACTAGCTGACCGATCAATTCGATATCCTGAAGGAATGTTGCTTGATATCCCAATCAAAGTCGGTAAATTCTGGATACCAGCAGATTTTGTGGTAGTTGATATGGAAGAAGATGAGCAGATTCCGATCATCCTTGGAAGGCCATTCCTCGCCACATGTGGGGCAATGATTGATGTTAGGAATGGAAAGATTTCACTCAATGTTGGCGAGAACAAGATGATCTTCAACATGAATGAAACCAAAGTCCCACCTGACATAAATCTTGTCTACAATTTGGAAACAGCAGATGAGTATGGCAATGATGAATTGCGAATGGATGAATTTGAAGATATCGAGGAGATGATGCACGAAGCAGAAATGGAGAGATTGTTCATTGTACAAGATGACGGTCAGATCCATCCAACCTCCGTGACACAACAAACCAATGATCTGAACAAGAGTCCCAATATTGCAAATAACAGGAATTATTCTCTCTTAGCCCTTGCATTAATCAAAAACCTACGCGAAGAACTCGATGCAATTTCTCAAAGACTGGATGAGGTCGAAGCAGTACTCGGTGTGAGTCTGGCATTCGACCCCGGACCTCAAACACCAACCGACTTCTTCGAAAAGGGCAGCAATGATGAAACCACAGAAGACGCTGAAGGCGAACCACCCGACAAGCAACCCCCTTGCATTGACGGGAGGGTACCTGGAAGAAACTGACGCAACACAAAGTCAAGCTAACGACTTTAAACAAGCGCTTCTTGGGAGGCAACCCAAGGCCACTTTTATATTTCCGTATAATTATTTATTTTCAGTTTGATTAGGACTTTAACTGGGGAACGAATCACATCCACTCATTTTTTTATGACCAGGTGAACATGCTAGAGGAGGGGCTCGGTTAAAAACATTGGAAAAGTCAAGAAAATATTCTTTGTTACTGACCGTATCAGCCAATACGGATTACAACAGTGAATACGGAGCAAGGAGTTGGATGAAAAGGAAGACAACAGAAAATATGGCCCGTATCAGCCAATACGGACCGTATCCAGATGAAGACTTGAGAAACAGTTATCAGGATTAAAAATCTCGGATCAAATACGGACCGTATCAACCAATACGGTAAGTAATCAAAGCTGATCTGAGAAATTAAAACTCGATAACAAAGAGGCGCGGAGTTGGGTAACCGTTCAAAATAGAAAACTCTCTATTTTTGAGCCCTCTCTCCCGTTTCTCTTCTCCTCTTCTCTTCCTTCTCTTCTTCTCTTCCTCCTTCTTCTCCTCCTTCTCCCCTTCTTGCAAAAACCCGAGCCAACCTCACAATACACCGCCGGCCACCAAAGAGGATCGCGTCAACCACCTCTCGCACAACCACCAACCGCCAATACGGGCCGTCTTCGACCCGTACCCGCCAAGAGCACCGATCTTCACCATTTTTGGGTTTCTCTTCCCCTTTTCCTCTTTAATTTTCGATTTTAATTTAGTTTCTTAAATTAGTCTTTTATTTCTCTTTGCAAGTTAGTTTTAGAGTTAGTCTTTCTGTTTTAAATCTAGTTAAACACCAAAAATCACGAAAAAAAAAAAAAAATTAGGTTTCCCGATTTTACCAGAACCAGTACTAGTATAATACGGTCCGTATCTGTCAATACGGTCCGTATCTGTCCATACGGTCCGTATTGAGTCCTGTACTTGGCCATTCTCCGCCAGCAACCAGGTCCGTATCTAGTCCGTATTAGCTTAATACGGTCCGTAACAGAGGCTGGTAATTACCACAAATGGCCCCAAAAACACGTGGTCTTCTCAAAGCTTTGACAGGTAAGGGCAAGAAAAAGAGGGGAGCGTCCTCTTCTCAAAATCCACCGCCGCCTGAATCACCCGAACGGAGCCCCGAACGAGAGGAGTTGCCGGAATCTCCTCCTCAAGAAGAACCGCAACCGATGGAGGGGCAACAACATAACCCCGTGGACATAAAATTCACTTACAGGGCACTGATCAGAGTCAAAATGATGATGATTTACGTAGGGTTTTGGCTTAGGTTTTACATATTTTCTCACACTTATGTTTAATTATTTAGAGAAAAATGCTACTGTCACCCTTCTTTATGTTTTATTGCAGAAAACAGGTTTTGGGACAATCTTACATCAAATGAAGCTAAAATTAGGTCAATCGGATCAGCGACGCTTATCGACCAAGTCTTGGTTACGGCCCGTATTGCCTAATACGGACCAGGCATAGCACAGACCCAGAAGATAGTGCTGGAAGTTAAACTATAACTGTCAAGGTCTCATTACGGACCGTATCACCTTGATACGGTCCGTAACCGAAGGTGCCTCTTGAGAAATAACTACCACGTTTTCTGAAAACTGCTGCGCAGTATTTCTTATTTTGACCATATTTCTCTCATACGAAGTCGGTTTTGAGTGTTCTATATATTTCTGGAAAGGTAAGAGAAATATCTAGAACTTTTCCTCTCTGGAGGAAAGCCAAAATCGAATTAAATCGTGGTCAAAAACGTGGTAGAACGTGGCGGTTATTCTGGACCGCCATGTTCTGAAAACTGCCGCACACGTTTCTTATTTTGATCATATCTCCCTCATATGAAGTCGGTTTTGGGAGTTCTATATCTTTCTGGAAAGGTAAGAGAAAGATCTAGAACTTTGTCTTCTGGAGGAAAACCAAATTCGAATTGGATCATAATAAACAACGTGGGAGAACGTGGGGTTTGGAAATAACTGCCGACAGCTGTTTCCAGATTGATTTCTTAGCCTCTACTCAACCTCTACACGTCCCTACACTCCTATATAAGGCCCCTGGGCAGAAGAATACATCATCTTTGTAATTAGGGTTAGATTTGATTAAAGTGCGAAGAGAGGAGTGCTTGTAACCATGCCGTTCCGCGGCTAAGTTCTTTTTCTTAGGGCTAGGCAGTAAACCTTGTTACTTTTGATGTTTTGATATATATATTTCTGTTAATTATGATTTCTTATTGTTGTGCTAAAATGCTTTTGTGATTTATTATCTCTTCATCTAATTTCAATGATCTAGTTTGAGTCCGTTAGGGTAGTGACAGTACTTTAATGGTAAGAGAAACTATTTGTATGAGTTAGCCTCGTTGAGATCTATTAGGTTTATGTGAAGAAAAACTTAGTGGGGAAATCATAAACCAGACAAACAAAACGCGTACCAAATTCCATCATATGCGTAAAGTAAATCGCAGTGATCTGTGTAGTAATTTGGGGTATTTGAGAGATCTGACATTTGCGTAAGGTAAATCGCAGTGTCCTGTGTAGAATCTCGGTGAAAGATCTGTCATTCTTACGTAACATAAATCGCAGTGACCTATGTGGTCTCTTTCATTAAAACAACAATAGAAAATCAGACGCAACAGGAATATATTGTCAAGGCGGATTGAGTGGCAATGGTGTGTCGAAACCATAGGAATCCTCATCTCTATCTTTATTTTAATTACTTTTAATTGTTTCCTAATTTACATTGATCAACAAACATCTCTCAATTTTCAGATTTCGTCTAGCCTTTCGAAAGATTGTGATTCGATCGCTCAAAGCATTGAACCAATATTCCCTGTGGATCGACCTCGTATATACTACTCGATAGGATTGTGCGCTTGCAGTCCGAACCGATAGCATTTCCGAGTTTATAAATATTAAAAGAAACATTGCTCTCTTTTGAGTGATCAAGCTTTTTGGCGCCGTTGCCGGAGAATAACGGTTCATTGTGCAAGGCCTCGCGAGACGCCCTTGCTTTGACCATTGAATCCAATTAATTAGAAACGCCTAGATTTCTTTTTATTTTCTGCATTTTTATTTTTCTTTTATTTTCAATTTTGTTTTTTTTTATTTTTATTTTCTTTTTATTTTTCAGTTTTTAGCTTAATTTTCAGATTTTCTTTTCTTTGTTAGGACACAGCACGCTGGCCGAATCATCCGTACGAAGATCCGAGAGGATTGCTAGTAGGAGAGGACAATTCGCTTCCACATCACCGATAAGAACCAATCATAGTTCTTCATCAAGTAATTCTGAAAGCGAAGAAGACTCATATTCGATCAACATGAATATCCCACCGAACGAACCGATTAACAATGGAAGACAAGACAATGGTGATCAAGGAGTTCACGATGCAGCAAGACCCAAACTTCTACGAGACTATTGCGTACCGCGCGCGAATGATCCTAATTCTAGTATAAACCCGCCAACTGTTACAAACCGTAATTTTGAGATCAAACCTGCTCTCATAAATATGGTTTCGCAACAGCAATTTGGAGGATTTCCACATGAAGATCCACATCTTCATTTGTCAATTTTCCTAGGGATATGCGAGACGATAAAGATCAACGGAGTTACCGATGAAGCAATCAGGCTAAGGCTATTTCAATTTTCATTAAAAGATAAAGCAAGAGCATGGTTGTTTTCCTTACCGGCCAATTCCATTCAAACTTGGGACCAATTGTTTAATGTGTTTATTGCAAAATATTTTCCACCATCTAAAACTTCAAGACTTAGAAAATCAATTACTAATTTTGAACAAAAGGATGGTGAATCATTGTGTGAAGCATGGGATAGATACAAGGATATGTTAAGGTGTTGTCCACACCATGGTCTAGAAAGATGGTTGATTGTTGAAACTTTTTATAATGGTCTAAACCCTACCGATAGGTTGTTTATTGATGCTTCTGCAGGAGGAGTAATCATGAACAAGGAACCTGACGAGGCTTACAACCTAATTGAAGAGATTGCAATCAACCAACACTACTGGATCCCTGAGCGCAAGAAGCCAACCCCAGCACCTGACATACACAGAGTAGATGATATCTCCATGCTGAGCGCAAAGATAGATGCTTTGCAGATGGCACTCAACAAGCAGACCAAGCCGCGAACGGTAGCAGCAGTCAATGCCGCAACAGCATGTGGCTATTGCGGAGGAGCACATGAGATGACCGAATGTATGAATGTGACGGAACTTGAGGAAGAAATGGAGCAAGCAAACGCAATCGATAACAGCTTTCGACCTCAGCCCGCCTACAACACATACCATCCGAACAACCGAAACCATCCAAATCTCTCATACGCAAACAATCAAAGGCCTGCTGCACCCCAACAGAACTACCAACCACAATCCAATTTTCAGCCAAGATACAACAATCCTCAACCGAATTACCAACCAAGGCAATACAATCAACCACAGCAACCAGACATCACATCATTAATGGAGAGATTCCTAGAGAAGCAAGATAAGGCTAACGCCGAAATCGCACAAAAGATTGAATCCTTAACAAACCGCAACAAAGACTTAGAAGACAATGTCTCTAAGATGGCAAGAGAACTCTCTAGTATCGCACGTGGAAAAGGCAAATTTCTGGGCCAACTGGAAGGAAATTCTAAAGAGAGTTGCAAGAACATCACACTAAGGAGCGGCACAGCTTACAAGGGACCTCCTATGCCCGATCTAACTTCCGATGAGATGCATGCAGAGCCATCACATTCCGAAGAATACGAGCCGCAACAACCGGAGCCGCCCGTATTCGAACCGCAGGCAGACCTTATTGAGGAGCAGAATGACACCGTAGGTGGAGACGAGCGACAAACCGAACCTGAATACATTTCACCACCACCCTACAAGCCACCTCTGCCATTCCCTCCAAGGCCAGCCAAGCATAAGATGGAGCCACAATTCGCGAGATTCATGGAGACGCTCAAGCAACTACAAGTCACAATCCCCTTCACTGAGGCAATTGCAAGCATACCCTCGTATGCTAAGTTTCTGAAGGAGATCCTCTCAAATCGCAACAAACTCCAAGAATTCTCAACAATTCCGCTCAATCGGGAATGTAGTGCGCTCGTGCAAAGTAAATTACCAGAAAAGTTGAAAGATCCGGGAAGCTTCTCAATACCATGTACAATTGGCACGACGAATTTTACGAGGGCTTTATGTGATCTGGGAGCAAGTGTGAGTCTAATGCCAAAGGCAGTGTTTGACAAATTAGAATATGGAGAACTTTCACCGACACAAATTGCACTGCAACTGGCTGATCGATCAATTAGATATCCTGAAGGAGTGTTGCTGGATGTACCGATCAAAGTTGGAGACTTTTGGATACCTGGAGATTTTGTTGTGGTTGACATGGAAGAAGATGAACACATTCCAATCATCCTTGGAAGGCCATTCCTTGCCACATGCGGAGCAATGATTGATGTTAAGAACGGGAAAATTTCACTGAATGTTGGAAAAGACATGGCGGTCTACGACATAAACAGAGCTTTGAAATACCCTTCTGACATTGATCGTGTCTTCAATTTGGGTATCATAGATGAATTTGAAGAGGAAGAATATCCATATGATGAATTGGGAGAATCCATGGGTATGGAGGAACTGGACAACCTTTTTAGAGAAGAAGATGACGCTGACATTGATCGTGTCTTCAGTTTGGGTATCACGGATGAATTTGAAGAGGAAGAATATCCATACGATGAATTGGGAGAATCCATGGGTATGGAGGAATTGGACAACCTTTTTAGAGGGGAAGATGACGAAAGGCAACTCGAGCAATACACCACCCCTGAACCTGATGAAGTCTACGCTGAAACTTGTGCGAGTTGTGCCACTGTCATAACAAAAGAAGAGGAAGAACCCCCCAAATCTAAAATTCTGCAGTCTGTGTCACCTAGCACGGTCAGTAGCAAAGTGAAGAAAAGGGAGAAGACAACCTCTCATCCACAACTCGAGCTCAAACCTCTTCCATCCAACCTCTGTTACGAATTCCTGGGACCTAACCAAACCTACCCGGTGATTGTCAGTTCTCAGCTCGATAAAGTTCAAGCCAGCAAGCTCATCAACATACTCGAGATGCACCGAAAAACTATTGGCAACAAAATTGATGACATCAAAAGCCTTAGCCCGACCATTCTGATAGGTGTATTTTATATACACCGTCGATCTAGTTTTTATCATAAAATAACGCCAAATATCTTGTATTTTGAATATAAAGTGAATATAATACACCAAGAATCAAGTTACTGCGTTCGCTCGATGTTTCAATGCAGGAAATAGTGCAAAATGAAGAAATAATCGCCCAGTGCGGACGCACTCCCATCCAATGCGGACGCACTGGGTACTTAGCCAATTTTCCAGCGTCGCAGACCTCACAGATGAAAAGTCCGAGCGTAATGCGGACGCACTCACCTTCAGTGCGGACGCATTCGCTACTTAGCCGATTTTTGCGACTTTCAGAATCTTCCAAAATACAGAAGTTCAAGGCCAGTGCGGACGCATTCACAGCCAGTGCGGACGCACTCAGTACTTAGACTAATTTTTGATTTCTTCAGATTCCTTGGAAAACAGAAAACAACATGCCAGTGCGGACGCACTAAGATCCAGTGCGGACGCACTCAGGAAATTTCGCCGAAAAATCCAGAAAAGGAAACTTGGAGCCAAAGGAGATTTGGAGCCAGTGCGACCCAAACCATCCGCACTCAACCCCAGTGCGGACGCACTGGACTCGCAGACAGCCAGAAATTCGCATTTTCAAGAGATTTTCTATTCTTGGCCTCCAAGGAACCCGTTTTAGAAGGCCAATAATAGGCATGGCAGTCTGAGGAGTGCACCCACTAACTCCACTTCTATCCTCTAAATTGGGCAAGGCCTTTGGCTATAAAAGGAGAAGAATTTCATCTCTCTCATCATCCATTATTTTATCCACTTTTCACATATTGAGAGAGAGAGATCCTGCAGAAATTCTAGAAAGCTTTTCAAGGTAGGAGAAGAAGAAGATTCAAGCAAGGAGTCAGCAAGATCGAGGTTTTAGATCTAAGAAGGGTGTAATCATTTCTTTATCTTATTTCTTATTGTTTTTGCCAATCTTTGTTATGGATCTCTCCAAGAGAGAGTAGTTCTCTTTCTAGGGGTTTAGGTCAATGCATGAACTTGTTTAATTCTATCTTATTCGGATCTTTGTTTTTATTATGATTGTGTTATCGGATTTGATTGTTAATTTCTGTGATTTATTCTTTATGAATTTCATTAGTACTCGTTCCTTTGAGTTCACCTGGTTAGGGTTTATTGAATTGAAGTAGTTTTGAAATCGCGTTGATCGTGTCTTTCCGCTTTAAGTTTATTAAATTCCGGCATTGGTCATGAGGAGACTACTAATTGAAACCATAAAGACACACCTTAGGATTGGGTTAGAAGCGACCGAACTTTGATCCAATCCGGAACTATAGAAATTAAGGTTAGGATTTTGGTGAAGGACCGAAAGGAGAAGGCAAATCATAATTAGGACACCTTAGAACAAATATCGATATATGCTTTGTAGCATGAGATTAAATATCCCTCTAGGTTAGTGACAGCCCTAGAATTCGAGGAACATTAATTCATAGAGCGCAAAGTATTTGTATTAATATTTGTTCCAAAGGCTAACTTAGGTTAGAAACCTCATCAAATCAAACATGAATTTAAACAAACCGAATAAATAGAATTAGCAAGGAATTGTAGACCGAATACCCCTAGATCTCCTTAAACTTGAAAACAAACCAATCTTTATTCTCTTTATTTTATTTACATTTATTGTTTGAAACTCCTCTCTTTCGGGTATTGAACCCAACATTAGGATTTTAGAACAAAACCCCCCCCACTTTACTTTATTGTTTTGTTTTTAATAGTAGTTTTCTTTATTAAAAATTAGTGTTTCCCTATCTCCCTGCGGATCGACACCTAAATACTACAATCGATAGGTTGTGCGCTTGCAACTAACCTATTCATTGAGTACGAAGGTTTTATAAATATTAAAGGCAAAAGAGTACAAAATTATTATATCTAAAATACTCAACAAGCTTTTTGGCGCCGTTGCCGGGGAGAATAGGATAGATACTAGTTTTTATTTTAGGAAAGTACTTTTAATTCTTTGTTTCCTTATTTACTTTTCAGAAAAATCAAAATCCAAAAATAGTTTATTTCCTTTTTTACAATTTCTGAAATTTACTTTCCTTATTTAATTTTCTGCACTATTCTCTATTTCTATTCTCTCTCTTTCACATCTTTTCTTCTCTCATAGATTTGAGCGCTGGCACCGGTCACAAGGAGCCAAACCGCGAAGATCAAAGCCGGCGAACTCTCTCTTCCTCAACCAATGGCGGGTCTAGATCCACCATATGGCATGCCACGCAACTTCGTTGAGGAAGAACTTCCGGAAGGTCTGATCAACCAAGCCTTTCGTGATCTCGATAATAATCCACCACCTCCTCCTCCACACAACAACCCACCGCCTCCACATCCACACGACAACAACAACAATGTTCCACCAATTCTCAACAACAATCCTTTGTTTGGTATCAATCCAAACAACGGAAATGGCCGTAACCATCAACAAGGCCACCGCTTCGGTTTTATACCTCAAGGCCAAGATCCACGCGAAATCAAGCCGTCTCTCATCCACTTGCTCGGCCAAAGTCAATTTGGAGGTGCCCTAAACGAAGATCCACATGCCCACTTAGCGGTATTCGAAGAATCTTGCGGCACCTTCGCTCGAGAAGGAGAAGAGCTCGACAACCTCAAGCTCAAATGCTTCCATCTATCCCTCCGTGACAATGCAAGGACATGGCTAAGAACCGTGAATCGTGACAACATAAGAAGATGGGACGACATGGAGAAGTTATTCCTAGGAAAATACTTCCCTCCATCCAAAACCCAGCACTTCCGCACGAAGATCACGACCTTCAAGCAAGCCGAGGGAGAATCTTTGACCGAGGCATGGGATAGATGGGCCGAGCTTCAACGCTTGTGCCCTAACCATGGGCTTGACATGTGGTTGCTCTTCCAATTCTTCTTCGCAGGTTGCACAATTGCCACCAAGACTCACTTGAATTCTGCCGCGGGAGGTAATATGTCAAAGATGGATCCCCAACAAGCCATGCTAATGATCGAAGACATGACAATCAACCAAAGGGAGTGGACGGCCGAGAGAAGTGGACGAACCCAAACCACACCGGGAGTCCTAAAAACCGACGAAGTTACCGCCTTGAAAGCCCAAATAGATGCCTTGCAACATTAAATGGCGCAAATGCAAAACGCCAAATCCGTGACAAAGAAGGCTTCATGCGGCATTTGTGGAGAGGCAACTCATATCACCGCCGATTGCCAAGTCCTCATAGAAGGGGAGGAAGTCGAGCAAGTCAATGCAATGTTCTACAATCAAGGTGATAAGAGGAACGACCCGATCTACAATAAGGTTAGGCCAAATGATAACTCAAATACATACAACCCGAACACAAGGTGGAACCATCCCAATTTCAAGTGGAAGACCGACAATGACAACTCCAATCAATATCAAGGTAATTCCAATCAATATCAAAACCGGTCGAACCAAAACTCGTATCAAGGACCTTCTCAAAACAGTAAATTAGAAATAAAGATAGAAGGACTTGTACTCTCTCAAAACGAGTTCATGAACCAACAAAGGAACACCAACACTGAAATTTCAGATTCCTTGAGGAACTTCAACAATAGGTTCGAGTTCTTAGAGACTAAGACAAAGATGCTAGAAAACCAAATAGCACAACAAGCATCTTCGTCATTTCGTCAACAAGGCACTCTACCGGGCAAAACCGATATCAATCCAAGGGAGCAAGCGAAAGCCATAACCTTGAGAAGCGGCACGGAATACGAGGGACCAAAGATGCCCAGCAGAGATGAGTCTCAACAACCACCAAATGAGGCACAACCACCTCAAACTCCTCTCAACGCGGACGCAACCATTCCTAATGCGGACGCACCGGCATCGGAAAAATCTCAAGAACCGGGTAAATCAAACCCGGCCAAGGTAAAATCAAACGAAACTCCTAAGTATATCCCACCGCATAGGTTTATACCATTCCCTCAAAGGTTAGTTAAGAGCAAGCTTGACCAACAATATGCCAAATTCGTAGAACACCTCAAGAAATTGAATATTACCATCCCTTTTACCGAAGCAATTACTCACATGCCCACTTATGCGAAATTTTTGAAAGAAATTTTATCCAATAAAAGAACAATTGAGGAAGTGGGCACGGTGTCCCTTAATGAGGAGTGTAGCGCCCTCTTCTTAAACAAGCTACCTCCAAAATTAAAGGATCCCGGAAGCTTTGTGATTCCATGCATGATTGGTAATACCGAGTTCAAGAGGTGCCTATGTGATTTAGGCGCAAGTGTGAGCCTCATGCCTAAAACCGTTTATCAAAGGCTAAATCTTGTTGATTTGAAAGATACAAGGATGTCATTACAACTAGCCGATAAGACGGTAAGGTATCCCGAAGGAATTGCGGAGGATGTTATTGTAATGATTGGTAAATACTTCGTCCCGGTGGACTTTGTAGTGGTTGAGATGGAAGAGGATACTCATACCCCTCTTCTATTGGGGCGTGACTTCCTTACCACAGCAGGTGCAAACATAGATGTCAAAGAAGGAAAGATATCCTTTGACATTGGGGGCGAAAAGGTAAATTTTCACATGTTTAATGCCATCAAATTTCCTTCAAATGATAATGATTCTATATGTAGAGTGGAAGTTTTAGATTCCATTATAGCTGCCCATATGGAGAAGGAGATGGTCAATGAACAACTGGACCAAATTCTGGAAGAAACCGGCTCCGAAATCGACACAGGTGATGAAAATAACCCTCAGTGCGTCCGCACTGCCGCCCAGTGCGTCCGCACTCAGCATGAGGAAGCTGACGCTGGGAATGTCCGAGCGCAGTGCGTCCGCACTGACCATGAATGCGTCCGCACTGACCATGAATGCGTCCGCACTGACCATGAATGCGTCCGCACCCAGCACATTTCCAGCCAGGATGCATCTCAGATTTCAGAAAATCAACCTCAGTGCGTCCGCACTGGCCCTAAGTGCGTCCGCACTCATGCCGAAATAGCTCAAATCGAAGGGATTTCGACCAATTCTGCACCACCGAAGGTCGAACTCAAGCCTCTGCCACCTACCCTTCGCTATGAATACCTGGGAGAGGGCGAGACATATCCGGTGATTGTAAATTCCGAGCTCAACAAAGAACAAACCGAGAAGCTTTTACACGAGCTAAGGCTTCATCGGAAAGCAATTGGCTACACAATCGATGACCTAACCGGAATCAGTCCATCCCTTTGCATGCATAGAATTCTGATTGAGGACAACCACAAACCCACCATTGAAGCTCAACGAAAGCTCAATCCGAATCTAAAAGAAGTGGTGAAGAAGGAAATCCTCAAACTACTTGATGCGGGCATCATCTACCCAATCTCCGATTCTAAATGGGTAAGTCCGGTCCATGTAGTACCAAAGAAGGGAGGCACAACCGTGGTGAAGGGCGAAGGCGACAAAATGATATCCACAAGGGTGATCACGGGATGGAGGATGTGCATCGATTACCGCAAACTTAACAATGCAACGAGGAAGGATCACTTCCCTCTACCATTCGTGGATCAAATGCTAGAAAGGCTAGCTAATCACTCACATTTTTGATACCTAGATGGGTATAGCGGATTCTTTCAAATCCCTATTCACCCCGATGATCAAGAAAAGACGACCTTTACTTGCCCTTATGGTACATTCGCGTACCGTAGGATGCCGTTTGGTTTATGCAATGCCCCAGCTACATTCCAAAGGGCCATGATGGCTATTTTTTTCAGATTTATTAGAAAAATCCGTGGAAGTTTTCATGGATGACTTTTCAGTTTTCGGTACTTCTTTTGATGATTGCTTAACTAATTTGATCAAAGTTTTAGAACGTTGTGAGCAGGTCAATTTGGTGCTAAACTGGGAGAAATGCCATTTCATGGTACAAACGGGGGTAGTTCTAGGCCACGTGGTGTCTTCCAAAGGCCTAGAAGTCGACCAAGCAAAGGTGGAGGTGATCGAAAAATTGCCATATCCAACATGTGTGAAGGATGTGAGGAGTTTCTTGGGCCATGCGGGATTCTATCGGCGTTTCATCAAGGATTTTTCAAAAATCTGCAAACCACTTACTAACTTAACTATGAAAGATGCAGAATTTATATTTGATGAACCTTGTATTGTTGCTTTTGATAGGATCAAGAAGGCGCTAATCTCAGCCCCAATTCTCCGACCTCCTAATTGGGATGTCCCCTTCGAAATCATGTGTGATGCAAGCGACTTCGCCGTTGGAGCCGTTCTAGGGCAAAGGATCGACAACAAGCCACATGTGATCTATTATGCAAGCAAAGTCCTAGACGAAGCGCAAATGAACTACACAACCACCGAAAAGGAATTCTTGGCCGTGATATTCTCTATCAACAAATTCCGATCCTACTTGGTTGGATCCAAGGTGATTGTGTACACCGATCACGCGGCAATTCGATACCTTCTCAACAAGAAAGACGCCAAACCACGCCTAATCCGATGGATCCTCTTACTCCAAGAGTTCGATCTCGAAATCAAGGACAAGAAAGGCACCGAAAATTTAGTGGCGGACCATCTATCACGCATTACCAACGAATCGAAGGATGACGACATGCCCATAGACGACTCGTTCATAGACGAACAACTCTACGCAGTCAACCACCAAGAGGCGCCATGGTATGCGGATTTCGTCAACTACCTTGCATGCGGTATCATACGCCCAGATTTATCCTTCCAACAACGAAAGAAATTCCTTTGGGATGTCAAACAATATTTTTGGGATGAACCGTTGCTATTCAAACTGGGGGTAGATGGAATTCATAGGCGATGTATACCTCACGAAGAAACCAAACAGATTCTCGATTGTTGCCATTCATCTCCCTATGGAGGACACGCTTCAAGCCACAAAACCGCCGCCAAGGTTCTTCAAGCCGGGTTCTTTTGGCCCACGCTTTTTGAAGATGCAAAAGACTATGTGCTTAGGTGCGACAAATGCCAAAGAACCGGGAACATATCAAGGAGACATGAGATGCCGCTCAACGTAATTCTAGAGGTAGAGTTATTTGATGTTTGGGGGGTCGACTTCATGGGACCTTTTCCGAGTTCTTGCAACAACAAGTACATCCTTGTAGCGGTCGATTATGTGTCAAAATGGGTAGAAGCCGTGGCAAGCCCAACCGCCGACTCCGCCGTGGTAAGAAAGCTTTTTCTAAGAACTATTTTTCCTAGGTTTGGAGTACCTCGAGTGGTGATTAGCGATGGCGGCTCTCATTTCATCAACCGCCAATTCGACGGTCTCCTATTCAAATACGGAGTCAAGCACAAGGTAGCCACACCATACCACCCTCAAACAAGCGGGCAAGTGGAGGTATCCAATCGCGAGATAAAAAGCATCCTACAAAAGGTGGTGAACACATCATGAAAAGATTGGTCACTCAAACTAGATGAAGCTCTTTGGGCGTATCGGACCGCTTTCAAAACACCCATAGGTATGACTCCCTTCAAGCTAGTATATGGGAAGCCATGCCATTTGCCGGTTGAACTCGAGCACAAGGCATATTGGGCAATAAGGGCCCTAAATTTCGACATGAGGGCAGCCGGTGAAAAAAGGGTTCTTGACCTACATGAGCTAGAAGAATTGCGCCTTAATTCCTATGAAAATGCTAAGCTATACAAAGAAAAGACAAAGAGGTGGCACGACAAGCATATCATAAAGCGAAACTTTCAAGAAGGAGACACGGTTTTGTTGTACAACTCACGCCTCCGGCTCTTTCCCGGGAAGTTAAGATCACGATGGAAGGGCCCATTCGAAATAACGAAGGTATTCAACCATGGCGCAATCGAGATATGGAGCAAAGAAACCGGGGCATTCAAGGTGAACGGACATCGCCTCAAACATTTCAACCATGCAAATCCTATAGGCGACAAGGAGATTATAGGCCTAGAAGATCCACACACTCAATAGTGAGCCCTAATCGTGTCGAGCTCACGACGTAAAATTGAGCGCTTCTTGGGAGGCAACCCAAGGTTTTTTTATTGTTTTCTTTATTATTCTGCACTTAGTTTAATTTTAAATTTCCAAAAAATTTCGATTACCTAACTTTAGTGGGCTTGCAGGACGAAAAAAAAGCATATAAAAACCTGAGTGCGTCCGCACTGATCACCAATGCGTCCGCACTAGCTACTTAGAAAATTCTTACTTCAGGTTTAATCATCAGACCGAGCGTAGTGCGTCCGCACTGACGCCCAGTGCGTCCGCACCGACAGAAACTACATGTCTGCGCAGTCTACTCAAGACCAATGCGTCCGCAGTAAAATTCAGTGCGTCCGCACCCGAGGTACACTACATTTAATTTTCAATTTTTTCGGAAAATCATAAAAAATCGAAATTTTTGGGTGAGTGCGGATGCCCACCCGCACTAAGGCCCAGTGCGTCCGCACTCGGGTTTCCTCTCCTTCTTAAACCGACCCCTCTCTTCATTTTTCTTCGCGCCTTTTCGATTTTAAAACCGAAAAACTTGATTTTTCTCTCCCAAAACCCGAAACCCTCGTTTTTCTTTCAAAATCTTCCTTTCCTCTCTCTTCTCTACCACTTCTCTCTTCTTTTCTCTCTCTTTCCCTCTTCAAAACCGAAAACCCAACTTCTCTCAAGGTTTTCAAGCGCCGTTTCGCTAAAACTCGGATTTCTTCGCATTTTTTCGAAATTTTCACGATCTACAACAAGGTTTGATCTCTCCTTACTCTAATTTTGTCAATTCCTACTTAGATCTGTAAAAAAGGTACCAAAATCGGGAAAATCAACCAAAAATGGTGATATCGGTTCAAATTCTAACCCCAGTGCGGATGCCACCACCCGCACTACCATTTAGTGCGTCCGCACTAAGCTTGGGGGAAAACCTAACCAGCCTAAATTTTCGTTTTTTTTTGGTTAAGTCCCCAATGCGACCAGACCAGTCGCACTGAGAGCCAATGCGTCCGCATTACGCTCGGACTTTTTCCAAAACAGCCCCGAAACTGCTTAAAATTTGGTTAAGTACAGAATGCGTCCGCACTAGTATCCAGTGCGTCCGCAGTGAGACCCTTAAATTTCCAAATTTTTGGTTAAGTACTCAGTGTGGCCAGGACCATCCGCACTGCGAGTCAGTGCGTCCGCACTCGGCTCGGGAAAAAATCAAAAATGACCCTGAATTGAACCAAAATTGAACTTTTTGTACACAGTGCGTACGCACTGACCACCAGTGCGTCCGCACTCATCCCAAATTTGATCAAAATTTCGAAATTTTAATTCTTTCAATTTTTCAAATTGCAGTAACATGCCGAAGAAATCAACCGCCAACAAGAGGCGCAGGTTTGAGAAGGGCCAAGGAAGTAGCGGACCACCTCCTTATCCACCCGCCTTGCCACTCAACGAAGGTCAAGAGTTAAGGTACAACCTTTTGCAGGGGCGCCGCACCCTCGAGCCATCGAGATGGATAAGCCGCGATACACTCATCCAACTCGGACTCCTCGAGTCGGTGCAAATGCTCACCGAGCGGCTTGGCCTGTGGGATTTTCTTTGTGATGAGGTCCCGACATATGAAAGACTTACCATCGAGTTCCTCTCCTCGTACGAATTCGACCGGGCCTCTCGAACTCTCAACTTCAACCTCGGAGGTTTCTCACACATGTTGCACACCACAGAACTCATGCAAGCCCTCGATCTATCCACCGACAATGTCGATCGGATGCGCACTAGTCTCGACTTCTTCCATGACATGAGCGAGGCCCAATTCCGCATCCTAACATGCCAAGACGGGATCATCGGCCAGCAAAGGGTAAAGAATGTCCTCCATCCGGCCCTCCGATATCTCCAGCGGGTACTCTCTCACACTCTCTTTGCCCGAGGGGAGAGCGCATCGGTCTTCAACCAAGGAGATATGGTGTATGTATGTTGCATGCTCCGGCGCAACAATGGTGAGATGGACTACATGCCGCACATCGGGTACAACTTGGCAAAACACATGCAAAGTGTGTCGCACAACATGCGATCAGGTGGAAAGATTCGAATTGGAGGCATTGTCACAAAAATTGCCCAGCACTTGCAAATACCGACCGTTGGTGATGTGGTAGTGCCCGGTTACACGCTAGTGGACCTCGACGGTTTATTCCGGGCGAGGCTTATACGATGGGATGATATTCAAGAGGCTTGGATCAACTTGGGTCCAAAGGACAACATCCGACACCGGTTGCCTCTAGAAACTCAAATCGACCCCTTGGACACCGACACTTGGAAAATTGTCGATGAGCCGCTCGAACCACCGCTACCACAGCCGCCGCAACCACAACAACCACCACAGCAAGCCGCACCCGATGCCGTACAAGCACAAGGTATGCCAAACAACCAACAAATCTGGGATTTTATGCAGACCATGAACACCTCCATCAACAACTTGAGCATCAATGTTGGTAATCGCATGGATCGCATGGATGGCCGTATGGATGCGTTTGACCGCCGATTTGATGCATTTGACTGCCGCTTTGATGAGGTCGAGGCCGAGGCCGCCCAGGCGACCCACTATTCCCGCCGAGGATGCATGTACGCCAACCCGCATTTTGAAGATGATCCACCGACACCACCATACCAAAGACGGGCCACTCAAAGGAGAGAGCACGAGATGGCACTGGAACGTGAAGCAGCAAGGCTTGCACAAGAAGCCGCGGCAGCAGCTCAAGGAGGAGAGCAAGGAGGAGAGCAAGGAGGAGACAATGAAGAAGAAGAAGATGAGGACAACGAAATGGTTTTCGACGAGGATTGATCCCGCGCAACACCACCACCATTATACGCCAGTAAAGTAGTTCATGTTTCTTCTCTCTTTTTAGTTTATTTTTCGCATTGAGGACAATACTTTATTTAAGCTTGGGGGATGGGAAGAAATTGTATCTGCATGCATGTTTATTTTTCAGTTTTTTTGAAAACTTTTTAGGATTTATAACCTTGCTTTTTACTTGACCATGAATAGGATTTGTGATTTTGAACTTAATTGCTTGCGATTACGAATTTGTCAAGATGTTTTACGAGGTTATGAAAAATAGAGTCTTGCATAATTGGACTTAATTGTCTAAAAATGCATAAAGTATAAAATCATGTTTAAAATTTGTGTTAAAAGTTGGCAAAAAATAAAGTTGATTGATAAATTTGAGTGATTGACAAAAATTAAAAGTATTCTTGCACGATTTTTCAAATTTTTGGCAAAACCCTTAAAATAATTTTGAAATGACGACATAGTTTGGCGAAAAACTTTGTGGAAATAAAGGTGTTTGAAATTGCGACATTAGGAATCTAAATTTATTAGAGAAGCCATTTAGATTTGAATTTTTTTTAGAAAAATAAGATATCCGTAAGTATGAAATAAATTAGACTTGGGTTGTGTGTATTCATGATATGTGCATAAATGTTGAGAAATTAGATAAAATTGAAAATTATGAAAATAAAAGATGACTCCAATGACCTATGTTACGGCTTCATGACGTACTTATGGTTATGAGTCCTTAGCACTCTTGCTCCGCTAGTCTCCCGATAAAATTGACATTCGTGTTAATGGAAGGGTTAGACTAAGAGCATGCAAAGCACCCTTGAATTAGAACGGTTGGGTACGGTTAACTACTTGTAACTAACCGGTGCTTAAATGAGGATAGGGAAAATAGTGCTAAAATCTTGAATAAGTGTTCAAAGTGAGAAAATCAAAAGCAACAAAAACAAAAGGAATATGCATGTATCAACGCACGAAATCCGTAATTATTCTTACCCAAGTTTGATTCAAGCTTGGGGGTATTTTGAAAACTCTACATTTTAAATGGCATATCTTTTAAATTTAGGTATACGAAGTTTACAAATTCAAAAGCCTTTAAGGAAATAAAAGTTAGAGTAATCGAATTGTGGGTTGATTCATAATTATTAGAGGGTTGAACTTGGAATTTGAAAAATATGCATGGGGACTTTTAAATTTTGACAAGATCATACAAGTTTTTCATTTTGAGAAATATATACTTGATATAGGGTTGAATTGTAGATCGAATTATATTTCAAAGTTTAAATGTTGCTTAGGGACAAGCAAAGTTCAAGCTTGGGGGTATTTGATAGGTGTATTTTATATACACCGTCGATCTAGTTTTTATCATAAAATAACGCCAAATATCTTGTATTTTGAATATAAAGTGAATATAATACACCAAGAATCAAGTTACTGCGTTCGCTCGATGTTTCAATGCAGGAAATAGTGCAAAATGAAGAAATAATCGCCCAGTGCGGACGCACTCCCATCCAATGCGGACGCACTGGGTACTTAGCCAATTTTCCAGCGTCGCAGACCTCACAGATGAAAAGTCCGAGCGTAATGCGGACGCACTCACCTTCAGTGCGGACGCATTCGCTACTTAGCCGATTTTTGCGACTTTCAGAATCTTCCAAAATACAGAAGTTCAAGGCCAGTGCGGACGCATTCACAGCCAGTGCGGACGCACTCAGTACTTAGACTAATTTTTGATTTCTTCAGATTCCTTGGAAAACAGAAAACAACATGCCAGTGCGGACGCACTAAGATCCAGTGCGGACGCACTCAGGAAATTTCGCCGAAAAATCCAGAAAAGGAAACTTGGAGCCAAAGGAGATTTGGAGCCAGTGCGACCCAAACCATCCGCACTCAACCCCAGTGCGGACGCACTGGACTCGCAGACAGCCAGAAATTCGCATTTTCAAGAGATTTTCTATTCTTGGCCTCCAAGGAACACGTTTTAGAAGGCCAATAATAGGCATGGCAGTCTGAGGAGTGCACCCACTAACTCCACTTCTATCCTCTAAATTGGGCAAGGCCTTTGGCTATAAAAGGAGAAGAATTTCGTCTCTCTAATTATCCATTATTTTATCCACTTTTCACATATTGAGAGAGAGAGATCCTGCAGAAATTCTAGAAGGTTTTCCAAGGAAGGAGAAGAAGAAGATTCAAGCAAGGAGTCGGCAAGATCGAGGTTTTAGATCAAAGAAGGGTGTAATCATTTCTTTATCTCATTTCTTATTGTTTTTGCCAATCTTTGTTATGGATCTCTCCAAGAGAGAGTAGTTCTCTTTCTAGGGGTTTAGGTCAATGCATGAACTTGTTTAATTCTATCTTATTCGGATCTTTGTTTTTATTATGATTGTGTTATCGGATTTGATTGTTAATTTCTGTGATTTATTCTTTATGAATTTCATTAGTACTCGTTCCTTTGAGTTCACCTGGTTAGGGTTTATTGAATTGAAGTAGTTTTGAAATCGCGTTGATCGTGTTTTTCTGCTTTAAGTTTATTAAATTCCGGCATTGGTCATGAGGAGACTACTAATTGAAACCATAAAGACACACCTTAGGATTGGGTTAGAAGCGACCGAACTTTGATCCAATCCGGAACTATAGAAATTAAGGTTAGGATTTTGGTGAAGGACCGAAAGGAGAAGGCAAATCATAATTAGGACACCTTAGAACAAATATCGATATATGCTTTGTAGCATGAGATTAAATATCCCTCTAGGTTAGTGACAGCCCTAGAATTCGAGGAACATTAATTCATAGAGCGCAAAGTATTTGTATTAATATTTGTTCCAAAGGCTAACTTAGGTTAGAAACCTCATCAAATCAAACATGAATTTAAATAGTCCGAATAGATAGGATTAGCAAGGAATTGTAGACCAAATACCCCTAGATCTCCTTAAACTTGAAAACAAACCAATCTTTATTCTCTTTATTTTATTTACATTTATTGTTTGAAACTCCTCTCTTTCGGGTATTGAACCCAACATTAGGATTTTAGAACAAAACCCCCCCCACTTTACTTTATTGTTTTGTTTTTAATAGTAGTTTTCTTTATTAAAAATTAGTGTTTCCCTATCTCCCTGCGGATCGACACCTAAATACTACAATCGATAGGTTGTGCGCTTGCAACTAACCTATTCATTGAGTACGAAGGTTTTATAAATATTAAAGGCAAAAGAGTACAAAATTATTATATCTAAAATACTCAACACATTCCCATATACCGCATCCTACTTAAAGATGAGACAATGGAGGAAATGCAAGAATTAGAAAAAAGTTGGCACACACAACTGCATGAAAACAAGATTCCTGATCCTCTGTTGACTTCAATCTCTATCAAACCGGAAGAAACCAAAGTTCCAATCATAGAATCAAGGCCTCTTCCAACAGTTCTCAACATTATCGCACCAAAAAGTTCTTGGGAGAACTACGATGCGGTCCATGGTCGGAAGGTGAAGATAAAACAGTTCATGGTTCATTCGGAATCTCAATGAAGCAAGGGGTCGAGCTAATGACCTTAAACAAGCGCTTCTTGGGAGGCAACCCAAGGCCATTTCTATATTTTTCATAATATTTATTTATAGTTTATTTAAGACCTTAACAGAGAAACAACTCATATCCACCTTTTTCCTATGATTAGGTGAACATATCAGAGGAAGGACTCAATCAAAGACAACACGGAAGACAGGAAAATACCCTCTGGTACGGTCCGTATCAATCAATACGGATCATATTAGTGGATACGGGGTGAAAGAAGGAAAGTAAAAAGAGAGGTGGTGAATACGGCCCGTATTTCCCAATACGGTATGTATTCAAAGAAGTTAAGACTGAAGGTAGTTATTGGTATTACGCATAACAAATCGGATACGGACCGTATCACCCAATACGGTCCGAATGACAGCTAATTTGAAGATGCGAACCCGTAACAAAGAGACATTTGAAAACCCGCGAGAATCACATCTCATAACTGTTAAATCCTTTGGTTTGAACTCCTAAATCTCTCTCTATTCTCTCTCCCTCTATCTCTCCTCTTCCTCCCTCTTCCTTTCTTGCCAAGAACGAGCCCACCTCCTTGCCGCCGATCACCATCGCCACCGCACTCATCACTGCCTCTCCTT
Organism: Carex littledalei; assembly: GCA_011114355.1. Taxonomy (NCBI): domain Eukaryota; kingdom Viridiplantae; phylum Streptophyta; class Magnoliopsida; order Poales; family Cyperaceae; genus Carex; species Carex littledalei. The sequence continues at coordinate 14,054,728 of CM022089.1, read as the reverse complement.
AGAGCCGCCGCTGCCTTCCTCTCTGCACCATCCGATGCCCCTATAAGTGAATATGATCAGTTCACCCAAGCTATGCAATGGATGAACCTGAATTTTTAAGATCTCGCCACACGCTCGCGAGAGAGCAGCCAGCGGATTAAGCAAAAGGTCGATCAAGCCCGCAACAGTGTGGAGGAGATCCGGAGAAACGTTGACGGGGGTAGGCGCGAGATCTAGTAAGCGCGCTACCTCAATCAACAATACTACCAGTTCGCCCTCGACTCCGGACTCCAGTACCAACCACTGCTCTACAGACTTTTCGACTCATCATTCTACAAGGAGATCCAGCACCCACCACCACCTCCACCACCTCATGATTGAGGTGCAGTGAGTTGTATCTTTTCCCGGTCTTTTTACTTTATTACTTCCTTTATTTTTATCTCTCGAGCATTGAGGACAATGCTCAATTTTATTCGGGGGGTAAGAGGTAAATTGACCATGTATCTTTAAAATTTTTGCATTTTAAATTCTTAGGTGCTAGTAGTTTTACTCAATTTTTGACTAGGATTGGAGGCTTTACCAAAAATCCTAGAATGATTAAATTGAGCTTTTTAGCTAGCTTGCATTTTTATTTTTCCTTAGGATTAGGTTAATCAAATAGGAATTGTTTTAAAATTTTAATTAGGCTAAGGTTTAGACAATTGGCCATGATATCAAAAATTCAGAATTTTAATTATTTATGATTTCAAAGTGAACAATTAATTGCTAACCATGAGAGTTGACCAAAAATTGCAAATCCTAGAATTTTTATTTTGAGTAATTTATTTTTGCAAAGTCTTTTAAATTTGATAGTGTTTTAGAATACCCATTTATTATAGATAGACCCCTAGCGAAACTATGCAATAATTTCTTGTATGAATGAATACTTGAAATTGTGTGTAATCATGGTGCTTGTGACACAAAAATATGTTATTTTATTTTTCGAAAAAAAAGAAAAATACAAAAAAAAATCGAAAATGAGAAAAACCCAAAAAAATAGAAAAATATAGAAAAAGAAAAAAATAGAATAAAAGATGGAGGATAAAAAGAGTACGGGTGCCTACGCAATGTGCTAAAATGCTTTTGTGATTTATTATCTCTTCATCTAATTTCAATGATCTAGTTTGAGTCTGTTAGGGTAGTGACAGTACTTTAATGGTAAGAGAAACTATTTGTATGAATTAGCCTCGTTGAGATCTATTAGGTTTATGTGAAGAAAACCTTAGCGGGGAAACCATAAACCAGACCAACAAAACGCGTACCAAATTCCATCACTTGCGTAAAGTAAATCGCAGTGATCTGTGTAGTAATTTGGGGTATTTGGGAGATCAGACATTTGCGTAAGGTAAATCGCAGTGTCCTATGTAGAATCTCGGTGAAAGATCTGTCATTCTTGCGTAACATAAATCGCAGTGACCTATGTGGTGTCTTTCATTAAAACAACAACAGGAAATCAGACGCAATAGGAATATATTGTCAAGGCGGATTGAGTGGCAATGGTGTGCCGAAATCCTAGGAATCCTCATCTCTATCTTTATTTTAATTACTTTTAATTGTTTCCTAATTTACATTGATCAACAAACATCTCTCAATTTTCAGATTTCGTCTAGCCTTTCGAAAGATTGTGATTCGATCGCTCAAAGCATTGAACCAATATTCCCTGTGGATCGACCTCGTATATACTACTCGATAAGATTGTGCGCTTGCAGTCCGAACCGATAGCATTTCCGAGTTTATAAATATTAAAAGAAACATTGCTCTCTTTTGAGTGATCACCAAGAAGCGCTTGTTTTAAGTCGTTAGCTTGACTTTGTGTCGCATCAGTTTCTTCCAGGTACCCTCCCGTCAATGCAAGGGGGTTGCTTGTCGGGTGGTTCGCCTTCAGCGTCTTCTGTGGTTTCATCATTACTGCCCTTTTCGAAGAAGTTGGTTGGTGTTTGAGGTCCGGGGTCGAATGCCAGACTCACACCGAGTACTGCTTCGACCTCATCCAGTCTTTGAGAAATTGCATCGAGTTCTTCGCGTAGGTTTTTGATTAATGCAAGGGCTAAGAGAGAATAATTCCTGTTGTTTGCGATATTGGGGCTCTTGTTCAGATCATCGGTTTGTTGTGTCACGGAGGTTGGGTGGATCTGACCGTCATCTTGTACAATGAACAATCTCTCCATTTCTGCTTCGTGCATCATCTCCTCGATATCTTCAAATTCATCCATTCGCAATTCATCATTGCCATACTCATCTGCCGTTTCCAAATTGTAGACAAGATTTATGTCAGGTGGGACTTTGGTTTCATTCATGTTGAAGATCATTTTGTTCTCGCCAACATTGAGTGAAATCTTTCCATTCCTAACATCAATCATTGCCCCACATGTGGCGAGGAATGACCTTCCAAGGATGATCGGAATCTGCTCATCTTCTTCCATATCAACTACCACAAAATCTGCTGGTATCCAGAATTTACCGACTTTGATTGGGATATCAAGCAACATTCCTTCAGGATATCGAATTGATCGGTCAGCTAGTTGCAGTGAGATCCGTGTTGGTGATAGGTCTCCACATTCCAATTTATCAAATACTACCTTAGGCATCAGACTCACACTTGCTCCCATATCACATAAAGCTCTCTTAAAATCGGTTGTGCCAATGGTGCATGGTATCGAAAAGCTTCCCGGATCTTTCAACTTTGTCGGTAATTTGCTTTGCACAAGCGCACTGCATTCCAGATTGAGAGGAACTGTTGAGAATTCTTGGAGTCTACTTCGGTTCGAAAGAATCTCCTTCAGAAATTTAGCATACGAGGGTATGCTCGCAATTGCCTCAGTGAAGGGGATTGTGACTTGTAATTGCTTGAGTGTCTCCATGAATCTCGCAAATTGCTGCTCTACCTTGTGCTTGGCAGGCCTTGGAGGGAATGGCAGAGGTGGCTTGTAGGGTGGTGGTGAAATGTATGCAGGTTCGGGTTGTCGTTCGTCTCCACCTACGGTGTCATTCTGCTCCTTAGTAAGGTCTGTCTGCAGTTCGAATACGGGCGGCTCCGGTGGTTGCGGCTCGTACTCTTCGGAATGCGATGGCTCTGCACGCATCTCATCGGAAGTTTGATCGGGCATGGGAGGTCCCTGATAAGCTGTACCGCTCCTTAATGTTATGCTCTTGCAAGTCTCTCTCGGGTTTTCTTCCGGTTGGCCCGAAAATTTACCTTTTCTGCGTGTAATACTCGAGAGTTCTTTAGCCATCTTAGAGACATTGTCTTCTAAGTCTTTGTTGCGGTTTGTTAAGGATTCGATCTTTTGCGTGATTTCGGCGTTAGCCTTATCTTGTTTCTCTAGGAATATCTCCATTAAAGATGTGATGTCAGTTGCTGTGGTTGATTGTATTGCCTTGGTTGATAATTCTGTTGAGGATTGTTGTATCTCGGTTGATAATTGGGCTGTGGTTGGTAGTTCTGTTGGGGTGCAGCAGGCCTTTGATTATTTGCGTATGAGAGATTTGGATGGTTTCGGTTGTTCGGATGGTATGTATTGTAAGCGGGCTGAGGTCGAAAGCTGTTGTCGATTGCGTTTGCTTGCTCCATTTCTTCCTCAGTTTCCGTCACATTCATACATTCGGTCATCTCATGCGCTCCTCCACAATAGCCACATGCTGTTGCGGCATTGACTGCTGCTACCGTTCGCTGCTTGGTTTGCTTGTTGAGTGCCATTTGCAAAGCATCAATCTTTGCGCTTAGCATGGATATATCATCTACTCGGTGCATGCCAGGTGTTGGAGTTGGCTTCTTTCGCTCAGGGATCCAGTAGTGTTGGTTGATTGCAATCTCTTCAATTAGGTTGTAAGCCTCGTCAGGTTCCTTGTTCATGATTGCTCCTCCTGCGGAAGCATCAATAGACAACCTATCGGTAGGGTTTAGACCATTATAAAAAGTTTGGACAATCAGCCATCTTTCTAGACCATGATGTGGACAACACCTTAACATATCCTTATATCTATCCCATGCCTCACACAATGTTTCACCATCCCTTTGTTCAAAATTAGTGATTGCATTTCTAAACCTCGAAGTTTTGGATGGTGGAAAATATTTTGCAATAAACACATTAAACAATTGGTCCCAAGTTTGAATGGAATTGGCCGGTAAGGAAAACAATCATGCTCTTGATTTATCTTTTAATGAAAATTGAAATAGCCTTAGCCTGATTGCTTCATCGGTAACTCCGTTGATCTTTATCGTCTCGCATATCCCTAGGAAAATTGACAAATGAAGATGTGGATCTTCATGTGGAAATCCTCCAAATTGCTGTTGCGAAACCATATTTATGAGAGCAGGTTTGATCTCAAAATTACAGTTTGTAACAGTTGGCGGGTTTATAATAGAATTAGGATCATTCGCGCGCGGTACGCAATAATCTCGTAGAAGTTTGGGTCTTGCTGCATCGTGAACTCCATTATCACCATTGTCTTGTCTTCCATTGTTAATCGGTTCGTTCGGTGGGATATTCATGTTGATCGAATCTGAGTCTTCTTCGCTTTCAGAATTACTTGATGAAGAACTATGATTGGTTCTTATCGGTGATGTGGAAGCGAATTGTCCTCTCATACTAGCAATCCTCTCGGATCTTCGTACGGATGATTCGGCCAGCGTGCAGTTTCCTACTAAGAAAAGAAAATCTGAAAAATTAAACTAAAAACTGGAAATAAAAAGAAAATAAAAATAAAAACGAAATTGAAAAATAAAAGAAAAGTAAAAATGCAGAAAATAAAAAGAAATATAGGCGTTTCTAATTAATTGGATTCAATGGTCAAAGCAAGGGCGTCTTGCGAGGCCTTGCACAATGAACCGTTATTCCCCGGCAACGGCGCCAAAAAGCTTGATCACTCAAAATAGAGCAATGTTTCTTTTAATATTTATAAACTCGGAAATGCTATGGTTCGGACTGGAAGCGCACAATCCTATCGAGTAGTATATTCGAGGTCGATCCACAGGGAATATTGGTTCAATGTTTTGAGCGATCGAATCACAATCTTTCGAAAGGCTAGACGAAATCTGAAAATTGAGAGATGTTGTTTTGATCAATGTAAATTAGGAAGCGATTAAAAGTAATTAAAATAAAGATAGAGATGAGAATTCCTAGGATTTCGGTACACCATTGCTACTCAATCCGCCTTGACAATATATTCCTGTTGCGTCTGATTTCCTGTTGTTATTTTAATGAAAGACACCACATAGGTCACTGCGATTTATGTTACGCAAGAATGACAGATCTTTCACCGAGATTCTACATAGGACACTACGATTTACCTTACGCAAATGTCTGATCTCTCAAATACCCCAAATTACTACATAGATCACTGCGAATTTCTTTACGCATGTGATAGAATTTGGTACGCGTTTTGTTGGTCTGGTTTATGGTTTCCCCGCTAAGGTTTTCTTCACATAAACCTAATAGATCTCAACGAGGCTAATTCATACAAATAGTTTCTCTTACCATTAAAGTACTGTCACTACCCTAACGGACTCAAACTAGATCATTGAAATTAGATGAAGAGATAATAAATCACAAAAGCATTTTAGCACAACAACAAGAAACCATAATCAACATAAATATATATATCAAAACATCAAGAGTAACAAGGTTTACTGCCTAGCCCTAAGAAAAGGAACTTAGCCGCGGAACGGCATGGTTACAAGCACTCCTCTCTTCTCACTTTAATCAAATCTAACCATAATTACAAAGATGACTATTCCTTCTGTCCAGGGGCCTTATATAGGAGTGTAGGGACATGTAGAGGTTGAGTAGGGGCTAAGAAACTGATCTGGAAACAGCTGTCGGCAGTTATTCCCCAAGAGATGCCTTCGGATACGGGCCGTATCAGGTGATACGGTCCGTATTAGGACCTTGGCAGTTAGGGTTTATTGCTTCCAGCGCTATCTTCTGGTCTGTGCTAGGCCTGGTCCGTATTGGTCAATACTGGCCGTAACAGGGACTTAGTCGATGAGCGTCGCTGATCCGATTGACCTGATTCTAGCTCCATTTGGTGTAAAATAGTCCCAAAACCTGTTTTCTGTAATAAAACATAAAGAAAGGTGACAGTAGCCTTTTTCTCTAATTAATTAAACATAAATATGAGAAAATATGTAAAACCTAAGCCAAAACCTTACGTAAATCATCATTATTTTGACTCTGATCAAGACCAAATTTTACATTTTTTGGAATTTTTTTACTATTTATTAAGCCACTTTGAAAATTCCAGATCATATGGTCCAGACTGTTTTTACTGTTCACCCGGATCTGGAATTTTCAAAGTGGCTTAATAAATAGTAAAAAAATTCCAAAAAATGTAAAATTTGGTCTCCAAGCACATTTTAATATAGATTGAACATCTAACAGTTTGAATTTGTTGTTTGAATATCCAACACTAAGATATGCCCCCGGAAGCACGAGGCCGAAGTTCTACCAGAAGCACATTAGCCATACTCTATATAAATATATAAATATATATATAGTTGGGCTAGGTACATTGCAATGCATAGACCCTCTTATACATTCGACTCTAAATTACTGGATTCAAAGTCCAAAAATTGAATATGAAGTGTTCAACGTGTTCTCCATATTAAAATGTGCCCGGAGACCAAATTTTACATATTTTGAAAATTTATTACTATTTATTAAGATGGATACAAAATTGTTGTTTTTAAAAAAAATCTGGACCATAAAAATATAGCGATTTAAAAAATCCAAACAAATAGTAAATTTTTTCTAAAAATGTAAAATTTTGTCTTGAATCACATTTCAATAGATATCACGTTGAACGGTTTGAATCGACTGTTTCGACTTTAAATCCAATGATTTACCATCCAATGTGCTTCAAGACAAAATTTATTGAAATGCGCTTCCATTTTTTGTGCCTCCATTATTGAAATGTGCTTCCATTATTTATATATATATAAGTATGTAGCCCAACTCTCTCTCTCTCTCTCTATATATACATATACATATATATATATATAAGGAGGGTTCAAATGCCTCCATTTTTCATGCCTCCACCATGCCTCCATTTTTAAAAACTTTAATAACTCAAAATTTAAAACTAAAAAATCAAAATAAAACCGTTGGATATGATCTACATCATTTTATCTATGCACGTGTAAAAAATTATGACATTTCAATTTTTTTTTGTCATCAAGAGCTTGTAAAAAATGTACTAATGTGGATAATTTCTAGACGTTGATTTTTCAACTTATTGATTCACATAAAAACAAAATCAAAATGTGATAATTTTTTATGAGCACATAGATAAAATGATGTAGATCATATCCAACGGTTTTATTTTGACTTTTAAGTTTTAAATTTGGAGTTATTAAAGTTTTTAAAAATGGAGGCATTTGAACCCTCCTCCATGTATATATATATATATATATATATATATATATATATATATATATATATATAGAGAGATAGGCTAATGTCATAACGTTATAACTTCGGCCGAAGTTATAACGAGTCGTTTATTAGTTTTTAAAATCCAAACAACCGATCCGAACCGTTCAACTTTTTATAAATATTGAAATGTGCTTGGAGACCAAATTTTACATTTTTTGGAATTTTTTTGCTATTTATTAAGCCACTTTGAAAATCGCAGATCTACTGTGAACAGTAAAAAACAGTAAAATTTTCTGGACCACCGGATCATTATTTTCAAAGTGGCTTAATAAATAGCAAAAAAATTCCAAAAAATGTAAAATTTGGTCTCCAAGCACATTTCAATATAGAGAACATGTTGAACGGTTCGGATCGGTTGTTTGGATTTTGAAATTGCAAAAACGACTCGTTATAACTTCGGGCTGAAGTTATAACGTTATGAAAATTAGCCTATCTATATATATATATAGAGAGTGGCTAATATCAAAACGTTTGTTCCTAGCCTCCGGTGCAACCAAGTTGTTTTCGGGTTTTCAAAGTTCAAACGGTCAATGTGAACCGTTAGATGTTCAATCTATATTAAAATATGCTTGGAGACCAAATTTTACATTTTTTGGAATTTTTTTGCTATTTATTAAGCCACTTTGAAAATTTCTGATCACATGGTCCAGAATTTAGTTGCACTGTTTTTACTGTTCACCCGGATCAGCAAATTTCAAAGTGGCTTAAAAAATAGCAAAAAAATTCCAAAAATTGTAAAATTTGGTCTCCAAGCATATTTCAATATAGATTGAACATCTAACGGTTCACATTGACCGTTTGAACTTTGAAAACCCGAAAACAACTTGGTTGCACCGGAGGCTAGGAACAAACGTTTTGATATTAGCCACACTCTCTCTCTCTCTCTCTATATATATATATATATATATATATAGAATCTGGCTAATATGCTACGCGTATATAAGGGCCTCTCCGTGCTATGGCTCACTTTTTGAGTTTTCAAAATCCTAACGGTCGATCCGAACCGTTCAACATGATCTCCATATGAATATGTACTTGCAAACCAAATTTTACATTTTTTAGAATTTTTTTACTATTTATTAAGCCACTTTGAAAATCGCTGATCCAATGGTCCAGCAGATTTTACTGTTGTGTACAAATTAGTGTTTTTTCAAAGTGTCTTAATAAATAGTAAAAAAATTCTAAAAAATGTAAAATTTGGTTTGCAAGTACATATTCATATGGAGATCATGTTGAACGGTTCGGATCGACCGTTAGGATTTTGAAAACTCAAAAAGTGAGCCGTAGCACGGAGGGCCCTTATATATGCGTAGCACCGTAGCACTGTCCATATATATATATATATATATATATATATATATATATATATATGAGGAGGGTTCAAATGCCTTCATTTTTTGTGCCTCCATTATGCCTCTATTTTTAAAAACTTTAATAACTCAAAATTTAAAACTTAAAAATCAAAATAAAACAGTTAGATATGATTTACATCATTTTATACACGTAAAAAATTACAACATTTCAACTTTGTTTTGGTTATCATCAAGAGCTTTTAAAAAATGTACTAATGTGGATAATTTTTAGACATTGATTTTTCAACTTATTGATTCACATAAAAATAAAATTGAAATGTGATAATTTTTTATGAGCACATAGAGAAAATAACATAGATCATATCTAACGGTTTTATTTTGACGTTTATAATTTAAATTTTGAGTTATTAAAGTTTCTAAGAATGTAGGCATGATGAAGCACAAAAAATAAAGGCATTTGAACCCTCCTATATATATAATAGAAGAGGGTTCAAATGCCTCTATCATACATCCATTTTGAAAATGTTAATAACTCAAAATTTAAATTATAAATGTCAAATAAAATCATTAGATGTGATATATACTATTTTCTCTATGTGATCATAAAACATTACTACATTTCGATTTTATATTTATGTGAATCATTAAGTTGAAAAATCAACATCCATAAATTATCCATATTAATACATTTTTAAAAGCTCTTGATGACAACCAAACCAAAGTTGAAATGTCATGATTTTTTACTCATGGATAAATAAAATGATGTAAATCACATCTAACTATTTTATTTGGTCTTTGCTTGTTTTAGTTTCGAGTTATTAAAGTTTTTAAAAATAGAGGCATGATGTTGACACAAAAAAGAGACATTTGAACCCTCATCATATATACTATGCATGATATGATATGCATGCCGTGTTATTTTTCTTGTTTAATTTCTCATTCATGTATTTATGATATGCTATGCATGATATGCATGATGATATTGGATGGTCAGGATGACAGCGGGGATGATATCGAAGATGACTAGTTTTATGACGTTTTGTATGAGTTTTAGATATTTGATTTGTATGTCGTACTTTAGATTTTTTTTTATGTCATACTTTAGATATTAGATATTTGATATTTTATTTTTCATGTTCTTCTAGTCTTTCATCTTGTACATATTGTATTTAATGTTCTACTAGTTGTGTTTCATGTTATTTTCCCTGGTAGTCTTCAGGTTTTTCTAGTTGTCTTTTGACTTCTTCTAGTTGTTTTTCATCTTGTACATATTGTCTTTCATGTTCTATTGGTTGTCTTTCACCTTCTACTAGTTGTCTTTCATCTTCTTATGGTTGTCTTTCATCTTCTTCCTGTTGTCAGTCATCTTGTACTGGTTGTCTTTCATCTTCTTCTTGTCGTGTTTCATCTTGTACTGGTTGTATGTTTTCATCTTCTTCTAGTTGTCTTTTATCTTGTACAGGTTGTGTTTCATTTTTTTCTAGTTGTCTTTCATCTTTTTCTAGTTGTATTTCTACTTCTACTAGTTGTTTTTCATTTCTTCTAGTTGTCTTTTATCTTGTACTGGTTGTCTTTCATGTTCTTTTTGTTGTTTTTTATCTTCTGCTAGTTGGTTTTCATGTACTTCTAGTTGTCTTTCATCTTGAACAGGTTGTCTTTCATGATCTTCTTGTTGTCTTTTACCTTTTACATGTTGTGTTTCATCTTCTTCTAATTGTCTTTCATCTTGTATCTTTCATCTTCTTCTAGTTGTCATTCATCTTCTACTGATTGTTTTCATCTTCTTCTAGATGTCTTTCATCATCGTCTACCTGTTGTTTTCTATGTTCTACTAGTTGTCTCATGTTCTTCTAGTTGTCTTTCTTGTTCTTTTTGTTATCTTTCATCTGCTTGTAGTTGTCTTTTGTCTTTTTCAAGTTGTCTTTCATCATCTTTTAGTTGTCTTTCATGTTATATTGGTTGTGTTTCATTTTCTTCTAGTTGTCTTTCATCTTGTACTTGTTGTTTTCCTCTTCTACTAGATGTTTTTCATCTTCTTCTAATTATTTTTCTTGTTCTTCTTGTTGTGTTTCATCTTCTTCTAGTAGTCTTTCACCTTCTACTGGTTGTCTTTCATCTTCTACTAGATGTCTTTTCTTTTCTACTGGTTGTCTTTCATGTTCTTCTAGTTGTTTGTCATCTTGTACTGGTTGTGTTTAATGTTCTTCTAGTTGTATTTCATCTTGTATAGGTTGTCTTTCATGTTATTTTAGTTGTCTTTCATCTTGTACTGGTTGTCTTTCATGTTCTTCTAGTTTTCTTTCATGTTCTTCTTGTTGTCTTGATCTTATGCTGGTTGTCTTACATCTTCTTCTAGTTGTCTTCCAACATCTTCTAGTTGTCTTTCATGTTCTACTAGTTGTCTATCCTCTTCTACTGATTGCTCGCTGTCTTTCATCTTCTTTTTGTTGTTTTTCATCTACTACTAGTTGTGTTTCATCTTTTATTGGTTCTCTTTCATCTTCTTCTAGTTGTCTCTCATCTTATATTGGTTGTCTCTCACCTTCTACTAGTTGTCTTTTATCTTTTTTATTTGTATTTCCACTTCTTCTAGTTGTCATTTATTTTTTTCTCGTTGTTTTTCATGTTCTTCTAGTTGTTTTTCATTTTGTACAAGTTGTATTTATTGTTCTACTAATTGTCTTTCATATTCTTTTTCCTGGTTGTCTTCATGTTCTTCTTGTTGTCTTTCGACTTCCTCTAGTTGTCTTTCATCTTGTACAAATTGTCTTTCCTGTTCTACTAGTTGTCTTTCATCTTGTGCTGGTTGTCTTCAGGTTCTTCTAGTTATCTTTCGACTTCTTCTAGTTATTTTTTATCTTGTACATATTGTCTTTCACCTTCTACTAGTTGTCTTACATCTTCTTTTGGTTGTCTTTCATTTTCTTCCCGTTGTCAGTCATCTTGTACTGTCTTTCATCTTCTTCTTGATGTGTTTCAACTTGTACTGGTTGTCTGTCTTTCATCTTCTTCTAATTGTATTTTATCTTGTACAGGTTGTGTTTCATTTTCTTCTAGTTGTATTTCATCTTTTTCTAGTTGCATTTTACCTTCTACTAGTTGTTTTTCATTTTTTCTAGATGTCTTAGTTGTCTTTTATCTTCTACTTGTTGGTTTTCAAGTACTTTTAGTTGTCTTTCATCTTGTGCAGGTTGTCTTCCATGATCTTCTAATTGTCTTTTATCTTGTACATGTTGTGTTTCATCTTCTTCTAGTTGTCTTTCATCTTGTATCTTTCATCTTCTTCTAGTTGTCTTGCATCTCTACTGGTTATTTTCATTTTCTTCTATATGTCTTTCATCTTATACATGTTGTATTTAATGTTCTACTAGTTGTCTTTCATTTTGTGCTGGTTGTCTTCAGGTTTTTCTAGTTGTCTTTCGACTTCTTCTAGTTGTTTTTCATCTTGTACAGATTGTCTTTCATGTTCTACTGGTTGTCTTTCACCTTCTACTAGTTGTCTTTCATCTTTTTATGGTTGTCTTTCATCCTCTTCCTATTGTCAGTCATCTTGTACTGGTTGTCTTTCATCTTCCTCCTGTTGTGTTTCATCTTATACTGGTTGTCTGTCTTTCATCTTGTTCTAGTTGTCTTTCATCTTGTACATGTTGTGTTTCATTTTCTTTTAGTTGTCTTTCATCTTTTTCAAGTTTCATTTCCTCTTCTACTAGTTGTTTTTCATTTCTTCTAGATGTCTTAGTTGTTTTTTATCTTCTACTTGTTGGTTTTCAAGTACTTTTAGTTGTCTTTCATCTTGTACAGGTTGTCTTTCATGATCTTCTAGTTGTCTTTCATCTTGTACGTCTTGTGTTTCATCTTCTTCTAATTGTCTTTCATCTTGTATCTTTCATCTTCTTCTAGTTGTCATTCATCTTGTATCGTTCATCTTCTTCTAGTTGTTTTTCATCTTCTACTGGTTGTTTTCATCTTTTTCTAGATGTCTTTCATCATCATGTACTAGTTGTCTTTCATGTTCTTCTAGTTGTCTTTCATCTTCTTTTTGTTGTTTTTCATATTCTTGTGTCTTTCATCTTATTCAGAGTTCCTTTCATCATTTTCTAGTTGTCTTTTATCTTATAATGGTTGTGTTACATCTTCGGTTGTCTTTCATCTTGTACTGGTTGCTTTCCTTTTCTACTAGTTGTTTTTCATCTTCTTCTCGTTGTCGACAGTAATCTTCTAGATGTCTTCCATCAAGTACTGGTTATCTTTTGTTTTGTACAAGTTATCTTTCATGGTCTTCTAGTTGTCTTTCATCTTATTCTAGAAACCTTCTACTTGTTTCTTTTCTCCTTGTGCGTGTTGTTTTCCATCTTCTTCTAGTTGTCTTTCATATTTTTCTAATTATTTATCATGTTCTAGTTGTCTTTCATCAAGTACTGGTTGCCGTTCATGTTCTTCTAGTTGTATTTCACTTGTATTGGTTGATTTTCATCTTGTACTGGTTATCTTTCACCTTCTACTAGTTGTCTTTCATCTTGTACTGGTTGTGTTTCACCTTCTTCTAGTTGTTCATCTTGTGCATGTTGGCTTTTATCTTGTACAAGTTGTCTTTCATGTTTTTCTAGTTGTCTTTCGAGTTGACTTTCATCTTGTTCTGGTTGTCCTTTATCCTCTTATCGCTGTCTTTAATGTTTTATTAGTTGTCTTTCTTCTAGTTGTGTATCATTTTTCATGTTCTTCTTCTAGTTGTCTTTCATGTTTTTCTAGTTTTTTTCATCTTCTTCTTGTTGTCGTTCATATTCTTCTAGTTGTGTTTTATCTTGGACAACTAGTAGACCACGAAAGATAATGAGTAGAACACGAAGGACAACTAGTACAAGATGAAAAAAAATAGAAGAACATGAAAGACAACCAGTGGAAGATAAAAGAACATGAAAGATAACTAGAAGAACATGAAACACAACATGTACAAGATGAAAGACAACTAGTACAAGATGGAAGACAACTAGAAGAAAATGAAATACCACCAGTACAAGATGAAAGACAACTTGAAAAATATGAAAAAACAACTAGTACAAGATGAAAGACAACTAGAAGAACATGAAAGAGAACTAGTACAAGATGATAAACAATTATAAGAACGTGAAAGACAACAAGAAAAAGATGAAAGACAACCAGTTGAGGATGAAAGACAACTACAAGAAGATGAAACACAACCAGTAAAGATGAAGACAACCAGTACAAGATGAAAGACAACTAGAAGAAGATGAAAAAGAACAAGAAAAATATTAAAGACAACTAATACAAGATGGAATACAAATATTAGAAGATGAAAGACAACTTGTACAAGGTGAAAGACAATCAATACAAGTTGAAAGACAACCTGTGCAAGACGAAAGACAACTAGAAAACCATGAAAGACAACCAGTACAAGATGAAAGAAAACTAGAAGAAGAAGAAAGACAATTAGAAGAACATGAAAAACAACCAGCAGAGGATGAAGGACAACCATTAGAAGATCAAAGACAACTAGAAGAATATGAAAGACACCCAGTAAAAGATGAAAGACATATAGTACAAGAGGAAAGACAACCAATAGAACCCGAAAGACAATCAGTAGAACACGAAAGACAGCTACAAGAACGTGAAAGATATGAAAGACAACTAGAAGAAGATGAAAAATAGCTGGTACAACATGAAAGACAGCTAGAAGAAGATGAGAAACAACTAGTAGAAGATGAAAGACAACCAGTAGAACATAAAAGACAACTAGAAGAAGATGAAAGACAACTAATAGAAGGTGAAAGACAACCAATACAAGATGAAAGATAACTAGAAGAAGATTGAAAACAACTAGTAGAAGATGAAAGAGAACTTGTCTTTCATGTTATTCTCGTTTTCTTTCATGTTCTTCTACTAGCTTTTAATCTTCTTCTAGTTGTCTTTCAGCTTGTATTGGTTGTCTTTCATCTTGTTTTAGTTGTCTTTCATCTTCTTCTAGTTATTTTTCATTTTGTAAAAGTTGTCTTTCATGTTCTTGTGGTTGTCTTGCATCTTCTAGTTGTCTTTCATCATTTTCTATTTGTCTTTCATCTTCTTCTAGTTGTCTTCTATCTTGCATTGGTTGTCTTTCATCTTGTACATGTTGGCTTCATGTTTTTCTAGTTGTCTTTCATCTTCTTATAGTTGTCTTTCATGTTTCTTTATCTTCTACTGGCTCTTAAAAATACCAAATCCAATGTCTAAAAATACCTAATCTCTAGTTGGAATTCATCATGATGACATTCTTCAGGTTCTAAGCTCAATGTCTGGCCTAGACTCTGATGACATTGGCAACAACCTGGTACACCTTTACGGTGAGGATGCGAATCCACAATATCACAGCAAGGATCACACAAGGAATGTAAGAACATTTAATTAATTTTGATCTTTTATGATATATATATATATATATAGAGCAAAGCTAGGGTGTGATGTGCTCACCAAGAGGGGTTGCTGAGCACACCTTCAAAAGTCTATCGGATTGTCTTCAAACGACGAATCCAAACTGTTGAAACCCATCTACTTCATGAGTAATGCATGTACATGAAATTTTTTAGAAGTTTCGAATTCATGTAGTACAAGCTCAAGCGGTCAAAAAAATGATGAAAAATAAATATATAAAACAACTTATAATATAACATATAAAACGTTCATTTTTTTTACTGCTTGACTATGTACTAAATAAATTCAAAACTTTCAAAACATTTCATGTACATGCATCACTCATGAAATAGATGGATTTCAACGGTTTGGATTTGTCATTTGAAAACTATCCGATAGACTTTTAAAAGTGTGCTCACCAACCCCTCTTGGTGAGCACATCACACCCTAGCTTTGCTCATATATATATATAGACATAGACACACACTAAATGTATGTTTTCTACTTATTATTGAGTAGAACTAGGGTGTTCCTAACCAACTCTTTTTGTGAACTCAACTCTAAAACCTATCGGATTGGCTACCTTATTTGCTGCTGTTAGCATAGCATATATATGGGGTGAGTAATGTATTGGTAGGGTGTTGTTAATTGATCTACATTAGCTCTGAGACTAGGAAAGAAGGAAATGATGTTGTGTGATATTTTGATATGCATTTGGGTGATAAATGTTTGATTTAAAAGTCTGGTTTGTTTCATATGAATAATGAAACATGGTGGTAAACCCATGATCAGTTTTTATTTGGAATGATGCAGAACAGTTTTTTTTTTATTTTAAAATAAGATCCATGCAGAACATATTATTTTTACTACTAGAATTCAGATTTTTACCAATGGCAAGAAATGACTTGTTACAAAACTTAACCATGCAAATAATACCGTCATTAATACCTTGTTGGAAATACTCGGTATTAGCATGGACATCCAAGCAAATACCTTTTTCTGACCTTTTGCATGAGTTTACTCTTGCAACAACTGCGCATACAAATACTTTCAGGGTTGGCGCCTAGCAGGAGTATTCGCAAGGATAGAAGCGTGGATCCCATCTTGGTAGTTGCAAGGCTACCCTATGAGTATTTGCAAGGATGCCCCATGTGAGTATTTGCAAGGATAGTTCATGTGGTCCCACTTGATTATTTGCATGGCTTGCCACCATGGGCCCCACCTACTTATTTGCTTGGTTAGCCACCGTGAGTTCGGTGTAAAATGCCTACGTCTCCGTGGTAGAGCAACCTCATCGGTGCCCCTTTCTTATTACCCAAAAAGAAAGAATACAACTCGTGGCACGTGAGCCCAAATAATGGTTGGAAGTCACGGCCTAACTCAAGTACAAGGTGAGCCTAGAAGCTCGAGTTGGAGAGTCCCAACAATGGAGATCGTCACACAACTATAGATATATGGTGAGCGGAAGACGCTCGAGCCAGTGAGCCCCTTAATGCCCTACAAGCGGGGAAGTCACAAGGCTATTTGAATGGAGCACTAAGTAGATCTCTACACTATGGATGAGAAGTTTCTAGAACTAAATTCTAGACACTAAACTAGATCTATTGAAGTTTCTAGAATTTGAGATAGTTGAGAGGATATTCACTACAGCAGATCAGGCTTTCTGCGACCGATTTTCCGGTCGCAGAAAGTCACGGCGCCGGTCGCAGAACGATGATTCCGGTCGCTAAAACCCCAGTCGCTGTAAGCATTGTCGCAGATACTCTTCTGATGACGTCACCGGTCGCTGAATGACGTCATCCGGTCACTGATACTTTTTTTGCGACCACTTTTTTTTGGTCGCTGCTATTTTTTTTGACGTCAGAAAAAGATATCTGCGACCAAAAAAACGGTCGCTGATAGTTAAAACCGGTCGCAGAAAGTCTTCTGTCAGGTTTTTGGAAATTTTTTTATTATTTAAATTTGCACCATTTAATAATTGGTACGACACGTACCAACATACAACATAAATATACAAACAAATTTAAACATAAACATCGATATATACAATAAATAAATACAAAACATCGATACATGCATACACATAATACAAGACATCGATACAATAGTAATTAATAAAATCCACAATTACAACCATTTACAATAACAATTTTAAATTTTACAACCATTTACAATAACAATTTTAAAATTTTACATTATTGATATTTATGAACCTGAAAGGGTGTCACCACTCAGCAGAAATTCCACCTCATTTTATAGAATCTGAGACATAACCAACACCTATTAAAGCATCATTTGTTTACATGATTTCATTTATGATTTGAATAAAATGGTTGCTGACTGCCAAGCATGACTTCAAAAATTTATGATGAGGGATTTAAGTTTTGAGTTTAAATGCCATACCACAATCTTCTCCACAATCTTCGTCCAATTGCAATAACTTCAAAACCACTACCTAGAACCTGAATGTTCATATCAAACAAATTTAAAGATCAAGAACGGCACAAAAATTGTGAGGGCATATGAGAAGAAGGTTATTTTTTAACCTCATGAAACAATGCCCCATGAACTTTCATACCATGTTTTTGTCAAAGGATACATGAGATGGCATTATACAACTATATAAGGTCATTTATGCATAATTGGCATAGTGCTGGTAAAGTAAAACATGAAATCAGTGTCTTTATTGATCTATAGACTTGTAAATAGTGCACTATGAGGTTACTCTAGCCTATATCATACTGGTATCAGCATAAAATTCAAATTAAGCCAAACAAGTACCCACTGGTACCATGCAAATGTTAAAAATACCCTAAATGGCATACTGGTACAGATCAGCCAGTGCAGGCTGATTCAAAACTCAAATAAAAAATTCATTTGAACAGACACGTAAAGGACAAAAAGACAATCAATTTAGACTTAAACTTTGCGTTTTTCTGATTTTTCTGCTATTTTCTAGCTATTTTTCAATTTGGACCTTTAAATACAAAAAACAGCATATTAAAATATATATATGACCTTTATGCCCCTCTGTATATTTGGCATCTTTAAAAATATAAATAAAAAGACAAAAATCATGAAACTTCACATAATTACTGTTAAGATATCATATTACAAGTACAGTACAAAAACCATACATGCTTATCAACAAAATTTATGAGAAATATAAAAATTAAGATCAAGATAATATGAACCTCATGACCCAAATTCAAACACCATACCCAAAACTGACCTTTACAACCTTGATACTCTCTAATTCACTCAAGTTCTAAATCTATTCCCTGACTAAAGTACCATATACCACTGTCAAATCAATACCAAACCGAGAAGTATAAACCAAAGTCATGCCCAAACCTCTGCAAAATGTGAAATTGATACTACATAAAGCTTTAATGCCCCAAAGGCGATGCTGAATGACTAAACAATTGAAGAAAACAACAAAAAAATTGATGAAATTAGGTCCAAACCTCAACCGGTACCGAGAATCAAGGCCTGGCCACATACCGCCACCTCCGGCAACAAATTCGCTAAAAATAAAATCAAGCAACAAATACAGATCTGAAATTATTCTTTAGTAAAAAAAAATACAAATTCGCTATTTGAAGTAGTATGGCGCATAATCAGAGAGGAGGGAAGAGAAATACCAGCTGTGCGCACACAAAATGCTAGGGCTTCGCTTGGCTAATAGAGAGAAGAGAGGAGCGTCGTAGATCGATTAGCCGACAGTATAATAACAGAACGAGTGCGCTGCGGAGTCACGCGCCTAGAGATAAGGAGGCTGAGAAGGAGCTAGCCGCGAGCTGCTTGGTGCGTAGGTTGTGGAAAGTGAGAGATAGAAAGAGAAGTTGAGGGGTGGCGCGTGAGGGAGGGTTTGGGTTGATCTTATGGCGGGCATATTTTGGGGTCTGGTGCTTTTTTTCACAAAACTTTCAGCGACCAGTGTTAAAGGTGGTCGCTGAACCGGTCGCTGAAAATTTGGTGGCCTGAAACTTTTGTGATTTCAATTTTTTGGGTGGAAAAAAAGGCATCAGCGACCGTCGAAAGCATCGGTCGCTGATGCTCAATTTTGCTGTAGTGATTGAAGTTTAGACTCACTCAACAATGAAAACTGTCAAGAATGCACAATAAATGCTTTTTGATTGTGGGAGGCGGTTAGCTTCGTCAAATCTTAAGTGGAGTTCAACACTGGCACATCACTAATGGGTAAGCAAGTAGCCAAGTACTAATACCAGGACGTAGTCAATTGTCTTTTAAAAAATATATTAATTACAAACATGAGTAAATAAATTATATTATATAAATTTTACTTTGATGCAGTCTTCAGCTCCACTTCCTCCAACACCATCAGAAACCACGACTAGTCCAAACTGCATATATATAAACCAATAAATGAGAAATATCGGCCTCAGATTGCTTGCTAATTACTTGTTGTTAACTATGTACTTGCTCTGAAAGCTTATATTGATAGAGAAAAGTTTGTGATTATTTTGGATTCTGCACCCATACATTAACATATATTTCGTTATTAAAACTGATAAAGGTTTATTAATTCAAAACCAAGACCTTCTCAAGACCAGGAAGGGGGTACTGGGAAAGAAAATTTCATAACTAGAAATTTAGTGAAGAAAAGCTTCAATTCGCGAAAATTGGCAAGGGTCAGTGCTGGAGGTGACATGGCGCATCAGTGCAGGAGGCGACAGGGTGCGTCAGTGCTCCATGCACCAATCCTTCACTAGCTATTTCTGGCAAAGACCTAAATGCAAACGCTGCTGTCTTGGCGCAGGCGATCGAAGGTGGTGGCGACCTTGGCCATCTCGCGAGCACGATCGGATCCACCTGGGGTCAGGGTCTGAGGCGAGAGAGCAAGAGAGAGAGAGAAAGGATGGTGCGGAGAGAATTTAGGACTGGGCGCGATGGGTCTGGCGGGAGACGGGGCACGTCTGTGCTGGGTTCATGGTCTGAGGCGAGAGAGCAAGAGAGAGGATGGTTTGGCGGGAGGGTTTGATCACCACCAATAGTTTTTTACTACACTGGGTTTGGTCACCGCCAAAACTTTTGGATCTGGCCCCAAGAAATTAGAGTTTTTTTATTTTTACCAAAATATTAATTCAGTGACCAGTGCTGCAGCCGGTCGCTGAAAACGGTTGCTAATAATTTTGGTTGCCAGATTTTTTGTAAAATTATTATTTTTCTTGAAAAAAGATATTCAGCGTCTGGTGACAGCACTGGTCGCTGATACTGGTTGCTAATACCTCAATTTGCTTTAGTGAAACTATACTGAAGTACTCAACACTAGTAGGATTGTACCAGGTTTAGCCTCGGACATATAGCATCACACAAATCATTCTGCTTTTGTTTTTTAATGAACTACACGTTTAAAAATTTAACCCTCTATAAGTACATTTGATGTTAAAAAATAAAGTTTTAAATTAATAATTGAAACAAAATAAAGACGTTAAAAAACTAAGTAGACAAATATGCTGTTGGAAATTTCGGAAGGATACAACAAAATAGAGAGAAGAAATTTGCTGCTGAAATTAACTTCTATTGCCTTATTCATTCAGATACAAAGTACATCTGAATTTATAGTCTAAACATTAATCTAAATAAGGAATCCACTAACCCTACTACATGCTATTTCTGCCTAGTGTAAATAAGGAAACCATATTCTCCACTAACTCAACTAAATATAGAAATACTAACTCTAGAACACTTGACAAATACAGACTTCTAATTTTGGAGAAATTCTAACCCACTAACTTCGGCAGCCATCTTAATTAGGTGTGTTAATTTTGAATCAACTTCCAACACTCCCCCTTGATTCAAAATAGGTTACTCCAAGCTTCAACATCATCTTCTTCTTCTGAGTCATCATTCCAGATCTTCGCATCCCAATTGTCATCCTCCGATGTTGGTTTCACCTCTTCTATCTACTCCTTAGCCTCTTCGATATTAGCTACCTGAGATTGTGACTCGGCTGATTCATCATCCACTGTGGATTCTTCCACATCATTATCAGCCTCCATGACCTCCTCTATGACCTCCTTTTCAACCACCTTCGGCTTTTGCTTCTTTGTCTCATATTTCGACCTCTCTTTAACCTCAGTTGTACCAGAACTTATACTGCCAAACCCTCAGCACTTTGTGCAAGGAACTGCCGTCTCATAGCTACCAATTTTCTCTGCTCCTCCTTTTGTTTACCAGTTAGAAGCTTGCCCTCTAGCATCTTCTTCAATTGCTTCTCCTTTTCTTTCTCCTTCTTTCTTGTCTTTGCCTCCTCAGCTGGCAATGCACCACATACCATTTCTTGCACTGACACATTGGTCTTCTTAACTTTCATCTTAGACTCCACCTTGGTCTTGGTTTTCATCTGCACATGCCTCTCATCAGATTCTGGGGCGCCAATTTCACTCCCAGGAGCAGCAGCACCAGCATCTGCTTCAGGTTTCGAATCCGGCATGTTAACATCTGCTCCAGTGATCAGAGTCAAAATAATAATAATTTACGTAGGATTTTGGCTTAGGTTTTGCATATTTTCTCATACTTATGTTTAATTAATTAGAGAAAAAGACTACTGTCACTCTTCTTTATGTTTTATTGCAGAAAACAGGTTTTGGGACTATTTTACACCAAATGAAGCTAGAATCAGGTCAATCTGATCAGCGACGCTTATCGACTAAGTCTTTGTTACGGTCCGTATTGCCTAATACGGACCAGGCCTAGCACAGACCAGAAGATAGCGCTGTAAGCATTAAACCCTAACCGTCAAGGTCCTAATACGAACCGTATTGACCAATACGGTCCGTAACCGAATGCGCCTCTTGGGGAATAACTGCCGACAGCTGTTTTCAGATTAGTTTCTTAGCCCCTACTCAATCTCCAGACGTCCCTCCACTCCTATATAAGGCCCCTGGGCAGAAGAATAACTTATCTTTGTAATTAGGGTTAGATTTGATTAAAGTGAGAAGAGAGGAGTGCTTGTAACGATGCCGTTCCGCGGCTAAGTTCCTTTTCTTAGGGCTAGGCAGTAAACCTTGTTACTCTTGATGTTTTGATATATATATTTCTGTTGATTATGATTTCTTATTGTTGAATCGAAATGCTTTTGTGATTTACTATCTCTTCATCTAATTTCAATGATCTAGTTTGAGTCCGTTAGGGTAGTGACAGTACTTTAATGGTAAGAGAAACTATTTGTATGAATTAGCCTCGTTGAGATCTATTAGGATTAAGTGAAGAAAACCTTAGCTGGGAAATCATAAACCAGACCAACAAAACGCGTACCAAATTCCATCACTTGCGTAAGGAAAATCGCAGTGATCTGTGTAGTAATTTGGGGTATTTAAGAGATCAGACATTTGCGTAAGAAAAATCGCAGTGTCCTATGTAGAATCTCGGTGAAAGATTTGTCATTCTTGCGTAACATAAATCGCAGTGACCTATGTGGTGTCTTTCATTAAACAACAACAGGAAATCAGACGCAACAGGAATATATTGTCAAGGCGGATTGAGTGGCAATGGTGTGCCGAAACCCTAGGAATTCTCATCTCTATCTTTATTTTAATTACTTTTAATTGCTTCCTAATTTACATTGATCACAACAACATCTCTCAATTTTCAGATTTCGTCTAGCCTTTCGAAAGATTGTGATTCGATCGCTCAAAGCATTGAACCAATATTCCCTGTGGATCAACCTCGAATATACTACTCGATAGGATTGTGCGCTTGCAGTCCGAACGGATAGCATTTCCGAGTTTATAAATATTAAAATAAACTTGCTCTCTTTTGAGTGATCATCCAGCTGTGGCCTCTTTGGGTACTTCATTTAAGTTTGTGGTGGAAATAGGAACTTCAGTTTCCTCCTCTGTGATTGTTGGCTCTTGCTCAGGATTGACTTCTACAATATGTAGTCTCATCAAGGAAAGTCCCTTTTCTTCTTTCTCTGCCTCCATCTGTACAGGCTGGTCGAAACATGATTCTGCCATCCTCAGCACTTGTGTATCAGTAATGGTAACCAGATCCCCATAAGAATCCTTGTACTTGATCAGCACAGATTTTAATGAAGGAAACCTCTTCGTCACAATATCTCTCAACACCTTGAAACGACATTTTTCTGGCATATGTTCCAGCCGTATATCATGGTTGTACAATAGCTTCAACGGCCTCTGATGAATGAGCCCTACATTCTCCACCTTGAGGGCTTTTTCATCAAACAAAAAATTTCTACTCACCATGATTTTGCCACTTTCTGGACTGTTGCCACCATTTTCTTTTATGTGCACTCCTACTGTGCCCTTGCTGCTTGCCTTAATCTTGCTTTCGGTGTATGCCATGAAGAGTGACGGTTGCTCATTTTCTTCTACAGCATAGCTTGCTTGATTCTCCTCCCTTTGCTTCTTGTAGCACTCGGATTGGTAGTGCCCAAACTTATTGCAGTAGTAGCATTGAATGTTCTTCTTGGCTTCATAGCACTCAGATTGGTAGTGCCCAAACTTGTTGCAATAATAGCACTGGATGTCCTTCTTGGATTCATCATATGATTGACTATTTTCGGTAGTGTTGCTTCTGCCTCTTCCTCTTCCTCTGTTGAAATTGCCTCTACCTCTGCTTCCTGACGTCTCCCCCTGCATGTAGGACGCCTTGTCGTCGCCTTTATCTTCTGCCGTTGACAGCCTTGATTCATGAGTCTGCAGTGACCCCATGAGTTCATCAAAGGTGTAGGTGTTTAGATCTTTGGACTCTTCTATTGCTGCTACCACATGATCAAACTTGGGTGTTAGGCTTCTCAACACCTTTGCCACCACCGTCTTCTCCTCCATGGTGTCTCCAAATACTCTGATTTGATTGACCACCTCTTGTACTCTTGAAAGGAAAATTTGCACAGATTCTTCCTTGTTCATATGCAATATTTCAAAGTCCCTGCGTAGGCCTTGAAGTTTGATTGCCATGACTCGAGTACTCCCTTGAAATGCTGTTTTCAGGATTGTCCGTGCCTCTTTTGCATTGGTAGCTGCTGCAATTTTCGAGAAGATGGTGTCATGCATTGCTTGTTGGATGAAGAATAGCGCCCTTGCATCTTTCTTCTGATTTTCTTGCTGGTTCGGATCTGAAACTGGTGGAACATTGTTAACCAAATTCCATAGGCCATGAGACTTGAACAAGGTCGTCCTCTTGATGCTCCAAAATGCATAGTTCTCGCCTTTGAAAAGAGGCTAGGAATTGCGGGTTGTGTTACATTCACGACATTGTTGCTGTTTTCTGCCATTGAAAACGCTCTAGGATCAACCTGGCTCTAATACCAAATGTTGGAAATTTCGGAAGGATACAACAAAATAGAGAGAAGAAATTTGCTGCTGAAATTAACTTCTATTGCCTTCTTAATTCGGATACAAAGTACATCTGAATTTATAGCTAAACATTAATCTAAATAAGAAATCCACTAACCCTACTACATGCTATTTCTGCCTAGTGTAAATAAGGAAACCATATT
The DNA here is from genome assembly GCA_011114355.1 of Carex littledalei. Classification (NCBI taxonomy): domain Eukaryota; kingdom Viridiplantae; phylum Streptophyta; class Magnoliopsida; order Poales; family Cyperaceae; genus Carex; species Carex littledalei. Next base: position 14,030,069 of record CM022089.1, on the reverse strand, counting down.
CTCCACTAACTCAACTAAATATAGAAATACTAACTCTAGAACACATGACAAATACAGACTTCTAATTTTGGAGAAATTCTAACCCACTAACTTCGGCAGCCATCTTAATTAGGTGTGTTAATTTTGAATCAACTTCCAACATTTTTTATGAGAAATTAGCCAAAAAAAGAAAAAAAAAAACTTTGAAATTGTTTTTTTTTATGGGTCTAAACAATTACAGTGTCTAAGGTTTTTTGTTTGAATACTTTTGCAGAGTCTACGAAATCGTGAGAGAAATTAAAATCTCGACCTTTAAGTAACCAATATTTTTAAATCTTTTTAACTAACTAACTATACTACCTCTCCTGTGCTCCTCTGTTCTCCTTTATCGTCTGATGTCATGAAGAACGATAAATAAATACTCTCCTGATCTGTTAAAATTAGCCGCAGGAAATTGTTTGCTACATTAATTTTGTTCAGAGTTCATACCAGGAAAAATAAATATTAATAACCCCGACAAATTGGGACATATCCTACGACTGGAATTTTAACCATGAAATCCTGACATCTTATGTGGTACAACACGTGTCAGCGCATACATAACAGCATGCATGCTCATATATAATTGTGAGGTACACTACTACAGAAAAAGAGATTGCAGACGGACATTACCGGAAGAGCAACACGGATTTCCCTGCCGTGTATGTGTTGAGGGTGTATAAAAGGTACCCTCTATAGACACGGATATTTACCCGTGTATATCTAACGCTTTCTACACGGATTACCAAATAAACAGCCGTGAACATACACCTGCCTGTGGCGCTCTCCATATAACCGAGCAAAACGGATATTACGTAAACGACCGTGTACGACTACTCTTTATTCACGGATAATGTAACTAAATGTCCGTTTCGGTTACTTTATCTACACGGACATTTAGTTGTATATCCGTGTCCCTCTCTTAACAAATCAATAAAAAATAAAATAATCCTTGTATCTCCGAACTCGTTCTACACGGACATTAGTCAGAACAACCGTGTCGAATTACTCTAGCTACACGGACGTTTAATTTCATATCCGTGTCCTGTCATAACTATCGTACACGGACAAATATAAAATAATCGGTGTAGACACCGAAAACGATCTACACGGGTTTTTGTTAAATAACGGTGTCAATTATTGTTTTCTACACAGACTCTTAACTTCATATCCGTGAAGCATTCTTAACTATCATACACGGACTGTATAAAAGAATATCTGTACTCATTTCTACACGGTTGTTTGTTTAACAACGGTGTGGAATTACTGTGTTTTACACGGACGTTTAGTTTCATATCCGTGAAGTCTCTTAACTACCATACACGGACTTATAATTCACTTCCGTGTAGGTATCGTAACTATACACGGACAAATATAAAATAATCATTGCTCACTCAACTCGTTCTACACGGGCTTTCGTTTAATATCCGTGTAGAATTGTCCCATTTTTTTTCTTGATTTTTTTCATTTCTAGGCTAGCCTCCAGTTTAATTTGCTAGCCAGTTTTCCTACAAAATTCATATACCATTCTGTTTTGCTAGCCAGTTTTCCAGATAATTTGACATTAAATTATGCTTGCTAAATTCATATATACACTAAATTGTTATACAAATCCATGTTGAGCATTACAATATTCAGATAGAAACCATCTTGCCCAGCTACATCTTACAAAGTCGATCTGCTCCTTGCTGTACTCGGTTTGCTTTGATGGTTGCTACAATTATAATTTGGTATTAGTTAGTAACAATAAAAGGTAGATGCAAGACAGTCGCAAATATCAATTGCTAATTTAATGAAATGAGAATTATAAGTAAGCATAATATGAAAATATCAATTGCTATGATATAGGCACAATTAATATGAATTACATACCACATCTGGAAATTTGAATTGCATTCTTTCGACAAAGATAAACATGGAAATCATCATGTAATATCCGCATTCCCAATCCGCCTCCTGTTGCGGGCTCTACAATTTACATTTAGCGGCCTATGTTAGAATGACAATAATTTTTTGAACAAAATATGAAATTATAGAATTGTGTTGTGCTCACCGGCCACCACCTCCAAGTCAACCTCTTTCCCATTTTCTTGTCCGTGCTGCGCAATCCTCCTTGTGTAACGTATGCAGCAAAAGCCCTTACAAAATGGAGTGACTCTAATTAGCAATTGCACAATTTGTTATAATTGGGAAAAAATCAAACATAGTGAAAGATTATTGCTTACTTTTGCACATACGGGAAGATTGCTTCTTTGCACGTGCTAAATCCGATCTTTTTGGGTTGCAAAGAATCCACGACGTAAACCGCACTCAGGCAAGGCACAATGATGATCAAACACCAGTGTCCCCTATGGGAGGAGAAGAATTATAGGATCTTAGCATACAGTACCCAGATATTTTGGCATATATAATAGTGAGACACGTGTTTGCTTGACTTGATGGTGTGATTTCAATTATTTATATATTTAATCACAAGGTTAGAACTAACATCTGGTGGTATGGCAAGAGAAGAAATCTCTTCTTCGCCTTAGCAGCTTGGAGCATCGCGCCACACAGGTAATCCGTAGCCACCTTCGGAGCATTTTTCACGTTCGACGCACTAAGTACGCTGGGGTCTAGAAAAGCACACAAGTTCTGTTTGCCCTTGTAGTGAGTACTATTGATTAGCCTCCTGAAAAATTATCATATGACATTAGAATATATTCTTCAGTGCTATACACATGATATAAACAATTTTTGGTCACTAACATGAGGAAAATGGTGATGTGCCCCACGGAGAGCCATTTATCGGACCCCGAGGCATGTAGTAAGTCCTTGAAGTCGGTGAACGACAGCAGTACAACCGAGCCGTCGTGTAGAAATATCCCCGGAGGGACAGGTATGACGACTTCCGTCATGTCCTTGGGTGCCGCCATCAAGCGGTCGTGGAGATCCCGCAAATCCTTGTAGGGAAGGAGCTTGTATTCTTCCTCGGTGAGCAGACGAGGTGGAGGTCCTGCTGGTTGGACAGGAGGGTCATGGCCTGCTGGTCCGGCAGTAGGGTCAGCAAACTACTGGTCCGGCCGTAGGGTCATGGCCTGCTGGTTGGGCATCAGTTGCTGACCCTGCTGCCGGAGCAGCAGTTGCTGACCCTGCTACCGGAGCAGCAGTTGCTGCTCCGGCAGCATGGTCAGCAACTGTTTGGGAAGGTCCTTCTGCTTCGTCCCTCCGTACCGGTGACATCACGCCCTGCGTGCGACTACCATCATCTCCTACTGTCTGTATCGAAATTTTTTACCTTTTTCAAGTATTTGAAAAGGAAGTGCTTTGAATGTAACCAAATAACTTGACTATTTATGCATTACCTGATCCAAAATAATCTGATTCTTGGGCCATTGCACGAATGACAGCCGGGCATCTTTGACATAGAGCATGCCATTCTTGGGTCTTTGGACAGGAAGAGGTACGCGCTCCCATCCCTCCATGACATTGTCAATCTGTACGGCGGTATGGCCGGGAAGTAGCTGCTCATTGTGCACTTTGTCGGCTGCTGGATGTACCATGCCCTTAGCAACAATCAGAGGCTTACTCCCGAGCCACAGCACGAGTTCGCATGCTGTGGCGTCCTGTAATTTCATGCAAGTAGTTATTTTTAAATTGAAATATTGTCCAACAAGTAGTAATTGCCTTTAGAATACGAACAAGTAGTGATTACCTTTAGATGATCCAAATCGTATCCGAACGTCCCGGATGCCTGACTACTTCGCCGAACTCCCGTCGGGGTGGGAGGTGCTTGCTCGGCTGGCTGCGCCATAGCTGTAAAATCAGCACGCAACCTTGTTTCCAACTCCTCCATCTTTGCGTGGTACTCGGTGCTCACCTCCTTGTGTATCTGCGCAACTATCTCGTCTTTGTTCACTTTCGCACGAGATTTCCTTCGAGGTTTTGGTCCATTGAATACGTCCTTCCAGCCCCTGTAGGCACCTACGCCCCTTACTCGACCAGGGTGTTCTGGATTCCCGAGCGCTATGGACAAGGAGTCATCTTGCCTTTCGACCGACCGGGCACCGGAATTGACCTCCTCCTCCACCTCCAACTGTGAATAGAAAAATTAGTTATAGCAAAAGAATTAGTGATGTACACAAAGTTTTTAACACGCTTGAATTACACATAGTTCTAACGAACGACTCTTACCATTCTCTGAGCCACGGGTCGCAACGTGGGATGTAGTACTATCCTCCCGTCAGTGGTTAACTCGGACCTTGCCAACGTCCAATTTTGGGCCCTAGTATTTTTTATCCTAACCACGGGTGAGTCAACGTCTTTGTTCAACTCCAGTATTTTAGCCCACTCCTCCCTTTTACCCTGGTAACCACCCGACCCCAACTTGTGCGGATACTTGTTCATTGCAACGATCCTCCTGCCCTCCTCCCTTTTTTTCTTCACACATCAAATTAAGTAAAAAAAATTAGCCTAGCTACTATTTTTCATTTATTAAAAAGTAAACAAACCAATTAAAAAGCAAACAAAAAAATTACAAGCTGTGAGTGGAACACCATTTCAACTTCATATTAATTCAGTTATTCAAAATAAACACCATTTCACATTTATATATGATTGGAACAACAGCAACAGGGTGTCTATTTCGGACACCATTTACCAACATAATTCAAATCGATAAAGGAAAAAAGGTAATTTTGCTGAATTTACATACCTTGAACTCGTCCGTGCTCTTCATCTCCACAAACTTGTCCCACTTCTCTTGAGTCAGCCAAGTATAGTAGCCTACCGGGATTTTACCTTGATCCATCCAATCCGTACTCAGCGTGCTTTTGAATTGCTTCCAAGCTTCATTCATTATCTTCAAAGTCTTATCCTTTACCACCCCCGGGATGTCATCCGGGATGTTCCACTGAGCCTGCATTGACACCCAAATTACTGCATTTAAGTTCATGTACAATTAAAAAAAAGATGTTAACTGGTTAGGTACTTCACCTTCACAATGTTCCACCACTCGTTCTTTTGGGCTTTCGAAAAGTGATCCCATCTCTCTACCAGGATGTCTGCCTTTTGCTTCACCGTGGTGCACGCATAATTTTTGTACTCAGCCGACCGTGGACCCTTCGCACACCCATTTTTACTGAACTCGATGTCCAGTTGCTTTGCCTCGGACGTGGACGCGCACATTGTCGGACCTCTTTTCCTTTTGGCCGAACCTGATTGGGCAGCAGCTTGGTGCTCGCCTTCTTCCATCATATCTACGTGCTCATTCTCAATCGACATGGTTCTATAAAAAAAAAATATAACTTTTTCAGTAAATACCAAAGTAAATACAGTAAATACATGCAGTAAATACCAAAACTTTTATACCAAAATTTCTTCGCAATGGAGGTGTTGAGCGTTTCCCCGAGAAAGAAGAGGTAGGTTGTCGGACCGGAGAGTTGGTTGGACAGGAGAGGCGACCAAATCGAGGTGAGGTGGGGAAGAAGGACTCGAGCTAAGTTTCGAAATGTTTGGAAAAGAATTGAAGGCGCGAGCTAAGTTATGAAAAATTTGGAAGAGCAGGCGCGTAATATGTATTGTAACCCTAGTTCTACACGGACAATTCACTTAATTCATTTGTGTTGGAACACCTTTATACACGGACATTTGATCGAAACTCCGTGTAGAGAGGAAGTACAAGATCTACACGGACTTTTTATAAACAATCCGTGTAGAAAGACTCTCTCGACACGGATATTAACTTAACAACCGTGTAGAATGAGGGAGAGCTACACGGACTTTAATTCGAAAGTCCGTGTAGAAAGACCCTTTCGACACGGACTTGATTTTAACATCCGTGTCTATACCTTTTCGGACATTGCAACGACACTCGTGCACGAATACCTTTCGACACGGCCGTTTAATTAAACGTCCGTGTCTTTTTACAATTATACACGGACATGTAATTAAACGTCCGTGATAAAAGTATAAAAATTAGATTATTTATTTAAGTTTTGTTTAATTTGAACAATTCCACGACGGAATTCGAAAAGTTGCCTCTTTATTAATTCTAAGGAGAAGACGAAACGACTCTTCAAAATTCTATATAATCTGAGAAACCCCGATTGAGATTTGGAATGTTTAAATGGCCGTGACACCGCCCCCCTCAAGTGTGCCACGGCGAAGCCCAAGGGGGCACCCACCACCAAATGTGCCAGGGCCACGGCCCCCCTCAAACCCTCCCGAAGTCCCTCTCGAAGTCCCTGCCGAAGGTCCCGCAGTCCCTCCCAGCTTCGAAATGCCTCCTCCCTACGTGAAGAGGACATGGCCATGGCCCCCCTCAAGTGTGCCACGACGAAGCCCAAGGGGGCACCCACCACCAAAGCCCTACGTACGTAGGGGCAATGCAGCCAGACCATTCTTCCCTTGGATTACAAGGCCAAGGCAGCCACCACCATCTAACTAGTTTAAATAAGTTTTTTTTTTTGTTTGCTTTGTAGTTATTTTGTAGTTTTTCTTTAAATTTGTGGTACATGTATGGGGATCCTTTCTTTTGGTACGATGTATGGGGATCCTTTTTTATGAAATATATTTTGTTCTTTAATCAACAATTTTTTTGTTACACAGTTTCTTTTTTGTTAAATACTTCATGCTATCTAAATAAATACTTTTATAGATATGAATTAGCAGCACAAAACAACAACATGCAACAATATATAAGCACTACAAAGGTTATTACTTAAAAACCTTTAATATTTAAAACTTTGATTCTAAGTAAAATACTTAATGCTGTCTAAATAATCTGATTTGAAAACATAAATTAACACTTACCTGATACGAAGAATAAATAATTTATGGGGACTTTACAAAATAATTACAAAAGCTAGCTTTAACATAGAATAATTTCCGGGAATTGCAAATTAAAAACCTTTTTACACGGATGTTTAATTAAACGTCCGTGTACGATACCTTTCTACACAGACTTTTAATTAAACGTCCGTGTAGCTCTCTTTGCATTTCTACACGGATGTTCAGTTAAAGAGAAGGGAGTAGGTCCGATGCCCACCGGACCTACTTTCATGTTCAACGATGATGACTGTCCGATGTAATTTAAGATATGCGCGCACGGAAACTGAAACAGATACGATCGAATTTTAAACGATCCCGCACGAATTTTAAAGCAAATAGACGGTGATTAAACCCATCGCAAGCAAATACGAACGAATCAGATAAACTTTTTTTCAACGATGATGACCTACTTTTAATATGTTATGTACGAGAGCAGCTTGTGTCCGATGCCCATTGGACCCAAAGTGAGTTCGATGGGCTCTACCACCGTCCGATCTATCTCATGATCCGTGCGCACGTAAATTAAAGATGGCGCGAAAGTTCTGGCGGGAATCAATCGTAAAACAGATGGGCATCGGACCCAAGCTACTGGGCGCGAAAGTTCTGGCGTGAACCCACTTTGAGTCCGATAGGCATCGACCCAAGCTGCGCGCTCCCCTAAAAAATACGTACATAACGATTGATTCCCGCCAGAACTTTTGCGCCATCTTTAATTTACGTGCAGATCGGATCTTGAGATAGATCGGACGGTCGTAGAGCCCATCGAACTCACTTTGGGTCCAATGGGCATCGGACACAAGCTGCTCTCGTACATAACATATTAAAAGTAGGTCATCATCGTTGAAAAAAAGTTTATCTGATTCGTTCGTATTTGCTTGCGATGGGTTTAATCACCGTCTATTTGCTTTAAAATTCGTGCGGAATCGTTTAAAATTCGATCGTATCTGTTTCAGTTTCCGTGCGCGCATATCTTAAATTACATCGGACAGTCATCATCGTTGAACATGAAAGTAGGTCCGGTGGGCATCGGACCCAAGCTCCTCCCGGTTTTTTAGAGTGATTTTTGGGATAATACAAGTTAAAATTCAAAGATCTCAGATAATACAGCTTGATGGATGGGTAAATGAAGTTAAAATTCCATCAAAATTTGCTGCACTTGATTAAAGGCTGTAATCTTTGATTTGAACTGTCCCGATCAAACAACGGACTAACTATTTTTGTGCGTCTTCACAATCTCACAAGGCAAGAGTTTATGTTTCATGAAACATAAACTCTTGCCTTGTGAGATTGTGAAGACGCACAAAAATAGTTAGTCCGTTGATTGATCGGGACCGTTCAAATCAAAGAGCATTGCATTTATTGTCTTCCGTGAAAGTTTGATCAAAAATTATTTTTATTTACCCATCTATCTAGTTCATTGAAGATTGAAGTATCGGATGGCCACAAACACTTCGTGCTGGATCAAACCTCATACATAATAAATTTTCCAAACTTTTATGTTGGTTACATTCAATGTTCTCCCTTGATCATTTTAAAACAGATATGGAATGATTTCGTTGCAGATCGACCGTTGATTTTTCGCTTGAAAATGAACGGTCCAAAAATATTTTTACAATTTGAAGGGACATACAATGATGAAAGTTTATAAAAATAATATGTATAAGTATTATTTGGCCATATAAGATGTAAAAAAAAATATATATATATTTTTTGAATTATTTTCGTATGTACTGTTGTACATGTATTAGGTGATTAGTAAATATCAAGCTTTGTTGACCGTCCGATAAACGAAGAATGGTCCTGATGTCTCCATTTAGGAGGTGGTGGGTAGATTTTCCGCCCTCCCTGAGGTAACATAATATTTCTGTTTAGATCTGGTTCTAGATGATGCACAAGATCCTTTAATATTTGTGCATCATAATGATTAGACGGTCGGATATAACCACAGATATTACGTCACCTTTGAGTTTATGAAAGCCCTTCTATCCCTCCTCTCTGTGGATAAATTTTTTCGAATTTCCCTCCTTTAGCTCCCTGATGGGACTCCCAAAAATTCAAAACAAATTTTACGAAAATTTTCGCCTAGGTTGGCTTTTCCCCGCCTCACTTTCCCTCACCTTTTTTACACGGATTTTTAATTAAATATCCGTGTACGATACCTTTCTACACGGACTTTTAATTAAACGTCCGTGTAGCTCTCTTTGCATTTCTACACAGATGTTCAGTTAAAGAGAAGGGAGTAGGTCCGATGCCCACCGGACCTACTTTCATGTTCAACGATGATGACGGTCCGATCTAGTTTATGATATGTCAGCACGAAAACTGAAACAGATACGAACGAATTTTAAATTATTCCGCACGACCTATAAAGCAAATAGACGGTGATTAAGCCCATCGTAAGCAGAGTAGGTCCGATGCTCATCGGACCTACTCTCAAGTTTTAATTTGTAACTGGAAATTAAATAATATAGAGTTCAAGAGCACAAAAAATAAAAATACTTCATATATTAATTTCAACATAGGGATAGTTACTGGATACATCATCACTTAATACCAAAACAAAAACATAAAATATATAACAAACATAAGTATCTATCCCTAATTAAAAAACTATTCTTTCTCACTAATTGCCTCCCCTTTTTAATTTTAACATCCGTGTCTCTTACCCTTTCTACACGGACTTTTATTTAAAAGACCGTGTAGCACCCTTCTAGAGATCTAAACCCTAAACTCTTTGCAACTTGCATCCGAGATATTTGAAAACCTGCAATTGAGCATTGAGTTCCTGTACCAAACCTTCATAGGGATCATTTTCTTTTTAGAAATACAACTCCACAGCAAGCGATTTCTCCAAATGCTCGACCTTCCTCTCCCAACTCAAATTTCTCCCTCCTCTGAAGGCAGAACAGGCACATGCAGCCTCCCGGGAGAAGTTCTTCAATCTGAGTTGGAGAGGAAGGTTGAGCATTTGGAGAAATCGCAACGAGGGTACTCGGCCTTCGAGAAATAGATAGGTGAAATTGGCAAAGGACTCGAAGCGGCGCGAGCCAAGTCATTTATTATATTGTAACCCTCTTTCTACACGGATATTAACCTAACAACCGTGTAGAATGAAGGAGAGCTACACGGACTTTTACGTTGAACGTCCGTGTAGAAAGACCCTTCTACACGTATTATTAAAAAAAAGTCCGTGCAGAAAGTAATTAAAAATATTAAGTGAATTTACTTCTTATTTTTTGTATTATTTGAAGTGATAATGAATTATTATATGTATTATTTTGAACTAATATTTCATATTTGACCTAGAAATGTTTGAAATATAAATATTTTTTATTAATATTTGATATTTGAACTAATATTTAAAACCAAATACTAATACTTGTCTGTCCTCAAATGGACTTTTCCAAGTTTGATAAATTTTTAAGACAAGCTTTGTTTAACTTATTTACATGCATCATAAATTCAAATTTGGAAAGTGTAAATGTTCAAAAATGTGAATAGCACAAAAAAGGTTAAATAAAATAGAGTTCAAGAGAATAAAAAATAAAAATACTTCATATATTAATAACATAGGAATAGTTACTGGATACATCACTTAATACCAAAACAAAAACATAAAATATATAACAATATAAGTCTCTATCCCTAATTAAAAAACTATTCTTTCTCACTAATTGCCTCCCCTTTTTCTCTTTTCAGGGAAATATCTTGCTCGCTTGCCTCCTTTCTTGTTTACATTTTCCCATACTCTCTTGCTTCTTCTCAACCTTAACCAAACTTTGGGATCATCAAACTGACCGTGTGGACCGTAAGGATCATCAGGACCCGAATCCGAATCACCTTCATAAGACTCAGGATCGGATTTGGATTCTGAATGAGAAGAGACTTCCACCACAGGTGGCAGGGGTACATCCTCCCACTGAATTATGTGAGTCTTGAGACCATTCTTCCCGCAGTTAGGACATTTATCACCTCGTCCACATGGTCGGATTATACACGGATTTTTTGGAGGATTGCGATTTCCCATATCTGAATAGCACAAAGTTATTTTCCAAGTAATTCTTAATTTCTTTTGATCAGAATTACTTGATCAAAACGGCGCCGGGAGGAGATTGCCTTTTATACCAAATTTTTCCATTAATCTACACGGATTTTACCTTTAACAATCCGTGTAGCTCCCATCCCCATGAAACCCTAAACTCTTTGCACACGAACGTTTACTCTAACATCCGTGTGTGATTACCTTTATACACGGACCTTCATTAAAAAGCCGTGTAGCTCTCCTCATTTTGTGTGGATTTTAGTTAATAATCCGTGTACGTTACTATTCTCCTCACGTATTATTAAATAAAAGGCCGTGTGTGAAGTAATTGACAACATTGCGTGGTTTAACTTGTTATTTTTTATATTATTTGTTAGTGACAATAAATAAGTTTACGTATTATTTCTACTCGAAATGTTTGAAACGCCAATATTTTTTTACTGAAATGTAATATTTCAACTAATTTTCAAATCCTAATAGAAATATATTAACTGGAAATATTATTTTACTAATACTTAATATGTGAACTAATATGTAAAAACCTTTATGTTGTTTTGAAATAGAAATATTTTAACTAGAATATTATTTAAAAGTTGTTTCCAAACAAGATAATTAAAAAGTTATTTTCTAAACAAAATAAATATTATACAACTCTCTTTTTTTTCCTTTTTCTCTTTTTTTCGCTAATTTCACATTACATTCGGCCCATATTCCTTCATTGTGGTCGGATCGCAAATAGTTTGCTTCGTCTTGTTCTTCAATTGAGGCTACCTCAGTTTGCACGTCGGTACAAAATGGAGGTATTTCGTCAAACTGGTCATACTCTTCTTCGTCGACGACGTTTTCTACCCCAACAATTCTTCTTTTCCCAGATAGGACGATGCTCCACCTATTATCACTCGGGTCAGTGACATAAAAGACTTGGGTTGCTTGCTTGGCGAGTATAAACGGATCATCAATATACCCAACTTTATTAAAATCAACGAGTGTGAACCTGTTGTTATCAGCTTTAACACCCCGGTCTTCGACCCATTGACACCGAAACAAGGGAATGCTGAGGTCAGGACTGTAAATGAGCTCCCAAATTTCCTCAATAACGCCATAATATGACTTTGATGCAAAAACCGGCCGGGAATCTCCGGATCTACTGAATTCTTGAGACATCGCCACCAACATCACCCCACTATTTTGCATCGTGCTCTTATCACTTTGGGATTTAGTGTAAAATGTATATCCGTTAATTTCGTATCCTTGGAATGTTCTAACAACAATTCAGGGTCCTTCGCCCAGCAGTCGAACAATTTCATTTACGGGCCTCATATCGGGGTGTGACTGCACCCTTTCTCTCAGCCATCCTACAAATGAACGATTATGCTCGTTGGTAAACCACTTCTGACTTCTCGTGTAGTACTCTTGTTGAAGGTTTGCCATGTGCTCATCTATATAGGGAGCAACATCTGTCATGTGCTGTAGTACCAAAAAATGCGCCTTCTGTAGTTCATCTCTATCAGCAGCTACGGCTTTCAACCCAATTTTCCCGACTCCCTGGAGCCTTCCCTCATATCGAGACTTTGGAACGCCAATAGGACAGACACCGGTCATGTAGTTGGTGCAAAAATCAATCACCTCTTCCGTGGAATATCCTTCTACAATTCTACCTTCGGGTCGATGTCGGTTCCTTACGTATTTTTTCAAAATTCCCATGTATCTCTTGAATGGATACATATACCGCAAGAACACAGGACCACAGATCTTGATTTCTCTCACTAGATGAACAATAAGGTGAACCATAACATCGAAAAAAGATGGCGGAAAATACATCTCAAGTTGGCAAAGAGTAGCGACGACTTCCACCTCTAAAGACTCCAGTATTAGAGGGTCTATCACTTTGGAATTTATTGTATTGAAGAAAAAACAAAGCTTCATAATGGTTTGACGAACGGGCTTTGGTAAAACCCCCCGAATTGCAACAGGAATCATATGTGTCAATAAAACATGACAGTCGTGAGATTTCAGACCGACCAGTTTCAGGTCCTTCATCGACACCAGCTTCTTAATATTCGAAGAATACCCTGATGGGACCTTAATACTATGGAGGCATTCACAAAAGCTTGTTTTCTCTTTCTTCGACATCGTGCACATTGCGGGGGGTAGGTATGTGCGCTTCCCTTTCTCCTGCGGTGCAAGCTCGGGTCGTATTCCCATTTCTACCATGTCTTTTCAAACTTTGATACCATCTTTAGTCTTCCCCGGAATGTTCAATAATAAACCAGTCAAACTGTCGCAGACATTTTTTTCAACATGCATGACATCTATGCAATGTCTCACTTCTAAATATTCCCAGTAAGGTAGGGCCCAAAATATGGACTTCTTTTTCCAAATATTCTTCGGCGGTTTTGTGGCACACTTTCCAAACACAACATCAAGGTTTTTAACACGCTCGAAGACACCCTTCCCATCTAATGGATGACGGCCACTCCAAGCTCAACTTTCCCGTTGAATGCCTTCTTCTTCTTACGATATGGGTGATTAATTGGAAGAAACCTACGGTGCCCCATAAATACATTTTTTTGACAGTTCTTCAACCTCAGCACCTGCGTATCATCTTCACAAATAGGGCACGCTTTTTCTCCTTTACAAGTGTAACCCGACAAATTCTCGTACGCGGGGAAATCATTTACGGTGCAAAACACCATGGCCCGCAAGTTAAAGGTCTCTTTCATGTACGCATCCCACACCGAGACGCCATCACGCCATAATTTTTGGAGGTCCTCGATTAATGGTGCGAGATATACATCTATGTCATTTCTGGGTTGTCTGGGTCCTTGGATTAGTAATGACATCATTATATACCTGCGTTTCATGCACAACCAAGGAGGAAGATTGTAGATGGCTAACAGAACTGGCCAAGTACTGTGCCGACTGCTCATGCTTCCAAACGGACTCATTCCATCTGTGCTCACCACAATCTTGAGGTTTCTTACCTCGGAACTAAAATCTTTGAAATGTCTATCAAAATTTCTCCACTGAGGAGAATCAGCCGGGTGTCTTAGTTTACCGTCCTTTTTGCGCCCTTCTTCATGCCAACGCAATAACTTCGCATCTTTGGGATTTGCAAATAACCGTTTGAATCTCGGTATTATCGGCAAATACCACAACACCTTAGCCGGAGGCCGGCCCTTTTTGCCGTCGTCACAATCAGTAGTGCCCTGGTCCTTACGTTTATACCGAGAAACACCGCACTTAGGACAAACATGCATGGCCTCGTACTCATTACGGTACAATACACAGTCATTCGGACATGCATGTATTCTTTCGATCTTCAAACCCACTGGACATATCAATTTTTTCGCCTGATATATTGTACGGGGTAACTCGTTGTTATCTGGGAGCATTTCTCCTAAAAGCTTTAATAAGGACGTGAAACTCTTATCGCTCCAACTATTTTCTGCTTTCAAGTTAAATAATTTCAACACAGCTGACAGTTTCGTAAATTTGGTACACCCGGGATACAACGGCTTTTTGGATTCATTAGACAAATATTGAAATTTATCATAATTTTTATCAGTAATTTCATCTTCCACATCATGTAACATGTCCTCCAGATTATCAATATGCTCGTGTACTACATTTTCATCTATTTCCGTCTGCAGCTCATCATCGTCGTTGCGATCAAGTTCAACATTATCAAAATTTTCGACATTCAAATCATCATCGCTGAAATCAAGTTCAAAATTATCCAAAATTTCTACATTCTCATCGCTCTCTTCAGAACGGTTAGAATTCTTATTGGTACAACTACTTTCCCCAAATTCCTCACCATGCATGAACCAACATGTATATCTTTTCTTAAATCCACGACAAATCAGATGAGCTCTAATTTCTTCGGAGTCCCCAAATCTTAAAAAAAATTTACAATCTCTACAAGGACACAAAATGTCAGCTTCCTTCATCTTCACTCTATACCTCTCAGCGAATTTTATGAACTCATCAACGCGACCCAAATATTCTTCACTATCACGTCGCAATTCATACATCCAACTTCGATCCATCTGCAAATTAAATTAAAAAAATGATTTCAATTAATAATGGTCAACATGTAAATTGGTACCAAATTCTAGGCTTACAAAGGGCCGGTTTACAATCCTAACCCACTCTTTGAATATTAGGTCCCATATGTGAACATATATTAGCGAGATTTAATTAGTATTTGAAAAAAATTCAGCAGCATTTCCCCTTAACTCCCTAAGTATGCATAAAAATCACATACTCGTAGGAGCATTAAGGGAAAATACCGTCGAACTTTTCTCAATTACTAATTAAATCCCGCTAATATGTGTTCACATCCTAAATAAGACCCAATATTCAAAGAGCAGTCCCAAAACGGGGACTATCCAAAATTAATTCCTATTGAATTAATTTTGAACGGACAAGGACCTAAAAGCATCAGTAGGTCGGTTATTGGACAACAATACACTACTTACACATGATCTAAATAAGTAAAAATAAGTAACATAAAATTAGAGAGGAAGAAAAGGAAAATATATATATATATACACTAACCTTAGAAAGATAGAGAGGAGAAAATACAAACTTCAAAGATCTTAGTAAAATACCAGCTGCTGGCTTTTGCAGAAATCGGATCAGCGCATTCAATACAGAGAGAGAGACAGTATTAATTACTTGATAAAAAAAAACGGTGCTGGAAGGAGAAGGCCTTTTATACCAAAACCCTACAAAGACTTTTCTACACGGATCTTACGTTAAGAAATCCGTGTAGTGCTCTCACAAATCATACACGGCTATTTGTATTTAAGAACCGTGTTTATAATGCTAGCCTCTTCTATGAAAATTTATAAAAATCCGGGTTATGTAAGATAGGAGAATGCGTTTCTACACGGATTTTCAAGAAACAACCGTATACATTTACTTTTTACACGGATCTTTCGTTAAGAAATCCGTGTAGCTCTCTAACAAATCATACACGGCTATTTGTACTTAAGAACCGTGTATAATGGTAGCTAATTTCGTTTAGGTTATCTTTTAATTTTGCAAATTCGGGCAGCAAATCCCATTGTTTAGGGATGCTAAAAATTATTATGGAAATTTATAATTCATTGATGAATAGAATTAAAGTTTTCGTGTCCTATATATTTTTTGGGTTTTTTTTTTATTTATGGGCTAGTCTTTTTCTACACGGATTTAAAAAAAAAATTCCTTGTAGCTATTTCGACACGGATATTCAACTAATATCCGCGACAATTACTATTTGGACACGGTTTTAAGTTTAATATCCGTGTATGTTATCCTATATATTTTTCAATTAACAATTTTTTTCTGGGTTAGCCTCCAGTTTTGCTAGCCAGTTTGCTACAAAATTCAATATTGAGTTTACCCCCAGTTTTTCAGATAATTTGACATCCAGTTTTCCAATTACAGCACAAAAATTATACTTAGCATTACAAAATTCATATTTAGCATTACAAATCCATGTTCAGCAATTACAAAATTCATAAATTCATCTCCTTATTTACAATTACAGCACAAAAAATTACTAAATTCTCTATATTTTATTTAATTACAAGAACATGCTTTATATTTGAAACACAAAATCGGTGGATGGCATACAAACCGGTCAATTAATAAGGGTAAACTAAAAATTCATGTACACTAAATTATACAAATCCATATTGAGTATTACAAAATTTAAATTGAAACATTATACAAATCCATACTGAGCATATATTACACAAATCCATACTGGGTAGACATATCCTTCTTCCTGAGACTCGATCCCATAGTGATTTCATATATAAACTTAAGGTTTACATTTGGTGCCAGTAGCCAGGGTTTACAGAGGGTAATATGAAGATATACATGTTTTAATAAAGAAAGAGTTGAGTAAAAAGTTGGATGAAGGACCTTGGAAAAAAAGGGAAGAGGTGGGATGAAGGACCTTCAGAGCCGGATGAAGAGCCGAATGAGGAGTCGGGCACAATCTTGTCTCTGTAAACCCTGGCTACTGGCACCCAAAGCGAAGAGCCATCGTTGCTCACCTGAATGTGACATGGTTCTACAAAAAACAACATTATTAGAAACAAGCACAATTATACATGCATTAGTAAAATAATCACTAAAATAACTATTATACATGCATCACTGTATTATACATGCATTAGTTGATTATACATGCATTACTCTATTATTAGAAACAAGTACAATTATACATGCATCACTCTATTGTACATGCATTACTAAACAAGCACAATTATCAAGCTAATCATCACTAAACTAACAATTATACATGCATTACTCTATTATACATGCATTAGTTGATTATACATGCATTACTCTATTATTAGAAAAAAGCACAATTATACATGCATCACTCTATTTAATATACTAATTATTTACATTATCTCAACAAATCAAGCATGCATGCATTAATTACTAATTGACCTAAATAAGCAATAACAAGTAACAGAAAATTAGAGTAAGAAAAGATAAATATATACACGACTAACCTTAGCAAGATAGAGAGGAGACATACAAATTAACTTCAAAGATCTCAAATTCGGCCTCCTTGTGCGCAGAAATCAGACCAATTCGTATACAGAGAGAGAGATTATTAATTGATCAAAACGGCGCTGGAAGGAGAAGGCATTTTATACCAAACCCTACACTTTTCTACACGGATTTATACTTAACAAAACCGTGTACAATGTGCAGTGTATAAAATTGGCAAAACCATATCGATAATCAAAACCCTAGAATACCTTTCTCCACGGATTATTATGTAAACAGCCGTGTAGCTCTGTCAAAGATTTCTACACTGCTGTTTAAACAAACATCCGTGTGAATTTCGCATATTTCTACAATTACCGTTTGTACACGGTTTTTAGGTAAATATCCGTGTATGATTGCCCTATATATTTTTTTAGATATTTTTTTTTTCTGGGCTAGCCTCCAGTTTTGCTAGCCAGATTTGTTCAGTATTGAGATTATCCTCCAGTTTTTCAGATAATTTAATTTGTCATCCAGTTTTCCAATTACAGCACAAAAATTATACTTAGCATTACAAAATTCATATTTAGCATTACAAAATTCATAAATTCAACTCCTTATTTACTATTACAGCACAAAAATTACTAAATTCACTAATAAAACATTACTAATATGCATAAATTCACATTTTATTTAACACCTTACAAGAGCATGCTTTATCCTGGTTAGGTTTCAAAGAAATGAGGCAGACTAACTTTCACCTAACAAAACATTTTCTGAAAATTAAATTATGTTTTAGTCCCTTGTTTTTGGCGATGCATAAATGGACATGTGGCAGTGTTCTTACGTTGTTGTTTAAATTCTTTCGCAAACCACATCTTATTCAAAGGGGGTTTGTGTAAGAAATTAAACAACAATGCACTGCCACATGCCATTTATACACCGCCAAAAACAAGTGATCAAAACATGATTTAATTTAAAGAACATGTTTTATTATTGAAAGTTAGTTTTACCCATTTCTTTAGAACCTAACCAAGAAAAAACATGTTCTTGTCAAGTGTCAAATAAAATATAGTGAAAATAAAAAAAATGAAATTCATCACATGCTGTCCATCGGAAAGTTCATCACAATCTGTAAATAAAAAAAAATGATGAGTAAGTAAGCAACAATAAGTAACAGAAAATTAGAGGAAGAAACGGAAAATACATGCCAGAGATGAAGGAGATATTCATGCCAGAAGTGAAGTCCAGATGTAGGTTATCAATTATATCACATCGCTCGTCTTGATAGATGAGCTCCAAAGATAGCGACTTATCTTGATAGATAAGCGATCTGACATAATTGATAAACCTAAATCAAAATTCCAATTATTAACCGTGAAATGATTATCAAAGTTGATCAAAAGCGATATGTAAAGTGACCGGTCTTTCTCTCTTCCTAAGGTTATACAGGAGAACCTACAATTTACCTATGAATTGAAAAAACTCTAACATTTCCGTTTGTTGAATTACTTGATCAAAACGGCGCTGGAAGGAGAAGGCCTTTTATACGGTGCGGAAAGGAGAAGGCCTTTTATACCAAAACCCTACACTTTTCTAAACGGATTTATACTTAACAAAACCGTGTACAATGTGCAGTGTATAAAATTGGCAAAACCGTGTATCGATAATCAAAACCCTACAATAACCTTTCTCCACGGATTATTATGTGAACAGCCGTGTAGCTCTGTCAAAGGTTTCTACACTGTTATTTAAACAAAAATCCGTGTGCATTTTACATATTTCTACACGGTTCTCTTCATAAATATCCGTGTAGCTCTCACATGGCTATCTACACTGTTAGTTAAACAATAATCCGTTTACAATTTCTGATAAACGTCCGTGTAGCTCTCTCAAGGCTTTCTTCACTGATTCTTTAATAAATATCCGTGTAATAGATCCCACAGATATTTCGGGCTTCCAAAAAATTACAATAGCACACGGTTTTTGTATAAAATTGTCAAATCCGTATACAATGTGCCGTGTACAATGACCATTTCTGTAGTAGTGGTCCTAATCATTTCATAACTTAACTTTATTGTAGTATTAATTTTGGACCAATATTTTATTGTAGAGCTACAGCACAGCTACAGTTTTGATCGTCCTGATAGTCCTAAATGAATATAAATATGAACCGGCTATTAAACAAATATGAATAGAGCTACAGCACAGCTACAGTTTATTATAGTTCTAACGCAGTTTTGATCGTACGTCCTGATCGTCCTGATAGTCCTAATAGTTCAATGACTTTTCTTTATTATAGTATTAATTTTGGACCTATATTTTCCTGTAGAGCTACAGCACAGCTACAGTTTAAGGGGGCATATAGTAGTTGAAAGAAATAATTCAGTTTTGATCTTCCTGATAATTCTAGCGCGCACTAGTACAGAAAACGCGGCCATACACTGCATATCATTTACGGATGAGAAAAAATTGCACATTAACAGTGTGTAATGGGAGGGACACTTGCTCAAAAAAAAAGCTCCTACATACTCAACCACGCGTATACGAAAGTCACCAACTTTTGTACACTGTTTGTTACCGTGCATGATAATAAATATTCGTACACGGTTAGTTAGTAAAAGGCCGTGTATTGTTATCACCATAATCAACGCCTTTTTTTTGGAGACCTGACACGGTTTATTTTCTATAAACTGTACGTATATTAGTTCTATATAGACACGGTTCAGTAACCGTCACAACAACAAAGTAGGCACTTATCGCGAGGGTACTCCGTCGCGAAAAGTAGGCACTTTTCGCGACGGAGTACCGTCGTAACTGTGCTTTTTATTTTCGCGATGGAGTACCCTCGCGATAAGTGCCTACTTTTTGTTGTGCGTGTACAACGTATCCCCTATTAATACACGACACTCGCTGACATGGTCATGTATCCGTGTGTCATTAGCTTTTCGGACCGTATACGGTCGCATTTTCTGTACTAGTGGCGGTAACACGTGTCTTAATAATTATATGAAGCATATATTGAATGAATATAAATATGAACCGGATATTAAACAAATATGAATATGAATACGAATATAATTCAAACTTCTAATTAGGATATTATAAAAAATTAACATGTTATTTAACAAATTATTTTTCTCACCGGAAAATAAAAGTAACATAAAATACAGTTATAATTTGTATATTCTATATCAATGTAGTGAACATTATAATATTTTCATATTAAGTTGTAATGTCTTTACAACATAAATATGTGCGTGTATATATATATATATATAGAGTATGGCTAATGTGCTTCCGGATGTATTTCGGCAAGGTGCTTCCGGGGGCATATCTTAGTGTTTGATGTTCAAACAACAAATTCAAACCGTTAGATGTTCAATCTATATTAAAATGTACTTGGAGACCAAATTTTACATTTTTTGGAATTTTTTTACTATTTATTAAGCCAATTTGAAAATTGCTGATCCGGGTGAACTGTAAAAACAGTGCAACAAAATTCTGGACCATATGATCAGCAATTTTCAAAGTGGCTTAATAAATAGTAAAAAAATTCAAAAAAATGTAAAATTTGGTCTCCAAGTACATTTTAATATTGTTTGAACATCAAACACTAAGATATGCCCCCAGAAGCACCTCGCCGAAATACATCCGGAAGCACATTAGCCATACTCTCTCTCTCTCTCTCTCTATATATATATATATATAAAGGACAGTGCTACGGTGCTACGCGTAGCATAGAGCCCTCCGTGCTACGGCTCACTTTTTGAGTTTTCAAAATCCTAACAGTCGATCCGAACCGTTCAACATGATCTCCATATGAATATGTACTTGCAAACCAAATTTTACATTTTTTAGAATTTTTTTACTATTTATTAAGCCACTTTGAAAAAACACTAATTTGTACACAACAATAAAATCTGCTGGACCATTGAATCAGCGATTTTCAAAGTGGCTTACTAAATAGTAAAAAATTCTAAAAAATGTAAAATTTGGTTTGCAAGTACATATTCATATGGAGATCATGTTGAACGGTTCGAATCGACCGTTAGGATTTTGAAAACTCAAAAAGTGAGCCGTAGCACAGAGGGGCCCTTATATACGCGTAGCATATTAGCTGGATTATATATATATATATTATTAACAAAAACTAATCACAAACGTAAGCATATATAGTTTTAATCAAACGATCGATACGAACAACAAAATATTCTTCTTTCTTAACATACATGATTCCCCTACAAATGAATTTCTCAAAATTAATCTAAAACATACGAATACGAAAAATTATATGCATTTGTATTTGTATATGATTTGAAAATTAAAATTGTATTCGTTTTGCTTATCTAATATTGTTTTAGTTTTGAAAGCAGGTACAAATACAAATACATATAATTATCCTTATTTGTATATCACTACTACAGAAAAGCAATCACCAACTGTTCACAACCGTTGGTAATAGTAACAATCACCAACTAATTCTTACTACAATATAATAATTGATTGTCACTTTTACCAACTGTTCATACTACAGAACAATACTTGGTGATGAGTAGAACTAGGGTATTCAACGGTTTCAACGGTTGTAGACACAACACTCATAAGGTAGACCGGTTTCAACAGTTCGGATTTGTCATTTCAAGTCAATTCGATAGATTTTAGAGTTGAGTCCACAAAGAGAGTTGGTGAACTTAGGAACACCCTAGTTCTACTCGTTGGTTGGTGATTGTCACTTTTCTTACTACAGAATTAATTATTGGTTGTCATTTTCACCAACTATTCTAACAAATAATTATTTATTGTCACTTTTCTTAATTAATAGAGAACAATTATTGATTTGTCTCTTTCATCAACTGTTCTAAGATCAGTTTGCAAATGTTTCTCACCATACATATTAATTCATACATATTAGTTAAACAGTATGAAATACTAAATAGCACAATACTAAAATATTTAACCCAAAAAACCAGAAATATTATAATTTAAGTATTACCAAATGTCCCTGCTCATTGGAGAACTATTACCAAAATATTCGAGTATGTCACTTGCAAAGTCTAAAAGTGTAAATGTATGCCTCCTTTATATATATATAGTATGACGAGGGTTCAAATGCCTCCATTTTTCATGCCTCCACCATGCCTCCATTTTTAAAAACTTTAATAACTCAAAATTTAAAACTTAAAAGTCAAAATAAAACCGTTGGATATGATCTACATCATTTTATCTATACACGTGTAAAAAATTATGACATTTCAATTTTGTTTTGGTTGTCATCAAGAGCTTGTAAAAAATGTACTAATGGGATAATTTCTAGACGTTGATTTTTGAACTTATTGATTCACATAAAAATAAAATCAAAATGTGATAATTTTTTATGAGCACATAGATAAAATGATGTAGATCATATCCAACGGTTTTATTTTGACTTTTAAGTTTTAAATTTTGAGTTATTAAAGTTTTAAAAATGAAGGCATGGTGGAGGCACAAAAAATGGAGGCATTTGAACCCTCCTCATATAGTATATACATGTCCCTTAACTAAAGATTGTCATCAACACACTATCCCTGACTGTATTTGTCTAAATAAATGAGAGCAATGTGTTTTCACATTAATGAGAATTGCAATACTGTTTTTCAAGTTGAAAAAATTGGTCATACCTCAAGCTTGAAACACCGACATTTTTATTAATATCCAAAGTTTAATACAAATTAATATTTATGCCCAGAATCTAGCCCAATATCGAAAAATGCCCAAATCGGCCAGAAAATGACCAGTTTACTCCCTCCTTAAGCCGGCCATTTTCTGGCCGGTTTACTCTTTTTTTTTAACCCGCAAAAAACCCTATATATAGCCTTTTTCTCTCTCCTCTCACAATTTTCTCATCTCTCAACCGAATTTTCTCTTCTTTGAGGTAATTTTTTTTTTTATCTAATTTAATTTTTAATTATTTATTTTAGGGTTTAGGTGTTAGAATGTAGAGTATATTGTTGTAATTTAGTGTAATTAGCTAAGTTGACCAATATTTAGTGTATTTTGGTCCTTTTTACCATAATTAGGCTGATTAAGCGTAATTTAGTGTAATTAGCTAAGTTGACCAATATTTAGTGTATTTTGGTCATTTTTACCATAATTAGGCTGATTAAGCGTAATTTAGTGTAATTAGCACAGTTGACCAATATTTAGGGTATTTTGGCATTTTTTACCATAATTAGGCTAATTAAGCGTAATTTAGTGTAATTAGCACAGTTGACCAATATTTAGGGTATTTTGGCATTTTTTTACCATAATTAGGCTAATTAAGCGTAATTTAGTGTAATTAGCACAGTTGTCCAATATTTAGGGTATTTTGGCCTTTTTTACCATAATTAGGCTAATTAAGCGTAATTTTACCGAAATTAGCACAGTTGTCCAATATTTAGGGTATTTTGGCCTTTTTTACCATAATTAGGCTAATTAAGCGTAATTTTACCGAAATTAGGTTATTTTAGACATCATGATGCCTAGAGCACGGTCTACCCCGCTTCCAGTAGTGGACGAGCTGATCAGTACCAGCAGCACGGATCACATCAGTCATCTCTTGTGGATTCCCCACAGTGAGCACCGAGTCTAACTGGCTTCTCGTGAGGTACGTTCCTTTTCTTAGATTTTCTTTAAATTTTGTTGGGTTTAAATTTTATTATGTTATCACCATGCGGATTACCTTTTTCAACGCAGAACACGGGTCTGTTAGATGTGAAGTTGCGGTGCGTTCACATGCAGTATGGCCCCGTACCTCATCAGCCTGGGTCTCTACCAGGTTGTGGACATTGTGCGGACAGAGAAAAGCATCATCAATGCTTCTCTCATCGCTGGACTAGTGGAGCGATGGCGTCCCGAGACGCACACGTTTCACATGCCATTCGGAGAGATTACGGTGACTCTCCAGGATGTGAATGCTCTTTGGGGTTTGCCTATCCGTGGCACACCCGTCTGCGGCATCTCTGATAGCACCAGATTCGTAGGTGACGTCTAGGAGTTGTTGGGAGCTGATCCAGACTATATCATTGGGGACAATGGGAGGTCCAAATTTCATTTGCGGATGATGAGGTTACGACAGCACTTCAGCACGGGTCTCTCGGCAGATTCCACCGCGCTGGAGATTCAGAGGTAAATTTTATAACTTGTTTCTATTAATCAATTTATAATACGAGGATTGTATTAGAATTTTTATATGTTTTGTATTGCAGATATACACGGGGCTACGTGATGGACCTTTTTGGTTCTGTCATGTTTCCTGATTCCAGCGGTGACCATATGCCGATGATGTATCTCCCGCTGCTGCGAGACCTTAAGCAGCCGGAGCGGTACAACTGGGGTGGGGATGTCCTGGCGTATCTGTATTCTCACATGTGCCGTAGTAGTGAGGTAAGTCACCAACTCTTAATTTAGTGTAAATTATTTAATCAATCAATCCATCAAAATACACGGACGTCTAATGTTCTTGAAAATGCAGCCGAATGTGAAGCAGATGTACGGGTCGGTGCTCCTGCTTCAGCACTGGTCATGGTCACGGCTACCGGTGGGTCGTCCTATCCCCAATGAGGCGCCGCAATGGGGAGAGCCGAGTATGTGGAGATGCCCGGCATACGGTAAGAAGTGGCACGGTGGCCACAACTACTTGGATCGGACCCACGGTGCTACCGTTGGGATCAGGCCAATCCGGTCAGAGATCCAGAGTTTGCCATCCGTTCTTGTTGAGTGGACGCCCTACGAGCAGTTCTACTTGGAGAACCTCTTGCCGGGCACGGTGGGTGACCAGCAGGAGCAGGAGATGTGGTTCTACCGAGGTCCACTCATACACTTCTGGATAGTGGAGCACCACTACCCAGATCGGGTGCTCCGCCAGTTTGGTCTACCGGCGTTCATTCCCACAGACCCATCTTTGCCGAGGTACACGCACAGAGACCTGCACAGGTAAGTCGTAGTCTATTGTCAAATTTCTCATATTACTTGATAGTTTTGTATTGCAACTAACGTCTTCCTTACAGGATGAACCACCGAGGGCGGCTGGATAAGGACTGGAGCACCCATTTTGATGCATACTACAAGACAGCCCAGGATCCTTAGTATCGGACTTCTATCACGAGCCATATCCGATTCTGCAGACCCAGGGAGATCCCCAGTTGAGGTACGATACTTGGTACACGCAGATCTGCATGGCCAGTGTCTATCTGTGGGGCGATTACGGTGCCCATCTCCGCGACATGATCCAGACTGATGATGGTTACCATCCCAGTGGCCGTTCATTCGCTCGCAACATAAGTCACCTAAAACTACATAGTTTTTCTCTAACTTAATAGTTTATCAAGGTTTGATATGACATGCCAATTTTGTTTCAGCTTTTGTCGGGGATCAAGGAGTGCGCTCATGGGATCTCCACGATGGGCAAGAAGAACTGACGATATCTTGGGTACCGCATCCTCAAGAAAAATACAAATGCGGTTGAGGATGCCGGGCACGGTGGAAAGATCACCACGATGCTGCGATAAATCCGACCGAGCCTGACCCGGGCCCGATTATTGGACAGGAGATGCCACCTTCTCCCGATTCGCATCCAGAGTGGGACTACCATGATTGGGTATTGTCCAACGTTGCGTGGCAGGCATGGTACGACGAGCATGGACGTCCGGTGCAGCCTCATGTATGTCATACTTCAGTATCTGTCAGGTTTTAATAAATTTCTTCATTCAGATCAAATTTAATAATTTATGTGTATGATTGCAGGGTCCGGCAGAGATGCCGCCACAGCCACCACCTGCGGGGATCGATACTTCTGATATGGAGTCCCTCTCGTACAGTCTCCAGGACTACGGGATATTGGATGATGAGTTCAGCTCGGCACCGAGAGTACCCCGATATGGCACAGAGATGCCGCATGATGGAGAGGCTAGTGGTAGCGGGTCTCATACTCAGCCTGCCTTTGGGACTGAGTTCGCCGCATCTATCTTCGGTACACCTCCGCCAGTACCGACAGTCTCTACGGGTGATGACAGATGGGATACCGCCGAGCGGATACTCAGGTACGCCGATGCTGGTGTGGAGACCGAGAGAGACAGAGCCTGGCCGCGCGAGCGCCGGGCGAACGCCGGAGTACCGCCTCATCGATGGTCCCCCTCTCCGTTTTAGTTGTATTTTTACTAGTTTTGTACTATTTATATTTGATATACTATTTATGTTTGGTATATTTGGATTATCCTATATTTCGGTTCTTGTGTATGTGTGCTTTTATGGTACTATTTTTATATTTTACAGATAAAATAAATTATCATGATAATGCTAAATAGAAATATTACAACATTAAAATAGTAGCACAACATAAAAAATAAACAGAAAAATATGTTAAACAACAAAAATAAACTCATCAAGATTAAACCGACATTTTTATTAATATCCAAAGTTGAATAAAAAATAATGCGGGTTAAAAAAAAAAAAAAAAAGAGTAAACCGGCCAGAAAATGGCCGGCTTAGGGGGGAGTAAACCGGCCATTTTCTGGCCGGTTTGGGCATTTTTCGATATTAGACTGGATTCTGGGCATAAATATTAATTTGTATTAAACTTTGGATATTAATAAAAATGTCGGCTTAGAAACACCTCGACTGTTTTGTAGCAATTTGGCTCCGGACTGATTGGAGTTGGTATTAATTGAAACTTCTGTACATACGTACAAGGAAAACAATCACAGACAGTCGGCCCACCTATCGGATCCATCTCCCTAAACTGTAGCTGTTCTGTACATCTACAGTAAAATATTGGTCCAAAATTAATACTATAATAAAGAGTCGATAAGCAATAATTAATCAATAGCTTTTCTTATAAGGCCATGTTCCTTCTCAAAATATATATAATATTATTTAATAAATAGAAGAGATAATAAAAGAACTGCCCTATATACCTAGACATAATTATTGACAATAAATTAATTTAACAAATACAATAAATTAATTTAACAAATACAGGTAGAAAATTTATACCTACTTAAATTTACATTTTTTAGAATTTTTGTACAATTTTTTTAGATAGGTAGAAAATCATTGCTTTTGGATAGTTCGCAACATTTAGATGAAGTGATTTTCTACCTACCTAAATAAATTTGAACAATATAAAATTTGATCTCCGAAAACATTTTTATATGGAGACACTACAACAAAACCGGTCTTTAGCGACCGGTAAGGTCGCCGGTCGTTGAAGACCACATAAAAAAATAAAAATTTAATTGTTTCAGCGACGAACCCTTCAGCGACCGATTTGGCCCGGTCGTTGAAGGGTGCCCCCTCAAAAACCCGCCAAGTCTTTCTTCTCTGCCGCCCGACCCGCCATTTTCTAGGTTTAGCCAAAAAAAAAAAAAACATCGCGCGACCCCTCTGCCGCGCCGCGCCGCCCGATCCCTCTGCCAAGTCTTTCTTCTCTGCCGCCACCCGACCCCTCCCGTTGCCGTCGTGAGCGCACTCACAGTGGGAACACTCACGACTGTCTCGAGACTCGGTTTCCCTGTCTCTCTAGAATTTTACAAATCGCAGGTAACTCTGGTATCCTACCTTTGAGTTCTTTCAAGTTGGAATTCAGTAGTTAATAGCAAGGTTATAGTGTTAGTTTTAAGTCTTGCCTTGCTTGAGTATTATAACCTTATTTTGTTCATGTGTTGCAGTTGAATTACTTCTCTTTTGTTTTATTAATGAATTAATTCAAAGGTATGCAATTTCATTTGTTACATTACAGAAAGAGGGGAATGTTGGATCATATATCCAACGTTGAGCATATATGTAATATAATTATGAATTGTATACTGTCAATATAATTGTCACAATTAAAGTGATCTAATATGGAATTAAGACATTAGACAATCTATATATTCAATAGGATGTGGTCCATAAAATGTGTAGAACAATTTGGGCAAAGATCAAATCATTGATGGACTGATTTTGAAATTTGCAAATACAGAAAACTGCTTTCAGAACCCTGAGTGCGGACGCACTCAGTACTTAGCCAATTTTTTGGGAACTACAGTGCAGAAACTGGAAAAGTCCGAGCCCAGTGCGGACGCACTCAGGACTTAGCCGATTTTATGAAGTTCAATGAGAAACCAGAAAAGTCCAAGCCCAGTGCGGACGCACTGAGTCCCAGTGCGACCCAGTGCACCCGCACTCGCGGTGCCAGATGTGTAATACTATATAAGGATGGGTCCCCAAGGCACAAGATAACTAACTCAACTCATAATTCTGGAAAGAGGTTATTCTTAGACAGAATTTGAGTGCCTTCTCCCTTCTTCCTCCATTAAAAGAATTGAGAGGAGAGATCCATAAGGAAATTGGAGAGGATTTCTCAAGGGCGTATCTTGTTGCTTTGGAAGATCTAATCCACAACCCAACCACAAAGGCGAGAAGGACTTCTTGTCGTTAAAGATTTGTCTCGCGCTCACGGAGACGGCTTGCTCAAGACTTATTCCATGGCAAACGGCATGGAATCAGGTATATTTCCGCACTTAAGATTATGTTTTTGGGTATCTTTGGCATAGGACGGTCCTTAGGTTTAAGGTGGGGATTGTTTCTTCTTCCCCGGGGTGTAAGTGTTTGACCCCTAGATGAGATGTAATTGTTTGATCTCTAGACAAGGCGTAATTGTTTGGCCTTTTATGACCCCCCAACAGGGAATTGAATAGTATAATTATTAGGTTATGCTTTCAAGGTAGGCCTTTGTAATTACTCCTCATTCGATTGATACGAACTTGTTCTCCTTTTTATTTTCAGTGAGATTCCAAATGAAACTGAAATTCATACCTCAATTGTGGAACAAAAAAGGAAAACAAGTTGAGATGGAGTCATGTCACATAAATTATGAATATTCCTCTTTTTCTCTATTGATACTATAATGGGTTTGAACCCGATTGCAGTTGGCAGTCAACACACAATACCTGGGCTTGATAATTTGGGTTGTGTTGTCTTTGAGTAGAATTTTAACTTAATTTAATTCCTAGTTTCTTATTTGAGAGTTTGGGTAGGGTATATGTTGCGCCAGTACCTTGAATGGTTAGTGAATTTGAGTAACTAATCTTAAAATGGTTTCTGGTATTTACTGTTATAAAGCATTTTAGGTTTCTGGTATTTACTGATACAAATTCCATCAACTTAATTGTGAATTTTCTATTTTAAAAGGTCTATCTTTATAAATTTCAAAACTGGAGTAAATACTTCTTGTTAGAGGGGTCTAAGCACAAGTTGGTATTATTAGTTGGAATGGACTCCGTTGAAATCAAAAAATTTAGATGGGAAATAAATGGTTGGGTCTACGGTAGCTAAAGAAGAAACTAAAATGGATATGAACTTGGGTGCTTTGACTTAAGACTTTAATTTAATTTAGTTGATTTTGAATCAATCTTTTTGGGCAGCTTGCAATCCAGAATAAATAATAATATTGGGATAAGAGTGAGCCTATGGTGCTATGCATAGCACGGATGGGGTCCGTGCTACGGCTCAAAATTTGACTTTTCAAAATCCTAACGGTCGATCCAACCGTTCAATGTGATAACCATATGAATATGTACTTGCAAACTAAATTTTATATTTTTTCGAATTTTTTTACTATTTTTTTAGATAGGTAGAATTTTGATGGTCCAGAATTTTCAGAAAACACTGATTTTTCTACCTATCTAAAAAAATAGTAAAAAAATTCGAAAAAATATAAAATTTAGTTTGCAAGTACATATTCATATGGTTATCACATTGAATGGTTGGATCGACCGTTAGGATTTTGAAAAGTCAAATTTTGAGCCGTAGCACGGACCCCATCCGTGCTATGCATAGCACCATAGCCTCTCCCAAAGTAATAGTTGACTCTTGTTCTCGTTGGCCATACTATCAGGTGCAGAATTTCTGTGTGTGTTTGTAACTTCATACATGGAATCAAATAACAGTCATTTCTGCATGTTGCATTTCTAACCTATTTGTATTGTTTGAACTGTACATCGTATGTATATATACAGTTTTCTATTTAAGCAATGCCTTATTTTTGTTGGAATTGTTTGTAAAACTAATTTTTTTACAAACTTTATTGCAGGTATGCCGAACAGAAAGGTTAAGAAAAAGGAGAGATGATTGCGGCATGAAAACAATGTGGAATTTTAACCCTGGTCTTAATGATTATATAGTTTTAACTAACAAATAAATAATTATCATTAAAAGTTAAAAAGATAAAAGATGAAAAGAAATGGACAACAAAAGTGGTGGACGACTAAGGTTTTCCAAAAAAAAGAAGAAAAAAAGTTATCTTGGTAATATATTTACATAGATGCTTATCAGCCATGTACCAAATATTGTATTCTTTAGTTCTACTTCAATGGAAGGCACAAGAGCATCTCTCTCTTCAAAGGATATATATTCATGGAGTAACCAGACGTCTTTTTTAAGGAAAAATAGAGATCATGCCCATAAGCAAATGTCTTGATTACTGGCAGGGGCGAATCCCCGAAATTTTTTTAGTTACCACAGTAAAAATAGAAATTAAATAATTACCACCCGGCCCAAGCTATTTTTAATCTTACCACCCACACAGACCCAGTGCATGCACCAAAATGGGTTGTTACGCAGACTGGGTTGGCGCACCAACTGGTGTTCTAACTGGGTTAGCGCACCAAAATTGGTGCAAAATTAGTGCTCAAACGGGGTGAAACGCACTGAAGAGTAGTAAAAATTTCGGAACAGTTGGTGCTCTAACCCAGTTAGAGCACCAGTTGGTGCGCCAACCCAGTCCGCACACCAACCCATTTTGGTGCACGAACTGGGTTCGCGTGATATTTATTTAATTTTGATTTTATGCTGTGGTAACTTTAAGAATTTCGGGGCGTATCCACTAGTATTGAATGGGGTCAATTGACCCTCCTTTTTTTTTCAAAATTTATGTATTATCCAAAATTCTGTGTAAAGTTTAGAGTAAAATGCTATCGATATTATGAAATTGACTCCTATTCGCAGCATGAAAATTTTATATGATTGTTCCCATTCTTTCTTAATGAATCCAAAACAAGTTAGTATAATAATATAAGAAGCAGGATCCTGATTCCTGAGTAATTATCCAACCATCAATCGATCTCAAGGATGTGTATTTCTTCTTGTACCGATTTCCATTAAAAGAAACCTACAATGATGTCTTATTCTTCATTACTTAATTGTGGCATACTCAAAATGCTGTAGCTGTGATGGAGATATAGGAACAGACTCAATCACCAGCCACCCTTTCCTGTAGTCACCGGTGTATATATCTACAGTGACCCGGCCTTAATATTGTAGATACAGGTACAGACTATGTTTGTGTTGAAATTGAAATCGGATTGTGGTCTTGTACAAGAGAGGAGTTTATAAACTTTATATATTTTTATTACTTAAGAGGAGTACAAGATTTGGAGTACAAAGCCTTGATATATTTTTTCACCTCACACGTATACATGCGCCACCAACTATTTATACTACTCACATGACGGCAATGGACATTTCTAGATTTAACTTCCTATTTCTACCGACTTTGCATATGTCGGTTTTGGTCCTTGATGATTATAAGGACGCCTATAAACTACCGACTTTGATTTATAAAGTTTCTGGAACAATCTAGAAGTAGTATTTGGGCCTTGGGCCTTGGGCCTTCGGTGCTGTGAAATTCAACAGTTTGTTCCTGCACATAGCACGTGGGTGGTTATATACCGGTGTATATATAGGTGCTGACTGAATCAACCACCGCTACCCTTTATTAATTGTAGTTGCCAGTGTATAATTTGTCACTGACAAAACACAGAACCGATACAAAATGTGGAAGCTTAAAATAGCAGAAGGTGGACCACTGGTGAAAACTTGCTATGGAAATATTGGAAGAGAAACATGGGAGTTTGATGAAAGGCTTGGATCGAGTGAATATCGAGCGGCAGTAGAAAGGGCTCGAAAAGAATTTTACCTAAATAGGCACCATAGGCCCATCCATCCAGGTATAATGCTGTGGTAGGGTTGAATGTGCAACTCCTCTCTCAAGGAAATCACTGTCTTTGTGATGGGACCAACAAATAGCTTTCCATATAAATATATAAATGCTACCAGAATCAATCTTATACGGCAGTAGTATTTCCCTGTATTACAAAGTGGCAGTTAAAATAAGTTATTTCTGAACTACACTACTGGATACCCTGATATGCTCGTATTATACCTGGATGGATGGGCCTATGGTGCCTCCTATGGTGCCTATTTAGGTAAAATTATTTTCGAGCCCTTTCTACTGCCGCTCGATATTCACTCGATCCAAGCCTTTCATCAAACTCCCATGTTTCTCTTCCAATATTTCCATAGCAAGTTTTCACCAGTGGTCCACCTTCTGCTATTTTAAGCTTCCACATTTTGTATCGGTTCTGTGTTTTGTCAGTGACAAATTATACACTGGCAACTACAATTAATAAAGGGTAGCGGTGGTTGATTCAGTCAGCACCTATATATACACCGGTCACTACTACAGAAATGGTCATTGTACACTGCACATTGTATACGGATTTGACAATTTTATATAAAAACCGTGTGATATTGTAATTTTTTGGTAGCCCGAAATATGTGTGGGATATATTACACGGACATTTATTAAAGAATCAGTGTAGAAAGCCTTGAGAGAGCTACACGGACGTTTATCAGGAATTGTAAACGGATTATTGTTTAACTAACAGTGTAGATAGCCATGAGAGAGCCACACGGATATTTATGGTGAGAACCGTGTAGAAATATGCAAAATGCACACGATGTTTGTTTAAACAGCAGTGTAGAAATCTTTGACAGAGCTACACGGCTGTTTACATAATAATCCGTGGAGAAAGTTATTGTAGGGTTTTGATTATCGATAAAGGCCTTCTCCTTCCAGCGCCGTTTTGATCAATTAATACTCTCTCTCTCTGTATACGAATTGGTCTGATTTCTGCGCACAAGGAGGCCGGATCTGAGATCTTTGAAGTTAATTTGTATTTCTCCTCTCTATCTTGCTAAGGTTAGTCGTGTATATATTTCTCTTTTCTTCCTCTAATTTTCTGTTACTTGTTATTGCTTATTTAGGTCAATTAGTAATTAATGCATGCATGCTTGATTTGTTGAGATAATGTAAATAATTAGTATATTAAATAGAGTGATGCATGTATAATTGTGTTTTTTTTCTAATAATAGAGTAATGCATGTATAATCAACTAATGCATGTATAATAGAGTAATGCATGTATAATTGTTATTTTAGTGATGATTAGCTTGATAATTGTGCTTGTTTAGTAATGCATGTATAATAGAGTGATGCATGTATAATTGTGCTTGTTTCTAATAATAGAGTAATGCATGTATAATTGTTATTTTAGTGATTATTTTACTATTGCATGTATAATTGTGCTTGTTTCTAATAATGTTGTTTTTTGTAGAACCATGTCACATTCAGGTGAGCAACGATGGCTCTTCGCTTTTGGTGCCAGTAGCTAGGGTTTACAGAGGGTAATATGAAGATATACATGTTTTAATAAAGAAAGAGTTGAGTAAAAAGTTGGATGAAGGACCTTGAAAAAAAAGGAAAGAGGTGGGATGAAGGACCTTCAGAGCTGGATGAAGAGCCGAATGAAGAGTCGGACACAACCTCTGAGTTACACCAGCTTCAGCTAACAAGGAAGATTCTGACATGAGTTGCATACATACATAGAACCGACCTTCTTCAGTCTGACAAGATTGTGTCCGACTCTTCATTCGGCTCTGAAGGTCCTTCATCTACCTCTTCCCTTTTTTCCGAAGGTCCTTCATCCAACTTTTTACTCGACTCTTTATTTATTAAAATGTATCTTCATATTACCCTCTGTAAACCCCAGCTACTGGCACCAAATGTAAACCTTAAGTTTATATTTGAAATCATTATGGGATCGAGGCTCAGGAAGAAGTATATGTCTACCCAGTATGGATTTGTATAATATATGCTCCATATGGATTTGTAATGCTCAATATGGATTTGTATAATGTTTCAATTTAAATTTTGTAATACTCATTATGGATTTGTATAATTTTGTATAATTTAGTGTACATGAATTTTTAGTTTTACCTTATTAATTGACCGGTTTGTATGCCATGCACCGATTTTGTGTTTCAAATATAAAGCATGTTCTTGTAATTAAATAAAATATAGTGAATTTAGTAATTTTCTGTGCTGTAATTGTAAATAAGGAGATGAATTTATGAATTTTGTAATTGCTGAACATGGATTTGTAATGCTAAATATGAATTTTGTAATGCTAAGTATAATTTGTGTGCTGTAATTGGAAAACTGGATGTCAAATTATCTGAAAAACTGGTGGTAAACTCAATATTGAATTTTGTAGCAAACTGGCTAGCAAAAATGGAGGCTAGCCCAGAAAAAAATTGTTAATAAAAAAATATATAGGATAACATACACGGATATTTAACTTAAAACCGTGTCCAAATAGTAATTGTACACGGATATTTGTTGAATATTCGTGTACGAAATAGCTACACGGATATTTGTACTAGCATTATACACGGTTCTAAGTAAAAATAGCCGTGTATGATTTGTTAGAGAGCTACACGGATTTCTTAACGAAATATCCGTGTAGAAAGTAAATATATACGGTTGTTTGTTGAAAATCGGTGTAGAACCGCGTTCTCCTATCTTAAGTGATACGGATTTTTTTATAAATTCGTAGAAAATGCTAGCATTATACACACGGTTCTTAAATACAATTAACCGTGTATGATTTGTGAGAGAGCTACACGGATTTCTTAACTTAAGATCCGTGGAGAAAAGTCTTTGTAGGGTTTTGGTATAAAAGGCCTTCTCCTTCCAGCGCCGTTTTTTTTATCGAGTAATTAATACTGTCTCTCTCTCTCTGTATTGAATGCGCTGATCCGATTTCTGCAAAGGCCAGCAGCTGGTATTATCTGAGATCTTTGAAGTTTGTATTTTCTCCTCTCTATCTTTCTAAGGTTAGTGTATATATATATATATTTTTTCCTTTTCTTCCTCTATTTTTATGTTACTTATTTGTACTTATTTAGATCATGTGTAATTAGTGTATTGTTGTCCAATAACCGACCTACTGATGCTTTTAGGTCCTTTGCCAGTTCAAAATTAATCCAATAGGAATTAATTTTGGATAGTCCCCATTTTGGGACTGCTCTTTGAATATTGGGTCTCATTTAGGATGTGAACACATATTAGCGGGATTTAATTAGTAATTGAGGAAAGTTCGATGGTATTTTCCCTTAATGCTCCTACGAGTATGTGGTTTTTACGCATACTTGGGGAGTTAAGGGGAAATGCTGCCGAATTTTTCTCAAATACTAATTAAATCTCGCTAATATGTGTTCACATATGGGACCTAATATTCAAAGAGTGGGTTAGGATTGTAAACCGGTCCTTTGTAAGCCTAGAATTTGGTACCAATTTACATGTTGACCATGATTAATTGAAATCATTTTTTTATTTTAATTTATAGATGAATCAGAGTTGGATGCATGAATTGCGACGTGATAGTGAAGAATATTTGGGTCGCGTTGATGAGTTCATAAAATTCGCTGATAGGTATAGAGTGAAGATGAAGGAAGCCGACATTTTGTGTCCTTGTAAAGATTGTAAAATTTTTTAAGATTTGGGGATTCCGAAGAAATTAGAGCTCATTTGATTTGTCGTGGATTTAAGAAAAGATATACATGTTGGTTCATGCATGGTGAGGAATTTGGGGAAAGTAGTTGTACCAATAAGAATTCTAACCGTTGTGAAGAGAGCGATGAGAATGTAGAAATTTTGGATAATTTTGAACTTGATTTCAGCGATGATGATGTGAATGTCAAAATTTTTGATAATGTTGAACTTGATCGCAACGACGATGATGAGCTGGAGACGGATATCGCTGAAAATGTAGTACACGAGTATATTGATAATCTGGAGGACATGTTACATGATGTGGAAGATGAAATTAGTGATAAAAATTATGATAAATTTCAGTATTTGTCTAATGAATCCAAAAAGCCGTTGTATTCCGGGTGTACCAAATTTACGAAACTGTCAGCTGTGTTGAAATTATTGAACTTGAAAGCAGACAGTGGTTGGAGCGATAAGAGTTTCACGTCCTTATTAAAGCTTTTAGGAGAAATGCTC
This sequence comes from Carex littledalei, assembly GCA_011114355.1. Classification (NCBI taxonomy): domain Eukaryota; kingdom Viridiplantae; phylum Streptophyta; class Magnoliopsida; order Poales; family Cyperaceae; genus Carex; species Carex littledalei. The sequence continues at coordinate 13,993,504 of CM022089.1, read as the reverse complement.
CCAGATAACAACGAGTTACCCCGTACAATATATCAGGTGAAGAAGTTGATATGTCAAGTGGGTTTGAAGATCGAAAGAATACATGCATGTCCGAATGACTGTGTATTGTACCGTAATGAGTACAAGGCCATGCATGTTTGTCCTAAGTGCGGTGTTTCTCGGTATAAACGTAAGGACCAGGGCACTACTGATTGTGACGACGGCAAAAAGGGCCGGCCTCCGGCTAAGGTGTTGTGGTATTTGCCGATAATACCGAGATTCAAACGGTTATTTGCAAATCCCAAAGATGCAAAGTTATTGCGTTGGCATGAAGAAGGGCGCAAAAAGGACGGTAAACTAAGACACCCGGCTGATTCTCCTCAGTGGAGAAATTTTGATAGACATTTCAAAGATTTTAGTTCCGAGGTAAGAAACCTCAAGATTGTGGTGAGCACAGATGGAATGAGTCTGTTTGGAAGCATGAGCAGTCGGCACAGTACTTGGCTAGTTCTGTTAGCCATCTACAATCTTCCTCCTTGGTTGTGCATGAAACACAGGTATATAATGATGTCATTAGTAATCCAAGGACCCAGACAACCCGGAAATGACATAGATGTATATCTCGCACCATTAATTGAGGACCTCCAAAAATTGTGGCGTGATGGCGTCCCGGTGTGGGATGCGTACATGAAAGAGACCTTTAACTTGGGAGCTATGGTGTTTTGCACCGTAAATGATTTCCCCACGTACAGGAATTTATCGGGTTACACTTGTAAAGGAGCAAAAGCGTGCCCTATTTGTGAAGATGATACGCAGGTGCTGAGGTTGAAGAATTGTCAAAAGAATGTATTTATGGGGCACCGTAGGTTTCTTCCAATTAATCACCCATATCGTAAGAAGAAGAAGGCATTCAACGGGAAAGTTGAGCTTGGAGTGGCCCGTCGTCCATTAGATGGGAAGGGTGTCTTCGAGCGTGTTAAAAACCTTGATGTTGTGTTTGGAAAGTGTGCCACAGAAAGGCCGAAGAATATTTGGAAAAAGAGGTCCATATTTTGGAACCTACCTTACTGGGAATATTTAGAAGTGAGACATTGCATAGATGTCATGCATGTTGAAAAAAACATCTGCGACAGTTTGACTGGTTTATTATTGAGCATTCCGGGGAAGACTAAAGATGGTATCAAAGTTCGAAAAGACATGGTAGAAATGGGAATACGACCCGAGCTTGCACCGCAGGAGAAATGGAAGCGCACATACCTACCCCCCGCAATGTGCACAATGTCGAAGAAAGAGAAAACAAGCTTTTGTGAATGCCTCCGTAGTATTAAGGTCCCATCAGGGTATTCTTCGAATATTAAGAAGCTGGTGTCGATGAAGGACCTGAAACTGGTCGGTCTGAAATCTCACGACTGTCATGTTTTATTGACACGTATGATTCCTGTTGCAATTAGGGGGGTTTTACCAAAGCCCGTTTGTCAAACCATTACGAAGCTTTGTTTTTTCTTCAATACAATAAATTCCAAAGTGATAGACCCTCTAATACTGGACTCTTTGGAGGTGGAAGTCGTCACTACTCTTTGCCAACTTGATATGTATTTTCCGCCATCTTTTTTCGATGTTATGGTTCACCTTGTTGTTCATCTAGTGAAAGAAATCAAGATCTGTGGTCATGTGTTCCTGCGGTATATGTATCCATTCGAGAGATACATGGGAATTTTGAAAAAATACGTAAGGAACCGACATCGACCCGAAGGTAGCATTGTAGAAGGATATTCCACAGAAGAGGTGATTGATTTTTGCACCAACTACATGACCGGTGTCTGTCCTATTGGCGTTCCAAAGTCTCGATATGAGAGAAGGCTCCAAGGAGTCGGGACAATTGGGTTGAAAGCCGTAGTTGCTGATAGAGATGAACTACAGAAGGCACATTTTTTTGGTACTACAGCACATGACAGATGTTGCTCCCTATATAGATGAGCACATGACAATCCTTCAACAAGAGTACTACACGAGAAGTCAGAAGTGGCTTACCACCGAGCATAATCGTTCATTTGTAGGATGGCTGAGAGAAAGGGTGCAGTCACACCCAGATAGGGGGCCCGTAAATGAAATTGTTCGACTGCTGGGTGAAGGACCCCGAATTATTGTTAGAACATTCCAAGGATACGAAATTAACGGATATACATTTTACACTAAATCCCAAAGTGATAAGAGCACGATGCAAAATAGTGGGGTGACGTTGGTGGCGACGTCTGAAGAATTCAGTAGATCCGGAGATTCCCGGCCCGTAATAGCATCAAAGTCGTATTATGGCGTTATTGAGAAAATTTGGGAGCTCATTTACAGTCCTGACCTTAGCATTCCCTTGTTTCGGTGTCAATGGGTCGAAGACCGGGGTGTTAAAGTTGATAACGACGGGTTCACACTCGTTGATTTTAATAAAGTTGGGTATGTTGATGATCCGTTTATATTCGCCAAGCAAGTAACCCAAGTCTTTTATGTCACTGACCCGAGTGATAATAGGTGGAGCATCGTCCTATCTGGGAAAAGAATAATTGTTGGGGTACAAAACGTCGTCGACGAAGAAGAGTATGACCAGTTCGACGAAATACCTCCATTTTGTACCGACGTGCAAACTGAGGTAGCCTCAATTGAAGAACAAGACGAAGCAAACTATTTGCGATCCGACCACAATGAAGGAATATGGGCCGAATGTAATGTGAAATCAGTGAAAAAAAAGAAAAAAAGAAAAAAAAAATGCAGATGTATAATATTTATTTTGTTTAGAAAATAACTTTTTAATTATCTTGTTTGGAAACAACTTTTAAATAATATTCTAGTTAAAATATTTCTATTTCAAAACAATATTTGCAGTTAAAATATTAGTAAAATAATATTTGCAGTTAATATATTTCTATTAGGATTTGAAAATTAGTTGAAATATTAAATTTCAGTAAAAAAATATTGGCTTTTCAAACATTTCGAGTCCAAATAATACGTATACTTATTTATTATCACTTTTAAATAATATAAAAAATAACAAGTTAAACCACGCAATGTTGTCAATTACTTCACACACGGCCTTTTATTTAATAATACGTGAGGAGAATAGTAACGTACACGGATTATTAACTAAAATCCACACAATAATGAGGAGAGCTACACGGATTTTTAATAAAGGTCCGTGTAAAAAGGTAATCAAACACGGATGTTAGAGTAAACGTCCGTGGGTAAAGAGTTTAGGGTTTAATGGGGAAGGGGAGCTACACGGATTGTTAAAGGTAAAATCTGTGTAGAAAAATGGAAAAATTTGGTATAAAAGGCAATCTCCTCCCGGGCCCCGGCGCCGTTTTGATCAAGTAATTCTGATCAAAAGAAATTAAGAATTACTTGGAAAATAATTTTGTGCTATTCAGATATGGAAAATCCTAATCCTGCGGGAAATCACAATCCTCCAAAAAATCCGTGTATAATCCGACCATGTGGACGAGGTGCTAAATGTCCGAACTGCGAGAAGAATGGTCTCAAGACGAACATAATTCATTGGGAGGATGTACCCCCGCCACCTGTGATTGAAGTCTCTTCTCATTCAGAATCCAAATCAGATCCTGAGTCTTATGAAGGTGATTCGGATTCCGGTCCTGAGGATCCTTACGGTCCACACGGTCAGTTTGATGATCCCAAAGTTTGGTAGAAGAAGCAAGAGAGTATGGGAAAATGTAAACAAGAAAGGAGGCAAGCGAGCAAGATACTTCCCTGAAAAGAGAAAAAGGGGAGGCAATTAGTGAGAAATAATAGTTTTTTAATTAGGGATAGAGACTTATATTGTTATATATTTTATGTTTTTGTTTTGGTACTAAGTGATGTATCCAGTAACTATTCCTATGTTATTAATATATGAAGTATTTTTATTTTTTATTCTCTTGAACTCTATTTTATTTAACTTTTTTTGTGCTATTCACATTTTTGAACATTTACACTTTCCAAATTTGAATTTATGATGCATGTAAATAAGTTAAACAAATATATGTCTTAAAAATATATGTCTTTCTACACGGACGTTCAACGTAAAAGTCCGTGTAGCTCTCCTTCATTCTACACGGTTGTTAAGTTAATATCCGTGTAGAAAGAGGGTTACAATATAATAAATGACTTGGCTCGCGCCGCTTCGAGTCCTTTGCCAATTTCACCTATCTATTTCTCGAAGGCCGAGTACCCTCGTTGCGATTTCTCCAAATGCTCGACCTTCCTCTCCAACTCAGATTGAAGAACTTCTCCCGGGAGGCTGCATCTGCCTGTTCTGCCTTCAGAGGAGGGAGAAATCTGAGTTGGGAGAGGAAGGTCGAGCATTTTGATGAAGTCGCTTGCTGTGGAGTTGTATTTCTAAAAAGAAAATGATCGCTATGAAGGTTTGGTACAGGAACTCAATGCTCAATTGCAGGTTTTCAAATATCTCGGATGCAAGTTGCAAAGGCAGAGAGGGAACAAAGTTGAAGGGGAAAAAAGGTTGAGGCAAAGCTGAAGGGAAAAAGGTACAAGGTAATCACACACGGATATTAAACTAAAAGTCCGTGTACAAAGGGTTTAGGGTTTAGATCTCTAGAAGGGTGAGCTACACGGTCTTTTAAATAAAAGTCCGTGTAGAAAGGGTAAGAGACACGGATGTTAAAATTAAAAAGGGGAGGCAATTAGTGAGAAATTAATATATGAAGTATTTTTATTTTTTGTGCTCTTGAACTCTATATTATTTAACTTCCAATTACAAATTAAGACTTGAGAGTAGGTCCGTGCGCATCGGACCTACTCTGCTTACGATGGGTTTAATCACCGTCTATTTGCTTTAAAAGTCGTGCAAAATAGTTTAAAATTCGTTCGTATCTGTTTCATTTTCCGTGCGCACATATCTTATATTAGATCGGACGGTCATCATCGTTGAACATAAAAGTAGGTCCGATGGGCATCGGACCTACTCCGTTCTCTTTAATTGAACGTCCGTGTAGAAATGCAAAGCGAGCTACACGGACTATTAATTAAACGTCCGTGTAGAAAGGTATCGTACACGGACATTTAATTAAACATCCGTGTAAAAAGGGAGGGAAAGTGAGGCGGGGAAAAGCCAACCTAGGCGAAAATTTTCGTAAAATTTGTTTTGAATTTTTGGGAGGGAGACAGGGAGCTAAAGGAGGGAAGTGCGAAAAAATTTATCCACTGTGCGGAGGGATAGAAGGGGCTTTCATAAACTCAAAGGTAACATAATACTTGTGGTTTTATCCGACCGTCTAATCATTATTATGCACAAATATTAAAGGATCTTGTGCATCATCTAGACCCAAGCTGCTCTCTTACATAACATATTAAATCTTTTTCATCATCGTTGAACATAAAAGTGAGTCCGGCTACCATACCGCTAGTGTCATTCCAAACTAAATAACACCACATCTTAAACCATTAGATCTACTTTAATATTCGTGTACAAGATAGCGCTGGAATGACACTAGTGTCTTGTACGAATATTAAAGTAGATCTAATGGTTTAAGATGTGGTGTGCTTTAGTTTGGAATGACACTAGTGGTATAGTAGCCGGACTCCATAAGAGTAGGTCATCATCGTTGAGAAAAATGTTTTATAATTCGTTCGTATTTGCTTACGATGGGTTTAATCACCGTCTATTTGCTTTAAAAGTCGTGCAGAATAGTTTAAAATTTGTTCGTATCTGTTTCAGTTTCCGTTCGCACATATTTTAAATTAGATCGAACGGTCATCATCGTTGAACATAAAAGTAGGTCCGATGGGCATCGGACCTACTCCGTTCTCTTTAATTGAACATCCGTGTAGAAATGCAAAGCGAGCTACACGGACGTTTAATTAAAACACCGTGTAGAAAGGTATCGTACACGGACATTTAATTAAACATCCGTGTAAAAAGGTTTTGTAAACCCATAAATTATTCTTCATATCAGGTAAGTGTTAATTTATGTTTTCAAATCAGATTATTTAGACAGCATTAAGTATTTTACTTAGAAGAAAAGTTTTAAATATTAAAGGTTTTTAAGTAATAACCTTTGTAGTGTTTATATATTGTTATTTGCTATTGTTTTGTACTGCTAATTCATATATATAAAAGTATTTATTTAGATAGCATGAAGTATTTAACAAAAAAGAAACTGTGTAGAAAAAAAAATGTTGATTAAAGAACAAAATATATTACATAAAAAAGGATCCTAATACATCATACCAAAAGAAGGGATCCTCATACATATACCACAAATTTAAAGAAAAACTACAAAATAACTACAAACAAACCAAAAAAAATAACTTAATTAAACTAGTTAGATGGTGGTGGCTGCCTTGGCCTTCTAAACCAGGGGTGCCTTGGTCTGGCTGGATTGCTCCTAGTTATGTAGGGCTTTGGTGGTGGGTGCCCCCTTGGGCTTCGCCGTGGCACACTTGAGGGGGGCCATGACCATGTCCTCTTCACGGTGGGAGGAGACATTTCGAAGCTGGGAGGGACTGCGGGAACTTCGGGAGGGACTTCGGGAGGGTTTGAGGGGGGCCACAGCCACGGCACATTTGACCCGGGTTGAGGCCATGGCCATGGCACATTTGAGGGGGGCGGTGGCACGGCCATTTGAACATTCCAAATCTCAATCGGAGGTTTCTCAGATTATATAGAATTTCGAAGAGTCGTTTCGTCTTCTCCATAGAAATAATAGAAAGGCAACTTTCCGAATTCCGATGTGAAACTGTTCAAATTAAACAAAACTTAAATAAATAATCCGATTTTTATACCTTTGTCACGGACGTTTAATTAAACGTCCGTGTATAATTGTAAAACGACACGGACCCTCAATTAAATGGCCGTGTCGAAAGGTTGAGGCAAAGCTGAAGGGGAAATGGTACAAGGTAATCACACACGGATATTAAACTAAAAGTCCGTGTACAAAGGGTTTATGGTTTAGATCTCTAGTATAGGTGAGCGACACGGTCTATTAACTAAAAGTCCGTGTAGAAAGGGTAAAAGACGCGGTTGTTAAAATTAAAGTCCGTGTCGAAAAGGTCTTTGTACACGGATATTTAACTAAAAGTCCGTGAATGTCGCTTTCCTCTGTACACGGATTTTAAATTAAAGTCCGTGTCGAAAAGGGTCTTTCTTCACGGATATTTCACTAAAAGTCCGTGTAGCTCTCCTTCCTTTCTACACGGTTTTTAAGTTAAACGTCCGTGTATAATGTAGAACTAGGGTTACAATACATATTACGCGCCTGCTCTTCCAATTTTTTCATAACTTAGCTCGCGCCTTCTTTTCCAAATTTTTCGAAACTTAGCTCGCGCCGCATCGAGTCCTTCTTCCCCACCCCACCTCGATTTCGTCGCCTCTCCTGTCTAACCACCTCTCCGGTCCGACAACCTACCTCTTCTTTCTCGGGTAAACACTCAACACCTCCATTGCGAAGAAATTTTGGTATTTACTGCATGTATTTACTGTATTTACTTTGGTATTTACTGAAAAAGTTATATTTTTTTTTATAGAACCATGTCGATTGAGGATGAGCACGTAGATATGATGGAAGAAGGCGAGCACCAAGCTGCTGCCCAATCAGGTTCGGCAAAAAGGAAAAGAGGTCCGACAATGTGCACGGCCACGTCCGAGGCAAAGCAACTGGACATCGAGTTCAGTAAAAATGGGTGTGCGAAGGGTGAAAGACGGGGACCATTTTCAAATTATGTGAGCAATTTGGCGAAGCAGAAGGCAGACATCTTGGTAGAGAGATGGGATAAGTTTTCGGAAACACAAAAGAACGACTGGTGGAACATTGTGAAGGTGAAGTCCATAACCAGTTAATATCTTTTTTTTAATTGTACATGAAATTACATGCAGTAATTTGGGTGTCAATGCAGGCTCAGTGGAACATCCCGGATGACATCCCGGAGGTGGTAAAGGATAAGACCTTGAGGATAATGAATGAAGGTCGGAACAATGGGCGAAAATACTGGAGTTGAACAAAGACTCTGACTCACCCGTGGTTAGGATAAAAAATCCTAGGGCCCAAGATTGGACGTTGGCAAGGTCCGAGTTAACCGCTGACGGGAGGATAGTACTACATCCCACGTTGCAACCCGTGGCTCAGAGAATGGTAAGAGTCGTTCGTTAGAACTATGTGTAATTCAAGCGTGTTAAAAAATTTGTGTACATCACTAATTCTTTTGCTATAACTAATTTTTCTATTCACAGTTGGAGGTGGAGGAGGAGGTCAATTCCGGTGCCCGGTCGGTCGAAAGGCAAGATGACTCCTTGTCCATAGCGCTCGGGAATCCAGAACACCCTGGTCGAGTAAGGGGCGTAGGTGCCTACAGGGGCTGGAAGGACGTATTTAATGGACCAAAACCTCGAAGGAAATCTCGTGCGAAAGTGAACAAAGACGAGATAGTTGCGCAATTGCGCAAGGAGGTGAGCGCCGAGTACGACGCAAAGATGAAGGAGTTGGAATCAAGGTTGTGTGCCAAAATTACAGCTATGGCGCAGCCAGCCGAGCAAGCACCTTCCACCCCGACGGGAGTTCGGCGAAGTAGTCAGGCATCCGGGACGTTCGGATACGATTTGGATCATCTGAAGGTAATCACTACTTGTTTGTATTCTAAATTGCAATTACTACTTGTTGGACAATATTTCAATTTAAAAATAACTACTTGCACAAAATTGCAGGACGCCATAGCATGCGAACTCGTGCTGTGGCTCGGGAGTAAGCCTCTGATTGTTGCTAAGGGCATGGTACATCCAGCAGCCGACAAAGTGCACAATCAGCAGCTACTTCCCGGCCATGCCGCCGTACAGATTGACAATGTCTTGAAGGGATGGGAGCGCGTACCTCTTCCTGTCCAAATAATTGAGAATGGCATGCTCTATGTCGATGATGCCCGGCTGTCATTCGTACAATGGCCCAAGAGTCAGATTATTTTGGATCAGGTAATGCATAAATAGTCAAGTTATTTTGTTACATTCAAAGCACTTTCCTTTTCAAATACTTGAAAAAGGTAAAAAATTTCGATACAGACACGAGGAGATGATGGTAGTCGCACGGAGGGCGTGATGTCACCGGTACGGAAGGACGAAGCAGAAGGACCTTCCCAAACAACAGAACCTGTCTCTCCTGCCGGACCAGCAGTTGCTGATCCTACTTCCGGACCAGCAGTTGCCGACCCTACTGCCGGACCAGCAGTTGCCGACCCTGATGCCCAACCAGCAGTTGCTGACCCTACTGCCCAACCAGCAGGCCATGACCCTCCTGCCCAAATAGCAGAACCTGACCTTACTGCCGGACCAGTACCTGCTGACCCTACTGCCGGAACAGCAGGCCATGACCCTCCTGTCCAACCAGCAGGACATCCACCTCGTCTGTTCACCGAGGAAGAATACAAGCTCCTTCCCGAAAAGGATTTACGGGATCTCCACGACCGCTTGATGGCGGCACCCGAGGACCTGACGGATATCTTCATACATGTCCCTCCGGGGATATTTCTACACGATGGCTCGACTGTAATGCTGTCGTTCAACGACTTCAAGGACTTTCTACATGCCTCGACCTCCGATAAATGGCTCGATGTGGGGCACATCACCATTTTCCTCATGTTAGTGACCAAAAATTGTTTATATCATGTGTATAGCACTGAAGAATATATTCTAATGTCATATGATAATTTTTTCAGGAAGCTAATCAAGGGAGGTCAATGCAAGGGCAAACAGAACTTGTGTGCTTTTCTGGACCCCAGCGTACTTAGTGCGACAACAGCAGAAACTGCTCCGAAGGAGTCTATGCAGTACCTGGGTGGCGCGATGCTCCAAGCTACTAACATGAAGAAGAGATTTATTCTCTTGCCATACCACCAGAAGTACGTTACTTCTAACCTTGTTATTAAATATATAAATAATTGAAATCACACCATCAAGTCAAGCAAACACGTGTGTCACTATTATATATGCCAAAATATCTGGGTATTGTATGCTAAGATCCTATAATTCTTCTCCTCCCACAGAGGACACTGGTGTTTGATCATCAGTGTGCCTTGCATGAATGCGGTTTACGTCGCGGATTCTTCACAGCCCACATAAAGGATCCCATTTAGCAAGTGCAAAGCAATCTACCCGTATGTGCAAAAGTAAGCAATAATCTTTCACTATGTTTGATTTTTTCCCAATTATAACAAATTGTGGAATTGCTAATTAAAGTCACTCCATTTTGTAAGGGCTTTTGCTGCATACGTTAAAAAAGGAGGATTGCACAGCTCGGACAAGAAATTAAATACTAAGTTGATTTGGAGGTGGTGGCCGGTGAGCACAACACAATTCTATAATTTCATATTTTGTTCAAAAAATTATTGTCATTCTAACATAGGCCGCTAAATGTAAATTGTAGGGCCCGCAACAGGTGGAGGGTTGGGAATGCAGATATTACATGATGATTTCCATGTTGGACTTTGTCGAAAGAATGCAATTCACATTTCCAGATGTGGTATGTAATTCATATTAATTGTGCCTATATCATAGCAATTGATATTTTCATATTATGCTTACTTATAATTCTCATTTCATTAAATTAGCAACTGATATTTGCGACTGTCTTGCATCTACCTTTTCTTGTTACTAACTAATACCAAATTATAATTGTAGCAACCATCAAAGCAAGCTGTGTACTCCAAGGAGCAGATCGACTTCGTAAGATGTAGCTGGGCAAGATGGTTTCTATCTGAATTTTGTAATGCTGAACATGGATTTGTATAATTTTGTATAACAATTTAGTGTATATATGAATTTAGCAAGCATAATTTAATGTCAAATTATCTGGAAAACTGGCTAGCAAAACAGAATGGTATATGAATTTTGTACGAAAACTGGCTAGCAAATTAAACTGGAGGCTAGCCCAGAAATGAAAAAAATCAAGAAAAAAAAATGGGACAATTCTACACGGATATTAAACGAAAGCCCGTGTATAACGAGTTGAGTGAGCATAGATTATTTTATATTTGTCCGTGTATGATAGTTACGATACCTACACGGATATGAAATTATAAGTCCGTGACAAAAGCAAACGCTACACGGACGTTAAACAAAAGCCCGTGTAGATGAGTACAGAGAGCTACACGGATGCTTTTATGTAGTCCGTGTATGTTAGTTAAGAGAGATTCACGGATATGAAACTAAACGTCCGTGTAGACAAAGTAATTCCACACGGTTGTTAAACAAACGTCCGTGCAGAACGAGTACAGTTATTCTTTTATACAGTCCGTGTATGATAGTTACGAAAGCTTCACGGATATGAAATTAAATGTCCGTGTAGAAAATAGTAATTTAACACGGTTGTTTAACCAAAACCCGTGTACATCGTTTTCAGAGAGCTACACGGATTATTTTATATGTGTCCGTGTACGATAGTTATGACAGGACACGGATACGAAATTAACATCCGTGTAGATAGAGTAATTCGACACGGTTGTTTTGACCAAAGCCCGTGTAGAACGAGTTCGGAGATACAAGGATTATTTTATTTTTTATTGATTTGTTAAGAGAGGGACACGGATATGACACTAAATGTCCGTGTAGGTAAACTAACCTACACGGACGTTTAGTTGCAATGTCCGTGAATAAAGAGTAGTCGTACACGGTTCTTTACGTAATATGAAAGTGAACGTCCGTGTAGATAGAGTAATTCGATATGGTTGTTTTGACCAAAGTCCGTGTAGAACGAGTTCGGAGATACAAGAATTATTTTATTTTTTATTGATTTGTTAAGAGCGGGACACGGATATGCAACTAAACGTCCGTGTAGGTAACGTAGCCTACACGGATGTTTAGTTGTAATGTCCGTGAATAAAGAGTAGTCGTACACGGTCGTTTACGTAATATCCGTTTTGCTCGGTTATATGGAGAGCGCCACAGGCAGGTGGATGGTCACGACTGTTTACTTGGTAATCCGTGTCCAAAAGGTTAGATATACACGGGTAAATATCCGTGTCGATAGAGGGTACCTATTATACACCCTCAACTCATACACGGCAGGAAATCCGTGTAGCTCCTCCGGTAATGTCCGTCTGCAATCTCTCTTTCTGTAGTAGTGGGTATATAAGTCTCAAGCCTTTAATGTTCATGAGGATAAGATTTTCAGTACTTTCGTAAGAATTGTTTTTGTTTACTAATTGGCACAATGATGTGAGACGTAATACTCAATTTCATCGCATTTCGATAAGTAGTAAATGGACAATGGACATTAGTACTATTTTGGTTCCCAATTTTGTATGAGTGAACTAGATATAATGATTAAATTGAATAGAAAAGATAATTAGGAGAACTTAATGAACTTACATATCCTGGTCATCTTCTCCTTGTGCTCATTAAGATGCTCACTATTGGTAAGCCGGAAGTACATGTTGGGGTATGTATATATCATGAGGAACACAGACGGGTGGGAGTGCTGTGCCGATTGTTAGAACTGTAGCAAGGCCTTTTGACCTCTGTGATTGCACAAACTACTGAGAAATTAAAATTGATTTATATGTATAAATCAAGGTTCTAAATAGCGATTATAGCGGCATAGCGGGGAGACAAAAAAAAAAGCTATCGCGAATAGCGTAGCTATAGCGAAATCTATCCTACATAGCGATTTTTTTATTTTCAAAAATTTTATTTTATATTTCTACTAATAATAAACATATCTAAAGTCTCATAAGTAACAAAAACACCAAATTGATTAAGAAGTTCTAATATTCACATTGAACCAATACAAAGTTCAAATTATCATTCAAAATATCCCTAATTCATAAACTATTGATATTATAGACCAACGCACATTGTTCAAGTTTATTGATATTATAGACCCATCTAATTTAATTTCGTTTTGGACCTTAAAGCCCATTTAAATTGCAAAACAAATAAATAATAATAAGCCCATGTAGCATAGCGGACCGCTATTACCGCTATAGCGGCCGTAGCTCGATTAGCGAAGTTTTATCCCGTAGCTTAGCTTTTTAGGTCAAAAACCGCTATAGCTAGCTATTTAGAACCCTGGTATAAATTAAGAAACTGTTTGGAAATGTGCATAATCCTACTGAGAATTTCAAGTATATTCTCTCCTCTGAGATCTTTTTGGATTTCGTTCAAAAAAAAGAGATCTTTTTGGATTACCTCCGAATTTTCCTTGGAAGATTTCCTGTGATACGGTTTCTGCGGTATACTGTACAGCGGGCAAAAGTTGTGGTCATGGGAATATTGACAAATGAATTATCCGGGTTCGGTTCGGTGAGGTTAAAAATTCGTGATTCGGAAATAATTTAGGTATAATTCGGGAATAATTTGGAATTCTCCAGAGCATAAATCTCAGTCCTACAAGAAAGTAAAACAAAAAACATAAAAAATAATATTTTGAGAAAAATTCGAGAATAATTTGGTCAAAATTCGGTCAACCGAATAATTCTCGGTTTGTCATTACCAAAAAACGAATTATTCGCGAATCTTATGACTATGGTCATGGGTAGAAATTAGAAAATTAGCTGCACCTCTTACAAACAAATATGGGCATCATAAAAGGGAAATAAAAGATACAAAAGGTTGATACCCTTCTTATTGGCCCCACACGGAAGCTTCATTGCATAGTTCAGCCGATGGAGTAGAAAAATGTGTTGTGTTATGTCGTGCTGTGACTAACATGCTGTGACTTTGGTCTTATACCATACAGTGTCGTGATTAAGTTAATTTTGCACGTGCCGTGACCAAAATATCAAGGGGTGATCACGGCACGCGAATTGTCACGCTGTGACCAAACGTGACTCCCGTGACTCGCATGACCATTTGATAATAATTTAGAATACTTTATTCGAGATTCACCATTGGTCAAAGATTTAATGGTACTAATTACACGTGACTCGCGTACTACGTGACGTGACTAGATATTTCGCGTGACGTGCCGTGCCGTGCCAAAATTTTAAAAGATGGTCATGGCACACGAATAGTCACGACACGGGACACACGAGTCACAACACATAACCGACACATGTGCCGTGCCGTTCCGTATCATAACCATGACGTTCCGTGATGGAGCCAGCTCCGCGGTGCCATTTTTCCCACTCTATCAGCCGATACTCAAGAACTCTGACAACCAAGCTTAGTAAAACCCAATGTTGTAAATAACGGTATGCGCTCGTCGGACAGACATGATACCGCCAAGCAATTAATCGGAAATAATCAGGAATAATCGGTCATAATCAGAAATAATTGTCCAATTAGTTGAGAAAATCCGTGAAGATTTGATCACCACCAACGACTAATCGGCTGATTAATCTGTAAGGTTTTTTACAACACTTGTAAAACCACAACATGTTGCTGTAGTCTCTGTTTTTGTTTGGGAATATTAATTGTATAGGTTACTTGTTGCTTTTGTGGTATTCAGGTATTGTATTTGTTCTTTTAGTTTTAATGTAATCCCCCTCCGATCCAGCTTGGACCGTTAACTATTTTGTAAAGAGAATATGATATGATATTTTAATTGGTATACATGAAACTTTTTGACGTCAATCTTGAAATTATTACAAGTATAATTTAGGTTTTGTTGGTCTTTGCTGTTGATTTTTTTACTATAGCGTTTTTGGACCAAAAAACTATGACGCTATGGTCATATAGTGCTGCTATAGCGCGCTATTTCACGCTATAGCGGCGCTATATGGCCATAGCGCCGTTTTTTCAATTGTTCCGCTATGACGCGATAAACGTTATTTAAACCTTTGCTGTTGATACATAAAAGTATTTGTTTTGGGAATTTTTGGTATCAGACTTACAAATAAAGAATTATGACAAATTGTTACATAGTACACCTTCTAGTTTAAGAGTTTTGCATAATTAAGCAAAACTAAGCAGAATTGCAGAAATAAATTATCTCCTTTTCAAGTTTGCATACATAGGAAATCTTGATCAGCCAACTTAGATTACATGATCTAAACTATTTTAGAACGAATTAGATATAGATTAAAGTGACACAATCATACCCCAAAGAAGGGGAAAAACATGTTAATCAGTTTTGATTATTGAAGAAAAAACGTGACGTCACGAAAATAATACATCGTGATTTGGTCACGTTATATCAAATCAAGGTATGTGATTAAAAATATTTTTCACATGTTGTGGTGTGATAAAAATAATAAAGGACAATCAGAAAACACAAATAGTAACGTATGGTATGATCACACCGTGACAACACGTGACTGGTTACCTTTAATAAAAAAATTCAACTTTTAAATTAGTTCATATAAAAATAAGAAAAATGCTAAAGAATAATAAAATATTACAAAATTAATTTAAATAAAGAAACATGTTAGAAAAATCAACAGTGGTACATGTCTCTGACGTAATTTGATCTATTTACGTGACTTTTCTGTGATATATAATTTTTAATCGAAGGAAAAATATCACACCAATTTTCTTGAGTAACCTGTTATCCTAGGGGATAGGGCTGTAAATGAGCCGAGTTTGAGCGAGTTACCTCCAACTCGAACTCAACTCATTAAATAAATGAGCGAGTCAACTCGAGTTGGGATGGTAATAACGAGCTGTAGAGCCAACTCGAACTCAGCTCGTTATCAACTCGAGTTGGCTCACAACTCGTTTATAAACTCGTTTAACTAGTTAAATCAATACAACACAAGTTATAAACGAGTTTGAGCTGAGTTTGAGCCGAGTTTGAGCCGAGTTTGGGTTTGGTTTTGGTTATTCAGGATTTTTTGTGTCCAAACTGTGTAACTTTATGTAACTCGTGTTATAAATGAGCGAGTTGGGATCAGTTCAAACTCAGCTTATTTATTAAACGAGTCAGCCAACTCGAGTTGAAACTGACTCGAGTTGTAAATGAGTGAGTTCAAACGAGCTGTAACTGAGTGAGTTACGAACGAATTACGAGTTCGAGCAATTTTGCCCAGCCCTACTAGGGGAGCGTTCTGAAAAAAAAAGAAAAAAAGTTGGAGATAGAGGGTATGTGGCCCGTGATTTTCTGTGGCAATCATATACATATCAATGAGAATTTAGCTGTATAGATTTCGCTTAGTAACATTAGTTTAAAGTTTAAACCCATTCTATGACAACAGCCGCTTGCAACGCGGTTAGCAGATCAGACGATTAGGGCTGCTCATGAGCCGAGTTGAGTCCGAGTTGAGGATAACTTGGATTCAACTCGCGAACTCATGAGCCGAGTTGCTAATCTAGTTCCGAGTCAGAAACTTCAATTTGGAATCAACTCGCGAGCAACTCGAGTCGAAGCGAGTCGACTCATAACTCATAATATAGTACATAGTGAGACAATCTAATTTAATTCTAACAAAAAAATATTACATAGTTTACTAAAATAATACACAATTAAAAACAGTACATAATGAGACAATGACCAATATATAATTAAAAATTACGAAAATACCAAAATAGTGCATAATTAAAAATTACCAAACAGATAAAGTTTAACAAAACAATACAGAGTCTAATAAATTAACAAAACAAAAGAAATAATGCATAATTTATCAAATTACCAAATATTGTGAGAAACATGTATAAGATTTGGGAACGCAAAAATTAGGAATATATGAATTAGGGTTTGGTGTGAGTCTAACCGAGTTGATTCCGAATCGAGATGGGATGAGTAAATTGGATTCGACTCATAAATCAACCGAGTCAATTAACTCGAGTCAGTTTCAACTTAAGTTATTAACGAGTTGAATCCGAATTGATTCCAAACTAAGTTTCGAGTCATGAGCTTTTTGTGCACCCTTACAGACGATTCATTTACCTCCATTTTTTTTTTTTTTATTTGAATTTACCTCCAGTTGGTCAGAGTGGTGTATTATGATTCGTAGGGACAACACTCAACAGGCCTGGACCCCGAATTCACATCACCCCCGGTACCGTAATATAGGAATCTTTTTCAATTACTTGATCTGGACCGTTCTTTTTAACTTGGCACGAATCTCAAAGCCCAATAATACTGCCCCCTCCGTCAGCCCGAATCCCAAAACGGCTGGGAGTTAATCTTAAACCGTAAAGTGAAGGGAATCTTTTACGGTACCGGGGAGGATATTTACCCCCTGGACCCCCACCACGTGACGCTTTGATAGATCGTCTCGGTTGGTCTGCTGCAATCAGTTGAAATGCGTGTGAATGTACAGTTTATTGATTTAACCCTTTTTAGCACTCTTTCCACCCGTTATACATATGGCTCCACAGATCACGCTGTTGGAAAACTTGAGGAAATGATGAAACAATCTGTATTATTTTTTTGAGAGAGAAAACCCCTGCTAAACTTCCGCAAATGATGAAGCAAATTCTATTACAAAAAAATGGAGTAATTTTTTGTATTTGAGATAACTTCCGCAGCAATAGACCGAGCAGAAATATAGCCAATGTGGACAGAACATGTATCTAAAGAGAGCTGACTTTCGACAAGTTTTAGAACAACCTTTCATGTTTTCTAATGATACTGGTTATTTGTAGCTAGCACATATGTGGTGCTAAACTGAATCGATGTAATTTAACTCTCTTTTGTTTCAGTAACATGAAACAGGCTTATAGCCTTAATTTTATCCATCAACATGTATCTAAAGAGATATGCTACATCAAGCTTCTTAACGGGTTGAAGCAATTTCAATAGAAAAAAAAAGGGAGGAAATTGAAACAAATTTCCTGTTATAGTTGTAGAAAATAAGTACAACAGGGAAAAAAGAAGAACAAAATTGTAAAGACTTCCAGCTACTTAATTCGACATGCATGCGCGCACACACAAAGACCATTTTATTTCAACAATTATATTTCAATTGTACAATAAAGATGTACAACATCTTTGACAATACTGACCAGTACCAATATACTAGAGATTAAAAACAAAACATAAATAGTAGTTGATATCATCATACCGACATAGTTGCTACCATGCATATTAAGATAATCTGTCTGACCATACCGATCATATATATATCCTTCAGTTACTAAGGCTGATCAGTTGCTTGATCTGGTAAATGAACCGGATCAGAAGTGCTGGTAGTTTCTCCAAGTTGAGGCGGAGCTGGCGGTGGACAAACCTCCACTTTTGAGTAGCAATGCTCGGGAGGAGAGATCCACTGAATGGGTCCTCGTGCGACCGAGCTTGTTGGTGCGGTAAAAAGGAAAAGGAGGATGACAATAGGAAGTACACTGAGCGGGTTCCGCATATCGCTCCCCATTTTGTTAACTGTTAGATGCTCTGTAAAATTACAAGATGCTTATTATAGAAAGTGAATGTGTATATCTTCCGATGCCGTGTGAAGACCGATGAGTGCCAGGACTTAGAGGATGAAAGACCAAGACTTGGAAAAAGTGAACAAGGTTTAAATGAGATTTTCCAAGGAAGATTTCAACAAAAAGACCCACAAATTCTCCCCCTATTTACTTGGGCCTTCTAAGGAAATCAGACCAAGGGTAGCCCATCAAAAACATCATTAGAATCGCAACCTACAGTTATGATGCTACTATAAATAACTAATTAAAAGTGTTAGAAATATATATGTGAGAATGTCCAACTATTTTGTAACTCTCTGTATTAATCACTTTATTTCTCATTACTATTGAAATTCATTTTCCACTATTTTTGTAATTAATTTTTTTTTTAATGAGTTGGCAGAGGCTGCCACTTATTATAATTAATTTTAGATGACTTTTCATTTATAATTGGTAGCCTATTAATCTTATATTGTACACATGAGAAATGTATGAATAAAGATATTGTCATCTTTTATGTGTTCTCTCTATTTTGTTTATTATTCTTTGTCTTTATTTTATAACACGTTATCAGCATGAGAGCTCTACTAATTGAAGATTTGAGGTAACTTTAATATATTTTAATTCAATTTCAATTAAATAAATAATACTTCTAATAAGTAATTACTAAATGGAATAAGTTATTAGTTTATGTACATTTATTTTAAGATGTTTAATATGGTTAATTTTATTGTAAATTTTTTTTATAAGTTTATCTTCTAGAAAAAAATTTCAAGAAATCTTCCTGAAGAAGATTTATATGATGTACCAAAATTAATATAAGAAGATTTTAAAAAATCTTTCAGAAGAAGATTTATATGATATACAAATTTTATATTGAGAGTATTTCAATAAATCTTCTTGAAGAAGATTTCAACAAAGTTTATATGATGCACACAAAAAAAATATTTATATGTTACCTTCTTACATTATATTATGTTAATGAAATTGGCTGAAGCCATATGAATAATCTGTATCAAAGTTAATGTTATCCTTATATTATATTAATATTAAATGATTCGAAGCCATCTGTAATTATAAATTCTTAATTTTATCTAATGACCCAAAGTCACCAATTAGTAATAAATTCTCAATTTTATCAATTGGCCTGAAGACATTTTAGCAATTTTATCCATTCATATTATTGAAAAAAAAATTTGAAAAAAAATGGCCCGAAGCCAATTCAATTTTAAGTTTAACGGATGATGGTATTGGTATTTAACGGATGTCGTATTATTGGCCCGAAGCCAATTCAATTAACATTTATTATATTTTTATATTTTTATCGACGGATGGAAATTTCTAACTTATATAACATATAAATAAGCTATCCGGATGTGTTACTTTAATCTGCTTAAGGCTAGGAATTTCTTTACCAACTTTCATCTAAATGTCTCCAGTAGAAGCCTTGGCCCGAAAAAAAAAACATTTTGTCATAGTATTCAATTTTAACAAGTTCATATTAATTTTTTGTGCAAAAATTTATGTGATATTCATATTTTTTCTAATAACTGAAGAAGATTTCTAGAAATATTTTGAGTATATTTATTGTCTTTTTATGGTTGAACAAAATAATAATTCCACAAGAAGTGAAAAATAATTTGATGGACAAATGATAGGGGTAAAGCTCATTGGTCACGTACCCGTCGTACGCCGACGTACCTGTTGTATGCCAAAATATATTGTTGACATATATCAAGCATCACTAAAAATTAGAAGTAAATTGTTTAAAATAGATTAATCTTTGTTATTGTTGAAGTGGAATTTATTGCATTTTTTTAAAGACAATATAAGTTTAACTGTATTAATTTTATTGTTGAAGAGTTATTTATTTTTATATTTTTTCATTGAAGAATGAATATTCCTTTGATAAAAAATCGACCTTTAATTCAACTAAATAACTTAAAAATAAATAAATTATGCTGAAAATTTAATAATAAAAACCGGAATAGGGTTAAATAATCTACAAACTAAACACTTTCCATTCTGCCATATAACTATTAAAATTGTATATTGATCTTAAATCTTGAAACCAAATTTTAATTACGAAATCCTAATTAAACCAAAAGGTGCCAATTGTCAAAGGATAATTAGTAGCTGGTAACAAAAATCAATTGTGAAGTTCCATTTTTCATACTATGGATTCGTTTTGCTAGTTTTTCAATGTGCTGACATGTTGTGGAATATACAAATAATATAAGGACTTTTCAGCAAACCACTCAAGTTGGTTTGATAAATTTTTATTTTTTATTTATGATTCATAAAAAAAATCCGAACACGCCTGCGATCTAAATATGAAATTTGAGTTTGATATAGATCCCCACGCTTGTGACATTTTTTTCTCTATAGAAAATATTAAAAAAAAGAGAGAAATAGAATGAGTATTTGTAATTTTTCATGAATAGAATTTGAGTTTGATATAAATCCTAACCCATTTCTGTTTTCTGTTTTTATTTTTCTCTACTAAAATATAAAACATTTAAAAAAATAGATATAATCTTTCTATTATATCTAAAAAATAGATAGGTATGGGAGACACAGATGGATTATATTGATATTTATAAAGAATTATATTTGAATTTGAAACGTGTGAATTTTTCACAGGAAGTGATTGTGTGACTTGTGTCCCTTTTTTATGTATATCTAATTCGTACTAAAAAGTGTAGATCATGTGATCTAACATAGCTGATCAAGATTTCCTATTGTATGCAAATTTAACAGGAGCTAATTTATTTCTGCGATTTTGCATTACGCCCCCTTAGTTTTTTCTTAATTATGTAAAACCCTTAATCTAGGAGTAGTACGTAACAATTTGTTATAAATTTTGGATTCATAAGTCTGAAACAAAAAATTTCCTAAACAAATACTTTATGTACAGACCAAACAAAACCTAAATTATACTTGTAATAATTTCAAGATTGAAGTAAAAAAATTTCATGTATACCAATTACAATATCATATCATATTCTCTTTACAAAATAGTTAACAGTCCGAACACAAAAGCAACAAAATTCCTATACGATTAATATTCCCAAACAAAAGCAGAGAGTAGAGCAACATGTTGTTGTTTTACCAAGCTTGGTTATCAGAGTTCTTGAGCACCAGCGGGTCTATGCAATGGAGCTGCCGCGCGTGTGGGGCCAATCTGTCAACCTTTTGAAATTAGTTATTCATAAAAGTTTGTCAGTAGAGTTATATAAAGAAAGAAAAATGGGAACAAGTATTGCAGTGTTAGGTGATCATAATCATACTAGGTCTTATGTCCCTTCTGAGGATCCGAATCTGCTGAAATCCGATGTCGGTACTGTTGAACTGTTCCGAGATGCATGCAAGGAAAAACCAGCTGTTTCGAGATGCGTTCTTGAAAAAAATTCGATGGCTCTGCACAGCAGAAAGCATAATTTAAAAACTAAAAATATATATAATGGTCCTTAGAGAGAACAATTACAGTATCAATGCTGAAATTCTCAATCCTACACTTGACTAACTAAGATTTCAACTTCTGCAATAAGCTACTTCACTTATAAGACCGGTATTGAACAGTTGATAGAATTTCGAGGCTATGTCCCTTAGTTTATTTTCTAATAGAAGCGCACAATTAAACTCAGTGTGGCTATGGAAGTGACAAATTCATAGCAATTTTCTCAACTTGACAGATAAAAAGCTTGTTAGGTATTTGCAATTTGTAATTCTGGCCGTTTGTAACAAATATAAAACAAGTACACATACTTTAATAGATAAGAAATAGAAAATATTTACTGTGACAAGCCAGAATTCTTGGATTGACCCAATGACTTCATTTCTCCTCGCATAGACAGGTTTGCGCCACGCTTTAATTAAACTTATGCTCCAACTTCAAAGCATAAAAAACTGAATGAGCTATAGTCAATAAATGTTGCACAAAGAACTAAATGATGTAATATATAACAATCACCCATAGCTTAGGTTTAGCACATTTACTGAATGATGTCATTCAGTAAATGGACCTCATCCAAAACCTCCCAAGGAACTGAATCACCCATAGTACAAAGAACTGAATGACTTACATTACTTTATTACTGATTGCATCGCTGGGTGAAATAGCAAATTTCATTGTTTTTCTCAGTTTAATTTAGTTGAACAAAATAGGTTCATTCAGTTCTTAGTGCCAGAAAAAGATACATTACTTTATTACTTTATTCATGATAACTGAATGACGTTATATTAGGTTAAAGATACACATAGCATAGGTTTAGCACATTATTTGTAGAACAATCACCCATAAAATATATAAAATTCCAAAAGCAACATCGACAGCATGAGAAGCATAAAACTAACCTTTTGGAAGTATTGGAGAGGGTTTGGCCACAGATCACCCCTTGTAATGTTTGCTGCCTACATACACAAGATACAAATCAAACGTAAACAGTTTTATCCCATGACAGAAATATTACTGCCTCCTTTTACATGATATTAAGGAATTTACCTGATCAACCTCTCCATCCAACCACACAGCCTCACTGAACCAACAGAAGAAGCTGCAGCTGCATTCATAGAAATAAAATGTAGCATGTCCATAAAATCACAAGAGAGAGCTTCCACCTATACTAAGGTTCGTAATCAAGAATTTTCTTTTTTACTTGTAAAATAACAAATATTATAATACAATATTAAGTATGAAATTATAACATATAGCTTCACAAAGTTATAATTACTCTTAATAGCTGACAGAGAAAGGTAATTTAAGGTCAATTTCGAGCATGCCATTGAGAAATGATAATTCAGAACCCTGGTACGTGTTACGTATGTAAGAACTGAGAAAGACTACTAATCAGTGGTGCTCCTAAAAATTTAATGTGACATTTTATATCACAACTAATTAAAATTATGACACAGATTTTCTTTAAAATATTTTGCAATTGTACTAAAGTTTTACTTATGCTCATCATTTTGTTTTTTGTAACTTGAAACAATTCAAATATTTGTAACAACGATAACTATAAATTATAAATTACAAGAGAAAAAAAATGGCACATACCAAGGAGCAATATAGTGTCACTAACTTGAAGTCCATAGACATTGAATGCAATTACCTGACACAAATTGTATGTATAACTCCATTCACAAAAAAACTTGGGAGTAAAGAACAAAATTATGTTGTGACTAAATGCACCATTCATGGAACAATTTGGTCAGATATAATTTTGATCATATGACATATCAAAATGTTTCAGCAATAAAAATTTGACATACCAGAAAAATTTCATAGACACACATTTGAACTCTTCCCTACAACAGCAGTAAGAAAAGGAGAGAAACAAACTTAATCCATAAAAATATTAGAAAGAAAACTTACTAATAAATGGAAAGAGACAAATTCCATAGTGCATACCTCATACATATCCGACCAAAGAAGATCATCGACAACTTCACTTATGGCTATTCAATTGACACACCCATGGGGTGGATATATAGGTCCCAGGCTGCCGCTCATCTTTCAGATAATGCTTGTGGGACTACTGATGTGAGTAGTACTTCGTTCCGGAGTTCACTAAATCTGGATTTCATTCTGTTTGCCCCCTGTAAATAGTAGGATTACAGTTTTTTGTTTTCCGTTTCCTATTCTTCTCTTTTATCTCGGCCCATCAAGTTGTATAATATTACAGAATAGTTCATTTTTTACATTTTTCCCCTCAAAATTCTTTTTGTCCTTTTTTGGTCTTCATTACCCTTCTCAGCAACTATTCTTGCTCATGAACCCACAAACTCGTACACAAGTATTTCCAAAAGTATAAAAACTGTTTTTTTTTTCACTTTTATCTTCACATTCTTAGCTTTGAATAATAAAAATCAGTGTATTAAAAGAGGTACAACTTGGGTCATGCATCTCGTGTTCTACACCTTTTGGAATAATGAGTCTATGTACTCTTGTTTCTGTAGCTGATCATCTTGTGTTCTAATTAATTAAAGGCCTTACCACTGAAGGGATTATAAATGGTTGAAATTTGGAAGTCATGGAGCTTGGGTACACTGCGAGTTCGAAGAAGAGGATACCCTGGTGCCAAAATATTTGACAAAAAAGGTACAAAATTAAGGTCATAGATGTATTTTCTATCATTTAGATTGTGTATCAAATTTGGTAAGTTTTAAAAAATTTCTTGTCAGTGTATATGTCATGTGTATGGCGTCCATTGCTTATAAAAGAAGTATTTTCTGGACCAATATATACCCCTTCTCAGTGAAGAAAAAAGAAAACGATTTGGTTAAGCCTTTTCTCCTTGGCAGCACTTGGTAAATGGTAATTACTAAGACAGTCTTAAGGGGATAAGAGCAGAAGTACCACTTAACACGAGAATGAAAAAGACAGTCTTAGGCATAGCATCAAACACCTTATATACGCATTACATATGTGCACAGAGAAGTCTCCCAAGCTGCCAAGGTAGTGCCAGATATATATATACAGTTAAAAGGGGTCAAATGTGATAGACCATTGTGCCATCAGAGGTTCCCATGGCTCTATCTAGAGTATTGTATAAGCAATGGACTGCACGTGCACAGTTCCATATAACTGGAGTTTGGCAGGGCCTCAACAGTATTGACTGAAGGTAACTGAGCAGAGAGAGGAGCCTCCGTTGTTGATAGCGGTAGTGATCGAGCAGTGAGGTTGTAGGTTAGCTCAAGCATATCATCAAACAACTTGCGTGCGTGACGAGATTAAGGGAAAGAAGATGGTCTGGCATTTATCGGCTTGAATTTGTCTTCGAGATAGTTTGTTCAAGTGGAATAGAAAATAGTAACAAAATTTCTTCTCCTAATTCCAACTCCGATGGTCACAAGCCCGATCTGACACCGACAACCCTTGTCGTGTATTACATGCCGAAAAGAGAATTTGGTAGCTTGGTATCTGTTTTATATGACCTAACTTCTCAACAAGGTTTTTTTTTTTAATAAGCTCTGCTTGGAAATTGTCTGATCCTTATTATGCATTCTAGAGCAAATTTTATGTGTACAAGGAGATCAAAGGACCTTGTTATTATTTTTCTTTTATGCGTGTGGTGTTTTCCATTCAGGATTGGAAAGTTTGCTAGCTACCGTTGGTTCTTGATTTAATTGCTGTGTTTTAGACTGGATATTAATTGTTGGAGATATGTAATAAAAATTGTCTTTTCTTTTAGTGCAAATGTTGTCGGCCCTGTTTTGTTTTTTATAACAAGTACTCTGGCACCAAATACACAAAACTCAACTATAATTCTGAGAAAGTTTTGCAATTAGTCACAATTAATAACATTAATATGAAGGATTGGCATCAAAATACATCTGATCTATTTGTGGAAACACGGATCCATATTGTTCTATATTTTAGTCACAATTTTCAACATTAATACCCAAAATTGGTTTGATGCTTTTTTGGAACCGTTCGATTTGCAAATACTTAATCTACACGAACTTTGAAGCGGCGCACACAAATATTGAATCGAATCAGACGGTTCTAAGCAGACACCGGACCGATTTGGTCCAAATGATCATCAGACACCCCTCCGTTGAAGGGCTCCCCTTACATTAAATTTTTAATTATATTTTTCTATTAAACGTGACATTTTTTTTCAATTATCGAGATAATACGAGAATTTCATAATTTGCATTTTTGTTATAAGAAATCACATTTTAATTTGCAAGTTGCAAAAATTATGAATTATGGATTGTTAATTGGTAATTCTATATTGGGCTTCCAATTTTTTAATTAAATTTAAAAATAGAGATACTCTTAAGTTAATTTTTAAAATTTTTCTATGACAGATATTAACAATATGTATATATTCTTGTACTGAACAAAGGGGTGGGTCACTTATGAAGCAGAGTAGGAGCATCATATCATCATCCGCTTTAATATTGGACTAAATTTTGACTTTTGACTTGTGTAACTTGCCAATTACGCAAGGACTTGTTCAAAACTAATTATCTGTATAAAAAAGTGCATTCCAATCTTGATTCTTGACAAAAACGGGCCAATCAAGAAAACTCTACTGCCAATACAAATAGTTTGGGGATATCTTCTCCTCTCTTCTTCTTAATTAATAAATTATTCTCACTACTGAGTAGTGAGTACTGACCAACCAACGCAATTTAAAAGGAGCATATCTTCTCCTCTCTTCTCCTTCCTTTGGCAACTGAAATAAAAAATTGAAAATTAATAGAGCCTTCAAGAAACCTCTTGACAGAGCGATCGAGCAAGAACAAGGAAACGAAGCAATCTAAGATGCATAGGCTTGAGATTGTTTTCCCAGTTGTGATCATAATAATAATTATTTACCTTCTCTTTGTTTTTCCAGCAGCTGAAGCAAATGATGCCATAATTTGCGATCCAATCACCAAGAAATGTCGCCACACTAATCCTCCTCATTCATAGCCATATGTAATTAGATCGATCGTTATGGATTTTATATATATTTTTGTAAGTTCCTTTTTTTTCTTTTGTCAATATGTTCCTTGGTTTTCATCTTTTGGGTGTAGTAAATCACAGTGCTGATTGTTTTGTTTATTAGTTGATACATGTGGAACTAATTCTTGTAATTTCAGTCTTGTTTCAAAAAAGTACAAGAGCCACAAAATGGAAGGAAAAAAAAAAAAAAAAAAAAAGTTATTGCGGAGCAGTTTATGGATCAAGTAAATATCTAGTGGTATAATTTATGGATCAAGTAATAGGCCTCTTATGGGCTGGGCCGAGTGTATACAGATTATAATTATTGTTACTCTTCAAAGTTTTAGGCGAATTTAAGTTGATGGAGACTGGTCAAGTTTGGCGTTTTAAGTTCGGTACCTTTATTCGGTTTCGGTACTTTAGAAAAACAACCGTACTGAAAACGATGCATGCTATTTCGTAATTTAACTGAACATCACAATCAAAAACTTTAATTATCTTAGTGCTAGTGCATAATAAATTGTCAAGAAATTGGCAAAATGACCAGTATACAAGGTTCCGTTCCATCATAACTCACCTGGCAGCAAAAGTCAAAAGAAGCTCAAGCACGTAACGCATCACAATAAATTTGGTAACTAGTTAATTAATCCCAACCCCATTTAAATCACACCATGTTCTTCTTGTGCTTCCGTCTGAGACGAAAAAACAAAAATAGAGAAAGAAAGTTTAGGGTATTTGGAAGAGCAAGAAGGAAGGAAGCCAACTAAGATGGATTGGAACAAGATTGTCTTTCTGATTTTGATCTTAATTATTTGTTCTCTCCTTCTTGTGTCTGTTCATGCAAACAATACTCCAGGAATTTGTAATCCCATCACCGGACAGTGCAGCGGCACAAAACCTCCTCGTGCATAGCCATAGTTAGACCGATCGAAAAGGAGCGAAAACTGGCCATGGATTTGATTTCGCTATTTTTTTTTTATTAATAATTTGGGAGAAACGCGCGCAGATGTTTCTGTTCTGCGTTTTAGTGGTGTTAATTGTTTTTCTAATAAAGCACGAATATTGATGTTCCTTTTGTATATTTGATAAAAGAGAGAGTTATTGTAATTAGGTCTTATAAATTTGCCCTTCAAAACAAGTATTGCTACTGTTTGATATGAGCATTAATTAGGACATACTAGCAACAAGTCTTTTTTTTTTTAACTACTAGGTGGGAATAAAGGAATTGCATTAGTTATTTATAGCTAGAGACTAGTGAATAGAAATTATCTTTTCCTAAGCAACAAAAATAAACAAAAAGTAACAAATATATGAACCTCAAAAGACTGGTGAAAAGAAATTATTAAAGAGAATTACATATAGGTTGAACAGTTCTTAATATTTTTTTTTCAATATTATTTAATCAATTATAAAAAAAAACACAAGGAAGTCTGTTTTGAATGGATAGAAATGGTATATATATATATATATAGAGAGAGAGAGAGATGGGCTATGGTGCATTGCAATGCATAGGCACCCTTGTGCATTGGACCATAAATCACCGATTCAAAGTCCAAATGACCGATTCAAACCGTTCATTTTGTTCTCCATATTAATATGTACTTGGAGACCAAATTTTACATTTTTTGGAATTTTTTTACTATTTATTAAGCCACTTTGAAAATCGCCGATCCGGTGGTCTAGAAATTTTTACTGTTTTTACTGTTCACCCGGATTTTCAGATTTTCAATAAATCTAAAAAATAGTAAAAAAATTTCAAAAAATGTAAAATTTGGTCTCCAAGCACATATTAATATGGAGAACAAGATGAACGGTTTGGATCGGTCATTTGAACTTTGAATCGGTGATTTATGGTCCAATGCACAAGGGTGCCTATGCATTGCAATGTATAATAGCTCATCTATATATATATATATATAGAGTGAGGCTATGGTGCTATGCATAGCACGGATGGCTAGTGTACTACGGCTCAATATGGTACTTTTTAAAATTCTAACGGTCGATCCAACCGTTCAATGTGATAACCATATGAATATGTACTTGCAAACTAAATTTTATATTTTTTCGAATTTTTTTACTATTTTTTTAGATAGGTAGAATTTTGATGGTCCAGAATTTTCAAAAACACTGATTTTTCTACCTATCTAAAAAAATAGTAAAAAAATTCAAAAAAATATAAAATTTAGTTTGCAAGTACATATTCATATGGTTATCACATTGAACGGTTGGATCGACCGTTAGGATTTTAAAAAGTACCATATTGAGCCGTAGTACACTAGCCATCCGTGCTATGCATAGCACCATAGCCTCACTCATATAGATATATATATATATATATAGATAGATGGGCTATGGTGCATTGCAATGCATAGGCCCCTCCGTGCATTGGACTAAAATCGTTGGATTCAAAGTCCAAATGACTGATCCAAACCGTTAAACTTGATCTCCATATTGAAATGTGCTTGGAGACCAAATTTTACATTTTTTGGAATTTTTTTGCTATTTTTTAAGCGACTTTGATCTTGTTCTCCATATTAATATGTGCTTGGATCAGCAATTTTCAAAGTAGCTTAAAAAATAGCAAAAAAATTCCAAAAAATGTAAAATTTGGTCTCCAAGCACTTATTAATATGGAGAACAAGATGAACGGTTTGGATCGGTCATTTGGACTTTGAATCCAACAATTTTAGTCCAATGCACGGAGGGGCCTATGCATTGCAATGCACCATAGCCCATCTCTATATATATATATATATATATATATATATATATTATTTGAACCAATTCAATAAATAAGACATATCATGAACATAAAATATATTATTCCGACCAATTCTAAGGCATGAGTTCGAATTGTATTCAGTTTATTTTTTATAAATAAGTTTATACAATTTGTGCTATATGTTGTTAGAACAAAAAATAGAAAAAAAAAAATTGTCGTGTTTATTCTGTGAGGACCAACGACCCATATATCATCCCTTAGTTATCAAATAAGAAATAAATTTATATAGAATGTTATCCCCATTCTATCTTCGTTTGTCTAATATTCTAATAACAAATATTTTAAAACTGATTTGTCAAAATAAAATCGTTAAATTAGATGTGATATATATTATTTAATCTATATGTACCGAAAAAATTATAACTTTTACATTTTGTTTTTCTATGAATTAATAAGTTAAACAAATTGACGTCCAGAAATATAAATTTTGAAATGTTACAATATATATATATATATACCAAAGTCAATAAAAAAAGAGTGGTAGTCAAAAGAACAAGCCAGAATTTTTGTAAGTGCATTGCGTCCTTTTTCCACAACTTTGAAAAATATTACTTGAAGATTTTGACTTTGAAAAACATCCCATAACAATTTGGCCGTGTCAGCATGATCAGAGCCTATATATATAAATCAAGCTATATATGTCTTCTCAAATTAATTAACATGAATAAATATCTTTCTTTCCAATCGACAATCAGACACTGCAAGTGAGACGAATTAATCCGTGAAACAGATAGAGAGATGGAGCGGCGCCCAAAGGTTTTCTTAGTCATAGCTCTGGTCGCCTCTGTTCTCTTGCTCATGATTTCAACCATAGCAGTGCAGCCTCACTCTTTTGTCCCTAGCCACGGAGTGTCCAAAGTCAAGGGAGGACCTTCCAGTAGTGGCCCTAGCTCATGCTCTCATTATAATGGCGGGATATTTTGTCCAGAACCACATCAGAGTAACCCGAGTCCGGGTTGACTTGGCCGAGAGTTGGACCGAAATCTGTCGGGAGCCATATGCTAACTAATTACCGATTCTTAAACCTCCTTATTTCTAGCCATATGTTAGGCATAAATGTGACAAAATCGATTGTTTTACATTTTATTTTCTAAGTTTTCTTTCTTAAACAATTTGTATACTTGAATTTCCTCTTTGAGAAAAGCAATTTTTGTTTTTATAATAGTGACTATTAGTCACCTATTTCATTAGAAACAAAATAGTTCATATACAGTAGGACCTACAATCATTAGTATAAAGCCACAACACGACGAAATGATATCAAAATATCATAAAGGATCTCATTGGCTGTGAAGCAACCATGAGACAACTAAAACAGTAGTAACAAAAGGTTGATCAGAGTCATAGTACAAAACATAATAGGAAACATATAGTAAGACCAATTATTGCCGTCATCAACAAAACTACATTCATTCTGTGGAAACTTCGCAAAAACAAACAAAGGAGGCCATCTAATCAGAATCAAAGCAATAACGCCATTGCGGGCTACCAGTAACATAATACATGGCGTGGTGCTTTATCTGTCAAATAAGCAATTGCAATAGTTCAATCAAGTCCCTTAAAACTATAATATGCAGAAAAAACCAAGTATCATTATGATGGAATAAGGCATTTGTTACAATTAGAACTGTGGTACCAAAGTTGGCCAATCAGGATAGGCACACTTAAATAACGAGGGGTGAAAAATGTCTTAGCAGTTTGAATAAATGAAATAAAAATAAAGCAAACAAAGTACTTTACCTGAGAGTAATTTACTGCATGAGGCATTTCCCCAGTGGGGATCCATATCTTAATACCATCTTCCCCACTACTTGCAATCACTATTGCACTAGGATGTGACACTATACATGTCTCAGAATCCTCATGTTCTGCCATCAGCAACTCGGCATTACTTTTTCTGCAAATAAAGAGCAGCCCACAGTCTGACCAACTAGTAACATACTCGCAATTTGGGCCAAAGAAACTTAGCCCGTCACACTTTGACTATTGCGGTGCCTTTTAAATACCCTAGGCTCGCTATAGTCTTGACCCTGAAAAAGGTAGATGCCTTCATCACAATACGATGTTAACAACTCCCCGTGGTGAGAGAATGCTAGGCCACTTATTTCAATGTCGTCTTCGCCGAGAAGATGACCAGGGCAGAATAAATTGACTGCATGGTCAATATCCGATGAACCATCCCATTTAGATCTGTGAGTGACAAATGTTCATTGCCAATGTAAAAAATTCGGTATCGGAAAAAGCTCCATTGTCAATAAAATTGAGTAAATAAAGGTACCTTCGAATATCATACAAGCGCGCATACTCGTCAGCACCACCTACCACAAATTGATTTGGCTCTGTTGGATTGGTTGTGATTCCACGTAGGGGGATTAATTTTTTGTTGTCGTTCTTGCATGTCAACAATTTTGTTGCCAGCTTTGATCTCAAGTCAAACTTTGTAGAAAACATGAAGTAAAAATTATCTTAATTAATCTTAAATATAAATGTCTTATATAAAAAAAAATCTTAAACTAGTCTCTTCAACTGTTAACTCACTACTTCGCGCTCGATTTTCATGTCTTAGTTTTAACAACAGATAAAAACTCGGATCGTTTGAGCTTAATTAGGAATTTATACTTGATTTGAATGCAACCCATTAAGGTTACTACTTGATTTCTAATTGATAGGAACTTTCTGTGTCTCAATTTGTAAATTAAGTACGCTATGAAATCATAGAACACATGACTAACTGAAGGGACAGAAATTTCAGTGAACCATAAATTTGGGGTTATGATGACTAACCGATGGGAATTGGTGTGTACACCGAAAAAATTAGGAGGATTGGGCGTCAAAGACATGCATGTCTTCAATCAAGCAATGCTTATCACAAATACAACAACTGTTCAGGTCTACTATGTCACCAGAGGCGCAAGACCAATTACAGATGCTGCAACGGGTAATGGAAACAAATCTGATAACTATTACATCTGACCTTGACAGTGTAACAAGGAAATGGGATCAAAATGGAAAATTCTCGGTCAGATCAGCTTATTGGAATATCAAAAATGGGCCACTAATTAATATATCATACTATCCATTACAATGGAAACCGGGTTCAGTTCATTCTCAGTCACATCATACTATCATTCTTTTGTTATCAAATAAGAAATAAATTTATATACAATGTTGTCTCCATCCTATCTTCGTTTTTCTAATATTATAATAACAAATATTTTAAAACTAATTTGTCAAAATAAAATCGTTAGATGTGATATATATTATTTAATCTATATGTACTGAAAAATTTATAACGATAAGTTAAACAAATTGAGCGTCCAGAAATATATATTTTGAAATGTTATAATATTTTATACCATATTCAATAATATGCCAGAATTTTTTGTAAATGCATTGTGTCCTTTTCCACAACTTTGAAAAATATAACTTGAAGACTTTGACTTTGAAAAACATCCCATAACAATTTGGCCGTGTCAGCATGATCAGAGCCTATATATATAAATCAAGCTATATATGTCTTCTCAAATTAATTAACATAAATAAATATCTTTCTTTCCAATCGACAATCAGACACTGCAAGTGAGACGAATTAATCCGTGAAACAGATAGAGAGATGGAGTGGTGCTCAAAGGTTTTCTTAGTCATAGCTCTGGTCGCCTCTGTTCTCTTGCTCATGATTTCAACGATAGCAGTGCAACCTCACTCTTTTGTTCCTAGTCACGGAGTGTCCAAAGTCGAGGGAGGACCTAGTGGCCCTAGCTCATGATCTCATTATAATGACGGGATAGTTTGTCCAAAACTACATCAGAGTAACCCGAGTTTGGGTTGATTTGGCCGAGAGTTGGACCGAAATCTGTCGGGAGCCAAATGCTAACTAATTACCGATTCTTAAACCTCCTTATTTCTAGCCATATGTTAGGCATAAATGTGAGAAAATCGATTGTTTTGAGTTTTATTTTCTAAGTTTTCTTTCTTAAACAATTTGTATACTTGAATTTCCTCTTTGAAAAAAATAATTTTTTTTTATAATAGTGACTATTAGTCACCTATTTCAGTAGAAACAAAATAGTTCATACAGTAGGACCTACAATCATTAGCAATGTTTTAAAATGCGGTTTCTATGTGGTATGAGGAAGGCCACCGCATACCGTATATACGGTGTGCGGTCGCATATGCGGATTTTTATGCAGACTTATATATGCGGGTTTTAAAATGAAAATTAATATATATATAAATAAGTATGCGGTAATATGCGGTAATATGCGGCCGAATATGCGGTAAAAATATGCGGACGAATATACGTTCGAATCTGCGGCCCCATATGCGGAACCGCATATTAGACAGCATAATAATTTTCCATGCGGTTGTCAACCGCATACGCTTTTGCGGCCGCATGAACCGCATTTTATTACACTGATCATTAGTGTAAAATCACAACACTACGAAATGATATCAAAATCATAAATTATCTCATTGGTTGTGAAGCAACCATGAGACAACTAAAACAGTAAAGTAGTAGTAACAAAAGGTTGATCAGAGTCATAGTACAAAACATAATAGGCTAAACATATAGTAAGACCAATTGTTGCCGTCATCAACAAAACTACATTCATTATGTGGAAACTTCGCAAAAACAAACAAAGGAGGCCTTATAATCAGAATCAAAGCAATAATGCCATTGCGGGTTACCAGTGACATAATACATGGCGTGGTGCTTCAACTGTCAAATAAGAAATTGCAATAGTTCAATCAAGTCCCTTAAAACTATAATATGCAGAAAAAACCAAGTATCATTCTGATGGAATAAGGCATTTGTTATAATTAGAACTGTGGTACCAAAGTTGGCCAGTCAGGATAGGCACACTTAAAAAATGAGGACTAAAAAATGTCTTAGCAGTTTGAATAAATGAAATAAAAATAAGGTAAACAAAGTACTTTACCTGAGAGTAATTTACTACATGAGGCCTTTCCCCAGTGAGGATCCATATCTTAATACCATCATCCCCACTACTTGCAATCACTGTTGCATTAGGATGTGACACTATACATGTCTCAGAATTCCCATGTTCAGCCATCAGCAACTCGGCATTACTTTTTCTTCAAACAAAGAGCCACCCACAGTATGACCCACTAGCAACATACTCGCAATTTGGGCCAAAGAAACTCAGCCCCGTCACAGTTTGACTATTGCGGTGCCTTTTAAAAACTCTAGGTTCGCTGTAGTCTTGTCTCTGAAAAAGGTAGATGCTTTCATCACAATACGATGTTAATAACCCCCTGTGGTGAGAGAACGCCAGGCCACTTATTTCAATGTCGTGTTCACCGAGAAGATGAGCTGGACTGAATAACTTGACTGCATGGCCAATATCCGATGAACCATCCCATTTATATCTGTGAGTGACAAATGTTCATTGCCAATGTAAAAAATTCGGTGTTGGAAAAAGCTCCATTGTCAATAAATTAGAGTAAACGAAGGTACCTTCAGATATCATACATGCGCTCATATTCGTCAGCACCACCCACCACAAATTGATTTGGCTCTGTTGGATTGGTTGTGATTGCACGTAAGGGGATTAATTTTCCGTTGTCGTTCTTGCATGTCAACAATTTTGTTGCCACCTTTGCTCTTAAGTCAAACTTTGTAGAAAACATGATGTACAAATTGTCATAATTAATCTTAAATTTAAATGTCTTGTATAAAAAAAAAAAATCTTAAACTAGTCTCTTCAACTGTTAACTCACTAGTTCGCGCTCGATTTTCATGTCTTAGTTTTAACAACAGATAAAAACTCGGATCTTTTGAGCTTAATTAGGAATTTCTACTTGATCTGAATACAACCCATTAAGGTTACTACTTGATTTCTAATTGATAGGAACTTTCTGCGTCTCAATTTGTAAATTAAGTACACTATGAAATCATAGAATACATGACTAACTGATGGGACAAAAATTTCAGTGAACCATAAGTTTGGCTTTATGATGACTAACCGATGGTAATTAGTGTGTACAACGAAAAAATTAGGAGGATTGGGCGTCAATGACATGCATGTCTTCAATCAAGCAATGCTTATCACAAATGCAACAACTGTTCAGGTCTACTATGTCACCAGAGGCGCAAGACCAATTACAATGCTGCAACGGGTAATGGAAACAAACCCGATAACTATTACATCCGACCCTGACAATGTAACATTGAAATGGGATCAAAATGGAAAATTCTCGGTCAGATCAGCTTATTGGAATATCAAAAACGGGCCACTAATCTAATATATCATACTATCCATTGTGAAAACCGGGTTCAGTTCATTCTCAGTCACATCATACTATCATTCTTTAGTTATCAAATAAGAAATAAATATATATACAATGTTGTCTCCATCCTATCTTTGTTTTTCTCATATTATAATAACAAATATTTTAAAACTAATTTGTCAAAATAAAATCGTTAGATGTGATATATATTATTTAATCTATATGTACTGAAAAAATTATAACGATAAGTGAAACAAATTGAGCGTCCAGAAATATATATTTTGAAACGTTATAATATTTTATACCATATTCAATAATATGCCAGAATTTTTTGTAAATGCAATGTGTCCTTTTCCAAAACTTTGAAAAATATAACTTGAAGACTTTGACTTTGAAAAACATCCCATAACAATTTGGTCGTGTCAGCATGATCAGAGCCTATATATATAAATCAAGCTATATATGTCTTCTCAAATTAATTAACATGAATAAATATCTTTCTTTCCAATCGACAATCAGACACTGCAAGTGAGACGAATTAATCCGTGAAACAGATAGAGAGATGGAGCGGCACTCAAAGGTTTTCTTAGTTATAGCTCTGGTCGCCTCTGTTCTCTTGCTCATGATTTCAACGATAGCAGTGCAACCTCACTCTTTTGTCCCTAATCACGGAGTGTCCAAAGTCGAGGGAGAACCTTTCGGTAGTGGCCCTAGCTCATGCTCTCATTATAATGGCAGGATAGTTTGTCCAAAACCACATCAGAGTAACCCGAGTTTGGGTTGACTTGGCCGAGAGTTGGACCGAAATCTGTCGGGAGCCATATTCTAACTAATTACCGATTCTTAAACCTCCTTATTTCTAGCCATATGTCAGACATAAATGTGAGAAAATCGATTGTTTTGAGTTTTATTTTCTAAGTTTTCTTTCTTAAACAATTTGTATACTTGAATTTTCTCTTGGAGAAAAACAAATATTTTTTTTATAATAGTGACTATTAGTCACCTATTTCATTAGAACAAAATAGTTCATACAGTAGGACCTACAATCATTAGCAATGTTTTAAAATATGATTTCTATGCGGGATGATACCGCATATAAGGTATGCGGCCGCATATGCGGATTTAAAATGAGAATTAATATATATATATATATATATAGAGACTGGCTACCGTGCTAACGTTAGAACTTCGGCCGAAGTTCTAACGGGTCGTTTTTGCAATTTCAAAATCCAAACAACCCATCCGAACCGTTCAACATGTTCTCTATATTGAAATGTGCTTGGAGACCAAATTTTACATTTTTTGGAATTTTTTTGCTATTTATTAAGCCACTTTGAAAGTTTCTGATCCAACGGTGAACAGTAAAAAAACAGCCAAATTTTCTGGACCACCGGATCAAAATTTTCAAAGTGGCTTAATAAATAGCAAAAAAATTCCAAAAAATGTAAAATTTGGTCTCCAAGCACATTTCAATATAGAGAACATGTTGAACGGTTCGGATGGGTTGTTTGGATTTTGAAATTGCAAAAAGTGACCCGTTATAACTTCGGCCGAAGTTATAACGTTATTACATTAGCCAGTCTCTATATATATATATATATAAACAAATATGCGGTAAAATGCGGTAATATGCGATATGCGGTAATATACAGTCAAATATGCGATAAAAATATGCCGCCGAATATGCGGAACCGTATACCGCATATTGATTTTTCATGCGGTTGCCAACCACATACGCATATGCGGCCGTATGAACCGTATTTTATTACACTGATCATTAGTATAAAGTCACAACACTACGAAATGATATCAAAATCGTAAAGGATCTCATTGGCTGTGAAGCAACCATGAGACAACTAAGACAGTAGTAACAAAGGGTTGATCAGAGTCATAGTACAAAACTTAATAAGCTAAACATATAGTAAGACCAATTGTTGCCGTCATCAACAAAACTACATTCATTCTGTGGAAACTTCGCAAAAACTAACAAATGAGGCCTTCTAATCAGAATCAAAGCAATAACGCCATTGCGGGCTACCAGTGACATAATAAATGGCGTGGTGCTTTAGCTGTCAAATAAGCAATTGCAATAGTTCAATCAAGTTTCTCAAAACAATAATATGCAGAAAAAACCAAGTATCATTCTGATGGAATAAGGCATTTGTAACAATTAGAACTATGGTACCAAAGTTGGCCAGTCAGAATGGGCACACTTAAATAATGAGGGGTGAAAAATATCTTACCAGTTTGAATAAATAAAATAAAAATAAAGTAAACGAAGTACTTTACCTAGAGTAATTTACTGCATGAGGTCTTTCCCAAGTGGAGATCCATATCTTAATACTATCCCCCCCACTACTTGCAATCACTGTTGCACTAGGATGTGACACTATACATGTCTCAGAATTCCCATGTTCTGCTATCAGCAACTCGGCATTACTTTTTCTCCAAATAAAGAGCCGCCCACAGTCTGACCCATTAGCAACATACTCGAAATTTAGACCAAAGAAACTCAGTCCCGTCACACTTTGACTATTGCGGCGCCTTTTAAAAACCCTAGGTTCGTTGTAGTCTTGTCCCTGAAAAAGGTAGATGCTTTCATCACAATACGATATTAATAACTCCCCGTGGTGAGGGAACGCTAGGCCACTTATTTCAATGTTGTGTTCGCCGAGAAGATGAGCTGGGCTGAATAACTTGACTGCATGGCCAATATCCGATGAACCATCCCATTTATATCTGTGAGTGACAAATGTTCATTGCCAATGTAAAAAATTCGGTATTGAAAAAAGCTCCATTGTCAATAAAATTGAGTAAATGAAGGTACCTTCGGATATCATACATGCGCGCATACTAGTCAGCACCACCCACCACAAATTGATTTGGCTTTGTTGGATTGGTTGTGATTGCACGTAGAGGGATTAATTTTCCGTTGTCGTTCTTGCATGTCAACAATTTTGTTGCCACCTTTGATCTCAAGTCTAACTTTGTAGAAAACATGAAGTACAAATTGTCTTAATTAATCTTAAATTTAAATGTCTTATATAAAAAAAATCTTAAACTAGTCTCTTCAACTGTTAACTCACTAGTTCGCGCTCGATTTTCATGTCTAAGTTTTAACAACAGATAAAAACTCGGATCGTTTGAGCTTAATTAGGAATTTCTACTTGATTTGAATGCAACCCATTAAGGTTACTACTTGATTTCCAATTGATAGGAACTTTCTGTGTCTCAATTTGTAAATTAAGTACACAATGAAATCATAGAATACACGACGAACTGATGGGACGAAAATTTCAGTGAACCATAAGTTTGGGGTTCTGATGAATAACAAATGGTAATTGGTGTGTACACCGAAAAAATTAGGAGGATTGGGCGTCAATGACTTGCATGTCTTCAATCAAGCAATGTTTATCACAAATGCAACAACTGTTCAGGTCTACTATGTCACCAGAGTCGCAAGACCAATTACATATGCTGCAACGGGTAATGGAAACAAACCCAATAACTATTACATCCGACCCTGACAGTGTAACATGGAAGTGGGATCAAAATGGAAAATTCTCGGTCAGATCAGCTTATTGGAATATCAAAAACGGGCCACTAATCTAATATATCATACTATCCATTGCAATGGAAACCTGCTTCCGTTCATTCTCGGTCACATCATACTATCATACTTTAGTTATCAAATAAGAAATAAATTTATATACAATGTTGTCTCCATCCTATCTTCGTTTTTCTAATATTATAATAACAAATATTTTAAAACTGATTTGTCAAAATAAAATCATTTGATGTGATATATATTATTTAATCTATATGTACCGAAAAAATTATAACGATAAGTTAAACAAATTGAGCGTCCAGAAATATATATTTTTAAATGTTATAATATTTTATACCATAGTCAATAATATGCCATAATTTTTTGTAAGTGCATTGTGTCCTTTTTCCACAAGTTTGAAAAATATTACTTGAAGACATCGACTTTGAAAAACATCCCATAACAATTTGGCCATGTCAGAATGATCAGAGCCTAAATATATAAATCAAGCTATATATGTCTTCTCAAATTAATTAACATGAATAAATATCTTTCTTTCCAATCGACAATCAGACACTGCAAGTGAGACGAATTAATCCGTGAAACAGATAGAGAGATGGAGCGGCGCTCAAAAGTTTTCTTAGTCATAGCTCTGGTCGCCTCTGTTCTCTTGCTCATGATTTCAACCATAGCAGTGCAGCCTCACACTTTTGTCCCTAGCCACAGAGTGTCCAAAGTAAAGGAAGGACCTTCCGGCAGTGGCCCTAACTCATACTCTCATTCTAATGGCGGGTTAGTTTGTCCAAAACCTCATTAGAGTAACCCGAGTCCGGGTTGACTTGGCCGAGAGTTGGACCGAAATCTGTCGGGAGCCATATGCTAACTAATTATTGATTCTTAAACCTTCTTATTTCTAGGCATATGTTAGGCATAAATGTGACAAAATCGATTGTTTTGAATTTTATTTTCTAAGTTTTCTTTCTTAAACAATTTGTATACTTGAATTTCCTCTTTGAGAAAAACAATTTTTTTTTATAATAGTGACTATTAGTCATCTATTTCATTAGAACAAAATAGTTTATACAGTAGGACCTACAATCATTAGCAATGTTCTAAAATGCGATTTATGTGCGGTATGCTGAAGACCACCGCATACCGCATATACGGTATGCGGCCGCATATGCAGATTTTTATGCAGACTTATATATGCGGTTTTTTAAATGAGAATTAATATATATATAAACAAGTATGCGGTAATATGCAGTAATATGCGGTATGCGGTAAAATGCGGCCGAATATGCGGTAAAAATATACGGCTGAATATTGATTTTCCATGCGATTGCCAACCGCATAGGCATATGTGGCCGTATGAACCGCATTTTATTACACTGATCATTAGTATAAAGTCACAACACTACGAAATGATATCAAAATCGTAAAGGATCTCATTGGCTGTGAAGCAACCATGAGACAACTAAAACAGTAGTAACAAAAGGTTGATCAGAGTCATAGTACAAAACTTAATAAACTAAACATATAGTAAGACCAATTGTTGCCGTCATCAACAAAACTACATTCATTATGTGGAAACTTCGCAAAAACAAACAAATGAGGCCTACTAATCAGAATCAAAGAATAACGCCATTACGGGCTACCCGTGACATAATACATGGCGTGGTGCTTTAGCTGTCAAATAAGCAATTGCAATAGTTCAATCAAGTTCCTCAAAACTATAATATGCAGAAAAAAAACCAAGTATCATTCTGATAGAATAAGGCATTTGTAACAATTAGAACTGTGGCAACAAAGTTGGCCAGTCAGGATAGGCACACTTAAATAATGAGGGGTGAAAAATGTCTTAGCACTTTGAATAAATGAAATAAAAATAAAGTAAACAAAGTACTTTACCTGAGAGTAATTTACTGCATGAGGCATTTCCCCAGTGGGGATCCATATCTTAATACCATCCTCCCCACTACTTGCAATCACTGTTGCACTAGGATGTGACACTATACATGTCTCAGAATCCCCATGTTCTGCCATCAGCAACTCGGCATTACTTTTTCGCCAAATAAAGAGCCGCCCACAGTCTGACCCACTAGCAACATACTCGCAATTTGGACCAAAGAAACTCAGCCCCGTCACACTTTGACTATTGCGGCGCCTTTTAAAAACCCTAGGTTCGCTGTAGTCTTGTTCCTGAAAAAGGTAGATGCTTTCATCACAATACGATATTAATAACTCCCCGTGGTGAGGAAACGCTAGGCCACTTATTTCAATGTTGTGTTCGCCGAGAAGATGAGCTGGGATGAATAACTTGACTGCATGGCCAATATCCGATGAACCATCCCATTTATATTTTGAATTTCCTCTTTGAGAAAAACAATTTTTTTTTATAATAGTGACTATTACTCACCTATTTCATTAAAACAAAATAGTTCATACAGTAGGACCTACAATCATTAGCAATGTTTTAAAATGCGGTTTCTATGTGGTATGCGGAAGGCCACCGCATACCGCATATACGGTATGCGGCCACATATGTGGATTTTTAAGCGGATTTATATATGCAGGTTTTAAAATGAGAATTAACAAATATATAAACAAGTATGCGGTAATATGCGGTAAAAATATGCGGCCGAATATGCGGTCGAATATGCGGAACCGCATATTAGTTCGCATATTGATTTTCCATGCGGTTGCCAACCACATACGCATATGCGGCCGTATGAACCGCATTTTATTACACTGATCATTAGTATAAAGTCACAACACTACGAAATGATATCAAAATCGTAAAGGATCTCATTGGCTGTGAAGTAACCATGAGACAACTAAAACAGTAAAACAGTAGTAACAAAAGGTTGATCAGAGTCATAGTACAAAACTGAATAGGCTAAACATATAGTAAGACCAATTGTTGCCGTCATCAACTAAACTACATTCATTCTGTGGAAACTTCGCAAAAACAAACAAAGGAGGCCTTCTAATCAGAATCAAAGCAATAACGCCATTGCGGGCTACCAGTGACATAATACATGGCGTGGTGCTTTAGCTGTCAAATAAGCAATTGCAATAGTTCAATCAAGTTCCTCAAAACTATAATATGCAGAAAAAATCAAGTATCATTCTGATGGAATAAGGCATTTGTTATAATTAGAACTGTGGTACCAAAGTTGGCCAGTCAGGATAGGCACACTTAAATAATGAGAGCTGAAAAATGTCTTAGCAGTTTGAATAAATGAAATAAAAATAAAGTAAACAAAGTACTTTACCTGAGAGTAATTTACTGCATGAGGCCTTTCCCCAGTGGGATTCATATCTTAATATCATCCTCCCCACTACTTGCAATCACTGTTGCACTAGGATGTGACACTATACATGTCTCAGAATCCCCATGTTCTGCCATCAGCAACTCGGCATTACTTTTTCTCCAAATAAAGAGATGCCCACAGTCTGACCCACTAGCAACATACTCGTAATTTGGGCCAAAGAAACTCAGCCCCGTCACACTTTGACTATTGCGGCGCCTTTTAAAAACCCTAGGTTCGCTGTAGTCTTGTCCCTGAAAAAGGTAGATGCTTTCATCACAATACGATGTTAATAACCCCCCGTGGTGAGAGAACGCTAGGCCACTTATTTCAATGTCGTGTTCGTCGAGAAGATGAGCTGGGCATAATAACTTGACTGCA
Source organism: Carex littledalei (assembly GCA_011114355.1). Classification (NCBI taxonomy): domain Eukaryota; kingdom Viridiplantae; phylum Streptophyta; class Magnoliopsida; order Poales; family Cyperaceae; genus Carex; species Carex littledalei. The sequence continues at coordinate 13,950,544 of CM022089.1, read as the reverse complement.
TGGCCAATATTCGATGAATCATCCCATTTATATCTGTGAGTGACAAATGTTCATTGCCAATGTAAAAAATTCAGTATTGGAAAATGCTCCATTGTCAATAAAATTGAGTAAACGAAGGTACCTTCGGATATCATACATGCGCTTATATTCGTCAGGACCACCCACCACAAATTGATTTGGCTCTGTTGGATTGGTTGTGATTGCACGTAAGGGGATTAATTTTCCGTTGTCGTTCTTGCATGTCAACAATTTTGTTGCCATCATTGATCTCAAGTCAAACTTTGTAGAAAACATGAAGTACAAATTGTCTTAATTAATCTTAAATTTAAATGTCTTATATAAAAAAAAAGAGTGAGGCTACGGTGCTATGCATAGCACCAATTGGGTCCGTACTACGGCTCAAAATTTGACTTTTCAAAATCCTAACAGCCGATCCGAACCGTTCAACATGATTATAAAATGAATATGTACTTGCAAACTAAATTTTACATTTTTTCGAATTTTTTTACTATTTTTTCGAAAATCACTTGATCTGAACATTCTGGACCATCCAAAAACAGCCTATCTAAAAAAATAGTAAAAAAATTCGAAAAAATGTAAAATTTGGTTTGCAAGTACATATTCATTTTATAATCATGTTGAACGGTTCGGATCGACCGTTAGGATTTTGAAAAGTCAAATTTTGAGCCGTAGCACGGACCCAATCCGTGCTATGCATAGCACCGTAGCCTCACTCAAAAAAAAATCTTAAACTAGTCTCTTCAACTGTTAACTCACTAGTTCGCGCTCGATTTTCATGTCTTAGTTTTAACAACATATAAAAACTCGGATCTTTTGAGCTTAATTAGGAATTTCTACTTGATTTGAATGCAACCCATTAAGGTTACTACTTGATTTCTAATTGATAGGAACTTTCTCTGTCTCAATTTGTAAATTAAGTACACTATGAAATCATAGAATACACGACTAACTGATGGGACAAAAATTTCAGTGAACCATAAGTTTGGGGTTATGATGACTAACAGATGGTAATTGGTGTGTACACCGGAAAAAATTAGGAGGATTGGGCGTCAAAGACATGCATGTCTGCAATCAAGCAATGCTTATCACAAATGCAACAATTGTTCAGGTCTACTATGTCACCAGAGGCGCAAGACCAATTATAGATGCTACAACGGGTAATGGAAACAAACCCGATAACTATTACATCCGACCCTAACAGTGTAACATGGAAATGGGATCAAAATGGAAAATTCTCGGTCAGATCATCTTATTGGAATATCAAAAACGGGCCACTAATCTAATATATCATACTTCCATTGCAATGGAAACCGGCTTCAGTTCATTCTCGGTCACATCATACTATCATACTTTAGTTATCAAATAAGAAATAAATTTATATACAATGTTGTCTCCATCCTATCTTCGTTTTTCTAATATTATAATAACAAATACTTTAAAACTGATTTGTCAACATAAAATCGTTTATGTGATATATATTATATAATCTATATGTACCGAAAAAATTATAACGATAAGTTAAACAAATTGAGCATCCAGAAATATATATTTTGAAATGTTATAATATTTTATACCATAGTCAATAATATGCCATAATTTTTTGTAAGTGCATTGCGTCCTTTTTCCACAAGTTTGAAAAATATTACTTGTAGACTTCGACTTTGAAAAACATCCCATAACAATTCGGCCGTGTCAGCATGATCAGAGCCTATATATATAAATCAAGCTATATATGTGTTTGACCATAAAAAGCCGGGATTTGGAAATAAATAAATAAAATATATATATATATATATATATAATATATATATATATATATATATATATATATATATAATAAAAAATAGAAGAAAGGGAGTGTCCATTGAATTTATAAATAGAGAGGATTAAATAGATTCATTTGGTCATGAATTAAAAAGGGTTGCTAGAGATAAAAAAGTTTTGACTTGAAGGTCACGACCTTGAATTAAAGTTAATTTAGGGTATCCTTGATTCGGACCAAAATAAAGAAATAAAATAATAATTAAGTTTGGGCCTAATTAACACAAAGTAACATGGTAAGCCTAAATTAAATTGAAAAAGGGCATTGGCCGAAATCAGATGAACTTTGAAGCCGAATGTCTCCAGCACAAATTGACCCCTTTAATTTCCCTAAACCCGGAACGTGCGAGATTTGTGCAGAGCCTAAAGCTGTCAACAATAAGGTACATGATAGACCATGTCTTCCGAAATTTGGTAATATGAAATTAGAAATCAAATGGCAGCGCCTAGCATATGCCTTTTGTTTTTCTCCTGCGCACGGTTTAGAAGACCACTTCATTATTGAAGCATTGGTTCACAATACTCCATGTGCACAAAAGGTGAAAAGAAAATCTGGAGAAAACAAACAAATCACACCAGAGCCTTTCTCCAACAGCTCTGAAGGAAACAACAAAATGGAAGGTGTGAGCTGGCTCTGCTGAAGATAGACCGTTGGATGCAAGCAACGCCCAGGATGAAGCCACTACATTGATCCTGCTGCCCTAATTCATGGCTATATAAAGCCTTGCAGCTGATACATTTAAGGAGAAGAGAGAGAGAGAGCCGAAACAACCCACAGCCAACAGATATACAAGAGTAGCAAAACAAAACAAGCTTCTTCTCCATTTTCATATAGACTAGTTAGCAAAAGAAAGAAATCCTAAATTCTTCTTCTTCCCAATCAAAATATTTCGAATTTAATGAAGGGATCCATATCTTAATACCTCAGCCTATTCTTTTTCATAACTCAGCCTATTCAAGCCTACATAACTCAGCCTATTCAAGGCTGTCAAAATATTTTGATCTTGGCATTAAAAAATTCGAAACAATTTGGGTCATTCGATCTTGGCATTAAAAAATGAAATCCAAACAAAAGCGATGATCTCAAAGCAAAGAATTGATCTAAAGGCCCAAATTCAAAACCAAAGCCCAAACGGCTACTGCATGGAGGGACCCGTCTGTCAGTCAATTTGAATTAATATTCAAAACCTCTTGACCGAATCTTAAGGCTGAATCTAAAGACCCAAGGCGCAGCACACATCTCGAAGCCTCTTAATCGAATCCCAAAGCCCAAGTTCTCATCTTAAAGCCCAAATATGCAAATCTCAGAACCCCAAATTATTAAATCAAAGAACTTTGTAAATAAACCCTTCTGACAAATTTAAATTACAGCGAACCCCTTTAACATTTATAAAAAGGCCCTTAGTAGCTTAAAAACATCACAAATAAGCCCTTCTTAGTCCTTTTCAAGCATAACTTTTTCATCTTAAGTCCAAATTGACTCAAACCACCTCCAAATGAACCCAAATTGAATTCTTTATCTTTTAAATCAAAATTGAACATATTCAAGCATCAGCCAAATCCTGAAATGACCCAAATACCCTTTTTTTTTAATAAAATGTAAATGAATATGTCATAAATCCAATATAAATAAATAGTGTATACATATTTCTCAAATATCCAAATTTCTATTCTAAAATACAATAAACATTATTTTAATATAATAATCACACACATACACATGTCCAAACACATAAAGAATCAAATCAAAACCAAAGTCAATACATGAGTCCCCTTTTAGCCCCTTTTATTCAATCCACAACAAATAGGCCCCAAATCCCGGAATGGACGAGGTGTTCAGTATGGCTTGGAAGGGTCATCTGATGTAATTAACAGTGGGGGCTTGCGCCCGCTGGGAGTTAAACGTCCCCACAATCAATAAACTCTCTCGATAGACTGATTATGAACAGTAGGTCTGGCGAGGGTGAACCGAAGGAATTGTAGAAAGAAATGAGTGTTTCAAGTTCGATGTTCTCTTTCATGTCTTGAAAATCGAGAGCATTGAACCCTGAGGCATTTAACACACATGTACACACCTTCCACCGTTGTGCAACTTTCTGCGCCTTACAATATGTCTTCTCAAATTAATTAACATGAATAAATATCTTTCTTTCCAATCGACAATCAGACACTGCAAGTGAGACGAATTAATCCGTGAAACAGATAGAGAGATGGAGCGGCGCTTAAAGGTTTTCTTAGTCATTGCTCTGGTCGCCTCTATTCTCTTGCTCATGATTTCAACGATAGAGTGCAGCCTCACACTTTTGTCCCTAGCCACGGAGTGTCCAAAGTCAAGAGAGGACCTTCCGGCAGTGGCCCTAGCTCATGCTCTCATTCTAATGGAGGGATAGTTTGTCCAGAACCTCATTAGAGTAACCCGAGTCCGGGTTGACTTGGCCGAGAGTTGGACCGGAATCTGTCTGGAGCCATATCCTAACTAATTACCGATTCTTAAACCTCCTTATTTCTAGCCATATGTTAGGCATAAATGTGAGAAAATCAATTGTTTTGAATTTTATTTTCGTAGTTTTCTTTCTTAAATAATATGTATACTTGAATTTCCTCTTTGAGAAAAGCAAATTTTTTTTTTTATAATAGTGACTATTAGTCACCTATTTCATTAGAAACAAAATAGTTCATACAGTAGGACCTACAATCATTAATATAAAGTCACAACACTACAAAATGATATCAAAATCATAAAGGATCTCATTGGCTGTGAAGCAACCATGAGACAACTAAAACAGTAAAATAGTAGTAACAAAAGGTTGATCATAGTCATAGTACAAAACATAATAGGCTAAACAGAACAAGATAATATGGCTAAGCAGTTGCAGAATTGCTGTCAAAGGAGGAGCCAGTATCTGCTGTAGTAGGATCAGAAGGAAGAAGAGCTGCATCAATGACATCAAATTCAACACGATCTCTAAGTTAATTAGAGAGGTCTGAACCCTCTAACTCAAGACATGGATCTTCCTCTAAGTCCCAATTATTGCTTTCCCCTTCCTGTGTATCTGTATCTGACAGAATTATAATACTGCATGTCTGGAACAAAGTAGATGAAAAACTAAAGTTAATTTGAAAAAAGATGCATCTGAATTTGATTTACACCAGTAAGAAGTCAAGGCTATGATTTGAGAACCTAATGATGCACAAGTGGGTATAGCATAATCATTAAAGCAAATCTTATTTCTAGCAAGCGAAATAACTCAAATAGTGCCTGCCCTAATCAGTTCAATTAAAAATCAACATCCAAAAGCCATAAATCTAAGACAGTTTCACAATTAAAGACAAAATTATTATGGTTTGCAATCCAAGACCAAATAGTTGATGCAATGAGACAAATGACAAATAAATGATCAATGGTTTCATCAGAACTACAGAAATGACATGTGAGATCACCTTGCCATCCTCTCTTAGCTAAATTATCCTTAGTTAATACTCTACCTTTCCTTAACAAGCTACAAAAAGATTTTAATCTTGAGAGGAATTTTAGATTTCCGAAGAATGGAGTAAGTATTATTTTCCTTCCTTTTTTCCTTCCTTTTCTTCTTGTTATTTTCCTTCCTTTTTTCCCTTTTCTTTTTCTTTACTGCCTTTTTCTCTCCTTTTTTTCTTTTTCTTTAAAAATTCTTTAATCCTTGTATAAAGTAAGTAAATGATGTCAAATAAGGGTGTTGAGCTGGATAGTTCCACCTTTATTTAATTCATTTAATTATTTTATTAATAGAATTAAGGAATGAATAGAAAAATATATGAAAGGGTTATTGAAGTTGAGCTGGATAGTTCCTTCTTTAATTCCTATTAAAAGGGCCCATTTTGCACATTAAAAGATATTTAATTTTCTTTTACATGAATATACTCATGTATGATCAAAATAAATGATTTAATGTGTAAATAGTGAGAAATTGAGTATTAAAATACAAAAGGCAGTAGCATTGTCTATAACATGCCATTTATATTTTAAATCTATGATATTGACTTGCCCTCTTGGACCTATTTATACATGAGAAATATTTAATTTCTTTAAGCTATCATGCTAAAAAGGAGTTGAATATCTCAAACACATAAATAGTGAGAGATAGAAGGTTTAAAAATGCAAATAAACAACAAGTCATACTTGCTCAAGGTATTTGCATCTTTAAATCTAAGGAAATCTCAATGATATGTCCTTCAAAACATCAAAAACATGATTTTTATGAAAAATCAGGGACCTCCCTGCAAATTCCCAATTTTCTGACAATTCTTGATGTTTAAAAATGTGAAATATGATTTTTGGATCTTTTCTTCTTTTCTTCTTGTTTGTTAATACCAAAATATAGTTCAAAAGCTATAAAAATTGGTTTAAACAATGGCTAAATCCCAAACTCAGTTCTAATCATCTTATACCAGCCCTTAACACATTCATGAACAGTGAACCAGTGATATAACCAAATCCAAGTACCACTGGTACATGAACAGTACCCAAAAATGGTCAAAATGACCTCTGCTGGTAAACAGGACCATCTGGACTGACACAGGGACCAAATTGAAAAATAGACTTCACCATCATGTAAAGGACTCCAAGGCACACAAAATTGACACAAATTTTACATTTTTCTGATTTTATTTCGATTTTATATGAATTTTCAAAGTTCAGCTTTAAAAACAGAAAAATCCAGCAATTAAATTGGCAAAATTACCTCTGCTGCCCCTCTAAATAAATACACACTCTAAAAATAGCAATAAAATCGCAAAAATCATGAAATTCATCTTAAAAATAAGAAATGGCATGATATTTAAGAAAAATAAAAAATTATGAATTAATTCAATTTTCTGGAAAATTAAAAGTGTCATGAAACCAATGTTTATTAATGTTTAAAATGGAAATTTAACTTAAATGATGAATCTAAGCCCCCATTGTATCCCTGAAATCAAAATTACATCTCTTACATTTCGATTATAGCCAAAAGGGATTCATCACTCCAAACCGGTACAGAACTGGTACTAAGCCGAGAGGCTTGAACTTCAAACCCGATCAATACTCAAGCGAAAAATCAAAATTAAAGTCTCCGTTACATTATAAATGAACATACGATGATGATTAACCAATCAATTAAGAAAATCACAGTTTAAATCAGAGAAATCAGATTAAAAATCCAAATGGGATGCTACAGCCACGGATCACCATCTCCGGTGGCCGGAGGCGACCGACAGTGGGTACATTCGGTTCCTGGTGTGAAGGCGATGCCAACTGTGACTTTATTCTACCTTGCCGTGACCGGAGACCTCACCGGAGGAATGGCCGAGCTAAACCCTACAGCGGGTTTCAATCTCAGTTCATATCTGAGCCGCACGACTTTCAAAGCGACATGGATCGTCTGATATCGGCGCCAAATCAAAAATTTAAATAAAAAACGTGAATCTTAAAGAGGAATTTGGATCCAACGACCAGTGAATCCCTGCCTCGTAGGGCCCACTTGTCAAATAACCCCGGCCTTAATATTAAGTTCTTCAACCGAATCTCAAAGCCCAATTTAAATGCTTAACACAAATCTCAAAGCCTTAAGCCCAAATCTCATAGCCCAACATCACAATCCAATGGTCAGCATATATCTCAAAGCCCAACACTAATCCTGAAGGCCCAACACACATCTTTAAGTCCGAATGATCATCAAATCCATTAAATCAAACACTTTTGTAAATACCCCCTCTGACAAACTTTAATTTACAGAGAATCCCCTACCAATTTACAAACAAGTCCCAAGCTGTCTAACATCTCTTCAAATCAACCCCTAAAAGCCCAATTTCTTGTTCAAACCCTGTCTAAAGCCCATATTACAATTTTATGTTCTCTCAACCTTGTAAATAAGCCCTTTAATAAAATATAAATGTTTACAAAAAGGTCCTTCTCAGCCCTTTCTAAGCATAACTTTCTCATCCTAAGTCCAAATCGACTCAAATCAGTTTCAAATGGACCCAAATCAAATTCTCTATATTTCTAAATCAAAATTAAGATGTTCTAATATCAGCCTAAAACCTTAAAAGACCAAAATACCCCTCCTTCAAATTTAAATGATTTCATTCTTTAACAAAAATGCAAATAAATATGTCATGAATCAGATATAAATAAGCAATAAGTATAAACTGTCTTTCCTGTGAGGGGGTACTACATCTGCATCATCATCTGATAAGTGATCAGAATCTCAATCCCCTTCCCAATCATCACCCATGTCAATTTCCTTTTCTAGTATGGCATCGATCCTTTCACCATCAATGTCAGTATCATTCCAATTAATAGCGGGTAACAGTCTAGGTATTGACTATAGTACATATGAAAATCTAGCTTGGATTACGGGTTCAGGTAGAGGTGGTGGTGGTGGTAGCTTGGTGGCATAATCTAGGGTACAATCAGTGGTATAATCAGGTACATAATTGTCATAAACAGGTGGTACGTACAGTACACGCGGTGGTACATTACCCGAGTTGTGGTATCCCGGGTTGTCATAACCCGAGCTGTGGTACACCGGGTTGTCATAACCTGTTTTTTTCCTAAAAGGTCCAACCTCGGATTGACGTGGAATTCTCCCGGAATATAAGTCCATTACCGGGATATTTCTCGACTCAAATTGATTGTAAACACCCCTTCATAACCCCTCATCTGTTATAGGATACATGACAAAGAAAGGTCTAATACCCCCCTTTGTGTGTCAATCCGAGTAACTAAGTCTAAGTCATATTGGGTTGGGGTTTACACCAGTCTTTTCGTATACCATTTGCTTAAGTTCCAGAAATGTGGTATTTTCATTAACCTCAAAGCTATAGGCTACGTCTTTCGTGTATAGTGCTCCCTCCACACCCCGGGTAATTTTTCCGCCTACATACAGTGCAATGAACATTATTTTCTTTAACGGACTACATTAGCCAATAAACATTTATCAGTTATATATTAATTAAAAAAATAAATTAAAAATAAATAAAAAATAAAAAAACCTGCCGTCGCCAAAAAATCGCCCGAAATTGCATTTCTCTTTCTCTGGAGTAAGAATGAATTGTGAGTGGGCAAGAGAGAGAAAACTGCTTTATATAAGGGTTTTTATAGCAGACCACTCCTGTGTGGGCGGTCAAGTATCAAAATCAAACCGCTCCAACGTGAGGCGGTTAGAGTGTTTTTAAAAAAAATTCATCCTAGGAGCATATTTGCTATTTTTTTTAGAGTATTAATAAAAATTTCAGCTAATATAGAGACAATTAGCTACTCACCGAAAAAAAAATTTAGCTATTCACCAATTTACCGTCGCCGGCATTCACCATCTCAATCTTTCTCATTCTATCCTTTTTTTTAAGCCTCTAAAAATTAAAAAAATCTGTAATATAAATTATATGGCAGTTAGGATCAATATAAATAACTAATAAATAATTATGTTTCAAGGAAAAAAAAAATGTGGTTAGTGATATGTATTTCTCAGGCACATATGTTCATGAAAAGTTGAAAACATCGATGAGGATATTTTTTTATAGGCAAATTCTTCTATGGGCATAAGGACCTATTTGTAAAATGAGCATATTTTCATTTTCAAAGTTCAAACAGTCGATCCGACCGTTCAACATTTTCTCCATATTACAATGTACTTGGAGGTCAAATTTTACATTTTTTTTTGAATTTTTTTACTATTTATTAAGATGGGTACAAAATTCAATGGTCTGAATTTGACTATTTTTGTAAAATACTTAATAAATAGTAAAAAAATTCTGAAAAATGTAAAATTTGACCTCCAAGTACATTCTAATATGGAGATAATGTTGAACGGTCGGATCGACTGTTTGAACTTTGAAAATAAAAATATGCTCATTTTACAAATAGGTCCTTATGCCCATAGAAGCATCCCTCTTTTTTATATATATATCTTCTACCGGTGGTATCCAATCAAGCAAGTGGGACCAAAGTATTTTGTTTATTTGTTTGTGTGTTTTTTAAAGGAGAACGGAGTAGGTCCGATGCCCAACGGACCTACTTTTAGGTTCAACGAGCATGATGACCGTCCGATCTAGATTAAGATTTGTGCGCACGCAAATTGAAAGAGATTGCACGAATTTTAAAGCATTCTACACGAATCTTAAAGCAAAATCTACGGTGGTTAAACCCATCGAACCAAAGTAGGTCCGATGCCCATCGGACCTACTCTCAAGTGTTTTTAAAGAACTTGTTCGATTTTCCTCACGCCTCGTTGGAGGTGCCGTGCACTCTTCTCGCAGGAAGCTGCGACGCGTGGAATTGGAAGTGTTCATGCCACGTCAACGTCAAGCGTTAAATTTGTATTAAAATATTTAGCGAGTTCTCGAAATTATTATTAATTTGCGTTGGATTTGTATAAAAATATTGAGCGAGTTCGCCATATGAAATTATAATTAATGGTGTAAATGAGGAAGTTTGAAATAATTTCCACTGTTAAAATGACTAATGAAGAAAAAATTGTCATTTTTATAATTAATTACAGAACGAAGATGTTCTTATTTATAAATATGCTCACTCCATTTTCCTGTCTATTTTCAATTTTAATTATTCTTGTTTATTTTCTTGAAATTTGTTTATTCATGTCATGTCGATCAATAAAACACTTTAGAATGAATTCCACGAGTCTATTTAATTGGATGTCATATTGGAGAATTATATTAAAATAATAGAGTAAGTCAGACCTAACAATAAACTATTAAAAATAATAAAAATAAACTTTTTAGACAACAGAGCCTGTTTAAACACTAATTATTTTTACAAAAAAAAAAGAAATTAATTTTCATTGAAATGTATTTTGTAGCACAAGCCATATTAAAACAAAAATTATTCATTATTTATCCCGAAATTTTTATTTATAACATACTTCAAAAAAAATAAACCAAATAACCATCGTTCCCTGGAATTTAGATTTTCACCACGGCCGCACCGGCATTCTGCGGACCCAAATGCTAGAGACCGCACAGGCGTTCTGCGGACCCCTGGCTGGTTCTGCGGACCCATTTTTTTTTTTTCAAAACTTTGAGATATCTCATAAATGGGGTGCCTCGATACAGATGCAAAGCTCATAAATGGGGTGCCTAAGATATGAAATAAAAGGGGTCAAAGCTCATGGATTCATAACATAGTATTAAAAAATCAAAAAATTTGTATGATGCACGTGGTGCCTCGATAAAACACCAAAAAAAAAAATGCACCCTGGGTCCGCACAATGCCCGTGCGGACCCATTTAAGAGTCCGCATCGGCATTCTGCGGCCCCGCTGAAATGGGTCCGCAGAATGCCGGTGCGGCCGTGGTGAAAATCTAAATTCCAGCGAACGATGGTTATTTGGTTTTTTTTTTTTAAGTATGTTATAAATAAAAATTTCGGTTATTTATCTTTGCTAAAAAAAAAAACTTTATTTTTTTATGATATTTAGAGGAGTTCTAATATGCGAAACTGGTTTTAAAAATTGGCGGTCTGTTTGGACGAATTAACATGTTTTGAAATTCATGGGGGATTGGATGGATTTTGTGAGGGAGTTATGACATGATTTTCAAATGGAGCTATAAGGAAAGGGTTTGAATGCAATTTGATAGTCTAAATTGACAGAGAAATGCAGAGGACGTGATTGGAGGAGATGATAGCTGATGTTATTGTCATTTTCGGATAATTCAAATTTATTCACACTACTTTAAAGAGCATGATAATTACAATTAATCAACTTTTTTTTGTATTCATTAAGTCATTTTATTTTGGAAAAATTTCTAGTGTGCCCATGTAACTTTGAAAATAGTCAATTTTCACATCAAAACAACATAATATAAAATAAAGAGTTAAATAGATAAAAATGATATAAGAAATAATGTAAAGTTTTTATGGGTATATTAGATATTATGATGTTTTGATGGAAAAATTGGTTATTTGAAAAGTTTATATGGGTACACTAGAATTTTCTCTTTTTTTATAATCATTAATTCATTACATTATAATAAATGAATGTTTAGAGACTAAATGCAAGTTCAATAATTAACACATGTGCCCCATAATGGAATCCTTCAACATGTAAACTACTAATTATGCACTAACATGCAATCATGTTAAATAAGAACTACTGATAAGAATAATATAACTAAAATAATTTTTTTGATTTTACTTGTCATGTGGATCATGTCACTGTACATTTATTATAAACTTGCTCAATCAATATTTTATCTTAAACAAGTTTTTCATTTCACTTGTCATGTGGATCATGACGATGTATAATAAACTTGCTCAATCAATAATTTATCTTAAACAAAATTTCAATAACTTGTCATGTGGGTCTTGAAACTGTACTATATAAACTTGCTCAATCAATAATTTATTTTAAACAAGATTTAATTACGTAATCTCACCATTGTGAATGTCTTAATCACCTAAGTTAACAATATTCATAAAAATGATTTTTTTTTTGTTAGTAGTCATCTATGTAATATGATAAAAAAGACATTTAATATTTTTCCATTTCATCATTTAATTAGAATATTATTAACTATAATTTGCTTATTTATCATTATCCAAGATTAAGATTACTATTTTACCCTCCAATCTTCCATATTAATTTTTCATGTTTGTTTAATTTTTTAATTGAAGGACTGAGTATAATGATTAGTTTAATTTTTTTACTGATTACAACAATGAGGGTCAAATTCCAATTTTGATCATTAGTAGATAACAAATGATGAATTAAGTAGATTTTAATTGACAATATTTTGATAAATGAAAAGAAAAGAAATTGTTTCAGAAGTTGTAATCGGCTCCGAGGAATTCACCCAAAACTAACAAAGGAAACCTCCAAAATCCTAAATGGAACAAAAACACATCACAAGTAATATTCCCCAGTGACTATTTTATACGAAAAGCACACAATGACGCGACAGCCGACAGCACCATCTTCTTCCTCCTTTTAATTACACGAAAGAAACACACTTCACGCTGCCCCCAATCAATCTCTCTCTTCCAAGTTCCAATCATCAACTATTCAACCTCATCCGGATAATCGGGAAAGTAATCCAATCTGAAGACTCAATCTTTGTTGCAAACCAACCTCATTCTCTTCCGATTCAAGCTTTCTTTCGCCCAAAATCAAAACACAAGTTACAACCATTAAATTTGGAAAGTCGCGCAATAATCGCTGATCAAATCGTGGGGAGCTGATAGAACAATGGACTATTGTTTGCTATGGTAGAAGCTCCTAATTTTAAGTAAGGTAAAAGAGAAGCTTTCGGATGACCTGTCCGAGTTCCCTTGTTTTATCCAAATTATCTTACTCTACTTACAAGTATATACTCAAGTTTACTTTTTTCCTGTTCTTTTTTTTATTTTTAATTCTCTCTTACTCAAGTGTCATTTTCTGAGGTCAATCACAGTTTTTTTGTATATTTTTTCTCCTGTAGAGAAAGTTGGTCTTTTTTAATATACTCCGATTCTTTGCGTTATCCACCTATTAAACTGAATTTTGTTTATTTCAGGTTTATTTCTTCCAATTGAGGTGAGAACCAACCTGTTTACACGAGATGAGGTCTTTACCTCGAGCTATTCGCCAAACCCGGTGTTTCTCTCATATTTACAGAGAAATTTCTTCAAATGAATTAGTGGGAAACCAGAGAGTTCCAATTAGGAGGGATTTGTCGAGTTATTTTGTGGAGAAGTACTTGCATTCTAAAAAGATTGCTGGGAATTCAAAACCAAGCTCGGTCTTTCCTAGGTCTTTCTCTTCCACTGTCAGCGCAGACTCAGATATAGGTTTCTATTTTACATTTGTTTATGGAATTTCTAGTTGTTTAGCAACTGCTATTGCATGCAATTGGTTTGTACCTATGTTGCATGGATACTGATACGGGTATCGTATCAGATACGATAAGCGATACAGCAATTTTCAATGCCATATGGGTATGGGTATCGATATGGCGATATGATACGTATCAGATACGATACGGGACCATATATGAAATATCGGGGTAAAATAGGTTTCTATTTTACATTTTTTATGGAATTTCTAGTTGTTTTGCAACTGCTATTGCATGCAATTGGTTTGTACCTATGTTGCATGGATACTGATACGGGTATCGTATCAGATACGATAAGCGATACAGCAATTTTCAATGCCATATGGGTATGGGTATCGATACGGCGATACGATACGGGACCATATATGAAATATCGGGGTAAAATAGGTTTGTACTGGGTGATAAAAAAGCTTAACCTATAAAGAAAAAGGAAAAAAATGCAATTATCCAAGTAGTACATTAGTATATTTTAATTACTCTTATTTAATATTACTACATGACCGGTACCATATTTCATGGACTCTTGCTTAAATTGATTTGCTTTTTAATCCAAGAGGATTTTTAATTAAAGTTTTGCTATGATTTTAGCTACTTCTGATGGTGAGAAAGCAGGCCCACTAGTGGAGTATGAGAGGAGAATTGCATCAGGAGAACTTATTGAAGGTGATCACTTCCAGGTGAAATTAAATATTTTAGCTTGGGTAGTTTGGAAAATTATCAATTTGTGTTCTATTCCAGTTACCGTGCTTGCATGACCAGTAATGCCCTTTTCCTTGCATGCTTCTTCTTTTTTTTTCTTTTTTTTTGTGTGCAAGGAAATTACTCTTATACCCTACAAAAATTAGAAGTTGAAAAGTTAGCACTGTCCATAAGAAATATATCACCCTGAGCAGCATGTTTATATTAATTTTACTTTGGTGAACTTGATGTTAGTTATTTTCCTTTTAGTCTTAATTGGATTATTTATGTATGAATTTCAGGTTGATACAATCCATCTACTGCAAAGGCTCTATGATGAACTTACAGAAAAGGAGGATGAGTGCCAATTGGATCGTTACAGTTCTTCTAAGAAAGCAGGGAGGTAAGGTTTGACAATCTTAAGTTCGTAACCTTTCTATACCTCAGCTTAGTGAAAAAAAAAAACTTGAAGTCTGCTTGTTTTAAATTCATATTAAATATGAGTTCATATTTATTTGAAGCTAAATTTAACTGGTACTAGTACAAGCACACTGGTATAATGATGTCATGCTCTCAAATTGAATCATGTTTTTATCTGTAAACAGGAGTAGGTGGTTGTGGTCCAGGATCATACCTCAATCAACTTCTGCACCAGTAAAAGGTTTGTACCTATATGGAGGTGTCGGAACGGGAAAGACCATGCTCATGGACTTGTTTTATGAGCAACTGTAAGTACACTCGTTGTCAGCACACTGCATATTTAATCAATTTCAAAATTATACAAACTTCTTGTTTTATTGATTTCTATTCTTTTACTATTTCTATTTTGATATAGGCCATCAAATTGGAGGAAGAAAAGAATACATTTTCACGATTTTATGTTGCATGTTCATAGCCGTCTGCAGGTATGAATTTACTGCTTGGTAAGTTATATACAAGTTAGATTGAGTTATAGATAATACTAAATATAGTATGTGTGTAAGTTGGTCATTTGCTTATTAAACATTTTCTGTAAGCTTCTGAAAGGTAGGTGTTAATTGTAAAAAAATGAAAATATGTTGCTAGTAAATTGACTAACTCTTTTTTTTTGTAATTGTAGATGCATAAAGGTGTAACTGATCCCCTTGAGGTGGTGGCAGCTGAGATATCTGATGAGGCCATTATTTTATGTCTTGATGAATTTATGGTATTTTAATTAAGTGAAATCTTATGTTATATTGATTGTTTTTCACCTCCTCACCTTTGTGCCGAACTAATTGCATACTAACATTATAATAGGTGTCGGATGTAGCTGATGCGTTGATACTAAATAGGCTATTTAGGCATCTCTTCAGCACGGGTGTTGTATGTTTGTATTTTGTTGTAATTTCCACTTTTGTCCTCTTTTAGTTTTAACTGCAATTTTTTTTTATTATGTTATTTATCATATTTATAGTTATGAATACTTAACAATAGGTCCTTGTTTCGACATCAAACCGAGCTCCAGATAACCTGTATGAGGGCGGCTTACAAAGGGACCTTTTTCTTCCTTTTATTGAAACCTTAAAGGTATAATTTAAGATCTTACAATATGCATTTTACCCCATTTAGTTATTTAAGTTTTTTTTTTTTGGAAATTGAATACAGGAAAGATGTATGGTTCATGAAATCGGTTCATCAGTTGACTACCGAAAGATGGGCTCAGTAAGCTTAATTTCTTATTCTTTCCATACTTCCGATATATATATTTTCATTTGGAGCCTAAAAACTGAATTATTATTCAAGATAAAGATACTTTAATGTAGCAAATGCAATATGCTATTGCTTTGTTTTTATTTTTGAAAATTTTATGATATATTTCTGTTATTTGAACAAATGGAAGGAACAGAGATGAATCTGACAAAAAAATATTTCCATCTTGAACAAATAAGCTCAACATTAAATTGCATGGCAGAACTTCAACAAAATTGAGTGATTTGCAGGAGGATCTAAAAATTTCCCATAAAGTTTCTTAGTTGAAACTATTGCAGACGTTTCGTGGTTTGGGTTGATTTTTATTTTATTATTAATTATTTACTCATTTTTCTTGTGGGTGTGTGTGTGTGGGTTGGGGGGGCAGTCTTGTGTGTACATTTGACCAAATGTGGAGGAATTTATATAGTAGTTTTACATCTTGAAGGTGGACACATGGAACTGTTCAGGAAAATGATTGATATTAGTTTATCTTATGCAGGCCGAGCAAGGTTATTATTATGTCGGAAGCAAATACAATCAACTGTTAAAACAGAAGTTTCAAGAATTAGTTGGAGATGAGAAGCCAAGGCCTCAAGTTGTAGAAGTTATAATGGGTCGCAAATTGGAGGTAAAGTATAGTATTAGTACCTGACTGGTAAGATACAAAGAGGTTTTTGAAGTCGTAAATTGGAATACAGGTTTAGGTTTTAGTACTGTCAATGCAACTGTAGATGTCAGGTTTTGTACCAGACTTGCTCTTATTCCAGTAAACCTGGCAAGTTATAAATTTTAGGACCTTTATAACAAAATTAATAACAAAGAAAACAGAAGTAAAGCTGAAATTCTTCTTATTGTATGTACTGCTACCAGTAGATAACATGGTGTTGACTGGCCTAACAAGTTTTAAATTAGGTACCACTCGGGGCAAATGGATGTGCATATTTTCCATTTGAGGAACTATGTGACAGGCCTTTAGGTGCAGCTGACTACTTCGGATTATTCAGTAAGGATCGTTTCTTATGACTGAGGTCAATCTCATGTTCACCATCTAAACATTAACACATATCAGATGCTACTCTTAAAAAAATTTTGATGAATTTTTTTTGCAAAATATATGATATTGTGTTTTCATTTTCACATGGTGATGCCCAGACTCCCCTGCTATCTGCCAATTCTCTGTAGACAACGTCCTTAGAAAGCAAGGGCATTATGAGTAGTTTGCCAACAAAATGTATGAGGGTTTTGGTTCAAATTATACATGTTTTTATGATATTGTGATTATTATCTGAGGTTACTTGTTTTGTGGCCGTGGGACACATGAAAATTTGCTCCTTGTATGGAATATGTTGTGAGTAGGCGGTGCTTTTTGAGTTAAAAGCTAATCATAGTACTTTTAAATTTGTTCAGAAAAGTTCCATACACTAGCGCTCGAAGGTGTGCCAAAGTTTGGGCAAAGTAACAGGACAGCTGCTTATCGGTTTGTCACTTTAGTTGACGTATGCCTTTATTTTTAATGTTAATCTTCTATTAGAAGCGAATATATTATTCGTTTGTTACTTGGTGTGTTTGCTAAATTAATTTCATAAAGCTGCAAAAATTAAACAGCACATACAAAAAATGGAAAATTGTGAAACCCAGATAGTGCTTCTTCTAGTACGTTTTCATATTTACAGAAATGCTTCTCTATTAAACTGGTACATATGTGGTATTTAACAATGAATATACAAATATTCTTTTGTACAACTCCTTAAATCACATTAGGAACTTTTGATGGCTTGAACTGTGTGCAAAAAGGTGCACATGCAGTAGCGTTATTTACTGCAGGTGTAGTTTGCACCAAACTTAAATTATTATAAAATACAGAGAGGACCTTTCGGTTGGAGATAAAGTCATTATTTCTTTTCCTTCCTCAAAATGAAAGAAATATATTTGATAGGTGATGTATGAGAACAAGGGGCGATTGCTATGCACGGCTGAAGCATCTCCAGTTGAATTATTCGAGAGTATTGTGACAGTTGCTGATGCAAAGAAGTTCTCTCCTAGGTCTTCATCTCGATCCAAGAGAATAGATGATCTTGAACTCTGTGTAGATAATGAACTCGGATTTTCCAAGGACCGCACCATTAGTAGGTAAGCTTGTAATTATGGACTCTGTACCAGCTTTAGGTACCAGCAGGTTGTAGTATCAATACCAGTTCTGGATAATTATATGCATGTTCAGGCCAAACTGGATGCAAATGCAAAAGTTTTTGGATTAAATTGAAGCTTAACTGCAGAAATTAAGGGAAAAACAGGAAACCTTGTTGTATCTGTACCATTGTGAGGTTAATTGATGCTGTTGAGGCAAAATTGCACGATAGAGGGTACTTATATATAATAAGAATTGGAATTACAGAGGTATAGATGGGGTTTATTTTGGTGCATTTTGCTTGTCTGTTGTTATAATATGTACAGTACTGGTTGACTTGGCTCCTGATTTTACTACCGGCAAACATCTTTTTTGGGTGTTATTGGGTTCAAAAGACACAATTGAGGAACATAAATTGCATCCAAACTCATAACTGAGACGATAGCTGCAAATTTAGGGGGGTATAGTGTAGTAGAATTGTTGGCGACTGAAGCTTACTAGAGACGCAGTTGCATAATTTAGTATTAAATAAAGTCTTATTTAAAGATGGTTTTGCACCGTTAAGACAAAATTAGGACCAACTTTATCTGAGGTTGAGAATTAAATTTTTTATTTAACCTTTAATAACATCTGATTTGTCTTCATTTCTATCAGATTGACAGAACTAAACAGCAAAGAGTATCTTGAACATTTTGAAGCCAAAGCCAATTTGAAGAAGACTTCTCTAGCTGTAGAGGCACAATAGCAGTAGCATGCTATTATAGAAGTACTGTAGGAATGCTTGTGTAGTTACAATTCTGTGTGAAAGGGTAAAATTATACCACCTATATTTCCAATAATTGCAGGGAAGCAACTTCGTGGAAATAATCTTGAGGGATGTATTGATTTGTACAGACCCAGAATAAACCTTTGCATTATTTATTAATTTTTAATGTGTCTAATAACCATATAAGAACTCCCGAAATACAAGTCTCAGAAGACGGATCAGAGCCAGAATAAACTTATTGATCCATTACATATAAAAATTTTCCGCAAGGGATATTTTCTAGTTATGTAAAATTTTCCGCAGGGGATATTTTCTTCCAAATAGAAAAAAGTTACCTTTTTTCTGTTTATTTGTTTCAAGTAATGTTGTTAAATGCGGTTTTGTTTATACATGCGGAAGGCCACTGCATATGTGAATTTTCATGCAAACTTATATATGCAGATTTTAAAATGAAAATTCAGATATATATTCATATGCGTGCATTTTATACTATATGTATATGTAGTATATGAGAAACTTACTTAAACATATATATGTAGTATATATAGAGCTCATATGTAGTATATATATTCATAGAGGAGGGATCAAGTTACAACAAATTTGAGTTACAACAACCATTTTTTTTATTTTCAAAGTCCAAATTGTCGATCCAAACTGTTCAACATGATCTCCACAATAAAATGTGCTTGCAGATCAAATTTTACATTTTTTTGAATTTTTTTACTATTTATTAACTATTTTATAAAAAATAGTCATATTTAGAACATCGAATTTTGTACCCATCTTAATAAATAGTAAAAACATTCAAAAAAAAATGTAAAATTTGATCTGCAAACACATTTTATTTAGTAATTATGTTGAACGGTTTGGATCGATGATTTGGACTTTGAAAATGAAAAAAAAATAGTTGTTGTAATTGTTGTAACTTGATCCCTCCTCATATTCATATGGAAGCCCAGTGTATGTTTACAAGTATAATAAATACATGTCCAACAGTTGCTTTAATTTGAAAATGACTAATAGGCCATAAATGCAGTTGCTTTAATTCAAAGTCCTTTGTAGCCAATACCAAATAATGAGTCTGTAATTAGTTAAAATAAACATTTGTATGGATTCCATGGTATAATGCGGTCTGTATGGACTGCATATGTGGTTGTATATGCAAAACCGCATATATGGGATTGCATGAAGATTTTCATGCAGTTTCCAACTGCATATGCATATGCGGTCCATGCGACCGCATTTAACAACACTGGTTTCAAAGCTAGCCTATGTGATTCATCCTCAGACCTACTTATTCTTGCACTTCAGTTCAAAGTGGGTCTGACATTGTCACAAAAGGACAGACTGAGAGTTGCCTATTTTTTTTTTTTTTTATCAAAATAACCATTTCTTACAAAACCACTATTTCTAACATAATGATGTTTTCAATAAGAAAATTTTCAGACTAACAGTACTTTGAAAACACAGAAGTTTTACACAAACGACATTAATTCTTAAAATTTTGTTCTATTTTTCAAGTTTGTTATTTTATATCTTAAAATTTAGTTTTGTGATACTTTTCCGACATAAAATTCTTCCGGAGCGCTGCAGAAAGGAACAATAAGGAGTGCAGAAAATAATACATGAGGCCACAACGAACACTAGTCTCTATACGGTGCATAACATTGAAACAAATCATGGCCTAACATAATCAGCTAGCGTCAGAAAGAAAAAAACTATCTGAATAGCCGAATGGGCCGCGACCACTCAAGTTTTAGTGGTTGTTAAGGAATGGGCCCAAACAAACTATCTGAATTAAAATAAGAGGATAATCTACTACTTCAAATACAAGTCTTGCACTGCTCTTTAATTTTTTTTTTTTATCAGTTTCATTTTTCTGTTTTCTTGTTTTTATGTGTTTTATTGCTGTAATGGTTGTTGGAATTATTAATTTTAAAGATATATTAATGTTATTTCTTAAGATTTTTCAACTATTCATATTTTGACTATATATGAAATATATCTATTTCTTCCTTGCTTAGTCCATGTAATAGATTCTTATGATTTTTTGTAACTCTATTTCTGATTCCATACAAGGGCGGACGTAAGATTTCTGCTAGAGAGGGGCAGAAATCGGGTTCAAATAGTTTATCGGATTTAAACCTATTAACTAATCGGAAACTAGATAAAAAACAATCAACATAATAAAAAACAATAAAAATAGTATACTCTTACATAATAAAAACAACAAAATAATATCATTTTACATATTAAAAAAATAACAAAGTTGGTTCGGACCTGTAAATTTCTATAAAATTTTCTATAAAAATAATAAAATTTCTCATTAACAGTGCTTTTGAACTGGCTTGACGGGTTTTCCAGTTTCAGAAAGAGACAAAACAATTTCTAAAAAAAACAAAGTGGTACCGGATCCGTATTTTTTCACTGAATTTTAAAATCCAGGGGCGGTTGCCACCCCTGGCTCAAGGTGGGTCCGGCCCTGATTCCATATATAATTAATTTGAGTAATGTACATGGGTCGACGAACCTTAATTTTACTCACAATATTTCATTTTGATTTAGTGCTATTGCAGCAATGATTTGTTTGTGGGTTTTGAATAGTCAGATATAGTCGACCTGGTTTAGTAGTTGATTTCAACGCGACAGAAAAAGTAGGCTTACTTTCAACAACCACTTTAAAATTCATCAAGTTGTTTTAAAAGATAAATTTAACCAACCTATTCAATTTACATCATAACTTGTGTGTTTATATCCAATTTACATAAACTTTTCTGTGGTAAAAAAAAAAGTTGAAAAATAAGCGAATGAAATAAATTTTGAATTTTAATTTAATTACATGATTGTATATTAAATAACATTTTAGGGAGACTAGGCTAGTAATAGTGAATTCATCGCGGATCACGCGGACAAGACAGTCAGTAAGGTCTTTCGCACGGCATTTATGTGTCGTGTCGTGTCTATAGATGTACTCGTTTGGGTGATGGCGATGTAGATCACGGCATGACACCACACGATCTAAGTACCGAGCATAGTACGGATACACTGTTTTTGTAACACCGGGTTTTGATTTTAAACTTGAGAACTCTTTTATCATCAATATATAAATAAGGACTCAATTCCTTATTTTTCATACAAAAATAATGTTGCACATTTAACTTCATCTATTTTAATATAATTTGTATTTTACAAATTTAAAAGAAATTTATATTCATCTGTGTTAAGAAATTAACCACATAGTTTGTGCCCAATTTTATCTTAAATTGTTAAGTTTTTTTTAATGAAAAAAGAGTTTAATGTTATCTAAATTCTCATTTATCACAATATATTTTCTTCCATCAAATAAGTTTTGCTGCTACTCTCTTTCATAACTTTTCGCTCTTTTAATATTAATTGTTCAATTGAATAAATAAAAATAGAGAAGACAAATAATTATATTAATGTATCAACATTTCAAGCATTTGAAAAGATTTCAACATGTGATTAAACCAATCACACCAATTTACTAATAAATCATGAAATCTTGAAATCTGTGAGTCCCACCTGTTAGACACATTTTTAGTAAGAAACGGGCTATGTGCCCTTTACGACCCACAAAAGATCATTTTTTTCTCAGAAATATCAGACCAGACATCGACCCGGTAATGCTTCAGGTTAATGGTTTACTAGTCGGACCTATGAATCAACCGGGTCACCGCTGATTTTTTTATAACTGAATTTATAATAGAAAGTTAATGCTCCAAATAAAAATACTTAACTCTTGAAATTTAGCTAAGTGCATGTGTAAAAAACTAAAATGTATATCATCTAACTAATACATCATATCAAAGTTATTTTTTCTAATGGATATGAAAAATAAAATAACAACAAAGTTGAAAGACTAAAAGTTGCAATTATAAGGTTAAACAAATTTCCACTCCATAATAAAAATGTGAAGCTTTTAATTATTTTCTCCTTAATTTTTTTTTGTAGAACCATAACATAATTTTAATGTTAAAAATTAATATAATAAAATGTATAACACATAATTATTAAAAAAAACACATTTCACATTCAGAACACAATTTATGGCTAATCACATAAATATTTATGGCGAACCATAACATTATTTTCTCCTTAATATTAAAAAGGTTAAGATAAATTAAAATGTGAAGCTTTGTCAGATACATAATTATTAGAAAAACACACACACAAACGTGTATAACACAAAAGGCAGTATGAAGTTGTCCACAAAAAAAATCTGGCGGACTTCAGAATTAAAAAATAGAAAAAGAACCAGTTTTGGTTTTGAGTTGGTTCACATTTTAGAGAGAAAACCGTCCGGATTTTTTTTTTCCCGGGCTACTCATTCGGTCTTTGATTAGAATCAAACCGGATTTGGCTTCGGTTCTGGTTTTTTCCGGTCCGTCCATCCGGGTCCGGTTTTAATTACAGTGCATAAGATGGCGTTGAGTTTGATAATTTATTTGCAACACTTTGGATATTGAAATTTTTGTTGACTCGGGATTTCAAAACTACCATTTCTGCATCGAAAGATTACACCCAAAGTTCTTAAATTGAATTATGATAGTTACCCTGATTATTTAGTCTCTAGATTGTTTCATATATTTCCATAAATTTAATAAAAATATTTTTATTTCGAATTAAACAAATACTTAATTTAGTTTGCTAGATTCACAATTGATCCAGCAACACATTCTTAAGTTTTTTTTATCACCATTAATCATTCGAGATACAAGTTTTTATTATATTTTTGTTATATCATATTATAGATAGAAACGGTGTTTCATAATTTTATCATCATTGATCATCCGAGATACATGTTTTTATCACATTTTCAATATTTCCTAGATACAAAAGGTGTGAGAAAAAAAACAAAAACTGTTAGTATAATATATGATCTTATATAATATGATCTAGCTTGAAAGCATAGCTATATAATAACAATTTTGGAGACTTGGACTCATCTTTTAAACTTAGTAGAAAAAAAATCTTCCAATAACAGAGTTCATAATAGTCTTGTCAAATATAAAAAAAAAAGACAAATTAAAAAACAATAAAGAAACTCTCTATATATAGAATATTATCTAAATATAATTTTTTAATTTTTTTTTGAGAAAATCGAACATAGAGAAAAAATAAATTAAGAATTATTTTTATAACTTTAAAGATTAGATATTTCAGAATTATTTTCGAATGAATTGTTGTTCATTAATGACTAATTTCAGGCCTATTAATTTAATAAGTTGCAATTTTGAATAAATTACTAAGGTTATAGCTAATAATATTGCTACGGTTTTGGCTAGTGAAAATTAAAACTTGAAAAATCATCCACATTATCTTTATAATTTCTTTTTGTATTTTTCTAACAATATATCAATTTCTTCTAATATCTCAATAAAGTTACAAACACATAATAAAAATATATACTATGGTCTATGGTACCTTTTTTTTTTTAATTATGAGTATTAACAAAAAGTATTATAATTATTTTAATTTCACAACATTTTCAAATTTAAAATGTTTCAATTTATAAAGAAAATAAAGTCTATTCGTGATGACTGTACTAATTAATGCATGCAATGCAATACTAACTTGTTAGTCACACGAAACATAACAAATTAAACTCATTCAAACTCTAATCGTATTGTCATGTTCTTTGGATTGTTTTTTGTTTTTTTAATATTACTATATTTTCTGCGTTTATTTCTGGCAACATTTCTAAGCTAGATAGTACTGACTTTTAAAAGAAAATGTATGACTCTACAAGATCATACTCATGCATACAGCACCGGTTAGTCACACAAAACAGGAAGCGAATGCAATCTCAATAATAATGAATTTTCACACCATGGATTATGACTATTTTTTTGTTTGAGATAGAAAATTAAAAAGTATTATATAATATGAAAGCTGGAGATTCACTGACAAAATTATAGTGATAGCGGTAAAAAGTTTCACACCATAAGTTACAGACTGTTGTTGTCTTATATTCGGGCGCAATACATTAATTATTGTGTTAAAATATGTTGGAATTATTAACTTCTAAAATATGTTAATTTCATGTCTTAAATTAGTCATTTTTGTGACTGGTCTGTTTGCGGGTTTGAATAGTCAATATATTGGATTGGAACTGGTTAAGTCGTTGAACTGTTAAAGTCAAACAAGTTGCTTGTAGTTGTACGGGTGTACCTTTTTTTAACTTTTCTTTGATAGTTACGCCTGTAGACAGTTGTACGGTCCTACTACTACTACTACTAGTAAGGCAGCAAGGTAAAATTAAGCGATCCTCTCCGGTACTGTAACAGAGAATCTTTTACAATGACTGGATCTGGATCGTTATTTTTAACTTAGTCCGAATCTCAAAGCGGCTGAGAGTTAATCTCAAACTATAATTGAAGAGAATTTTTTACAGAATTGGAGAGGATACTTGTCCGCGAAGGGGTTCGTTTTCTTTGGTCAGAATTTGATTATTTAGGAAATCATTGGTCAAAATTTAATTAATATATTCATGTTTTTAATTTAGTTTTGATAGACATAATATTTTATTGGTGCTAGTTATTTATTGTATCTTTTTATGAACTGAAATAGTGAAAGATTTTGTGTTATAAATTTTTTTATTTTTCATTATTTTTTTTAAATGATAATTAGCTCCCCTGTATTCAAATCCTGGTTCTGCCCGAATCGTTATTTTTTAACTTAAAGTCCGAATCTCAAAGTGGCTGTGGAGTTAATCTCAAACTATAAATTGAAGAGAATTTACAGAATTGGAGAGGATACTTGTCCGCAAAGGGGTCCGTTTTCTTTGGTCAGAATTTGATTATTTAGGAAATCACTGGTCAAAATTTAATTGATATATAAATTTCATGTTTTTAATTTAGTTTTGATAGACATAATATTTTATTGGTGCTAGTTATTTATTGTATCTTTTTATGAACTGAAATAGTGAAAGATTTTGTGTTATAAATTTTTTTATTTTTCATTATTTTTTTTAAATGATAATTAGTTCCCCTTATTCAAATTCTGGTTCTGCTCCTGTCCGGACTCTACATAAGTAGTTCTCTATTCCCTTCCCCTGCAATACTTTTATGAGCGCTCAAACATTGCTTCTAACCGAGTTATTTCACTTCTTCTGCTAGCATGATTTTGAACACTACTACAGAAAAACAGATTGCACACGGACATTAATGGAAGAGCTACACGGATTTCCTGCTGTGTTTAAAGCCAGGGTGTATGAATAGGTCAGAAACTACACACGGATATTTAACCGTGTGTGATTATAATGATTTCTACACAGATATTCCCTAATTAACCGTGTACAAAGACCTGCCGGTGTCGCTCTACAAGTTACCGAGCTACACGGATATCCCCTAATTAACCGTGTACGATTCCTCTTTCTACACGGCTTTGTATTAAAAGTCCGTGTAGCTCTCTTAGCTATTATACACGGACTTTTGGTAAATATCCGTGTACAAATAGTTGAAGATTTTTTGTATTTCGCCTCCAGCAAGGCTATCATACACGGATTTTTCTAAAATATCCGTGTATGATTAGTATTGCACACGGTTTTTTATAAAATGTCCGTGTAGCTCTATGCTATTGTACACGGACAACTGTTAAATAACCGTGTGCAATAGCTAATTTTTTTTTTGTTTTTTCTATCGTACACGCACAATTGTGAAATATCCGTGTATAAATACCTTTTTTTTTTTTGTATATTTTGTTTTTGGGCTAGCCTCCAACTTTGCTAGCCAATTTTTTGCAACAGAAATACAAATATTCATTCGAAACAGATTAATTAGCAAGAAATTACTAAATTTATACAAAATTCATATAGCAATAAATTCATTCGAAACATATTTTTATTACAAATCTATGCAAATCCATATCGAGGATTACAAAATTCCATGGCAAACCACCTTGCCCACATGCACCGCACATCGTCGATCTGATCCTTGGTGTAATGCGCTTGCTTTGTCACATTCTACAAAATTATAATTTGATAATAGTTAGTATTTCAGAAAAGGTAGATATCAATTGCTTATTATATAGGAAATTAATATGAAGTACATACCGCTTTTGGGAATAGGAATTGTATTCTTTCGACAAAGTCAAACATGAATATCATCGTGTAATAAGCGCATTCCCAACCCTCCTTCTGTTGCGGGCTCTGAAATTTACATTTAGCGGCATTTGTTAGAATGACAATAATTTTTTTAACAAGATATGAAATTTCTAACTCATAAAGAGTGTGCTCACCAACATCCACTTCCAATTCAACTTGCTTTTCTTGCGCGTGCCCGTGCTATCTGATCCTCCCTCTTTAATATATTTCGCAAAAGCCCTTACAAAATTGAGTGAATGTAATTAGCAATTTTATAATTTGATATGATT
This sequence comes from Carex littledalei, assembly GCA_011114355.1. Classification (NCBI taxonomy): domain Eukaryota; kingdom Viridiplantae; phylum Streptophyta; class Magnoliopsida; order Poales; family Cyperaceae; genus Carex; species Carex littledalei. The sequence goes on along the minus strand of CM022089.1, from coordinate 13,923,180 downwards.
GAAAGAAATGCAAACCTATAGAATTATTATTGCTTACTTATTCACAAAAGGGAAGATAACTTTGCACTTGTCAAGCGCGATCCTTCCTTTGGGCTTACAAGAATCAACAATTATGCCCACATTTAGGTACGGCACAATGAGAATCGAGCACCAATGTTTGCTGTGGGATCGAGGAGAAGAATTATAGTACTTTAGCATATAAAAGTGACACAAGTGTTTGCTATGATTGATGGTGTGATTTCATTTTTTTATGTTAACTTTTAATTCCTTTATACAATTCTTTAATTAAAATATAAACAACACATAAGTTAAGATTAGAACTAACCCCTCGTGGTATGGCATGAGAATGAATTTCTTCTCCTCCGCCTTAGCACGATGCATCGCAGAACACATGTACTCGATAGCCATATCCGGATAATATGTCACTGCCGTAGAACTCACTTTCTCGGGGTCCAGAAACATGCACAAGTTCTTCTTTTCAACCATCTCATCACAGTTTCGGACTAGCTTCCTGAAAACTCATCATATTGTAATTAGAATATATATTTGAGTTCTATACAATAATGAAAATATTTTAATATCACTAACATGAGGAAAATGGTGATGTGTGAAACATCGAGCCATTTGTCGGATGACAAGTGGTGGAAGATGTCCTTGAAGTCTTTGAACGACAGCAGGAGATCCCTGCCTTCGTGTAGAAACATCCCAGGTGGGACAGGAATGATGATAGCCTCCATGCCTTCGGGCGCCGTCATCAAGTAGTCGTGGAGAAGGCGCAAATCATTGGGCAAACGGCTGTATTCTTCTTCGGTGACCATAGGACGGGGCGGTGATTGTGGCGCGTCAGCCGCGACGTCGCAAGCCACCTCCTGACGTACCGGTGACATCGCCGTACCGGTAACATCATCTCCTCGTGTCTGTATCAAGTTATAGATGGATTATTCTAGTATTTCAAAAAGAATGAGTTGAATGTAACAAATAAATGGATTTTTTTATGGATTACCTGATCCAAAACAATTTGACTCTTGGGCCATTGGACAAATGACATCCGTGCATCATCAAGCACAAACATTTCATCGGTAGGGACAAGAAGGGGTACGCGCTGCCACCCATCCACGACTAACTCAACCTGCACGCATGCATGGTCGGGCCTTAGCTGACCAAAGTGTACACTCTTGGCTCCTGGATGTACATATACCGAAGGAACACGTAGAATATCCTTCTATAATGCTGCCTTCGGGTCGATGTCGGTTCCTTACGTATTTTTTCAAGATACCCATGTATCTCTCGAATGGATACATATACCGAAGGAATACGGGACCACAAATCTTAATTTCTCTCACAAGATGAACAACAAGGTGAACCATGACATCGAAAAAAGATGGCGGAAAATACATCTCAAGTTGGCAAAGAGTAACGACGACCTCCTTTTGCAAAGAGTCCAATTTTAGAGGGTCTATCACTTTGGAATTTATTGCATTGAAGAAAGAACAAAGCTTCGTAATGGTTTGACGAACATGCTTTGGTAAAATTCCCCGAATTGCAACGGGAATTATATGTGTCAATAAAACATGACAGTCGTGAGATTTCAGACCGACCAGTTTCAAGTCCTTCATCGACACCAACTTCTTAATATTCGAAAAATATCCTGATGGGACTTTTATACCATTGAGGCATTCACAGAAGCTTGTTTTCTCTTTCTTTGACATTGTGCACAGTGCGGGGGGTAGGTATGTGCGCTTCCCTTTCTCCTGCAGTGCGAGCTCGTGTCGTATTCCCATCTCTACCATGTCTTTTCTCACTTTAATACCATCTTTAGTCTTCCCCGGAATGTTCAATAATAAACCAATTAAACTGTCACAAACATTTTTTTCGACATGCATGACATCTAGGCAATGCCTCACTTCTAAATATTTCCAGTACGGTAGCTCCCAAAATATGGACCTCTTTTTCCAAATATTCTTCGGTAGTGCTTTGGCGCATTTTCCAAAAACAACATCAATGTTTTTTACCCGTTCGAAGACACTCTCCCCGTCTAATGGATGACGAGCCACTCCAAGCTCAATTTTCCCGTTGAATGCCATCTTCTTCTTACGATATGGGTGATTAATAGGAAGAAACCTACGATGCCCCATGAATACATTCTTTTGACAATTTTTCAACCTCAGCACCTGCGTGTCATCTTCATAGATCGGGCACGCTTTTGTTCCTTTACAAGTGTAACCCGACAAATTCCCGTACGCGGAGAAATCATTTACGGTGCAAAACACCATGGCCCGCAAGTTAAAGGTCTCTTTCATATACGCATCCCACACCGGGACGCCATCACGCCACAATTTTTGGAGGTCCTCGATTAATGGTGCGAGATATACATCTATGTCATTTCTGGGTTGTCTGGGTCCTTGGATTAGTAATGACATCATTATATATCTGCGTTTCATGCACAACCAAGGAGGAAGATTGTAGATGCATAAAAGAACTGGCCAAGTACTGTGCCGACTGCTCATACTTCCAAACGGACTCATTCCATCTGAGCTCACCACAATCCTAAGGTTCCTCGTTTCAGAACCAAATTCTTTGAAATGTCTGTCAATGTTTCTCCATTGAGGAGAATCAGCCGGGTGCCTTAGTTTACCGTCATTTTTGCGCTCTTCTTCGTGCCAGCGTAATAATTTTGCATCTTTGGGATTCGCAAACAACCGTTTGAATCTCGGTATTATCGGCAAATACCACAACACCTTAGCCGGAGGTCGGCCATTTGTGTCCTCGTTACAATCATCATTGTCCTGGTCCTTACGACGTTTATATCGTGAAACACCGCATTTCGGACAGACATGCATGGCCTCGTACTCGTTACGATACAATACATAGTCATTCGGACATGCATGTATTCTTTCGATCTTCAACCCCATTGGACATATCAACTTCTTTGCCTGATATATTGTACCGGGTAACTCGTTGTTATCTGGAAGCATTTCTCCTAAAAGCTGTAATAAGGACGTGAAACTCTTATCGCTCTAACCATTGTCTGCTTTTAAGTTTAATAATTTCAACACAGCTGACAGTTTTGTAAAATTGGTACACCCGGGATACAACGGCTTCTTGGATTCATTAGACAAATTTTGAAATTTATCATAATTTTTATCACTAATTTCATCTTCCACATCACGTAACATATCCTCCAAATTTTCAGTAAACTCGTGTTCTACATTTTCATCAAAATTCCTCTCCATCTCATCATCGTCATTTTCGGGTTCGACGTTATCAGAATATTCGGCACTCTCATAATCCTCGTTCCAATCAAGTTCAAAATTATCAGAAATTCCAACATTCTCATCATTCAATTCACGATTACAATCTTTATTGGCACTACTACTTTCCCCAAATTTCTCACCATGCATGAACCAACATGTATATCTCTTCTTAAATCCCTGACAATCAAATGAGCTCTAATTTCTTCGATGTCCAAAAATCTTAATAAATTTTTACAATCTTTACAAGGACATAAAATGTCTTTTTTTTTTCTTCACTCTATAACTCTCAGCAAATTTTATAAACTCATCAACGCGAACCAAATATTCTTCACTGTCACGTCGCATTTCATACATCCAGCTTCGATCCATCTGTAAATTAAATTAAAAAAATGATTTGATCAATTAATCATGCATGGTCAACATTCTCCTTCGTGTACAAAATTTTGGGCTTACAAAGGGCCGGTTTACAATCCTAACCCACTCTTTGAATATTATGTCTCATATGTGAACACATGTTAGCGAGATTTAATTAGTATTTGAGAAAAATTCGGCAGCATTCCCCCTTAACTCCCCAAGTATGCGTACGAACCACATACTCGTAGGAGCAATAAGGGAAAATACTGTCGAACTTTCCTCAAATACTAATTACATCCCGCTAATATATGTTCACATTCTATATGAGACAAAATATTCAAAGAGCAGTCCCAAATGGGGACTATTCAAAATTAATTCATATTAGATTAATTTTGAACGGGTATGGACCTAAAGGCATCTAAAGGTCGGTTATTGGACCACAATACACTAATTAATTACATCTAAAATTAAGAAATCAAGCATGCATGAAATAACCTAAATAAGCCTAAATAACAGAAAATTAGAGGAAGAAAATGATTTAAATACATATTACTAACCTTAGAAAGATGGAGAGGAGAAAATACAAACTTAATTCAAAGATCTCAGATCTCAGCTGCTGGCCTCGATCAATTCGCAGAAATCTGATAGGAAAAAGCTCAGTTCAGAGAGATGTATTAACTAAAAGACTTGATCAAAACGGCGCTGGAAGGGGAAGACATTAAAACCCTACACTATTATACACGGCTATTTAGTTATAAATCCGTGTAGCTCTCCAACTAAACATACACGGCTCTTTTGTTATTAATCCGTGTACAATTATACTATTTCTACACGGATATATTATCAAAAAACCGTGTGTAATATTCCTACACGGCTTTGTATTAAAAGTCCGTGTAGCTCTCTCAATTATTTGCACACGGACCTCTTTACACACGGATTTTTGGTTTCTAATAAACCGTGTAGCTCTCTCTAATAATTCTACACTGATTATTAACTAATTATCCGTGTAGAAATCGTGCAGATCTTTTGAACAAGTAAAAAATCATATTTGGTACACTGTTTTTAATATAATTGCCAAATCCGTGTACAATGTGCAGTGTACAAAGCCAGTTTTTGTAGTAGTGGAAGAAGATGAATCAGGGAAGTAAAAGATTTGCAGCTGCCGTCCTTCTTGCTTTGGTGCTTGTCCTGTTAGCATCTCCGCTGTCGACGTCTGCTGCTAGAAGTACCATTTGTGATCCCTTCAATCCTGATTGTTGCCGGCACCCGCACAAGCCGTCTTGCAGGAATAACTGAACAAGATGCAAGTCTTGCAGGAGAGCTTCAAAACTCCTCTCTAGTTTCTACTTCAAATAGAACTGTTGCAGTTGATCTTTAGTTTTTTTTTTTTGTACATTGATTTGATCATTTTCTTCATGTATTAATTAATGTGTTATGTTGCTGTAAGGACTGTTAGATTATTAATTGTTTAATATGTTAACTTTATGTTTTAAGATTTTTCAGCTACTATTAATTTTAATGAATTATTGTGTCCCGTCTGTTTTTGTTTTTGGTGAACAAAATTCATCAAAATGATTTCAAATGCTTAATTCAATTAAATGGTTAAAATTAACCTACATAATCGATTTAAACGATAAATTTAAATTATTCGAATTGATTATGTTATGAGACATGTGCTTATATATTAAGTTTGTAAACTTTAATTAATTTAATATAAAATGAAGATCACTTAACATTTTTTTATTTTAACAATCTTGATCATTTAAAAAGTAAAGAAAGCTTAAATATAAAATTGTTCGACCTGAGGGTTGAGGAATACCCGCTCAATAAAAATCGAACATTATAGGTTATGATCCAATAATATCTACATATTATGGCTATAAGAAAAATGATGAGATTTCAATATGTTTTATCTTACATAAAGTGACTTGAAATTTTCAATTATTTGAAATTAAGGGTCCTTGATGTATAATTAAACAATAATAAAATTGCATGAAATTTGACCTATATAAATTTATTTTTATTTTTTCAATTTATTTGAAGTTTTTCAAAAAAATATTGTCAAAATTTCAGATTGTTGATTTTGTGTTTATGTCACAAATGTTGAATATATTAATAAAATCTATCCGTATTAAGAAGTCGTTTACAATATCATGAGCTAAAATGTTGCCAGGCTTTTCACATAACTTATGGCAAAACAGTTACCAAAAATAACTTCTATATGTTGTGCACATGAAGCATATTAACAACCATATTTATATGCCAACAATCACGACAAAAAACAACTATTAAATAAAATTAATAAAACAATGAAAATATTATTTATGATTTAGATAAATCGTACATAAAAAATTTGATATGGTTTAGAAATTATTTTGTGGCCAATTAGTTGTCAATAAAATAATTTTAATTAATTCTGATAATTGTCAATATAACCTATCAATCATTGTAATTAATAAACTGGTTGTTTGTGACATAGAGCCTAAGAACAAGATGAATGCTGCACATAATAATTTTATATAACGTTGTGTTTGTTTACACAAGAAATTAATCCTTGGTAGCTGTCAATAAATGGAGCTTGGGAAAATGGGAGGCCGATCTGTCATTCGTATTTCCTCATAAATTTGCGGGATCTTTATATTCTACATCGATCCGTATGCATATAATGATTTAATAAATAATTACAGTTCAGCATGCGAGCAGCTGAAAAATTGACCGAAGCGATGGCAAAATTGTTTTTTTAATCTCATCAGAATTCATAATTTCAACACAGACTTAAACTTAGGCTTACATCATCTTAGACCGGAATGAAGATTAAATTTCTTATTCTTTGGTTTATGTTATGACTGCATTAGAACGCGTTGATTAATTTAGACAATCCAAGTAAATTTAATGTTCCGTTAATTGACCGCAACTGAAATTTTGAATATGAGCGCACGTGGTGGAAAATTCAATTGGATGGAAAACAAAGTAGAATGAAATTAATTAAGAAGCTAATTAATAACGAGTAAAGGAATCATATATATGACCTTAATTTCCACCAAGACCAAGTGCTTACATAATAATTCATTAATTGCGCTTGGAAGTTATTGCACTTCCATATGGAAAAAGGACGAGTCAGAGTGTAAGACGACTTCAACATAGAAATTATAGTACAGATATCAACAAATTTAGGATCAATTAATCCAGCGATATTTCTTCCACCACACATGATTACGTGGGATCTAAGTTAACTATCTCTATAAGTAGCCATGCCCATTGCTACGACGACAGTCACACTAATTAAATCATTCTGTAATTCTCTTAAATTTTTCCTCCAAGATGAATCCTGGAGTAAATTATTTTTTGATGTTTGCAGTCCTCTTTGCTTTGGAATGCTTCCTTTTGGTTTCACAGTTTCTGAGAGTAGGAGCAGATTCTAGTATAATTTGCAATCCGTTAACAGGTTGTTGCCGCGGTCCAAATGATCCTCCTTGCCATACTTAATTAGTGAAGATTTTGTCAAACTAATTAGAGCTCTTCAAAGTATATATTATATATATGCCTATTTATCACTTTCTACTTCTGTCGTTCTACTTTGTATGAGGGTAATTTAGTTATATCTTTTTCTTGTCTCGAACTATATGTATGCTAGCTATATATATTTTTTCTGTTTTTCTGGCTATAAAAGGCAGTCCCTATTGTGCATGGTGTTTAGCAAGATGAATCAGGGAAGTAGAATTAGTTTTGCAGCTGCCGTCCTTCTTGCTTTGGTGCTACTCCTGTTAGCATCTCCACTGTTGTCAGCTACTAGAATCATTTGTGATCCCTTCAATCCTGATTGTTGCCGGCACCCGAACAAGCCGTCTTGCAGGAATAACTGATCAAGATGCAAGTCTCAGCAAGCTTCAATATAATATAAGCTTCTTTAATTCCTTGGTAGTTTCTACTTCAAAACTGTTACATGCATGCAGTTCTCTTTTTATTTTTGGTACATTGATTTGATCCTTTTCTGCACGTGTTGTTGTGTTATGTTGCTGTAAGGATGGTTAGAATTATTGATTTTTAAAATATGTTAATTATTTCATAATTTAAGATTTTATTAGCTATTAATAATTTTGATGAATTATTAGTCTTTGTGACTAGGGGTGTCAATGAGTATGGTACGGGTCGGGTGGAGACATTTTCATACCCATACCCATTAAAATTGATCTTATTCATACCCTACCCTTACCCATTAAAAATTAACCTTACCCTACCCTACTCTTACCCATTAATATTATCGGATAACGAAATGGTAGCGGGTGAATAACGGCTAATACTAATGTAATAATTAATTTTATTATATTTTGCGAATAAAAGATCAGAACTCATTATGTTTTACAAATTATATTTTACTCATTACATAAGATAACCATTTAAATTGTTTTTTCACTAATTATAATTTTTTATTGCAAAATTTGAAATTAATTTGAAAACAAAATTGAGTCATAGCCACCGTGAAAATTAAAGTGAAAATGTGACTATGTGAGCTAGATTCTTACAGAATTTACATTTCATTCTTACGATTAAGTAAAAACGCAAGAAAATGAAAATGGAAAAAAAAAAATATCAAATATACAAACATGGTGCGCTGGAATAGAAAGACGCAATTTAGGGCATTTAAATAAAAAAGTAAATCTAGGTGCACTGAAAATTGAATTGAATATAAATAATTTTAGATTTTATAATTACCCTATAGGATAATAGGTACGAAATAATCATTATCCATACTCTTACCCATTTAGTTAACGAAAAAAAATTCTTACCCATACCTAATAAACTAACAAAAAAAAATTTACCCATATCCGTCTTATCGAATACGATACGGGTCGGATAAACGGCTAAAAAGATACCATTGACACCCCTAGTGACCGGTCTGTTTGTGGATCCTCGATAGTCAAATATGTATTGGGCCTGGTCAAGTCGTTAAAGGCAAAATATATATTGGGCCCAGTCAAGTCGTTAAAGTCAAACATGTCTGCGGATGTTCATCTTCATGTTTCAATGTGTTATGTTGCTGTAAGGGTTGTTAGAATTATTAATTTTGAAAATATGATAATTTACACATTTAAGTTTTTCAAGCTATTTATTAGTAATTTCGATAAATTATTATTTTTCGTGACCAGTCTGTTTCTGCAACTTTTTTTTAAAATAAGGCTCAAGGCCTGTTTCATATAGAAACCAAAGTATCTTACAACGAGAACATAAAACAAGCTCATACTGTGCTAGTGCCCCATATTAAACTCTCGAAGTCGTGAGAGAGATTCAAACTCTCGACCTTAGAAGTTAGAATAGTCACAAAATAAGATTTTTTTTCTAGCCAACTGTGCTAGTGCCCCTTCTCCACTCTCTCTCTCTCCTTAATATCTGGAAAATTAAGTGCAGTTTCCTACTTGCTGACTTTTACACACTTCAATAAAAAAAAAAAAAGAAAGACTTTTACACACGGCTCCCGGTTTTTCTATTTTTCTGGCTATAAAAGGCAGTCCCTATATATTCTGCTCTGCCTTGCGAATTTCTTTGAACTGAGTTATTCATTTCTTCAGGCAGCATCAGCATGCTGTTCAACAAGATGAATCAGGGAAGTAGAATTAGTTTTGCAGCTGCCGTCCTTCTTGCTTTGGTGCTACTCCTGTTAGCATCTCCGCTGTTGTCAGCTACTAGAATCATTTGTGATCCCTTCAATCCTGATTGTTGCCGGCACCCGAACAAGCCGTCTTGCCGGAATAACTGATCAAGATGCAAGTCTCAGCAAGCTTCAATTAATATAACCTTCTTTAATTCCTTGGTAGTTTCTACTTCAAAACTGTTACATGCATGCAGTTCTCTTTTAATTTTTTTTGGTACATTGATTTGATCCTTTTCTGGCCCGTGTTGTTGTGTTATGTTGCTGTAAGGATTGTTAGAATTATTGATTTTTAAACTATGTTAATTATTTCATAATTTAAGATTTTATTAGCTATTAATAATTTTGATGAATTATTAGTCTTTGTGACCGGTCTGTTTGTGGATCCTCGATAGTCAAATATGTATTGGGCCTGGTCAAGTCGTTAAAGTCAAAATATATATTGGGCCCAGTCAAGTCATTAAAGTCAAACATGTCTGCGGATGTTCATCTTCATGTTTCAATGAGGGTTGTTAGAATTATTAATTTTGAAAATATGATAATTTAAACATTTAAGTTTTTCAAGCTATTAATTAGTAATATCGATGAATTATTATTTTTCGTGACCGGTCTGTTTCTGCGATTTAAGTCGTTCAAACTGAAAATGTCGCTCGTAGTTGTATATATGGTTGCACTGGCAGGCAGCACGAAATTGAATCCATGAGGAGGCTAGTTTTCTTGAATCTGTATCAACCCAGGTACCTGAGCTACAAGTGATAAATCCGGACCGTTCTTTTAACTTGGCACAAATCTCAAAGAAGATCCCTATAGTTTCAATAAGTACCTAATAAGTTTGATCCAGTTGAAATTAATCTGGGCGTTCGTTTTTTTAAATTGCACCTAAACACGGACTTGGTTTTCTTTGGTCATTGAGACCAACTTTTGTTATACAAAGATGAAAAGGGGAATTGCTAGCAAAGGTGACTTGAGTTTTTGGTGAATTTCAAAATTAATAAAATTGATTTTAAGTATAAATTAATAAAATTGATTTTTGGTGACTTGATTTTTTTGATTATTACATGACAGTCTAGTCTAATAAACGAAATCAAGTAAGATAGAACATATTACGCAAAAACAATCGGACAATAAAAGACTAAATAATAATCAAATAAAAGTATATATCAAAGCATCATGAGTAACAATGTTTATTGCCAACTCTAAGAATCTAAACTTAGCAGCTGAACGCCATGTTTACAAAGAGATAAGAGAAAGATACAACCATATATACACGAAATACCCTCATACTTAGTCTCTACACACTCCTCTTTTCTCACTTAAGAAAATATAAAACCAAGGATACGAAGATGTGTTTCTGTTCAGTCGAGAAGGCTTATATAGGAGTGAAGGGGCGCCTGGAGATGAGTGAAGTCCAAGTTATTTGATCTAGATACAGTTGTTGTAGTTATTCACCAAAATGGCGCCTTGGGTACGGTCCGTATTGGATAGTACGGACCATACTCCCATTGTGTCGCTGCAGGAGTTAATGCGTATTCGGCCATCTTTGATTCGTACTGGGGCTCTGGTCTGTATAGGCTAATACGGTCCGTACCAGAGCCTTAGTCGGTGAGCACTAAAACATGGTTTCTGCACTAAAACATAAAATATGCAACAATACTTTTTTCACGGAATAATTAAACATAAAGGTGAGAAAATAAGTAAGGCAAAACCTAAGTCAAAATTTTACGTAATTCGCTATCCAAATGAGCTTGATCAGCCATAAGGGCCTTGTTCATAGTGACCAGATTTTAATTCCCAACCCTCCTATAATCTTCGATGTTATTACAATGTCTCAAGCAATAAGACTCATGTACCTATCTTCGTGTTGATTTTTCTTGTGACCATGTCATAGGAATTTTCTTCTGATTTCGTCGATTTTCTTTATTAACCATCTTGGTAGCATGAAGGTAGACATAAAGTATATTGGCATAGCAGAAAATGTGACATTGATCACCTCCTATTGACAATAGACCTGCCTTCAAGTAGAGAGTTTGTTTCAATTTTTGTGACTAGAGGCTGGTACTGATCTTTGCCGAGTGTTTTGTTTGAAAGGGGCATACCAAGATATTTTAAAAGAAAATTTGATGCCTTACAGTCCCCAAAGAGCTTAAGGATTATCTTTAAAAATCGCAAAAATTATCGTAGTTCTATTGGCTAGTCAGATGTAAATTTTTGCTTTTGGGACCTTTCTTAATTAATACATGTCTATATGGGGAACATGATATACAAATTACGTCCACTTTAGCACATTTTTCTGACGCTAGTAATGGTAGTTAATTACTCGTGTGCATAAACTTAGTTGTTGGACAGATATCCTCCCAGTATCTGACTCAAGCAAATTGCAACGGCCGGTCCAGATTAATTTTATCTGGACCAAACACTATCCAGTGCCTATTGAGACTGTAGGGGGGCCTGTTTTGAGATTCGTGCCATGTTAAATGGCCGTCCGATTGATGTGAATTCAGAGGAATGCATTATATTTATTAGTTGACTCTTCCGGAGACTTGAGCCGAAGTAAGTGTTCCGTACTCCATATAACTTTTTATAATTTGTATTAACGGGTTAGTTCGGACTTGGGAGTAGGGCTATAAATGAGCTGAGTTTGAGCGAGTTATTCCTAACTCGAACTCAGCTCATTAAATAAATGAGCGAGTCAACTCGAGTTGGGATGGTAATAACGAGTTGTAGAGACAACTCGAACTCAGCTCGTTATCAACTCGAGTTGGCTCACAACTCGTTTAACCAGTTAATTATATACTACTAGTAAAAGAATTTATCAGTATCCAGTAATTTTTCATACAACAATAGTACATAAACACCAACAATTTTTCATACAACAACTTAGTACATAAGCACTAGCAATTTTTCATACAACAGCTTAACAAAAATAATTTTTGAGATTTATTGTGACCAATGCTATGTAACTCGAGTTATAAATGAGCGAGTTGAGGTAAGCTCAAACTCAGCTCATTTATTAAACTAGTCAGCCAACTCGAGTTGGAACTGACTCGAGCTGTAAATGAGCGAGTTAAAGCGAGCTGTAAATGAGTGAGTTAATTATGAGCGAGTTACGAGTTTGAGCAATTTTGTCCAGCCCTACTTGGGAGTGCCCATGTACCATGTAGGTCACCTAACCCAAGTACACAAAATAATAGTTCAAACATATTTTTTTTTTCAATAAACATTAATTTTACAATTTACCATTTTAGAAAATATATATTATTCGAATTAAGAAGTTGAAATTTTAGATTCTTTTTAATTTTTTAAATAATACGCGTATTAAAATTGGACCAGTTTAATTTTTTTATAGCATTCCATTAAACAATTTAAAATTTTAAGGATAGATAGAGTTTTAATAATTTTAGGATAAAAGCTTAATTAAGTTTTAAATTTATTCAAATTGTACACATCATATCATAATTATTGAGAATATATCTATATTTGTAACCTTACAGTATTTTCAACACATTATATAAATTATTAAAGTAACTACCTTAAGAATGCCACTTGAGAGTAGGTCCGATGGGCATCGGACCTACTCTAGTTCGATGGGTTTAATTACCGTTGATTTTCGTGCGCATTAATCTTAAATTAGATCGGACGGTCATCATGCTCGTTGAACCTAAAAGTAGGTCCGATGGACATCGGACCTACTCCGTTCTCTAAGAATGCGCTCTCATGAAAATTTTAACCTAGTATTTTTATCACAAATCTTGTCTTTTTATCTAAATCCTCCAATTAAAAAATGAATGCCTCCATATCGATCAGTTGACGTGGTAGAAAGAAGTCAATCCTAAATGAAGCTTCGTACCACTGGTTGGTCCCTATATCAACTTTCCAGAACTGTAAAAATTTAAGTAGTCTGTACTCTGTAGTGCCCTACAAGCTACAGTAATGTGGAATAACATTCCACATATATCTGTGCCCCCTCAAACATTTCTTTTAACCGAGTTATATCATTTCTTATATATGCTGTTCAAGATGAATCAAAGAAGATTTGCAATTTTCATCCTCTTTGCTTTAATGCTGCTGCTCTTAGCATCTCAGCTATCTGCACAAAATGCAACAAGATCTAATGTTTGTAATCCCTTCAATCGTGATTGTTGTCGGCACCCAAACAAGCCCGATTGCATGAGTGATCAAGATGCAAGTCTCGGCAAGCTTCGTAAGCCGGCTCCTCGGTAGTTTCTACTTCAAATATATATAGAAGTCTTGCACCGCTCTTCAATTTTTTGTTAGAAATGTTCCAAGTTTCTGTTCCCTAGTTTTTATGTGTTTTATTGTTGTAATGGTTGTTGGATTTAATGTTATGTCTTAAGATTTATAATTTATCAGCTATTCATATATTGACCATATTTGATATATATATATATATATATATATATAGAGCAAGGCTACGGTGCTTTGCAAAGTAAACCACCCCGTTTACTTCGGGCCATTTTTTGGATTTTGAAAATCCAAACAACCGATCTGAACCGTTCAACATGTTCTAAATATTGAAATGTGCTTGGAGACCAAATTTTACATTTTTTGAAATTTTTTTACTATTTATTAAGCCACTTTGAAAGTCGCTAATCCGACGGTAAACAGTAAAATTTTTTGGACCACCGGATCAGCGACTTTCAAAGTGGCTTAATAAATAGCAAAAAAATTTCAAAAAATATAAAATTTTGTCTCCAAGCACATTTCAATATTTAGAACATGTTGAACGGTTCGGATCGGTTGTTTGGATTTTCAAAATCTAAAAAATGGTCCGAAGTAAACGGGGTGGTTTACTTTGCAAAGCACCGTAGCCTTACTCTATATATATATATATATGAGATTGGCTAATATCATAACGTTATAACTTTGGCCGAAGTTATAACGAGTCGTTTTTGCAATTTCAAAATCCAAACAACCGATCCGAACCGTTCAACATGTTCTCTATATTGAAATGTGCTTGGAGACCAAATTTTACATTTTTTGGAATTTTTTTGCTATTTATTAAGCCACTTTGAAAATACTGATCCGGTGGTCCAGAAAATTTTACTGTTTTTTACTATTCACAGCAGATCTGCGATTTTCAAAGTGGCTTAATAAATAGTAAAAAAATTCCAAAAAATGTAAAATTTGGTCTCCAAGCACATTTCAATATTTAGAAAAAGTTGAACGGTTCGGATCGGTTGTTTGGATTTTAAAAACTCAAAAACGACTCGTTATAACTTCGGCCGAAGTTATAACGTTATGACATTAGGCTATCTCTATATATATATATATATATATAGAGGAGGGTTCCAGTGCACCAATTTTTGGTGCATCAAAATGCACCAAAAACTCACCAAAACTCATATATCTTCATTTTCAAAATTCAAATAGTCGATTCGATCCTTCCAGCGTGTTCTTCATATTATAATGTGCTTGGAGACCAAATTTTATATTTTTTGGAAATTTTTTACTATTTTTTCAGAATTTTTGAAAATCACCACTTTGCTGAATTTCAAATTATTGTTTGGTGATTTTCAAAAATTCTGAAAAAATAGTAAAAAATTTCCAAAAAATGTAAAATTTGGTCTCCAAGCACATTTTAATATGAAGAACACGTTGGAAGGATCGAATCGAATATTTAAACGTTGAAAACAAAGATATAAAAAATGAGGTACACATGAGGTATGGAAAAATGAGGCACCGGAACCCTCCTCATATATATATATATATATATATAGTGCTTGGCTATTATGCTTATATAAGCATATGCTCACATATGCTTAAATAAGCATTTTTGCTTTTCCAATGTTCAAATGGTCGATCCGACCGTTCATCTTGTTCTCCATATTAATATGTGCTTGGAGACTAAATTTTACATTTTTCTGAATTTTTTTACTATTTATTAAGCCACTTTGAAAATTGCTGATCATATGGTCCTGAATTTTGGAAACACTGTTTTTACTGTTCACCCAGATCAGCAATTTTCAAAGTGGCTTAATAAATAGTAAAAAAATTCAGAAAAATGTAAAATTTAGTCTCCAAGCACATATTAATATGGAGAACAAGATGAACGGTCGGATCGACCATTTGAACATTGGAAACGCAAAAATGAGTTATAAGCATATGTGGGCTTTTGCTTATATAAGCATAGTAGCCAGCCCCTATATATATATATATTTATTTCTGACTTAATTAGTTCATTTTATATACATTCTTCTACTCACAAATTTCATTATGATTTAGTGCTATTGTAGCAGCGGTTAGTTTACGGTCTTAGATAGTCAAATATAGTGGATCTTGTTTAGTAGTTGAAGTCAATAGGAGGGAAAAACTAAAAGTAAGCTTATTGATCTCAACAACCACTTCAAAATACATCAAATTGTTTATAAATGATAAATTTAACCAACCTATTCAATTTCCATCTTGATTTGGGTGACAGTGAGAGATATATAGTTAAGAGGAATCTTTGGTGGAATCTCTTAATTCTTAAATAGTATATGTGTTGAAGAATGATCTCAGAATATAATTTTATCATAGATCAAGAGTATTTGTGCAAAAGTGTAAATAGGTATAGTTGTACAAAATATTAATTAGGATAGGTACCAACAGTACAATTTTTCTAACCGTTGAAATAAGATTGTAATATATAGATAGAAATCTCTACTGTAAATAACATAAAAAAGGAAAAAAAAGAAAGAATTCAAGTTTCTCCTCTGCTTTGCATCTCTCAAAAAATAACAACATGTGTCAGCAGTGGTTAGACGTGACTAAAAAAAGAAAGTCAATCGGGTGTAATTTGGGTTTGAGAAGTAGTCATGTGGGGAAGGTAACTAAGGAATTTGCACCAACTGTTTTTATTTGTTTAAAGGGGCTGATTTACCACCTTTCATAGAACACTGAGGTGGAAAGCTGTGTTGTTAGTCTGAGGTACCATTTTTTGTCAGTACATGCATGCATGTTTGAAATTAATTTTGAAGTATATATACACTGTGTTTGTGTTTTTTTTTTTTTTTAAATTTGATATTGGACATCTCAATAATGGAAATAAGAAGTTTTGCAATTCGGCACTCGGATGAATTAAAAATTGAGGAGGGTTGTTTTAGTTTTCAGTTTCATGATTTATCACTGATTTGGAAGTACCATAGTTTCTTTTTTCAAATTTATCACATTTCATGTAAATGTCTCAAGCTAAGACGGGTGCTTTTACAAAAGAGTTTACTTTATTCCAAATAGCCCCAACAAGAATAAAATAAACTACAGTAAAAATGAATGAAACTTACGTACTAATACTGATTGAGACATACATTCTAAGATAACAAATTAAAGTCAACTTGAAATAATAGTCTACTTAAGCAACTTCATCCCTTGGTTGAGCAACGCCGAAACCATGGTGTGGGTCCTGGCAGTTCCCTGTAAGAGGATCACACACTAATGGACTAATTTTCTCTTTTTCTTCATGAATAACAGAACCATATTCTGTTTGATCATCTTTATCAGATTCTGACACCAAGGAATTGGGTGTTGGTTCCCTACATATGTGAGTAATGGGATCACATATGCTCGAGGGCTCAGATTGGGACGCATCTTCTTCCCCAGATGCTTCCACCGGAGAGTCGGTAACATCAGATTTACCAGTATGTGAGCCCTTACATAGCTTTGTTTTGGGATCGCATATGGTCGACTGTTTGAATTTGGAGGTATCTTCGTCTGCAACAGCTTCTTCGGTCGGCTCGGTAATAACTGAATCAGTGTGTGGGTGGTTGCACAGGTTTGTGCCAGGAATGCATACATCTGAGATGTGTGTATCTATTGAATCATCATCTTTACTTGTGGTTGCATTCTGTGCACTGGAACTGAAGGTGATTGAAACCAGTACAGCAATAATTAGTAATCCTCTTAAAGGATAATCCATCTCAAATCTACCAAAAAATTCTTTTCTACTTTTTTTTTTTGGTAAATGAGGAATGTATTTTGTTGGAGGTCCGGTCATAATGCCTGCTCTTATATAGATATATTCGAGTATAATCAACTTGTAGACTTGTTCAAGTCATAATGCATGGGTATGACTATTCTAGCTGTTCACACGTTGACTATTATGTTCACAGACTTTCTCAGCAAGTATAACAGGTATAGGTAGGTAAGTCATATTCTCACCGTATTTGGATGGACTGTATTCATTGAATCCGTACGTATTGACCACTTACGGCTGGTTTGGTTGCTACGCATTAAGTTGCTAAGTTCAAAGTTCAAACCAAGGTGGGTTGAGTTATTCTTGTTTGGTTGGAGAATCTTGCTTAAGTAATGACTTAAATTATTATTATTTAGTCAGAGCATTTACATCTCTGGTACTATTAGAGTTTCTAATCTGATGTGACAGTTTATAATTTAGTTTCAGAAATGTGGGAGAGTTTCTTATTTAAAAATTATGCAGTAAGGTTTCTTATTAAGAAACTGTTTATAAACTCCATGCTAATCAAATGATTGGCTTAAATTATTTCTGGTTTTTAATTTGTTGCTGACGTGGTTTAATAGAAACTCTAAAATTAATTTCAAGGATGTGAGAGTTAGAAATTTTAGAGACCTTAATTTCTAAAAAGATGTCAACAGATATTTAGAAACTTATTTGAGTTACTGGGATGTAGATGCTCTGACTTAAATTTTTTATTTCAACTTTATTTTATAACTTATTTAACTTTTAATTCAATAACATATTTTAGAATTTACAACATTATAAACATTTACAAATTCCACTACAGAATTATTACAACTTTTACAAAATAAAGTTCGGAAAATTAAAGTAAATTATAAAAATACAATAAATTTAAAAAATATACAAATTATACTTCAAAATTATTACAAACATTCGGTTAGCTAGTCTGAGAAGCGCAAGCTCTTTACTAGGTTGATGAAACTGATCAATTCAACTGTTTTCTTTTTCTTTCCATCATTCTTGATTGATTCAAAGTCTGATATGAATCATCTGGTAAAACTCGAAAAACCACTAATTTTTTTCCTATTGGCTACAACCTTTATCTTTACTCAGATTTTAACCAAAGTACGTAGGTAAACAAGTGAAATTTTAACCTAGTTATTAATTCAGTTGTTACTCCGAACTTGGATACCAAATCTTGTCTTTTAACCTAAATCCTCCGTTTCTTGTACATATAATTTTTTTATATATAAAATCATTGTTGGCGGTCTTTTACCGCCAACCATAAAAAAAAAAAAAAATTGAAGCTTCGTATCACTGGTTGGTTCCTATTCTGACTTTCCTGCCTGTGAAAAGTAGTCTCACAGTCGATCGGTACTCTGTAGTCCCCAACAATAATGTGGGGACCACATTGCATATATATATATATATATATATATAGAGAGAGAGATGAGCTATGCTACTACGTGGAGTAAAACGCGTTTGTACTTCACGCCGTATTTTTATTTTGAAAGTCCAAACGACCGATCCGAACCGCTCAACATGATCTCCATATTGAAATGTGCTTGGAGACCAAATTTTACATTTTTTAGAATTTTTTTACTATTTATTAAGCCACTTTGAAAATCTGAAAATCCGGATGAACAGTGAAAAACAGTAAAAAATTCTGGACTGCCGGATCAGTGATTTTCAAAGTGGCTTAATAAATAGTAAAAAAATTCTAAAAAATGTAAAATTTGGTCTCCAAGCACATTTCAAGATGGAGATCAAGTTTAACGGTTCGGATCGGTCGTTTGGACTTTCAAAATAAAAATATAGTGGCGTGGAGCACCAACGCGTTTTACTCCATGTAGTAGCATAGCTCAATTCTCTATATATATATATATATATATATATAGAGTAAGGCTACGGTGCTTTGCAAAGTAAACACCCCTGTTTACTTCGGGTCACTTTTGGATTTTGAAAATCCAAACAACCGATCCGAACCGTTCAACATGTTCTAAATATTGAAATGTGCTTGGAGACCAAATTTTACATTTTTTGGAATTTTTTTACTATTTATTAAGCCACTTTGAAAGTTTCTGATCCGGTGGTCCAGAAAATTTTACTGTTTTTTACTGTTCACCGTTGGATCAGCGATTTTCAAAGTGGCTTAATAAATAGTAAAAAAATTCCAAAAAATATAAAATTTGGTCTCCAAGCACATTTCAATATTTAGAACATGTTGAACGGTTCGGATCGGTTGTTTGGATTTTCAAAATCCAAAAAGTGGCCCGAAGTAAAGGGGTGGGTTTACTTTGCAAAGCACCGTAGCCTTACTCTTATATATATATATATATATATATATATATATATATATATATAGAGTATGGCTAATGTGCTTCCTCTAGAACTTCGGCCTCGTGCTTCCGGGGGCATATCTTAGTGTTTGATGTTCAAACAACAAATTCAAACCATTATATGTTCAATCTATATTAAAATGTACTTGGAGACCAAATTTTACATTTTTTGGAATTTTTTTACTATTTATTAAGCCACTTTGAAAATTCCAGATCCGGGTGAACAGTAAAAACAGTCTGGACCATATGATCTGGAATTTTCAAAGTGGCTTAATAAATAGTAAAAAAATTCCAAAAAATGTAAAATTTGGTCTCCAAGTACATTTTAATATAGATTGAACATCTAACGGTTTGAATTTGTTGTTTGAACATCAAACACTAAGATATGCCCCCGGAAGCACGAGGCCGAAGTTCTAGTGGAAGCATGTTAGCCATACTCTATATATATATATATATATATCTGAGCCCTCCTCAAACATTTCTTGTAACCGAATTATTTCACTTCTTCTGCTAGCATGATTTTGAACAAGATGAATCAGGGAAGTTTTGCAACTGCCATCCTCTTTGCTCTGGTGCTACTCCTGTTAGCATCTCAGCTATCTGCACAACCTCGTACAATTTGTGATCCCGTTAGTAAATGTTGCTGGCACCAGGGCAAGCCCGGTTGCACAAAGTGAAGATGCAAGTCTCGGAAAACTTCAAAATAAGTCGCTGCCTTGGTAGTTTCTACTTCAAATAGAAGTCTTGCACTGCTCTTTAATTTTTCTGTTAGATATGTTCGATGTTTCTGTTCCTTAGTTTTTATGCGTTCAATTGCTGTAATGTATGATTGTTGGAATTAATATATGTTACGTCTTACACTACTAGAATGGGATCTTTTTCCGTGTGCAGAAAATGGCTTTTTCCGTGGGCTTACGCACGAAACAAGCCCTGAAATTGGTTTTTCCGTGCGCCACCCTCGGAAAAAGGCCGTCGCAAAAGCCTTCGATGGAAATACCCAGTATTTCCGAGGGGGCCGACGGAAATACTATTTTCCGGCTTTTTCCATGTGCTTGCCCATGGAAAAACTACGCACGGAAATACTTTTACATCGACCCTTGGACTTATTATTTCCAAGGGCAACGTCGGTGGGTCCCACCATATTTATTCCAAGGCAAGCAAACATGGGCCCCACAGAGTATTTCCAAGGCTATCGAACGTGAGACCCACCGTAGTATTTCCGAGGGCAGAGTACGTGGGACCCACCGAAGTATTTCCGAGGGCAGCATGTGGGACCCACCGAAGTATTTCCGAGGGCAGCATGTGGGACCCACGCAAGTATTTCCGAGGGCAGCATGTGGGACCCACGCAAGTATTTCCGAGGGCAGCATGTGGGACCCACCGAAGTATTTCCGAGGGCAGATTGTGGGATCCACCGAAGTATTTCCGAGGGCAGCATGTGGGGCCCACCGAAGTATTTCCGAGGGCAGCATGTGGGGCCCACCGTAGTATTTCCGAGGGCAGATTGTGGGACCCACCGAAGTATTTCCGAGGGCAGTTATCGTGGTCGTTTTTGCAAGGATATATCCACGGAAATAAATTGAATGACATTGTAGCAGCATGCTCTCATCTACAATCCTCCCCTTACCAATCAGGTACAATACTCCCTGTACCAACCAGGTACTGTATTACCTTCCCCACTAAATTCCATTCAAACACAGAGAGAAAAACACATTCCCATATAGAACAACACATCCTAAGTTAAATGGGAAGATCCCAAGTTAAAAAAAGAAAATTTACACATCCTAAGAAGATGAACACAACCAAGTTAATTAACACATCGTAAGTTTACCCCACAAAGTAGGAGAAACTTTAAATAAGCATTAACATGACGTAGTCTTCATACATTGTACCAAAATATGTGCAGAAAACATAACAACATCAGATCTATATTGCACTTACACTTCCAACTATACCAAAATATACCCACTACCACTAATAGTTAACCAAAACATACCATATTGGACCTATAACTATACCAAAATATACATACCAGTAGTTAACCTAAATTCACAAGATAACTTACCCCAAGTTCGTTCATTTGTTAGAACTGGTAAAACATGTCCGAAGAGCAAAAATGTCCAATTTTCTGCACTAGAAGGGATGGTTCCCATTGTAGGCAGAATCCCCGCACCATTGGCCCATTGCAGCTTCATTTGTGGGTACGTCATCTATTCCAGCATTAGCTTGGTTTAAGAGTGATTGGAATCCCTGATTTGGCTGTATAGGAGAAGCATTACCCTATTTATATCACATGGAAAAGAAACAACATGTTATTGTTATGAATGTGTATTTTGCATAGTTTGTTTTGAGTCAGAAAAGGAGTCTAGTACCAACAACACCCTCTACTAAGTAATATTATCATCGGGACCCCTAATTAACCGTCTAACACAGTGGCAGATTCATGTAATGTGAGAAAGTCAATTCCATTAGAACAAACTACTCCATATTAACATATCAACTATATCTGCATCCATGCTGAGGTAACCCAATCTAAGATAGAAAGGATGTCAAAGAAAGGCTGTCAACGGAAAAAGGTAAAATTGACCATTACACCCTCTCTTTATCTTTATCCCTTCACTAGAAAGGCTGTCAAAGAAAAATAGGAATTTTGCCTTGTTCGTATGTAGCTTACGATGAGATAAGAAAGCAAAGACATTTTAAAGATTGGTGCAAATAAAGGAGCAAAATAACTTTGCACTATAAGCTTTGGAATCACTCTAATCACACTAAATAAATGGATTTATGTAAAACTGAGGTAGAACTTCTTACCCGGGAGTTGCCCGTCTGCATGTGTGAAGCTACTTCCTGAGTTGGTTGAGTGGGACCTTGACCCTAAGGATTGAATAAGCAAGCCCAAGTGTTATAACTTGGAGTTAACAAAATCAGATCTGATTTGTAACATTTAATGAATATGCTTAAGTCAAAATCGGGACCTGAAAATTAGGTAAATTCCCAGTAGAAGCTTGCTGAGTTCCCGAAATGATTCCTTGAACCTAAGTTAAACAATGCCGAAGATCCAATTTTAGTGTGACATTATATCTCAACAATAACGACAATAACAACAGTAGCAACTAAGTTGCACCCAAATATGTTGTCAATGCAATTTTCAGCACATGTTTTCAGTTGCGACAAACAAGTATATCAGTAAGCTACATGCAATCCTAGTGAGATATTATAGTCTGTCATCACATAAAATAAATTAAGGAAATTAATTTAGCAATAAAGTTGGTGTTAATTACCGGTGGATTGGGCCCTTGTGCCCCAAACATCGAGAATAATTGGTTGATGCACATTTGATAAGATGCTAGTTCTCTTTTCATCTCGGCCCTATCCTCAGCTTGACGGCGATTGCTGATGTCTAAGAGAGATTGTACTTCTGTGCGAGAGAAGCTTGCCTGCACTCCATTGGTGGTCACTCCAGAAACAGTAACCGAAGATGCTGTGTGCTTGGGCCTGGATCGATTGGTTGCTGTTTGCGCCTTCCCTTCAACCATGCTTCCAAATCCTAGCACCCTACCATGGCTTGCTCCGCCAGCAGCTGACATGAACATGGTGGTCTCGTCCATGTCGGCATGGGCCTCCTCAGCCATCATGTCGTTCACCTTTTTCTATTAGTTGCACCATATGAGCAATATAAAAAGATGTGTTATTTTGACCTTGTTAGGTAATGAATAAATTTATAGTAGTGAGATCTAATTTATCACATACCCTCAAACAGTAGGCAACAAAATCAGTAAAAATTGATATGCAAGAGAACTGGTTCAGTTTGCATTTTTGTGAGACTCGATTTTAGTACCAGCATATTGCAGTTTGCAGTTTTGCCCCTCTAGTAGTGAGATCTAACTTATCACATACCCTCAAACAGTAGGCAACAAAAAAAGTGTTAATTTCTCACATATCCCCAAAGAGTTCTCTAATTTCTTATTTGAACCTCAACACCTAGATATATCTAATTTGTCCCCTAACTCTTAATATCAATTCAGCAAATTGATGTAAATTAAGCACATTAGTGTAAATTCAGCAAATTATCAGCACAAGGAGGTAAATCATGAATTATGAAATATACATAGTGCGGATTCATCAAATTCAGCAAACTCAACAACACTTGTACTTAGGTATTCAGATTCAGCAAATTAATGTACATAGTGCAACTTACGTAAACTGCTTTGATTCTTGTGTTGGGAAATTGCAAGGAGTTGACATCCAGCTCTTCAATTACACGGGAAATCTCCTCTGTATTTGGGTCCATGACCCCATTTTCATCAGTAATCTCCACTGGTCCAGACCGAACCGGCGTGGCAGCTTCCAATTGGGTCTCAATGTGTGATTTGCCATTGTCTCGACGATAATGAAGATGGATGTAAAGTTCCCTCATTGTTGGATCTTCTCCATTTTTTAAGTTTTTCTCCACATGAAAATGAATAAACAAGTCAGATGATGCTGTAAACTACACATTAAGTTTCATTTTGAATTAATGTTCATTGAAACTCACCAGTTTACCAAAATGCTGGTGTGCACTTGCACATCCAGCATAGTGAGATACCGTCAGTCCAGATGTAGTGCGGTTATCATGGTTTTGTTTACTCACTTCTTGCCATTCATCTGTGGCAAAGATGTCGCACAAACCGTGCCAGTATGCGTGGGTTAGGCACCAATGTGGAACAGACTTCTTCCATGCCGGTATGTTTCTACCGAATTTTTTTATGCAACTGTTCCTTGCCTCGTGTAGCTCCCCGCTGTACCTCTTTGCCGCTATTGCCTCCAGAACTTCCCGACAACGCTGGACATCTTCTCCATCACGATATCTAAATTTCTCCTTTAAAAAAAACACGTATTCCATTAGCAGGGGTACATGTTATTAAATTCAGAGAACTAAAATATGTAAAATTCTGATTTTTGAGATATGTAGATGGTATCCTTGTAAGTGGCAGGTATGAATGCTCACATTCATACAAGTCAAACCAACTTGGAAGTGAATGAATGTTTTGCATTTCCCTTAATACAAGAAATACAAGTCATGATATAACAGTAACAGTTCCGAAATGAAACTATAACAGTTCTGAAATGAAACGAACGGGCGTGGAATCTACAACAGTTCTGAAATAAAATGAAACGGGCATGGAAACTATAAGGGATCTGTAACAGTTCTGAAACTATAACAGTTCTGACATACAAGTCATTTTCTTTTGTAACTATAACAGTTCTGAAATGAAACTGTCCTTGCAGGAATTTGAGAAAAAAAAAAAAATACTGCTAATGGAAAATAATAAGAAAATAGACTACCAGAAATGCAAATTCGATGTTATTTTTCGTGGTATCATCGAAGGCGTGGAAACTTCTCAATGGTCCAGGCATATGGTTCAGGGCAAGCCTTGTGATAGAAAAGCGATGGTTTCAGAAAATGACTTGGGGGAAAAAATGGTTGTATTTTTTTGTAAAAATGAAAAACAACAATACCTAGTGATTGCTGCCGTTATTTCCTTTGGTTTTTCTACACAAGTAAACTCACAAGAGGAAATTGGCCAGATTATAGGTCTGTCTTCCACTACATTTGTCGATTTTCTGATAAGCCCCGGGCCTCGTCCCTTTTTCTTTACGGGTTCAGTTGGTGTAATTTCACCATCGGACGTAGCATTTGAACCCTCGCCGAGCTCAATTATTGCCTGTGATTTACGCTTTCTCCCTAATTTTTTTTTTGTTGATGTTGCTCTTGATAGAGCAGATTTCCTTGGAGCCATCTGTGTTTGAATGAAAAGGAAACTAGGAATGGATTATAATTAAGATTAAATTTATAGTGTACCCATCAAAATTTAAGCTTAACAATAATGAAGCTTTTTGCCAAACTTTAGAGAGATTTGGTTCAAAAAGGAACTTCAAATGCTAGACTAACAAGCTAAACCCCCGGATTGCAACACTTACTGGAAATATCAGCCCTTTTTGTAATGTGTTGGATATGTTATTTTTATTTGATTTATCTTTTGTCATGGCAGTGAGGGGGTACAAAAACGCTTTCTCCCAATCTTCTTTTGTAAGTCATTTCTTTCTTTTTTTTCTTTATACATGAATTGGGGCATAAGGCAGAGTTTTACCAAGGAAGCATGAATTCCATGCAAAGGACTTGTGTGCAAAATCAATGGAGCAAAGGTGAAATCAACATACTATGTGCCACTTTATACATGCTATGATAGTGAAAATGTCATGCTATTACTGATAAGAAAACAACTATTTGGCATCTAATTGAAAACAACACTATGCTGATATCATAGTATACAGGACTACCAATGTTATGAGGTGATCCAAGAAATTACTTAGAATAATTACATGAATTTGTAGTGGCTACACTGAGTTCACGAGCTTCTCATAGTGGCTTGGAGTGACACAATGAGAACTATATTTCATTTCATATAAAAGTATTTTGAGCTTAACTAATTGGCTGTGGAAGCTATTAACTTGATACAACTGGTCCAGAACACTAATGGAACGCGGTTAAAATTTTAGGCAATTTCATTAAGTGAGCAGTAATTAATAAGACTTAAACAGAAATAAAATATCCTTACAAAGTGGCGATTTGACCGATGTAAGTGGCGATTAGCATTATATTGTTGCTGGTACCATTTGGGATTATCAGTTTATGAAGTACTTGTCTAAATGAAGCTGAGATAATTTTGCTGTTTTTTACCAAGCTGTTGGTTAAAACACAAAAGGTTAGGTCTCCTTTAAAAATAATGATAAGGTTAGGTCTCCTTTAAAAATATAAAGAAACCTTGTAACTAGACAGCAATAAATGACTTTAAGCTTCTACAATGTTTCAAATGCCTGACAATTCTGCCATATTTTCCAACATCAGTCAAGTATAATGCCAAGGGATAAATTAGAATTAAGGTGACTTTTACTTTGTCTTTTTGTCAGAATTTAAGTGGATAGTGGGAGGCAATTGAAAAGTAAAGGTTGACTCCAGGTCTACTAAGTAAACTGACTTAGTGAAAAGGAGAAGTTATTACATACTGTTCACTGTTCAGCAATATACCTAGTGCTTATTGACTCTCAAATTCATAGATACCTAGTGCTGACAAGACTTTTTCGCAATTGACTCTCAAATTTGACTCATTCAGTGTTTTCTGTAGAAATTTGGTAGATTTAATGCCAAATAGGTAAACAAAAATTAATAGCCCGAAAAGTATTGAGATAAGTAAACAAAAATTAAACCTTAATAGAACAACAATTAAAGGAGATAAGTGAAATAGGTGATCTAAAATTACCAGCCCGACTATTGATGGCCGTCGACTCCGAGAATCCAAGCGGGAAGTTAAGTGATCGAAATGAGTGGGAGAAATGAGTGGAAGATTAGTAAGCGCGAAGTCTGATTTCTCGGTATCCTCTCAGAGGTGGGGAAATGAGTGGGAGAGGAGGGATAGAGTAGAGGGCTTGTTTCTCGGTATCCTCTCAGAAGGGGGGGAAATGAGTGGGAGAGGAGGGAAGGAGGCGGGCGCATTAACTCGAGGTAACCTAATAAGAGGAGGGATTTGGGGGGAAATGAAAACGTATCAAGCATCCTCTCAGATACTGTAAAAAGAACTCCTTCAATTTACGGGTTGAGATTAACTTTCAGATTCGTTGAGAGTCGTGGCAAGTTTAAAAGACCGGTCCAGATTCAGTGATTGTTTTCTCATCGGTATTACGGTACCGGAGGATGTGAATTCAGTGGAAGTCATATGGCGCCGAAGGAATGAAGGCAAAATTTCAAAGTTGAACAGATCAGCTTTTGCTTCGTACAGCATAGTGCATGTAACAGCAGCCTTCAATTGATATGGTGTGTTGCGCTGTTTAGAGTCTAAACTACTCTGTCCGGATCAAGGGTCCAATTTGAGCGCTGTTTTTTGAAAAATGAAGGCGCCAAGTTAAATTCACTGATGTAGAAATTTTTCAATTGGAGTTGAATTGATTTGAGACTTGATATTAAATAATTCTGTTTACACTCTAAAATAATTCTGTTTATAATTTTAAATAATTCTGTTTATAATTATGTATATAATTTTAATTATGTTCATTGATATAAGTTATATTATATATATTATAGGATTCAATTAAAATTTATTTGGAAAATTGGTATGTTAATGTAGGATTCAATTAAAACCGTTGCACTTGAGTCAATAATCATTTACCAATTTTTCCATTAACCTAAAATAATATGAATCTTAAAAGTTTCGGCATAAAATTCACATAAAAGGTCGTAAGTTCGAAATACACGAATAAAGAATCCTTTAAGAATATTAAAATTTTGAAAACTTAACCCTCCATCTTTCTCTCAAAAAAATAATAACAACCAGTCTTTGGAGATGGAGATAACCCAATAAAGTTGATTTAAAATAATCCACTTGTCAGCCGCTGACAAGCTTTCAGAAAAAAAAAAATTGACTTGAAATAAAATTCCATCTGATAATTCTGTTTATAATTTTAAATAATTCTGTTTATAATTATGTATATAATTTTAAGTTTGTGATTGATATAAGTTATATTATATATATTATAGGATTCAATTAAAATCTATTTGGAAAATTGGTATGTTAATGTAGGATTCAATTAAAATTTGTTTGGAATATTGGTAATATATGAAGGTGATACTATTAATAAAGGTTGATGAGATAATAAAATTAATGCTTGAACCTAAAAAATATATGCATTAGTACAATT
This sequence comes from Carex littledalei, assembly GCA_011114355.1. Lineage (NCBI taxonomy): Eukaryota > Viridiplantae > Streptophyta > Magnoliopsida > Poales > Cyperaceae > Carex > Carex littledalei. The sequence continues at coordinate 13,894,923 of CM022089.1, read as the reverse complement.
AATTTATAACTGTTGAAATTGTAAAACATAATGCATTATGCATCAATCACTTGTGCCATGCTCCAATGTACATAGGACTTGAACCCATGTTGTGTGGATCAATGAAGGAACGAAGACGAAATTGCATTTGGTGTCGATCGGAACCGTTGAAATGAAAGAGTGTTGCGTTAAGTTGATTGTATTAAAATTTGGAGTAAATCAAGATCCATTTACTAATACATCCAAGCGACACAATATAGCAACATTGTACGGCTATAAATTGTTTACTTTGGATCGAGGCTTTCTAGTATCCGGCCTCTTTAACTTTTATGTTCTTAAGGTTTCATGTTCTCTCTTGATCATTTAAAAAAAATCTAGATGTCATTTTTCAGCAAATCTACCGTTCAATGATCATACGAAGATTAACGGTCCACGTTGTTTTGGACAATTTGAACGAGTAAATAATAATCAAATTGTACAAAATTGACATTTGTAGATTTGATTTGGACATAAAATCCCAAAAAAATATATTTCTCATTTTTCACATTTTTTTAAAAAATAATTTATGTACATGCATTACCAAACAGACTCATAGTTAAATTGTAGCCTTTTGATCGGTGATGTAGCGTCTAGATCTTCACTGGAGCCATCCTTTTTTTATTATTTGAATTGGGTTGGCAAAGTCAGTAAATTCGATACAGAGATATTAACAAAGGGCGGAGTATGGATTGCGGTGCAGTGCATTACACTTAATACTGATCCCACCGCAAGCCCGAATCTCAAAGCGTAAGTTGTATTAAATCAAACCGTAGAGGGGATAGAGTAGAGGGCACATATTGGAGAGGATACCCAACCGAGCCAGATGAGGATGAATACGTATCCTCTGCATTAACGCACCGTTTGAGTTAACTTATGAACCGTACGATCATAATTCAGACCAATCCTGTCCATTCGTATAACGCACATGTACTTTAATATTAGTGCGGATATCAATAGGACGGTTCAGATCTTAACTCAAAATTTGGGTTAATGCAGAGGATACGAATTCGATGAGGATGGGGTAAAGGTAGAAATATTCCGGACTTAGCCTTTTTTTCAAAACCTCACTCGACACTCCTCTCTCAAAAACCGATCAGTTCTCATTTCTCAACAAAAACTCACTCCACTCTCTCAATAGAACCGATCAGTTCCCCATTCCTTTTCTCTTCCAAATCGGCGCCTCTCTCCATCGTTCCGCCAGTCGTTTGATCTTTGAGAAGGAAGAGGGCGCCGCCCCTCGCTCTTTTGTGTACCGCAACCAAAGGTGAAACCCTAGCGCCGACCTCGCTCCATCGATCGGCAGTCGGATCTGGTAAGTTACTCCGCTCTTCGGCTCTATTTATGTTTTCACTTTGTCCCTTTGAGAAAAACTCGTTAAATAGCTAGGGTTCTCTGATGTTACTCCCCACGAATCAATCTAAGTAGATGTATGTCCTAGACTGATTTTTCTTTAAGTCAGTATCTGACATACATATGTTGCTTTATACTGCGGTGAGGATGTCAGCACAGGATACTGTCTTAGGGCATTTTTCCTCTAAGCTGGCCTTAATTTCATCAATAATTTCAATACACCTCAGAGTTTTGCTAGCTTCTGCATACTTCTCAGTACTTTTCTGTGCATTGTCTAACAGAATTGAAGCATCACATCCCTACAAATTAAACAACAATTTTGTTAGTTGTTATATATCCTGTGTGTGAGAGGGAAAGAGATGTCAAGGCATTAACATATATATGATATAATTTTAACTAAATTCATGAGGCTAAACCAGGTACTCCTGGGTTGGTCGCTATTTTTCTACTTGATGCAATCGTTTACGGCACTTCGCCGCAAACCTTAAAAAAAAAAATTTAACTAAATTATATATCTGATGAAGAATACCTTGGTATTCTGACAAGTAGTAGAATGAACAAGTAATCAAATTTTAGCATATAGTATAAGTATTTTAGAGGTATACTTGAATAGGAAATGCACTTGAATTAGACCTGAAGTTCCGAGGGCATATATACAAAAAGTTCAAATTTGCAAAATGGTCAAGCAAAAGAAAATTTGATGAGCATGTATCCATCTTATATACATTCAACACCTTTATATAAAAATTAATTAACTAGAAGTCTACCAATTAAAGCTTTTTATATCAATTCAATACATGAGATATTATCATCTTACATACGTACCCTAACAGCGCAGTCATGGAAGTGGAGACGAAGGAGGGATGCGCCATTTAGTAATGGCTTCAGAGAATAACTTAAGTTTTCAAATTCTAACCTTCTTCAGGGTATATAGAGTTGTAATGCACCTTTGCCCAGAAACTCAAGAAAATACCAGTAATATAGTATAGGTTCTCATAAAAATAGTAGAGTTGTAATGCACCAACACCTAATACCAGTAATATAGTATAGGTTCTCATAAAAATGCACTGATAGCACATACACTCACTCTTGTAGAGTGCCTTCAAGTTTTAAATGGAGGTGTGCAAGAACCAAAACTCCATGACAAAAGGATGATTCAAAATTTATAAACAATACAAAGTATATTTACTAGTAGTTGCTGCATTGATTTTATAAAATTAAGAATGTAATTGCAATCCGATGAGAAAAACCTTGATTGAATGTGCAATTATAGAAATCAATGCAGGACTCTTAATTATGTTACTGGTGTATAATTGCTTGTGGGATTCTTAATTTCACATACTCTTAATTTCACATACTGGTGCTTGAGGACTATACTACCTATAGCTAACCTAATTAATTAATTGACATAGTATTTGAACCTGTTATGGATTAGTTATTCATATAATATATTACAGAATATGAAGTGTGCTTAATAAGCTCTGTGAGCTCAATAAATATATGAACTAACTTCTTACCTAGCTTTTCCTATTGCTTCCATCGTCTTTCGCTCATGTTCACTAAATTCCCCATTTCTTGTATCTACGCTCTTGGTGACCTAGATATGTATCAATTTAAAGCATTTTTAGTTTTTGGGTATCCTAGTAGAAAACTGCATACTATGTTTTAAGGCAAACGTATAAGAAATTAATCACGATACATCCTGTTTGATCTAGCTGATTTAATTCAGAATCAATAACTTGTCAGTTTTTTTTTAAAGGTCAATTAGCGATTATTAACTGGTTGCATTGTGTATTGATATCTTATCCTTGACATACCTGACCATCGGCAATAATTAGTAGAACATGGTACTGGCCACCACTGCTTTCAACTATCGACATAGCCTTTTCAATTATTGGTGCAAAGGAAGTTGGACCTGAAAAATGATCACTTTTTATTTCTTTTTCCAAACTACATTCCAATCTTTTATTATATATTATGAGCATATAATTGAACAGTGTTCAATTATCAATTCTTTTATTATATATTCTGAGCATATAATTGAACTACATTACAATCTTTGCAAACTACATTCCTATTTTTGCAAGTATAGATGCTGGTTTGCAAAGTAATTGCAAACTACATTCCTGTTTTCGGAAGTCACCAAAATTAGGAGTGTAGTTTGCAAACCAAGTACTTGCTATGCAAACCATAAATAGGAATGTAGCTTGCAGAGTATCGAATGCTATACTGATTCCTTTACTGAGTGCTATACTGGTTTCTATACGGAGTGCTAAAATCTCCTAACGACTTAGAAACTAAAATATCTAAATACCAATCATTGCCTTTTACTCCCTTCTTTATATGTCACAATTGTAAACAACATCAGAATTTCTTATAATTTGTTTCAGATCTCAATTTCTTATAAGTTGTTATAATTTGTTTATATGAAATCTCAATTTCTCAATTTCTTATAATTTGTTTATATGAAATCTCAATTTCTTATATGAGGCTGAATTTCTTATAATTTGTTTCAGATCTGGAATGGCTAGGGGTGATGATAAGTCCAAGTACGAGGTAGTACATCGCCGGAAGTCCCCGAGACTCCACCCGCAGAGAGAGCCGCCACAAGCTGACCCGCTGTCGCCAGAGACACAGGTTGGCACCCTCCCGCCGTCACCGCCTCAACGAAATGAGGTCCCCGTTCATACACCAGCCATCGCCAAGCTGTTGCCAGAGCCACCAGGTTCCACCCACCCAATGTCACTGCCCCCCGCCGTCAGTGGGCCCGCTGTTCAAACACCACCAATTCAGCTTCATCACTGTGAGCCCCCCGTAATAAGAAATCCCGGGGTAGAACGAAGGAAGAGATCCGGAGGTCTGCGAGGCTGAACCCCGCTTATCAATTATTGCACCCCCCCGTTCAAAGGAAAGAGCCCCTTGCTACTGTGCATGAGGTCGATGATACTCCCCAGTCGCCTCGGCCCATGGAAGCGGACCCCCTGCCATCGCCAACAGCCCAGTCACCGGCTGAGAAGGAACCCCCTGCCCAGCCAGAACAGGCTGGTCCCCAGTCGCCCCTTGCCGAGCCAGAGGTAGCCACCCAGCCACCAGCTGACAAGCTGCCCATTGCCGAGCCATCTCGAGATCCCCGTGATGAGCCACCAACAGAGGCTGATGTCCAGGCACCGCCGCGGTCAGCCACTGGTTCCTCGAGGTGCAGAACTTTTATAGGCCCCAATCCTCGCAGGGCAGGGCTTACAAGTGCAGGATGCACGGAGACACTGTCGGCAACTGAGAACAGTACTGACCTGCCACTCAACTCTCTAGATGCAGGTTCTTCCCGGGCACCTACTCAAGTACCCACTGATTGGGATCCGTGGGTATCTTGCGCCCGATCCCCGATCAGGCATCCTGATTTCTCGCCGACTCGGTCCCAGTCACCCCCTGCCCATACACCGCCTGAACCCTCGCTGTCCGATCAGCGGGCAGAAACTGTGCAAGAAGAGGATGCATCTGGACTGCAATACACTGAAGATGAATCTAGCCCACATCCCGCATTAATCGATGATGATGGCAGTAGGAGGTGCTTACGCCGTCGTCCCCTCAGTGGGATTACTGAAGCCCTTGACGCAAGCGGGCTAGAGCTCGATGAGTCAGCAGCTCAAGCGTCAGCTATCGGGGGGAAAAGAAAAAGAAGTAAGGGAAACAACAATGTGAGGTGTGGGCGGGGTCTTGCAAGGCCTCGTGACCCGGTGCCACCAGAGGACAGACCAGAATTGGTGGTGGTCGGTGATGCTGAGTTCACGTCATCACCCAAGTGCACAAAGATAATCACCACGATTAGGCTTCTGACACTATGGAACTTGCCTGGACCTTACCGGAGCTGGAACATGTTTCCCTCGAAGACAAGGCTGCTCGTTCTAAAACAGTTCCTACAGAGGTATTCATGGGGGGCTGAGGAAGACACCGTGCGGTGTATTGATGTATTTGAGAGAGTAGCGGCAGAGGCATATATGCGGGAACTGGCGGAAACGAGAAGGTGGCTCACGAGAAAATACGGAGAGGAAAAAGAGGCATGGTTAGACTATCCTCCTAAATGGTGCAAGAACCCGGAGTATTGGAAGGGTTTGGTTCTAATTTGGTCGAAGGATAAGTTTGTCAATGCATCAGCCACCAACCGTACAAACCGCATGAAAGGAGGTAAAGAAGTGGTTCATCACGTGGCTGGCTCCAGGAGCATGTATCGGCACAAGGAAGTTTTGGTAATGAAAAATACAAGCCATTTACTTTAGTGAATTTATTTAGGTTGAATTTTATTAACATCCTCTGCATACATTCCTGTTACTAATTTCAGAGAACCGAGAAGGGATCACCAGTTGGGCCGAAGGAGGTCTTTGATCGAACTCACATGCGTGATACACCACAAGGAAAGAAATACGTGAACGAGAACGCGGAAAAGGCAGCGGTTAGTATTTTAAATGCACAAATATATGTTGCAAACACTATGTTTATGTTGCACAAAAATAAAAAAATGCACAAATATATGTTGCACAAAAATAATAAATGCAAGTTTATGTTGCAAATTTTCTTAATTTATTATTTGTTGCACAAATATAGTGTACCAATTTTTGGTCAATTGATAATAAAGAACAAAAGTTAGTGTTTGATGGTATATACTATATAGCACATACACATATTAAATAGGAAGTGCAGCATTATCTCTTTTGTTTTGGAGTATGTATATTTTTATCTATATAATAATAACAGCACATTACTAGAAAGAAAAAAACTTGTGAATAATTTTGAACGCTTACTATATAGATGTGCTGTTATTATTATATAGAAAGAAATAAATATACTATATAGCGTACGACTCGACTGGATGCTCATTTGGTCTAATTTTAGGTTGACATTTTTATGCTTAATCATTACACTAAAATTTAAAAACAATAACTGTATATAAGAAATTCTGCAATTGAGTATTTTAATAGAAATTATCTTTGTGCCTCATGTTCTTATTTATCTTTGTGACTCAAAATTCACCAGTTTTTATTTTATTTTATAAAATTCAAGAAAATTATTCACAAGTTTTTTTCTATATCATAATAACAGCACATTTATTTTCGCCATAATAATTTTTTCTATATAATAATAACAGCACATTTATTTTTATCTATATCATAATAACAGCACATTATTTTTGGTCAAGTGACCGCTTACATGAATAATTTACTTGTTCTAATGGTGGCAGAAAGAATTCTTGGAGCTTAAGGCTTTCTACGGGGATACGATGGACGACGAGGAAATTTGGGAGATGGCTGTGAATGGGGAGGACAAGCGAGGGAGGCTATTCGGATTTGGATTCAAGGGTAGGACCAGCAAACTCACCAGAGTCTTGGAGACAGTGGAGGGTGCCCCATCAGAGCCTACAAAGAGCACAGCTACTTCCGCCGAAGATTCGAAAAGGAAATACACAAAAGAGGAGGTGGCAGAGTTACTTAGAGCTGAACGTACTTCATTTGTTGCTGAGCGTACTTCATTTGTTGCTGAGCTAGCTGCACAAGAGCAGCGCCACAGAGCAGATATGGAAGAGATTAAAAAGAATAGCCAGTTCACGAGGGACTGTTTTGCGGAACTCTTCCGAAAACAAGGAATAGAGCCTCCAAAGTTTCCGGTAAGCACTTCTCTGTTGACAAGTTAAGAAATGACGACATCTCTAATATTTGAATTTAAGCTAGTGTTAACTATAATTTTCTGGCTCTGTAGGAGGGGTCATCGGAGGGCAATGCCGGTGGGGGAGAGAATCCTCAACCATCCAAGGGCAATTCTGGTGTGGAAGATGATCATCCCTAAACTGTGTCAATTTGTTGTAAAGAACTGTAGTTAAAACTTGTAGGATGTTTAAATTAATCTGGTGCCTGGAATTGCTTAATTTGTAGGATGTTTAAATTTTATGTTTAAATTGGGATGTTTAAATTGGGATGTTTAAACTTGTAGGATGTTTAACTTGTAATACTTGGAGGATGTTTAAATTTGGGATATTTAAATTGGGATGTTTAAATCGTAGGATGTGTATTACCATGTTTTGGGTAATCCACCCAACTTTGGATGCGTACAATACTGGGTACGCAATGAAAACATTATTGTATTCAGATAATGTACATCAGTATTTCCGACGGTAAACCGATGGAAATAAAGCATAGTCTTTCTTTCCAACCAGCTCGCAGCATCCCAGTCTAATTCCCAATTCAAACGCTCTGCCCAGTCGCCCCTTTTAAACACTTGCCCCAACTGAGCTCCATGTCCCGGATCTCTCGACCCTCTTCCTCTCGTTTGAGCTCTTCCTCTCTAAGTCCGCTCTAAGTCTTGGAGCTCTTCCTCTTTAAGTCCAGGATCTCTCCACCCTTGTCGAAATCCAGGATCTCTTCCTCTTTTTTTTTTCTCGAAGTCCAGGGGCTCTCGCTCTTCATTTGATTTGAGCTCTCATTCCAGGCGCTATTCCTCTCCTGCACAAAAGTAAGTTTTTTTTCCCTGTTAAGAATGAAGTACGCATTATTCTTTAATCAGCCCCTTTTCAGTCTTGTATCAGCTTGTGTTTGCTTGATTAATCACAGCCACTATGCTTGATTAATCAGCCACTGTCTCGAGAAACAGAAAATAGTGCCACAGCCACTGTCTCGAGAACCAAAAAATGAAAACACGGCCACTGTGATTGATTAATCGGCCACTGTCTCGAGAACCAAATAGTGAAAACACAGCCACTGTCTTGTGAAATTACCTTTGAGGGATCATATAATTAACTCATACCCTATTTTATACAGATATTCATTCAAATGGCCACTGATCGGGAATGGATGTACAAGTATAGTAGGAAGAATATGAGTGGAATTCTTCACCCTACATTTGTGAATGGTGTGACTGATTTTATTGCACGAGCATTATCCATACCCTCCGTTGTGAGTGTCGACGATAGAGGTGTGCAATGTATGCCGTGTCCGTGTGAAAGATGTGACAACCTCTACAACAAAGATGTGCAAACTGTAGAACTGCATCTTTTTCGCCATGGCTTTTGCAACCTATATGAAGTGTGGCACAAACACGGGGAGCCGCATCCAAATTCATTGAACAATTCGCCGCCTGTGAACGCAGCCACTGATCCAATGGTTGACATGGTAAGGGATGGCGCTGGTCAAGAATTCGATTGGAATGAGGAGACACCTATGGGAGCGGCTAAAAAATTCTTCGACATGATGAATGCTAACAACAAACCGGTTTGGAAAATTAACTCGACGGGTGAAATGGAATGCGAAAAACAAACCGTCTTGTCCGCGGTGACACAAGCCTTTGCTTTGAAGGCGAAACACCAAATGAGCCAAGCATGTTTCGATGGGATGATGGATCTACTTAAAAGCACGCTTCCTCCTAGTGAAGAATTGCCTAAAAATTTCTACCAAGCGAAACGTTTGGTCGAGGGATTGGGCATGGACCATAAGAAAATAGATGTATGTCCTAACTTCTGTATTCTATATTATAGTGATGCGAACAAGATGAAGACCCGCTGTGATGTATGTGGCGAGCCAAGGTATAAGCCTCTTGGACCCAATAAGAAGGCAAAGCTCGTTCCACAAAAGCAACTTCGTTATCTCCCTATCACCCCACGATTGCAAAGGATGTACATGACCGCAACATCTGCGAAGAATATGAGATGGCACAAGGAAGGTGTGCGTCAGAAAGCCCCGATGATGGTGCACCCGGCGGATGGTGAGGCTTGGAAGCATTTTGCTCGGAAACATCCCACCTTTGCAGAAGAGCTAAGAAATGTGTGGTTGGGGCTAACAACGGATGGGTTCATGCCATTTAACTCGAGTGCAGCTCCATATTCGTGTTGGCCGCTATTTGTTTTTCCGTATAACCTACCACCTGGGATGATCATGAAAGAAGATAGTATGTTCCTCGCGCTAGTCATCCCGGGACCAAAGCATCCGGGTCGGGACCTTGACATACTCCTTGAACCTTTGATCGATGAATTGAAACATTTGTGGTTAAATGGAGAAATGACATGGGATGGGTATAAAAAAGAGAACTTCGAGATGCATGCACAACTTCTTTGGACGGTTAGTGACTACCCGGCCTATGAGATGCTGTGTGGGTGGGGTACAAAAGGCAAATTAGCGTGTTATTATTGTATGGAGAAGACAAAGGCCTTTCAACTCGCGCATGGTGGAAAAGCAAGTTGGTTCGACTGTACAAGGTGCTTCCTTCCTCCTGATCACGCATTCCGTCGAGATAGGAAGAATTTCAAAAAAGGTAGAGTTGAGAATGATCCCCCACCCCCGAGATTGACGGGAGAGCAGCTGCTCGATATTGTGAGTTTGATCCCAGATATTAAATGGGGTAAAGAGGGAGGATTACAACAAATTGAGGGTTATGGTACAACCCATCATTGGCAGAAAAAAAGTATTTTTTGGAGTTTACCCTATTGGAAAGACAATTTGTTGCAACACAACTTGGATATGATGCATTTGGAGAAGAATTTCACTGAAAATTTACTATACACGCTGTTAAACATAGGTGGTAGAACCAAGGATAATGAAAAAGCAAGGAAAGATTTGGCTCTTTATTGTGATCGCCCCACCCAACACCTAACTCCCTCGGATGGTAACCCGGGAAAGCTAAAAAAACCAAATGCACCCTTCGCACTCTCTCCAAATGATAAGAGAATTGTTTTAACATGGCTCAAGGAGGTAGTAAGGTTCCCTGATGGCTACGCATCCAATTGGTCAAGGATGGTTAACCTAACCACGAGCAGCTTCACCGGGCTTAAAAGTCATGATTTACACGTGTTCATGGAGCGCCTCCTCCCCGTCGCATTCCGAGACTTTGTCCCGGACCCTGTATGGGATGTTCTATGTGAGATTTCAGCATTCTTTAGAGAGATTTGTGCCAAGGACCTTGATCCAATGAGGGTTGCGGAATTAGAGAAAGATATTGTTGTCACAATGTGCAAGATGGAAAAAATATTTCCCCCCGGTTTCTTTGATTCAATGGAGCATCTTGTGCTGCATGTAGCATACGAGGCTAGAATGGGCGGGCCAGTAGGGTTCCGATGGATGTATCCGTGTGAGAGGTGTGTTGTGCTTTGGATTTTTGTTTTCAATTTTACTTAAGGCACACTAAGCTTACAACTAACACTAAACCGTTGTTGCAATTACAGGCGTAACAAAGAACAAAGGATGAGAGTCACGAACAAAGCACGTGTTGAGGGTTCAATCGTGGAGGCTACAATTGCCAAAGAAATTGGTACATTTTCCGCACACTACTTTGCAGAGAAAGACAAGATTAGCCAAGAAGGAGTTGGAACAAGTAACCGTTCGGCGGGACTACTTTCTATATTCGACAATGCGGGCCGTTCCATTGGCAGGGAAAGACGAAAGCCTCTCGATGACAAGGATTGGGATGCGGCACACACTTATGTCATCCTCAACTGTCCTGAGATCTGTGAGAAGTACATGGGGTACAATCTTATAATTATCCTTTTGATGTTTTCAAATTAAAGTATCTACTCTAAAACATATCAAAATCTCATGTTTCGACATATTCTAATGTGCAGAGAGTTTGATACATGCATGCTCAACAATGGGGTGGCCACAAGCCCACAAGATTTGCCAAAAGTCCGTCAAGATGGTTTCGCACCTTGGTTACGCAAAAAGGTAATAAATTCTCGTGATGAAGATGATTACTACATACGAATGGCAGGAGTCAGGCCAAGCAAACAAGCGTACTTCTACGATGGATACGAAGTCAACGGGTATCGATTTCACACAGAATCATCTGGAGAAAACAAGGTAACTCAAAGTAGCGGTGTTTGCATAAAAGGAGAGTGGGATGCAAATGGCGAACAAATCGACTACTATGGAGTTCTCCAAGACGTCATTGAGCTAGAGTATGATGCCCACAAGGTAGTTCTTTTTATGTGTGATTGGTTTGACATAATAAACGGTGTAAAAGTGGACCGCAAACATGGCATTGTTGAGGTCAAGCATACTTCTCGCCTTGCAAATTACGAGCATTTTGTATTAGCGGCTCAAGCAATCCAAGTGTGCTACCTACCTTATGCATCACAAAAGGCCGAAAGACGCCCATGGTGGGTGGCAATCAAAACAAGCCCGAAGTTGAGGTTTCGGGTCGAGGGCGACGATGTAAACCTTGAATTTGACCAAGAGAAAAGACCGGATAATCCAATTGAGCCAACTATTGCACAAGACTTTGATTGGGATGGTATGCTCCAACGAGAAGACGAGTTCGAGCTAGTGAACGAAATGACAAACCTTCCACCGACAACATCAAATGAACCGCCAAGTTTGGCAAGGGATGAAAACAACATAGAGGAGGGTGAGGAAGAGCATGACATGGAGCAAGATGGTGAAGACATGGATGATTCCGATGAAGAGTATTAATTGGTAAGTGTTTTGACATATGTGTTACTTTTTGCATTTCAAATTACTTAACATTTTACTATCCAGTAATGCATTTTGGTCAAATGCCTTTTCTAACATTTTCCTTTTTTTTTTGTTTTTTAACAGGTTTTTACACAAGATTCATTCAAAGGGAGATCTTAGTTATTGCTTCCATCCGTGAATATGTTTTGTACCCAAATTAAATAGATTGGCTTAGTCTAAAGAGCAAAATTTATGTTTTCAATTAAATATTTTGTTTTAACTATCTCTATTAAATACTGCTTGCTGCTGTTATTTAGTTTTGGCCAACATTCAAAGGGAGATCTCAAATAAACAGAAAATGTTCTGTCTCCAGAAACAAAACATTTCCGACGGTAGCCTCATGGAAATACTACGTCTAATCAAAAAATAATATTAACTGGATCAGTAAAACATTTCCATGGGCATAGTGGTCCAGTATTTCCATGAGCCTTCACTATAAAATTATATAAACAGAATAACCAAAACATTTCCAAGGGTAGCTCATGGAAATAATATGTCTTTCTACTTCTAACTTATTTCCAAGGGCAAGGGGTGAGCTATTTCCATGGGCTATCAATAAAATATCATATTTGGTCTGTTTGGCGGGTCATGGGTCATGCAAAAGTATTTCCAAGGGCTAATAGTTAACATTTCCATGGGCCGACAGCTGGGATTTCCATGCGCGACTTGTTCCGTCGGGCTGCCGTCGGAAATTATTAAGTGTGTCAGAGAAGGCGATTTTATTTCCGTAGGCCACTCCTACCTTCGGAAATAACATAGGCTGCCCTTGGAAAATCCGGAAATTCTAGTAGTGTTAAGTTTTATTAGCTATTCATATTTTTACTATGATATATATCAATATATTCCTCGCTTAATTTGTCCATGGAAATACATTTTTGTGATATTTTGCAACTATCTCTTCTAGTTTAATATATATAATTATTGGGTCGGCCGTTGGTGAACCTTTTGCTCACAAATTTGATTTTGATTTAATTAGTGCAATTGTAGCAACGGTTTGTTTACGGTTTTTCGATAGTAAAAAACAGCTAGTGGACCTGGTTTAGTACGTAGTTGAAGTCAATGCCAGAGAAAAGTTAAAGTAAGCTTAATCTCAACAACCACTTTGAAATACATCAAGTTGTTTTAAACGGTAAATTAAACCAACCTAGTCAATTTACATCATGAATTGGGTGACAGTGCGTTATAGTTAAGAGGAATCTCCACCATTTGTTTTGATCTTATAAGAGGGGGGCTGATTTTTGGGGTGTTCATCAGTTTGGTTCGGTTCAAACCGAATTAAAATATACAAACTAAAGTTTTATTCGGTTTTCAAAATCAAACCGAACCGAGCAAAAATAGAATTAAAGCCGAACTGAACAAACTTAAGTAAATTTTGATTTGTTCGGTTGAATCCAAACTGAACAGCTTAAACCGATTTTTTTTTGTTCGGTTTAAAACCGATTAGACCGGACCCGATGAACACCCCTAGCTGATTTACCACCTTTCATTGAGAACACCGATGTGGAAAAATTAAGCCATATTTTTGTCTAAGGTACCATTTTTTATCAGTATATATATGAACTGCACAACGCTTTACGCACGCAAGTTAAAAATAAATTTTGAAGACTATATATACTATTTTGTGTTTTATTTTTAATTAATTTCAAGTTGGAAATCTCATTTAGGAAAAATGGAGATTAGAAGTTTTGTAATTTGGCAGACGTAATGTAAAAATTGAGGGCTGATATACCACCTTTTATTCCAAATAACTTCAAGAAGAATAAAATAAATTGAAGAAAACGAATAAAGGTACGCTAATACTGATTACAACATACATTCTAAGATGACAAACTGAACTTGAAATAGAAGTATAGGTAAAGTCAACTTGAAATAATAAAGTCCAATTAAGCAACTTCATCCCTTGGTTGAGCAACGCCGAAAGCATGGTGTGGGTCCTGGCAATTCCCAGTATAGGGATCACATACTAATGGACTAATTTTCTCTTTTTCTTCATGAATATCTGAATCAACTTTTGTTTGCTCATCTTTATCAGATTCTGAAATGAAGGAATTGGGTTTTGGTTGCATACATATGTGTGTAATGGGATTACACACAATTCTGGTACTTGGGCCTTCACATAGTTCCGTGATGGGATCACATATGATCGAGGGCTCCGATTTAGATGCATCTTCTTCTCCATATGCTTCCACCGGAGAGTTGGCAATAGCTTCTTCATTCAGCTTGGGGTTATTACCTGGATGTGGCTCGTTGCAGTGTGTTGTGCCAGGAAGGCATATTCTTTCAGCATCATTTTCAATCAGTTCGGAACTAGGTGGCCGTGGATCTGGATGTGGCTCGTTGCAGTGTGTTGTGCCAGGAAGGCATATTCTTTCAGCATCATTTTCAATCAGTTTGGAACTAGGTGGCCGTGGATCTGGATGTGGCTCGTTGCAGTGTGTTGTGCCAGGAAGGCATACTCTTTCAGCATCATTTTCAATCAGTTTGGAATTAGGTGGCCGTGGATCTGGATGTGGCTCGCTGCAGTGTGTTGTGCTAGGAAGGCATACTCTTTCCGCATCATTTTCAATCAGTTTGGAACTAGGTGGCCGTGGATCTGGATGTGGCACGCTGCAGTGTGTTGTGCCAGGAAGGCATACTCTTTCCGCATCATTTTCAATCAGTTTGGAACTAGGTGGCCGTGGATCTGGATGTGGCTCGCTGCAGTGTGTTGTGCCAGGAAGGCATAGTCTTTCAGCATCATTTTCAATCAATTTGGAACTAGGTGGCCGTGGATCTGGATGTGGCTCGCTGTAGTGTGTTGTGCCAGGAAGGCATACTCTTTCCGCATCATTTTCAATCAGTTTGGAACTAGGTGGCTGTGGATCTGGATGTGGCACGCTGCAGTGTGTTGTGCCAGGAAGGCATACTCTTTCAGCATCATTTTCAATCAGTTTGGAACTAGGTGGCCGTGGATCTGGATGTGGCTCGCTGCAGTGTGTTGTGCCAGGAAGGCATACTCTTTCAGCATCATTTTCAATCAGTTTGGAACTAGGTGGCCGTAGATCTGGATGTGGCTCGCTGCAGTGCGTTGTGCCAGGAAGGCATACTCTTTCAGCATCATTTTCAATCAGTTTGAAACTAGGTGGCCGTGGATCTGGATGTGGCTCGGTGCAGTGTGTTGTGCTAGGAAGGCATAGTCTTTCAGCATCATTTTCAATCAATTTGGAACTAGGTGGCCGTGGATCTGGATGTGGCTCGCTGCAGTGTGTTGTGCTAGGAAGGCATACTCTTTCAGCATCATTTTCAATCAGTTTGGAACTAGGTGGCCGTGGATCTGGATGTGGCTCGCTGCAGTGTGTTGTGCCAGGAAGGCATACTCTTTCAGCATCATTTTCAATCAGTTTGGAACTAGGTGGGCGTGGATCTGGATGTGGCTCGCTGCAGTGTGTTGTGCCAGGAAGGCATACTCTTTCAGCATCATTTATAATCAGTTTGGAACTAGGTGGCCGTGGATCTGGATGTGGCTCGCTGCAGTGTGTTGTGCCAGGAAGGCATACTCTTTCAGCATCATTTTCAATCAGTTTGGAACTAGGTGGCCGTGGATCTGGATGTGGCTCGCTGCAGTGTGTTGTGCCAGGAAGGCATACTCTTTCAGCATCATTTTCAATCAGTTTGGAACTAGGTGGCCGTGGATCTGGATGTGGCTCGCTGCAGTGTGTTGTGCCAGGAAGGCATACTCTTTCAGCATCATTTTCAATCAGTTTGGAACTAGGTGGCCGTGGATCTGGATGTGGCTCGTTGCAGTGTGTTGTGCCAGGAAGGCATACTCTTTCAGTATCATTTTCAATCAGTTTGGAACTAGGTGGCCGTGGATATGAATTTGGACCGTTGCAGTGTGTTGTGCCAGGAAGGCATACTCTTTCAGCATCATCTTCACTCGGCTTGGGGATAGGTGGATCTGGATTTGGACCGTGACATATATTTGTGCCAGAAATGCATACTCTTGAAGTATCATCTTCACATAGGGTTTCATTCTGAGCACTGGAACTGAAGGTGATTGAAACAAGAAAAGAAACAACTAGTAATCTTCTTAAAGGATTATCCATCTGGAATATAAAAAAATAAAATCTTTACTATTTTTTTTTTCTTGGTAAATGACGAATGGATTTGGTTGGAGGGCTGGCGAAAGTAGCTAAATGAGAAGGTAATTGTTGTTTGCTGTGCTCTGTCCAGTTATTATGCATGCTCTTATATAGGTGCGAGTATAATCCACTTGATGGTACCTAAATTCGTCTTGTCATGCATAGTAGACTCGTTCAATTCAATGCATGTGTAAGATTATTCTGTTCACACCATGATAAATTTATTCTGAGGTTAAACAACTATTTCGACAGGTACAGTTAGGTAGGTCAATTTCACACCTGATCTGAATGGATTGAACCCAACGAATCGTATTGACCTCTTTAATAAATATGATTCGAGTTTTTACATGTTCTCGAACCCATTTTAAAATTGTCATGACCTTGACCTTTAAAGCATTTTAAGTTATTAAAAAAATATCACGGAATTAATCATTAATATTATTATACAACTTAGAAGTATTTATTTTTTTTCTAATAAATAATTATCAATGTGTGTGGTACGTAAATCTAAGTGTATGAGATTAACATTTTTTTATTACGTGATTATCTATTGAAATTTTTATATATTCTTTGATATTGTATTTTTTTTCTGATTGTAATTGGGTTAATTTAAAAATTAAATTCAATATTCCATACAAAAGTTTATTTTCATGAAGAAATACGGAAAATAGTCCTAGTACATAAAAGGAAATCAAGTCTCCAATTTTTCTACACCTGCTACATCATTATTTGTCTATATTTTCTTATTTATCTTTATCATATTAATTGTTCATGTGTTATGATTTTTTCCTTATTTTAGAAAGATATGTGTTTGCTATACCCAAGGTACAATATAACTCTTATAAATATTCAACTTTTTTATGTTGGCATAAACCATTATACACGCTTTTAACGATTTAAAATAAATTTGTTTGTCCCCAAACTTTGTTAAACACAAAAATTATTTTACAGAAGTTCTGCCTATTAAATATTTGTAATTAAACCTGTTATTTTAATAACAGGTACACAAATAACAGATACGACGCATTTTGGTCTGGTTGAGGAGTTATTATTTTTATGTTTTGTAATCATCTTTCTGGTAATGAAGTTATCTATACGGATCTTTAATGATAAAAAAAAAAGGTACCAACAGGCCTTCAAACAATTAAAGAGTTTTAGCTAGTGCTTTAATCCTCATCATCTCATTCTTAAAAAAAATATGTGTATTTATTGAAATGCTGACGAAGTTGGGTATGTATATGGTCGAGAGTTATATCTATTCTGCATGAAATATAATATATGTCAAACAAATGAAATTATTTTTTAAATACTTGGACTAAAATAACTTGATACATATTTCATTTTTGGAAAGTACTAAGTAAAAGTCCAAGGTCTATATATATTGTATTTGTAATTTGTTAGCATTTAGTCATTTATGTATGGTTTTATATAAATAATTTAAATCATATAATGTATTTTTAATAATTGGTTGTTATCAATTTTTTCCAACTGTAACTGCCACTTTATTAAAAAGAATTTCTATGAAGATAAAAGATAAATAAAAAATAGTTTCTATTTATACATCACTATGAAGACACAGTAATTTACCGGAATTTACAATATTTTAGCGTAATTGAATGTAATATAGTGTAATTCAACATAATTTCAAGTAATATAGTGAATTTTAGTATGAGGAGGGATCTAGTTACAACAAAGTTACAACAAAGATTTTCTACATTTTCAAAGTTCAAATTGTCGATCCAAACCGTTCAACATAATCTCCACAATAAAATGTGCTTGCAGATCCAATTTTACATTATTTTGAATTTTTTTTACTATTTATTAAGTATTTTAGAAAAACTAGTCAAATTCAGACCATTGAATTGTTGTAGGCACCCAAACAAGCCCGATTGCATGAGTGATGAAGATGCAAGTCTCGGCAAGCTTCGACATAAGCCGGCTCCTCGGTAGTTTCTACTTCAAATAGAAGTCTTGCACCGCCCTTCAATTTTTTGTTAGAAATGTTCCAAGTTTCTGTTCCCTAGTTTTTATGTGTTTTATTGTTGTAATGATTGTTGGATTTAATGTTATGTCTTAAGATTTATAATTTATCAGCTCTTCATATCTTGACCACACATGATATATCTATTTATTCCTGACTTAATTAGTCCATTTTATATACATTCTTTTGATTTTGCAACACTCTTTCTGATTTGACATATATAATTTGAGTAATTATTGGGTCGGCCGTCCACAACAACAAAGTAGGCACTTATCGCGAGGAAAAAAACGCATTTATGACGGTTCTCCGTCGCGAATAGAAAAAGCACAGTTATGACGGTACTCCGTTGCGAAAAGTCACTTTTTACCCTCACAAAAAGTCACTTATTCTTGTTGTGGTCAGCGAACCTTTTACTCACAAATTTCATTATGATTTAGTGCTATTGAGATAGTCAAATTAATATAGTGGATCTTGTTTAGTAGTTGAAGTCAATAGGAGGGAAAAACTAAAAGTAGGCTTATTGATCTCAACAACCACTTCAAAATACATCAAATTGTTTATAAACGATAAATTAACCAACCTATTCAATTTCCATCTTGATTTGGGTGACAGTGAGAGATAGCTAAGAGGAATCTTTGGTGGGAATCTCTTAATTCTTAAACAGTACATGTGTCAGCAGTGGTTAGACGTGACTAAAAAAAGAAAGTCAATCGGGTGTAATTTGGGTTTGAGAAGTAGTCATGTGGGGAAGGTAATTAAGGAATTTGCACCAACTGTTTGTATTTGTTTAAAGGGGCTGATTTACCACCTTTCATAGAACACTGAGGTGGAAAGCAGTGTTGTTAGTCTGAGGTACCATTTTTTGTCAGTACATGCATGCAAGTTTGAAATTAATTTTGAAGTACCATAATTTCTTTTTTCAAATTTATCACATTTCATGTAAATGTCTCATGCTAAGACGGGTGCTTTTACAAAAGAGTTTACTTTATTCCAAATAACCCCAACAAGAATAAAATAAACTACAGTAAAAATGAATGAAACTTGCGTACTAATACTGATTGAGACATACATTCTAAGATAACAAATTAAAGTTAACTTGAAATAGAAGCATGTAAAGTCAACTTGAAATAATAGAGTCTAATTAAGCAACTTCGTCCCTTGGTTGAGCAACGCCGAAACCGTGGTGTGGGTCATGGCAGTTCCCTGTAAGGGGATCACACACTAATGGACTAATTTTCTCTTTTTCTTCATGATAACAGAACCATATTCTGTTTGCTCATCTTTATCGGATTCTGACACCAAGGAATTGGGTGTTGGTTCTCTACATATGTGAGTAATGGGATCACATATGCTCAAAGGCTCAGATTGGGACGCATCTTCTTCCCCAGATGCTTCAACCGGAGAGTCGGTAACATCAGATTTACCAGTATGTGAGCCCTTACATAGCTTTGTTTTGGGATCGCATATGGTCGACTGTTTGAATTTGGAGGTATCTTCGTCAGCAACAGCTTCTTCGGTTGCCTCGGTAATAACTGAATTAGTGTGTGGGTTGTTGCACAGGTTTGTGCCAGGAATGCATACATCTGAGATGTGTCTATCTATTGAACCATCATCTTTACTTGTGGTTGCATTCTGTGCACTGGAACTGAAGGTGATTGAAACCAGTACAGCAATAATTAGTAATTCTCTTAAAGGATAATCCATCTCAAATCTACCAAAAAATTATTTTCTACTTTTTTTTTTGGTAAATGAGGAATGTATTTTGTTGGAGGTCCGGTCATAATGCCTGCTCTTATATAGATATATTCGAATATAATCAACTTGTAGACTTGTTCAAGTCATAATGCATGGGTATGACTATTCTAGCTGTTCACACGTTGACTATTATGTTCACAGACTTTCTCAGCAAGTATAACAGGTATAGGTAGGTAAGTCATATTCTCACCGGATTTGGATGGACTGTATTCATTGAATCCGTATTGACCTCTTAGGGCTGGTTTGGTTGCTACGCAGTAAGTTGCTAAGTTCAAAGTTCAAACCAAGGTGGGTTGAGTTATTCTTGTTTGGTTGGAGAATCTTGCTTAAGTAATGACATAAATTATTATTATTTAGTCAGAGCATCTACATCCCTGATACTATTAGAGTTTTTAATCTGACGTGACAGTTTATAATTTAGTTTCAGAGATGTGAGATAGTTTCTTATTTAAAAACTATGCAGTAAAGTTTCTTATTAAGAAACTGTTTATAAACTCCATGCTGATCAAATGATTGGCTTAAATTATTTCTGCTTTTTAATTTGTTGCTGACGTGGTTTAATAGAAACTCTAAAATTAATTTCAAGAATGTAAGAGTTAGAAATTTTAGAGATCTTAATTTCTAAAAAGATGTCAACAGTTATTTAGAAACTTATTTGAGTTGCTGGGATGTATATGCTCTGACTTAAAATTTTTATTTCAACTTTATTTATAACTTATTTAACTTTTAATTCAATAACATATTTCAGAATTTACACAACATTATAAACATTTACAAATTCCACTACAGAATTATTACAAATTTTACAAAATAAAGTTTGGAAAATTAAAGTAAATTATAAAAATACAATAAAATTAAAAAATATAAAAATATAAAAATATAATAAATTATTACAAAATTATTACAAACATTCGGTTAGCTAGTTTGAGAAGCGCAAGCTCTTTACTAGGTTGATGAAACTGATCAATTCAACTGTTTTCTTTTTCTTTCCATCATTCTTGATTCAAAGTCTGATATGATATGAATCATCTGATATGAATCATCAGGTAAAACTCAAATGTTTGATTTGGACGGGAGATGAGTTCAAAAATTTCAGTCGATTCGGTCTAACTGGTTTTAAAATTTCTAAACCAAACCAAAATGAAATATATATTAAACCGGTTTTAAAAAATGAACTGAACCGATCCATTTAACCGGAAAAACTGAACAGCTTAAACCGATTTTTTTTTGTTCGGTTTAAAACCGATTAAACCGGACCCGATGAACACCCCAAGCTGATTTACCACCTTTCATTGAGAACACCGATGTGGAAAAATTAAGCCATATTTTTGTCTGAGGTACCATTTTTTTATCAGTATATATATGAACTGCACAACGCTTTACGCACGCAAGTTAAAAATAAATTTTGAAGACTATATATACTATTATGTGTTTTATTTTTAATTAATTTCAAGTTGGAAATCTCATTTAGGAAAAATGGAGATCAGAAGTTTTGCAATTTGGCACACAGAGAGTAATGTAAAAATTGAGGGCTGATATACCACCTTTTTTTTTTTTTTTGAAGAAATGATATACCACCTTTTATTCCAAATAACTTCAAGAAGAATAAAATAAATAATACTGATTACGACATACATTCTAAGATGACAAACTGAACTTGAATTAGAAGTATAGGTAAAGTCAACTTGAAATAATAAAGTCCAATTAAGCAACTTCATCCCTTGGTTGAGCAACGCCGAAAGCATGGTGTGGGTCCTGGCAATTCCCAGTATAGGGATCACATACTAATGGACTAATTTTCTCTTTTTCTTCATGAATATCTGAATCAACTTTTGTTTGCTCATCTTTATCAGATTCTGAAATGAAGGAATTGGGTTTTGGTTGCATACAGATGTGTGTAATGGGATTACACACAATTCTGGTACTTGGGCCTTCACATAGTTCCGTGATGGGATCACATATGATCGAGGGCTCCGATTTAGATGCATCTTCTTCTCCATATGCTTCCACCGGAGAGTTGGCAATAGCTTCTTCATTCAGCTTGGGATTATTACCTGGATGTGGCTCGTTGCAGTGTGTTGTGCCAGGAAGGCATATTCTTTCAGCATCATTTTCAATCAGTTTGGAACTAGGTGGCCGTGGATCTGGATTTGGACTGTTGCAGTGTGTTGTGCCAGGAAGGCATACTCTTTCAGCATCATCTTCATTCAGCTTGGGACTAGGTGGCTGCGGATCTGGATTTTGACCGTGGCATATAGTTGTGCCAGGAAGACATACTATTTCAGCATCATCTTCATTCAGCTTGGAGCTAGGTGGCCGTGGATCTGGATTTGGACCGTGGCATATATTTGTGCCAGGAAGGCATACTCTTTCAGCATCATCTTCATTCAGCTTGGGACTAGGTGGCCGTGGATCTGGATTTTGACCGTGGCATATAGTTGTGCCAGGAAGGCATACTATTTCAGCATCATCTTCATTCAGCTTGGGACTAGGTGGCCGTGGATCTGGATTTGGACCGTGGCATATAGTTGTGCCAGGAAGGCATACTCTTTCAGCATCATCTTCATTCGGCTTGGGGATAGGTGGATCTGGATTTGGACCGTGACATATATTTGTGCCAGAAATGCATACTCTTGAAGTATCATCTTCACTTGGGGTTTCATTCTGAGCACTGGAACTGAAGGTGATTGAAACAAGAAAAGAAATAACTAGTAATCTTCTTAAAGGATTATCCATCTGGAATATAAAAAAAAAATCTTTAGGCTAAATGAGAAGGTAATTGTTGTTTGCTGTGCTCTGTCCAGTTATTATGCATGCTCTTATATAGGTGCGAGTATAATCCACTTGTGGAGATTGAAAATAACATATTGGGAAATCCGGGTACATCTGATGGTACCTAAATTTGTCTTGTCATGCATAGTAGACTTGTTCAATTCAATGCATGTGTATGATTATTCTGTTCACACCATGATAAATTTATTCTGAGGTTAAACAACTATTTCAACAGGTATAGTTAGGTTGGTCAAATTCACACCTGATCTGAATGGATTGAATTAACCCATCGAATCGTATTGACCTCTTTAATAAATATGATTCGAGTTTTTACATGTTCTCGAACCCATTTTAAAATTGTCATGACCTTGACCTTTAAAGCATGTTAAGTTATTAAAAAATATATCACGGAATTAATCATTAATATTATTATACACTTTAAAAGTATTTATTTTTTTTGTAATAAATAATTATCAATGTGTGAGGTACGTAAATCTAAGTGTATGAGATTAACATTTTTTTTATTACGTGATTATCTATTGAAATTTTTATATATTCTTTGATATTGTATTTTTTTTCTGATTGTAATTGGGTTAATTTAAAAATTAAATTCAATATTTATTGTAATATTAACATCCGTAGTAACATAATTCACGTATAATTCACATATAATTCGTTCTTTTTTTTTATGTTTCTGAACCGAACACCGAATAAAATGCAAAAAAACGTATTATACGTTTTATTCGTGAATAAAAAGCAAAAAATGTATTATACGTTTATTCGCGAATAAAACGTGAATCACATTATTTGCGAATAAAACATATTATACTAAGTATGCTTTTTTTTTTTTTTTTTTTTTTTGCAAACAAACTTTACTTATTTTTACTACAAAAGAGGTGATGGAAAGTAATCAGAAACGCGCGCATGCACTTGATCACAACCAAATGTTGTACAAGTAAAATGTAAACGTAATGCAATTAATTAATAAAAAAGGAAGTATCAGCTGATGACCTTCCAAGCACACTCGAACTAAAAGACTTCCAAACTCTATATGCATGCATGGAAATTTAAACTTCTTAAGGGACTTGCATGAAAGAAGGTCCTTTCAATTAGTATAGACCTGACTGTCATCCTTGTCATCAATCACCAGCTCAAGGATGTCAATGCCTGAAGGGTTCTTGGCCGAACAGTTTTTGCGAATCTCCCCGGCGTTGCCCGTCAGGACACTCAACTGCCCCATCTTGACGATTGAGTAGACAAACTTTTGGAAGAACAACTCAGGGTTCATGGCAAAGGCAGTCACAATCGCCTTGGTTCTCGAGTCGGTGTACAAATCCTGGTCAGATGTGAATAGTCCCTCCCGGTTCACCAAATCAACGTAGTACATGTTGTCAAACATGTTTGGTGTACGGATGTCATTCACTGTGGTGTTCACGGTGTCCTTTGCCGGGCAGGTCAGTTTAAGCCGGTCAGCAAACCACTTGTTCATAGTGGAGTCTTGCAACGGGTAGAGCCGATCGGTGAAAGAGGTGCAGTGAGCTAGGCCAATGGTGTGGCCACCAGATAGTGCGACCAGGTCATTTGTGTCAAGGCCGAGGTTATTCAGAACTGACAACAGTTTGGTCACGTCAGAGGTGGGGGGTGGTAAATTGGCCAAGGTGGCTGGCTGGCTGGCAAAGTTTAGGCCGTCACGTCTGCCAAGTGGAACCTTGTACTTGGGACCCCCTGACTATATATAATTAAGAAATAAATCATTAGGCATTTTGATTTGGTTATTAATTCTCTTATTACTTTACAGTTAATATTGCTGTTATAAAATATGTATATAATGCTGTAATAGAGAGAGATACCAAGGCAACTGAGTCACGGGCTGCAAGAGCGACTACATCAGCGCAGGAGACAACAACACCACAAGCCTTGTCGATGAGAGCTCGGATGTGGTTGATGGCCTTAAAGGCTGCAGGTCTCAGCGTCAGGTTGGGTGGCGCCTGCTGCTCGCTGGGCCCACTGGCAGAGCCATCAAGTAGGACCGACGCATCACATCCCTGCACATCAAATTATCAATCCGATCGAACAGGAAATTTTGTTAGTGTTTGTTTTGACCGTTTACTTTAATATGTTAGTTATACGTATCTGAAATACAGGTTGACAACAATTACACCATTGTGGAGTGAAGCAGATATCAATTTATGAATAATAAAGAAAAAAAAAATGTTAAGTAGTTAAAACATAAAGTCTGTAGCCTTACCACTATATTTGCATATTCTTTTCTAGTTTCATTTTTCTTTTGTTTGGCAATTAACTTATTTTCCAGTACCTGCACAAAGCAATCATGGAAGTGGAGGCGGAGAAGGCCAGCAGCAAGGCCGATATCAGTTTCGAAGGCATTCCATAGGTAGTTGCTCACGATCCACTCCAATTGCGGGCAAGTCGACTCGTAGAAGTCGAACGACAGGCCTGTTTCCAGTGGTGGGTACGTGAAGGAGTCAGCAATTACTGCAAACGGAATTCCTGATAGTGAAGTTGCAAGAAATAAGGTCAAAAAGTAGAAGTTAACGTTAGTTACCATTGTGCAAAACCACTGTTCTTTAATTTGGTAAATAAGGGTTTGTTATTTAACTATTCAAAGATAAACACCCTATTTATAGGCAGATAGCTAGCAACTGTACATGTTCATTTGTATGTGTGGCTAAACTATACAGCCATCTATGTTCCGAGTTGTTTGACCAATTAAGAAATAATACTAAAATATAGTGTTTTGGAGATCAATTACTTGGGTGTTCGAAAAATACTTAAAACTAATGAGTTAATATTGTTCGTAAAATTTTAATAGTGATAAGATTACGTATCATATATCACCGTATCGATACACGTATCGTCGTATCTGTATCGCTTTAAAAATTAACTTATCGTCATATCCGTATCGTACTCCTATTCATACAACATAAGTTACAAAAGACGGCGACCAAAAGTAAAATAGCATGCATGTAGCATTAGGCAGTTCCTATAGAAGCATCACCAAGTGGAACCTTGTTGCTTGAATTGCCTAACTGATTTTTTTTACAAATCATTGTTAAAAAAAGAAAATAACAAAACAGTTTAATTGAATATACTTTTTATAAAAAAACTATCAATATCGAACTTGGTTTTCGGGAATTCAGATCCTCCGCGGTACCGTAATTAGGGGTGCAAAGGATACGGGTCGGATAGTGGTAAAACCATATCCGTATTCATTTTTATTTTTCAGATACGGATAGGAATTAGATATCGGATATCCGTAGATATACACATAAATATTTTCATAATATAGATTAAACTATATGGTATATATCTATTATTCGGATACGGATAATTAAAATTCAAAATTATATTCGTATCCGTATCCGCACGGATATTTGAATATCAGATATCCGTATCAAATTTTCGGATATGGATCCGGATACGATGGGATATTATCCAATCCATTTGCACTCCTTACTAAAATAGGGAATCTTTTATAATTAGTGGATCTGGAACGTTCTTTTAATTTAACTTGGCACAAATTAATCTCAAAGCCTAATAATACTATCCCTGCGCTAGCCCGAATCTCAAAACGGTTGGGAGTAAATCTCAAACCGTAAAATGAGGGGAATCTTTTACAGTACCTGGGAGGATACTTGTCCGGTTTTCAGTACACCCCAAGGTGTATCGATCCAAGGTGTACCGAAATCTAAGTTTGATACACCGTTTGTTTGTTGTAACCATAGTCACAAGATTCGTGAATTATTCGTTTGTTTATGATGACGAACCGAATGCCGAATTATTCAGTTGACCGAACTTTGACTAAATTATTCCCGAATTATTTGCGAATTTTACTAACTTTTTCCGAATTTTCCGAATTATCCTCGAATTTTTCCGGATTTTTTCCTGTAATATTTTTTTTTTGCTTTCTTGTAGCTAGGACTGAGATCTCTGATCCAGATAATTCCGAATCATTTCTGAATTATACCCGAATTATTTCCGAATACGAATTTTTGACCTCGCCGAACCGAACCCGAATAATTCATTTGTCACTGTGGTTGTAACCCAACTCTGTCCACCTCCCTTAGACTGAGCCGTAGAAAATTCCCATAGGTCCATGTACCGAATATGAAATTCTGTCCCCCCCACTATACTTCGATTGATTTCTGACTTCAACGTAAAATATTATATAAATATTATATAAATATTTTGGTAAAATATTCTTTTACCGAAGAAAAAGAGAAGCACAAATTAAGGAAAACACCCCTGTACCAAAATTCAAATTCGGTACAGGATTGTATTGGTGTAGTTTTTGTGTAGCTGTTTGTATAATATGTGGCAAAGGGGTGTGCCGAATTTGAATTTTGGTATTCCTTCGGTATTGATAGTTTTTTATAAAACTAATCTACAATCAACCCGTTTTGTTATTTTGTTTTTTTAATGATTGTTTAAAAAAAATCTTATATGAACCGATTTTTTTAATAGTTAGCAGTTAAAAAAAAAATTCAAAGGCGATAGAACTTTTCCAAAATTTTGAAACCAAGTGCAAGCTAGTCTGTGTCTATAGTTTGCATGTTTTCCTAAAAAAAAAAGATGTGTACACCTAATCTGTGTGTTAGACTTGATATAGGTTTGTATGTCTTACAATTTTGCCTAATGGCCTTCAAAAAAAAAAAAAAATGTTTTTGAAGTTTTATTTTTATTCTTGCGTTGCACCCTTTTCGTTGTTTTAATTTCTTCCTCTCCGAACGCTTGATCTACAAGCAACAGGGGAGACATGCAGATTGCATTAAATGCTCTCAGGCAAGCAGTACATGCAACTTTTGAAAAGTTGTACATGAAACTTTTAAAAAAGTAGTAAAGGAAACTGGTCCAAAAAATGC
The DNA here is from genome assembly GCA_011114355.1 of Carex littledalei. NCBI lineage: Eukaryota > Viridiplantae > Streptophyta > Magnoliopsida > Poales > Cyperaceae > Carex > Carex littledalei. The sequence continues at coordinate 13,867,562 of CM022089.1, read as the reverse complement.
AAAAAAACAAGGCACATAGATCTAGTCAGCCTTTTTTTTTTAGTAAGAGATCTAGTCAGCCTTTTATTTGGGGTGCATAGATTTAGTCTCTTCTTAGCCTAGTTGATTTAGATTTATATGTCTAGTTCTAAATTATGTGAAAGAGTAATACTGGAGAAATTTGGGAGGAACTGAATGCTAGATATTTATATATTTTGTTTTGTTATGAGGCTAACCTAACCATAATGGTGTTGCCACTTACATTTAGCAGCCATGCATAGACAGTAGTTTAAATTATCTAGTGCAGAGGGGTAGTGGGATAGTGCATTATTGTTTTATTAATTTAACCATCTTCTTCACCAGCATCACTAAATTTAGTGTGTATTATTAATTCTATTTATATTAAAAAGTTTCCAAGTTTTTAGAAATATAATTCTAATTTCTGATGCCTTGCATGGGTCTCAAAAGCCGAATGGAGTTCACATGAAATTGTTAAAAAATTCAATATTACCCGGTACGCTGATAATCATCTCATAGTTCATAATTTTAGCAAATATCTAAAGTCCGACTTTTAGAGAAACATGCAGCAATTAATCATCTCAAGTAGAACTAATAATCATTTTTAAAATTGAAACGCATAAGTTCAAAAATGATTGGACCTTAAAAAAAATAAAAGCTCCAAAATGATGGTTTGTACCATTAAGGCCCATTTCTATTTCAAAATTTCATATTTTCTTAAAAAAAAAACGTGAATATAATTTGGAGATGCTCCTCAGTAAAGTGGAAACTCATCCTTAATTAATTAATTAATTAATTAATTAAGTTCCTGCAGAACCTACTAACAAAAGGCTACTTAGTACGTAATCTATAAGCATTGGAAATCTGTGGGTACGTAACTAATGAATAATGTTAACTTATGGTATTCAACATTAATTTAAGAGTAAGACTTAAGTGCTATGGATAGCATAAGTTCTTCCGTGTTATTGCTTCAAAAACCTATCGTATAAATTTCAAAGTTCGATCTAAGTAGCTCAGTAAATTAGTTATATAATGAACTTGTAGAATACAAATTTTTACTATTTTTTATGATTTATGAAAGATGGCAAAAAATGATCTAAAATATTGATAATCTTTAAAAAAAATTTAAGTCATTTTTTGCCATCTTTCATAAATCATGAAAAATAGTAAAACTTGGTATTCTACAAGTTCATTATATAACCAATTTACTGAGCTACTTAAATCGAAGTTTAAAGTTTATACGATAGATTTTTGAGACAATAGCACGAAATGTCTTGTGATATTCATAGCACCTAAGCCTTACTCTTAATTTAACTCTCAAATTTTAAAATATAAATAAAAAATTAAATTGTGACATTTGGTGGTACGTACACGATAATGCAAATTAACCTAGTGACGATATTGAATATGAAGTGCAAAATAGTTTCGATCAGGACAAAATATAAAAATTAAAAAAGGCAACTAATTAAGTTGCATGTGGATCTAGTTAGGGGTGTTCATCGAGTCTGGTTTAATTGGTTTTAAACTGAATCGAGAGAATTCGGATTAATTGATTCGGTTTTTCCAGTTAAATGAATTGGTTTGGTTCATTTTTCAAAACTGATTTAATTGATTGGTATGGTTCAGTTTAGAACATTTTAAAACCGGTAAGATTGAAATGACCGAAAAAGAGGACTATAATTCTTTTGAGCCTATAAAAATTTAATTATGAATATTTTTTTTCTTCTTAAGTATGAAAAATCACTAAATCATGAATTATGTAATGAAATAAATAATTCTTTTGAAATTATTAAAAATTAAAATAATTAACAAAAATTATTTATTTTTTTATTAATCTTCTTATTATTGCGGTTCAACCGAACAAATCAATCAACATTTAATTTGATTTGTTGGATTCGGTTTTAATTCGGATAAGCTAGCAAGTGGGTCATTAGCGAGCGACCTCGCTTTCCACTAATTAAGTACTTTACTTATTTTTACTACAAAAGAGGTGTTGAAAAATAATCAGAAACGCGCGCACTTGATCACAACCTAATGTTGTACTGGTAGGATGTAGATGTAATGCTGTTAATTGATAAAGAAGGAAGCATCAGCTTTTCTCCCAAGCACACCCAAACTCTAGCTATATGGAATTAAACTTAAAACTTCTCAAGGGACCAGCATGAATGAAGGTCCTTTCAATTAGTATATATAGGCCTGACTGTCATCCTTGTCCTCAATCACTGGTTGAAGGATCTCAATGCCTGATGGGTTCTTGGCTGAACAGTTTTTGCGAATCTCCCCGGCGTTGCCCGTCAGGACACTCAACTGCCCCATCTTGACAATCGAGTAAACAAATTTCTGGAAGAACAACTCTGGGTTCCTAGCAAAGGCAGTTACAATCGTCTTGGTTCTCGAGTCGGTGTACATATCCTGGTCAGATGTGAATAGTCCCTCCCGGTTCACCAAATCGACATAGTACATGTTGTCAAAAATGTTTGGTGTACGGATGTCGTTCACTGTGGTGTTAACAGTGTCCTTTGCCGGGCAGGTCAGTTTAAGCCGGTCAGCAAACTGGTTGTTCATGGTGGAGTCTTGGGATGGGTAGAGCCGACCAGTGAAAGAGGTACAGTGAGCAAGGCCAATAGTGTGGCCGCCGGATAGTGCAACCAGGTCATTTGTGTCAAGGCCGAGGTTATTCAGAACTGACAACAGTTTGGTCACGTCAGAGGTGGGGGGCGGTAAACTGACCGAGGTGTCTTGCTGGCTGGCAAAGTTTAGGCCGTCACGTCTGCCAAGTGGGACCTTGTACTTGGGACCCCCTGACTATAATTAAGAAATAAATCATTAGGCTTTTTGATTTGGTTAATTCTCCTTTTGCTTTACAGTTTATAGTTTGTACTGATGTCATAAAATATGTATATAATACTCTTAGTGAGAGTCTGAGAGAGAGATACGTACCAAGGCAACCGAGTCACGAGCTGCAAGAGCGACTACATCGGCGCAGGAGACAACGACGCTGCAAGCCTTGTCGATGAGAGCTCGGATGTCATTGATGGCCTTAAAGGCTGCAGATCTTAGTGTCAGGTTGGGTGGTGCCTCCTGCTCGCTGGGTCCACTGGCAGAGCCATCAAGTAGGACCGATGCATCACATCCCTGCACATCAAATTATCAATCCAACAAGCAAACCTAGCTATTAGTCTATTTTTTTACTGTTTTAATTCAAGATAAAAATTAAACACTGATATGTTAGTTAAATAGTTATATATACATATCTGAAATTAATTAGAGGTTGATTTAAACAATACCATTTTGAAGCAGTGATCAATGATGAATAATGATAAAAAAATGTAAAGTAGCTCAAACATAAAGTCTGTAAAACTGTTTTTGCACATTTTTTTCTTCCTTATTTTTCCTCGTTTTCTTTTTAGTTTTTGTTGGGAAAAACTAGGCAAGTGTTTGCAACTCATTTTCTGTACCTGAACAAAGCAATCATGGAAGTGGAGGCGGAGAAGGCCAGCAGCAAGGCCGATGTCAGTTTTGAAGGTGTTCGTTAGGTAGTTCCTTACGATCGACTCCAATTGCGGGCAAGTCGACTTGTAGAAGCTGAACGACAGGCCTGTTTCCAGTGGTGGGTATGTGAAGGAGTCAGCATTTACTGCAAACGGAGTTCCTGAAAGTGAAGTTGCAAGAAATAAGGTCACAAAAAAGAAGTTAATGATAGTTGCCATTGAGCAAGAACCTTGTTCTTTTGGGTAAGTGTTTGTGAATTAACGATTCAAAGACAAATACCCTATATTTATAGGCAGCAACTGAGTTCATGGATATGAGTGTGGCTAAACTAGACATGCATCTTTGTTCCCAATTGTTTCGCCAATTTAGAGATAATACTAGAATAGGGTCATGTAGACGCATTATTTTAAAGTGCTAGAAAAAATTAATGCCGACATTTTTATTAATATCCAAAGTTTAATAAAAATTAATATTTATGCACAGATTTGCTGGGTTTCGTCAAAAATGCCCAAACCAGTCATTTTATGGCTGGTTTTCTCTCTCCAGAAATCGGTCATTTTATGGCCGGTTTTTTTTATTTTTTTTTATTTTAGAGACTACGAAGAGCAAGATAATGAAATCTAACACTGAAAATTCAAATTTTTTGTTTAAATTATTTGTTAGATTACTTCTTTTGATTTATAATTAGCATATTTATACTAAAATACACTATATTACTTGAAATTATGTTGAATTACACTATATTACATTCAATTACGCTAAATTATGTTAAATTACACTAAAATACGGTAAATTCCGGTAAATTACTGTGTGTCTTCATAGTGATGTATAAATAGAAACTATTTTTTGTTTCTCTTTTATCTTCATAGAAATTCTTTTTAATAAAGTGGCAGTTACAGTTGAAAAAAATTTATAACATTAATTATTAAAATTAACATTATATGATTTAAATTATTTATATAAAACAATACATAAATGACTAAATGCTAAGAAATTACAAGTACAATATATATAGACCTTGGACTTTTACTTAGTACATTCCAAAAATAGAATATGCAACCCATGTGATCAATATAACATATAGCATTCAATAAGATCCAATACAATGTTTGCATCAAAATTATGTCCTTACCACTTAATAATTATGGGCTTATGTTGCCAAAAATTTTGGTCATGATGCAACTTGGACAAAAAATTCATCCAAACTAAGTTGTATATGATCCAATATATACAAAAAAGGAGTACCCATGTGATTCATGACATGATGCATTTTGGCTACTAAAGGCCTCCAACATTGCATCTCCAATAATAATACATTGAACAACATCTTTGTGCATCCATAATCAGGAAATATAAATTCTTCTTAAAAAAAAATTCGTCCAAAATTATAAGAAAGTATTTATACATAAAAATAAGTTGAATCTGTATGGCTTAATACAAATCACTTAAATCATTTTCGTTAAAAAAAATTATTGCATCTTATATGAATTTAACATATTTCATTATAATTAGCATAATTTGTGTAATTCAACATAATTTCAAGTATCTAGTGTATTTTAGTATAAATATGCTAATTTAAATCAAAAGAATTAATCTAACAAAAAATTTAAATTTTCAGTGTTAGATTTCATTATTTTGCTCTTCATAGTGTCTCTAAAAAAAAAACAAGGAAACCGGCCATTTTATGACCAGTTTGGGCATTTTTGGCTAAAGTCGGAAATTCTGGGCATAAATATTAATTTCTAATTAACTTTGGATATTAATAAAAATGTCGGGAAAAAATGCTTTAACTAATGGTTTTTTTTTTTTTTTTTTTGCAAAGTACTAAACTACTACTGTGTTAATGTTGTTTATAAAATATCGGAAAGTACGTTAAAAAATTTCTATTAATTTATTAGGAGAACTATTGCAAATAAAACATAAAATGAGAATAATCAGAGTTGCAAAATAATAACAATTTAAATAAAGTAAAAGAATAATGCATTGATATATTTACTCGAGTACTTTTGTTGGTTTTGGTATTTGTCCAAATTTCAGTCATCACAGTCACTGTCTGAGCTAGTGGTTTGACAGTGCCCGCCGCGGGCTGCCCGAACCCGGTCCGCCCGTGCCCGGTGCCCGGGGTACCCGTACCCGTGCCCGGGTATAGACGGGTAAACGGGTACGCGGGTACGGGCTTGAAATGGGCAGGGTGGCCTTTTTTGGTGCCAAACCCGGGTGTACCCGTACCCGTCAAACCCGTGCCCGCTGCCCGTCTGCCCGCACCCGCCACGGGTGTACCCGCACCCGCGTACCCGTGTACTGTAGCACCCGTTTACCCGTTTACCCGTTTACCCGTGCACCCGTTTACACTTTAATTCAAAAAATTTCCCCCCACTGGCCAATATTAACAGAGCATTTTTGGCTACAGACAGCGCACTGAGTACAGCTTTTCATGTGAATATTGCGCTGCATGAAGCTAAAACTGCTCTGTTAATTTGCGCTGGATGTGAACGGCTCTGTTAATTTGCTCTGTTAGTGTGGACCGTTCTTTTTAATTTGGCACGAATCTCAAAGCACAACAATACTTGCGCCAGCGCCAGCGCCAGGCCCCCACTGGCCACTGCCGTACACGTAGGTCTGGTCCTCTGCATCTATTGGTTGAATTGGTTTTAATGTAAAGATTCCCTTCAATTTACGATGCTTGAAGTGTTGAACAAGCCAACAAGGTCCTCTCCATTATTGTAAAAGATTCCCTTCACTTTACGGTTTGGGATTAACTCTCACGGCTTTGAGATTCGGTCTAACGCAGAGAGCTGTATTATTGGTACACTGCCCCACAGTGCCCCCCACTGTTCCGAATTTTGACTGAAATCACCCAATTTCACACCCAGCCAGGCCCCCACAGTTCCGAATTTCCCCATAAATTAACTCCCAAACTCACTCTCCCTCACTCACTAAATTTCTCACTCTCACTCACTAAATTTCTGATTTTCTCTTCTCATACTCTCTCTCACTCATACTCTCTAATTCTCTATCATTTTTTTTTATTTTTCAGAAATTAATTTAATTATTAGAAAAAAAATATAGTTGGAAATTTATTTTATTCCGCAAAGGCGCGAGATACGGTTGAGCAAGATTATTTCATCCCGCAAAGGCGCAAGTTTTCATCTCGCAAAGGTTAGATTAATTTTTTTGCATTTATTAAATAAGTTAGATTTATTGTTAATTTTATGATAAATAGGTTAGATAAATTTTTAAATAGCTTAAACATGTTAGATTTTTTGTTAGTTTTATTATAAATAGGTTAGATTAATTTTTAAAGTAGCTTACATATGTTAGATTTATTGTTAGTTTTATTATAAATAGGTTAGACTAATTTTTAAAGTAGCTTAAATATGTTAGATTTATTGTTACTTTGTTAGTAGAATTGGTTTGATTTATTTCAAAATATATTAGATTTACTTTTGAATATGTTAGATTTATTCTTGAAATAAGTTAGATTTATTTATAAATAGCTTAGATTTATTTTCAAAATAGCTTAAATAGGTTAGATTTAATTTTTAATTCGGTTTTTATTTTTAAGTAAGTTAAATTTTATTTTAAATAGGTTTTATTTGTGCTAAATAGGGTATATTCATTTTAAAATTAGTTATATTTGTTTTAAAAATGGTTTTTGAATAGGTAGTTTATTTTAAAATTGGTTAGATTTATTTTTAAAATATGTGAGATTTAGTTTTGAAATATGTGAGATTTTATTTGTAAGTAAGTTAGATTTAAATAAGTTCTATTTATTTTTAGAATAGGTTTGATTTATTTTAAAATATGTTAGCTTTATTTTCGAATAGGTTAGATTAATTTTTGAAATATGTTTAGGTTTATCTATAAATATGTTGGATTTTTTTAGTATGTTAGATTTTTCAAATAGGTTATTTTTTAATATGTTGGAGAGCTTGGCTACTATGCTTATATAAGCATATGCCCACTGCCCACATATATAAGCATATGCCCACTGCCCACTTATATAAGCATATGCCCACTGCCCACTTTCTAATGTTCAAATGGTCCATCCGACCGTTCATCTTGTTCTCCATATTAATATGTGCTTGGAGACCAAATTTTACATTTTTCTGAATTGTTTTACTATTTATTAAGCCACTTTGAAAGTTTCTGATCTGGTGGTCCAGAATTTTGGAAACACTGTTTTTACTGTTCACCCAGATCAGCAATTTTCAAAGTGGATTAATAAATAGTAAAAAAATTCAGAAAAATGTAAAATTTAGTCTCCAAGCACATATTAATATGGAGAACAAGATGAACGGTCGGATCGACCATTTGAACATTAGAAACGCAAAAATGAGTTATAAGCATATGTGGGCTTTTGCTTATATAAGCATAGTAGCCAAACTCATATGTTGGATCTATAAATATGTTGGATTTTTTCTTAATATGTTATATTTTATTTTTTAAATTTTGAATATGTTATTTGATCATTTGAATATGTTAGATTTATTTTAATATAGGTTAGATTTTATTTTTTAATTTCGGATTAATTTTTAAATATGTTAGATAAATAAGTTAGATTTTAATATGTTAGATTTATATTTTTTGAATCTATAAATATGTTAGATTTTTGAATATGTTAGATTTATTTTTTTTGAAATTCAACTACAAACGCTTTGCAGTGAGATTGAAGCGATGAAAAAGAAAGGTGAGGCAGAGAAGAAATGGAGCAAGGAAGAGCTGGTTGGCAACAAAACAAATAAGCACTGTAAGTTTGTTGTTTCTCTCGGTCAAGAGACATCAGATGCCATAGAACAGAATGATGTTGAGGCCACAGTCAAGAATGCGCCCGAGGAAAGCAAGATGTTAGAGCGAACTGACTCTGATGAGAGGTCTCAGGAGTCGGACAAAGCGGTCGAGCAAGATCCTGAGGCAGAAAACTCTGATGAAGTAGAGGATGATGTCAAAGTGTGTGATATCTGTGGAGATGTAGGTCAAGAAGATTTGCTTGTTTTTTGCACAAGATGCAGTGATGGAGCTGAACATACTTATTGTATGCGAGTTATGATGAAGAAACCTCCAGAAGGTAAGTGGCTATGTGAAGAATGCCAGATTGATGAAGAAACAAATAACAGTGGCTAAATTTAATTTAGTTTAGATTTAAATTAGATTTCGATTCAATTTAAATTTTAATTTAGATTTACATTTATATTCAATTTAGATTTAATTTTATTTGCATCTAAATTTAGATTTGAATTTTTATTTAATTTAATTTAGATTTATATTATCAATTTAAATTGAACGTTTACAAAATATATTATCAATTTAAAATGTTTATTGTTTTAAATTAATTGATTTAAGATATTTTTGATTTATATTTTATTTAACCTATTAATTTATATTTGAATTTATATTTAGATTGTTTTTTTTCTTTTGAAATTCGGTAGACATTTTTTTTTTCCTTTTATTTAATTTAATTTAGATTTAAATTAGATTTGGATTCAATTTTAATTTTAATTTAGATTTACATTTATATTCAATTTAGATTTAATTTAATTTGCATCTAAATTTAGATTTGAATTTTTATTTAATTTAGATTTATATTATCAATTTAAATTGAACGTTTACAAAATATATTATCAATTTAAAATGTAAACTACAAATTTCGAGATATAAATAAATTATGAAACTATATAATTAGAATGAGAGTTTGAAAATAAAAAAAAATTACTCGTGTAAAGAAATAAATTTTCGTACGACACGGTAAACACGTAATAATATTCGTACGACACGGTAAAAAAAATCAGAAAACAAATCAGAAAACAGCAAAAAAAAAAAAAAAAATTCTACCCGTGCCCGTCCTGCCCGTGCCCGCTGTACCCTTGCCCGTTGTACCCGTCTACCCGCAACGGGCACGGGTTTGAGACGGGCAGGGCGGAGTTTTAAAAAAAAAAAACCCGCCTACCCGTGCCCGTTGTACCCGCCAACCCGTTGTACCCGTACCCGTCCTGCCCGCTGCCCGGGACGGGTACGGGTCTGCCCGGCCCGAGGTACCCGTTAGCAATCCACTAGTCTGAGCTAATCGAGTGGACCGGGAACGCGTATCATTTGCATTAACTCAAAAGAGAATTATTGAGTTAATGAATCTAATGGAGCTAATTCAACTGCCTATAACATATAGGGGCCTTTCAATATTAGTGCAGATTTAATCTGCGTGAATCTTAAACATATCAGACGATTGAGATTAACTCAAAAGATTTTCTTTTGAGTTAATGCAAGGATACAAATTCATAGACCGGTGGTATAGAGGCACTAAAATTTTAATTTTAGTTTTATTTTATATGTGCCAAAAACTCACTACTTATTTTTTGTTGCAAGAGGCGCGATGAAAAATTGGGGCTATTTAATGTATACCTTTTAAAAATATTAAAATTACGTATTTCCTCCTCTAAAATGTATAACATTATATTTATCCTTTTAAATAACAAAAACTCACATATATATCTATTTTATTGTCTTTCATATCAAAACACAGTTCAAATTTATCAAGTACCCATTTTACTCTTTATTAAAAAAAAATATATGTAGCATGTTTAAGAAAAATGTCAACCTAATAATTAATCACTTTTTGAAGGCAAATTGATAATTTCTTTACTTATGACGCATACACAGTAATACTTAGTTATATATTTGTGTAAGCATCAGAAGTAGAGAAATGACTCATTTGTTCTCGAAAACTGACTAATTAGGAGAATGATATTTTTCTGAAACTTGCTACATATTTTTTATTTTTCTTAATAAAGGATAAATAGGTAGTTTATACATTGAAAATTAATTTTAATAGAGAAAATAATGAAATGGGTAAATTTGTGATTTTTTGAAATTTAGAAGGATAAATATGATATTATGAATTTAGAGAAGGAATACGTCATTTTCATGTTTTTAAGGGGTATACATTAAATTGCCCCAGAATTAAAAGTAGCATGTTATGCAATTTCTAAAACAGGGAAAAGCATTAGTGCATCACCAAATGAGACCGTAGGGCCTATTCGGCTGCACTGTGTCCGTGGGAAAAAAAAATTCACTCAGCGCACACAGTGTTTTGGACCCGAACCTAAGCCCATTATCGTTCCCGCCTGGCAGCCGAACATGCCCTTATTGTTTCGACTGCCTAACGGTAATTATGTCATACTTCAAAGGAGCATGTTTTATAGTCTTAAAGCCGTGAAATATGAGGCATTGATTGATGTACAAAATGCATGTATGACTCATTTTTCTACCAGCGATGAACTCCTCTTGGCCTAATGGATCAGTTGATTGACATCTGTGTCTAATTTTCAATTAATGATGACCACTAACTTCGTTCACAAGACACTCAATAAAAAAGGAAATATAAGTTTTTCATTTCTAAATTAATAGAAAAAAAAGTATATAACTTCAGAAAAAAAAAATAAGAACTACTCGTACAATACAAAAAAATAAAAATTGTTTTAGCAAAAATAAGAACACTCATATAAGTTATTTATTTATATTTTTCTACTAGCACTACTTCTTGATTTCACAAATAATTGTTTTGATTTCAAATAAAAAAAATGTACATAACTGCTTAGAACGTATAAATACTCACAAAAATAAAAAATTTCAACTGAATTTTTTGGACTTCAAATGATTTATTTTGGATCCAAAAACGGCCATTACGAGTTGCACCCGTTAAATGAATACATATCTGTTTGCAAGCTTCTCGAAGTGGGGTCATAATAAAGAATCAAATTTCTTCATAAAAAATCAAGCATGTTTAAAGTCTGAAAATTTATTACTATATTAATACTTTTTGTCAATCCGACTCAAAAAGTCGTGCTAAAAAAGTCGATATGCTAGGAGACTTGCTCCCCACCGGCCACCATAAATGATAAGAAAAAGGAATATTAGCTAGAGGAATTTGGGAGGAAACCAAGGTGCTCTCTTTTGTTTAAAAGCTAACCTTACCTAGTGCTTTATTTTGTTAAAAAACTAACCTAACGATAATGATGCTGCCACTATAATTACCTTTCGCACCCATGCCGACAGTATTTTAATTTATCTAGTGACTAGTGCAGAGGAAATAAATCTGCTCCAATCCTGAATCCAGTGAACAGTAACTTAAAATTCCTGTAATTTCGAATCTAGCCGTCGAATTTTTTTCTAGAACGCATCTCGAAACAGCTGGTTTCTTCATGCACGCATCTTAAAACAGTTTGACGGCAGAATTCGGATTGCAGGAATTTCAGAATCATTGTTCACTGGTCTCGGATTACAGCAGATTCGGATCCAGTGCAAAGGGGTAATGGAATATAGTGTATTATTGTTTCATTATTTAACGATCTTCTTTACCATCATCACTTGTTATAGTGTATTATTGTTTCTATTTACATTGAAAAGTTCCAAGTGTAGCTCCTAGTTTTATGTAAGTTGTTTTAGGTTATCAATTTAAGTAGGGGTAGCTTAAGATTTCAAGTTTTACGGTACCTGTTTAAGTATTATTGTAATCCTCTAGATGTACTCTGTTGTTTAAAATTTTAATGAAAGCATGGCTACGGGTAGGGTATTGAAAACGGTCCGGTCCGGTTCGGTTCGGTCCAAACCCGTCCGGTCCACGGGTTGATACAGGCACGGGTTGGCACGGTCAGCGGGTTGGCACCGTCCGGGTCCGGCGGGTTGGGTTTGATTCAGCCAACCCAAACCCGTGGTCAACCCCCCGGTTCCACGGGTCCACGGGTCGGTCCTGTCCGGGTCCACAGTTCGGTCTGGATCCAGTCCGGTCCTTTTATTTTTTTTTGCTGTTTTTTTTCTGTTTTTTTTTTTTGTTCTTTTAAAGCAAACCTCAAACTATAAATCAATTTTATAATACATACATAATTCCCCTTTATTCGCACTATTTAATACACGGTACACTCTTTTTCACTTGTTAATATATTGTTTGAATAAACTAATTAATACAAGATATACACTAATTGATACATGGTAACAATTAATATATTGTTAGAATACATGATTTTTTTTTTATTCGCACTAATTATCATGGTTTGCAATTTATTCACACTTATTAATACATTATTCACACTAATTAATACATGATTATACAAGATCTTTAAATATAAACCTTGTATAATTTTTTTTATGACATGTGTCATCGATCCCTATATATTTTATATGTATACCATGAACATAATTCAAAATAAAAAATAATTCAAAAGCACGTGTCAGCACAAGAATGGCAGACGAGAATGGGGTGATAAAATTCTGGACGATGAAATATATTTCCCATAATTTTGATGCAAATTTATACAAAATTCTAGAGAAATCAAAATCAAAGTAAAGAGATTCGAAAATCTTGTTACAATGGAGCCAAATTCAATATTGAATATTTTACAAACTGCTCTGTCTCCAAAAAAGAAAAAATACCAAATAAAAAAGGCTCCACCATAAATATTTTTAATTAAAAAAATAACATATGAATCTTCTTAATTAAAAATATTATAATAGACAACTATTTACCAATCTGTAGTCTTATATATTGAGTATAAAATTTCCTTAATGCAAACTAATAACACTTCTCTCCAATACTCATATATTGCATATAATAGTATAAAATATTTTTAATTAAGAAGATACATATGTTAATTCAAATTAAAGTTTATAGAATTAACATATCAATTAACATATGAATATGTTAATTTTAACTAAAATGTCAAATAATATGTATATATGTTAATTCATATTTAGCATAAAATCATTTTTTACCTATGTTGCATGGACATGGGTACGGATATTGTATCGGATACGATACGGATACGGTGATACGTCAATTTTCAAAAATCCTAGATACGATACGGCTACTATATATATTTTATTTTAATTATTTTATTAATTTAACATTGAATATTCGAGAGCCACAAACTCGTTAATTTTATTGTTTGAATTTTTTGTAGATTCTATTGGGGATTATTAGTTCCTATAGGTTTTTGAAAGTGTAGATTCATGATTCTACTTTTTATAAAACTGTTAGTGAGAAAAGATACACTAATATAAAAGTAATGAATATGCATGTATTTAGGCGCGCTGTTCATAATTATGGAAGAAAGGAATTTGAACCAAAAAGAATATACTAATGAATCAGGACATCCGGGTTTTTCAATTTTTGAAATGTTTAAGTAACCATGCTAATCGTGTGTGATATATAAATTAAATATTAAAAATCAACTCAAGTATAACTTAAATATAAAGTTGGTAGTTTTAGACAACAAATGTGAGATGGTGTAGTGGTAAGTGATATGTTGCTTATCCAATAGGTCCCCGGTTCGATTCTTGGTTGCTGCAAAAAATAGTTTTGCCATTCGCGGTTCACTGGACCCAGTCCATGCGTGGTGCACGGTTTGGGTTAGCACGGTTCGGTCCAGGTTGGCACGGGTCGGCACGGGTTGGCACGGGTTGGCACGGGTTGGGTCCGTCCGGTTCGGGTTTGCTCCGGTCCGGTCCGGGATGGTCCCGGGAGTTCAAACGGGTCAGGTCATCACAGGTTGGGTCAAAAAATCCGGTTCCGCGCCTTGGTTAACCCGGCCCACCCGTTTGGACGGTCCGATCCGAGGGTTGGCACGAGCTCGGGCCGGTCCGGGGCCGGTCCACGGGTTGGCCGGTCCGATCCTGGACCGGGCGGGTTTAATCAATACACTAGCTACACTAGCTATCATTTTCCACGGGTTTAATCAATACGGGCGGGTTTAATCTCAAAATGACATATTTTTTTTATTAATAATATTATATTTTCTTCTATATTTTAAAAACACATAAATTCCCAAGAAAGAAAGAAACCCGTGCAAATGCTTTTGAGGATGGGCCGGAAGCAAGGTTAGGCCCATTTCTGTAGTTCGATAGATTGTATTGGGCTTTTATTTTCTTTTTCCTGTTATGTAGGAGATAGGACCGGTAATAACATGTTAGCAAGGTTGAATGAAACAAAAAGTACACAAGTAAATTCTTATATGGTGATTGACAAAAATTGAAATTTTGAATTTAGCGAATAACTCCAGTTTAATTGAAGGGAAAAAATACCAGGGAAGAAACTCAAAATAAAATGAAAGTTTGGGTCCTTACTATGACTTCAAAGTTATGGCACTTCCTATATAAACAAAAATGATTCGGTTGAATAAATGAAAGTTTGGGTCCTTACAGATAAAATATATTATTATACATATATTTGTTATTCTCCTCTTCTCCCCAAGATGAATCCAGGTTGTAGATATTTTCCAATACTTGTAGTATTTGTTTGCATACTCTTCATTACCACCTGGAGTAATTCACATTTGTATTAAATGGGTTATTATGTGTCAACCCTTTTTGAGTAATTTTTTTTTTTTTAAATCACCCTTTTTGAGTAATTTCCCATTAATTGCTAAAAACTTGAAGTCCACATCTTGAAGCCTACACATCTGCCTTTACCAATCAATAATAATTTGTCCTTAATAAAAAAAATCCAACATTAATTGTCTCAACAAAAAAAGAAAAATCCAACAAATGGGAGAGATGTTTTTTGGCGCCAACAACATGCTAAACAATATTCCATGAAGTTGGAATAAAGATAATCCTGTGCTTTTGACCCCCTTTGGAGGTCTACGAGAGAACAGGTCGTAAAATATTTTTATTAAATATTTCCATGTGCTCTTGTCCTTATTTTCATTAGATACACGACTAATGATCACCTTCTTCGATATTCAACTGATGACTAATTCTTCAACTACCCACCACACGCAAGGTCAGCACCAGTATATATAATTCAATTCAGAATGAGCTTGTACACATTAAGATCACAAAGCGCACCAAATCTACCTAAATTTTGTAATTCTAGCTCCTCTTATCCACACAAAATGAATCCAGGTCGTAAATATTTTACAACACTTGTTGTTTTTGTTTGGTTCCTCTTCATTTTAGCATCTCAGTTATTCATTACAGCATGCAGGAGCAAGACCTGATCGTGGAATTTGCCATCCACAAACAGGTTGTTGCCGGGGTATTAACGGTCCTCGTTGCTGAAGTTCAATGCGATGTAACTATGATAATGGTAGCACGATTCAAAATATGCCGACAATCTTGATTCAATTCGCCTTTGTACTTGTATTGAATTTAGAAGAGGAATAGAAATGATGAACAATAATGTTTTATTGAGTATTCTAATTTTTACAAGTTCTCTATACATGCATACATATAGCCTATTGTGCTACTAGCCGTTGGCTGTTTTCCTTAATAAGAGATTGATTGATCTCTTGCCTAATTACATCCTAAATATAAGCTAGGTACCAATTACAGATATACAACTGTATTTGCTATGCTAGTTTATTTGTTGCCTATTAACAACCAATGATGAATCTTCTGAGGTTGTATTATAATCTCTAACACTCCCCCTCAAGTGGGGTTCGAATAAATTGATTGAACCCAACTTGTTGAGTATGTTTAGATGACTAGTCTTGTCAAGTGACTTTGTGAAAATATCTGCCAGTTGCTCTTTGCTTCTGACAAACGGAGTTTCTATTTCTCCAGACTGCACTTTTTCTCTAACAAAGTGACAGTCCACCTCTATATGTTTTGTCCTTTCATGGAAGACGGGATTGAATGCAATGTGTCGTGCAGCTTGATTATCACAGTACATTTGCATGGGTTTTGTGTGGTCTATCTTCATGTCACCGAGTAGTTGTTTAATCCAAATAAGCTCACTTGTTGTGGATGCCATGGCTCGATATTCTGCTTCTGCACTTGAACGAGCGACAACATTCTGCTTCTTGCTTTTCCAAGTCACCAAGTTCCCACCTACAAAGGTACAAAAGCCAGTGGTTGATTTCCTGTCACAGCTCCCGGCCCAATCTGCATAAGAAAAACCAACCACATCATTAGAACCATTTTTTCTCATCCAAATCCCTTGACCTGGAGTGCATTTGAGATATCTAAGTATTCTATCAATTGCACTCAAGTGACTAGTACGCGGAGCATGCATAAATTGGCTTACCATACTAACTGCAAATGAGATATCAGGTCTGGTAACTGTAAGGTATATTAGTTTTCCCACCAGCCTTTGATATTGTCCTATGTCAGATAGTAATTCACCATCTTCTAATCCCAATTTAGTGTTTGTTTCCATTGGGGTATTGGCTGGTATAGCTCCTAGTTTACCAGTCTCTTTTAACAGGTCAAGTACTTTTAACAGGTCAAGTACTTTTCATAAAACATTCCCAATTTAGTGTTTGTTTCCATTGGGGTATTGGCTGGTTTAGCTCCTAATTATTTTCTTTGAGATAGAAATAATTCTTTATTTGAGTGAGTTATTTCTATTCCAAGAAAATATGAAAGTTGTCCAAGGTCCTTGATGTCAAATTCCTTTTTTAAATATTGTTTTACCCTTGTAATTTCCTCATTATTATTTCCAGTAATAATAATATCATCTACATAAACTAAAATAATAGTAGTGATATTTTGCGAATGTTTTATGAACATAGAGGAATCTGCTGTACTTTTGATAAATTTAATTTTTAAAAGAGAAAAGCTTAGTTTGGCATACCATGCTCTTGGAGATTGTTTGAGACCATAGATCGCCTTCTGTAGTTTACACACTAGTGATGGATCTGACTCATTTTTGTGTCCTGGAGGAAGAGTCATATAGACTTCTTCTTCCAAATTTCCTTGAAGGAATGCATTTTTGACATCCATTTGAGACAAGTTCCATCCTAAGTTGGTGGCTACCGATAGTAGAATTCTAACTGTATTCATTTTTGCTACCGGTGCAAAGGTTTCTTGGTAGTCAATACCATAAGTTTGGGTATATCCTTTGGCTACTAATCTAGCTTTGTACCTTTCAATTGTACCATCACAATTGTATTTGATTTTGTATACCCATTTGCAACCTACAGTCTTTTTGTTTTTTGGTAAATGAATAATATCCCATGTATTATTTTTTTCTAAGGCTTGAAGTTCTTCTTTCATAGCCTTACGCCAAATCAAACTTTGGTTTGCCTCATTAAAGTTTGTTGGTTCGGTTTGGTTGTTGATATTACCCAAGTAGGCCTGGTATGTAGGAGATACCTTCTTATAAGAAATATAATCTTGAATTGGATACATCACCTGATGAGATATATAATCTCTTAGTTTGATTGGAGGCCGAGTTTGTCTTACTGATCTTCTCAAGCCACTTTCTTCTTGAGTTGCTTCTTCGCTTGAGTCAATTTCAATCTCTTCTTGAGTTGTTTCTTCACTTGACTCAGTTTCTTCATTTTCTCCCCCTGAAGGGATTGCACCAGTGTGATCTCCTTCAACCTGTTCTTGATTTATTTCTTCAGGAAATATAAAATTATTTGGAGACAATGGTATTGGTTGACCTTGTGCATTTCCTTGTTCATTTGTTTGATAATATGGTTCATTTTCAAAGAATGAAACATCTCGTGAAATATAAAGCTTATGATTTTTTGGGTCATAACACTTATATCCTTTCTTTTCTGAGGAGTATCCTAAA
The DNA here is from genome assembly GCA_011114355.1 of Carex littledalei. Taxonomy (NCBI): domain Eukaryota; kingdom Viridiplantae; phylum Streptophyta; class Magnoliopsida; order Poales; family Cyperaceae; genus Carex; species Carex littledalei. The sequence goes on along the minus strand of CM022089.1, from coordinate 13,849,561 downwards.
AAATGGCTTTAACCGAATTTTTATCTAACTTGTCTTGTCTTTTTATATGTACAAAACATGTACACCCAAATATTCTTATATGGTCAAGATTAATTTTTCTACCCTTAAAAATTTCTAAAGGACTCATGTTCCTAAGTCTAGCACTTGGTAATCTATTTATAAGGTAAGTTGCAGTTAACACTGCGTCTGACCAATAAGTTTTTGGAACGCTAGATTGAAAGAGAAGTGATCTAGTAACTTCAAGTAAATGTCTATTTTTTCTTTCTGAAACTCCGTTTTGTTCGGGTGTGTTGAAGCATGTGGTTTGATGTAAAATTTATTTTTGTTTAAAAAATTCTAAGAAATTATTATTTATGTATTCTGTTCCATTATCAGACCTAAAAATTTTAATTTTCGCATTATATTGATTTTCGACAAAATTATAGAATTGTTGAAAGTATGAAAAAACTTCATGTTTTCCTTTCAAAAGGTATACCCAAGTTGTACGAGAAAAATCATCAATAAATGTGACAAAATATCTAAAATGATTATAAGAATTGATAGGAGCTGGACCCCAAACATCTGAATGAATTAAGTCGAAACATTTTTCTGACATATTGGTGGATGAAGAAAATGGTAATCTAGTTTGTTTTGAAAATTTACACACATCACAATTTTTTGAATCAAGATTATAACAAAAAAGTTTATTTAAAACTTGATCAGATGGATGACCAAATCGTCGGTGTAGCAATTTGTCACGATCTACTGAATTTAATGACACAAGACATTTAGTGTTATTTTCTTCAAGGTAATAAAGACCATTTTTCAAACATCCCTCACCAATTGTATTCCCTGATTCTCGATCCTGAAGGGTTACTTTATTTGGTGAAAATATGACATTACAATTCAACTCTTGGGTTATTTTACTAACCGATAATAAATTTGAGTTAAAATCTGGTAAATACAAAATATCATTCACATTTTTCGTAAGAAATTTGGTTGTACCAATACCTTGAATTTGGACCTTATTTCCATTCGCAACAATCACATGTTGAGGGTCTTTATGTTGCGTAATATTTTCTAATTTGGTTGGATCCCATGTCATATGGTCAGTTGCACCCGAATCAATAATCCAATTACTTGTGTTGTGACACAGATTTGCAAATTTAAAATTATTATTAATTTTGCAGGAATTAGAAGTAGATTTAGAATGTACAAAACCTGACATTTGCTGCTGTAGCAAACTATTTAATTGGGTTAACAGTTGAATTAGCTGCACTGTTTGAGCCACAGAGAATCCAGAGGGGTTAGGATTTGTATTAGATTGAGCCAAGTCAGATCTGACCCCTTCATCTCTTTTCTTTTTTGATATGTCCGCTGCTTTATTCTTCACTGGAGAACCCATCTTTCGTTCACCATGGTAGCCGCCTCTTTCGGTACAATGGCCATCTCTCTGATCCGATCGGTGATCTCCTCCTCTACTCGGTCCTTTTGGTCGAAGAGATGGATGGAGGGACCAACACCCTATCGGTTCGTGCCCCTCCTTACAATTGGTGCATCGAACGGTGGTGGAGGCTCCACTCGTCTTCGGCCTAGGGTTCCGGTTGAGCATTTGTTTTATTTCGAAAGTTGAGGGGTTATTTTCTTTTTTTTTTGGTATTTACTGGTGTGATCTGAATTTTCTGGTAAAGGGACTGGTTTTGGACAGTTTATTTGCAGCAGGGACTGATCTGAAAAAATTTGAGCAGGGACTGATTCGAATTTTCTGGTAACAGATTTGAGGAGATGCTTGGGATTTTTGTGATGTTGTTGTAGTTTGCTAGCAGTTATTTGTTTGCTGCTGTGTTGGCTTGATGTTGTTTGAAATTTGCTAGCAGTTCTTCGTTAGCTGCTGCTTTGGCTTGATTTCAGTTTTGAGTTACTGGTAAAAACTGATAAGAACAGAATTGCTGGGATTTTTTTCTGATACGAACAGAATTACTGGGTCGGCTCTGAGAGTTTGTTGCTTGTTGTTTGTTGCGTGATTTTCTGGTTGCTTGGCTGCAGTTCTTTGTTATCTGCAGTGATTGATGTTGTTGCGGAATTTTTGAGTCAGGATGTATCCCGCTCTGATACCATATTGAATTTAGAAGAGGAATAGAAATGATGAACAATAATGTTTTATTGAGTATTCTAATTTTTACAAGTTCTCTATACATGCATACATATAGCCTATTGTGCTACTAGCCGTTGGCTGTTTTTCTTAATAAGAGATTGATTGATCTCTTGCCTAATTACATCCTAAATATAAGCTAGGTACCAATTACAGATATACAACTGTATTTGCTATGCTAGTTTATTTGTTGCCTATTAACAACCAATGATGAATCTTCTGAAGTTGTATTATAATCTCTAACAACTTGATTGATACCTGTTTTCTTACTATTTGTGATAGTATAAAAGTTATTTTTTTGTTTAATATTGTCTGTTATATACCCCGTTATTGTGCAATAATAGATATGTAAACAATAAGATATCAAATGATGTTTTCTTTTATCATTTTTCTATAGTTAGGGTGTAAATTATGAATAGCTTAGAATAATGCAGATTTGTTATTTCTGTTTTACACAAAAGTTTGTGCGAAGCCTAGCTAGAAGTCATATATCTGAATAATCAGGAGCGGAGTCAAATTTTCGAACTATGAGAATCAATCATATATAATTTTCTTGCGGAGTTAATTTTACAGTATTATACCATTTTACTCTAATTATACAGAAAATCATATATATATATACAAAAAAAATTAAAAAAAAATGGGGTCAATTAACTGGACTCCAAATTTTCAAAGTAATGATTTATTAAGTTCATTTAATACTACATATCACTACTACATAAATGACAGCTCCTAACGCTCATTTTTTAACAATGTGAACTGATTTGGTCTGTAACTGATAAACCAAACGTGTTGTGACAAGTTTGTAAATAAGTTGGAAAACTCTTCTATCGGTTGTGGCTTCAGTAATTGATAGAAGAATTAGCCAACTTTCTTCTATCGGTTGAAGTTAAGCAACTGATAGAAGAGAGTTACCTTATTTTATCTGTTATGGAGAAGTTACTAATAAAAGAGTACTTGTGAGTTCCTTCGGTGCTAAACTCAGTACCGGTAAAATAATGGTTTGGTTTTTTAACCTTCTTCTTCTTCCTTCTAGTGTTGGTTATGGTTTTGCACCAATAGAATATAGTGTCTTTTGACGCCTTTTCATCTTCCCTATCTTTATTTCTCATCTCCTTCACGTCAACTCAAATAAATTTTCTCATCTCTCTCTTCTCTCTATTTATTTATCTATATATATATTCTCTCTTCTCCATTTTGAAATCTCTCTCTTGGGGTTTTGGTCTAATTTTGAAATCTCTCTCTTAGGGTTTTGTTTAATTTTGTCTGTTATGTACTCTGTTATTGTTTAATAAAAGCTCATAATTGACAACATGCGAAAAAATATTAAATGTTGGTGGAATAAAGATAATCCTGTGCTGTATTGACCAATTGACCCCCTTTGGAGGTCAATGAGGGAACAGGTCGTAAAATATATTTAGTCAAGAAAGGGTGCTGCGGGATCTCTTTCTCTATTATTTTTCAATTTTGATCAGATTCACTCGACAAAGTTTGAATCTGATCAAAATTTACTGGACATTAATAGAAGTAATAGACAGATTGATATACGTGTTAATTTATAACAGTGTCAATTTATAATGGACCAGTTTGAATTAAATATGTGAGGATTAGATACTTGTGATAATGGTTGTTTTAGAGAAAGATTGAGATCTAGCTTTTCAAATTTTAATATCTATAAAGATTTTTTCTTCGAATTTCAACTATACCAATTCCACATAGAATGTGTTGTCATTTTACCACTAGACAAAAGGCTAATTTTTTGCTTTTGATAATTAATGTGACCTCCATGAAACAATTCAGTCAAGAAAGACGTCCATGTGCTATTATCCTTATTTGCATTTAAATACAAGCCTAATGATAACTTTCTTGCATAAAAATATTCACCTAATGGCTAATGCTTCAACTTCCTAGTACCCACCGCACCCAAGGAGCTAGAGTACCAGTATATATAATTCAATTCAGAATGAGCTTGCACACATTAAGATCACAAAGCGCACCAAATCCTAACAGTCAATTCCATGCTTAAACACATTGCTGCCTAGAATTTGAACTCTTTATTTAGCATCTCAGTTATTCATTAGAACAGGAGCATGATCCTCCTAGAATTTGCCATGCTTAAACACATTGCTGCCTACCGGGGCCCATACGATCCTACACGCTGTTGCTGAAGATCGACACGACCAATGCTACTACAACAATGGTAGCACGATTCAAATATATGCCGACAATCTTGATTGAATATGTCTTTGTACTTTTTTTGAGAAAAAATGTGAGTCATACTCACATTTGATTTCATTAATTAGGAATAAGATACAAGAGTTTTGTATGCCCATAAAGAAAAGGAAAGGAAGAAACAAAATAACGAGAAGTAAAAGAAAACAAAGCTCAAACAACTGAGCAGATTTTATCTTAAAGCTTTTTTTTTTTTTTAAAACAAACAAAAAACAAGAACGTACAAACAGACTAAGCAAAATTATGAAGTTGCAAGTGTTGAGCTCCTGTGATTGGCCTACTCCCGTCTTTGTGCTGTACCAGTATGCGTGCCAGTACCGGTTGTAGCACCAGTAATGGTCCCGATACCAGCAGAAAGTTGTGTGAGATGCCCAGTCTGCCCCCTCTCATGAGAATGATGTATCCCGGTTTGGTAAGTATGTGACCCCTTCTTGCGCTGGCTATCCTGTCTGATGTCGATAGTATCGCAGCTGGGACGTTACTTCCTCCATGAGTTGTCGAATGTCCTTGCGTGAGTCGGTGAAGCTTCGTGCGCATCTTTCTCTCCATACAATGAATTGCATAATCAGCATTGTAGTTTTCTGCACCTTATTCATTGTACCAGTTTTGTCCGTATCAGTGATGTCTATCGTTGGTACCGGCGGCCATCCATTGCTCGGCTTGTATGTTTTCAGCAGATCGTAGAGGCCCCTTGTGAATGTGCATTCTTCAAATATGTGTTTCACTGACTCCCCTGCCACTCCACACAGTAAGCAAGCACTGGCCATTACCCAACCCCGTTTTTGTAGATTGTCATGCGTAAGGACACTGTTTCTAGCCGCAAGCCAAGCAAAGAGCTTCATCCTTGGCGGAGCTTTGATTTTCCACAGTTTAGAGATGGCCGGCCTAATTCTTGGCCCTTCTTTGAGTTGTCTGTAGGTCGATTTTACTGTAAAATTCCCGGTTGCGCTCCACCGCCATGCAATATCATATTGCCTACCCTGCTGTAGGCGGATCGTGCCCAAGATGGTACATAGCTGGTCCAATTCTTCTTGTGCAGTGAGTGAGATGTTAGCTTGGAATAGACTTCGAAGGTCCACCCGTGAAGCGGCGACTGTTTCCTGTAATGTGGCATCGGCCTGTACAGTAAAGGTGTATAGGTTCGGAAAAGAGGTTCTGATGGCTCCTACACCCCAATCATGGTCCCAGAATGAGATGTTGGACCCGTCGCCTGGTGTCCATCTTGTTGAGGCGGTGAACAGACATATTAGCTCTGGTGTGAGTGCCTTGAAAACTGTTGTTTGCGGTATACCATGCGCTACAATCGCTGTTTCCCTAAACAGTGGCTTGCATATCCTGTGTTTTGGGTGAAACCACCACCACAACCATTTTAGAAGTAGCGCATCGTTGAGAGTTTCTAGGTCAAGTACTCCAAGCCCCCCGATTGTTTTTGGTTCACAAACCGATTCCCAATTAACAAGATTGTATCCTTTTTGGTGGTCCGTGGCCCCATGCCATAAGAATCGTCGCCGTATTTTGTCAATATCCTTAATGACCCATTTGGGCAGTTTTAGGACAGACATGAAGTAGATTGGCAAGGAGGAGAGGACTGAGTTTAGAAGAACAAGCCTGCCGGCCATGGAGAGAAGTTTAGCCGCCCATCCCGCCAACCTTTTGCTAATTCTATGCAGCAGCTCTACATATGCCGTCTTTGGCAAACATTTGTCCGATAGCGGGAGACCCAGGTAAACGAAGGGGAAAGTCTTCCGTTGACATTGAAATGTTGATGTTAGTTGCTCCGACAAGTTTGCTGCCACCCCACTGAATAGTACCTCAGACTTGCGCAAATTGATTTGCAGTCCCGAGACCCCTTGGAAGACCAGCAGTGCAATTTTAATCGCTTGCACCTGATTTGCATCTGGTTTGAAGAACAGGAGCGCGTCGTCCGCGTATAGTAGGCAAGGTCGCATTTCTGAAATCGGTAATCTGATGGCCCCGGTCTCCTTTAACTTTTGGAGGTATCTCGCGAGAAAATCCATTGCTATAATGAATATGGAGGGGGAAAGTGGGTCACCCTGACGGACGCCTCGGCGTAGAATTATTTTCTTCCCCAAAAAATATGTCTTTGTACTTAATTGCTATTGTATTTGTTTTCTTACTATATGTGAAAGTATGTAAAATTTATAAGAATCTGATATTGAATATTGATATTTTTTGTATATCTTACAATCAGTGGCTATTGGGTATATATAAAGGTCTAAGCTTATTGTACCGTTAATTCCAACGGTAACTTCTTATTTTTCCTAAATTATAATTTTATCATTTCTATATTTTAGACCTCTAACTATCGTTATCCTCAACACTCCCTTCAAGCTAGGATTATATATATCGATTAATCTTAGCTTGCTCATTATTTCTTCGAACGCCTTTGGAATGAGACCCTTAGTGAAAATATCGGCTAATTGTTCTTGACTCTTCACATAAAGAGTTTCGATCTCCTTGACTTGCACCTTTTCAATCGACTTTGATATGCTTTGTCCTCTCATGAAACACCACATTCGAAGCGATATGTCTTGCCGCATTGTTGTCGCAAAACATCTTCATAGGTCTGTGAATTTTAAAATTCAATTCTTCGAGTAATTGTTTGATCCAAGTGAGTTCACTTGCCGTGGATGCCATGGCACGATATTCCGCTTCCGCACTTGATCGTGCCACGACATTTTGCTTCTTGCTTTTCCATGTGACTAAGTTTCCGCCTACAAATGTGCAATAGCCAGTTGTTGATTTTCGATCAAAGCTCCCGGCCCAGTCTGCATCGGAATAGCCACATATTTCATTAGATTTATTATTTTTCATCCATATACCCTTTCCGGGTGATTTTTTTAAATATCTTAAAATTCTATCAATTGCATCAAAATGTGGTTTTCTTGGTGCATGCATAAATTTACTAATTTGGCTAACCGAAAATGATATATCCGGTCTAGTTACGGTTAAGTAAATTAATTTTCCTACAAGTCTTTGAAATTGGATAATATTTTCTAATGGTTCACCATCCTCGGAATTTAATTTACAATTGCTATCTATTGGTGTTGAAACCGGTTTGGCTCCTAATTTTCCCGTTTCTTTTAATAGATCTAAGGTATACTTTCTTTGAGAAATAAATAAATCTTTGGTTGAATGAGTTATTTCTATACCTAAAAAATATTTGAGTTTACCAAGATCTTTTATGTCGAATTTTTCTTTTAAATATTTTTTAACTTCATTAATTTTGTCACAATTGTTTCCGGTAATAATTATGTCATCAACATATACAAGAATAATGGCTGTATCAATATTTTTATGTTTTGAAAATAATGATGTATCGGATTGGCTTACTTTAAAACCACGAGAAATTAAATATTGAGTTTTCCATACCATGCCCTTGGAGATTGTTTAAGTCCATAAATTGATTTTTTTAACCTACAAACAAGATTAGTATTTTGTTCTTTTACATGACCCAGTGGTAGGGTCATATAAACTTCTTCTTCAAGTATTTCTTGAAGAAATGCATTTTTCACATCCATTTGAAATAAATTCCACCCATTATTTACCGCTATTGAAAGTAATATTCTTATGGTATTCATTTTTGCTACCGAAGCAAATGTCTCTTGGTAATCAATACCGTATATTTGGGTATAGCCTTTGGCAAGTAGCCGGGCCTTATACCTTTCGATGGATCCATCACTTTGATATTTTATTTTATAAATCTATTTGCACCCTATGAGTTTTATTTTTTGGTAATGGTTCAATGGTCCATGTGTTATTCTTTTCTAAGGCTTGAAGTTCTTTTTTTATTGCCTTACACCATACCGGTTGGCTTATGGCTTCTTCAAAATTTCTTGGTTCTTCCTCTTTGGAAATTGAACTAAGAAATGCATAGTGGTGTTTTAAAATATTGTTATATGAGGCTTCCTCATAGGTTACGAAATCTTGTAACCTTGTTGATGCACTACAACAAAAAGGGGCTTCAGCGACCGGCATCAGCGACCGGTTGGGTCGCTGAAGACCCAAAAAAAAATTAATGTTTTGGCGACGAACCCTTCAGCGACCGGCGCCTTACCCTTCTGTGACCGATTTAGCTCGGTCGCAGAAGGGTATTTCTAAAAAAACCCCCGCCAAAGCCTTTCTTTTCTCTCTGATTCCCGCATTTTAGGGTTTTTGCGATTTTCAAAACCCTAGAATATTTTGGGTTGTGCCTTTTTCTTGTGATTTTTCCTCTGGTGCCTTTCCTGTGGTGATCTTGGGTGCCTGGTGTGTTTTCCTGGTGTGGTGCTTGCCAATTTGCTCGGACGGCCGTGAGGCGAGCCGTTGCTTGGTATCGGTCGAGTATTGCCCTCTGTTGTGGTTTGCTTCTTTTTCGGGTAATTATTCAAACACTTCTTTTATTTTGTTGATTGTGTGCTTGGTCGTATATTTTGACTAATTGGTTGTCTCGTGCGAGTTGTTGATTTTCTCGGCGTGACGATGAATTTTGGGACTATGTCGTTTTGTGATGGTTGGGTGGTTCTGTTGTTGGTAATGGCCTTGTTGGGGCTGTTTTGCTTGTTAGCCCTTGAGTGGTGCCTATTTATTTTCTGTACCGACCTTGCTCAACTATGCTGTTTTCGTTGCGTGGCTGTGCCTTTTTCTTACTTGCTAGCTTTGCTGTTGCTTTCGCTGGTTCTGGCTTGTTTGCCTCTGTGTTGTGTGTGAACCTTGTACCGGCCTTGTTGCTTGTGTTGACCTCTGTTACTTGGTTGCCCATATGATACGCTACTGGTACCGGCCATTCTTATTTCGGTGCTGGTTTGTTATTTTCTTACTACATAAATGACAGCTCCCAACGCTCATTTTTTAACAATGTGAACTGATTTTGGTCTGTAACTAATAAACCAAATGTGTTGTGGCAAGTTTGTAAATAAGTTGGAAAACTCTTCTATCGGTTGTGGCTTCAGTAATTGATAGAAGAATTAGCCAACTTTCTTCTATGGGTTGAAGTTAAGCAACTGATAGAAGAGAGTTACCTTATTTTATCTGTTATGGAGAAGTTACTAATAAAAGAGTCCTTGTGAGTTCTTTCGGTGCCAAACGCAGTACCGGTAAAATATTGGTTTGGTTTTTTAACCTTCTTCTTCCTTCTAGTGTTGGTTATGGTTTTGCACCAATAGAATATAGTGTCTTTTGATGCCTTTTCATCTTCCCAGTCTTTATTTCTCATCTCCTTCACGTCAACTCAAATAAATTTTCTCAAATCTCTCTCTTCTCTCTATTTATTTATCTATATATTCTCTCTTCTCCATTTTGAAATCTCTCTCTTAGGGTTTTGGTCTAATTTTGAAATCTCTCTCTTAGGGTTTTGTTTAATTTTGTCTGTTATGTACTCTATTATTGTTTAATAAAAGCTCATAATTGACAACATCCGAAAAAATATTAAATGTTGGTGGAATAAAGATAATCCTGTGCTGTATTGACCAATTGACCCCCTTTGGAGGTCAATGAGGGAACAGGTCGTAAAATATATTTAGTCAAGAAAGGGTACTGCGGGATCTCTGTCTCTATTATTTTCCAGCCACGCACAATCATAGTCACAAGATTCGTGAATAATTAGTTTTTTTGGTGATAGAGAATCGAACGCTGAATTATTTGGTTGACCGAACTTTGATCAAATTATTCGTTAAATTTGTGAGGATTAGATACTTGTGATAATGGTTGTTTTAGAGAAAGATTGAAATCTAGCCTTTCAAATTTTAATATCTATAAAGATTTTTTATTTCGAATTTCAATTATAAAATGTGTTGTCATTTTACCACCAGACGAAAGGCTAATTTTTTGCTTTTGATAATTAATGTGACCTCCATGAAACAATTCAGTCAAGAAAGACGTCCATGTGCTATTATCCTTATTTGCATTTAAATACAAGCCTAATGATAACTTTCTTGCATAAAAATATTCACCTAATGGCTAATGCTTCAACTTCCTAGTACCCACCGCACCCAAGGAGCTAGAGTACCAGTATATATAATTCAATTCAGAATGAGCTTGCACACATTAAGATCACAAAGCGCACCAAATCTACCTAAATTTTTTAATTCTAGCTCCTCTTATCCACACAAAATGAATCCAGGTCGTAAATATTTTCCAACACTTGTAGTTTTTGTTTGGTTCCTCTTTATTTTAACATCTAAGATATTCGATACAGCAGGAGCAAGACCATACAATGACTATAATAATCCTTACATTTGCAATCCTCAAACAGGTTCTTGCCGGGGTCCTCGCTGTTACGTACGGTTCTCATTGCTGAAGATCAACGCGATGCAACTGCCATAATGGTACCACAAACAATTCAAAACATGCCGACAATCTTGATTTAATAATGCGCCTTTGTATTTGATTGATACTTGTTTTTGTACTAAATGTGATAGTATTTAAGTTATCCTTTTTGTTTAATATTGTCTGTTATAAACTCCGTTATTGTGCAATAATAGCTATGTAAACAATAAGAAGATATCAAATGATGTTTGCTTTTATCATTTTCTATAATTGGAGTGTAAATCATGAATATACATGTACAACAATTCCATGCTTAAACACATTGCTGCCTAGAATTTGAACTCTTTATTTAGCATCTCAGTTATTCATTAGAACAGGAGCAAGATCCTCCTAGAATTTGCCAGGCTTAAACACATTGCTGCCTACCGGGGCCCATACGATCCTACACGCTGTTGCTGAAGATCGACACGACCAATGCTACTACAACAATGGTAGCACGATTCAAATATATGCCGATCGACAATCTTGATTGAATATGTCTTTGTACTTAATTGCTATTGTATTTGTTTTCTTACTATATGTGAAAGTATTTTAGTTATTCTTTTTGTTTAATTGTGTCAGTTAACTACTCTGTTATTCTAATTAATACAACTGAAGTAATGCATATATATAGGGAAAAAAAAAAAAAGTTCGATGCCCCTTGGTTCATCTAAAACCAGTTGTTATTCTGACCATCTTTTGGAAACCCATGGAACTAGAAACCGACGAGGAGAGAAATTTGCTGGACCCCGATAAAGGCGTTTAGATAAGCTTCATCTCTAAGGCCCATTACGGCCCAATTCTATTGCACAATTTCATATTTTTCGTAATTAATTAATAAGTTCCAATCATCATGGGCCGTTAATTAATATCGCTTGAAAATTGCGCTTGCTATATTAAAAGAGGATTTGGTTGAAACAAGAATGCAGTATACGCGGCTTGAAATGTGGATTTGGTTGACTATTCAAAACTGTAGAAATGCATTTTTCTAAAGTATAACCGATTGAAATACGAATACGGTAAACATGTAGTAAGTACATGTTCAATCTAACGAAATTTCTTTGAAAAGAAGGTTATCTCATACGCGATTACTTGGAACTCAAGCTTAGTATATATGACAGTACCAGTATATATATATATAGAGAGAGAGATGGGCTATTATACATTGCAATGTATTGACCCCTCCGTGCATTGGACTAAAATCGTTGGATTCAAAGTCCAAACAGTCGATCTGAACCGTTCAACATGTTCTAAATATTGAAATGTGCTTGGAGACCAAATTTTACATTTTTTGGAATTTTTTTACTATTTATTAAGACACTTTGAAAAAGTCTGATCCGGTGCTCCAGAAAATTTTACTATTTTTACTGTTCACCGTTGGATCAGCTATTTTCAAAGTGGCTTAATAAATAGTAAAAAAATTCCAAAAAATGTAAAATTTGGTCTCCAAGCACATTTCAATATTTAGAACATGTTGAACGGCTCGGATCGACTGTTTGGACTTTGAATCCAACGATTTTAGTCCAATGCACGGAGGGGTCAATACATTGCAATGTATAATAGCCCATCTCTATATATATATAGAGTAAGGCTACGGTGCTTTGCAAAGTAAACCACCCCGTTTACTTCGGGCTACTTTTTGGATTTTGAAAATCCAAACAACCGATCCGAACCATTCAACATGTTCTAAACATTGAAATGTGCTTGGAGACCAAATTTTACATTTTTTTGGAATTTTTTTACTATTTATTAAGCCACTTTGAAAGTTTCTGATCTGGTGGTCCAGAAAATTTTACTGTTTTTTACTGTTTGCCGTCGGATCAGCGATTTTCAAAGTGGCTTAATAAATAGTAAAAAAATTCCAAAAAATATAAAATTTGGTCTCCAAGCACATTTCAATGTTTAGAACATGTTGAACGCTTCGGATCGGTTGTTTGGATTTTCAAAATCGAAAAAGTAGTCCGAAGTAAACGGGATGGTTTACTTTGCAAAGCACCGTAGCCTTACTCATATATATATATATATATATATATATATATATATATATATATATATATATATATATATATAATTGATGATAATCTGCCAGGGCACATATTAAGCACCCCAAATCTTATTACAATTGTATTCTATATATTCTTCTTTTTCCAAGATGATTCCAGCAAGTAAATATTTTCCCACACTAGTAGTTTTTGTTTGCTTCTTCCTTTCCATTTTAGCATCTCTGTTAGTCACTAAAGCAGGAGCAAGACCTGATCCGTTTCCTAAACCTTTTATTGATTGCAATCCTTTCACACATTGCTGTCGAGGTCCTCGTGATCCTCCTTGCTGAAGATCGATCGACCAGAAGTTACTTCCATAAAGGTGTCAGATTCAAAATCTTGATGGATTGTGCTAGCTTTTGTTCTTGATTAATACTTGTTTTCTCACTATATACATTGTTATTGTGCAATATTAATAGCTACTGATAGACAATAAGAAGGCATAATTTATCATTTCTTTTATAATTTTGTAGAGTTGGGGGTGTAAATTAATTATTAATAGCTTATAGAAGATTGCTGTTTCTTTTATCATTTTGTTATTCAGTTTCAGCTAGCTGCTTTATGCTATTGCAATGAAGTAATCCATGTTCTATTATATATATTCTAATTGCAACAGTAAATCCATTTTCCTACGGAGTTAAATAAATTTCTGGACCACCGGATCAGCGATTTTCAAAGTGGCTTAATAAATAGTAAAAAAATCCAAAAAATGTAAAATTTAGTCTCCAAGCACATTTCAATATAGATAACATGTTGAGCGGTTCGGATCGGTTGTTTGGATTTTCAAATAAAAATATGGCGTGAAGTAAAATGACGTTTTACTTCACAACTCACCATAGTCATATATATATATATAGCAAAACTAGCGTGTGCTAGGCTCACCAAGAGGGATTGGTGAGCGCACCTCCAAAAAGCGCATTTTCAAAGTTCAAATAGTCGATTCGAACCTTCCAACGTGTTCTTCATATTAAAATGTGCTTGGAGACCAAATTTTACATTTTTTGGAAATTTTTTACTATTTTTTCAGAATTTTTGAAAAAACTAAACAAACTAAACAATAATTTGAAATTTGAAAAACAAATGATTTTCAAAAATTCTGAAAAAATAGTAAAAATTTTCCAAAAAATGTAAAATTTGGTCTCCAAGCACATTTTAATATGAAGAACACGTTGGAAGGTTCGAATCGACTATTTGAACTTTGAAAATGCGCTTTTGGGAGGTGCGCTCACCAATCCCTCTTGGTGAGCCTAGCACACCCTAGTCTTGCTCTCTCTATATATATATATGAGTATGGCTAAGTTGCTGCCGGCAGCATTTCGGCGAGGTGCTGCCGGCAGCGTTTCGGCCATTCTGGTGTTCAAACAACAAATTTTTTATATAGATGTTCAATCTATATTAAAATCTACTTGGAGACCAAATTTTACATTTTTTGGAATTTTTTTACTATTTATTAAGCCACTTTGAAAATTGCTGATCCGGGTGAACAGTAAAAACAGTCTGGACCATATGATCTGGAATTTTCAAAGTGGCTTAATAAATAGTAAAAAAATTCAAAAAAATGTAAAATTTGGTCTACAAGTAGATTTTAATATTTAGAACACGTTGAACGGTTCGAATTTTCTGTTTGAACACCAGAATGGCCGAAACGCTGCCGGCAGCACCTCGCCGAAATGCTGCCGGCAGCAACTTAGCCTTACTCTATATATATATATATATATATATAGTCAAATTTAATTATTACTTAGACCTTAATTTTGCACAACTCTTATGCTATCCAATTGAACCCAAGTTTTTCACATCAGGCAAGCAAGAGACAAGTAAATGCATTATATATATTTAGGAGAAATATAATTACATGTGTATCCCTGCACAACATAAAAAGATATACCCATATTGAAACACAGATTATTCTATATTAGTTTTTTTCTACACATACACAGAGTAAACATTTTGCCTTTACCAATCAATACTCTATGACTGATAATTATTTCCATAAAATATTTCCAGTCAAGAAAGACAGTTGTTTTCCTGATGGACAGTGCACAACTAATCCAACCAATTAAACTGTATACTTTAATTAAAAAAAATTATATCTTGTTTGATTAATCCAACTGATGTAATAAATATATAAATATATGAGAAAAAATTTTGATACACTTTACAGAAGGGAGCTAAACTTTCAAACTATGAGAATCAAATACATATAGAGTCACTCATCTAAAATTTTTCTACGAAGAATGAAAATAAATTTTACAATATCATGTTAATTTACTCTAAATTATATAAAAAAAACTATACACAAATACAAAAATAAAAATATATATAAAAAAGGGTCAATTGACGCCAATCCCCCTTCCATGGACTCCCCTGGGATTAGTCAACAGGTCAGATTTCGTGGGATTTTTTTTAAAGAAAGAGGAAGTTTTAGTTTTCAAATTTAAATATTCATAATGAATCATTTATTTAAGTCTCCATCTTTTATTATTAGGCCAAAAGCCAGGTCACTACATTTGGTGGTTTGGCATCACAAAAAAAAAAAAATAGTAAAGTCCTATAATTTCATATTGGACCGTTTTGAAATCAACGGACCAAAATTATATATAGAAATTTCTAAATTTTAAATTGAATTGCATACTGTCGTTAATTTTAAATTTTGAATCTACGGACCAAAAATTGAATTGCTAAATTGAATTGCATACTGTCGGTCGTCCCTGCATGAAAACAAAAAAAGGAGAGAAGTAAATTCTTTTACAAAAACTGAAATTTTGAAGTTAGCAAATAATCATAATTTAATTGAACGGAACGAGTAGAAGGGAACAAACTTAAAATACAATGAAAGTTTGGGTTTTTAATATGACATGAAAGTTATGGCCCTTCCAATTTGAAAAAAATATTGATTCGGTATAATAAAATGATTGAAATATAAATACAATACACAAGTTCAGGTCAACTTTATGAAATTTCTTTCAATTAAAGAAGATGATCTCATACGCGATATATTACTTGGCACCCAAGCTCAGTACCAGTATATATAATTCAATTCATAATGGTTGGTGCACATCAAGTGCATTAGAGCATCTACATCTCTGAAACTCTTAGAGTTTCTAAATAACTGTTAACTGCTTTTAAGAAATTATAGACTCTGGTTTCTAAATGTTCATATCCTTGAAACTAATTTTAGAGTTTCTAATAAGTCACATCATCAGTAAATTAAAATTGATAAGCCACATCAGCAGTAAATTAAACTAATTTTAGATAATACAGACCAATCGTTTTGCCACGTCAGAGTTTATAAACGATTTCTTAATAAGAAATTAATGAGCAAAGTTGCTAAATAAGAAATCCATCTACATCTCTGAAACTGGTTTAGCAACTGCCACGTCAAATTAGAAACTAATAGTTTCAGGGATGCAGATGCTCTTAAGCGCACGGATAGAACTAGAAAATCTAGATAGGAGATGCAAAAAGTAAAATATAAAAATGTTTAATATGTGGTATGTGGAATTTGAATCCAAATCCCTACAACCACAAGGTCTACAATGTGAGATTCTAACCACTAGACTATAAGCACATATTTGATATTTCACGAGAGAGGCAAAAAACACAGCCAATGAAATAGAAAATGAGCGAGTTATCGTAGAGGCAACTGGGTCACAAGGGTCACGGCACAATTAGCGCCACCGCATCAAACTTTTAAAATCCCTCGATAATCTAGACTAGTGAAAAGTGTTTAAAAGCTAATACACTATCTCTGTATCGACACCCCAATCATACTACACAGTAGGCCTGATCATGCGCTTGTGATCTGAACGTAAGTAGAAATTAGGGTTATAAATATTTAAAAGTAGTTGTTCAATTTGGATTCATCGGGGCCAGAGCAAAAATGAGAGTGGAGTGGGAGTGGGAGTGGCGATAGGGCGGAGGAGCAGCGACGAGGCAGAGGAGGGAGGAGGCGGAAGTAGGAGCGACAACGAGGTGAGAATGAGTCTCGAGAACAATTTATGATATTATTTATTTTAAATAATAATTTAAATTCTTGACAATAATTTATTTTTATACATAATTTTTTTTACAACGTTATTTTTTATCTTTAATATTTGTTATAATTATTTCATATTTTTTTCATTTTATATTTTTTTTCTTTCTTAAATAAATTTAATAAAAAATAATTAAATATAATCAAACGTAAAAACCTAATCAATTATAATAAAATATTATTAATATGATCAATCACGTGATAATTGATCATAGCGTGGCCGGTCACAACTTAATACAACATACAAGCACAATTTTACATTCGAGGGATTGAAGGTATCTCCCTTGCCAACCCAATTTCTTCTATATGAATTTCTCCGAAATTTTTATCAATCGAAAATAAATTAAAAAAATATCGGTAAAGGGTATCATTTTGGCAGAATTTTGAAATATAAGTAGAAGGGGTAGGTTTATCCCGTCCCACTAACCCATTCCTGTTTGGGTTAACCACCGCTAATCAAATTAACCGAATAGGAAAAAACTACGAACGGTATAGATCGTTCCGTCCAAGGAGCACGAGGGATTGGGCATGGACCATAAGAAAATAGATATACGTCCTAACTTCTGTATGTTATATTATAGTGATGCGAACAAGAAAAAGACACGCTGTGATGTATGTGGCGAGCCAAGGTACGTATAAGCCTCTTGGACCCAATAAGAAGGCAAAGTTCATTCTACATCTCTCTATCACCCCATGATTGCAAAGGATGTACATGACCACAACATCTGCGAAAAATATGAGATGGTACAAGAAAGGTGTGCTTCACAAAGTCCCGATGATGGTGTACTCGGCTGATGGTGAGGCTTGGAAGCATTTCGCTCGGAAACATCCCATCTTTGCAGAAGAGCTAAGAAATGTTTGGTTGGGACTAAAAACGGATGGGTTCATACCATTCAACTCGAGTGCAGCTCCATATTCGTGTTGGCCGCTATTTGTTTTTTCGTATAACCTACCACCTGGGATGATAATGAAAGAAGATAGCATGTTCCTCGCGCTAGTCATCCTGGGACCAAAGCATCCGGGTATACTCCTTGAACCTTTGATCGACGAATTAAAATATTTGTGGTTAAATGGAGAAATGACATGGGATGGGTATAAAAGAGAGAACTTCTAGATGCATGCACAACTTCTTTGGACGGTTAGTGATTACCCGACTTATGAGATGTTGTGTGGGTGGGGTACAAAAGGCAAATTGGCGTGTTATTATTGCATGGAGAAGACAAAGGCCTTTCAACTCGCGCATGGTGGAAAAGCAAGTGTTCGATTGTACAATGTGCTTCCTTCCTCCGGATCACGCATTCCGTCGAGATAGGAAGAATTTCAAAAAAGATAGAGTTGAGAATGATCTCCCACTACCGAGATTGATGGGAGAGCAACTGCTCGATATAGTGAGTTTGATCCCAGATATTAAATGGGGTAAAGAGGGAGGATTACAACAAATTGAGGGTTATGGTACAATCCATCATTGGCAGAAAAAAGTATTTTTTGGAGTTTACCTTATTGGAAAAATAATTTGTTGCAACACAATTTGGATATGATGCATTTGGAGAAGAATTTCATAGAAAATTTGCTATACACGCTGTTAAACATAGGTGGCAGAACCAAGGATAATGAAAAAACCAGGAAAGATTTGGCTCTTTATTGTTATCGCCCCACCCAACACCTAATGATCAGAGTCAAAATAACGATGATTTACGTAGGGTTTTGGCTTAGGTTTTGCATATTTTCTCACACTTATGTTTACTTTATTAGAGAAAAAGGCTACTGTCACCCTTCTTTATGTTTTATTGCAGAAAATAGGTTTTGGGACTATTTTACATCAAATGGAGCTAGAATCGGGTCAATCGGATCAGCGACGCTTATCGACTAAGTCTCTGTTACGGTCCGTATTGCCTGATACGGACCAGGCCTAGCACAGACCAGAAGATAGCGCTGGAAGCATTAAACCCTAACCGTCAAGGTCCTAATACGGACCGTATCAACTGATACGGTCCGTATCCGAAGGCGTCTCTTGGGGAATAACTGCCGACAGCTGTTTCCAGATCAGTTTCTTAGCCTCTACTCAACCTCTACACGTCCCTCCACTCCTATATAAGGCCCCTGGGCAGAAGGAATAGTTATCTTTGTAATTAGGGTTAGATTTGATTAAAGAGAGAAGAGAGGAGTGCTTGTAACAATGCCGTTCCGCGGCTAAGTTCTTTTTCTTAGGGCTAGGCAGTAAACCTTGTTACTCTTGATGTTTTGATATATATATTTCTGTTGATTATGATTTCTTGTTGTTGAAACAAAATGCTTTTGTGATTTACTATCTCTTCATCTAACTTCAATGATCTAGTTTGAGTCCGTTAGGGTAGTGACAGTACTTTAATGGCAAGAGAAACTATTTGTATGAATTAGCCTCGTTGAGATTTATTAGGTTTATGTGAAGAAAACCTTAGCGGGGAAACCATAAACCAGACCAACAAAACGCGTACCAAATTCTATCACATACGTATAGAAATTCGCAGTGATCTATGTAGTAATTTGGGGTATTTGAGAGATCAGACATTTGCGTAAGGTAAATCGTAGTGTCCTATGTAGAATCTCGGTGAAATATCTGTCATTCTTGCGTAACATAAATCGCAATGACCTATGTGGTGTCTTTCATTAAACAACAACAGGAAATCAGACGCAACAGGAATATATTGTCAAGGCGGATTGAGTGGCAATGGTGTGCCGAAACCCTAGGAATTCTCATCTCTATCTTTATTTTAATTACTTTTAATTGCTTCCTAATTTACATTGATCACAACAACATCTCTCAATTTACAGATTTCGTCTAGCCTTTCGAAAGATTGTGATTCGATCGCTAAAAGCATTGAACCAATATTCCCTGTGGATCGACCTCGAATATACTACTCGATAGGATTGTGCGCTTGCAGTCCGAACCGATAGCATTTCTGAGTTTATAAATATTAAAAGAAACATTGCTCTCTTTTGAGTGATCAAGCTTTTTGGCACCGTTGCCGGGGAATAACGGTTCATTGTGCAAGGCCTCGCGAGACGTCCTTGCTTTGACCATTGAATCCAATTAACTAGAAACGCCTAGATTTCTTTTTATTTTCTGCATTTTTATTTTTCTTTTATTTTCAATTTCGTTTTTATTTTTATTTTCTTTTTATTTTCAGTTTTAGTTTAATTTTCAGATTTTCTTTTCTTTTTAGGACACTGCACGCTGGCCGAATCATCCGTACGAAGATCCGAGAGGATTGCTAGTAGGAGAGGACAATTCGCTTCCACATCACCGATAAGAACCAATCATAGTTCTTCATCGAGTAATTCTGAAAGCGAAGAAGACTCAGATTCGATCAACATGAATATTCCACCGAACGAACTGATTAACAATGGAAGACAAGACAATGGTGATAATGGAGTTCACGATGCAGCAAGACCCAAACTTCTACGAGACTATTGCGTACCGCGCGCGAATGATCCTAATTCTAGTATAAACCCGCTAACTGTTACGAACCGTAATTTTGAGATCAAACCTGCTCTCATAAATATGGTTTCGCAACAGTTGGCGGGTTTATACTAGAATTAGGATCATTCGCGCGCGGTACGCAATAGTCTCGTAGAAGTTTGGGTCTTGCTGCATCGTGAACTCCATGATCACCATTGTCTTGTCTTCCATTGTTAATCGGTTCGTTCGGTGGGATATTCATGTTGATCGAATCTGAGTCTTCTTCGCTTTCAGAATTACTCGATGAAGAACTATGATTGGTTCTTATCGGTGATGTGGAAGCGAATTGTCCTCTCCTACTAGCAATCCTCTCGGATCTTCGTACGGATGATTCGGCCAGCGTGCAGTGTCCTAAAAAGAAAAGAAAATCTGAAAATTAAACTAAAACTGAAAATAAAAAGAAAATAAAAATAAAAACGAAATTGAAAATAAAAGAAAAATAAAAATGCAGAAAATAAAAAGAAATCTAGGCGTTTCTAGTTAATTGGATTCAATGGTCAAAGCAAGGACGTCTCGCGAGGCCTTGCACAATGAACCGTTATTCCCCGGCAACGGCGCCAAAAAGCTTGATCACTCAAAAGAGAGCGATGTTTCTTTTAATATTTATAAACTCGAAAATGCTATCGGTTCGGACTGCAAGCGCACAATCCTATCGAGTAGTATATTCGAGGTCGATCCACAGGGAATATTGGTTCAATGCTTTGAGCGATCGAATCACAATCTTTCGAAAGGCTAGACGAAATCTGTAAATTGAGAGATGTTGTTTTGATCAATGTAAATTAGGAAGCAATTAAAAGTAATAAAATAAAGATAGAGATGAAAATTCCTAGGGTTTTGGCACACCATTGCCACTCAATCCGCCATGACAATATATTCCTGTTGCTTCTGATTTCCTGTTGTTGTTTAATGAAAGACACCACATAGGCCTTATATAGGAGTGAAGGGACGTGTAGAGGTTGAGTAGGGGCTAAGAAATTGATCTGGAAACAGCTGTCGGCAGTTATTCCCCAAGAGACGCCTTCGGATACGGACCGTATCAGTTGATACGGTCCGTATTAGGACCTTGATGGTTAGGGTTTAATGCTTCCAGCGCTATCTTCTGGTCTGTGCTAGGCCTGGTCCGTATCAGGCAATACGGACCGTAACAGAGACTTAGTCGATAAGCGTCGCTGATCCGATTGACCCGATTCTAGCTCCATTTGATGTAAAATAGTCCCAAAACCTGTTTTCTGCAATAAAACATAAAGAAGGGTGACAGTAGCCTTTTTCTCTAATAAAGTAAACATAAGTGTGAGAAAATATGCAAAACCTAAGCCAAAACCCTACGTAAATCATCGTTATTTTGACTCTGATCACGCCTCCCAACTTGAATTGTTGCTTGTCCTCAAGCAACGACATCCCAGCTGGTCAAAGATCCGGTCTAGGTTAAACCATACAATCTCAAGGACTTGTTAAAAATTAAATTAGGGCTTAGGTTTGGTACAATTGGCATGACAATAAAAATTTAGAATTCTAAAATATTCATGATCTCTCCCTTGAACAATTTATTCACCCCATGATTGACCTCATTATGCTTACCCTAGAAAAATTATTATCGAACAATCCATTTTACAAATATCCTTAAAATTGAGAGTATTAATTTCCCCTTTGATTATAAATGGATCCCTTCCAATCAATAGGAATTCTAATGATATAAATTTTGATTTTCCTTCCTAATTGATTGGAGCAAAGTATGACAACTAAGTGTGTTGGTACTTGTGACTATTTTTTAAAAATTAAATATGTACAAAATTTAAAATTTGGGAGGTTTTCTCGAGCCTATTGGTAACCAGTCTTGCGTAGGCACCCGTACTCTTTTTATCCTCCATCTTTTATTCTATTTTTTTCTTTTTCTGATTTTTCTATTTTTTTTGGATTTTTCTCATTTCTGATTTTTTTGTATTTTTCTATTTTTCTGAAAAATAAAATAAAATATTTTTGTGTCACAAGCACCATGATTACACACAATTCCAAGTATTCATTCATACAAGGAATTATTGCATAGTTTCGCTAGGGGTCTATCTATAATAAATGAGTATTCTAAAATACTATCAAATTTAAAAGACTTTGCAAAAATAAATTACTCAATAAATAAAAATTCTAGGGTTTGCGATTTTTGATCAACTCTCATGGTTAGCAATTCATTGTTCATTTTGAAATCACCAATAATTAAAAATTCCGAATTTTTTGTATCATGGCCCATTGTCTAAACCTTAGCCTTATTCAATTTAAAACAAATCCTATTTGATTAATCTACATGCAAATTATATGATCCTATCATGCAAATGCCTATATGCACGCTAGATAAAAACCTCGATCGTTCCTCCCAACTTATCTTGGTTAAGACTTGAAAAGTGGTCCCGATTGAGTAAAACTGCTAGCGAAAAACGAAAAATAAGGGTCCTACATGCCATGATCCTAGATACAATGCAATTCCTAAATTAATTTATTACCCCTACCCCCATGCTTAAATTTTGTATTGTCCTCAATGCAAGAAAATAAACAATTAAGAGAGGGATAAGAAAGATCTCACAGATTACTCGTTGCGAAGGGGTGGTGGTGGGGTGAATGGAATCAGTGGTGTGAATGGTATTCCCTTGGAAAGGCAATATTCATAGAAATTCTCGTGGGCTTTGTTTACCTTGTCTAAATATTCCTCCAAGTAGCGGGTGCGTTTCTTCAAATTCTCGAGGGTGTTATTGGCGTAACGCACGGTTGGACCGGGCTCACGAGCTTGAGATATGGTTGTCTCTTGTTCCCATCCGGTTGGTGTGGGCATGGTGTTTGCTTCATTGGTGTTATCGCGCGGCGGAATGAGGTGGCGTACGAAAGCCATGTCATGATGGTGGATGGATGAGTGGTGTGATGCGCTATGTGTTTCCTCCATGGGCTCTTCGGTTGGTTCCTCCTCGGTTGGTTCTTCCTCGATTGGTTCCTCTTCTATTGGTTCTTCCTCGTCGCTTTGTGCATCATGTTCAGATTCGTATCCAAACTGGAATGACCCCTTATCCGTTCCGATATGGAGGGTCATTCCCTCGCCTATTTTCAATGTGTACCTTATGTCACCTGTGTGTGCATTGAATACCGCTTGCACGTGATTGTTGTTCACCAGGTAGTTCATGTTGAGGCGGTTGTTGCCAAATACTTCAGTATAGCCGTCGAGTTTTATGTTGTGGTGGTGTGCAAGGAGGGTTGCATAGCAACCCACGGAAACCACGTGATTATTCTTTGTGTCGGCGGCCACCGATGTGAGGTGGTGCAAGATGTGGTGTCCAATGTGCGGTTGATGCTTGTGGCTCTTCATGCAGCGCATGATGAAAATGTCCATCTCTCGCACTTCCGTTGTGTCCTCTCCTGTTGGGAATATAGAATTAGTCAAAATAATGTGAATATACCTTAATTCTATCGAAGAGATGAGGCGTGAATCCTTGCGGTATATTTTGCGCTCATCAATTGCGATCATTTCCCAGTACTTCATGCGTTTCTCTCTTATGCATAATTCGGTTTCGCCATTTGTGGGGATGGACAGCGCTTTGCAAAATTCCTCCATTGTTATGGCAAATGGGCGGTTGAACAATCGGTATTTTATCATGTCGCCATCCCATTGTAGTGTTGATAGAAATCGATGGAGGGTCTCAAATAGACTCTTGTGGTTCGTAGGCGGTCCGCCAAATCCCATAAATTGATATTGTTAAGGGATACTCTCACATAATCATAACATCCAAGGACTTTCATGGTATTGACGCACATTACTTTGTTGTTCGCGATGGTGCGATCAAGCAACATTTGAGCACGGTCGAATTCTTATTTGTCGCGGAATTTGGTCTCCATGGCTGTTGCGTAGGTGTTTCCATCGTCGGATTGAGAGTTGGAGGAATGAGGGCTGTTGTGCACCATTTTTGTCTGATTTCGGTCTCTGTTACGGGCCGCATCCGTGATCAGAGTCAAAATAATGATGATTTACGTAGGGTTTTGGCTTAGGTTTTACATATTTTCTCACAATTATGTTTAATTATTTAGAGAAAAAGGCTATTGTCACCCTTCTTTATGTTTTATTGCAGGAAACAAGTTTTGGGACTATTTTACATCAAATGGAGCAAGAATCGGGTCAATCGGATCAGCGACGCTCATCGACTAAGTCCCTGTTACGGCCAGTATTGACCAATACGGACCAGGCCTAGCACAGACCAGAAGATAGCGCTGGAAGCATTTAAACCCTAACTGCCAAGGTCCTAATACGGACCGTATCACCTGATACGGCCCGTATCCAAAGGCATCTCTTGGGGAATAACTGCCGACAGCTGTTTCCAGATCAGTTTCTTAGCCTCCAATCAACCTCTACACGTCCCTACACTCCTATATAAGGCCCCTGGGCAGAAGAATACATCATCTTTGTAATTAGGGTTAGATTTGATTAAAGTGAGAAGAGAGGAGTGCTTGTAACCATGCCGTTCCGCGGCTAAGTTCCTTTTCTTAGGGCTAGGCAGTAAACCTTGTTACTCTTGATGTTTTGATATATATATTTCTGTTGATTATGATTTCTTGTTGTTGTGCTAAAATGCTTTTGTGATTTATTATCTCTTCATCTAATTTCAATGATCTAGTTTGAGTCCGTTAGGGTAGTGACAGTACTTTAATGGTAAGAGAAACTATTTGTATGAATTAGCCTCGTTGAGATCTATTAGGTTTATGTGAAGAAAACCTTAGCGGGGAAACCATAAACCAGACCAACAAAACGCATACCAAATTCCATCACATGCGTAAAAAAATTCGCAGTGATCTATGTAGTAATTTGGGGTATTTGAGAGATCAGACATTTGCGTAAGGTAAATCGCAGTGTCCTATGTAGAATCTCGGTGAAAGATCTGTCATTCTTGCGTAACATAAATCGCAGTGACCTATGTAGTGTCTTTCATTAAAACAACAACAGGAAATCAGACCCAACAGGAATATATTGTCAAGGCGGATTGAGTGGCAATGGTGTGCCGAAACCCTAGGAATTCTCATCTCTATCTTTATTTTAATTACTTTTAATTGTTTCCTAATTTACATTGATCAACAAACATCCCTCAATTTTCAGATTTCGTCTAGCCTTTCGAAAGATTGTGATTCGATCGCTCAAAGCATTGAACCAATATTCCCTGTGGATCGACCTCGTATATACTACTCGATAGGATTGTGCGCTTGCAGTCCGAACCGATAGCATTTCCGAGTTTATAAATATTAAAAGAAACATTGCTCTCTTTTGAGTGATCAAGCTTTTTGGCGCCGTTGCCGGGGAATAACGGTTCATTGTGCAAGGCCTCGCGAGACGCCCTTGCTTTGACCATTGAATCCAATTAATTAGAAACGCCTAGATTTCTTTTTATTTTCTGCATTTTTACTTTTCTTTTATTTTTCAATTTCGTTTTTATTTTTATTTTCTTTTTATTTTTAGTTTTTAGTTTAATTTTTCAGATTTTATTTTCTTTGTAGGAAACTGCACGCTGGCCGAATCATCCGTACAAAGATCCGAGAGGATTGCTAGTAGGAGAGGACAATTCGCTTCCACATCACCGATAAGAACCAATCATAGTTCTTCCTCGAGTAATTCTGAAAGCGAAGAAGACTCAGATTCGATCAACATGAATATCCCACCGAACGAACCGATTAACAATGGAAGACAAGACAATGGTGATCAAGGAGTTCACGATGCAGCAAGACCCAAACTTCTACGAGATTATTGCGTACCGCGCGCGAATGATCCTAATTCTAGTATAAACCCGCCAACTGTTACAAACCGTAATTTTGAGATCAAACCTGCTCTCATAAATATGGTTTCGCAACAGCAATTTGGAGGATTTCCACATGAAGATCCACATCTTCATCTGTCAATTTTCCTAGGGATATGCGAGACGATAAAGATCAACGGAGTTACCGATGAAGCAATCAGGCTAAGGCTATTTCAATTTTCATTAAAAGATAAAGCAAGAGCATGGTTGTTTTCCTTACCGACCAATTCCATTCAAACTTGGGACCAATTGTTTAATGTGTTTATTGCAAAATATTTTCCACCATCCAAAACTTCGAGGTTTAGAAATGCAATTACTAATTTTGAACAAAGGGATGGTGAAACATTGTGTGAGGCATGGGATAGATATAAGGATATGTTAAGGTGTTGTCCACATCATGGTCTAGAAAGATGGCTGATTGTCCAAACTTTTTATAATGGTCTAAACCCTACCGATAGGTTGTCTATTGATGCTTCCGCAGGAGGAGCAATCATGAACAAGGAACCTGACGAGGCTTACAACCTAATTGAAGAGATTGCAATCAACCAACACTACTGGATCCCTGAGCGAAAGAAGCCAAGTCCAACACCTGGCATGCACCGAGTAGATGATATATCCATGCTGAGCGCAAAGATTGATGCTTTGCAAATGGTACTCAACAAGCAAACCAAGCAGCGAACGGTAGCAGCAGTCAATGCCGCAACAGCATGTGGCTATTGTGAAGGAGCGCATGAGATGACCGAATGTATGAATGTGACGGAAACTGAGGAAGAAATGGAGCAAGCAAACGCAATCGACAACAGCTTTCGACCTCAGCCCACTTACAATACATACCATTCGAACAACCGAAACCACCCAAATATCTCATACGCGAATAATCAAAGGCCTGCTGCACCCCCAACAGATTTACCAACCACAGCCCAATTATCAACCGAGATACAACAATCCTCAACAGAATTATCAACCAAGGCAATACAACCAACCACAGCAACCTGACATCACATCTTTAATGGAGAGATTCCTAGAGAGGCAAGATAAGGCTAACGCCAAAATCGCACAAAAGATCGAATCCTTAACAAACCGCAACAAAGACTTAGAAGACAATGTCTCTAAGATGGCTAAAGAACTCTCGAGTATTACACGCGGAAAAGGCAAATTTCCGGGCCAACCGGAAGAAAACCCGAGAGAGACTTGCAAGAGCATAACATTAAGGAGCGGTACAGCTTATCAGGGACCTCCCATGCCCGATCAAACTTCCGATGAGATGCATGCAGAGCCATCGCATTCCGAAGTATACGAGTCGCAACCGCCGGAGCCGCCCGTATTCGAACTGCAGACAGACCTTACTAAGGAGCAGAATGACACCGTAGGTGGAGAAGAGCGACAACCCGAACCTGAATACATTTCACCACCACCCTACAAGCCACCTCTGTCATTCCCTCCAAGGCCTGCCAAGCACAAGGTAGAGCAGCAATTCGCGAGATTCATGGAGACACTCAAGCAATTACATGTCACAATCCCCTTCACAGAAGCAATTGCAAGCATACCCTCGTATGCTAAATTTCTGAAGGAGATTCTCTCAAACCGAAGTAGACTCCAAGAATTCTCAACAGTTCCTCTCAATCTGGAATGCAGTGCACTCGTTCA
The DNA here is from genome assembly GCA_011114355.1 of Carex littledalei. Lineage (NCBI taxonomy): Eukaryota > Viridiplantae > Streptophyta > Magnoliopsida > Poales > Cyperaceae > Carex > Carex littledalei. The sequence continues at coordinate 13,821,858 of CM022089.1, read as the reverse complement.
AAGCAAATTACCGACAAAGTTGAAAGATCCGGGAAGCTTCTCGATACCATGCACCATTGGCACAACCGATTTTAAGAGAGCTTTATGTGATCTGGGAGAAAGTGTGAGTCTAATGCCTAAGGTAGTATTTGATAAATTGGAATGTGGAGACCTATCACCAACACAGATTTCATTGCAACTAGCTGACCGATCAATTCGATATCCTGAAGGAATGTTGCTTGATATCCCAATCAAAGTCGGTAAATTCTGGATACCAGCAGATTTTGTGGTAGTCGATATGGAAGAAGATGAGCAGATTCCAATCATCCTTGGAAGGCCATTCCTCGCCACATGTGGGGCAATGATTGATGTTAGGAATGGAAAGATTTCACTCAATGTTGGCGAGAACAAAATGATCTTCAACATGAATGAAACCAAAGTCCCACCTGACATAAATCTTGTCTACAATTTGGAAACAACGAACGAGTATGGCAATGATGAAATGCGAATGGATGAATTTGAAGACATCGAGGAGATGATACACGAAGCAGAAATGGAGAGATTGTTCATCGTACAAGATGACGGTCAGGTCCATCCAACCTCCGTGACACAACAAACCGATGATCTGAACAAGAGCCCCAATATCGCAAACGACAGGAATCATTCTCTCTTAGCCCTTGCAATAATCAAACTCCTACGCGAAGAACTCGATGCAATGTCTCAAAGACTGGACGAGGTCGAAGCCGAACTCGGTGTGAGTCTGGCATTCGACCCCGGACCTCAAATACCAACCGACTTCTTCAAGGACAGCGATGATGAAACCACAGAAGACGCTGAAGGCGAGCCACCCGACAAGCAACCCCCTTGCATTGACGGGAGGATACCTGGAAGAAACTGATACGACACATAGTCAAGCTAATGACTTTAAACAAGCACTTCTTGGGAGGCAACCCAAGGCCACTTTTTATATCTCCGCATAATTATTTATTTTCAGTTTAATTAGGGCTTTAATTAGGGAACGAATCACATCCACTCATTTTTTATGACCAGGTAAACATGCTAGAGGAAGGGCTCGGTTAAAAACATTGGAAAAGTCAAGAAAATATTCTCTGTTGCTAACCGTATCAGCCAATACGGATTACGACAGTAAATACGAATCAATGAGTTAGATGAAAAAGGGACAGCAGAAAATACAGCCCGTATCAGCCAATACGGACCGTATCCAAAGGAAGAGTTAAAGAAACAGTTATCGGGATTCAAAATTTTGGATCAGATACGGACCGTATCAGCCAATACGGTCCGTAATCAAAGCCGATCTGGAAATTAAAACCCGTTAACGAAGAGGCGCGAAGTTGGGTAACCGTTCAAAATAGAAATTCTTCTATTTTCGAGCCCTCTCCCGTTTCTATTCCCCTCTTCTCTTCCTTCTCTCTTTCTCTTCCTCCTTCCTCTCCTCCTTCTCCCCTTCTTGCAAAAACCCGAGCCAACCTCGCAAAACACCGCCGGCCAACAAGGAAGATCGCATCAACCACCTCTCGCACAACCACCAACCGCCGATACGGGTCGTATCCGACCCGTATTCACCGAAAACACCGAATCTTCACCATTTTCGGATTTTTCTTCCCCTTCCCTCTTTAATTTTCGATTTTAATTTAGTCTCTTGAATTAGTCTTTTATTTCTCTTTGCCATCTAGTTTTAGAGTTAGTATTTCTGTTTTAAATCTAGTTAAATACAAAAACATCACGAAAAACAACAAAAAAAATTAGGTTTTCCCCAATTTTACCAGAACCAGTACCAGTATAATACGGTCCGTATCTGTCAATATGGTCCGTATTGAGTCCTGTACTTGTCCATTTTCAACCAGCACCCAGGTCCGTATCCGGTCCGTATCAGCTTAATACGGTCCGTAACAGAGGCTGGTAATTACCACAAATGGCCCCAAAAACACGTGGTCTTCTCAAAGCTTTGACAGGTCTAGGCAAGAAGAAGAGGAGAGAGTCCTCTTCTCAAAATCCACCGCCGCCTGAATCACCCGAACGGAGCCCCGAATGAGAGGAGTTGCTGGAATCTCCTCCTCAAGAAGAACCGCAACCGATGGAGGGGCAACAACATAACCCCCTGGACATAAAATTCACCTACACGGCACACGCTAAGATCTTTGAGAAACTGGATGACAACAAAATTGTCAACCCCAAAGCCATCCACATTGGAACCCTTCAAGAGCTCGGCCTCCTCGCCCAATTCAAAACCCTAGCAAAAAAGGTTCACATCTGGGACTTTCTCAACAAGCTGGTGGATGTCCCGACCTACGATGACCTTACCCGCGAGTTCATCGCCACCTTCTCCTCTGAAAATGACATAATCAAGTTCCAGCTGATGAATGCAGAGCAGGAGATGTCAATGAGCGATTTCTGTGACATCTTTGGCTTTAAAGATGAGGGCGTACAGGCGTACAATAATGACCGGAATTTCTGGAAGATGATCACCAATGACCGCCTCAGTGATCCGAGAGTCGCAAGCCACATTGTCCATCCGGTGCTCTGTTACATGCAAGCGGCTCTCAGCAACTCTCTTTTCGCTCGAGGCGAGACATGTGCAAAAGTCACCTTCCCCGAGCTTTACATTCTCAAATGTATGCTCATCACACCGGAAGAGCCACCACACCTCGGTCATTTCCTCTGCAACCACATCCACGCAATTGGCCAAAACAAAAGAGACAGAGGAAACATCTCTATTGGTGCCATCGCAACAATCCTCGCTCGGCAACTCAGACTCGAGGTGGATTTCCTTAAAGAAGGTACCGGCATGAGATTCCTCGATATCGAGTGCCTCACCGTCATGAGGATGATCAGCGGCAGACCTCCCGAGCCTTACCTATACCACATCGAAAGCAGGAGGGTTCAAATGCCTTGCAAGCCGCTACCCCTCAAGAACCAGCAAAGATGTTGGCAAGTGGCCCCTAGCGACAGGCAGGCCGCTCAAGAAAGCGATGATGAAATCGATTTTGATGCCATAGAGGCCGAGGCTGAAGAAGAAGAGAGGGCCGAAACCGCAGCAGCCGCCGCATACATGCAAGAAATGGCGGCAAATGAGCAAAGGGCTCGGCAAGAAGCGCTCGCGGCAGAAGCAGCGCGACAAGGGGCGGGACCATCTGATGCCCCTCAAAGTGGATATAACCGAGTTCTCCAAGCCGTCCAAAGAGTCAACGAAAATATGGAGAAGTTCTCCATCGACACCAGGACCACTTATGCCCAGCTTGACCAGCAGTATGACGAGACACGTCACTATACAAGCCAGGTTCGTCAGGGCATGGACGAGCTGCGAGGGTATGCTGCCAACAACAGGCGGGAGGCACAGCAGGCCTGCTACATGTCACAGCAGTACTACCAGCATGCCCTCACCACAGGATTCGAGTACCAGCCGCCGCCATACGGACTCTTCGACCCGTCATTCTATGAGGAGATCCAGCACCCACCACCACCTCCACCACCTCAGGATTGAGGTGCAGTGAGTTGTATCTTTTCCCGGTCTTCTTACTTTACTATTTCCTTTATTTTTATCTCTCGAGCATTGGGGACAATGTTCAATTTTATTCGGGGGGTAGGGAAAGTAAATTGACCATGTATCTTTAAAAAAATTTCGCAATTTAAATTCTTAGGTGCTAGTAGTTTTACTCAATTTTGACTAGGGTTAGAGGCTTTACCAAAAATCCTAGAATGATTAGATTGAGCTTTTTAGCTAGCTTGCATTTTTTTTTAGGAGTAGGTTAATCAAATAGGAATTGTTTTAAATTGAATTAGGCTAAGGTTTAGACAATTGGCCATGATACCAAAAATTCAGAATTTTTAAAATTATTTGTAGTCTCAAAATGAACAATTAATAGCTAACCATGAGAGTTGATCAAAATTGCAAACCCTAGAATTTTAATATTGGGTAATTTAATTTTGCAAAGTCTTTTTAAAATTTGATAGTGTTTTAGAATACCCATTTATTATAGATAGACCCCTAGCGAAACTATGCAATAATTTCTTGTATGAATGAATACTTGAAATTGTGTGTAACATGGTGCTTGTGACACAAAAATATTTTATTTTATTTTCAGAAAAATACAAAAATACAAAAAAATCAAAAATGAGAAAAATCCAAAAAAATAGAAAAATCAGAAAAGAAAAAAATAGAATAAAAGATGGAGGATAAAAAGAGTACGGGTGCCTACGCAAGACTGGTTACCAATAGGCTCGAGAAAACCTCCCAAATTTAAATTCTTGTACATATTTAATTTTTCAAAAATAGTCACAAGTACCAACACACTTAGTTGTCATACTTTGCTCCAATCAATTGGGAAGAAAAATCAAAATTTATATCATTAGAATTCCTATTGATTGGAAGGGATCCATTTATAATCGAAGGGGAAATTAATACTCTCAATTTTAAGGATATTTGTGAAGTAGATTATTCGATAATAATTTTTCTAGGGTAAGCACAATGAGGTCAATCATGGGGTGAATAAATTGTTCAAGGGAGAGATTATGAATATTTTTAAAGTTCTAGATTTTTATTGTCATGCCAATTGTACCTAACCTAAGCCCTAATTTAATTTTTAAACAAGACCTTGAGATTGTATGGTTTAACCTAGACCGAATCTTTGACCAGCTGGGATGTCATTGCTTGAGGACAAGCAACAATTCAAGTTGGGAGGCGTGATCAGAGTCAAAATAATGATGATTTACGTAGGGTTTTGGCTTAGGTTTTACATATTTTCTCACACTTATGTTTAATTATTTAGAGAAAAAGGCTACTGTCACCCTTCTTTATGTTTTATTGCAGGAAACAAGTTTTGGGACTATTTTACATCAAATGGAGAAAGAATCGGGTCAATCGGATCAGCGACGCTCATCGACTAAGTCCCTGTTACGGCCAGTATTGACCAATACGGACCAGGCCTAGCACAGACCAGAAGATAGCGCTGGAAGCATTTAAACCCTAACTGCCAAGGTCCTAATACAGACCGTATTACCTGATACGGCCCGTATCCAAAGGCATCTCTTGGGGAATAACTACCGACAGCTGTTTCCAGATCAGTTTCTTAGCCTCCAATCAACCTCTACACGTCCCTACACTCCTATATAAGGCCCCTGGGCAGAAGAATACATCATCTTTGTAATTAGGGTTAGATTTGATTAAAGTGAGAAGAGAGGAGTGCTTGTAACCATGCCGTTCCGCGGCTAAGTTCCTTTTCTTAGGGCTAGGCAGTAAACCTTGTTACTCTTGATGTTTTGATATATATATTTCTGTTGATTATGATTTCTTGTTGTTGTGCTAAAATGCTTTTGTGATTTATTATCTCTTCCTCTAATTTCAATGATATAGTTTGAGTCCGTTAGGGTAGTGGCAGTACTTTAATGGTAAGAGAAACTATTTGTATGAATTAGCCTCGTTGAGATCTATTAGGTTTATGTGAAGAAAACCTTAGCGGGGAAACCATAAACCAGACCAACAAAATGCATACCAAATTCTATCACATGCGTAAAGAAATTCGCAGTGATCTATGTAGTAATTTGGGGTATTTGAGAGATCAGACATTTGCGTAAGGTAAATCGCAGTGTCCTATGTAGAATCTTGGTGAAAGATCTGTCATTCTTGCGTAACATAAATCGCAGTGACCTATGTGGTATCTTTCATTAAAACAACAACAGGAAATCAGACGCAACATGAATACATTGTCAAGGCGGATTGAGTGGCAATGGTGTGCCGAAACCCTAGGAATTCTCATCTCTATCTTTATTTTAATTACTTTTAATTGTTTCCTAATTTACATTGATCAACAAACATCCCTCAATTTTCAGATTTCGTCTAGCCTTTCGAAAGATTGTGATTTGATCGCTCAAAGCATTGAACCAATATTCCCTGTGGATCGACCTCGTATATACTACTCGATAGGATTGTGCGCTTGCAATCTGAACCGATAGCATTTCCGAGCTTATAAATATTAAAAGAAACATTGCTCTCTTTTGAGTGATCAATCCGCTTGATACGGGGTTGATACGGGGCTGACTTGGAGGATTTCTGAGGACAGGATGCGAATTTTGATCTGAAAATTCTATGAAATGGTGCAGGAAAAAGGAAAGTGGATTGAAAGGTTTATATGGCAGTGAAAAGGTGTGATGAATGTGCAGGAAGTGCTAGTAGTGGGAAGTTAAATTTGGTTGAATTTCGAATTTCTTTCTTGGAGCGCCAGAATTAGAGAGTTGGTTATTTCTGCTCATTGAATACGGTCCGTATCAACTGATACGGTCCGTAATTATTGTGCGATTTTGTGTTGAACTCTGCCTTTTCTGCGCCAAGTCCGAGGTAGCTCCGTATTGGATTATTACCCCGTATTGGACTGATACAGTCCGTAACAAAGAGTAAATCTTCATGACGGGCTTCGAATTTTTCGACCAAATTCTTCTAGCATCTCCTCCTGTAGGTAAGATTAGTAATCCTGTGATCAGTATGGTAGTTTAGGATCAAATTAAATATTTTTTTTTTTTTGAATTTTTATATGAAAAAGAAAGTAAAAGTGGCCTTGGGTTGCCTCCCAAGAAGCGCTTGTTTAAAGTCATTAGCTTGACTTTTTCATGTCATCCATCGTTTGGCTGATTCCCGAAGGAATATGTCTCCTTATGCTCATCATTTGTTCCTGCGATGTAGTGCTTCAACCTCTGGCCATTCACCTTGAAATACCCGGTTTCTTGACTCCAGATTTGGACTACCCCATAAGGGTACACGTAAGTGACCTTGTATGGTCCCGTCCATCTGGATCTCAATTTTCCGGGGAAGAGTTTGAGTCGTGAATTGAAGAGAAGCACCATGTCTCCTTCCTTGAACTCCCTTTTTCTTATCTTTTTGTCATGGTAGAATTTCGCCCGTTCTTTATACATCTTTGCATTATCATATGCATGGAGTCTCAGTTCGTAGGGAGGATTTCCACATGAAGACCCACATCTTCATTTGTCAATTTTCCTAGGGATATGCGAGACGATAAAGATCAACGGAGTTACCGATGAAGCGATCAGGCTAAGGCTATTTCAATTTTCATTAAAAGATAAAGCAATAGCATGGTTGTTTTCCTTACCGGCCAATTCCATTCAAACTTGGGACCAATTGTTTAATGTGTTTATTGCAAAATATTTTCCACCATCCAAAACTTCGAGGTTTAGAAATGTAATTACTAATTTCGAACAAAGGGATGGTGAAACATTGTGTGAGGCATGGGATAGATATAAGGATATGTTAAGGTGTTGTCCACATCATGGTCTAGAAAGATGGCTGATTGTCCAGACTTTTTATAATGGTTTAAACCCTACCGATAGGTTGTCTATTGATGCTTCTGCAGGAGGAGCAATCATGAACAAGGAACCTGACGAGGCTTACAACCTAATTGAAGAGATTGCAATCAACCAACACTACTGGATCCCTGAGCGAAAGAAGCCAAGTCCAACACCTGGCATGCACCGAGTAGATGATATATCCATGCTGAGCGCAAAGATTGATGCTTTGCAAATGGCACTCAACAAGCAGACCAAGCAGCGAACGGTAGCAGCAGTCAATGCCGCAACAGCATGTGGCTATTGTGGAGGAGCGCATGAGATGACCGAATGTATGAATGTGACGGAAACTGAGGAAGAAATAGAGCAAGCGAATGCAATCGATAACAGCTTTCGACCTCAGCCCGCCTACAATTCATACCATCCGAACAACCGAAACCATCCAAATCTCTCATACGCAAACAATCAAAGGCCTGCTGCACCTCAACAGCACTACCAACCATAGCCCAATTATCAACCGAGATACAACAATCCTCAACCGAATTACCAACCAAGGCAATACAATCAACCACAGCAACCTGACATCACATCATTAATAGAGAGATTCCTAGAGAAGCAAGATAAGGCTAACGCCGAAATCGCGCAAAAGATCGAATCCTTAACAAACCGCAACAAAGACTTAGAAGACAATGTCTCTAAGATGGCAAAAGAACTCTCGAGTATTACACGCGGAAAAGGCAAATTTCCGGGCCAACCGGAAGAAAACCCGAGAGAGACTTGCAAATGCATAACATTAAGGAGCGGTACAGCTTACAAGGGACCTCCCATGCCCGATCAAACTTTCGATGAGATGCATGCAGAGCCATCGCATTCCGAAGAGTACGAGCCGCAACAACCGGAGCCGCCCGTATTCGAACTGCAGACAGACCTTATTAAGGAGCAGAATGACACCGTAGGTGGAGATGAGCGACAACCCGAACCTGAATACATTTCACCACCACCCTACAAGCCACCTCTGCCATTCCCTCCAAGGCCTGCCAAGCACAAGATGGAGCAGCAATTCGCGAGATTCATGGAGACACTTAAGCAATTACAAGTCACAATCCCCTTCACTGAAGCAATTGCAAGCATACCCTCGTATGCTAAATTTCTGAAGGAGATTCTTTCAAATCGAAGTAGACTCCAAGAATTCTCAACAGTTCCGCTCAATCTGGAATGCAGTGCGCTCGTGCAAAGCAAATTACGGACAAAGTTAAAAGATCTGGGAAGCTTCTCAATACCATGCACTATTGGCACAACCGATTTTAAGAGAGCTTTATGTGATCTGGGAGCAAGTGTGAGTCTGATGCCTAAGGTAGTATTTGATAAATTGGAATGTGGAGACCTATCACCAACATGGATCTCATTGCAACTAGCTGACCGATCAATTCGATATCCTGAAGGAATGTTGCTTGATATCCCAATCAAAGTCGGTAAATTCTGGATACCAGCAGATTTTGTGGTAGTTGACATGGAAGAAGATGAGCAGATTCCAATCATCCTTGGAAGGCCATTCCTCGCCACATGTGGGGCAATGATTGATGTTAGGAATGGGAAGATTTCACTCAATGTTGGCGAGAACAAGATGATCTTCAACATGAATGAAATCAAAGTCCCACCTGACATAAATCTTGTCTACAATTTGGAAACAGCGGATGAGTATGGCAACGATGAATTGCGAATGGATGAATTTGAAGACATCGAGGAAATGGTGCACAAAGCAGAAGTGGAGAGACTGTTCATTGTACAAGATGACAGTCAGGTCTATCCAACCTCCGTGACAACACAAACCGATGATCTGAACAAGAGCCCTAATATCGCAAACAACAGAAATTATTCTCTCTTAGCCCTTGCATTAATCAAAAACCTACGCGAAGAACTCGATGCAATTTCTCAAAGACTGGACGAGGTTGAAGTAGTACTCGGCGTGAGCCTAGCATTCGACCCCGGACCTCAAACACCAACCGACTTCTTCGAGAAGGGCAGTGATGATGAAACCACAGAAGACGCTGAAGGCAAACCACCCGACAAGCAACCCGCTTGCATTGACGGGAGGATATCTGGAAGAAACTGATGCGACACAAAGTCAAGCTAACGACTTAAAACAAGCGCTTCTTGGGAGGCAACCCAAGGCCACATTTATATTTTTGTATAATTAATTATTTTCAGTTTAATTAGGACTTAAACAAAGAAACAACTCATACCCACCTTTTTCCTATGATCAGGTAAGCATACTGGAAGAAAGGCTTGATTAAAAGACATCTCGGAAGATGGAAAATACTCTCTGGTACGACCTGTATTGGCTGATACGGATCTTACCAATGGATACGGGGGCAATAGAGTAAGAAGACAGGAAATAAGTGGTGAATACGGCCCGTATTGGCTGATACGGCCGTATTCGAAGGAGTTAAAATAGCGGTTATTGGGTAAGCATAACGGACTCAATACGGACCGTATTGGCTGATACGGTCCGTAATAAGAGTTAATCAGGGAGATGCGAACCCGTTAAGAAGAGACGTTTGAAATTCCGCGCAAATCACGTCCCATAACCGTTAATATTTTTGTTTTAACTCCTTAAACCCTCTCTTCCTCTCTCTCCCTACTCTCTTCCCCTCCATCTCCTCTCTTTCTCCCTCTTCCATTCTTACCTGAAATCAAGCACCACCTTTTGCCACCGATCTCCGCCGCCAACCTCATCTCCTTCAACGTTGAAGCCGCCGCCGACCTCCTTCTCCACGTCTCTGCCCTAATACGGACCGTACCGGGTCCGTATCCGACGGCCACTCGAATCTTCTTCTCCAATTTCGGTTTTTCTAAACCCTTTTTCAATTTCAAAGTTTAAAATTCATTTTTGCATTTGTTTTAATTTAAGCTCTGTTACATTAGTTTAAATAATCAAATTTTATTTTTGCAAAATCACAAAAATCACAAAAAAAATTAGGTTTCTGCCAAAATCCCAATTTTTACCAGTACAATACGACCCGTATTGACCCAATACGGTCCGTAATCGTCTACCAGAACCAGACCCGTTTTCCAGAAATACCTTTCAATACGGTCCGTAACCAGTACTGTACTTTGTCAAAATCACCAACTAAACTAGTTCGTAACCAGACCGTGTTGACTGATACAGTCCGTAACAGAGGTTTAAAAATTAAGCAAATGGCCCCAAAAATGAAAAATATTTTAGGGGCAGTTACAAGGAGTGCCAAGAAAGCCCTCGGAGGTGCCGGCCCGAGTAATTCACCGCAGGGCTCCTCAAGTCGATCCTCCCGGTCTTCCGACTCGCAACCGCAATCCTCCAACCATTCATCCTCTCGTTCCAACACCCAGCGGTCAGTCAGAGACACACCAGTCTCAGATGCGGACTATAACCCGGAGGAGTTCAACCCTCGGGATTTTGGTCTTGAGGAAGAAGACTCCGATGAATCAATGGAGGAAGCAACCGAGTACCAACCCATCTTCCCACATCCATTAATCAAAGCCAATTACGAAAAGATGACAATGAGGGAGGTCATATACCACAAATCCATCAACACAGAAACACTCGAGCGACTAGGCCTCCTTGCACAAACCGAACAACTTGCAAACCGCATCCACATCTGGCGATTCCTCAACCTAATAAAAGGAGTTAAAATTTACAAGGTACTCACGAGGGAGTTCCTTGCGACATTCAGATACGACGAAGACTCCATTACTTTCCAGATGCTTGGCGAGCGTTACACAGTCTCCATGGATGACTTCTGCGCCATCTTCAACCTCACCAACGATGGCACATCTGATTCTCCTGACTGCCGAGAGTTCTGGTACAGCATCACAAAAGATAACCAAAACTCAACTCGACCGGCAAGCAGAATCATCCATCCCCAAGTCCGCCTCTTGCAAGTTATCATTGCCAATTCCATTTTCACAAGAGGCGAGAGTTCATCCAAGGTAATATTACCCGAACTCTATCTCCTCAAATGCATGATCGAGCCAACACCAGTGCGACCTCACCTCGGCCATCTCCTTTGCAAACAAATTCGTGAGGTCGCTCGTGCCAAGAAAGATGGAGGAAAGATTTCCATCGGATTCGTGGCCACGATCTTGGCCAACCAACTCGCTCTGCAGATCGATCATCTCAAAGAGGCAAGCGGGCTCACACAAATCGACATGTCGTGCCTCCAAGCCATGAAATTTGTCACCGACCACTACCCAGGTCCCTACTTCTACAATTCACCGAAGGGAATCCTCCAATTCCCCTTCCGACATCTCAATCTTCGTAGTAGGGCCTCCTAGAAGATGGCACGACCTGCGAGTCCAACTTATGAGCCTCCTCAGAATTACATCGATGTAATTGAGAGCCAAGCCGCAATGCAAAATCAGGCTAACATCAATCGGCAACAGAGAGGAGAGGAGGAGCCCCCTTTTCATGCATATAGGGAGGCAGGCACATCGGCGGCTAGAGCCGGATCTTCAGGGGCAGCACCATCTGATGCCCCTACAGATGATTATGATCAGTTCATCCAAATGGTAAATTGGATGGACTCGAACCTCACTGCACTTACCTTGACAACTGGAGAGACCACCCGGCAAATGGAGCTAAACAGTTCTACCATTCACCAAGAGATTGGTGAAATCCGAAACAGCATGGAAGAGGTTCGGAGGAGTGTCAACGAGGGCAGGCGCGAGACTCAGCAGACGCGCTACATGGCACAGCAGTATTACCAGCATGCTCTCGCCACCGGATTCGAGTATCAGCCACCACCATACGGACTCTTCGACCCGTCATTCTACGAGGAGATCCAGCGACCACCACCACCTCCACCACCTCAGGATTGAGGTGCAGTGAGTTGTATCTTTCCCCGATCTTTTTACTTTATTACTTCCTTTATTTTTATCTCTCGAGCATTGGGGACAATGCTCAATTTTATTCGGGGGGTAGGAGGTAAATTGACCATGTATCTTTAAAATTTTCGCAATTTAAATTCTTAGGTGCTAGTAGTTTTACTCAATTTTTGACTAGGGTTGGAGGCTTTACCGAAAATCCTAGAATGATTAGATTGAGCTTTTTAGCTAGCTTGCATTTTTATTTTTCCTTAGGAGTAGGTTAATCAAATAGGAATTATTTTAAATTGAATTAGGCTAAGGTTTAGACAATTGGCCATGATACCAAAAATTCAGAATTTTTAATTATTGGTGATTTCAAAGTGAACAATGAATTGCTAACCATGAGAGTTGATCAAAAATTGCAAACCCTAGAATTTTTATTTATTGAGTAATTTATTTTTGCAAAGTCTTTTAAATTTGATAGTGTTTTAGAATACCCATTTATTATAGATAGACCCCTAGCGAAACTATGCAATAATTCCTTGTATGAATGAATACTTGGAATTGTGTGTAATCATGGTGCTTGTGACACAAAAATATTTTATTTTATTTTTCAGAAAAATACAAAAATACAAAAAAAATCAGAAATGAGAAAAATCCAAAAAAAAAAATAGAAAAATCAGAAAAAGAAAAAAATAGAATAAAAGATGGAGGATAAAAAGAGTACGGGTGCCTACGCAAGACTGGTTACCAATAGGCTCGAGAAAACCTCCCAAATTTTAAATTTTGTACATATTTAATTTTTCAAAAATAGTCACAAGTACCAACACACTTAGTTGTCATACTTTGCTCCAATCAATTAGGAAGGAAAATCAAAATTTATATCATTAGAATTCCTATTGATTGGAAGGGATCCATTTATAATCGAAGGGGAAATTAATACTCTCAATTTTAAGGATATTTGTGAAATTGATTGTTCAATAATAATTTTTCTAGGGTAAGCATAATGAGGTCAATCATGGGGTGAATAAATTGTTCAAGGGAGAGGTCATGAATATTTTAAAATTCTAAATTTTTATTGTCATGCCAATTGCACCAAACCTAAGCCCTAATTTAATTTTTAACAAGTCCTTGAGATTGTATGGTCTAACCTAGACCGGATCTTTGACCAGCTGGGATGCCGTTGCTTGAGGACAAGCAACAATTCAAGTTGGGAGGCGTGATCAAAGTCAAAATAACGATGATTTACGTAGGGTTTTGGCTTAGGTTTTGCATATTTTCTCACACTTATGTTTACTTTATTAGAGAAAAAGGCTACTGTCACCCTTCTTTATGTTTTATTACAGAAAACAGGTTTTGGGACTATTTTACACCAAATGGAGCTAGAATCGGGTCAATCGGATCAGTGACGCTTATCGACTAAGTCTCTGTTACGGTCCGTATTACCTGATACGGACCAGGCCTAGCACAGACCAGAAGAAAGCGCTGGAAGCATTAAACCCTAACCGTCAAGGTCTTAATACGGACCGTATCAACTGATACGGTCTGTATCCGAAGGTGTCTCTTGGGGAATAACTGCCGACAGCTGTTTCCAGATCAGTTTCTTAGCCCCTACTCAACCTCTACACGTCCCTCTACTCCTATATAAAGCCCCTGGGCAGAAGGAATAGTTATCTTTGTAATTAGGGTTATATTTGATTAAAGAGAGAAGAGAGGAGTGCTTGTAACAATGCCGTTCCGCGGTTAAGTTCCTTTTCTTAGGGCTAGGCAGTAAACCTTATTACTCTTGATGTTTTGATATATATATTTCTGTTGATTATGATTCCTTGTTGTTGAAACAAAATGCTTTTGTGATTTACTATCTCTTCATCTAACTTCAATGATCTAGTTTGAGTCCGTTAGGGTAGTGACAGTACTTTAATGGTAAGAGAAACTATTTGTATGAATTAGCCTCGTTGAGATCTATTAGGTTTATGTGAAGAAAACCTTAGCGGAAAAACCATAAACCAGACCAACAAAACGCGTACCAAATTCTATCACTTGCGTACAGAAATTCACAGTGATCTATGTAGTAATTTGGGGTATTTGAGAGATCAGACATTTGCGTAAGATAAATCACAGTGTCCTATGTAGAATTTCGGTGAAAGATGTGTCATTCTTGCGTAACATAAATTGCAATGACCTATGTGGTGTCTTTCATTAAACAACAACAGGAAATCAGACGCAACAGGAATATATTGTCAAGGCGGATTGAGTGGCAATGGTGTGCCGAAACCCTAGGAATTCTCATCTCTATCTTTATTTTAATTACTTTTAATTGCTTCCTAATTTACATTGATCACAACAACATCTCTCAATTTACAGATTTCATCTAGCCTTTCGAAAGATTGTGATTCGATCGCTCAAAGCATTGAACCAATATTCCCTGTGGATCGACCTCGAATATACTACTCGATAGGATTGTGCGCTTGCAGTCCGAACCGATAGCATTTCCGAGTTTATAAATATTAAAAGAAACATCGCTCTCTTTTGAGTGATCACCTAACTCCTTCATATGGTAACTCGGGAAAGCTGAAAAAACCAAATGCACCCTTCGCGCACTCTCCAAATGATAAGAGGATTGTTTTAACATGGCTCAAGGAGGTAGTAAGGTTCCCTGATGGCTATGCATCCAATTGGTCAAAGATGGTTAACCTAACCACTAGCAGCTTCACCAGGCTTAAAAGTCATGATTTACATGTGTTCATGTAGCGCCTCCTCCCCGTCGCATTCCGTGACTTTGTCCCGGAACCTATATGGGATGTTCTATGTGAGATTTCAGCATTCTTTAGAGAGATTTGTGCCAAGGAACTTGATCTAGTGAGGGTGGCGGAATTAGAGAATGATATTGTCGTTACAATGTGCAAGATGGAAAAAATATTTCCTCCCGATTTCTTTGATTCAATTGAGCATCTTGTGTTGCATGTAGCATACGATGCTAGAATGAGTGGGCTAGTAGGGTCCCGATGGATGTATCCATGTGAAAGGTGTGTTGTGCTTTGGATTTTTGTTTTAAATTTTACTTAAAGGCACACTAAGCTTACAACTAACACTAAATCGTTGTTACAATTACAGGCGTAACAAACAACAAAGGATGAGAGTCACGAATAAAGCACGTGTTGAGGGTTCAATCGTGGAGGCTACAATTGCCAAAGAAATTGGTACATTTTCCGCACACTACTTTGTAGAGAAATCTAACATTAGCCAAGAAGGAGATGGAACAAGTAACTGTTCGGCAGGACAACTTTCTATATTCGACACTGCGGACCGTTTCATTGGCAGAGAAAGACGAAAGCCTCTCGATGACAAGAATTGGGTTGCGGCACACACTTATGTCATTCTCAACTGTCCAGAGATCTGTGAGAAGTACATAGGGTACAATCTTATAAATATCCGTTTGATGTTTTCAAATTAAAGTATCTACTCTAAAACATATCAAAATCTCATGTTTGAACATATTCTAATGTGCAGAGAGTTTGATATATGCATGCTCAACAATGGGGTGGCCACAAGACCACAAGATTTGCAAAAGTCCGTCAAGATGGTTACGCAAAAAGATAATAAATTATTGTGATGAAAGCGATTACTACATACGAATGGCAGGAGTCAGGCCAAGCAAACAAGTGTACTTCTACGATGGGTACGAAGTCAACGGGTATCGATTTTACACAGAATCATCTGGAGAAAACAAGGTAACTCAAAAGTAGCGGTGTTTGCATAAAAGGAGAGTGAGATGCAAATGGCAAATAAATCGACTACTATGGAGTTCTCTAAGAGGTCATTGAGCTAGAATATGATGCCCACAAGGTAGTTCTTTTTAGGTGTGACTGGTTTGACATAATAAATGGTGTAAAAGTGGACCACAAACATGGCCTTGTTGAGGTTAAGCATACTTCTCGTCTTGCAAATTATGAGCCTTTTGTATTAGCAGCTCAAGCAACCCAAGTGTGTTACCTACCTTATGCATCACAAAAGGCTGAAAGACGCCCATGGTGGGTGGTAATCAAAACAAGTTCGAAGTCGAGGTTTCGTGTCGAAGGCTACGATACAAACTTCGAATTTTACCAAGAGGAAAGACCGAATAATCCAATTGAGTCAACAATTGGACAAGACTTTGATTGGGATGGTATGGTCCAACGAGAAGACGAGTTCGAGCTAGTGAACGAAACAACAAACCTTCCACCTACAACATCAAATGAACCGCCAAGTTTGGCAAGGGATGAAAACAACATAGAGGAAGGTGAGGAAGAACATGACATAGAGCAAAATGATGAAGACATGGATGATTCCGATGAAGAGTATTACTTGGTAAATGAATACACATATGTGTTACTTTTTACTTTCAAATTACTTTACATTTTACTATCCAGTAATGCATTTTGGTCAAATGTCTTTTCTAACATTTTTTTTTTTTTTTTGGTTTGTAACAGGTTTTTACACAAGATTCATTCAAAGGGAGATCTTATTTATTGTTTCCATTCGTGAAAATGTTTTGTACCCAAATTCAATAGATTGGCTTAGCCAAAGAGCAAAATTTATGTTATCAACTAAATGTTTCATTTTAACTATCTCTATTAAATACTGTTTGCTGCTGTTATTTAGTTTTGGACAACATTCAAAGGGAGATCTCAAATAAACAGAAATGTTCCTGTCTTCAGAAATAAAACATGTTCATGGAAATACTAGACCACTATGCCCATGGAAATATTTTATTGATCCAGTTAATATTATTTCCAATAGTATAGTGGTCCAATATTACAAAAAATAATATTAACTCGATCAATAAAATATTTTCATGGGCATAGTGGTCCAGTATTTCCATGAACCTTCACTATAAAATTATATAAACAGAATAACCAAAACATTTCCAAGGGTAGCTCATGGAAATAATATGTTTTTCTACTTCTAACTTATTTCCATGGGCTATCAATAAAATATAGTATTTGGTCTGTTTGGCGGATCATGGGTCATGCAAAAGTATTTCCAAAGGGCTGATAGTTAACATTTCCATGGGCCAACAGCCGGAATTTCCATGCGCTACTAGTTCTGTGGGCCTGCCGTTGGAAATTGTTAAGTGTGTCAGAAAAGACAATTTTATTTCCAACGGCCATTCCTCTCCTTGGAAATAACATAGGCTCTCCTAGAAAAAAACCGAAAATTCTAGTAGTGTTATTTGTCTACAATTTTTTAAACCAATGTAATATGCTTTTTGAATTCTATTTTGCAAGTTAATTTTAATGCTATAATTGACCCCCTTTAAACTTATCTTATTGTCATGTATAAATTATAAAACTCTAGCTAAATAATGCATTCCTAAAATAAATAGTTTGTTTCATATCTAGTCCGGATTGTATATTTGAAGGAACTTAATTATCATACAAAGTAAATGGTGATTTCCTTTTGTGGTTGATAAATAATAACACATTTCATTCGTATTGGCATGCATGAATTACATATGATCTCCTTGACATGCAATAACTATATATAATTATTAAATCCTGTACAACATTTAATTATTTTTTGTACAAATTTTTGGAAAGGTCAGCCCCATTTGTGTAGTTTGATCAATCGTATTGGGTGTTTTATTTTCCTTGTACTGTGATGTCCTATGAAAACAAAAAACGAGAAAAGTAAAATCTTTCAAGGTCCACAAAAATTTTAAATATGAATTTTTCAAATAACGACAATTTAATTAAAGGGAAACAACTTAAAATAAAATGAAAGTTCGTATCGACATGCATGGGTCCTTAATATGACTGAAAGTTATGGCACTTCTTCCTATATAAAAAAATTGATTCGGTTGAATAAAATGTTTGAAAAATGAGTACCTTAAACAAGTTCTTGTGGTGAGAACATGTACCAAAAGCCGGAATGGGAACCATGTGATGGAACCCAATCAGCTGGGCCGGACTATACCATTATTGGAACTTGAACATATTTTTATATTTTTGGGCCCATTAATATACTTGTAATCTCTTTCCCCAGGCTTTCTCCTTCTTTTTCCAGCTTTTAACTTCTCCTTTTCTAAAGATGGAACTAAAAAAAAGGAGATGATGTTATTAAATGATACATTTAAAGGTATAAGTCTGACCTTGCAAAATGTGTGTATGTATATATGTAACGAATTAAGTCACAAACACAAAAAGATAGATCTTTTGTTTTCTGTAAGTAGTTTAATCGATCGGATGAGAACATGAAATCTTTGATAAATTTTGCCATCTAACTTAAAAGAGCTAGCAACGACAATGTACTCTGTGTGGAAGGTTGCAGGTTCTAAATATGAAAAGAGCAATTATTTGTGTAAATATATATTAAATAGTTGAGTAATTTGACCTCAAACCTTTACTAAAAAACTTGAAAGAGCTAGAAATTTTGTTGATCTGTTGATTAAATTATAAACGAAGGCACAAAGTAGCATAACCATACCCAATTGATAGATGAGGGTTTCCAAAATTTAAATAATTTATGCCCACAGGCACTAACTCATTTTTTGTCTAAATAATATTTTATAAGTCATCATAATTAATGTCGTGATAATTTTGCTGTCTCCAAAGACGATGGGGGATAGGTTATATATTGTATCACTTTTTGAAGAAAGAAATTAATATGGTGATAATTCACCCTTTACAGTTTTGTCATTTAATCATCTGTAATTTTGTATAAGTTAGTTAATCATGGGTGTTGCCAAAAAGAAATTAACAATGCAAAGCTTACTCAGATAATTTGTCTAGTTGCATGGCATGGCATAGGGCTGTAAATGAGCCGAGTTTGAGCGAGTTACCTCCGACTCGAACTCTGCTCATTAAATAAACGAGCGAGTTAACTTGAGTTGGGATGATAATAACGAGTTGTAGAGCCAACTCGAACTCAGCTCGTTATCAACTCGAGTTGACTCACTACTCATTTATAACTCGTTTAACTAGTTAATTATATACTACTAGTAAAATAATTTATCAGTATCCAGCAATTTTTCATACAACAATAATACATAAACACTAGTAACTTTTCATACAACAACTTAGTACATAAGCACCAGCAATTTTTCATACAACAACTTAACAAAAACAATGTATGAGATTTATTGTGACCAATGCTATGTAACTCGAGTTATAAATGAGCGAGTTGGGCTAAGCTCAAACTCAGCTCATTTATTAAACGAGTCAGCCAACTCGAGTTGTACTGACTCCAGTTGTAAATAAGCGAATTAAAGCGAGCTATAAATGAGCGAGTTATGAGTTTGAGCAATTTTGCAGAACCCCAGCATTGGCAGTCATAATTTACAAAGCTAGTTGAATAGGTGGCATCACTCAACCACCCACTATTTTATTTTCATTATTTTCATTACAAAAGTGACAACACCAAAAAGAAAAGAAAAAACATCACAGACGTGGCAACGAAAAGTCGAAGAAACGCACCCAAATCCAACCTAATTAATTTTTCAAAAGAAGCATGCTATGCTATTAGCATGTTACCTACTTCTGGAAGAGGTAAACAGTACCGGGTTCCAAAACTTGAAACACTCAAAAGGACACCCAAAAGTCCATTTAGAAATTAAAAGAACTTCACAAGGACTTCTAGGAAAGAAGGCCGGTTTAGAAGGCATGACTGTCCCCCTCACCGTCGGTCACCGGCTGTAGGATTTCAATGCTTGACGGGTTCTTGGCCGAGCAATTCGCACGAATCTCCCCACTGTTGCCCGTGAGGACGCTTAATTGACCCATCTTGACCATTGAGTACACAAACTTCTGGAAGAACATGTTTTGGTTCTTGGCGAAGTCGATCACGATTTGCTTGGTCCTCGAGTCGGTGTACATATCCTGGTCTGAAGTGAAGAGTCCTTGCCGGTTCAACAGATCGACATAGTACTTGTTGTCAAATGTGTTTGGTGTACGAATGTCGTTGACTGTTGTGTTGACTGTGTCGGTTTTCGGGCAGGTCAGTTTGAGCTGGCTGGCAAACCACTGGTTCATGGTGGAGTCTTGGGATGGGTAGAGACGGCCGGTGAATGAGGTGCAGTGAGCCAGGCCAATGGTGTGACCGCCGGATAGTGCAACCAGGTCATTTGTATCGAGGCCAATGTTGTTAAGAACCGACAACAGTGTGGTTACGTTGGAGGTGGGGGCCGGTAAACCGGCCAAGGTGGCTTGCTGGGTAGCGAAGTTTAGGCCGTCGCGCCTGCCAAGTGGGACATTGTAGTTGGGGCCGCCGGACTGTAATTAAGCAATTGATCATTAGCCTTAATTTTACTTTAATGTTCTATTTAATTATATTTAGTGCTACTGAGGCATTGATAACTAAATGATAAAAAGACCGTTTTGCTTTTCAACATATCTAATTCTTAACTTTTGACTAGCTATAGAGTCTTGTTGGCTAGCTTATTACTTTTATTAACATTGATTTACACGTGAAACTAATGATAATGGGATAAGGACTAGTGATCTTGGATATTTTTTAGTTAGAAATTAATTAAGGGTAATCTAACTATCATCATCACATTGCCACCTACCTTCTGCAGCTGTAAAGTAATTAGAATCCTAGTTAGTGGGGTGGCTCTTTATGTCCCCATCACTTTAATCATAATCTTAATTAGCATCACCATCATTATTGAGTCATTGTCTCTATCATTATTAACGATCCTAGAGTTTATCTAGCTTCAGTGAGTTTTAATTATAAAATTATGAAGACAATACTTCTAACATAGGAGGGCTTAACAAATCCTAGATTCTTACTTCTTAATTAGTGCATGTATCATGATTATCTAAAGTATGATTTTTAGGAATAAAATGTAGCAATCAATTATCAGGGAGCCCCAGATCAGTGGCTGAATGCACATTCAACCACATCCATGTTGAACTAATTAAGTTCCAAGAACTGAATATACTTAACTAGCTTGGCAATATCAGTAATTAAGTTGTATATTTTTGTGCAACTAAATAGTTCAGATTTCAGAAATCAGAACTCTGTTTTCTGAAAGAGATAGAGATATATACCAAGGTGACAGAGTCACGAGCTGCGAGAGCGACTACATCGGCACAGGAGACAACCTGCCCACAAGCCTTGTCAATGAGAGCTCGGATATCATTGATAGCCTTGAAGGCTTCAGGCCTCAATGTCAGGTTAGGCCCCGCCTCCTGCTCCCCGGGCCCACTGGCAGAGCCGTCAAGCAGGACTGATGCATCACATCCCTGCATATCAAAATTATCAATACCAGAACAAGCAAAATATATCATTAATGTATCTATGTTTGGAATTGTATTACTAAAAATAGTTGACCGTTAGCAAAGTTACTACTTGTACACCATTTCCATTTGACAAAATAGACTATACTAGATATATATAAAATGTAAAAATGTAATATAGTGAAACATGTTCTCTTTTTTCTTTTGTTTTGGAAAAAACTAGGCGGATGTATGCAACTCATTTTGCACACCTGCACAAAGCAATCGTGGAAATGAACGCGGAGAAGACCGGCAGCCAGGCCGATGTCGTTCTTGAAGGTGTTTGCTAGGTAGTTCCTCACGATCGACTCGAGTTGCGGGCAAGTCGACTTGTAGTAACCGAAGGTCAGGCCTTGTTGCAGTGGTGGGTATGTAAAAGGATCAGCATTTGCTGCAGGAGAGAAGGAAATTACTGCAAGTGAAGTTGCAAGAAATAAGGTCACAACAAAGGAGACAGTATTGGCAGCCATTGAGCAAAGACTATTCTTCCCTTTGTTATGGCCTTACGTTAATCGGTAGGATTGAAAGATACACACCTTATGTCCTTATTTTATAGAGATCCAAATGGATCGGATACGGATCGGATAGTGGTAAAATCGTATCCGTTTTTATTTTTCGGATACGGATACGGATCGGATATTTAACAGATACGGTTGACAGATACGTACGGATACGAATCGGATATCGGATATCGGATATTCATAGATATTTACATAAATATTTGAATAATATATATTAAATTATACGATATATATCTATTATTCGGATACGGATAATTAAAATTCAAAACATATCTGTATCCGTATTTGTACGGATATTCGGATATCTGTTCTAATTTTCGGATACGGATCCGAAAATTATCCGATCCGTTTGCACCCCTATTATTTTATAGGCAGCACACAGGTCTAGGTCTATTTCGCGCGCATGTCTATGACTAGGAACTCTCTCGGCATCTTCGTCATTTGATTTTGATTTTTCTCTTTGTCAATTTGTCAATAAATGCACGCGGAATAGTCATCCTTGTCAAGGGGAACATATGGCAATGTATGAACAAAATGAGGAATTCAAATTCTTTCTGTTTCCTAAGCTGGAGATATATTATTTTGATTTAGATTTAGTTACCTTTTACAATTCTTTCTATTTCTTATTACCTATGTGTATATAATTCCTTGTATCCAGTGAAGATAACAAATAGAAATCATTACAATCTATTCTTCTTCTCTGTTTACTAAATTCACATTAATTGCCTTTTTTGTTATTTTTTGCCCTTGAGTTTTTGAAAATACTGGCGAAACACACGGTCTTTATTGAATTGCTGATTAACATAGTCTTTATTTTTTAATGCCCTTTCATTATTTATTTTTATACGATCTTCAATTTATTCTAAATTAAATGAGAACATGGTGTCACATTGGATACGATCTTCAATTTATTATAAATTAAATGAGAACATGGTGTCACATTGGCAGCAACATGATAATATTCTCTATTATTGTATATAAAATAATTAATTAGCCCGAAATATTTTAGTTTCGTTGACCCTAAAAATAAGGTTTACACCCAACACAACGCTGCTGCTATGTCAAAAGTCAACAAGATATAACAACTTTAATTCAGATTCACCGTCTATACAGAAAAAATTAAATAAACTGAAGTATATATATTTAATTTTTATAATATATATATTCCACTCGTATGCTCTTATGTATGAAAATATAATTTAAATTAATAATACACGGTTAAAAAAATTTAATTGTTTGATGGGAGACTAGCTCAATGTCTTTCAAATCACACAAATTTAATGTACAACATGTGTCTAAACAATTGAGACACATCTATCTATAATTTTGATAGCCATTTCTAAGATTAATTATCAACAATTCAGAAAATAGTTCTTCTTTTCGGAAAAGTGAGTTTGAGGCCATCGACCATTTTATCATATTCCTTCAAATTCTGTGTTATATCTTCAAGTGACCTTGATGTATCATTAAGGTTCTATCCCAAAACTCACCTTAATTAGGACATATTTCATGGCAAATTTCAAATGGGAATTCCGATCACCCCAGGTACTTGACTCAAGCAAATTGGAAACGGATGGCCGATGATCATTCTTTTAACTTAGCACGAATAGACACCGTTTTAAGTTAATCTGGGCCGTCCGTTTCAATTTGCTTGAGTCAGGTACCTGGAAGGATTTGGATTCTTCAAATGGTATGTTGCTTTCTCACCTCTTATTGAGTTATTGACCATTTTTATCATTTAATTACTAGCTTGCGATTAAATTAATGTCCCCATTTATTTAATCATGATCTTCATTATAATCAGCGAAAAATTACCATCATTATTGAATTATTGTTCTATCATTGCTGATAATAATTATGGGATAGTTCTAAAAAAATATGTACAAAATACTTCTAATTCAGAAGCATACCAAATTTCACACTTATGGAGGACCGATGTTGATGCATTTAAAACACTGATATAAAAGATAATTAGAAATTTTCATGGTTACTAATTGATATAGCATCAAGGTTAAAAACACTCAACACAGTGAATTTCGATGATTATCCCTTTTGATTTTGAACAATCGGTTGTTGTCACGACCCCGCTGCCAGTGACTTCAGGGATGCAGCTGCAACTACCTCTGACCACCCCCCTCTCATTTTAACCTTGAAGCTGCATGCCCACTCTTTTCGAAGAACGTTCAAGTTTGAAATTTTTTGGCTTTCACACACTGACATACATGGGATTGTCAGCCAGGCTTGGGAATCTGTCCCTAACTACCCCAATTCGGCAAAGAGGTTCCTAAGCAAAATAAAAAACACACAAAGAGCTCTCAACAATTGGGCACAACAAAAATTCAGAAACAAGGATAATTTTCTCACCAGATCCACATGGGCATTACAACAATTGGATCGTGTAGAGGAGTGCAGGATTCTAAATGACCTCGAAATGCGACTGAGAATTAAATTGAGAGAACATATCTTCCGTTGGGCTAATGACAAAGAAACTAAATCGAAACAGCGTGCCGGCTGTAGGTGGTTGCAACTAGGCGACAACAATACGAGATACTTTCATGCTATTGCCAACCATAGAAAAAATAATAATCATATCTCCATGCTTCTAAATGATGATGACACTCGGATTCCACAAAATACAATTCCTGACGCCCTTCTCAACCACTTCAAAGGAACCCTTGGCAAAAGGCAAATTGTCCGAAGACCGTTCAATCTCACGGGGAAAGTTGGACCATCTCTCCGCCATCAGTTGGTTCACTTAGACCAACCAATTACCATTCAAGAGATCTCAAGGGCTGTAATGGCCTTGCCAAAGAACAAGGCCAGCGGCCCCGATGGATTGCCGGCGGAATTCTATCAAACTTTCTGGGAAATTATCAAGGATGATCTATTCCAACTTATCACTGATTTTCAGCTCAACAAGCACAATCTAAGGGCCTTAAATAAGGCGGCAATCACATTAATCCCGAAGAAGGAGGGGGCGGCCAAAGTGGAAGATTTCAGACCGATAAGCGTTATTAACACGGTTTCCAAAATCATTACGAAAATCATGGCGGATAGACTGCAACCCATGCTGGAGGAACTAATTAGTAAACAACAGACGGCCTTCATCAAAGGTAGGTCTATTATGGAATCATTCCTTGTTACGAGAGAAATCATGCAGTTCTATGCCAAGAACAAACTTCCCGCAGTTTTGATCAAGGTCGATTTTGCAAAGGCCTTTGATACAGTCGATTGGTGCTTCATGATTAACCTACTGATCGAACGAGGTTTCCCCCCCAGGTGGATCGGCCAGGTATTGAGTATGCTAAATTCTTCCTCCTCAGCTATCAGGCTGAATGGGCGGCTCACGCGTTTTTTTAATCACCAACGGGGCTTGCGTCAGGGTGATCCTCTTTCACCCTTACTTTTCATATTGGTGGCAGACTCCCTTCAGTGGTTTATTAAAAATAGCATCCCGGCAATGCACGGTCAAATGTTCATGTCACCGCAAATCATTCAGTTTGCGGATGACACTGTTATTATTGCCGAACCCCATCCAACAACCTTGAGAGTGCTAACATTGGTCCTTAAACTGTACGAAGATTTGACGGGCTTAAAAATCAATAGAAGTAAAAGCTCATTTGTTCCTATCGCTTTGCCTCCGGATTTGAACAACTCGGTCAGAAACTTAATAGCATGTGAGCAGTCCGAACTACCTATGAGGTACCTCGGATTACCACTGACTATAAGAAAGCCATCGATAAATCTATTCCAACCACTAATTGACTCGGTTCGAAAAAGACTAGCGGGGTGGAAGGCGAATGTCCTATCATATGGAGGTCGGGTCACTTTAATCAAATCTGTGCTATCGGCGCTCCCTCTCCACTATATGCAGGCATTCAAACTCCCGAAAGGTGTTATCAGAGAAATAGATAAAATACGAAGAAATTTCCTTTGGAGGGGTAATGGGACCTGCTCGGGGCTGAACTGTCTTGTCAACTGGCCGAGGGTCTGTTCACTCAAGGAAAATGGAGGCTTAGGCTTTATTGACTGTTGAGTATTTTAGGTATGGTGTTTTTATACTCTTTTAACTTTTAATATTTATAAACCTTCGTACCCAATGAATAGGTTAGTTGCAAGCGCACAACCTATCGATTGTAGTATTTAGGTGTCGATCCGTAGGGAGATAGGGAAATACCAATTTTTAATAAAGAAAACTACTTTTAAAACTAAACAATAAAAGTAAAAAGGGGGGTTTGTGTAATTTCGTTTTTGAAGAAAAATTAAAGTAAATTAAAAGTTCGTAAAAACAATAAAAGTCGGGTGAAAATCAAGTTTGAGAAGTCTAGGGGTATTCGGTCCACAATCCCTTGCTAATTCTATCTACTCGGTTTGTTTAAATTCATGTTTGATATGATGAGGTTTCTAACCTAGATTTGATTAGCCTTCGGAACAAATATTGATACAAATACTTTGGGTGGATGGATTAATGTTCCTCGAATTCTAGGGCTGTCACTAACCTAGAGGGATATTTAATACACATAATTCAAAGTATATATCAATATTTATTCTAAGGTGTCCTAATTAGGTTTTGACTTCACGATTAAGTCCTTCACCAAACCCTAACCTTAATTCCTATAGTTTCGGTTTAGATATCAAATTGGTCCTAAGATAAACTAAATCCTAAGATATATATGTTTATGATTTCAATTAGTACTTTCCTTACCTAGACCAATGCTAGAATTTAATAAACTAAAGCGGAAAGACACGATCAACGTGATTTCAAGCTACTTCAATTCACTAAACCTAACCAGGTGACTACAATTCAAGTACTAATGAAATTCATATAGAATAAATCACAGAAATTAACATCAAATCAAACAATCATCATAAAAACTAAAATCCAAGTAGAATAGAATTAAACAAGTTCATGCTACATGACCTAAACTCCTAGAGAGAAACTAGCCTCTCATGGAGAAGCAAGTATTCATCATGAATTCAAGTACAAAATAAGTAAAGACAAAGAGAAACTAACTAGAGAAATAGAATACACCATTCTCTAATCAAAAACCTTAGTCTTCCTTGCGTTTGCTGTGAGAATTCGCCTTCTTTCTTCTTGATTTGCTCCTGTGGTTGATGCTCTTTCTCGTGAATTTCTCTCTTAGAATGGTGATCCTTATGGAGAAGAAATTCCCTTCTTTTTATAGTAGATCTGGAGCATATGGACGTGGGGAATCATTCTAAATCTGTCCCAACGTGTTCCCCACGTTTCCACCTTCTATTCCCCACATTTGGGTCGTGGTCTGAAGTGCCAAAAATAGAAAATCCTCGAAATAGCAGTTTTCAGGCTGAATGCGTCCGCACGGGTTTTGGTTTGTGCTCTGATTTGCTCTCTGAGTGCTGAGTGCGTCCGCACAGCTTCCCAGTGCGTCCGCATTCCTCTCGGACTTTGTGTTCTTACTTCACTCAGAATTCTGAATTTCTCTAAGTCCGGAGTGCGGGTCCAATGCGGGTATGGTGCGTCCGCATTCCTCTCGGACTTTTCTCTGCTGCTGGATTTCTTCTGGAAAATTTGGCTAAGTATAAAATGCGTCCGCACCGGTTTTTGGTGCGTCCACATTTGGCTCGGACATTTCTTCTGGAGCTTGCATTTTCTTCTAAGTGACGAGTGCGGCCGCACTCTGGCCAGTGCGTCCGCACTTTGCTTCTGTTTCTTGTTTTCCTACGAATTTCACACAGACAAATGCAGTAACTTGATTCTAGGGGTATTTAATCCTATATTATACTAAAATACATGATATTTGGTGTTATTATGTAATGAAAACCAGACCGAACATATATATAAATTAAACCTATCATTGACTTAGCAACACAGAACAATGCACTTCTCACAAAATGGCTATGGAAGATAGAGAGGCAACCTACGTGTCAGTGGTCAGTCACCATTCGGAACCTACATAACATCACACACCCATCTCACCTATCACCTCAGACCCAATCCTTCTTCTTGGTCGACCTCTCCACATTGAATCCCTTCTACTCAATTTCCGTGGACCGTCAGTTGGCCACTGTAACCTGGCGTTGGACAGTTGGGGGGGATTTCTCGAGTTCGTCAGCATATCATATGTTGCATCAGAGAGGACAAGTGTGCCGCTTTCATCACTTCCTTTGGAAGATCAAAGCTCCACTCAAGGTCAGAATTTTTATCTGGCTGCTTACGAGAAACAAAATACTAACCCAGCAGGTCTTAACCAAGAGGGGTCTGCTAGTCACTCTGCATTGTGTGCTTTGCAATCAGAACATCCTCGAAGATAGAGATCACTTACTCTGGATGTGCCCTTTTGCGCGAAGGTTCTGGAGGGCCATGCTGCCTCAACTAAGTTCCTTACCAGCTTCAACTTCGATTCTACGAACTTGGTGGCCGCGACGCTTTTCATTACAAGGAGATCAGAGGGGCTCGTGGGATACACTTTGGGCAGCGGCGGTTTGGGCATTGTGGCGAGAGAGAAATAGGCGTACCTTTTCGGAGGAAAGGAAAGAGATCTTCACCTTAATCAATGAGACAAAACTCCAAGCCAATCTATGGTACTCTATACTGTAGAAGGGATTCCTTAACGGGGCGGAGCTTCTGGGAAAGAGACCAATCCAGCTACTTTTGTGTTTTATTAGAAGTTGTATTTGATAGCTAAATAATCTTTGCTATTTCTTCATGATGTTGTAAGGTGGAGATTGATATTGGTGACATTGTAAATATTTTTTCATTATTTAATACAAAATGTTGGTGAGCCATTGCTCACTGACCCTAAAAAAAAAACAAGTTCTTGTGGTGAGAACATGTAACCAAAAGCCGGAATGGGAACCATGTGATGGAACCCAATCAGCTGGGCCGGACTATACCATTATTGGAACTTGAACATATTTTTATATTTTTGGGCCCATTAATCAATCTACTTGTAATCTATTTCCCCAGGCTTTCTCCTTCTTTTTCCAGCTTTTAACTTCTCCTTTTCTAAAGATGGAACTAAAAAAAGGAGATGATGTTATAAGTCTGACCTTGCAAAATGTGTGTATGTATATATGTAACGAATTAAGTCACAAACACAAAAAAAAAAAAAATAGATCTTTTGTTTTCTGTAAGTAGTTTAATCAATCGGATGAGAACATGAAATCTTTGATAAATTTTGCCAAATTTATATTTGATTGTGTTTCCTATAGAAAAAGAAAATACAATAATGGTACATTGTGCCCAGGAATAATATATATATATATATCTTGATCGATCTGGCTTGGCCGATTGCCCATAGCTCTGGTTCTGGCATCGTAAATGCTGCAACAGTGCAATACCTTCCCAGCTAGTCTTATTTGAACAAAAAGGATTTGTAGCTCAGTCCTGGGCAATACCTTGTTTTGTGCCACTGCCATGTAATTTGTGTAATAACTGGGAGCAACTTACTGGCTAATTTTCAGTATTAATTGTTACCAACTTTTATGACCAATTAACCATCTAACTTAAAAGAGTTAGCAAAGACAATGTACTTCGTGTGGAAGGTTGCAGGTTCTAAATCCGAAAAGAGCAATCATTTTGTGAATATTAAATAGTTGAGCGATTCGACCTCCAACCTTTACTAAAAAAACTTGAAAGAGCTAGAAATTTTGTTGATCTGTTGATTATATTATAAACGAAGGCACAAAGTAGCATAACCATACCCAATTGATAGATGAGGGTTTCCAAAATTTAAATAACTAACTTTTTTGTCTAAATAATATTTTGTAAGTCATCATAATTAATGTCGTGATAATTTTGCTCTCCAAAGACGATGGGATATATAGGTTATATATTGTATCACTTTTTGAAGAAAGAAATTAATATGGTGATAATTCACCCTTTACAGTTTTGTCATTTAATCATCTGTAATTTTGTACAAGTTAGATAATCATGGGTATTGCCAAAAAGAAATTAACAATGCAAAAGCTTACTCAGACAATTTGTCTAATTTACAAAGCTAGTTGAATAGGTGGCATCACTCAACCACCCACTATTTTATTTTCATTATTTTCATTACACAAGTGACAACTGACAACAACAAAAGTGGCAACGAGAAGTGGAAGAGGCACATAATACCAACCTAATTAATGTTACAAAAGTAGCATACTTGGCTACTTACGTACCTACTTGTAAAAGAGGTACGCATTACCGGGTTTCCAAATCTAGCAACACTCACAGGACATCCAAAAGTTCATTTAGAAATAAAACAAACTACACAAGGACTTGTAGGAAAGAAGGCCGGTTTATAAGGCCTGACTGTCCCCCTCACCGTCGGTCACCGGCTGTAAGAACTCAATGCGTGACGGGTTCTTCGCAGAGCAATTCGCACGAATCTCCCCGTTGCTGCCCGTCAAGACGCTCAACTGCCCCATCTTGACCATTGAGTACACAAACTTCTGGAAGAACAAGTTTTGGTTCTTGGCAAAGTCGGTCACTGTCGGCTTGGTCCTTGAGTCGGTGTACATATCCTGGTCTGAAGTGAAGAGTCCTTCCCGGTTCAACAGATCGACATAGTACTTGTTGTCAAAAGTGTTTGGTGTACGGATGTCGTTGTTCGTTGTGTTGACCGTGTCGTTTTTCGGGCAGGTTAATTTGAGCTGACCGGCGAACCACTGGTTCATGGTGGAGTCTTGGGATGGGTAGAGCCGTTTGGTGAATGAGCTGCAGTGAGCAAGGCCGATGGTGTGGCCGCCGGATAGTGCAACCAGGTCAGTTGTATCGAGGCCGATCTTGTTAAGAACCGACAACAGTTTGGTTACATTGGAGGTGGGGGCCGGTAAACTGGCGATGGTGACATTGCTGGTTGCGAAGTTCAGGCCATCGCGTCTGCCAAGTGGGACCTTGTAGTTGGGACCGCCGGACTGTAATTAAGCAATTGATCATTAGGCTTAATTTTACTTTAATGTTCTATTTAATTATATTTAGTGCTACTGAGGCATTGATAACTAAATGATAAAAAGACCGTTTTGCTGTTCGACATATCTAACTCTTTTTAACTTTTGACTAGCTACATATAGTCTTGTTGGCTAGCTTATTACTTTTATTAACATTGATTTACACGTGAAACTAATGATAATGGGATAAGGACTAGTGATCTTGGATATTTTTTAGTTAGAAATTAATTAAGGGTAATCTAACTATCAATATCACATTGCCACTTGCCTTCTGCAGCTGTAAGGTAATTAGAATCCTAGTTAGTGGGGTGGTTCTTTATGCCCCCATCACTTTAATCATAATCTTAATTAGCATCACCATCATTAATGAATTACTGTCTCTATCATTATTAACGATCCTAGAGTTTATCTTCAGTGAGTTTTATAAAATTATCAAGACAATACCTCTAACATAGGACTTAGGACCGAAATTTTTTTAGTTACCACACTAAAAAATAGAAATTAAATGATTACCATCCGGCCCAAGCTATTTTCAATTCTACCACCCACGCGGACTCAGTTCGCGTACCAAATTGAGTTGGTGCGCGGACTGCAAAATTAGTGCTCAAACGGGGTGAAACGCACCGAAAAGTAGTAAAAATTTCAGAACAGTTGGTGCGCCAACCCAATTAATGCACCAGTTGGTGCGCCAACTCAGTTCGCGCAACAACCCATTTTGGTGCGCGAACTGAGTCCGCGTGGGTGGTAGAACTGGAGAAATCTCAACAAAAATGGTATTCATTTAATTTTGATTTTATGATGTGGTAACTAAAAAAATTTCGGGACTTAGGAGGGCTTAACAAATCCTAGATTCTTACTTCTTAGTGCATGTATCATGATTATCTAAAGTATGATTTTTAGGAATAAAATGTAGCAATCAATTATCAGGGAGCCCCAGATCAGTGGCTGAATGCACATTCAACCACATCCATGTTGAACTAATTAAGTTCCAAGAACTGAATATACTTAACTAGCTTGGCAATATCAGTAATTAAGTTGTATGTTTTTGTGCAACTAAATAGTTCAGATTTCAGAAATCAGAACTCTGTTTTCTGAAAGAGATAGAGAAATATACCAAGGCGACAGAGTCACGAGCTGCAATAGCTACTACATCGGCACAGGAGACAACCCGCCCGCAAACCTTGTCGATGAGAGCTCTGATTTCATTGATGGCCTTGAAGGCTGCTGCCCTCAGTGTTAGGTTAGGCCCCGCCTGCTGCTCGCCGGGTCCACTGGCAGAACCATCGAGAAGGACCGATGCATCACATCCCTGCATATCAAATTATCAATACCTGAACAAGGAAAATCCTCAATGTATCTATGTTTGGAATTGTATTACTAAAAATAGTTGACCGTTAGCAAAGTTACTACTTGTACACCATTTCCATTTGACAAAATAGACTATACTAGATATATATAACATGTAAAAATGTAATATAGTAGTGAAACATGTTCTCTCTTTTCTTTTCTTTCGGAAAAAAACTAGAATAGAATAGATGTATGCAACTCATTTTGCACACCTGCACAAAGCAATCATGGAAATGAAGGCGGAGAAGGCCAGCAGCGAGGCCGATGTTACTCTTGAAGGTGCTTGCTAGGAAGTTACTCACGATCGACTCGAGTTGCGGGCAAGTCGACTTGTAGTAACTGAAGGACAGGCCTGTATTAAGTGGTGGGTATGTAAAAGAATCGGCATTTGCTGCCGGAGAGAAGGAAATTACTGCAAGTGAAGTTGCAAGTAATAAGGTCACAACAAAGGAGCCAGTATTGGCAGCCATTGAGCAAAGACTATTCTTCTCTTTGTTATGGCCTTACGTTAATCGGTAGGATTGAAAGATACACATCTTATGACCTTATTTTATAGCGATGCAAACGGATACGGATCGGATTTTTTATTTTTCGGATAGGAACACGGATCGGATATTTGACGGATACGTACGGATCGGATATAGGATATACATAGATATTTATATAAATATTTTAATAATATATATATATATATTATTCGGATATGGATAATTAAAATTCAAAACTATATCTGTATCCGTATCTGCACGGATATTCGGATATCGGATATCCGTATCTAATTTTCGGATACAGATCCGAAAATTATCCGATCCGTTTGCACCTCTATTAATATTTTATAGGCAGCACACAGGTCAAGGTCTATTTCGAGCGCGTGTCTATGACTAGGAACTCTCTCGGCATCTTCGTCGTTTGATTTTGATTTTTCTCTTTGTCAATTTGTCAATAAATGCACGCCCCTTCCTGTCAAGTATCAAGGGGAACATATGGCAATGTGAACATTGAAAAAGTTACATATTACGACGAATATTAGTTATAATATTCACACTTGCTTAGGCCTTAGTGGCAGTGTTTTCTATTTCTTTTTCCCTTTTAGCTAGAACTTTAGATAAATTAAGTTTACCAACTCTCCACTAGACCACGAAAGAAAAAAGTTGTTATTGCGCTCTCGAGTCTTCACAACAAGGTACATTAATTTCCACCGTTCCAGCACATTACAATTTACATAACACATTAGTTCGATAATTCAGCTTAATTTGCTTCAAGTTTTTGTGAATTTGGAGGAAACGTTGAGTCATTTTTGCTTAACGGTGAGGAGTTTTCGCAATTTAATGGAATGGGTGATCTCGCTCTAAAATTAGTTGCAAGAGGTCCTTTTCCGCTATGAATATGAATATTATTAAAACTCGTTCATGAAATTGAATGAGAGACATGAATAATAATTTGATTACATGTATATACTTATAATGAAAAAAAAGTATGTTCATATTTGTTACTGATGAGAATAAGGAGAATAAGGATGGGGACAGACTTTCAAAAAAAGTATGTTCATACTGTAGTTTTAAATTTGCAAAATCACATCCACGTATTAATTACAAATTTGGATAACTAGTAACCGTATTTTTTCAGATATATATACATGACAACAGCCGGTAATTACAAGTGTCACGTAAACCTCAACTAATTTGATTAATGCATTATTTTTCTCAACATAATGATCACTAACTTAATGTAAAGTTTGAATTCGTGATTGTTGCCCAAATTTTTATACATAAGAAAATAAAAAAAATATTAAAAATAAGAAATGCTCCGTGAGAATTTGAGAAATGGAAAGGCAGTAGGGGGCCATGGCACATCTCAACCCAAGAAACAAATATATATATATATATATTTTGTTTCTTGAGTTGAAATGTGCCAGGTAGGGACATCATAGCTTGTTACTGTCTTCTCATTTTTCAAATTTCCACGGTGCATTTCTTATTTTTAATATTTTTTTTTATTTTCAAATGTATAAAAATCTCGGGTGATTGTTGTGTTAACCGATCTAATGAGTTATTAATTCGACATAGAAATTAATTATATCAATCCTTGTCTTTCTGTCACATCCCGGGTGGGGCCGGCATGAGCAAGGCAACATTGTCAGCATCGATTTTTTAATCATCAATTTAATTTATATGGTTAGAACTTTTTCCAATTCTTTTTTCCCTTTTTTATTGTGTTTTTTCAGGCAGGAGCCAACGGATCGGAAAATGGCATATTCTTTCTTTTTTTCCGCAGGCTAGAGGAATTTTTTTTATAAACCATAAATAAAAAGAGGAGGGTTCAACTGTCACAATTTTTCGTGCCTCAATTTTGGCTCCAAATATGAATGGTTAGATTTGCGTCAATACTAGTGTGGATGATAGCTCTAATCAGCGAAAAAAATTGTTGTCTGTCCAGTACGGATGACTCAGTTCTTTTCTCTTTCGTTTTCTTCTCCACCCAATTACCCTAAACCCGATAGAAAAGAAGTAAAACCTAAATAGCGGATCTCTTCCTTCCCCTTTGCCGCTCTCTCGTGCTGAAACTCTCACTAGTGCATACATTAATAAGGCCTTAAGCATATATTTTTTTTCTCTGCTCTGACCCATTCTCTACTCCGAGTCAAATCCACATTGCTCAAGAATAATTGAAATCAATGTAAACAAATGAAGCAATGAAATCCCTACTATCAGACAAACGCCACGATTAAAATTATGCCACCACCTCTTATCATATTTATCATACAAATCCATTCTCAATAAATACTGATCAAACTAAACACATCAAGCTTTCTAATTCCTCTTCAACTTACTAACGCTTCAAACGAGGCGGCCAACGACAGGGTACTTGGCGAGATCGGCTGTGCAATGCGCTTCCTCCTTCAAAGGATTTTTCCGACAGAGACGTTGTAGACGGTGCCTTTGATGGAGAGGTAGATCGGCTTGCTCGTCGGAGCCGTCGTACGTCGTCTATGTCGTTTTCTATCGCACAGGGGTCTGGCCGTCTGGGTGGGGAAGAAAGCGATAGTGAGAGAGAGAGAGAGAGAGAGAGAGCGGGGGGGGGACTGGGAATTCGCATCACCCCCGGTACCGTAATAGGGAGTCTTTTACAATTACTTGATCTGGACCGTTCTTTTTAACTTGGCACGAATCTCAAAGCTCAATAATACTGCCCCCTCTGTCAGCCCGAATCCCAAACCGGCTGGGAGTTAATCTCAAACCGTAAAAGAAGAATTGTAAAAGGGAATCTTTTACGGTACCGGGGAGGATTGGATCCGGGGAACTGGACGGTGAATTTTTCACTGATCAGAACCATCATTTGAACGAATATTGATGTAAATCTAATGGTCCATATTTTGAGGTAAAATTGAGGCACGGAAAATTGAGGCAGTTGAACTCTCCTCAAAATCCCAAAAATAAGCTGTTCGGCCCAAACATTTTTTTTTATTATTTTTTAAAATAGACGGAGAAGCTTACAATTTGAATATTCTTCGAGAAACATCAAACAAAATAGATAAAATATCATATAATTGAGATTTACTAGAAGAACTACGAAATATTTTTCAGGCAGAATTTTTTGTGGTTATAAAAAAAATTAATATATTTTGTTCATGTGTTACTCGAAAAATATAAAAATGTTTTGGATCTGAGTTATTGCTCCCGGTTCAAAAACCGCTTCTGGGTAAATAAAAAAATTATCGTGATTCTTCTAGTACATTCAAATTCTAAAGTACTCCGTCTATTTCTTTAAAAGTGATTTTAGGAAAAATATTAAAATAATAATAATAATAAATAAAATAGCTTCTTAGGGATATAGATGGTGTTCCTTAGAATTTGAATGTACTAGAAGAATCACGATAATTTTTTTATTTACCCAAAAGTGATTTTTGAACCGAAATCAATAACTCAGATTCAAAATATTTTTATTTTTTTTCCAGTAACACACAAAGAAATATTTTAATTTTTTTTACAGCAATAAAAAATTCAGCGTGAAAATGTTTCGTAGTACTTTTAGTACATCTCAATTATATCTATTTTGTTTGATGTTCCTTTTAGGATATTCAAATTATAAGTTCTTCCATTCATTTTTTTTAATTAACAAAAAAAAATGGGCCGAACAGCCTATTCGGCACATCAAAAACCAACTTGTACATTTTTTTTATTTTCAGTTACAACATCCTTTTGTTTCATATTTTAAGATTAATTAGTACGTGAGACTTATATCATACATCAACTTGATATTTCAAAAGATATTGTTTAAATTTAAAAATTAAAATTATAGGTATATTATATATAATTTAAATATGACGTCTGTCAAATTAATTCAATTTAGAATTATTAAAATTGTATCTTCCCAAATTTTAAATTGTAGGATAACAGAATAAACGTAATACATGTGTTATTTAAAGAATAATTATTTTAATATATTAATATTTTTAAATAATTTTTTTTTTAAAATATTAAGTACATTACATAAAATTGAAATTACATTTTAATTTTTTTTAAATATAATAAAGGCAGGTACGATTGGGAGTGGGTGCGCCACGCATCCAGCATCCTCTGGCAAAAAGCCTAAAAAAAAGGCAGTTCTGAAGTTTGAATAAAGAAATCTGTGGGACCCTATTATTTTAATTTATTTTAATTTTTATGGATAACAAATAGTGCCTATTTTTGGGGAAAGGGTCCAAAACGACACAATTTTTCCACTGATTCTTGTAATCTAGTTCATGCATCGTTGTCTAGGCTGACTAGGCATGTGGTTATATATTGAAATTGGAAAATGGTCGCAGGCACATGCTCCCATAACCATTAAAAAAAAAGCAGTTTTGAAATTTAAATAAAGAAAATTGTGTGGCCCCCAATTCTCCTCTTGTCATTTCTTTAATAACTTTGGATAACATAGATTGTCATCTTTATTTCTGAAGATGACACATTTTGAACTTGTTCATGCATCGTTCCATGTCTACCACGTGATTGTATTGGATCCTTAATTTGTGTAGCATCCACTTTAGTTTTTACATTGAGCATCGTTACATTTTTATCGACTCACACAAATTAATTTTTACATTCAGCATCCTTATCACATTCACATAAAAAGGGATGAGTTGCGTAAGGTTATCTCCCATCCCATCTGTTCTGATTTCCATGCTTATTCAAACCATAGAACACTGTGCCTCCTTTTGACTTGCATGGAAAGTTTGTTCCTCTTCAGAAAACTAAATAACAAAAGCTTATTGCAATTTTACCACATTCAGTAATGGAGTCAGATGGAGTTTAGTGGATTCAATTGATCCCACTAAATTAAAAAAAAAAAAATTATACAAACTTTGGACTTCATTCAAAAAATCTAAATTATATTCTGAATTGACACCAGAAAACTGTTTGATTCTACTACTAACAACTTCCAATTTATATATCACACTATAACAAAACAAATGTATATAGATTGCATCCAACTATATCTCTTTTAAAAAATAACAACCAGCTTTTGAATTGTTTGAATGGTTGCCAATTCAATCAGTACCTGCTACAGTATTAAATTTAATCAGTAAAATATCCAAAGTCATATTATTAAATCTCAACCATTGATCAGATTAGCTATACCTAACCACATATTATAAATTATTCTAATACATTAATTGACTAGTACTATTGTACCAATCTCAACCATCTCTGTACCTATCGAACATGTGTCATTGACTGCAACCACAAAAGAAACCCATTTCACATTACATAATCTCTAATAAAAGTAAAAGGTCAGCTCTCCGGAAAAAAATGGCACAGTTTGATTAATTGCAATTAATGAGCACTCAGAGGTGTCATATTTTGTAATGGGATTGAGTTTTGTCCACATGGCTTTGGACAAAATTTCATCCAAAGTCAGATCTAAACCGTCCGATCTGTATCAAAATTCATGCAGACATTTAGATTCAAGGAGTTATTTAAATTTGTTAAGTTTTAAATATGTTTGTACGAATCTCAATGCAAATCGGACGTTTAATCTTGACTTTGAATGAGACTTTGTTCAAAGCCCTTTGGACAAAACCCAATCTCTTTTGTAATTGTTTTTGTAAGTCAAGATCCATCTCTTTCATGAGCAACCAGCTTTTAATTAAAATAAACTGAAAAGTAAAAGGAAAAAATAAAAGTAGATCTGAGTTTAATTATACATCTCAGACAAATCAAATGAATGTTGGATATTTTGTTAAAAAAAGGTAACTAAACCATCATTAGATTGCTAATTAATATTGTATAGCATCTTAGTTAGTGGAGTTCTTAATGTCCCCATTTCTTTAATCATGATCTTCATGATAATCAGAGAATTACCATCATTATTGAGTTATTGTTCTATCATTGCTGATAATAATTATGGGATAGTTCTAAAAAAATATGTACAAAATGCTTCTAATTCAGAAGCATAACAAATTTCACACTTATGGAGGACCTATGTTGATGCATTTAAAACACTGATATAAAAGATAACTAGAAATTTTCATTGTTACTAATTGATATAGCATCAAGGTTAAAAACACTCAACACAGTGAATTTTGATAATTAGCCCTTTTGATTTTGAACAATCGGTTGTTGTCACGACCCTGCCACCGGGCCGGGAGTCGCGACAAGAGAAGCACCCAGACATTCATCCATCAGTCCCGTCAACCTACGTCACAGATAAAAACACAAAAAAACAATACAGAATAAGCTACAAAGCTCAGTAACCGGTTATTTAACGACACACTTCTCTATAATTGACTTATTTAAAAAACCATTTAAACAGACTGAATTAATCTATAGAAATTAACATCAAATTATGCCTGCATATTTAACGATGATAGCACATGTGCATAGGTTATCAGTAAAAAAAGTCACACAGTATTCACACATTTGGAATGTTTGCCACAAACAATTTCCACATTCACAGTACACACAATCTCATCAGATCACAATCAAATTCGAACCTCAGACCCACTATCCCATTAAAATATGCCTCATAATCCAACACCCAATTCAAATATCCAATTCAACTATACAAATCGAAAACACAGATTATAGAGAAGTCTGATTACCTGATTGCGATTAGTTCATAAATTTAATTCGAGTTACAACAACTGTTCAGAATCAATGCGACGTAGTCAGAATTCCAATTGGACATATAATCAAATGATAATCTATACCGAAATATTTTTTTTGTTTCATTTCCTCAAATTTCTTTTTTTTTTTCTCTTCATTTATTTGGTTTCTGTTTGTTTATTTTTCTATAATATAATCGGATTGAGATTAAATATTCTCATGAATTAAAAAGGTCGGTTAGGGAGGGCAATGCATGCAAGCCACGTGCCAAAAAAAATGCTACGTTGATCCCTTATATTTTTTTAAGTTTGTCATTTACAATTTAAACCTTCAAAGTTACAAAATTATATATTGATCTAAAATAACTTCAAAAATAATATAAAAACTACCGGGTGTTACAGTTGTACATAATTTTACCAAAGGAAAGAGGCATTATCAAATTATTTAATGTGTTTCACTAACTGGCTAACTGCTTACAATTTATCACGCCGTAATTATTCTATGCCATTATAAAGAAAAAATGCAACATATTTTGAACCCTAACTACATAAAACAATTTAACAATAAATTTTTTCTAGTTTTCATTAATTGGGTGACACGGACAATATATCCAGAAAACCAGAATCCATACCAACTTTAGATTCCTTGTTTTCTTTTTCTTTTTCACGTACGTCCTCTCTTTATTTTATTTGATTAAAATGAGGCACAACACGATTAGGCTGACAGGCTCGTGCTCCCCACAGCCCACAGGCCATGGCGCCATGCACGGCCACTGAAAAAGGCAGTACTTGTACAATTTGAATAAAGAAAGCTATGGGACCCCGGGTTACCATTTCATATAGTTATGTTTAGAGAATAACATGTGCATATTTGTAGTCTTACAATGTTCATGCATCCTTAATTTATCCATACGAATTCACATCCTCCGGTACTGTAATAGGGAATCTTTTACAATTATTAAATCTGGACCGTTCTTTTTAACTTGGCACGAATAATACTGCCCTGCGCCAGTCCGAATCTCAAAGCGGCTGAGAGTTAATCTCAAACCGTCAAGTGAAGGGAATCTTTTACAGTAATGGAGACGATACTTGTTCTATCCATACAATGGAAGAGTGGGTACAACGTACATATAGTTACTTTATATATTGTTTGTGCTGAAGTTTGTATATGTACTCTATTTCATCTCCTTCTCTTCTTCCTCTCTTTTCTACTACTCACACTGGCAGCTCTTCATTGGGACTTCTGAGTGGTGACTGTCCTGGTCTGATTGATTCAGTTTTTGATCCGGTTTGATTCAGTGCCTCCATTGGGACTTCTGAGTGGTGATTGTCCTGGCCCGGTTGATTCGGTTCCCGGTCTAGTTTGATTCAGTGTCTTCTACGATGAAATCTGTCAGCAAAATAATTATGCGCAGAGGAAACCATGACTAGACTTTTATCATTTTCATCAAGAAAAAAATGATCAAAATTGTGTCCACATGATGCACATAATACTGTGCGTTTTTAGTTTGTTTATCGCTGAGTATTTTTTACGACATTGCTTGTCTAATCTTCACTCTTTAAATTAATAAAATCACCTAGGTTTTAATGCAAAATAAATACATATGAAAGGACACCACGTGGTTATATTGGATCTTTTGTGGCGCATGACTTCACTGTACCCTGTAGCAGATGAATATCAATCAAGATAAATAATTTATAATAAATATTTATTTTTCAAAATTAAAATACATACTGTTTAGTAATCAATTCATTATTTATATTCTTGTAGACTTAATATCAACATCTGCATTAACTAAGAATGGTAATAGGACCTGTCAGAAGCATCAAGTCGTTACACAGAATTCAACATGTTTATATCTAAAGGATATGAATTGCTCCACATGGACATATTTACTCGGTCAATCTTATTTCTACTTCTAATAAAGTTGCTCGAATTTGTCAATCTGACTTTATAAAAAGCAAGATTTTTTTGGGCATATGACTTTGACACGTTTCATTTATTGCCGACATTTTTATTAATATAAAAAATAATTACAAATTAATAAATATATCCACGTTAGCTGGATATTTTTAAAAATGTCCAAATCGGTCATTAAATGGCCAGTTGGGATTTTTTGTTTGCTATTTTAGACCCGATAAATACTCATCTTTCTCTCTCCTACCTCTCACAACTCACTCAAACTCACATAACAGAAAGAAGGAAGAGAGAGAGAAAGAGAATGCGATTTTAGAGGTGAAAAGGGTGATATTTGAGGCGATTTTCTTGTAAATTTTTTTTTTTTAGAAATTGTTTAGAATTAATATAAATTGTCTAATTCATAACTTTCATTTCAAACCCTAGATCTTACCATGGCACCCAAACCTGAACTTCAAAAAGGAGGAAGTAAAACCGCATGCAATGCTCACATATCCCTAGCTAACAATTTTTGGACGGGTGAAGGCCGCTTGAGGAGACGTTTATCGTTTCCAAATGTATCGACAAGAATGCTGATATGGTAAACGATTATCATTTCCAAACGTGGGAGTGTGTTACGTGCTGCTACAGGTCTTCGAAGACGACGGGAGAAAGTTCCACTACTCCTAAGCCATAGTGTTTGCTAATGAGAATATGTGGTGTGTATTTTATGTTATTCTAGTATTTTCTGTTTAGATTTTATGTTGTAGTATGCATGTTGTTATTTTTGTTTTGTTGTTTATCTATTCAAACTCTCCCAATTTATTTTAGTATAATTTAGCATAATTAGCATAATTTATTTTATTTTAGTATAATTTAGCATAATTTAGTGACAAAAAGATCTAAAATAAGATATTAATATTATCATAAAAACACCATAAAGTAGCACGTAAAAAAGAACCAAAACATAAGAAAATCCAAACATAGAATACCAAATATAAATACAACAAAACATCC
The DNA here is from genome assembly GCA_011114355.1 of Carex littledalei. Taxonomy (NCBI): domain Eukaryota; kingdom Viridiplantae; phylum Streptophyta; class Magnoliopsida; order Poales; family Cyperaceae; genus Carex; species Carex littledalei. The sequence continues at coordinate 13,779,678 of CM022089.1, read as the reverse complement.
AACTAAAACTACCATAAAAAAATGGTCAGCAACGATATGCTATCCAGAGGGGGACCATCGCACTACCGGATGTCCCCTGTTAACTCTGTCAGGTAGCCTCGACCATGCTCTCGTAATGTGCTATCTAAGGCTGACTCATCCTTCACCCCTAGGGACTGGTAGGGGTGTGGTGAAGATGGACTTTGCCAATCCAGTTGTGTAATCATACTGAGTCTGTGACCCGCTACTACTGGCATCTCTATCGTGTGGCCTCTTTGTAGCATATCGTCGTCTCGTCGGCTCAAACTCTGGAGGGTCCCCAAACTCGAAGTCATCCATATTGAAAGATGGCCCCTCATCCTCCATAGAAAAGAACTCTGGAGGCTCCTGCTACGCTGACGGTGGCGGCATGTAGGCCGACCCTGCAATCATACAAATAATTAAGTAAATTTGCTCTGAAGGAAGAAATTTGTACTAACATGACAGCTAATGAAATATGACATATCAGAGGGTGAACTAGACGTCCATACGCGTCATAGAATGTATGTCAGCCAGACATGGACAATATCTAATGATGGTAGTCCCACTCTGGCTCCTCTCGAGAGGGGAGAGGGGGGAGATGGCATCTCACCAGCTATAATCGGGGGCGCGTCAGGCTCGTTCGGATCTAGCCTACGCCAGTCGGTGTTTTCTCCGGCGTCTCGCAGCATGTTGATAAGCTGCCCCCCGTGTCCGGCATCATCAACAACATTGGCATGACTCCTCAATAACAAGCATCCAAAAGCTCTATAGCCCCTTTTTCCCAACATCTTGATCCCATCCTCAACAACATTGTCATATACGCCACCAATGGGTGTGTCACTGATAGACAAATCCCATAGGGCACTCACATCCTGAAGTGTCAACCATCATCTCTCCAAATGGTAAGCTCTATGGAGACAATACTGTACAGCCCCAGATTGATGAGATATGGGTCCATCGCCTCGTAGTACCGCATTCGAACGCACCACAGCTTGACATCTAAAAGAAACTTGTCATGCGTTGAAAAAAGTAATCAACATAGTGTTAACACAACAAAATTTAAACTCACAAAATTTAAAAAAGAGCTAAAAAAAGTAAAGTACCTCACGAGAAGCCAGTGAGACTCGGTGATCGCTGTGGGGCATCCATAGGAGATGACTGAAATGCTTCGTGCTATCAAGGACGATCAGCTCATCAGAAGCAGCTGGTACTGGTCGAGTCTTAGGCCGTCCTCTAGCCATTCTAATTTCAAAAATAAAATTATGTTAACTTACATGTAAACCCTAAACCCTAAAATATGCTAAAATATGCTAAAGTAGGCTAAAGTAGGCTAAAATATGCTAAAATATGACCAACTATGCTAAAATAGACTAATTGCGCTAAAATATGCTAAAAAAAAGTGAAATATGCTAAAATATGCTAAAATATGCTAATTGTGCTAAAATATGCTAAAATACGCTAAAATAGGCTAAAATAGCTCATTGCGCTAAATATATGCTAAAAAAAGTGAAAAAATGCTAAAAAAATGCTAAAATTTGCTAAAATTTGCTAAAATTTGCTAAAATAGGCTAAAAAATGCTAAAATATGCTAAATTACACTAAAATATGCTAAATTACACTAAAATATTCTAATTATACTAAATTACACTTAATTATGCTACATTAATCTAAATTTAGCTAATTACTCTAAATTATACTAAATTAAATAATTAAAACTAACTACAAATTACAACTAAATTATACTAATTTTGGTACATTACTAACAAATTCTAACATTTTACAACAATTTGGCACTAAAAATGAATTTTAAACAAATTAGAGGGACTTACTTGCAACTCTGGGAAGAGGAGGAGAAATCTGGAAGAAAAAGATAAAGTGAGGAGAGATAGTATGAAATTTGATAGAATGAATTTGGAGAAAAACGTCTCACCCTTGACAGATAATATAAATGTCCAAACCGGCTATTTAATGGCCGGTTGAGAAAAAAAGAGGACCGACCATTAAATGACCGGTTTGGACATTTTTAAAAGTACTCAGCTAACGTCGGTATATTTATTAATTTGTAATTATTTTTGGATATTAATAAAAATGTCGGCATTTACTGCCCCTTTGACCGTAACAAGTGTGGATAATGTAAATTTTGAGTTTGCAGCAGCAGTACAGTTTTGAACAAGCTGTAGTCTTGATAGTTGATAGTGCTAAAATGAAGTCTTACATTTTGAGTGATTGCATAGAGCATATTAAATGAAAAAAAAAAATAAGGAAATTACAAAATCATGTATGGACAGTGCTACGGTGCTACGCATATATAAGGGCCCCTCCGTGCTACGGCTCACTTTTTGAGTTTTCAAAATCCTAACGGTTGATCCGAACCATTCAACATGATCTCCATATGAATATGTACTTGCAAACCAAATTTTACATTTTTTAGAATTCTTTTACTATTTATTAAGTCACTTTGAAAATCGCTGATCCAATGGTCCTTATATGGAGAGTTAAAACTGTACTGCTGCTGCAAACTCAAAATTTACAGCAGATCATGTTGAACGGTTCGGATCGACCGTTAGAGTTTCTATTAATAAATAGAGATCATGTTGAACAGCATATGGAAATTAATTTTTAAAAAATTCTAAAAAATGTAAAATTTGGTTTGCAAGTACATATTCATATGGAGATCATGTTGAACGGTTCGGATCGACCGTTAGGATTTTGAAAACTCAAAAAGTGAGCCGTAGTACGGAGGGCCCTTATATACGCGTAGCATATTAGCAAAATCCATGATAATATTCATATTTTTAATGTCTGACATTTTATTATCATCTAACACAAATTCAACATTCAGCAGCCTTATCTAGGGGGTGTAAACGGATCCGGATACGAATACAAATAGTTTCATTTTCATGAGAGTGTAAACGAAGCGGATATGGATATCCGGATTTATCTGGATTTGAAATTTCTCCCAACGAGCTCCGACTTTACTGCTCCGAATAGAACGTGTTATATAATTATCCCTGTTGAAGAATAAAATAAAATAGAGGGGTTAAAGTGTAAAAGTGTAATTTTTAGTTTAGTTAAGAAGTGAACCGTTGATATTCCAACGGTAAAATAGAAAGAGGAAAGGGTATATATACCCATGTTTATGTATATGCAAAAAAGAATATATACAAAATATTCAAGCTATTTCATATCTCTGCCTCAATAGAAATTAACATGGTATCAGAGCTCTAAGCTCCTGAGATCAAAAATACACAAAAAAAAAAAACCCATAAAACAGAAAAATAGAAGATGTCTCAAGAGGGACAAAACGAAAGCTCCAATAATGTTTCCAAACTCACTAATACTTTGCTCAACGGCAGAAATTACCTCACTTGGGCAAAGGCTGCGGCAAGAGCACTCAGCGGTCGAGAAATGCGAGAATACATCACGGGAGAGAATAAGGTGCCCGAAGTCGCAAATCCGCTGTTGCTAACCGAAGCAGAAAAAAAGGCAACGAGAAAATGGAGAACTCAAAATGACAAGATTATAACTTGGCTCACGAATTCTATGGAACCTTCAATCTCAGAATTATTTCTCCTTTCCGACACGGCTTTTGAACTATGGGAAGCCGTTAAAGCCATGTACGGTCAAGAAAATAATTACTCTCGTATTTACCAACTCAAACAAGAAATTCAGCAAGAAAAACAAGGCGAGAGAAGATATGTAGAGTACCTCGGTGCTCTTCAAAAGAAAAAAGATGAGCTTCGCTCGTACCGACCACAAACCGCAGATCTGGCCATAATTCGAAAACGAGAAGAGGAAGATGATATATTCGAGCTCCTTGCGGGATTAAACCCGAGTTATGAAGCCGTACGAGCCCAAATCATGAATACAATTCCTCTTCCTTCCTATTCTCAAATTAAAAACATGATCCATCAAGAAGAAAGCCGGAGGGAAGCCATGAGCATCTCACAAGTCACTGTCAACGAGGAACGCGAAAACCATGGCTTCGTTGCAACCAAAAAATCTAATTTCCCAAATTTCGGCCAAAATTTTGAAAAAAGAGGAACCACCGAAAAATGTGAATATTGCAAAAAAGAGGGACACGAGAAGAATAAATGTTGGTTTCTCCATCCCGAATTAAAGCCAAAATGGTGGAACAATGGAGGAAAGGGAGGAAAAGGAAAAAACCCTAAGGGGGAGAGTTTTGCTGGAGCGGCTGTGTCTCAGGAAGAAGAAAGAACTCGAAATGGGTCTGTATCAACGCTTAACGGGTCCGCAGCTCCCCTTCCTAGCGGATCCGCCTCTTACTCAACAGGCCACATCCCACTTCTTTACACTATCGGGTCCGCAGCTCCCTCAACTATCGGGTCCGCCCAAGCCTCTCTTGCGCCTCTGCCTATCGGGTCCGCCTCTTCCTATCCCTCTGCAGCAAAACAAACGGGTCCGCTAATGCCTATCGGGTCTGCAGCTGGAGGTGGTCCAAGTAGAGCCGACATTAGTGCTTTATTCTCTCAACTAAGTGGGCTGCTAAACAGGCCCAATCCAGGTTTTGTTTATTCAAATATTCTATTAAAAGATCCAAGCCCAAATAAATATAGGATACCAAATAAAAGGGTGAACAAAAGTCCAAATGAATTTGAAACCGAAAACAGTGGACCAAAATCAGAAAAATGTACATATTTAGGAAATTTAAATCAGAAATATTTCCAAAATAATTTTGATTGGATTTTAGATTCCGGTGCAACCGATCACATGACCGGAAATAGAGATTTATTGCAAAATTATAAAAAAGGAAAAGGTGGAGAATTTGTCTATGTTGCAAATGGAGAAAAAATGGAAATTTATGGGTATGGCTCAATTATTGTTTTTTCAAAAGAAATTAAAAGTGTCATGCATGTAAATAATTGCACCGCTAATTTATTGTCTATAGGTAAACTTGCGAACGAATTAAATTGTGAAATTATTTTTTCATCTCAAAATGTAATTTTTCAGGATTTAATATCCAAGAGGATGATTGGTGAAGGTGTTTTAAAAAATGGATTATATTTTTTGCATAGCCGAGTATACAACTTCAATACCCAAGTACAAGATATGGGATACTTATGGCATAGAAGAATTGGGCATCCTTCCAATAGAACTTTAAAATGTATTTTTGATTTTTCTAATTTAGATTGTATTAATTGTGAAGTATGCAAGCTAGCTAAGCATACAAAACTCCCTTTTGTAAGCTCAAATACAAAGAGTAATCATATATTTGAACTTATTCATTCCGATGTTTGGGGACCCGCTCCCGTAAACTCTTATAATGATTTCAAATATTTTGTTACATTTATAGACGATTTTTCACGACTAACACACTTATATTTGTTAAAAAATAAAAGTGAAGTGTTTTCTTGTTTTCAAGAATATTCAAATTTAGTTGAAAACCAATACAATGTTAGGATTAAAACTCTTAGAACCGATAATGGAACCGAATTTGTAAATCAAAATTTCTCAAATTTCTTGAAACAAAAGGGAATCATACATCAAACAACTTGTGTTTATACTCCACAACAAAACGGAATTTCCGAAAGAAAAAATCGTCATTTACTTGAAATGACAAGGGCACTTATGTTTCAAACCAATGTCCCAAAGATCTATTGGTCGGATGCCGTTCTCACCGCAACTTATTTGATAAATAGGTTGCCAAGTATTGTTTTAAAAAATAAAAGCCCACTAGAAATTATTTATCAAAGGAAAATAAGTTTTAACCATCTAAGAATTTTTGGATGTACATGTTTTGTACACCAAAATAAAAGAGATAAATTAGATCATACCTCTATAAAAGCTATATTTCTAGGATATTCATCTCAAAAAAAGGGTTATAAATGCTATGATCCTATAAATAAAATATTTTATATATCTAGAGATGTAACATTTTTTGAAAATGAACCATATTTTAAAAATAAAGATATGATTGATAATTTAATTAGTACAAATGACTTTGTCTTTCCTATGTCTACTAATCAAATTATTGAGCAAAGAATTGTAGGAAATGAAGAAGAAGAAGAGGAAGAAGAAAATGATAACACTTCTCAAAATGAAGCCGAAGAGGAAGAAGATGAAAATGTTGAAGAAGACTCTAGGAGGAGGTCAACTCGTCATAGACAACCATCGACAAGGTTACGAGATTTTGTAACCTATAAGGTTCAATATCCTATTGAGAACTTCATTTCATATAAAAATATTTCAAGATCCCATCGTATATTTCTTAGTTCAATTTCTAGAATAGAAGAACCAAAAAGTTTTGAGGAAGCCATTAACCAACCGGTGTGGTATAAGGCTATGGAAGAAGAACTTTAAGCCTTAGAAAAAAATGACACATGGACCATCATACCATTACCAAAAAATAAAAAACCCGTTGGATGCAAATGGGTTTATAAAATAAAATATCAAAGTGATGGATCCATAGAACGGTATAAGGCCCGGCTAGTCGCCAAAGGGTATACCCAAACTTACGGTATTGATTACCAAGAGACCTTTGCTCCGGTAGCAAAGATGAATACCATAAGAATTTTGCTTTCAATAGCGGTAAATAATGGGTGGAACTTATGTCAAATGGATGTAAAAAATGCGTTTCTTCAAGGTACACTTGAAGAAGAGGTTTATATGACTCTACCACCGGGTCATATAAAAGAAAAAAATACTAACCTTGCTTGTAGGTTAAATAAATCAATTTATGGACTTAAACAATCGCCAAGGGCTTGGTATGGAAAACTCTCTCAATATTTAATTTTTCTCGGTTTTAAAGTAAGCCAATCCGACACATCACTTTTTTCAAAACATGAAAATAATGATTCAACCATAGTCCTAGTCTATGTTGACGACATAATTATTACCGGAAATAATAGTGAAAAAATTGACAATGTTAAAAAATGTTTAAAAGAAAAATTTGAAATAAAGGACCTTGGTAGACTTAAGTATTTTTTAGGAATTGAAATAGCTCATTCTATCAAGGGTTTATTTATTTCACAAAGAAAATATACCATTGACCTTCTAAAAGAAACGGGAAAATTAGGATCTAAACCGGCCTCAACACCAATTGATAACAATTGTAAGTTAAATTCCGAAGAAGGGGAACCATTGGAAGATATAAATCAATTTCAACGGCTTGTAGGTAAGCTAATTTATTTAACCGTAACACGACCGGATATATCATTTGCGGTAAGCCAAATTAGTAAATTCATGCACACACCAAGAAAACCTCATTTGGATGCAATTGATAGGATTTTAAGATACTTAAAAAAATCACCCGGAAAGGGTGTATTGATGAAAAACAATAAGTCTAATGATGTGTGTGGCTATTCCGATGCAGATTGGGCCGGAAGCTTTGATAGAAAATCAACAACCGGCTACTGCACATTTGTAGGCGGAAACTTAGTCACATGGAAAAGCAAGAAACAAAATGTCGTGGCACGATCAAGTGCGGAAGCGGAATACCGTGCCATGGCATCTACCGCAAGTGAACTCACATGGATTAAACAATTGCTTGAAGAGTTGAAATTTAAAATCGACAAGCCAATGAAGATGTTTTGTGACAACAATGCGGCAAGGCACATTGCTTCAAATGCCGTATTTCATGAAAGAACAAAACATATTGAAATTGATTGTCATTTCATAAGAGAGAAAGTACAAGCAAAGGAGATCGAAACACCGTATGTGAAGAGTCAAGATCAATTAGCCGATATCTTTACTAAGGGGCTAATTCCAAGAGTATTCGAAGAAATAACAAGCAAGCTAGGATTAATCGACATTTATAATCCTAGCTTGAGGGGGAGTGTTGAAGAATAAAATAAAATAGAGGGGTTAAAGTGTAAAAGTGTAATTTTTAGTTTAGTTAAGAAGTGAACCGTTGATATTCCAACGGTAAAATAGAAAGAGGAAAGGGTATATATACCCATGTTTATGTATATGCAAAAAAGAATATATACAAAATATTCAAGCTATTTCATATCTCTGCCTCAATAGAAATTAACAATCCCATATTCATTTCAGTCTTAATTATGGGATAAATGATATCCAATTTATTCTTTTTTTGGTTGGGGATAGGCGCTATTTCTTAGAGCATCTATATTTCTGGTATTATGAGAGTTTTTAATCTGATGTGGCAGTTTCTAATTAAATTTCAGAAATGTAGAAGAATTTCTTATTTAGAAACTATGCAGGAAAGTTTCTTAATAAGAAACTATTTATAAACTCCACCATAGTCAAATGATTGGCTCAAATTATTTCTCATTTTAATTTATTGCTGATTTAAGTTAATAGAAACTCTAAAATTAATTTCAAGGGTGTAAGAGTTTGAAACTTTAGAGACCTTAATTTCTAAAAAATAGTTAACAGTTATTTAGAAACTCATTTGAGTTGCTGGGATGTAGATGCTCTTAGGTGTTACAATAGCGCTATTTTCTTTTCTTCTTACCTCCATTTCTTCACTCTCCATTCTTCTCCATTCAAGACTTTAGCCCGTGACTGTAGTCTGCTTTTAGTCTCTGTTAAATTGGTTTTATTCCTTGTTTCAAGACAACAACAAGGCACTCTTTTGTCTTTTATATTATTTTTTATCATATTTTTATTTGTATCTTAAAATTTATAACTCAATTATCTGACAATTATTCGTTTTGTATCCGTATTTGAATCCGTATTCGTAGATTATCTACTCCGTATCTGTATTCGTTTATGACGGATTTGGTTTTAAATTTTGATATCCGTTTACTATTCGTATCCGCTCATTGAAAGACGGATACGAATATTGTATTAGCATTATCCGCTCCGAATCCGCTCCGTTTTCACCCCTAACCTTGTCACATTCGCATAAAAGGCATGAGTTGCGTAAGGTGATCCTCCATCTATTCTGATTTGCAATGCTTATTCCTCTCTATTCTTCTCTAATTATCTAACATTGATTAAAGATCCTCGTTAGCTCAATTTGAAATGGCTTTTTCAATAATATTTCTTGAGATAAAATAAAGATAAAAAATTTCAATTTAAATATTTAGAGAGATTTTCATTCAGATTTTAAACCTACAACCTCTTCTTCTTTTTTTCAAATGATTTATTTAATCAGCACCAACTTAGTTCTTTCTCAACCTTCAAAAAAGAAAAAAAAAAAAAAACTTGGTTCTTTTCTTCCTCAGCTTGAACTCCTCTTTTTTCAACCATAGAGCACTGTCCCTCTTTTTGACTTGCAAGGAAAGTTTATTCCTCTACAAAGAAGTGAAAGAAAAAAAAAAACCTTTAACAATGTAATTTAACACATTTAACCATACAAATGTACAACACAATCAATCCGAACAAATTATACATGCCACCAGACCAAAATATATATTTAGAAAGCATAATGTCAGATACAAAAATAAGCTTTAATCAGCTTTTGAATTAACTGAATCTTCACAGTAGTGCTCGAGCTGAACACCACTTTTTGTTTGTTATATATAAGGTTGTCAGATCCAATCAGCATAACTTTTTAGTTATATAAAACTATATTTCAATCGGTTCTTTAATTAGAAATTTTCTATGACAACAATTTACAAATCTACAAGAAATTAAAGAATTTAGAAGTCGAATTTGTTGTGTAATCTTCTGTGTAGTCGTATTAGTCGTATGACATAGTATGGATCGGTTCTTCTATTATGTTTAACTAATTTCTATAAATAAAAATTGTGACCAAATGAGTCCCTGTTACAGTACAAAAGCATCATTATATGCAAAGTCATATAAATCTCATCTTATGCTTAGCTAGTTAGCATAGATTGGCTAATACCTAACCACAAACTATAAATTATTCTGATACATTGGCTATTACTATTGTACCTGTGTACCAATCTCAGCCATCTTTCAATTAAAATAAACTGAAAAGTAAAAGAAAAAAATAAATAAAAGTAGATCTGAGTTTAATTATACATCTCAGACAAATCAATTGAATGTTAGATATTTATTGTTAAAAAAAAGGTAACCTAACCATTATTAAATTGCCACTTATCTTCCCTGGCTGTAAAGTAATCAGCATTGTATAGTATCTTAGGGCATGTTCGGCAATAGATAAATTATTTAAGGAATAGAGGAATTGTGGAATTGTGGAATTGAGAATTAATCACTCTTTTCATCTATTCCAATTGTGTTTCGGTACACTCAACAATTGAAATAGTAAAATTATCCAAATTCCATAGCCACTGACCCGACATTTTTATTAATATCCAAAGTTTAATAGAAATTAATTAATATACCCAGATCCGTTGGAAAGTTATAAAAATATCCATACCCGCCATTTTCTGACCGGTATTCAATTTAATCCATTACCGGCCAGAAAATGGCCGGTATCCAAATTTTTTTCTAAATACGGTACCGGCCATTTAATGGCCGGTACCCAATTTTTTTTTTTTAGGATGGGCATAGCATAGTTGGTAAGAAAAAAAAGTCGTAGGAAACTCAGATTGAAGTTTGCACTCGGTTTGGCTAAGATCAAACAAATGCATTTGGTTGGATGCGTGTGTTACATCGGTTGCATGTATCGGTGCATCATCGATGTTTTTGCAATGAAATATTGATGTTTTATTAGCCGAATAGTGCTAAAAAAATATGGGTGCGTCGCTGATGTCTTTGTAATGAAACATTAATGTTTTATTAGACTTAGCATTGGTAATGAAGCAGAGTAGTGCTAAAAAAACATCGGTGCATCGCCGATGTTTTTGCAATGAAACATTGATGCACTTCTGCCGTCGTTAGGCCATGCATAAAACATCGGTGCGTCATCGGTGTTTTTGTACGAAAGCGTCGTTTTTTTTTTAAACTTTAAATGACCATAACTTTGGCTAGGAAACTCGAATTTGCGTGTATGACCCCAATTCAGAAAGCTTGGGACGAGACGGGGGCAATGTAATCAAAATTGCAAAAAAAATCGATTAGTGCCTCAAAAATTGAGTTAAAATTTTTTATCATCGGTAGACACACAACGACCCGTATGCAGCTAGTGACAGTGTCATATGTAGCATAGTGAAATTGTTAAAAGTTAGTACCTAAAAAAACGTAGTTTAGTGTTCGCATGCGGCTAGTGAATTTAATTTGACAATAACTAGCATCTTAAAATTGAGTATCTTTCATTTTGTAATTATTGTCATTTTGCGTATTTCAGTATAATTTAACGTAATAATTTAGCATAATTTAACATAATTTTAAGTAATTTAGCGTATTTTAGTTTAAATATGCTAATTATATATCAAAAGAAGTAATCTAACAAATATTTTAAAAAAATTTGAAATTTTAATTTTAGATTTCAGCATCTTGCTCTCATATTCTCTAAAAAAACAAATTTGGGTAAATGGCCGGTACCGTATTTAAAAAAAAAAATTTGGATACCGGTCATTTTCTGGCCAATAATAGATTAAATTGGGTATCGGCCAGAAAATAACTGGTATAAATACTTTTATAACTTTGCGGATCTGGATATATTTATTAATTTCTATTAAACTTTGAATATTAATAAAAATGTCGGGCCACTGACAAAAGCAGTTCGTAAATTTGAATAAATAAAGGTATGAGACCCATAACAAGTGTTATTTTTAATAGTTATGGTGAGAGGATAACATGTGCATATTTTGTAGTCGTTCAATGTTCATGCATCCTTTATCCATATATCTCTTGGCAAGTGATTATGTTGGATCCTTTGTGACGCATCGATTCAATGTACTTTGTAGCAGATGGAAAATCAATACAGATATAAAATAAAAATATAATATTTATCTTTGGAAATTGGAAAATTGAAATACATACACTGTTTAGTAATTAATTCATTATTAATTTTGAGGATGGTTTAAATGCACAGGTGTCGGTCAACAACCACCTGTTATAGATTTAAATTAGAACATTATTTACAAGAAAATAAATCTAATATTATTTAAATTAAATCTTGTACAAGCAAATACCTGATCTAGTCGATCCTTGAATCTCACTCGCAGCTTTGCCAAGCTGATGCAGCTGGGCGATACCACGGTCTTCTCACCTCTCTTATTCTCTTTCTGGAGATCCTCGTGCGAGATCCCCAACAGCTCCGAGCACAATGCTCGGAAGTCTCCGTACTCAACGCCCGTGACCGGCTCCCCGATAATAGTCATACCCCACAGGCAACTGACGTCCTGTAGGGTGACTGTCATCTTAGCATGGGGGAGATGAAAGCTGTGCGTCTTGGGACGCCATCGCTCAACGAGGCCGGAAGATAAACCCTCGTCAGCATTCTCCTCGGCCATCTGGGATAGCTGGTACAATCCCATAGAGCGTAAAACCCCCCCGTACGCCGGCTGGTACCGTAGATGAGTGCGGTTGTGACGAACCGTAACCGCATCCAAACCCTGCATTTAATTAAATAATCAGATCAAGTTCATTCATAAAAAAAAATTCGGGATGACAAATTTATAAATATGACAAATTTATAACTTACCCCAGTGGCAGCCTCTAAAATCCGATGCTCCGCATTCGGGTACCACAAGAAGTCGCTGACCCTGTCGGTGCGACTCCGGATACCCGGAACATCTGCCAATGCTGTCTCGATGTACTGAGACATCTCATATGGTGTGGCTGTAGGACCATGCTGTGTACCCCTACTGGAGGATGGTCTATCTCTATTGGATGTCATGTTGTATTGGATAATTTTTGGTCAAATATGAGAGTTTGGTATAAGTCCGGTTTAAATTTTGGTACAATTAAATTTTGGTACAATTAAACCTACTTCAATTTTGGTACAATTAAATTTGGGTACAATTCTAATTAAATTTGGGTACAATTCTAATTTTAAATCCTAAATTAATATCTAATTCTAAATCCTAAATCTAAACCCTAAACCTAAATCCTAACCCTAAACCCTAAACCTAAACCTAATTAAATTTGGGTACAATTCTAATTTAAATCCTAAATATCTAATTCTAAATCCTAAATCTAAACCCTAAACCTAAATCCTAACCCTAAACCCTAAACCTAAACCTAATTACTACTCAACACTAAAAAATAAAACTAGAGAACAAGAAGAAGAAAACTTACCCGAGATCGAAGGGATTGAAACTTCTTTGAAATGATATGAAAAACGAAACCAGCGGCCCCTTATATAGCCTCCTGTAGGGGTCCGCTCCGGCATATATCAGCCCCAGGGTTCACTCCGGCATATAGCGGCCCCATATGGGGGTCCGCTCCGGCATTCTGCGGTCCCCCCTATATGGGTCCGCTCCGGCATTCTGCGGCCGTGCTAGTATTAGAATTGTCAGAAAATCGTGGTTATTTGGTTTATTTTTTTTTAAATGGTATAAATAAAATTTTCGGTTTAAAAGATTGTACATTATAAAAACGAATTTCTTTCTTTCGGAAGCAGGGCTCTTTCACAGAGAGCAAAGGCAATTTGAAAATCTAGGGTTGGGTGGCCGCCACCTTTTCTCCTCTCCATTCAACTCCGTCATTTTCACTCCTTGTAGATCTCATTCCGATACAACATCTTTTCTCTCTCTCGGTACTACCTCTTCGAGTGGAGAGGAGAATGAGAGAGAGAGGGGAGGGATCGGAGCTAAGTTGAGCTGAGAGCGGTATCATCAGAACTTTGAGTGTAGAGTTCCCATCTCGATCGGAGCACGATTGTGAGTAGATCCAGTCGTCGTCGGTGCGCGGCGGCGGCCGAAGAAACGGATCCGGTCGTGGAGCGAGAGGGGAGAGGGGAGAGACCGGAGCCGAGCGAACCCGATTGGAGCCGAGGGTGCAATATCGTCAGAGCTTGGAGCGTAGAGTCTCTATCTCGATTGGAACACGACGGTGAGTAGATCCGGTCATCATCGAAACGCGGTGGCGGCCGAAGAAATGAATCCGGTCGTGGAGCGAGATGGAGATTTAGGTATTAGAGTGATTAAGAATGTATATAAGTAGATTTAGAAAATTAGAGTGAGAATAATATATTAGATCTAGGAATAACGATCATTTGACCCACTAAAAATACGTTTTTTATCAGTGAAATTGTTAATAGGCATTAATTAAAGCCACTAACTTTCAAAAAAAAATATATAATGTGGGCTAGACTAAAAAATTGATCCGATCTTAGTAAGTCTTTTTGCTTTAGATTTTTTTTAAACTTTTTTTGCGAGATAAAAAAATTTACATCCTTTCTTTCTATAAATCTCATGAATTTACCTATCAATTTACAATATTATCTTTTGCGTGGAGAACAATATCTATAGTACATAGTTTTTCAACAATAAATTAGTCAAAATACATGATTTAATCTAAAAACAGATGGGATTTTATCAAAATAGATGGATGGAGAGTAGAGGAAGGAAGGGGAGGTGAAAAATAGAAGGAAATAGAATGGAATAGAAAGGAAAATTCACATATTTAATCTATTCGTGTTTGGGTGATTAATGAGAGAAAATAAATTTAACTTTCTTTCTCGTCTTATTTCTTATTTTGTTAATTAAAATTTAGAAAATTAATGAAAAATTTGGTAGCTGCTATAGGTTTGTGACAAAAAAATTTGAATGAACATTAATTATATAGTTAAGATATAAGGTTGGACATTTGTGTCATTTTTTTGAAAATATTTGAAACAATTTTTTTTTCCATACGTTACACTCCAAATCGGGAGGGAAATAGATTCTATTAATTACAATGATACAAGATTTAACATTTTCCCTCGTGTACACCTCCAATATAATTTTGTTAACCAAACATAATCTGAGGAGAATTTTTATTTTCTTTCCATTCCATCTCTTCCTCTACTCTCCATCCCAACAGAGAATGTAAAGGGTTTTGGAAGGAAAATTAATATTATTCAAACTTTGATTATACAGTCCGTTCGATCTACACTAAAATTGGTACGAATGAATTTACAATCTTAATTAGTAGTTTTGGAAGGAAAATTAATATTATTCAAACTTTGATTATACAGTCCGTTCGATCTACACTAAAATTGGTACGAATGAATTTACAATCTTAACACTAATTAAATAATTTAGATTCAGTTTTAAGTAAGACTTTCCAAAAAATTTATGTAATAAATAAGTACGAAGTCTATAAAATTAACACCCGAAATTTTTAAACTTACCATCTTTAAAAAAAAATGAACTAAAGAACTATTATTTTGAAAAAAATTCTATTTATCAGGACTGCATTTTTAAAATACGGTACAAATATGAAAAAATTCACTATAGTGGTTATTAATTTATTTATTTTTAAAGATGGTAAATAAAAAAAATTCGAAGAAAACACGGGAGACAATCGGTCGGAGGCAATAAATGCACCGGATCAAAGTCATGTGCTAAAACCTCAATTCCCGTGCATTGAGAAATTCGACAAATTTTATATAAATAGAAATAATATTGACCACCTAAATAGTTCCACGTGGAGTAATTAAGTCATATCCGTATAAACAAGTTGAATTCTGTGTACCGAGTTAAACAAGCTTCAATTCCCAACATTCAAATTGATAATATGTTTAGGGTTTGATAACACAACTATATAATATTCATCGGAATAAATAACATTTTCAAAGTTTATCTCACACTGATTATATGCATGCCATCTGTCCGCTTGATACTTGAATTACACTTTAAAAGGAAGGTGCGTGCATTAATTGATAAATTAAATTAACATAGTAAAACAAGAAATCAAGATGCCTAGCCGTATTCTTAGCCACAATATACGGATAAACCCATTTACTCTTACTGCCTATAAATAAGGACATAAGGTGTTTAATCTTTGAATCATTAATTAATTAACAAACCCATCTATAACCAAGAGAAGAAGAATTAATAGTCTTGCTCAATGGCTGCCAATAGTGGCTTCTTCTTTGTTACCTTATTTCTTACAACTTCACTCGTAGGAATTATTTTCTCTCAGGCAGCAAATGCTGAGTCTTTCACGGTAGATCCCTGATTAATTTGGAGCTCCCTGATCGTTGGCTCACGGTAGATCCAGTTCTTATAAAATTTAAAATTTATTAGAGTTTATAATTCAGATAATTGAACATTTATCAATGCCTCAGAAGTATTAAATTAAATGAAACAACAACTAATCAAATAATAAGACTAATGATCAATTGCTTGTTTGCAGTCCCGTGGTCCCACTTACAAGGTCCCACTTGGCAGACGTGACGGCCTAAACTTCGCTAGCCAACAAACCACCTTGGCCAATTTACCGGCCCCCACCTCCGGTGTCAGCGTACTGTTGTCGGTTCTGAATAACCTTGGCCTCAATACAAATGACCTGGTGGCGTTGTCAGGCGGGCACACCATCGGCCTGGCTCACTGCACCTCATTCACCGGCCGGCTCTACCCATCCCAAGACTCCACCATGAGCCAGCGGTATGCCGGTCAGCTCAAACAAACTTGCCCGAAAAGCGACACCTTCAACACCACGGCCCAAGACATCCGTTCACCAAACACATTTGACAACAAGTACTATGTGTATGTGGTAAACCAGGAGGGACTATTCACTTCAGACCAGGATCTGTACACCGACTCGAGGACCAAGTCAATTGTGAACGACTTTGCTAAGAGCCAAGATTTGTTCTTCCGGAAGTTCGTGTTCTCGATGGTCAAGATGGGTTAGTTAGGTATCTTGTCGGGCAACAACGGGGAGATTCGTGTGAACTGCTCTGCCAGGAATCCGTCACACATTGAGATCCTACAACCGGTGATCCATGGTGAAGGCGACAGTCAGGTCTTGTAGAATGGCCTTCTTGCCTAAAAGTCCTTGTGAAGCTTTTAATTTCTAGATGGAGTTATGGGTATCCATTGAGTGTTTCTTGCTTTGGAAACTTTGCATTGTCCTTAAGACTGTTGTCACTTCTGTAATAAAAATAAAATAACGGGTATTTTAGTGATGTCACTTGTTGAAAATAATAAAGAATTGAAGGATTGATCTCAGTCGTTCATCATTGATCAAGCAGCTAGAATTAATCAAGCAAAAGTCTATGTCCTTACTTGTAGTTTTAGAAATAGAAAAAGGCAATATGTGCCTCGGTTTCTGTGCATACCAAATACAGAAAATACGCCAACGGTAACAAACGGCTAGTTGATAGCCTTGTAATATAAATAGAGCATATATAAGACCATTGTATCAAGATGAGATTCAATACAATAAAAATGAAACTTCCACAAAAATAAACCAACATTGTTCCGCATAAATCATTCTCCTCAGAACCTCATAAAATTCAACATCACTTGTTGAATTAGCTTTGTAAATTATGACAGTCGTGCTCCGAAACTAGACAAACAGTGTCTGATCAAGCTTTGCATTGTTAATTTCTTTTTAGCAATGGCAATACTACTGATGATTGACTCATTTAGGAAAAGTGTACAGATGATTAATTATCATGATATTAAGATGACTAAGAAAAATAAAATTATTCAAAAGATTTTGGCAATACTAATCTTGAAGGCCAAGGCCCGTGACACCAGATAAGGGTTTTCTACGCTACTAAGGCCCAACTCCATTTGAAGATACAATATTGACCTCACCCACAAAATAAACAATCTAGCACTCATTTGAGAAGCGTCCTTGTCAGGATAGAGTCAGGCTTTCAAGCGTGAATGGAAATTAATTATATAAAAAGTTTTCTTGCTGCGAATGAGGATCATTTTACACTAATTGTAACATTTTACTATAAATTATATAAAAAATAAGTTGCAAATCAAAAAATTTGGAAAATAAATGAGGGTCAATTGACTCCATTCTTATCCTGTATATTTGCCTCAGGTCGTTGTGCCAATTTTTAGAAAGGAAAATGATAATAAAATAAAGAGGGAACGTAACTGTAAAAAAACAATGGTAATAAGGGTAAAATAGTTGTTATATAAATTTGTGTCTCAATTTCTATGGCAACCAAGTTCGTGTCAATGGATCGATCGTCTGGGTCTACTTTGAGATGAACCTGTATTACCTAGCTCATAACAGATTTTAAAAAAATAATGGACGATCCCTTTGCTTGTTCTAAGAAACGAAGTTCCCAATTTAGCAGATAACCTACAGAGAATGCAAAAAGGCATGATTCTGTATAAGATAATAGCTCTTGCACATGCATATGGAATACTATGGGTATTAAAGAAAAAATGCATTAAAAGAAGTATTCAAGAAAAAAAAAGCATTTGCAAATTCTAGTATGCAACAGCAACTATTTCTTTATGCATCCTCTAAAGGTTTTTCACTTTATATTTAATCAATAATCTGTATATGATCAGTCTGAAAAAACACATTAAAAGAAGTATATGAAATAAATAGTATATAAAAAAAAAGTTGGAAACATTAATAGGAGCCTATAGGGCAAAGAATAAGGAACAATATATGGCATACACTTTAAGCCCCGACATTTTTATTAATATCCAAAGTTTAATACAAATTATTATTTATACCCAGAATCGGACCCAATATCGAAAAATGCCCAAACCAGCCAGAAAATGGCCGGTTTACTCCTTCCCTAAGTCGGCCATTTTCTGGCCGGCTTAGTAGTTTTTTTTTTTTTTTTTAAGAGACATTATGAAGAAAAAAAATAATGAAATCTAACACTGAAAATTTAAATTTTGTGTTTAAATTATTTGTTAGATTACTTCTTTTGATTTATATTAGCATATTTATACTAAAATACACTAGATTACTTGAAATTATGTTGAATTACACTATATTACAATAAATTATGTTAAATTACACTAAATTACGTTAAATTACGCTAAATTACGCTAAATTACATATGAATAGAGACGATATCTTCACTGAAAAAGTGAAAAAACGACGACGAAACTTCAAACGGTCATAAAACGGCGCTCGAGTGTCCGATTTCAGCAAATGACCACTTTTCGGAAAGCCGGATTTCGAAATTCAGAATCGCCAAAAAATAAAGGGAAGAGCCTCAAAACTTGAGTTGAAGTTTCCGATTAAGATTTTCATTTCTATTATTCAATACCAAGTAGCTCAGTAAATTAGTTACATAATGAACTTGTAGAATACCAGTTTTTACTATTTTCGGAATTTTTTTACTATTTTGTATGATTCATGAAAGATGGCACATAATCGGTCTATTTTAGCGTAATTTACCGTATTTCAGCATAATTAGCGAAGTTATTGTAATTTAGTGTAATTTAACGTAATTTAGTGTAATTCAACATAATTTATTGTAATATAGTGTAATTCAACATAATTTCAAGTAATCTAGTGTATTTTAGTATAAATATGCTAATTATCAAAAGAAGTAATCTAACAAATAATTTAAACACAAAATTCAAATTTTCAGTGTTAGATTTCATTATTTTTTCTCTTCATAATGTCTCTTAAAAAAAAAAAAAAAAAAAAAAAACTACTAAGCCGGCCAGAAAGGGGGGAGTAAGCCGGCCAGAAAATGGCCGGCTTAGGGAAGGAGTAAACCGGCCATTTTCTGGCCGGTTTGGGCATTTTTCGATATTGGGTCCGATTCTGGGTATAAATAATAATTTGTATTAAACTTTGGATATTTATAAAAATGTCGGGCACTGACAAAAGCAGTTCGTAAATTTGAATAAATAAAGGTATGAGACCCCCATAACAAGTGTCATTTTTAATAATGGTGAGAGGATAACATGTGCATATTTTGTAGTCGTTCAATGTTCATGCATCCTTTATCCATATATCTCTAGGCAAGTGATTATATTGGATCCTTTGTGGCGCATCGATTCAATGTACCTTGTAGCAGATGGAAAATCAATACAGATATATAATAAAAATATAATATTTATCTTTGGAAATTGGAAAATTGAAATACATACTGTTTAGTAATTAATTCATTAATAATTTTGAGGAGGGTTTAAATGCCTTTATTTTTTGTATCTCTATTTTTAAAATGTTAATGATTCAAAATTTAAATCATAAACTTCACAATAAAACCGTTAGATGTGATATATGTTATTTTCTCTCTGTGCTCATAAAAAATTATCACGTTTCAGTTTTGTTTTATCCATATTAGTATGATTTTATAAGTTCATATTAGTATGATTTTATAAATTCAACGTCTAGAAATTATCCATATTAGTACGTTTTTACAAGTTCTTAATGACAATCAAAACAAAGTTGAAATGTCATAATTTTGTATATGTGTATAGATTAAATGATATAGATCATATCTAACAGTTTTATTTTAACTTTTAAATTTTAAATTTTGAGTTATTAAAGTTTTAAAAAATGAAAGCACTATGGAGTTAAAAAAATAGAAGTATATGTACCTCATTAATTTTTATGTTGTTGACATAATATTAACATCATTAATTCGGTACACGGAATTCAATATGTTGACATCTAACGGATATGAATTGCTCCATATGGACCAATTTAGTCCAACATGGAGCAATTTATACTTTTTAAGTTTTTTAAATTTGTCAATCAGAACTTTACAGAAAGCGAGATTTTAGGACGAGTAGAATTAGGGTGTTTTTAGGTTCACCAAGTTTTTTTTGTGAACTCAACTCTAAAATTTATAGATTGGATTCAAACAACAAATTCAAACCGTTGAAATCCTTTTACCTTACGAGTGATGCGTTTACATGTAAAATTTTAAAATAGTTTTGTATAGAGTCAAGTGGTCAAAAGGCGTCCAAAAATGAATGCATTAAAATTAATTTATAAACCTTCTAATTTTGACCACTTGACTTTATACTAAATTAATTTGAAAGTTTAAAATTTTCACATGTAGACGCATCACCCGTAAGGTAGAAGGATTTCAACGGTTTGAATTTGTCGTTTGAAGCCAATTTGATAAGTTTTAGAGTTGAGTTCTCAAAGGAATTTGGTGAACTTAGGAACACCCTAGTTCTACTCTTTTAGGACATACAACTTTGACCCGGTGCATTTATTGCCCTCAAACTCCGAAATTTTTATTTATATCATTTAAAAAATTAAATCAAATAATCACAATTTGGTCAGAATTTCATTTTTAACATGACTGCAACGTGAAATTGCAGACATAAATTGGACGTCCGCAACTTAACGTTGAGTGCACATTTCATTTTTGTTCTCAAAACTCTGATTTTCAGTGCTGATTGACCAAGAAAATCATTGAATTTGACCACAAAATGTGTTCTCAACATGAAGTTACGGGCACTCAGTTTTTGTGACGGTGTCAAAAATATAATTATTTGGTTTAACTTTTTTTTTTAAATGGTATATTTAAAAATTTCAGCATCAGACCGCTACAAATGGAGACTATAAATTTGAGTTTGTAGCAGTACCGTTCGTACCGGCCGGACTTCAGTACTAAAATTAAATCTTTCATAAGAGTGATTATACAGAGTGTATTAAATGAAAATTAGAGTTCTATAAATTCTACAGTATCATAGTACCACGGGTTCAGAGTCAGAGGCATATTTCCAAACTAACGGGGTCAAACACATATTTGAGGTTAATTATATCAAAAAAAATTCTGTTAATAATAAAAGTCAATTTTTACAGTACCATAACATTTTACTTCAAAATATATGGAAAATAAAAAATAAATACAAAACTTTATAAACAATTGACCCTATTTCTTCTACTTAAATTCGCCACTGCATGGATTGAAAATACTTATGCAGAAACTACACTACGACAAGAATTCATATCATTTGCATTCACGTAGCCAGGGGCGGTGCCAGACTCTCGAACTTAGATGTCAATCATGTAAAATTTTTCTCTAGAAAATAAAGGTCAATTTTACATTATCATGACATTTTACTCTCACATAGAAAATCATACTTAAATACAAAATCTTTTTAAAAAAAATGGAGATCATCAATTGACCCCATTCATTCTTCTTCACTCTGTCTCTGCGCGTACCGTTTGAGTTTAGATCCAATTTGTTCGTTACATATTAGCATGAATAATTAAAGCTCGGCCTCGTGAATTATAGGCGTGAGCCATAGTGGTCCAGCGTCTGATGACTGTTCGAGTCTAAACTAAAACAGTGTGTTAATGAAGAGGATGCAAACAGAAGAGGTACTTGATGCCTCTTGTTAAACAATTAATTACAAAATCATTTCTATGTTTATTATGATTTATTTGAAAGAAATTACAAAAATACGCGTTTAACAAAAAAGTTAATTATATAGCTATCTCTTATTATAAAAATTCGCCACACCGGCACGCCGTTCTAAAAAAATAATACACACAAATGTTAATTTCCAATATTAGTGAAATTTTTGTGTAAACTCTAAAGAGAGTTGCTACAACTTAGGTCAGAAAATTAAGAAAATATTATTTCATCGTCAGAAAAAGGATAATACTTCTTCTTTTTAAGAGGTTAATTCATAGAAATAAGTCGTTTTTCTTTTCTCAATTATGAAGAATCTTCGATTTTTTTTGTTAGGCGGCGTCTTCTTGAATACGATTATTCGATCTATTGGTTTAACTGTAGCATCGATCTCCGACAAATCAAAAGACGGACACATTCGATCCATTGGTTTTGGCCCTTTTGGGGAATGGCAACAATTGTTTTTCCAATCCATGGCTTGTACAACTTTTCTAGTCTCTATGGATGCCGTTTTTATTTTATTTTTTTCACACAGGACACATTCACATACAGCTGATCTTGGCCGTGCTTCAAATCCCACGGTTCATGTCGCGTTTTATGTTTTAAAAGATACACAAGACATCTCTTCTAATTTACTATATCATGTTTTCATCACGATTTCTGTTCTCGTCGTACTTATCTTCAAACCTGAGCTCTCTTATGCATTTTATGGCAAAAAAAAAACGAGTTAGATACAAACAATCATATCATTTTATGGAATTGAGAGTAGGTCCGATGTCCATTGGACCTACTTTGGTTCGATGGGTTTAATCACCATCCAATCAACATTAAGATCCATGCGCTATGTATTAAAATCCGTGCATGTCTACTTTAATTTCAGTGCGCACAGATTTTGAAAATGATCGGACGGTGTTAGAACTAATTAGACCCAAAAATAAGTCCGATGCCTATCACTTGTGAGAGCACTAGATTATGCTTTTGTTTTCAACAACAGTGCTTGTCACTTGTCAGAGCGCTAGATTGTTTACTCTGTGCGTGAGGGCAATATTGTTATCTTCAAACGGAGTTGGGCCTTAGTAGCGTAGAAAAAACTTATCTGGGGTAATGGGCCTGTGGCCTTGTAATCATCAGTAGTATTACCCAAAAACCTTATCTTAATATCGTGATAATTAATCATCAGTAGTATTGCCATTTGCTAAAAAGAAATTAACGATGCAAAGCTTGATATCAGACACAGTTTGTCTAGTTTCAGAGCACGGCAGTCATAATTCACAAAGCTAATTGAACAAGTGCATTTATTTTCATTACAGAAGTGACAACAGTCTTAAGAACAATACCAAGTTTTCATTACAGAAGTGACAACAGTCTTGGTTATGAGTTTGTTAATTAATGATTCAAAGATAGAAACACCTTATGTCCTTATTTATAGGCAGCAGGTAAATGAATTTTTTTCGTAGATTGTTGCAAGGCATCTTCATTCTCATGCATGTTTCACTATGTTAATTAATTTGTCAATAATATGATAATTAATTTCTCAATAAATGCACGTACGTACCTTCCTGTAAACGTGTCAAGTATCAAGCGGACAGATGGCATATAATCGGCGGGAGACAAATTAACTTTGAAACAGTAATTACATGATTCCGATGAATATTATATATTTCACAGTACCGGCTGCTATAGTTTTCTATTGTAGGATATTCAGAATTGATCAGGCCAATATGCAGAAACAGCTAGTTAGGTCGAGGTTTCATTACATAGTTTCATATATCAAGTACCGTTGCGAGCACATGCTAGTACTTTTTAAATCAACCTATTAACTCACAATCGAAGCGCATCATTTTTTTCTCAACAGGTGATCTCACGTGCTCTTGTATAGAGCTGCAAGATTATAAGTCAAATCTATATATATATATATAGCACCAATAATTTTTTCACTATGGCTTAAAGTGTATGCCATATATTGTTCCTTATTCTTTGCCCTATAGGCTCCTATTCATGTTTCCAACTTTTTTTTATATACTATTTATTTCATATACTTCTTTTAATGTGTTTTTTTCAAGGTTCTAAATAGCAATTATAGCGCTATAGCTTTTAAGGTCCGAAAAAGCTATAGCGCAACCATAGCTAGCTATTTAGAATCATTATAAAAGAAAAACGGTTAATAGCGTTATAGCTTTTGAGGTCCGAAAAAGCTATAGTGCAGCTATTGCGTAGCCATAGCTAGCTAATTAGAACCCTGATTTTTTCTTTAATACCCATAGTATTCCATATGCATGTGCAAGAGCTATTATCTTATACAGAATCATGCATTTTTGCATTCTCTGTAGGTTATCTGTTATATTAGGAACTTCGTTTCTTTGAACAAGCAAAGGGATCGTCCATTATTTTTTTCAAATCTGTTATCAGCTAGGTAATACAAGTTCATCTGAAAGTAGACCCAGACGATCGATCCATCGACACGAACTTGGCTGCCATAGAAATTGAGACACAAATTTTTATAAGAACTATTTTACCCTTATTACCATTGTTTTTTTTACAGTTACGTTCCCTCTTTATTTTATTTTATTTTATTATCATTTTTCTTAATTTCTAAAAATTGGCACAACGACCAGAGGCAGATATACAGTATAAGAATGGGGTCAATTGACCCCAATTTATTTTCCAAAACTTTTGATTTGCAACTTATTTTTTTATATAATTTATAGTAAAATGTTACAATTAGTGTAAAATAACCTCCATTCGCAACACGAAAATTTTATATAATTAATTCCCATTCACGCTTGAAAGCCTGACTCTGCCCTGACAAGGACACTTCTCAAATGAGTGCTAGATTGTTTATTTTGTGGGTGAGGTCAATATTGTATCTTCAAATGGAGTTGGGCCTTAGTAGCGTAGAAAACCCTTATCTGGTGTCACGGGCCTTGGCCTTCAAGATTAGTATTGCCAAAATCTTTTGAATAATTTTATTTTTCTTAGTCATCTTAATACCTTGATAATTAAGCATCTTTACTCTTTTCTAAATGAGTTAATCATCAGTAGTATTGCCAAAAAGAAATTAATGATATCGATGCAAAGCTTGATCAGACGCAGTTCGTCTAGTTTCAGGGCACGACAGTCATAATTTACAAAGCTAATTCAACAAGTGATGTTGAATTTTATGAGGTTCTGAGGAGAAGGATTTATGCGGAACAGTATCGATTTATTTTTGTGGAAGTTTCATTTTTATTGTATTGATCTCATCTTGATACAATGATCCTATGCTCTATTTATATTACAAGGCTATCAACTAGCCGTTTGTTACCGTTGGCGTATTTTCTGTATTTGGTATGCACAGAAACCGAGGCACATATTGCCTTTTTCTATTTCTAAAACTACAAGTAAGGACATAGACTTTTGCTTGATTAATTCTAGCTGCTTGATCAATGATGAACGCTGAGATCAATCCTTCAATTCTTTATTATTTTCAACAAGTGACATCACTAAAACACCCACTATTTTATTTTTATTATAGAAGTGACAACAGTCTTAAGGACAATGCCAAGTTTCCAAACCAAGAAACACTAAATGGACACCCAAAAGTCCATCTACAAATTAAAAACTACAAATTAAAAACTTCAAAAGGACTTTTAGGAAAGAAAGCCAGTTTAGATGACCTTACTGTCACCCTCACCATCGATCACTGGCTGTAGGATCTCAATGTTTGATGGATTCTTGGCAGAGCAATTCGCACGAATCTCCCCGTTGTTGCCCGTCAAGATACCTAACTGACCCATCTTGACTATCGAGTACACAAACTTCCGGAAGAATAAATCTTGGCTCTTATAAAAGTCGTTCACAATCGATTTGGTCCTCGAGTCGGAGTACAGATCCTGGTCTGAAGTGAATAGTCCCTCCTTGTTCACCAAATCCTCATAGTACTTGTTGTCAAAAGTGTTGGGTGAACGGATGTCTTGGGGTGTGGTGTTGTCGGTATCGCTTTTCGGGCAGGTTTGTTTGAGTTGATCGGCTAACCGCTGGCTCATGGTGGAGTCTTGGGATGGGTAGATCCGGCTGGTGAATGAGGTGCAGTGAGCCACGCCGATAGTGTGCCCGCCTGACAATGCCACCAGGTCATTTGTATCGAGACCAAGTTTATTTAGAACTGACAACAGTGTGGTGACATCGGAGGTGGGGCGCGGTAGATTGTCCAAGGTGGCTTGCTGGCTGGCGAAGTTTAGGCCGTCACGTCTGCCAAGTGGGACGTTGTAAGTAGGACCGCGGGACTGCAGTTAAGCAATTGATCATTACGATTATTATTTAATTAGTTGTTTGTATCATTTAATATAAAACTACTGATCAGGCACTGATAACTGAATAATTATCTGAATTACAAATTGTAATAAATGTTAAATTTTATAAGAACTGGATTGCAGTCTGTACCGTGAGCCAACGATCAGGGAGCTCCAAATTAATCAGAACTTGTTTGGCATTTTCAGATACTAAGTTGTAATATTTTTACGCAAGTATGTTCAGAACTCTGCTTTATACATATATTGTTAGCCATTATTTAATAAAGTTTTAAAACTTTCATGTTGAATGTTATTATTTGTATTTGACCGAGCCAATGCATTCATATATTTATTTTCAAGCCTTCAATTATTAAATTTATTAATTTTAGTGGAAGATATTCCAACATATATATATATATATATATATATACTGAGATAGAGAGAGAGATATATACAAGCACCACGGCGTCACGAGCTGCAAGAGCAACTACATCGGCACATGAGACGACGCGTCCACAAGCCTGGTCGATGAGTGCACGGATTTCATTGATGGCCTTGAAGGCTGCACGCCTCAGTGTCCAGTTAGGTGGCGCATCCTGCTCACCGGGCCCACTGGCAGAGCCATCGAGCAAGACTGAAGCATCACATCCCTGCATAGTACGAGAACAAGAATGTTTACTATGTGCAATATGTTTTGAATGGTTTTACTCAAAATAGTGACAGATAAACTAGCTTTTAAATAGAGACGTGATCATATAATATATAAAAAAGTGAAATAGTTAAAACATATGATCCACACTATATTTTTCCTTTTTGAATAAAGTAGGCTAATTGTTTGCACCATGCAAATAATTTTTTCGCACCTGCACAAAGCAATCGTGGAAATGGAGGCGAAGAAGGCCGGCAGCAAGGCCGATGTCAGTCTTGAACGCGTTATCGAGGTACGTCCTCACGATCGACTCGAGTTGCGGGCAAGTTGACTGGTAGTAGCCAAACGACAGGTCTGCATGAAGTGGTGGGTATGTGAAAGACTCAGCATTTGCTGCCTGAGAGAAAATAATTCCTACCAGTGAAGTTGTAAGAAATAAGGTAACAAAGAAGAAGCCACTATTGGCAGCCATTGAGCAATATGGGTTTGTTAATTAATGATTCAAAGATTAAACACCTTATGTCCTTATTTATAGGCAGTAAGAGTAAATGGGTTTATCCGTGTATTGTGGCTAAGAATACGGCTAGGCATCTTGATTTCTTGTTTTACTATGTTAATTTAATTTATCAATTAATGCACGCACCTTCCTTTTAAAGTGTACGTCAAGTATCAAGCGGACAGATAGCATCTAATCAGTGTGACACAAACTTTGAAATGTTATTTATTCCGATGAATATTATATAGTTGAGGTCAATTTGCGGACTCAAAGTGAGTTCGATGAGTTCTATGACTGTTCGATCTGCTTTAAGATTCGTGTCTGCAACTTTCACGTCTGATTTAAAATTTGTGTGCACGAATCTTAAAACAGATCAGACGGTCCCGAAACCCATCGGACCCAAGCTGCTCTCTGTATAGTTGTGTTATCAAACCCTAAACATATTATCAATTTGAATGTTGGGAATTGTAGCTTGTTTAACTCGGTACACAGAATTCAACATGTTTATATCTACGGATATGACTTACTCCACGTGGAACTATTTAGGTGGTCAATCTCATTTCTATTTATATAAAATTTGTCGAATTTCTCAATGCATGGGAATTGAGGTTTTAGCACATGACTTTGAGCCAGTGCATTTATTGCCTCCGACCGATTGTCTCCCGTGTTTTCTTCGAATTTTTTTTATTTACCATCTTTAAAAATAAATAAATTAATAACTGTTATGAAATAATAATAGTAGACATTTCACCTTCTCCACCTCATCCACTTTCTATTAGATTTAATTTTGTATTAACTATCTTGTTAATTGTATGGCTTTTCATTTGCTTTCTCTAGCCTATAAATAGAGGTTTTGTAAGTGGTTGATGTTGATACATATATGGTGATATAATAAAGAAATAAGATTTAGCCTCTCCTCAATTTTATTTTGTTTTGTTTTATAATACGTTATCAGCACGAGTTTGCTCTAGTCAAGTTGCGACGGAATTTCGTAGAAGCACACCTAGAAGGTACTCTTTAGATTACATTTCATTAACATTACTGTTAGTAATAATATTTATTTCTTGGATGAAATTTTCTTATTTTATATTGAATGGGAGTAATATTTTCATTCCCTGAAGAGAATGATAAAGCAAGTACATGATAATGGCCAGAAGCTTTTGTACATACTATAGCTAGAAGCTTTTTCTAAGAGAACCTGAAGTTCTTAATCATAATCTTTTATACAAGAGAACCTGAAGTTCTTAGCCAAAGTTAAAAAAAATAAAAATAAAAATAAATACATAATCTTTATCATATTCTTCTCTGTTTGTACGGTTGCGTATTTTATTTTATTTATTATTATTATTTTTTTTTTAACTAAGCCTGAAGGTCAAGTCCATGCCACACTTTATTTTCTATTTTAAATTTATCAAGTGATCTCAAAAGAGTCTAAGTCCAATTTTCTTTTTAATTTATTAATCAAGCTTGAAGGCCAATAATTCAAATCAACTTTCACTCATTAATTTCCAGCGGGGTTTTTTAAGTTTTCCCACTTTTTTCATGTTAACCCCTCTGACAAAGAATTATTACACAAGCATTAATATCTAGCATATTTGACATTTATTCATTTCTGCCGAAATTTTTATTTATAACATTTAAAAAAAAAAAGGACCAGAAGTTCTTATATGAACCAGAAAGTTATTGATATTTATGATAACCGGAAGTTATCAAATCGATAAAATGTCTCCAATATTTAATTCAAGAACCTGAAGTTCGTATTACTCGAATAGAATAATAAGAATAATAACCTGAAGTTGTTATAATTGTTTAGAATCTGAAGTTCTATTTGAAATTTTAATATAAAATTAATATAATAACCAGCAGTTATTATAAGCCACTGGATGAATAATAACCTGCAGTTATTCTCAATTAAAAACCTGAAGTTTTATTAGAAATTTTCATATAAAATCAATATAATAACCAGAAGTTATTATAGGTCATTGGATGAAAATATAACCCGAAGTTATTTCAAATTAAATTTTACATAGCGCAGTCAAGCAATTTAATAACCAGAAGTTATTAAATAAGTATTTTATTATAACCTGAAGTTATATAATATTAACCTGAAGTTATTAATACATTTAAATTTATTTATTTATGCAATTTACATAATTCTTTTATTTATATTTATTCATCTCCATTTTCACAACATGAAGTTATGACATTAATAACCTGAAGTTATGGCATTAATAACCTGAAGTTATGATATTAATAATCTGAAATTATTAATACGTATCTATTTTGTAGTACATATGACAAATCTCACAAAGCTTGAATTTATCTCCGTTTTCATTTATCATAACTCGAAGTTATGGTATTAATAACCTGAAGTTGTATTTTGTTATAAATACGTACTAATGAAAAATGAGAAAGGAAAACATCCTGAAGATGTTTGTTACAGATGTGGAATGACAAATCATTAATTGCGTACCTGTCGTATGCCCAAGCATTTTGTAGGGCTTTATCAAGCCTCAATTTAAAAAAAAAGAAAAAAAATGTGGAAACTAAAATGACCCCGAATATGAATGCCATATAGATACAGATTTTGATGTATCAGATTTCTTTCATAATCTGGATAAAGAAATAGACACTTTACTAAGGGAGAAAATATAATGTAGAAGTTTATGTTTATAAAAGTTTAGTTTACATTTTAATTTTTATATTGTATGGAAATAAAATTAATGAATAAAGGTAATTTACTTTTATTTTAATTTATTCTTGCATTCTTTTATTTTAAAGGAAAATGACTGACGCAATGGTAAGTAAAGAAGATCCATGTCTAGTAGACAGCGGAACAACAAATACCATATTGAAAAGTAAGAAATATTTTTCTCTATTGTCTTCTGCAAAGACACATGTTAATACAATTTCTGGTATTAGTAATTTAATTGAGGGCTCCGGAAGAGCTTGTATCTTGTTACCTGAAGGAACAAAATTAATTATAAATGATGCATTATACTCTAGTAAATCCAGAAGAAATTTACTAAGTTTTAAAGATATTCGACGTAATGGTTATCATCTTGAAACCATGACTGAAAATAATATTGAGTATCTCCAAATTACATCTATTGAATATGGCCAGAAGATCATATTGGAAAAGCTGGAAGCTTTATCCTCTGGATTATATTGTACGAACATTAATCCAATAGAATCAAATATGGTAAGTAACCAGAAGTTACTTGACACAAAGATGTTCACTCTGTGGCATGACAGATTAGGTCATCCAGGTAACATTATGATGAGGAGAATAATTGAAAGTGCAAATGGGCATCCCCTAAATGACCTGAAAATAATAATATCAAAAGATTTATCATGTGCAGCATGTTCTCTTGGAAAACTGATAATTAGGCCATCTAAAAATAAAATTGAAAATGAATCTCCTTCATTTTTGGAAAGAATTCAAGGAGATATTTGTGGCCCTATTTCTCCTCCATGTGGACCATTTAGATATTTTATGGTTTTAATTGATGCATCAACTCGATGGTCACATGTTTGCCTATTAGCCACAAGAAATGTTGCATTTGCTAGGCTATTAGCACAAATAATCCAATTGAGAGCAAATTTTTCGGATTATCAAATTAAGAGAATCCGGCTTGATAATGCAGGAGAGTTTACATCCCAATCATTTAATGATTATTGTATGTCAATTGGGATTAAGGTAGAACATCCAGTGGCTCATGTACATACACAAAATGGTTTAGCTGAATCATTAATTAAAATATTGCAACTGATTGCTAGACCATTACTTATGAAATGTAATCTACCATCTTCTGCATGGGGACATGCCATTTTACATGCTGCTGCACTTATTAGATTAAGACCAACTGTATATCATAAATTTTCTCCATTACAATTGGTCTCTGGAAGAGAACCAAACTTGTCTCATCTTAAAAATTTTTGTTGTACTGTGTATGTTCCAATTTCTCCACCACAACGTACAAAAATGGGACCACAAAGAAGATTGGGAATTTATATTGGTTTTAACTCTCCATCAATTATTAAATATTTAGAACCATTAACTGGAGACGTTTTTACAGCACGTTTTGCTGACTGCCAATTTGATGAGACAATATTTCCAATCTTAGAAAGAGAAAAAGAAAAGCTGGTAAAACAAGAAGTAACTTGGAATGCATCATCAATATCTTATCTTGATCTCCGAAGTGGTCAATGTGAATCAGAAGTTCAAAAGATTATACATTTGCAAAGAATAGCAAATGAGTTACCAGATGCATTTACAGATACAAAAAGAGTGACTAAATCACATGTACCAGCTTTAAATGCAACTGCTCGAATTGATGTAATCCCAGCAGAGGTTACTATACAGAGAAAACGTGGAAGACCAATAGGTTCCAAAGATAAAAATCCACGACAAAAGAAAGAGCAGAATAAAGCAGTTGGTGCAACTCCAGAAGAGATTAATAAAATCCCAGAAGAGATTAATAAAATCCCGGAAGAGATTAATAAAATTCCAGAAGAGATTGATAAAACCCCAGAAGAGGTTGATGAAGTTCCAGAAGAAACTCAGGTACCTAGTGATTATGAGATCTCAATAAACTATGTACATAATGGTACAATATGGAACCGAAATGAAACATGTGCTGATAAATTTTTTGCATATGCTATAGCAATTGATGTGCTAAATGAGGAATATTATGTGCCAAAAACTCCTGAAGAGTGTATGCACAGAAATGATTGGCCAAAATGGAAAGATGCCCTGAAGGCTGAATTAGATTCGCTTGAAAAACGCAATATTTTTGGACCTGTAGTCTTAACCCCAAAAGATGTTAACCCTGTAGGTTACAAGTGAGTATTTGCAATAAAAATGAATGAGAAAAATGAAATTGTGAGATATAAAGCAAGGCTTATGGCACAAGGTTTTACACAAATACCAGGAGTTGATTATGAAGAAACATATTCACCTGTAGTGGATGCAATAACTCTTAGATTTTTAATCAGTCTCACAATTACTGAAAACCTTCAAATGCGCCTCATGGATGTAGTCACAGCTTATTTGTATGGATCACTTGATAATGATATTTATATGAAAGTCCCTGAAGGATTAAAAATGCCTGAAGCATTGAAATTAAAACCTCGAGAAATGTATTCTATAAAGTTAAAAAAAAAATTACATGGACTAAAACAGTCAAGTCGAATGTGGTATAATCGACTCAGTGAATATCTAGTAAAAGAAGGATATAAATCTAATGTAATTAGTCCATGTGTTTTTATTAAAAGATCAATCTCAGATTTTACAATTATTGCAGTATATGTTGATGATTTAAATATCATTGGGTCTCCCGAAGAGATCGAAAATACTGCAAAATTATTAAAGAAAGAATTTGAAATGAAAGATCTTGGAATAACAAAATTATGTCTCGGCCTGCAGATCGAGCATTTGTATAATGGTATTTTTGTCCATCAATCAAACTATATCCAGAAGATGTTGAAACGTTTTAATATGGACAAAGCTCATCCTCTAAGTACACCAATGGTTGTCCGATCACTTGATATAAAAAAAGATCCTTACCGTCCCTGAGAAAAGAATGAAAAAGTTCTTGGTCCAGAAGTACCATACTTAAGTGCAATTGGGGCTTTGATGTATCTTGCTAATAATATGAGACATGATATTGCTTTTTCTATAAATGTACTAGCAAGATATAGTTCTGATGCAACACGCCGACATTGGAACAGAATTAAATATGTATTTCGTTACCTTTGCGGGACACGTGATATGGGACTATTTTATCAAAAAGATACAAAGTCCAAATTAGTTGGGTATGCAGATGTAGAATATTTATCAGATCCGCATAAAGCTCAATCACAATCCGGATATGTGTTTACATATGGCGGTACTGCAATTTCATGGCGATCGACAAAACAGACACTGACGGCAACATCATCAAATCATGCCGAATTAATTGCTCTATACGATGCTGGTCGAGAATGTGTCTGGTTAAGGTCAATGATCCAACACATCCAGGAGGAATGCGGGCTCGAGACAATCAAAGGAAGTCCGACAGTACTATATGAAGATAATGCAGCATGTATTGCTCAAATCAAAGAATGATATATCAAAGGTGACAGAACTAAGCACATCTCGCCAAAATTCTTCTCAACTCATGATCTACAAAAGGATGGCTTGATAGATATTTGTCAAAATCA
Organism: Carex littledalei; assembly: GCA_011114355.1. Taxonomy (NCBI): domain Eukaryota; kingdom Viridiplantae; phylum Streptophyta; class Magnoliopsida; order Poales; family Cyperaceae; genus Carex; species Carex littledalei. Next base: position 13,746,055 of record CM022089.1, on the reverse strand, counting down.
GATCAAGCGACAATTTGGCATACCTATTCACAAAATCATTGCCAAGAAAAGTTTTTGAGCAACTTTCACAGAAGATCGGCATCCGTCGCTTAAAAGATATATGCTAAAATGAGGGGGAGTATTATACACGCTGCACTCTTTTTCCCTTCACTAAGTTTTGTCCCACTGAGTTTTTCTTAGTAAGGTTTTTAATGAGGCAGCATAACTAATTCAGAAGTATCAGTTAATTCAAATTGGTCCTGAAGTACCAAATTAATATTTGTCCTGCAGTACAATATTAATAGTGTATAATATAAGGTAAAATATCTAAGGGGGAGTGTTATGAAATAATAATAGTAGACATTTCACCTTCTCCACCTCATTCACTTTCTATTAGATTTAATTTTGTATTAACTATCTTGTTAATTGTATGGCTTTTCATTTGCTTTCTCTATCCTATAAATAGAGGTTTTGTAAGTGGTTGATGTCAATACATATATGGTGATATAATAAAGAAATAAGATTTAGCCTCTCCTCAATTTTATTTTGTTTTGTTTTATAATAATAACCACTATAGTGAATTTTTTTCATATTTATACCGTATTTTAAAACTGCAGTCCTGTCCTGATAAATAGAGAATTTTTTTCAAAATAATAGTTCTTTAGTTCATTTTTTTTAAAGATGGTAAGTTTAAAAAGTTCGGGTGTTAATTTTATAGACTTCGTACTTGTTTATTTACACAAAATACATAAGGGTGGTTCTTCAATTTTTTTGGAAAGTCTTACTTAAAACTGAATCTAAATTATTTAATTATTGTTAAGATTGTAAATTCATTCATTCGTACGCATTTTAGTGTAGATCGAATTAACGGATTGTATAATCAAGTTTGAATAATATTAATTCTCCTTCCAAAACCCTTTACATTTCCTGTTTGGATAGAGAGTAGAGGTAGAGATGAAATGAAAAGAAAAGAAAAATTCCTCTCAGATTATGTTTGGTTAACAAAATTATATCAGAGGTAAAGAGTACACGAGGGAAAAGGTTAAATATTAATAGAATCTATTTCTCTTCCGATTTGAAGTGTAACATATGGAAAAAAAATTTATTTTAAGTATTTAAAAAAAAATAACATAATTATCGAACCTTATATCTTAACTATATAATGTTCATCCAAATTTTTTTGTCACAAATTTACAGCAGTTATCAAATTTTTTTATTAACTTTCTAAATTTTAATTAACAAAATAAGAACTAAAACGGAAAATAAAGTTAAATTTATCTTCTCTCATTTATCACCCAAACACAAATAGATTAAATATATTAATTTTTCTTTCTATTCTCTTCTATCTTCACCTCCCCTTCCTTCCTCTACTCTCCATCCATGTATTTTGACAAAATCCCATCTGTTTTTAGATTAAATCATGTATTAAGACTAATTTATTGTTGAAAAACTATGTACTGTAGATATTGTTCTCCACGCAAAAGATAATATTGTAAATTTGATAGGTAAATTCATGAGATTTATAAAAAGAAAGGATGTAAATTTTTTTATCTCGCAAAAAAAGTTAAAATAAAATCTAAAGCAAAAAGCCTTACTAAGATCGGATCAATTTTTTAGTCTAGCCCACATTATATTTCTTTTTGAAAGATAGTGGCTTTAATTAATTAATGCCTATTAACAATTTTACTGATAAAAAAAATGTATTTTTAGTGGGTCAAATGACCGTTATTCCTAGATCTAATATATTATTCTCAATCTAATTTTCTAAATCTACTTATATACACTCTTAATCACTCTAATACCTAAATCTCCATCTCGCTCCACGACCAGATTCGTTTCTTCGGCCGCCACCGTGTTTCGATAACGAACGGATCTACTCACCGTCGTGTTCCAATCGAGATAGAGACTCTACGCTCCAAGCTCTGACGATACCACACCCTCGGCTCCAATCGGGTTGGCTCGGCTCCAGTCTCTCCCCTCTCGCTCTACAACTAGATCCGTTTCTTCGGCCGCCGTCGCGCACCAACAGCGACCGGATCTACTCACCGTCACACTCCGATCTAGATAAGAACTCTATGTTCCAAGCTCCGATGATACTGCTCTCGGCTCTGGTCGGCTCAGCTCGGCTCCGATCCCTCCCCTCTCTCTCTCTCATTCTCCTCTCCACTCGAAGAGGTAGTACCGAGAGAGAGGAAAGATGTTGTATCGGAATGAGATCTACAAGGAGTGAAAAAAACGGAGTTGAAAGGAGTTGAATGGAGAGGAGAAAAAAAAGTGATATCTATCCAATCCTAAATTCTCAAATTGCCTTTGCTCTCTGCGAAAGAGCCCTGCTTGCGAAAGAAAGAAATTCGTTTTTATAATGTACAATCTTTTAAAGAAAATAGAAAGTAAATCACCAGCAAGATCTCATCCATGAATATTGGTCTGATGTTCATCTTATTTTTTTTTTCAAAAAAATAAAAAAATAAAAAATAAAAATAGCCCACATTATATTTCATTGATAACAACGTTACAAAAGTTTTGTAACAGTGTACAGTAAATAAAATTTGATAGAGCTATTAAAATTTGGTAGAGCTCAAAACAGTTGAGCTTAAAGCGATCGGATCAAATTGAATACTGTAAACAATAAAATATTAATTTTTGAAAACCAGATCCGATCGACTTGGAACGAATCAGGATTCCTGCACCTTGGACCTGACCCTCCGATGTAAGATGCTTATTTGTGCAAGGAATAATACTTTATTAAATTTTAATTGAACCTTTCAGAAAAGATGAATAGTTAAGGTGGTATGACCCTGGATTCGCTCAGAGTGTGCTTGGTATTGACAAATTGTACTATATATTAGGGCTGGGCAAAATTGCTCGAACTCGCAACTCGCTCGTAACTGGTTCATTTACAGCTCGCTTTAACTCGCTCATTTACAACTCGAGTTAGTTCCAACTCGAGTTGGCTGACTCGTTTAATAAATGAGCTGAGTTTGAGCTGACCCCAACTCGCTCATTTATAACTCGAGTTACATAAAGTTACACAGTTTGGACACAAAAAATCTCAGAATAACCAAAACCAAACCCAAACCCAAACTCGGCTCAAACTCAGCTCAAACTCGTTTTTAACTTGTGTTGTATTGATTTAACTGGTTAAACGAGTTGTGAGCCAACTCGAGTTGATAACGAGTTGAGTTCGAGTTGGCTCTACAGCTCGTTATTACCATCCCAACTCGAGTTGACTCGCTCATTTATTTAATGAGCTGAGTTCGAGTTGGGGGTAACTCGCTCAAACTCGGCTCATTTACAGCCCTACTATATATGCATGCATATTTCTCATTTGTTAATTTTTTTTTCTCCATTAGCAATGTATCTAGTGTAAGTCATCTATTGATAGTCAAAAATGTATATATAATGGTTTGTGATTAGTTTATCTGTGATCTGATCTGTCAAAATATTTGAAGTCATATTCAGTTTGGTTACTTATGGATCATACTTAAATGATTATGATTGAGTTAGGACTAAGAATTTATTTAATAATGATATAAATTTTTATGATGGTACACTTCTATTCTGAGAAGAATTTTAAACTTTTTCAAGAATAATTTCTTGCTAATTTCTCACAACAAATTTAAGAAGTCATAAAGTTTTTTTTTTTTTTTTTTTAAATCTACAATTTGACACATATTGTAGCAACTTTTCCTCATTGTTTTAACAAAGCATATGCAAATTTATATTTATATTTGGATCAGCTATAGACTTCATATATAGTACTAATTAAGTCTTATATTAGGGTGACTGTCTAGGGCATATTAAATGAAAATTAAAGTTCTATAAATTTTACGGTATCATATTACCACAGGTTGCAAAAATTTGTGTTTGATATAAATCCACAATACATATCAATTTACGCTCCACATATAGTACCGTTGACTTAATGAATAATTATATAATTATATGTCTCATTTTAAAAATTCGCCACACTTGACTCCCTTCCAAAATATAGTACACACAGATAATATAAGGAGAATGGCTAATATGACATCAGTGTTGTATAAGGAGAATGACTAATATGACATTAGTGTTGTTTCAGCTGTAATAATACTAATTTTTAAAATCCATCAAATAGACTTCAAACAACGAATTCAAACCATTCACACTGATCTACCTTACAAGTGAAGCTTGAAAGAGAGAGCTTGTTCTATAAAGTCGCAATTGAGGATTGTCTCGAGTTCATCAAGCAATCGGTGCGAGAGGATTATTCATCCCATGGTAGCAACCAAAAGTAAAAGTGATTGAATTTGGTTTTGAAGTTTGAATTGTCTCACGCACCACAATTTTGCCCCTGAACATGATATAAACAACCCGGCTATGATCCACACGAAGTGAAAGCACGCGCGATGCATCCCATTGATGAGATCAGGGTGGTCGATCCTCCTGGACGCATATATAAATGCACCGCCTTAGACATTCACAGGCCACATTCTTGAACTGCATGTGGTCTCACGCATAAGGCAAGTAGTTCATGACGGTATTGGTTGCCTTTTTTTAAGGAAACAAGAGGGGTCTAGTCCTACTATATATTAACCATAATCGGTTAGAGGTGTGGAGGTTCTCAGAGTGAGAATCTAGTGATGTGTGTTGAAAGAAATGTAAAATAAGTTTTGTTGGAAAATAGATCACACACGGTTTTGTTGGAAAATAGATTTAATTTTTTTTCATAAATATAAAATGAACTAAATAAATTATTTTAAATAAGTTTTAGGAACAAAATTTTGCAACACAAAATAGTAAAATTAAAATAATTTTATCCGCATGACTCTGTTTTAAGATGTCTTTTTCTCATGAATTTTTTTTATTAATCAAATTAAGAGGTATTCTGATCGTCAAATTAATCCTTGTCTGAATTAGACATTGAGTGGAATTTCAAGTTTGAACAACTACCCTTGTCCTTTAATTTGTTTATTGACTGTTGGAAATATGACAATCTTAAAGTCACTAATTATTTGGGAGCATATATAGCATTGCCAAACAAATTAAAAACAAACACAATATTATTGGAGAAAGAATAATGGAACAGAACATGAGGAGGGATCAAGTTACAACAAATTTGAGTTACAACAACCATTTTTTTCATTTTCAAAGTCCAAATCGTCGATCCAAACCGTTCAACATGATCTCCACAATAAAATGTTCTTGCAGATCAAATTTTACATTTTTTTGAATGTGTTTACTATTTATTAAGTATTTTACAAAAAATAGTCATATTCATACCATTGAATTTTGTACCCATCTTAATAAATAGTAAAAAATTCACAAAAATGTAACATTTGATCTGCAAGCACATTTTATTTAGATAATCATGTTGAACGGTTTGGATCGACGATTTGGACTTTGAAAATTAAAAATATAGTTGTTGTAACTTTGTTGTAACTCAAATTTATTGTAACTTGATCCCTCCTCTATATATATATATTTATAAATGCACCGCCTTAGACATTCACAGGCCACATTCTTGAACTACATGTGGTCCCACGCATAAGGCAAGTAGTTCATGACGGTATTGGTTGCGTTTTTTTTAGGAAACAAGAGGGGTCTAGTTAGGGATGGCAATGGGCCGTGCCCACGGGTATTTTGCTAAGCCCATGCCTGACCTGCCTGTTAAAAACTGATGGCCCACCTGCCTGGCCCAATATGATGGGCCTCAAAATCTATGCCCAGCCCACCCATGGGCTTTTCCCCTATGCCCATGCCTGCCTGTGCCTGCCCGCCCATGCCCATGGGCTGCCTTACCCGGCCTTTACCCATATGCCCGTCCCAGCCCAATAAAATAAAATTTAACACAATCAATTGCACAAAATAGAATTTAACATAATCAAATCAAAATATATGCAACAACAAAGTAAATATATACAACAACAACATGATTAGAAATAATAAATCAAGCTACAACATAATTAGAAATTAAGTTACAACAACAGATCAAACTACAACAATAGATCAAGCTACAGTTCAAGTATCAATTAACAACAGATAAAAAAACCTTAGTATTAAAAGATGCATATCAGCACCTATTAATGACAGAGGGTTTGTAGTTACAATTACTTGGAACAGTATTAAATAAATGTGCCTGTTGATCCATTAATGACAGATCGGTAAGCAGGAAGAACGGGGCTTCAGACTTTCTCCAGGATTGTGCCTGTTGATCCATTTACAAAAGAGGAATTAGTTTCTAAGAGCAACTTAAATTATTAATATTACTTTAGTACTACACGAGAGAATTATAGGACCGGCCAATATTATTAAGTTGTTGCTTTAAGCAACATATCATATGTGGCCTAAGCAACTTGCAAAAGTATTGCCTTGACTCAATTTTCACCTGAATATCAGGTCCTCTTACCAGACTATTCTAGAGAAGTTATTAGCCTATACTCTGATTCTCATGTCTTGAAAATGAGCAATTGAGGTAAAGTAGAAGAATTTAAGCACCAAGCAACAATCAACTTTTAAAAAAAAAAAACATATTTGATTAAAAGACTTTTTGAAACTTTGTGCATGAATTACTCCCCCAAAACCAAAATCTTTCTTGACAGACAGTGCTTGAACAATGACAGATTTAAAAAAAAAAAAAACTAAAGCATAAAGCACCATTTCTTTCTCAATCAAAAGACCAAAATCTGATACCTCAAAGGAGAAGAAGCTGGGCTCTTGTTAGAATTGTTAAAATTGTTAAAATTGCAAGGCCTCATTAAATGAACACTATGACATGCCTACATGCTTGCAACAAGCTTGAACCACTCAAAACAATCCAGCTTGATGATTTAAAACCCACCCAAAGAGGGAACCCCAGTTAGAAGAGGATAAAGTTTATACATCTTTTGTGCTCCTATATATGTTTTTAAATTTTAATTGAGGATAAAGTTGGGAATCGATGTGCTGACAAATTAATTAAGTGGACAAAAGAGAAGAAGGGGCAAGGGACCAAGCAAATACATGATATATGTGATGTTGGGAAGTATAATTTTGTTAAAATGAACATGTATATTAATTATACGATTCTTTCATAAACTTTTTTATATATATTCATCAGTCCTGATTCTTTCTTACACAAATAGTATTTAGCACTTAAGCAACAACCACTCTTCGCCTAAAACTTCTCCTGCTCCGACCTGCTACCTGCACATATAAAATGTAAGCTTGCCTAAGTATACAATATAAAAATAATCAGCAATGTTGTCAATGTCTAAACATCTTGAGGTTCCAAAGTGCAAATTACCAATCTATTCATACTAAACCCCCTAAGATGCAATGGGATGATTGAGCAGTGATACAGATTCGTGGAAGTTCCCAAAAGAATCAGCCAAACTACAACGTACCCAACTTTATGCATTGTTCAAATTGTGTGGAGTAATATATACATACTAATGCTTGTCAAGAGAATTAACAACAAGGAGCAACAAGCAATAACCAATGAAAACTAATGCAAATTGAAATTACAGCTGTCTGGGTCAAAGAGACTTGAGAAAAAAAAAAAAAAGATTACCTTCACAAGGATTAACGAAGAGTTGTCTCAGGACTGTTAATTTTCTTTTGAATCGAGATCGCCGATCCGATCTGCAATCAGCACTATTGAAAATATATAGCAAAGAAGTTTCAAACAAAAAAAGGAGAATATACAGCAAAGTTGGTCTCATTAATCAAATTGGATAACCTAACCTGTACAAATAGATTGCACTCACCAAAAAAATCGTTGCTGCTGGCGGCGATCTGGAGGAGCGAGTGGCTGCGGAGCGGCGGCGATCTGGCGGACTGGCGGAGATCTGCTGGCTGGTTGTGGTCGTGGCCTCTATGATCTGGCGGGAGTGAAGTAGAGAGAGCAAGAAGAGAGAAAGGAAAGAGACGGAGAGAGTGCCAGAGAGAGCGAAAGAGAGGAAAGAGAGGAGGTGAGCAGCGGAAGCTGTGCGAAATAAAACCCTAAGGTCCCTTGACTCCTGCTTGTTGTATTAAAATATAAGCCCAACAGGCTGCCTGTGGGCTTCGACTTAAGCCCAGGCCTGGCCTGGCCCGTTCTTAGGCCCGGCCTTACCTGGCCTGTTACACTGCCGGGCCGACCGGGTAAAGGGCTGGGCCAGGCAGGCATAGCCGGGCCGACGGGCTGATGGGCTTTTTTGCCATCCCTAGGTCTAGTCCTACTATATATTAACCATAATCGGTTAGAGGTGTGGAGGTTCTCAGAGTGAGAATCTAGTGATGTGTGTTGAAAGAAATGTAAAATAAGTTTTGTTGGAAAATAGATCAATCACAGTTTTATTGGAAAATAAATTTAAATTCTTTTAATAAAAATAAAATGAACTAAATAAATTATTTTAAATAAGTTTTAGGAAAAAAATTTGCAACACAAAATAGTAAAATTAAAATAATTTTATCCGTACGACTCTGTTTTAAGATGTCTTTTTCTCATGAATTTTTTTTATTAATCAAATTAAGAGGTATTCTGATCGTCAAATTAATCCTTGTCCGAATTAGACATTGAGTGGAATTTCAAGTTTGAACAACTACCCTTGTCCTTTAATTTGTTTATTGACTGTTGGAAATATGACAATCTTAAAGTCACTAATTATTTGGGAGCATATATAGCATTGCCAAACAAATTAAAAACTGTTGTAAATCAAATTTAATATGATTTATGTGGATGTTCAATTTATTGCCCCACTACTCCACTACTTCACTACTATGAACATTCATTTTCTTCTTTATTATTGTAACATATCTTTCTAGTCTATAAATAGAGGCTTTGTAAAAGCAAGAAATGATACACAATTAGAAGAGAATAAAATTCTGCTGTTGCTCTCTCTACCTCTCTTGTCATTTACTTTACTTTTGTTGCAACTTCATTTTAATTTTACAACACGTTATCAGCACGAGTTGCTCGGAAGAAGTTGCAAAGTAATTATGTAAGTATTTATATGATTGGTTATTATATCTTTCATTAATTTAAATTTCATTTGAATTTTTGATTATATTTGTTTTAGTTTATAAGACTCATTCCTTGAAGTGAATGATGAAATAATAACCTGAAGTTATTATTGAAACTAAAAATTTATCAAGAACCCAAAGTTTGTATTACTCGAATAGAATAATAACCTGAAGTTATTATTATAATTGTTTAGAACCTGAAGTTCTATTAGAAATTTTAGTATAAAATAACCAGCAGTTATTATAAAATTAATATAATAACCAGCAGTTATTATAGGCCACTGGATGAATAATAACCTGCAGTTATTTCCAATTAAAAACCTGAAGTTTTATTAGAATTTTTTTTATATAAAATCAATGTAATAACCAGAAGTTATTATAGGTCACTAGATGAAAATATAACCCGAAGTTATTTCAAATTAAATTTTATAATTGCGCAGTCAAGCAATTTAATAACCAGAAGTTATTAAATAAATATTTTATTATAACCTGAAGTTATATAAATTAACCTGAAGTTATTAATACATTTAAATTTATTTATTTATTTAATTTACATATTCTTTTATTTATATTTATTTATCTCCCTTTTTCATAACCTGAAGTTATTACATTTATAACCTGAAGTTATGGCATTGATAACATGAAGTTATGACATTAATAATCTGAAATTCTTAATATGTATATATTTTGTAATACATATCGCAAATCTCATAAAGCTTGAATTTATCTCATTTTTCATTTATCATAACTCGAAGTTATGGTATTAATAACCTGAAGTTGTATTTTGTTATAAATACGTATTAATAAAAAATGAGAAAGGAAAACATCCTGAAGATATTTGTTACAGATGTGGGATGACAAATCATTGATTGCGTACCTGTCATACGGCCAAGCATTTTGTAGAGCTTTATCAAGCCTAAATCAAGAAAAAGGGAAAAAAAATGTGGAAACTAATTTTACTGAAAATGACCCCGAATATGAATGCCATATGGATACACATCTTGATGTATCAGATTTCTTCAAGAATATGGATGAAGAAATAAATATTATTACTTAGGGAGAAAATATAATATAGAAGCTTATGTTTATGTTTAATAAAAGTTTAGATTACTTTTATATTTTTAGATGCATACAAATGAATAAAGGTAGTTTATTTTAATTTATTCTTGTATTCTTTTATTTTAAAGGAAAATGACTGACGCAATGGTAAGTAAAGAATATCTATGTCTAGTAGACAGCGGAACAACAAATACCATATTGAAAAGTAAGAAATATTTTTCACAATTGCATCTTGGAGAGACCAATATCCACAATATATCTGGCACAACTAATTTAATTGAAGGCTCCGGAAGAGCTTGTATTTTGTTACCTGAAGGAACAAAATTAATAATAGATGATGCATTATATTCAAGTAGATCAGAAGAAATCTACTAAGTTTTAAAGATATTCGAAAGAATGATTATCATATTAAAACTATGAATGAGAGAAATTACGAAAATCTTGATATCACATTTATTGAAAATGACAAGAAAATCGTAATGAAAAAGATGCAAGTATTGTCTTATGGACTACATGGTACTTATATAAATACAATAGAATCAAATATGATCAATAATCAAAAGTTAGTTGTTACTAACCAGAAGTTAGTTGTTACTAACCAGAAGTTAGTTGATCCAAAGTTATTTACTTTGTGACATGACAGATTGGATCATCCAGAAAATATAACGATGAGGAGAATAATTGAAAGTGTAAATGGGCATTCCTAAATGACATGAAGATCTTATTATCAAAAAAATTGACATGCGAAACATGCTCTTTTGGAGAACTAATTACTAGACTATCTCTAAATAAAGTTGGATCTGAAGCTCCTTCATTTTTAGAAAGAATTCAAGGAGATATATGTGGGCCTATTACACCTCCATGTGGACCATTTAGATATTTTATGGTGTTAATTGATGCATCAACACGCTGGTCACATGTGAGTTTGTTAGCAACAAGAAATGTTGCGTTTGCTAGACTATTAGCACAAATTATCCAATTGAGAGCTAATTTTCCGGATTATCAAATTAAAAAAATCCGGCTTGATAATGCAGGAGAGTTTACATCTCAAAGTTTTAATGATTATTGCATGTCTATTGTAATTGCGGTAGAACATCCAGTGGCCCATGTTCATACACAAAACGGTATAGCAGAATCGTTGATTAAAATGTTGCAATTAATTGCTAGACCTTTACTTATGAAATTTAGTTTACCGTCTGCTGCATGGGGACATGCCATATTACATGCTGCTGCACTAATTAGGTTAAGGCCAACTGCAGATCTTAGGTATTCCCCATTACAATTGGTCTCCGGAAGAGAACCAAATTTGTCACATCTAAAGGTATTTGGTTGTGCAATATATGTTCCAATTTATCCTCCACAACGCACAAAAATGGGACCTTTAAGAATGTTGGGAATTTATATCGGTTTTAACTCTCCTTCTATTATCAAATATTTAGAATCATTAACAGGAGATGTTTTCACAGTAAGATTTGCTGATTGTCATTTTAATGAATCAATATTCTCAAATTTAGAGAAAGAAAAACAAAAACTAGATAAACAAGTGACTTGAAATTCATCGTTATCTTATCTTGACCTCTGAAGTGGTCAATGTGAACTCGAAGTTCAAAAGATTATAAATTTGCAAAGAATTGCAAATAAATTGCCTGATGCATTCACATATACAAATAGAGTCACTAAATCGCATATTCCAGCTATAAACGCACCTGCTCGAATTGACATTAAAAAAATATCTAATGAATCTAATGTGCGTAGAAAACGTGGAAGACCACTTGGTTCTAAGGATGTAAATCCACGTAAAAGGAAAGAGCAGAATAAAACAGTTGGTCCAACCCCATAAGAGGTTGATGGTAAAACTCCTGAAGAAGTCAATAAAACCCTAGAAGAGGTTGATAGTAGAACTCCTGAAGAAGTTGATAAAATCCCAGAAGAGATTAATGGTAAAACTTCTGAAAAAGTTGATAAAACTCTAGAAGAGGTTGATCAAGTTCCAGAAGAAACATATATTAATGAAATCTTTGCATTCACTATAGCAAGCGATGTTATTAACAAAGAAGATAATGTGCCAAAAACTCTGGAAGAGTGTAGATATAGAAATGATTGGCCTAAATGGAAAGATGCTGTACAAGCTGAATTAAGTTCATTAGAAAAACGGCAAGTATTTGGACCTGTAGTCCAAACGCCCAAAGATGTTAACCCTGTAGGTTACAAATGGGTATTTGTTATAAAAAGAAATGAGAAAAATGAGATTGTGAGATACAAAGCAAGGCTAGTGGCACAAGGTTTTACACAAATACCTGGAGTCGATTATGAAGAAACATATTCACCTGTAGTGGATGCAATAACTCTCAGGTTTCTAATAAGTCTCACAGTTACAGAAAATCTAAAAATACGACTTATGGATGTTGTAACAGCCTATCTATATGGTTCACTTGATAATGATATATACATGAAAGTCTCTGAAGGATTGAAAATGCCTGAAGCATATGAGTCAAAATCTAGAGAAATGTACTATATAAAATTAAGAAGATCTTTATACGGACTAAAACAATCAGGCCGAATGTGGTGCAATCGACTGAGTGAGTACCTTCTAAAAGAAGGATATAAAAATAATATGATCAGTCCGTGTGTTTTCATTAAAAGATCAAATCTAGGTTTTACAATCATTGCAGTGTATGTTGATGATTTGAACATTATTGGATCTCCTGAAGAGATTGAGAATACTGCAAAATTGTTGAGAAATGAGTTTGAAATGAAAGACCTTGGTGTAACTAAATTTTGTCTCGGCCTGCAGATCGAGCATCTAAATAATAGAATATTTATCCATCAATCAAATTATATTGAAAAAGTACTAAAGAGATTCAATATGGATAAAGCTCATCCTTTGAGCACACCAATGGTCGTACGATCGCTAAATGCAGAAAATGATCCTTTTCGCCCGCAAGAAAATAATGAAAAAGTGTTTGGTCCTGAAGTACCATACTTAAGTGCAATCGGGGCATTATTATATCTTGCAAATAATACAAGACCCGATATCGCATTTGCAGTAAATGCGTTAGCAAGATATAGTTCCAAACCAACCAGAAGACATTGGAATGGAATTAAACACATATTTTGATATCTCTGCGGAACTAGAGATATGGGGTTATATTATCAAAAAGATACAAAATCCAAATTAACTGGATATGCAGATGCGGAATATTTGTCGGATCCACATAAAGCACGATCCCAAACGGGATATGTATTCACTTATTGTGGAGCTGCAATTTCATAAAACAAACTCTTACGGCAACATCATCAAATCATGCCGAGCTGATTGCCTTATACGAAGCAGGTCGAGAATGCATTTGGTTACGGTCAATGATTCAAAATATTCAAGGAGAATGCAGGCTTGAAAACATCAAAGAAAACCCTACTCCGCTGCATAAAGATAATGCAGCATGCATTGCACAAATCAAAGAAGGATATATCAAAGGAGACCGGACTAAACATATTGCGCCAAAGTTCTTTTCAACACATGACCTACAAAAGGAAGGCGTAATCAATGTTTGCCAAGTCCGATCAATCGACAATTTGGCAGACCTATTCACAAAATATTTACCGACGAAAGTTTTTGAACAACTCACAAAGAAGATAGGTTTACACCGATTGATGAATATTCAATGATATCTAAATGAGGGAAAGCATTATACGCACTGTACTCTTTTTCCCTTAATCAAGTTTTTATCCCAATGGGTTTTTCTTGATAAGGTTTTTAATGAGGCAGTACACGGTCCTGAAGTATCGTGTTAATATTGATCCTGAAGTATCATATTAATAGCGTATAATGAAAGATGAACATCCAAGGGGAAGTGTTGTAAATCAAATTTAATATGATTTATGTGCATGTTCAATTCATTGCCCTACTACTCCACTACTCAACTACTCCACTACTATGAACATTCATTTCTTCTTTATTATTGTAACATCTCTTTCTAGCCTATAAATAGAGGCTTTGTAAACACAAGAGATAACACACAATTAGAAGAGAATAAAATTCTGTTATTGCTCTTGATAGGTCCATATACCAATGGCCCTTAAAAAGCCCAGGCCTGGCCCAATAGAGCACTCCCAGAATTAAATACACAAAAGGCCGGCCCAAAATAGAACAAAACAGAATAGGCCCCTCCCCCTACAAAAACAGCCCGGGACTCGGACCCCCTCCTGGGGCCAGCCTGAGGCCAAGAAAAGCCTGGGATTCGGACCTCTTTCATGGGGCCAGCCCGAGGTCAAGAACAGCCCGGGATTCGGACCCCCTCCCGGGGCCAGCCCGAGGTCAAGAACTGCCCGGGATTCGGACCCCCTCCCGGGGCCAGTCCGAGGTTAAAAGCCTGGGACTCGGACCCCTTACAGGGGCCAGCTCGGAATCAAATAAAACGAGGCTCAAAGCCCAAACATGCCGAACAGCCAGAGAAGGCCGACATACGGCCTCGCTGATTCGGCTTGTGACAGATTATGCGGATATGATCGCCTACTATGCGGACGCCTCCAAAACAGTTATGCGGGCCCCCGTCATTAATGATGACAAGACCCCGATACAGTAAAGGCGACCTTATTTAAGGCAGAGAAATCCCCAGAGAGAGGGACCGCATTCATTACAACCAGAGGAGGTATTAAAAAGGGTTAGAGCGTTAATACCCCTCCGACACCCCGCGTGTCCACCCTCTCGGCCCGATTCACTCGAACCGGGACGAGTTACATTTTCGACAGCCAGCCTCCGCGCGGCCTGCTTCCCAGGAACAGGACGTGCACGCACCTTACTGGACCGAGTCCAAGTACGGCCCGGCCCTCTTGGGAAGGGACGTATCAACCACCGTGGGGCCCCCAGCCTCAACTGAGCAAGATGACTTCCGCAACCAAACAAACCGACATGGGCAAGATCGCCCCCGAGGAGGCAGCTCGGCGGGCGGAACAATCTAACCGACGAACTGAGAACGTGAAGCCCCCGACCGACCTAACCTCGGGCGTTCGACCCAAAGAGTCCTCGAAGAAAACTCCCCGAGATGACCCGACTGTGGGGGCAACGAGCAAAAACCCCCTCGGCAAACTGGGTCAGAAGACTTCCAACCCGATCATCCCGCCGAACCCCTCCCTGGGCATGCCACCCGAAGGGGTACCGGTTAACCCATCTGGGATAAACTTGGAGTCCCTCGGAGTTTCCACACCAATTGTAAGACCGATCGACTCGACTATAGTAACCGCCCAGGCCACCGGGCCGATCGGATCCACCCCCCAAAACACACAAAACCAGATGATTTATGCCCAATACCATTCTCCGTACGTCCCCCAGTACGTATACCCACCTCCCTACAACTATTCCCCGTACCAGCAGTACGCTCCCCCATACTCACCGTATCCGGCCACCCCCTTAGCACACTACCCTCCACAGGCTGATCCCAACCTGCCATACTATCCCCAAACTCCCACCTCAGCTCCCGGGGTACGAATGGTTCATCCCCCACCGCCCGTAGTGCAATTAATCCGAACTGGACCCGGATCGAACAACCCAGAGCCCAGCCTGCACAACACAGAAGGCGACTTTGACAACCCTGACCCCGAACTTGAGACCCTTGTAGGCGAGGGGGAAACGAGACAGGGTGGCGGATCACGGCGGAGGTTATCCTTTGGGGCTGAACGGGAAGAAAGCGAAGGCTCATTCGCGGCGGCCAGCTCGAGAAGGAGTGCTGGTCGAGCGAGAACGGAGCGGACTCGAGAAGGTCCCGTCAAACAAACCGAGGAACGGTCTCGTCACTCGAGGAAAGACGATCAGTCCCACCACTCGAGGAAAGACGATCAGTCTCGTCACTCGCGAGAAGAGCGTCGCCAAACACCCCCTAAGAGGCGACGAAGACCACCCACCCCGCCAGAAGCGGCAGGAGTAAATATGGCAATGATAAACACGATGATCAAGAAATGGGTGGAGAAAGAGATAGCTAAGAGGGAAAGAAAGAGAGCAGGGACTCGTTCCGGGTCGACGAATATTTTGGAAGGACCACTAGCCCCGGAACTTTACAAGGCCCCCATGGGTGACTTCAAATACCCTGTTGGCCTCCCGTGCTTCCAAGGAAGCGGCGACGCTCAGGACCCGCAGAACTTTGTGTACGGGTTCTATGAAAGGCTTCGACTGCACGGGGCATCGGACGCCGTCGCGTGCCGCATTTTCACCACTTGTCTGGCGGGGGAGGCGTGGGAATGGTACATGAGACTGAGGCAAGGATCCATAAAAACTTTTGATCAATTAGCGAGAGCCTTCCTGGTCCGCTACGACATGCTCCGACCCCCGCGGGCGACATGCGACTCCCTCCTGAAGTATGTCCAAGGACACCAGGAGACCACTCGGACCTTTGTGAATAGGTTCGTCAAGGCCTCTAGGGAGGTCCAAAACTACAGCGAGGATATCGCCCTGGCGGCTGTACAGAATGGGCTCTGGCAAGGAGGACCGGGCACCCTCCGGTATGATGCCCGGAAAAGAGAGTTTAAGAGTTTACCGGAATTCTTGGCTTTTGCCGAAGGATACATCCGGGCTGAGGAGGATGCTGTCCAATTCGCTAGGCCGCGGTCCAGATCACCAAAACCGTAGCAGCGTGACCGGCAGCCCGGCGGCGGTCCGTCCCGAAGACGAGAGCGGCCAAAAAGAAATATCCTGTCTGCGCCACAAGAAGAACGGCGCGAAGATGGCAGAGAGGGCTATCGACCCCACTATGTGCGATACGCCCCCTTTATCAAGAAGAGGAGTGAGATGTATCATGTCATAAAAGACATGCCCGAAGTCCCAAGGCCGCTGCGCAAGAGTATTTTCGAGAAAAAAGACGAGGCGGTAAAGTGCCTATTTCACCGTTTTAATGGGCACTCTACGGGAGACTGCCTCCAGCTGAAGGACGTGTTAGAAAGATTGGCCAGAGAGGGGAAACTAATTGAGTACATCAAGCCGGAATTCTTCCAAAAGTTTACAAAGGAGTACAATGGGGAAGTTGAACACCAGAAGAAGGCCTCCTACCGGGACGATTATAAGGGGTCCGGGTATGCGGGACCAAAGCCCGGAGAAGGTAAGGGAAAAGGACCGGGAACATCCGGCAAGCGGCCAAGCGTGGAGATCAATGTTATCAGCGGAGGGCACGAGGTGCCGGTCCCTGAGAAACATAACCGAAGCACCACCAAGCCGTACCCTACCGTACTGAACGTTGAAAGGCCCCTTGAAAGAAAGAGGCCCCGAATAGACGAGGCCATATGCTTTTCCGAGAAAGACTTCGGCACCATTGCGTGGCCCCATGACGACCCCATAGTGCTAAGGCTCAAAATAGAGGAGTTCGGGGTAAAGAGGATCCTTGTAGATACGGGAAGCTCGGCTGACATCTTGTACTTCTCAGCTTTCGAAAAGATGGGAATACAGCTTGAGAAGTCCCAGAAGAAGGTGACACCGCTAGTTGGGTTCACTGGCGATTCCCTCCGACCTAAAGGGATCGCCCGGCTGAAAGTAGCATTCGGGTCCTCGCCTCGCATCACTGAAGTCATGGTTGACTTCCTTGTAGTGGATGCCCCTTCCGCATACAATGCGATCATTGGCAGGGGGACCCTAAACAAAATTGGAGCTATAGTGTCCTCCCCCCACCTAAAGATCAAATTCCCTACCAACCATGGGGTGGGAGAGGAATGCGGGCAACAGCAGGTGGCCCAAGAGTGCTATCAAACCTCCCTCGAAGGGCGAGGAGGAGCGGTTCACCAAGTAGATGTGAAAGCAGGGGCGAGGTCAGATCCCGCTGGCCCGCGCTTACGGTCCAGCAAAGAGTTTTTACCCCCGCACACACCCATGGTCTTGGATCCCATTGACAGAGGGGAATCAAATGCATTCGCCGAGCCGGCCGATGAAGTCGACCAAGTCGACCTCGGTAATGGCAAGTTTTTGAATATTGGCAAAGCAATTCAGGGAAGCGCAAGGCAGAAATTGATTGATTTCCTTCGGGAAGGCCAGACAGTGTTTGCGTGGACCGCCGCAGACATGCCCGGAATCCCGGGATCCATAGCGGAGCACCGACTACGCATCAAGTCGGGGGCAAAACCTGTTGTACAGAGGAGAAGGAACATGGGAGCCGAGAGGCGTTCGGCAGTAAAGGCAGAGGTAGCCAAGCTACTAGAAGCTGGTTTTATCAGAAATGTGACTTGTCCGAAATGGTTGGCGAACCCCGTGCTTGTGAGAAAAGCGAACGGGGATTGGAGAATGTGTATAGACTACACTGACTTGAACAAGGCGTGCCCTATGGACCCTTTCCCTTTGCCAAAGATCGACCAGCTGGTAGATTCCACTTCCGGACACGCGTTCCTAAGCTTCATGGATGCGTTCTCGGGGTACAACCAAATCAGGATGTGCCCGGAAGACAAAGACAAAACAGCTTTCACAACTCACTCCGGGTTATACTGTTACCGAGTGATGCCTTTTGGGCTGAAGAATGCGGGGGCTACTTTCCAAAGAATGGTGAATAAGGTGTTCCACGAGCAGATAGGTCGGAATGTAGAGGCCTACGTAGATGACCTTCTAGTGAAGAGCATGTCCGACCTGGACCACGTGCAGGACCTGCGCGAGACATTCGCGACGCTGAATCAGGCTGATATGAAACTCAATCCTAAGAAGAGCTTCTTCGGTCTTACAGGAGGAAAGTTCCTCGGATTCATGGTGTCCATGAGAGGCATAGAGATACACCCCTCCAAGTCGCAGGCCATCCTAGATATGAAGCCCCCCCGAAACCTCAAGGAACTTCAAACACTTACAGGCCGACTGGCAGCATTGAACCGATTTATCGCCCGATCCGGCGACGTTTGCTTCCCTTTCTTCAAAGCGATGCGCAAATCCGCCAGATTCGAGTGGACCGAGGAATGTGCGATAGCTTTCGACAAAGTCAAAGCATACTTGGCCAGCCCGCCTTGTCTCAGCCGACCCATAGACGGAGACACACTTGTTGTATACCTGGCCACGACCAGCCACGCGGTCAGCGCCGCCTTGGTAAGAGAAGAGGGGAGGGAGCAAAAGCCCATATATTTTGTATCACACGTGCTCCGAGATGCCGAGACCCGATACACGCAGATAGAAAAAGCGGCCTATGCTCTTGTAATCGCGGCGAGAAAACTGAGACCATATTTCCAGTCCCACCCAATTAAAGTGTATACAGGTGTACCCTTGAAGAAAGCCTTTGCGAACTTTGACTCCTCGGGCCGCGTGTTGGCCTGGGCGCTAGAGTTGACCGAATTCGATGTCGCGTTCCATCCTCAAAGTGCCATCAAATCACAAGTGTTCGCGGACTTTATCGCTGAATACTCGGGAGCACCGGAAGAATTGGACGGCAAATGGACACTTTACGTTGACGGCGCCTCCTCCCACCAAGGAGCAGGAGCAGGAGTAGCTCTCACGGGCCCCCAGGGAGAAGCACTCAACTATGCACTCCACTTCCAGTTCCCTGTAACCAACAATACCGCCGAGTACGAGGCCATGATAGCTGGCCTCAAATTAGCTGCGGGGCTGGGAGCCCGAGAGGTCCATCTACACAGTGACTCCGAGCTCGCGGTCAGGCAAATCAACGAAGAGTGCCGTGTGCACGACGACCGGTTACGACGATACCGTGAGCAGTTCCATTCCTTAAAGGGACAATTTGATAGAGTGGTGATCGAGCATGTGTCCAGAAACAAAAATTGTCAGGCAGACGCCCTCTCAAAACTAGGAGCGGCTGGAAACCTCGACAAAGATCGTCCCGTGATAGTCATGGACATACCCGAATCGAGTATATCGAGTGACGCGAAGGAAGTTCATGTTATTAACGAACCCGGGGATGCTTGGTACGCTCCCATGTGGACATACCTCACCTCGGGGACGTTGCCTGAGGACCCGCTGGAGTCCAGGAGATTGAAGAAGATCGCCCCTTTATACTCGGTACACAACCACCAGTTATACAAAAGGGGATATGCCCGCCCATGGCTTAAGTGCATCGGAGAGAAAGACGCTCAGGCAATGCTGGAGGAAGCCCATGAGGGACTTTGTGGTAGCCATCAAGGAGCGAAAACTTTGGCCAAGAGGGTCCTGCGCGCAGGATATTATTGGCCCACGATGCAGCAAGACGCGGCCAACATGGCGCGAAAATGCGAAAGATGCCAATACCATTGCCGATTATCCAGCGTCCCAGGTTACGACATGATCACAATCTCGGGAGCTTGGCCCTTCGACCTATGGGGGATTGATATCCTAGGCCCTTTCCCCATGGCCGCCCAACAACAAAAATGGATCATCGTGGCCGTGGAATACTTTACAAAATGGGTCGAGGCCAAAGCATTAGCCCACATTACAGCAGAAGCCGCCAAAAACTTCATTTGGCGCAACATTGTGTGCCGCTTCGGCATTCCGCACGCACTCATTTCTGACAATGGCACACAATTTAATGCAGATGTCACCCTGTCTTTCCTCGAAAGGTTAGGCATTCGCAGCAACTTTACCTCGGTGAGTCACCCCGCTAGCAATGGCCTGGCCGAAGTCACCAACAGGACCATTCTGGATGGTCTAAGAAAGAAGGTGGCCTCCAACAGGAAAAATTGGCCCGATAAACTAGATGAAATCCTTTGGGCCTACAGAACCACTCCCCGCGAGGCTACCCAGCAAACACCATACTCCCTAGTATATGGCATGGAGACTGTCACACCTCTTGAACTCATTGCACCTTCCCTCCGGATGACGGCCTATTCCACAGAAAGCAACCCCGAAGCACGTGCGGTGGACCTCGAGCTAGTGCATGAACTCAAAGACAAGGCCCGCATCCGGACCACTGAATATCAGCGGAGGGTGAAACGCGCCTTCGACAAACGCGTGTCACCCCGTGCGTTCGAACCAGGCGACCTGGTGTTAAAAAAGATAGAAGCTACCGGACAGCATGTTGGTAAGCTTCAACCTAATTGGGAAGGCCCCTTCCGGATAATTCGCACCTGCGGCAGGGGAGCTTACGAGCTCGAAGGTCCCGATGGGCGAATGCTCGCCCGGCCTTGGAACGTTGTCCATCTCCGCAAATTTTATATTTAGGAAGGAAGAACAGGTACAGCAGCGGACATGCCGTCTGCAAAAATGTAATTGCTATCTTTTGTCTTTTTTGGACCAGCATGGGAGTGCCCGTGCAAGGTCGAGAGCGCCGGTGCGATATTATAAGCACGGCCTGACACTTCGTACCTTTGGATCAACACGGGAATGCCCGTGAGTGGTCAAGGGTGCCGATGCGGTATTATAAGCACGGCCCCGGTGTGCGATGTCCGACTAACAAATTCGAGGCCCGACGACACAAAATTGCCGTCGGGACCACCTCACAAAAACAACTGATTATCACAAGGGCAAACAAAAGCCTACGGGCAATAAATGCCTCTATAAACAACAATAAAATTATTGCGTTAAGAGGATAACCGAAAGCCTAATGGGCAACGAACGCCTCCGCAATAAAACAAACAGCGCTTCTCTTATCAGAAGAATAAAAAGCCTACGGGCAACATATGTCTTGATCGACAAACCGGAAATCATTATAAAAACTTCAGACCAAAGGCCCTTGAGCATAAAACAGCCCGAAAGCAACTTTTCCATAAACAGCGAGCGCGCGCTAGTCGTGCAAAGTACAAACGGACACTCTGAAAAGATGACGAGTACACACGACGTGCCCCGCTAGGAAAATTCGCGCTAAGTCTCGGGCCAAACGACCTGAAGCACGAAGCAGCAAAACAATTCTCCAAGGCAATACAGGAAGAGAGTCACAGAAGTGTGAATAAAAGCTCTGCAAAGAGCAACAAATACACATGACTCTCGAACATGGCAACACAGGCGCGAGTCACAACAGTGTGAACAAAAACTCTGCAAAGAGCAACGAATGCACTTGACTCGCGAAATCAAAAGGGACAGTTATGCAAAAAGCGAACGAAAATCCCAAAAGGATAACGAATGCGCATAACTCTGCTTTGGAAAGATAATAGTGAAAACCTGTAGGGTAACGAAAAAATCTCTCCAAGGATCCCGAAGCACAGCGTAAACGAAAGCCCGACGGGGCAACGAACACGCAAAACCGGACAAAACATTCCGCCATTCCGCAAAGACAACGAGCTTGCCTATGCAATAGGTACAAACGAAAGTCCTGCGGGATGAGCGTGAATAATCTACTGGCCTCGCGAGACAAAAAGAAGGCATGGCAACATGTCCGAACAAAGTCTCGCAGGAATATATCTACTGGCCTCACGAGACAAACAGTAGGCATGGCAACATGTCCGAACAAAGTATCGCAGGAATATATCTACTGGCCTCGCGAGACAAACGAGCCGGCATAATGGCATGCCTGAATAAAAAGTCTCGCAGGAATGTCCCTACCGGCCTTGCAATACAGCAGGGCGACCAAACAAGGAGTTACCTAACAATCTCACGAACTTGAAGAAACCAAGAGGACAAACCCTTCGGGGCAATGCGCAATAATACAGCACGCAACACAACCAACCCGCAAAGCAGGCATCTCCTCGAGACGAGCCATAGGAAAAAGAGGGTCGAGGACCTCACCCACTTCGGGAAGTCGCGGAAGCACGCCTCACAAGGTAAGAAAACTGTCCATTCTTTTATATCTGCGCTACAAACGCGTATAAGAAAAGTATCCCGCGTACCCCGAACCGAAGAAAAAATCGACAGACACATCACCGGATAATGCAAAGTGACACAGATAAAGTGCCGACCCGCCATCACGGCGCAAACAAAGGTGAGGCTGGTCGATGAGAACGTTCCGTCACCCCGAACCTACACGGCCATAAGGCTTATGTCACAACAATTATACGTCAAAGTAAGAAGAACACATAAACATAAATATTGTCAGGTCAACTGTTATCTCGGGTGGCTGAGAAACATTCCTCAGCAAACCACCCGAGCCAAAGCATACAACAAATTCTGTTAACACCTCCACACCTTCGGAGGATTCCTCACACAAAATACGCTCCAATAAAAATAAAAATAATAATAATAATAAAAAGGAAGAATGATGTGCTCCGCCCAACCTTCCAGCCGCGACATACCTACTCGTCCTTGTCCTGCGACAAACGAAATAATGTCAGGTGACTATCCAGATTACACCTCGTGTCACGATATATGTATAAAGAGAAAAGAGTTATACCTGGTTCAATTCAAGGTTTCCTGAAGGGTCGTCTCCTGACTCTTGATTGTAATCTACCTTGTCCAGCGAAGCCTCTCCATCGACAGTACCCGAGACGGTCTCTTGGACCGTAGGACCCTCGCTGCCTTCCGCATGGTCTGGAGGAGACTGCGGCGGTGTATCCTCTCTGTCCAAATGACGAGGCCACGGCGCAATCTTACGCCATGTATGAAAAGGCATCCTCGGCGTACAGCTCAGCAGGTTCATGCTCGGGAGAACGGGCTTACCCTCGGGGTTGAGCAGCTGGCCTCCAGCTTTATCCCACTCATATCCCACCAGACCCTGAGGGGCCCCATCCTCGTCTGCAACAGGCGGGTACCCGAGGTCCTCAGGGGCGAACGGATAGAGACCGGCCAAAACAGATAACTCCGTATGAACCTGCTTCTTAATCATCCCCGTTAGCGACAACATCGCTGCGATCTTAAAAGGATCGCTAACCAGGAATTCTCGAATCACCTCCTTCTCGTGATCAAGACGCTCTGCTTGCGAGTTCTTGATTGCACGCAAGGCTTGGGATAACTGCTCCCGCACGAGCGTCAACTCCCGGGCCTGTCCCTCCTTTGTCCGTTTCAGCTCTTCTACCTCCGCTTCGCTGTCGACAAGCTTAGACACGACCTCCTCGAGCAAATCAGTGCTCCTCTTAGCGCTGATTTCGCTTTCCTCTAACGCGCGGGCCTTTGCGTCCACCTCACTCCTTAACTTCTCAACTTCCTCATTGCTGCCCACCACCGAGCCCCGAAACTTTTGGTAGTCGTCACTCAAGGACTTGTGCTTCTCCATCCAGTAGTCCCTCTCCACAAGGGCCGCTGTCAAGTCCCCCGGCTCTACAGGAGATTGGGCCACCGTCAAATTCTTGGCGATCATCGCCTCCACCGCGCGACCAAACAGGCAGCCTATCTCGAAAAGACGACCAACCGCATCCAGCATCATACCAGCCCCGCGCTTCTGGATAAGTCGACCCAAATAAGGAGGCTCCAAAGCGCGGAAGGCCTCCCTATAAAACGTCGCGCTCTCCAGGGGTCGCTCCTTAGCGCTTTGCATCTTAGCCAAGTGAGGGAACAAGGCGAGGCACCCGTCCGGTTGACTTAACGGGAAGGGAGTCTTACAGATGGTCCCTACCCCAACCTTGCCCGGAAGACTAACCTTACGAGAACCCTCGGACGAAGTAGGTGCCGTCTCGGGAGGAGCGGTCGTGCTCGAACTCCCGCCCCCACCTTGCCCCCCAGTTGATGCCGGAACTTCTTGGGCTAACACGACTGAAGCCGCACCCGAAGGAGGGACTGCTACCTCCGACGAAGGGGTAGTGGCGACGTCCCTCGGGCTCGGGGCTAAAGGTGGTCGTGTCACGTTCCTCTTCTTATTTGTAATTGGCCCTTTCCCCTTTTCACTGCTATCAATGTCGTGTGTCGCCCTCCGCTTCCTCGACTCTGCACCCCCGGCTCCCTTCTTAACCGTACGCTCCGCAACACCAGCAGGCGGTTGAGCAGGAGCCGCCTTGGCCCCCGGTGACCCAGAATACAGCCCCTCCACGTGCGAGCACACCAATTCGGGGATCGCCTTCAGCCCATTAAAAGAGAAATCCATCAGGCCGTAAGCTGCATCAAAAATATGCACTCAAGGGTCATATATATAGGGAAACAGTTAAGATTCTTTATTAAAAGAAATATATATGCGCAAAAACTACCTCGCGACAAATCCTCGATAACTTCGACAGCCCGGTTATCATCAGCGCTCATCTCGAAGCCGCTCATCTCGGGCTTCCCCTCCCACGAACTATCATCTTCACCCTTCTTAATCTGTCACCACGAGCGATGAATACCTTACAGCGACTCAACTTCCTCGGGCTTAGTCAAGTACACCCAGCCCCTATTCCAACTGTCAATTTTCCTCAAGATCTTCTTATGCGTCTCATAGTCGAAAATTTCTGGCGCGTCAGTTCTCCTCCTCACAGCGACAAAATCCGACGAAGCCATGCACAAACTAAAATAATGTGCGAACAGGGCCATACTTGGCCGCAGCCCGTCAAAACAAACCCGAAATTCGTCGAATAGCCTCTCGAAACTAACAAGATAGCACCATCCTACACCTGTCAGTTGGGCAGGGGTTATGTCCAGCGTCGTCAAAAAAGTAACCTGGAATGGAGTCAAAGGCAGCTGGAACCCGCATCGGGGCATCTTCCAGTAAATACAGAGCCCTCTCTCGTCATCATGGGCTCGATCGTCTGCTTGCGGCAACAAGAACTTTAACTGATCCAAAGAAATGCGATCCCTTGCGTCCTTTTTTACGAATTCACCGTAGAAAACATCAACCCGGGGGCCAACACTCGCGAACATTAAAATAAGTTTAGAAGCCGAGATAAGCCAAGAAAACTCCCACGATAGGACCGAAGCCGCCTTCATTACAGGAGTCAAGAACCCGAAAGCATCATACTGATGCATTTCGGCTTCGGGGGCTAATGATAGGTCCATATACCAATGGCCCTTAAAAAGCCCAGGCCTGGCCCAATAGAGCACTCCCAGAATTAAATACACAAAAGGCCGGCCCAAAATAGAACGAAACAGAATAGGCCCCTCCCCCTACAAAAACAGCCCGGGACTCGGACCCCCTCCTGGGGCCAGCCTGAGGCCAAGAAAAGCCTGGGATTCGGACCTCTTTCATGGGGCCAGCCCGAGGTCAAGAACAGCCCGGGATTCGGACCCCCTCCCGGGGCCAGCCCGAGGTCAAGAACTGCCCGGGATTCGGACCCCCTCCCGGGGCCAGCCCGAGGTTAAAAGCCTGGGACTCGGACCCCTCACAGGGGCCAGCTCGGAATCAAATAAAACGAGGCTCAAAGCCCAAACATGCCGAACAGCCAGAGAAGGCCGACATACGGCCTCGCTGATTCGGCTTGTGACAGATTATGCGGATATGATCGCCTACTATGCGGACGCCTCCAAAACAGTTATGCGGGCCCCCGTCATTAATGATGACAAGACCCCGATACAGTAAAGGCGACCCTATTTAAGGCAGAGAAATCCCCAGAGAGAGGGACCGCATTCATTACAACCAGAGGAGGTATTAAAAAGGGTTAGAGCGTTAATACCCCTCCGACACCCCGCGTGTCCACCCTCTCGGCCCGATTCACTCGAACCGGGACGAGTTACATTTTCGGCAGCCAGCCTCCGCGCGGCCTGCTTCCCAGGAACAGGACGTGCACGCACCTTACTGGACCGAGTCCAAGTACGGCCCGGCCCTCTTGGGAAGGGACGTATCAGCTCTCTCTATCTCTCTTGTCATTTACTTTACTTTTGTTGCAACTTACATTTTAATTTTACAACAAAAACAAACATAATATTATTGGAGATAGAATAATGGAACAGAACATGAGGAGGGATCAAGTTACAACAAATTTGAGTTACAACAACCATTTTTTTCATTTTCAAAGTCCAAATCGTCGATCCAAACCGTTCAACATGATCTCCACAATAAAATGTGCTTGCAGATCAAATTTTACATTTTTTTGAATTTTTTTACTATTTATTAAGTATTTTACAAAAAATAGTCATATTCAGACCATTGAATTTTGTACCCATCTTAATAAATAGTAAAAAAATTCAAAAAAAATGTAAAATTTGATCTGCAAACACATTTTATTTAGATAATCATGTTGAACGGTTTGGATCGACGATTTGGACTTTGAAAATGAAAAAAAGGTTGTTGTAACTTTGTTGTAACTCAAATTTATTGTAACTTGATCCCTCCTCACAGAACATTATTTGAGACAAGTTATATTTTTCCTACATAAAATTTTTATCTAAAAGAACAAACACTGTTTTCTTATTTTCTTTCTTATTATTTTAGTTTATTTTTTTTCTAAAAATAACGAGCTGTGCAAGCATGATCCTTTATTTATATTGGAACTGCAAATATAATTCCAGAAGGATCACCTTTGCATGATCTTTTATGACCTCCTCAGTCGGTCCACTGGGCTTGGGCTTGGCCCAATTTTGTTATTTATGAATTACTGAAGACCAAATTATGGCTCTACCTTTGACGGGATTCTTCCAAATCCAAAGAGATGTAGAATTATAAGTTATTTTATTCATCTATTAGAGGAAATTTTTTGCTAAGTCAAATAATTAGAAAGTTGATCTATCCCACAAGGTTTAAAATGACCAGAATTTCAAACTCTAGCTAGATTTTAGATTATTTCACCAGTTAGATTGTGGTGAGAATATCGCGGTCTAATCCTTCTATTTTGCACATATGGGGGAAGGTTAAGTAGGGGTAATTAAGGAATAGGTAGACTATTTTCAGAGAACTTAAATCTTTGACTAATTAATTGACTTAAATTCAGAATAATAGCAACAGGTCATTAATTGATGGCCTTATTTTAACGAAAGCTAGCTTAATTAGCAGCCATCTTACATTCATTCCTATTCCCTCAAACAATTGAGGAACAAATTTGACCCAAAAAAATTTGATTTTTATGTTTATTAAAGATTTTGATTCCTGATTGCCTATCCTGTATTTTTTTTTATCATGCATGCCCCGTACAGCCGAATAGTAAAAAATTTTGGCAAACAAGTCGAATAGTGAAATAGTGAAAAAGAAAATAAATTGTTGTTTCATATTTGTTTCAGTTGCGTTGAAAGAAATGTAGTGACGTGTGTTGAAAGAAATGTAATCGGTTAACCATAATCGGTTACAGGTGTGGAGGTCTAGTTCTACTTTATATTAACCATAATCGGTTACAGGTGTGGAGGTTCTCAGAGTGAGAATCTAGTGATGTGTGTTGAAAGAAATGTAAAATAAGTTTTGTTGGAAAATATATTTAAATTCTTTTAATAAAAATAAAATGAACTAAATAAATTATTTTAAATAAGTTTTAGGAAAAAAATTTGCAACACAAAATAGTAAAATTAAAATAATTTTATCCGTACGACTCTGTTTTAAGATGTCTTTTTCTCAGGATTTTTTTTTAAATAGAACCAATTTTAATTATTTTAACATAACAAGCACCATTGATTTTGATTTTTATAGAAAAACAACTCCACCGATTCTAAGATTGGTGGAGGGGGAATAAGCAGAAATGACCAATGGCATATCTCTTAGAATCAAATTTAAATTCTCCCTCCACCAATCTCTATGATTGGTGGAGCTGTTTTTTATAAAAACCAAATCAATGGTGTTTGTTTCATTAAAATTATTAAAATTGATTCTATTTAAAAAAAAAAAAATTCTCACATTTGGGACATACGTCATCAATTCTAAGATTTAATGGGTTGTACTTCTCTTTAAATACATTCATGACTGGTAGTGCTTCTTTTAGCCAACTATTTAAGATATAAATATTGAAAGAAAAGAAAAGAAAATATTGATAAATTACCAAAACCTACACAAGAATAAGGGATTAATTAGGACTTGAATTAATAATGCACTGAGATATATAGCTGGATCTGTTGCAAAACCAATGGAAAATTAATGGAAAGAATTAATTAAGAGGTATTCTGATCGTCAAATTAATTAATCCTTGTCCGAATTAGACATTGAGTGGAATTTGAAGTTTGAACAACTACCCTTGTCCTTTTGTTTATTGACTGTTGGAAATATGACAATCTTAAAGTCACTAATTATTTGGGAGCATATATAGCATTGCCAAACAAATTAAAAACAAACATAATATTATTGGAGACAAGTAATATTTTTCCTACATAAAATTTTTATCTAAAAGAACAAACAATGTTTTCTTATTTTCTTTCTTATTATTTTATTTTATTTTTTTCTAAAAATAACGAGGTGTGCAAGCATGATCCTTTATTTATATTGGAACTGCAAATATAATTCCAGGAGGCATCACCTTTGCATGATCT
This sequence comes from Carex littledalei, assembly GCA_011114355.1. Taxonomy (NCBI): domain Eukaryota; kingdom Viridiplantae; phylum Streptophyta; class Magnoliopsida; order Poales; family Cyperaceae; genus Carex; species Carex littledalei. The sequence goes on along the minus strand of CM022089.1, from coordinate 13,716,972 downwards.
TTTATGACCTCCTCAGTCGGTCCACTGGGCTTGGTCTTGGCCCAATTTTGTTATTTATGAATTACTGAAGACCAAATTATGGCTTTACCTTTGACGGGATTCTTCCAAACAGATCATGTAGAATTATAAGTTATTTTATTCATCTATTAGAGGAAATCTTTTGCTAAGTCAAATAATTAGAAAGTTAATTGATCTGTCCCACAAGGTTTAAAATGACCGGAAGTTTCAAACTCTAGCTAGATTTTTAGATTATTAGCCTTCTCTGTATCCTAGCCATGCATCTCAGCCCCTCAACAATTAAGTGTTGTGTATATATTTTGCTTTCACTTTTCTTCCACGGTAGCTCTTGCCTCTTGATAGAAGAAGATATCTTTTTTGCACATATGGGGGAAGGTTAAGTAGGGGTAATTAAGGAATAGGTAGACTATTTTCAGAGAACTTAAATCTTTGACTAATTAATTGACTTAAATTCAGAATAATAGCAACAGGTCATTAATTGATGGCCTTATATATTTTAACGAAAGCTAGCTTAATTAGCAGCCATATTACATTAATTCCTATTCCCTCAAAACAATTGAGGAACAAATTTGACCAAGATCACACAGTATATGAGGAGGGCAATTCAGTTATTTTTGTCTCCAAGTAATTAAATATGGATATCCGATATCTAAATATCCGTGCAAATACATATACAGATATGATTTTAAATTTTAATTATTCGTATCCGAATAAGTAGATATATATTATATAGTTTAATATATATTATGAAAAAAATTATGTTATTGACTATTTTAAAAAGCAGATATATGTATCCGTATCCGTTTAATATCCAATCCGTATCCGCATCCGTCTAATATCCAATCCGTATCTACATCTGAAAAATAAAAACGGATACGGATATGATTTTACCACTATCCGATCCATTTGCACCCCTACCTCCAGATATAAAAAGTTCTCTAAAAACACAAAAAATTGATTTAAAAAGCATACAGAATTACAGATAGATGAGCTCAAGAGAGTTCGGCCGTTAATGCAAGAGACTGACATGATATTTGAGATCGATGGAGCCCCACATTATTAATCTCTAAACATTCCAAATTCTTATTTGTTGGGATTTGGACAATATTAGCATTTTTTTTCTATTTTTATAATTAAAAAATTAATTATAGAAAACGATGTTGGGATTTTGATTCCTGATTGCGTATCCTGTATTTTTTTATCATGCATGCCCCGTACAGCCGAATAGTAAAAAATTTTGGCAAACAAGTCGAATAGTGAAATAGTGAAAAAGAAAATAAATTGTTGTTTCATATTTGTTTCAGTTGCATGCGTTCGGCAAGAATGGAATAGTAGAAGTATAGAATTTGATATTTACAAGTTATACAAAATTTGCCCCGTGGTTTCAACTCTATATATAGAGATTTATTTTTCCTTTCCTTTTTCATCTACACGTGTTGTGTATAATTGTCGAAATAAACATCGAAAAGAAATTGTTTTCTGTACAACGATTCTAGCGCTACAGGGAAGCTTTTGTACAGTTTTCTATGTAACGGTTATTAGAGCGCTCAATTAGTTGGTCTCGAATTTTTACCAACATAGTCCCGAAATAACAAAATTGACGTCACTTCTGTTATTTTCACGGCGTGACAATTCGTTTGAGACCCTTACTTGCATATTTTTTTTTCTCTTAATTAATATTTTGTTAACACTATTATTTTTCGGTTACAGCTATTCACTATTCTAAATGTACAATTCAAATAACATTTTTACTTATCCGAATAGCACTATTTTCACGCTAATATGAAAATCACTATTTTTCTCTATTCTCATCTACTAATTCCAAAATTTACTATTCTAACTATTCTAACTTTCATCCGAACATACTTAAAATAGCCGTATAGAATAAAGAAAAATAAAAGCTTTTCTAATTACCACCATTTCATACAATGTTATTATTATTTGAGAATTATTCGCCCCACAATTTCCAATGCTATAAGTGGCCATTCTGAGTTTCTTGCAACATTTGACCTTTGTTGCATTGGTTGAGTCACATTAGGTGTTGCTTCTTTCTGGACCGTTGGATTTGAATCTTATTACTCAGCTTTTATGGCTATACATGAGATGCGGCTCAGGACCCTCCAGTCCTCCTGCGACGATTGAAGTAGAGCGATATGTTATTTTGTGCTCAAACCTCTGTAGCTTTCTGTGTTGCTGGAATGGATAAGAGTCATTGGCTGAGGGGCTGAATTTGGAGAGCAAATACACCAACTCGTTCAGATCTCTAACAACTGTCTCTTGTTTTCTTATTGTTAAAATTAAAAGAAAATATTGTTCTCTTAAATCAACTTTTTGACATTGTTGTTGTCCGCAGAAAATAATTGATTTAAATGTTAATTAAAATACTGAGGAAGAAAATAATTGAGATGAGTGTTAATTTTCTACTAGGTGTGAAGTCTCATATTATTTGGTTTGTATAATAAGTTATTTTGTCATTTTAACATTTTAATAAGGAGTTAATATATACAAGCAGTAAGAACAAAGAAGAATTAATAAGATGTAGTAAGATTTGAATTATGTATATCATATTGCTATGTAATCATGGAGCTCTTGTTTGTTTGACATTTTCATCTGATTAGTGTGATAATTGGGCCAAATTACAAATTGAGATCTCCAAAAAAACTATTGAAAGTTTCAATCCAGCTACGTTTTCATGGAATAATAGGCGTGAACTTGGAGTCCGTATCCCGCCGGATTCGTATCCTCCCAGGTACCTGACTCAAGCAAATTGAAACAGACGGCCCAGATTAATCTTATATGGGCCAAACTCAATCCAATGCCTATGGAGACTGTAGGGGGGCTTGTTTTGAGATTCGGGCCATGTTAAAAGAATTGTCCAATCATAATTTGCTTGAGTCAAGTAACCTGAGGTGATGTGAATTCGTATCCCGCCAAGCACTGAGATGCAATATATATAAACGGACGGTCGAGATTAATTTCAAGTCGGTGCCTTTAAAAACTATAGAAGTTTGATTTGAGATTTGTGTTTGGATAAAATAACGGTCCAAATTTACTAATTGCATCTCAGATATATGATATATGGGCGGATTCGAATTCGTAAACTTGTGGAGGCAAGGCAACTTCTTTAGCGGGTATAATTTGCGAAATGGTTTACGGATTTTTTACATTTATGGTAAATATGTCAAAACACTGATTTTTTTTATATTCAAAATTAAATACAAATTAACAGATCAATTACCCACGCTTGCTGAAATTTTCCCCGGCCGGGGTGTTCATATTAATCTGGGCAGAGCAGAATTTTTTTCCAAAAAATCATTTCAACAAATTGCACACTCTCTCTCCTCACTTTCTCTCTTTCTCCAAGATTTCTCCTCATCTTTCCACATTTGCATGTAAGTCCCTCTATTTTTTTAATTTATTTTAAGTCCACAATAGTTATTGTTAGAATTTGTTAGAAATGTACCAAAATTCATATAATTTAGTGATAATTAGTTTTAATTAGGATAATTTAGTATATTTAGCATAATTTAGTTTATTTTAGTATATCTTATTTTTATTTAGTATATTATAATTTAGTATAATTTAGTTTATTTTAGTTTATTTTAGTTCGACACGTTTCGCATCTTGTGTTCTAAAACATATCTCTATTTTAGTTCGACACGTTTCTCATCTTTTGTTCTAAAACTGATAATTAAGAATCCAAAGCTACTCTTCCACAAGTTTTCATTCCTGACAGCACCCAGTTCCCGGATGACAAACTCCTCCACAAGCTCTCCAAAGTTTTCAGCTGTGCAATGGTTTTGCAGCTGCCATTGCCTTTGGTGAGATATGAGGAGCAATAATTAGAAACAAGGAAAGAACAAGGATGGTGGTAATTATCAGCCTTTTCTGTGCAATGGTTATGCAGCAGTCACCCTTTTAGTTTAGGGGTGCAAACAGATCGTATACGGATCGGATAGTGGTAAAATCATATCCGTATCTGCTTTTATTTTTTGGATACGGATACGAATCGAATATCGGATATCCGTAGAAATATACATAAATATTTTTATAATATATATTAAACTATATAGTATATATCTACTATTCGGATACAAATAATTAAAATTCAAAACCATATCCGTATCCGTATCCGCACGGATATTCAGATATCGGATATCCGTATCAAATTTTCGGATACGGATCCAGATACGGTTGGATATTATCCGATCCGTTTGCACCCCTATTTTAATTAGGTTTTGCACATCTGGGGGAAGATTAAATAGGGGTAAGGAGCCAATGGTAGGTAGAGTTGTTTAAGGCAAGTTAAATCTTTGACTAATTAACTTGGAATTCAGAATAGCAACCCATCATTGACGACATTATTTCAAGATTTTTGGTCGTAGCTGCACGTCTGCTGGTACTTCAAAAAAGAGAGTTGGGTTTTTAAGGAAATGTGCACCAGATATATCTCAAATAGAAATAATACAGTGTGCCCCGATAGTAGGAATTGCTGAACTGGTGCCAAGCTTGGCCATGTGTACTTTAAAAAAGTGCAGTATACCTTTTGTGTAGTGTTCTGACAACGGTCCGGTCCACGGGTCTCCCGGTCCACGGGTCCGGCGGGTTGGACGGGTCCACGGTCCCGGTCCGGACGGGTCCGGTTTTCAGAGGCCAACCCCGGCCCTTGGTTGAACCACGGGTCCGGCGGTCCCACGGTCCGGGACGGTCCGGTCCACGGGTCCGACGGGTAGCGGTCCGGTCCGGCGGTTTTTTTTTTTCTGTTTTTTTTTGCTGTTTTTTTTGCTGTTTTTTTTGCTGTTTTTGTTTTCTGTTTTATTTGCTGTTTTTTTTTTTCTGTTTTTTTTTCTGTTTTTTTTTTCTGTTTTTTTTTGCTGTTTTTTTGTTCCAATTCAATAGTTTGTTTTGAACCGAACAATTTATATTACAAAAATTCGGTTTTGATATTACAGAAATTCATTAAATCAATTGCTTTAGGAAAAAAAACGAATTACTTGATCTTAAAAACCAAATTATTCTAAAACAATAGATTTAAAAACAAAAGTTACCCTCCTCCTTTATTCCGGGCTTGGGACCGGCTATGTAAAATAACATAGGCGGAGTTCTAACTTTTTTTTTTGTTAGTAATTTTTTTAATAATAAATAATTTAGAGAAATAATAATAAAGATTGAAAAGAGTTTAGAAAATTATACCGACACTACCTATCTATAAGTTGTGGTGCATATACCATTGATCGCTCTCCTGCTCACCGTCTGAATCCTCGTTCAGCTCGTCGGTTGGAGGAGTTTCGACATCGGATGCTTCTTCTGCTCCAGCATGTTGATTGCGTTCTTCCGCATCAATCCAATCTTTCAAGCACACAAGTCGCTCGAAAACATGTGCACCCAACTTACTTCGTTTGTCGGTGAGGATTCGGTTCGCCGAACTAAAACATGATTCGGAAGGGACGGTTGACACGGGCACGGCAAATACGTCGCGGGCCATCATCGCCAGTGTCGGATAGGCACTTGCATTATTCTTCCACCACTGTAGGACGTCAACTGAATCATGTTCGGTCCTCGCCAAACAATAGCTTATTAATTCGTTGGTGCTACTGTGGGACAATTGCGGGTCTTCATCATCCTGCAAATCCATTAGCAATCCACTACTGCTGCTGGGTCTGTCATTATTAAAAAATAGTTGTCAAATAACATTTAATTTATAAATAATAGAGATTAAAAGCATATGTATATTTATATTCATACCTAGAACCGCGACGGGTCGTAGACGGTCGATCGACATTTCTTCTTGCATTGTATATGTTGAACATATCATCCAATGCCTTGGTCACGCGTGTCTCCTCTTGTGATGTGTTTAGTTTAAGATTGTGCTTGTACCTTTCAAGCATTTTTACCGTTAACCTCTTCTTGAACGCCGGATGGAGGTAATTTGCGATAATGGTCAGGAGGGGTACTTCTTTCCAATATTTCAAGAACTTGTCTTTCATGGCAAGTACGATCGGTTCGAGGGCTTCATCCATGTTTGGTACTTGTTGTTCAAACTGACTATATACATTGAAAATATAGTAGAGATGATGAAGCAACTCATGTGCCGTAGGTGTGTACGAGCATGATAGTTTTACGGTTGCAGTGAAAAATACTCCAAGGAATGTTTTTAGGTTTGATATTTGTTGCCAGTCGGTCTCGGTAAGTATCAATGCATCGTTATCGGTTGAGTTCCTCAAGGACTCGTTTATAGCCTCCTTGTACGAAAGGCATCGGGCGAGCATCCTGTAGGTAGAGTTCCAACGGGTATCTGCATCCCAAGGTACTCTCAAGTGACCCAGTCCCAACCTTTGACACAATTCGGCAAAACGTTGTTTTCATACTCCGTTTGAGAAAATAAAGGCAATGACTTGCTTAAATTTAATAATTAATTCTTCTACCGCATCTGTTTTTAAGCCTGCCTTTACAGTTAGGTGTAGTATATGACAAGCACATTTTTGATGAAACATTTGCCCGTTCAATATCGGGTTTAGTGACCGGGTAAAATAATCAATAGACTTGAGGTTGTTACTAGCATTATCAAAGGAAATCGAAAAAACCTTGTTCGCTAAATCCCTTTTCAAGTTATACTCTTCCAAAACATTAATAATGGATTGGTATATGATTTGTGCAGTGTGCGGGGATTCCAAAACCCGAAAGCTTAAAACTCTTTTTTGTAAATTCCAAGATTGATCGATATAATGGCCGGTAATACAAGAGTACCCTAGACCATGTTTACCGGCCGTCCAAATATCGCTTGTAATTGAGATCTTATAGTTTGCAACCGTAAATATGGCTAGTAGGTCATTTTTATACTCGAAATACTGGCGTTTCAACTCTTTTACCATTTTTCTATGGTGGAACCTCTTGTATAATGGTTCACCACACCCATGAATAATTAACCGGGCAAAACTCAAACAATTACCCATACTAATTGGTTGTTCTTTATGGGCAATGTACCGGGCAAATTCCTTAAGCATCCGCTTTTCATCATATTTGTGGTGTGTTCTAGTACCGTCCGGGTTCATAAGAGTTTGGACCAACCCCGGTGTAGGATTTTCTTGCGGTTCCTCACCGCTTTTCATGTGGCCTTCGGCGTGTTTTTTATATGCGGACATGCCATTGGACTTAACATAAATAAAAGTTTTTCTGCATGTTCTAACCTTACATCTTGCGGAAACAAGGACACCATCGTCATCTTTGGTCATCTCATAAAATATCCACCAACTAGCCGAGTAATTGGGTGCTTGCTTCCTCTTTCTCTTTTCTATGATCGGTTCTGCATCAGTTGGTGGTGACGGCGGGACGCTTGTGGAAGGAGACGCTGTTTGTGACGGCGGGACGCTTGTGATCTCAGGATGCGGTGCTAGCGGTGGTAGAGAAGGAGTATAATGAGAGGGTGCCCCGGTCCACTGACTCGATGCGTTGGAAGAAGAAGTTCCCGGTCCACTATAGCAGAGGTTAGGATTTTGCGGAGGATAAAACTGTGGAGGAGGATTTTGCGGATAATAATTTTGAGGATTAGGATAATACGGTTGAGGATTTTGCGGATACGGTGGTTGATTTTGTTGATACGGTGGAGGAGGATTTTGCGGATAATAATTAAGGTTTTGAGTTTGATACGGTGGTATCGGTTGATTTGGATTAGGAGGTGGCGGTCCAAATAGATCTTCGCCAAAAGACTCAATTACTTGCTCAACCGATTGACGGGGAGGAGAAGAGGTCATTTTCTACATAAAATAAAACAAAAATTAGAACCGAATTCAAACGAAATTATCTAACCTATTTAAATATAAATCTAAATTCAATCAAAATTAAATCTAAATCTAACATATTTACAGAGGCCATTCGGCCGAATTCAAAAGTCAAAACCTAACATATTTAAATCTAAGTTAAATATACATTCCTTGATTCCTATTGGTTGTTCTAAATTAAAGTAAATAAAAAAAAAACAAGAAAATGAGGCAGCATTGCAGCAAGCGGCAAGCCTCTGTCTCTGTGACAGAGGGATCCGAACCAAAAAAAGTTAAATTGGTTTTTCTTTAACTGAATTAAACCAAAAAAAGTTAAATTGGTTCCTATTGGTTTTGAATGTATAAAGTTAAAGAACAACCAATAGGAACCAATTTATAATTAAAAAAAGCCTCCTAATCAAACTTTATACAATCAAGGAATGCTGAGATCCGGGTTCTAAATTAAACCAAAAAAAGTTAAAGAAAAACCTATTTAAAAGTTAAAACCGAAATTAAATAATAAATCAAACTTATTGAAAACCAATTTATAATTAAAAACCTATTTATTCAAAACCTATTAAAAACCTATTTTAGAATTCAAAACCGAAAATAATTAAAAACCTATTAAATCTAAATTAAATCTAAATTAAATATACATTAAATTAAATCTAAATCAAAATTAAAGAAAAAAAAAAAGCAAAAGAGGCACCGAGGCAGCAAGCTGCAAGCCTTGGCTCTGTCTCTGACTCTCTGTGACAGAGGGATCCGAAATTCCGAACCCAAAAAAAAAAAAAAAAAATCTAACTCTAATTTGAACAAAAAAAAATATAACTCTAATTTTAAAAAATCAATTTTAAGAAAATATAACTCTAATTCAAATTTAAATCTAAATTAAATATAAATCTAAATTATCTAACATATTCAAATCCAACATATTCAAAGTTTCAAACCCAATATAACCTACTCAAAACCGAATTAATATAACCTATTCATATATAATAACCTATTTAAAAGTTAAAACCGAAATTAAATAATAAATCAAACCTATTGAACCAAGCAAGCCTCTGTCTCTATTGAACCGAAGTTAAAAGTTAAAACCTATTCATATATAATAAAGCAAGCCTCTGTCTCTGTGACAGAGGGATCCGAACCAAAAAAAAAAAAAAAACTAACTCTAATTTGAACAAAAAATTTAAATATAACTTATTCACAAAAAATTATATCTCTAACAAATTTAACTTATTCAAAAAAATAACTCTACCAAATCCAACATATTCAAAAATAAAATATAAATCTAACTTATTTATCTAGCAAAATATAAATCTAACATATTCACATATACCTCTAACATATTCAAAAAATATAAATCTAACTTATTTATCTAACATATTTAAAAATTAATCCGAAATTTTAAAAAAATCTAACCTATTTTAAATAAATCTAACATATTCAAATGATCAAATAACATATTCAAAATTTAAAAAATGAAATATAACATATTCAAAAAATAAAATCTAACCTATTTAAAAATAAATATAACATATTAAAAAAAAAAATCTAACCTATTCAAAAAATTAAATCTAACCTATTAAATTTAGATCCGAATTTAAAAAATCAAATATAACCTATTTGAAAAATCTAACATACTAAAAAATTCCAACCTATTTATAAATAAACCTAACATATTTCAAAAATTAATCTAACCTATTCAAAAATAAATCTAACATATTTTAAAATAAATCTAACCTATTCTAAAAATAAATAGAACTTATTTAAATCTAACTTACTTACAAATAAAATCTCACATATTTCAAAACTAAATCTCACATATTTTAAAAATAAATCTAACCAATTTTACAATAAATCTAACCAATTTTAAAATAAATAACCTATTCAAAAACCGATTTCAAAATAAATATAACCAATTTTAAAATAAATATAACCTATTTAGCACAAATAAAACCTATTTAAAATAAAATTTAACTTACTTAAAAATAAAAACCGAATTAAAAATTAAATCTAACCTATTTAAGCTATTTTGAAAATAAATCTAAGCTACTTATAAATAAATCTAACCTATTTCAAAAATAAATCTAACCTATTCAAAAGTAAATCTAATATATTTTGAAATAAATCAAACCAATTCTACAAAATTAACAATAAATCTAACATATTTAAGCTACTTTAAAAATTAGTCTAACCTATTTATAATAAAACTAACAATAAATCTAACATATTTAAGCTACTTTAAAAATTAATCTAACCTATTTATAATAAAACTAACAAAAAATCTAACATGTTTAAGCTATTTAAAAATTAATCTAACCTATTTATCATAAAATTAACAATAAATCTAACTTATTTAATCTATTTTAAAAATTAATCTAACCTATTTATAATAAAACTAACAAAAAATCTAACATATTTAAGCTATTTAAAAATTAATCTAACCTATTTATCATAAAATTAACAATAAATCTAACTTATTTAATCTATTTTCAAAATTAATCTAACCTTTGCGAGATGAAAACTTGCGCCTTTGCGGGATGAAATAATCTTGCTCAACCGTATCTCGCGCCTTTGCGGAATAAAATAAATTTCCAACTATATTTTTTTTTCTAATAATTAAATTAATTTCGGAAAAATAAAAAATAATGAGAGAGAGTATGAGTGAGAGAGAGACAGAGAGTATGTGAGTGAAAATCAAAAAATTAGTGAGTGAGGGAGAGTGAGAAATTGAGTGAGTGAGAGAGGTTTGGGTCATTGGGTGTAAATTTAATAATTTATAAAATAAATTCGGAACTGTGTGTGGGGCAGTGGGGGCCTGGCGCCTGGGGCTGGGGAAATTCGGTCCACTTTGCTACAGTAATTTGCACCGTTGGATTCAAAAAATTTCAAATTGCTACAGTGATATGTCAAATCGGACGGTCCGGGCGGGTCCAGCGGGTCCAGACGCGGGTCCAGGCACGGGTCCGACGGGTCCGGATCCGGGTTCGGCGGGTAAAGTAGAGGGTTGGACGGGTCCGGGTCCGGGTAATGCGGGTTAGGCGGGTCCGGATCCGGGTAGGGCAGGTTAGGCGGGTCTAGGTCCGGGTTAGACGGGTCGGGGTCCGGTCCGGGACGGGTCGGGGTCCGGTCCGGGACGGTTCGGTCCAGCGGGTCAAAGCTAGGGGGTCCTGTCCGGTCCAGTGGATAGAAAACCAAACCGACCCGTACCAGGACCGGACCGTCTCTAACCCCGGTCCGGGACGGGTCCTGTGCACGGGACGTGCCGGTCCAGGTCCGGTCCACGGGTCCGACGGTCCGGTCCTGGACCGGCCGGGTTTTTTCAAAACTCTACTTTTGTGTCCTGTAGTTTGGAATTCTGTTTTTCTTCTTTTGGGATCTCCATTGTACCTTTCGTTGAGTAGATGGCAGATGTGATATGAAAAGAATTTCAATCAGGAACCTCCAAGTAGTCGCTGGGTTGCGAACTTTAAAAACACATGACCTTTTGCACATTATTAATCTACCAGATAAAATAGCCTTTAGGGTTTTAGCTACTGAGCGATTTTTTTTTTTTTCTTATTTGGTTTAGGCTTAACAATGCAACAAGAATCAGTACCGTCAACTCCAAGAGAGACCACACCATTTCAGAGCGAGTCTTCTGGCGAATCTTCTTACGAGGACTTTCATGAATTTGATAATATTAATAGTTGATGGATGAAAATGCCATTCATATGCCTAGCAGATTAGTTTGGGGCAATAAAGCTGGTTTTTGAATGAGGTGCAGTCTAGTTATTTTTGAAATGTATATATATTTCTTGGAGTTCAGCATGTCCCAGCTTTGTTGTATATATAGTAAATAGAACATATGAGATAAAAAAAAAAAAAAGATATTTCCATTTATATTCCTTTACATCATTTTTGGGATATAAATAAGATTCTAGTTAGTACATGAAAATGAAACCCGTTTTCTTGTTGGGACGATTTATGATTTGTTTGAAAGGAAAATGAACAAACGGGGTGCTCTGCAGCGTAATAAAGTAGAATAATTATTTCAATCCTCCTAGCTACTTCAATACCCGCATTGTACGCACAACAACAATAAAGGAAGGTTGAATTATGGTCCCCACTAATTAAAAGAAGGCTGTTCCTACTAATTATATGGTCTCTTTTTTTCAGTCTTCACATTTGTTTTCACGTCAACCTTCGTAGGTATAAATACTTTGAGCATAAAATATTAATACTTGCAAAATAAGATATAAATACTTGCATGCGTAACTTGATATGATCATCTCCTTTTCCAGTCCCCTAATTGTTTCCGCGTGCACCTTCCTCTAATGAAGTAGTAGGGATCCTGTATTCCCACATCAACATTCCCTAATAGTCTCTGCATCAACCTTCCTCTAAAAAAAATAATTGATCTGATAAGTATAAATACTTACAATACTTGATATTAATACTTTCAGATATAATTCAGTTCATATGTAAAAAAATACTTGCAAGTATAAGTATAAATACTTGCGTGACGACGAGCCCGAAAGTACGTTATCATGGATCTCATTTGAAAGAGAAAATTACGTAGAAGATTTCGTGGTTTTAGATTCGTAAAATTTTTCACAGATCGTTAGAAATATGACAGTTAAGGTGCGGGTACAATGCGGATACTGAAGTGCGGGTACTCATATCAGCTTCCAATAAAGTAAGGTGAAATGCACGCAGTAGTTAGTGCCAAAGGTATTATAAGACTTGGCAGAGATAATGCCAGAGGAATTAGGCTTTGGCAGTTTTTAACTACCTTACAAGTTGTATATACTCCCCAAAAGATAGTTCAACAAACGTGTGTATTATTTGTTCTCTTGGTTTGACTAATAGCTAGTGGAAAAGAGAAAAAGACAACGGAGTTGTCTGAATGTTTGACAGTTGATTCAAGACTTTCTGAGTCAATATATAGGAGTAGATGTATTGAAAAAGTAGCTCGTTTAGAACATGATTTTTATCACCTATTCATCTTAATTTGAGTGAACTTGCTTCTCCTATATAAGAGCAGGTAATGCCAGTGGATGAAACACACCATAATTCAAGTAGCTGTTTTAGCTAAGGTGCTCTTTTCTTTAGTCTTAACCACCACCTTATACTTCAGCTACATCTTTCTCCAAAAAAGGGAAGAAGAATCCACATGGCTCAGTACCTGAGAAATTTGATGATTCTCTCTTTTCTCATCTCTTTCCACCCAAATTACACTGCTCAGACTACAACATTAGATGATGAAGTTGCTTCAGAAGATCATATCACAGGAGCATTCATGCCGGTCACAAAACTACGCAACAGCCAACTTAATGGTTCGGTTTCTGGAGAGCAGTTTGATTCAGTATTTGAACCCTTAACAATATGTGATCCTATCACGAAAGTATGCCATGGAGGACATACTAGTTCTGTAATAGCCAAACCCCTGGTAGAAGCGATGGTTTACCCAATGTTGTCAGTGTGTGTCCCCGGCCAACGCACGTCGTGCCAGGACCCTCATCGTGGTTTTGGCATTGCTAGTTAAACCAAGGGGTGCTGCCTGAACATGCTTCGGCATCGATCCATTCTTACTTGATGTTGTTCTCTTATATGGCACCAATCGAATATATCACCTCTGTTTGTAGACGAAGGTTAACAAATATATTATTAGTTTATTACTCCTTTTCCTTTTTTTCCTTTTGATGTAAGGGAATTAAACATCTTGGCAATTAGTCTGTGTTTTTGTTTAGTAGGGGGTAAGCCAAGATGTTTAGTAGGGTGAGCATAAATTTATAATCGTTTTGTATTTTAAGTATATTTTTATATTTTTTTTCTGATAAATGCAAATAAATAGAAGTATATTTTTTTTTAAATTTTGAGTCAGAGGAGGAAGTTATGTGGCTCTGTCACGGATCCGAGTGAAAAAATAATAATGTAAGAACACTGACTAATTGCCAGGACTGTATATGATAATACAAAGGGACAAAAAAAAAAATATATATATATATATATATATATATATTGTACGGAAATGTACAGTAGATAAGAAAAACAATTTAAACATAGTTGGCCAGTAAACCTTTAGAGTGTACTACCATATCACCGACATTTTTTATTAATATCCAAAGTTAATTACAAATTAATAAATATATCCAGAATTAGTGGAAATTTCAAAAAATGTCCAAATCAGCCAGATTCTGAACATAAATCTAAACAGAAAATAATTTCAAAAATGTCCAAATTTCGAAAATAACAAATAGTACAACATAAAATATAATAAGAGATAAATGTACCGATTTTCTTTACCATCTTTTAAAAAAGAGATAAATCAAATTGAAAGTTTTGATGCTTAGATAGCAAGGAATAAAACAAAAATTTTATTCGACTCAAAACAAACGATCTAGTTATTGTAAGTGTAAGAAACAATCTTAATTAGCCTAATGAAGAAGGGAATAACATAATACCTTGGATTTGATCTCCAAATCAAATCAAGAAGGGTTGTCTTGCTTAGCAACTTCTTATTCCCTTTCTCTTTCAACGGTGGTTGTGCTTTAGCCCTTCAAATGACGAGCCTCCTTAGGTATCCACCGAAAGATTAAAGAAATACTTGTATCTCTAAGGCTAGTAAGAGATTAACAAGTAGAACCTTAATCCTAGTTTAACCCTCTTCTTAATTTCTGAAAACTTCTTAGAGGATTTCTAGATCTCAACACATGAGAGAAAAATGGGAGAGAGGAGAAAAGAGCAAATTTCGGCCAAGATATCTTTCACAGAAAAATCTGACCTTTCAGTACTAAAACTCTTATATCTTTTTCTAGGTAACTCCAAATGACTTGAAATCTTCACCGTTGGATTCTAGACTCCAAGGGCTATAGATTACATAGGTCATACATCCAGAATGGTTAGGTTTTACCCTTTCAAATTCCAGTTCAAAGTTACCTAAAAAATCTGTCCAGAAATTTCTTTCCTCTTTAATGAGATTGATTAGATTTAATAACATATTTAAATATCCCTTAAATCATGCCATCACTAATCAATTCTCTCCAGCATATATTTGGGCTTTGGGCTTAAAAATACTAATCATATTAATATTTAATTAAGTCCATAATCCCATACATTAAAAGACCAACATATAAATTAATATTCTATGTTAATTTATATGCATCTCGCATGTGTCAAAAGTCATTTAAAATATGTCACACATACTTTAAATATTACTAGGATTATTTTACAACATCTCTATGTCATAAAATTGTTCATATATTAATAACATATAATTTGTACAAATTAATTATAACTCCTTATAATTAACATAGCACATATTATATACATATCACATATGCTTTATTAATATATTTTCTTTTAATCTTTCATATGGTGTGACCCTATGGGATCCCATCATTATGGCAATGGAATTAAACTTTTTAATTTCATAAATCAATGATACAACTAGCCATGGTATATTGATTACCCAAATGATGTGGATGAAAAAGCACAATGCAAAATCACGATCCCTGTAACATTAAAATGTTGTTGTGTCAATTCCTTGTCACATGATATCCAAATAATCGTAAGGTAGGAATGTGTCATCCTTACCAATTATTCTTTCTTGATTTTCTTAAGTTTAATTATGATATGATTATCATATAATCATATTGCATGCACATAATACAAACTTTATCAAGGGGCCCAGAGATATCATCGCTTATATTAACATATAAGGGACAATGGTTTCTTGATACGTATCGTTCTTCCGCATAAGTTATATGCACTGCAGTAACTGCCTATATAACTCCTGGTTAAAGTGAGCGTTGGACAGTACCAACAATACACATCCCTTATGTAAGAAAAATAAATATCTCAACCAAAGAATTCTAGACACAATGAAATATCAATGACACATAACACAATCCATATGAAATTTCATTCTTAGGTCTGTCCAGTGCTATACATCTCCATGTATGAACATGTGTGATTAGATCGATAACTCCTTATCGTATAACCTGTAAAACATGGCCATCATCTAATCACTACACTTATCTTATATGGTTAACCAGTGTACCTTGCTGATTACCAAGATAAGGGACATTTAAGAGTAAACAAATTTATTTATTGTGAAGTTCTACAATTTAAGTCATCAACTCAAATGATCCACTAATATGAATACTCAAGGTACAAAATGATAAAATCATTCACTAATAAACTAAACATATCATACATATGATCTGAGTCTAGGACACCAACACTAACACAAATAACCACAAACCTGTTAAAGTGCATAAATTTGATTCTGCAGTTTAAAGTGCATTAATTTGATTCCGCAGTTTAAACCTACGAATATGTTAAATATGGAAAATTTCAAAAAACGTGGTTATTTGATTTTTTTTTAAAGAGGTGAGTTTAAAATTTTCGTGGTATTTTCATGGTATGCCATCTTGGTTTTATTTTAATATTCGAAAATGTTTTTAACCTCAATTATCTTTTATTTTCAGGTTTTTGTTGTACATATGATAATATTTGTTATCCAACAGAATTTGATTTCTGTCTCTATAGCCATGTGAGTATACATTTATTTTGCATATTTCTACATATTTGTTCTTTTATATTTATTGTATGATAATTTTTGTTAATATTTTGAATTTACTGTTGGTGGTCTGCAAATAACACTGTGCTATACATAAATAATATTTTGCATGATGCAAATACGAAAATACAACACTGTGCTATACATAAATAATATTTTCAAAATTAGTGTTACTTGTTCATTAATTTTGATTTTTGCATGCTTCAATTATTTATGTTTTTTTTTTAACATTTACTTGTTCAATATCACTGTGATATACAAGTAATGAATTCTGCTCATGCTTCAATTATTTATGTTTATTTATTTTTAACTTTTATTTGTTGTAATATTCCTTTATTTCAATTGGTCGTGCTATATATTTACAGTGGTTTGTTACTATTCTTAACCTCATAACAATACACAGTTGACATAATTTTGTTTTATCTATACACAAAGTAACTTTGTTGTATATCTAGTAGGATAATTAACTTATAAATGTGATTTTTTTTAATTATATAAAATGAGCATTTCTAAGACGGGTCCCTATTAAAAACTAATATACATAGCCCAATTAAATGTCTCGAAAAAAGTTCACTAACTATTTCCTACAAAATCTGTGTTTTTTTTTAAAGAGAAACTAACTAAGAATTGTAAAACAAGAATAGTTAGAGTAGCCAAATCAAGAATAATTATTGTTTGTCTTATTATAATAGGCTAAATCTCAAAACTCTTAGGAATAACCTATTCTAATAAAACAAAAAGTTTGGATTCACTATTCTAGCTATTCTAACCCAACCAAACACCGAATAGGCTATTCCGAATAGCATAACCCCAAAAATAGCATATTCTCAATCTAACCAGACATCCTATGAGAATAGAACGATTGATATTATTGTCCGTACTCCATAATCCAGGACACATTAGGATTTAGAATCCACCATTTGATTTTAAAAAATAGAGAGGTAGAAACATATTCTATTACTCTCCATTTTTTTCTTTTTGGTGTAAGAGAATTAAATATAGGTCTTTACCTGTGTACAAACATATAAATAGATTGATCTGAGTAGAACTAGGGTGTTCTTAAGCTCACCAAGTCTATTTGTGAGCTTAATTCAAAAACCTATTCAATTGGCTTCAAACGATGCATACAAACAGTTGAAACCGATCTACTTCACGAGTGATGTGTTTACATGTCAAATTTATAAAATTTCGAACTAATTTGATATAAAGTCAAACGGTCAAAAAAAGATGGTTTATAAGTTAATTTTAATGTGTTCAATTTTCATCATTTTTTGACCGCTTGACTTTCTATTAAATTAGTTTAAAAATTTAAAAATTTTACATGTAAACTCATCACTCGTGAAGTAGATCGTTTTCAACGATTTGGATGCGTCGTTTGAAATCAATCTGATGGATTTTTGAGTTAAACTCACAAAGAAGCTTGATGAGCTTAAGAACATCCTAGTTCTACTCGATTGATCTATGGAATGTAAAGTATGAACCATTATTCAAGAAAATTATACTTTTAAATTAACTCAGTTTTTTCAGGTTGAAAACCAATTAAAAAATAATAAGATACTTTCTGTGACATATCATTTATATCAAACTGCAAAAAAACATTGTTATTTTTTCCCCTAACTCAGAATCCAACTGATTGCAATTAAAACTGTTATATTAACCCGAAATATAATTCCGCAGCCATCAGATGAAACAAATTAATTAAAAGCATAGGAACCAGTACAAATTAATTATATATACCTGAGGCCTGAGGGATGAGGGATGAAACAGAAATCCTCAGATTGATTACTTACGCGACCGTCATATGATATGCTGAATACAATTTTATGGATGAGTCGTATTATGATCCGAAATTTTTATAATAGAAAATAAAATAAATAAATATCGATATTGAAGAACTTGGTGGAAATTCAAGATATAACAAAGACGTTATGGACTATCACGGTCAGATTAGCACCTAACCACCTGCGTTAAATGTATAACAAAAACACAGGCCGTTATGGTCCATAACAGCCAGGGACAATAGTATATGAATCATTTCATCAAAAATTTAAGATATACTCTATTATATTTTAGTGTACATTTGGAACAATAGTCATTGATTTTAAAAGACAAATTAGTCAATTTTAATAATAATATCATTGAGCATATCTTATAACAAAATATCATGTGCGTCTTCAGATCTGTAAATTTAATGCAGGGTATTTTTTTTTCCCATCCTTCAATTAGTTTTATTAATAAGCAAATTCAAATTCAAATTGTATAAAATTTGATTGATAGTCCATTTATGCATTTTTTTTTAAATACAACTATGGAAACGTTATTTAGTTTCTTAGATTTAAAACATTATTTTCATATCATTGTTAATTTTGTTATCATCAAAATATCATAGCAGATTATTAATTTAATTTTGTTATCATCAATTTAAATTTCTAGAGCATTGAGGTTTTTAAAATATATAATGATTCTGCAATTTGCAAATTAACAGTAAATCCATCCTTTCAATACACTGATGGTAGATTCAAATCAATTATTCGCAAGAAATGCATGGTGTAGGTAGAGAGCGTAACTACCCGTTCAAATCAGTTATTAGCTTTATATATTATACATAAATCAGGATGATGCTGATGCCCCCCCTGACAGCAGTCAGATCCTGGGGTACAAATACGGCAATCTAGAAGTTTCCTGTGCAGTGGTGTTGCTGTTGCCATTGCCTTTGTTGAGATATGAGGAGCAATAATTAGAAACAAGGAAAGAAGGATGATGGTTGATTGTAATTATCAGCCTTTTCTGTTTCTTATCCATCTCAGCCCCTCAACAAGTGTTGTGTATTTTGCTTTCACCTTTCTTCCTCGATAGAAGCAAAGTGCTCTGAGATATATATATATATCCTTTTAATTTAGGGGTGCAAACGGATCGGATACGGATCTGATACGGATCGGATAGTGGTAAAAAAAAATCTTTGACTAATGAACTTGGAATTCAGAATAGCAACCCATCATTGACGACATTATTTTAACGAAAGCTAGCTTATTACAATGCTAAATCAGTTCGGTTCAGTTTTATTTTTGAAATGGAATTATAACTTTGGTTTGCCTAATTCGGTTTGGTTTCAACCGAACCGAACCAATGAACACGCCTATATGTGGCCACTGGAACAAACTGTATGTGGTTGCAAAAACAATAAAGAGGCCCACTATTTTTTTGTGATACATTTTCTATAGAATAATTTCAAGATTGTCTTCCTCCGTTGCTGGGGAGAGCCGGAGGAATCCGTATCCTCCCAGGTACTTGACTGAACCTAACTGAAACGAGACGGCCCAGATTTACTCTCACAGTGATATTGAACAAGTAAATGTTAAAAAAAAAAACATAAAATAATTGAAGCATGCAAAATCAAAATTAATGAACAAGTAACACTAATTTTGAAAATATTATTTATGTATAGCACAGTGTTATTTGCAGACCACCAACAGTAAATTGTTTTGCATCATACAGAATATGATAGTGGGCGTATTTGGCTAGTTTCCTACGAAAAATAAAAAAAAAAAAAAAAAAAATCATAAATCCTCTATAAAAGAGATAGCAACAGAATAACTAACATAAACAAAATATTAACAAAAATTATCATACAATAAATATAAAAGAACAAATATGTAGAAATATGCAAAATAAATGTATACTCACATGGCTATAGAGACAGAAATCAAATTCTGTTGGATAACAAATATTATCATATGTACAACAAAAACCTGAAAAACATAATTGATGTTAAAAACATTTTCGAATATTAAAATAAAGGAAGCTGATATGAGTACCCGCAGTTGAGTACCCCCTCTGTACCCGCACCTAAAACTGCCATAACTGCTTGTGGGGACCAAACCGTTTACAAAACTGCAATTTTGTTTTACAAGTATTAATACTACCGTTGTAAAGTATTTATATCTAACAAGGACAAGTATTTATATCTATACAATGAACAACATATTGTGATATATGATTTCCTAAAATAACCGTACCCGCACCTTTTCTTCAAAATTCATCTCTTCGTACCCGCATTTTGGGGACCATCAAACGGCATGTGGGGACCACTAAAATTGTCAAAAAAAAACGTTGACTGAGCTTACGTGTGTGTAATAAACGACGTGGGGACCACTAAAATTGTCTACAAAAAAATGTTGACCAACAATCAAGTATTTATATCTACAAATCAAGTATTTATATATGAACACATTAAGTATTTAATCTGAACGCATCAAGTATTTATATCTAACTTATCAAGTATAAAATCTGAACGTATCAAGTATTTATATCTATATTACGTTGGATGAATAAGAATCTGAATAGAGTATATTTATATCTACAGAGTTATAACAAACAACAAACTTCACATATAAATTTTCTAAGAAAAATTCAAATCAATTACCAAAAAGCATATCAATTAGCAACATATCAAAATATCAGTTACTACACAAAACATATCAGTTATTCACAAACATATCAGTTATTCACAAACATATCAGTTATCACAGTTCCTAAACCAAATTAAGACAAACAGTTTCATTCACAAATTAAGACAAACAGTTTCATTCACAAACTAAGACAATTCATTTCTGTTATGCACCAAATTTGCAATCATTTTTATCATGGATAAGAAGATTATAAGCTAAGCTATGACGCTCCTTGCTGATAAGATCCTACAATACAAAAAATAACATTAGTTCATAAAATAAATCAAACTTAAATGAAATAAAATACAGTAAGTCCATAGGAGCATTACTGAAAGAAAATTTACCTGATCAAAGTCCATTTGAACATTCCTTATTAAGCAATCAATGTTACGAATAACAAATATTGCGCAATCAACTGATGCCTTTTGCTTTGGACATTCCTTCCAGGTAATTTCAACATCTTGCCATTGTTCATCACCTAAAAAAAAAATTATATCTGAACACATCAACAAAGTATTTATATCTGAACACAGCAAGTATTTATATCTGAACACATCAAGTATTTATATCTGAACACATCAAGTATTTATATCTGCACACATCAAGTATTTATATCTGTACACATGAAGTATTTATATATGAACACAGCAAGTATATATATCTGAACACATCAAGTATTTATATCTGAACACAGCAAGTATTTATATCTGCACGCATCAAGTATTTATATCTGAACACATGAAGTATTAATATCTGCACCAGCAAGTATATATATCTGAACACATCAAGTATTTATCTGTAATACTGTTGCATCTGATGAAATGGAGCTACAAAAACATCATACAATTCATCTGAACACAGCAAGTATTCATATCTGCACACATAAAGTATTTATATCTGCACACTTCAAGTATTTATATCTGCACACTTCAAGTATTTATGACTGATGATTCCAGAAATGTTTTCATCCATCTAAGTATTTACAAAAATGTAATAAGAAAAATAAATAAGATTAAACTCACCAAGTCTCCAAGCCAGAAATGTTTTCATCCATCTAACTGTTTCCTTGTGCGGGTCAAAATAATAGTCATTCGATTTATTCAGACAAGAGTTGTACATGTGAATTTCTCGATTATGCAAATCAGCCGCAGCAAGTATCCAATGATCATTACCACACAGGGGAATAAAAAGCCATCTTGCAGTTGAAAATTGAGGGCTGAACAACTGTGGTGCATCTCTCAAAAGCTGTAAATATTGTCTTTTCGGTGCTAGTTTCTACAGAATAACAAATTAAAAAAAAAATTCAAGAATCATTAAAAAATAAAAGAAAAAAGTGGTATACAATTTCAGTTGATTATTAACAAATAAAAGAGTAAAACTTACTGAAACATAAGATGTCAAAAAGAACCATTCCTCAACAACTGGTACTTCAATTTGCATTAGTTGGCATGCAATTTCAACCATCTGCAAAGAATCAACATATCAACAAGTATTTATATCTGAACACATCAGTATTTATATCTGAACAAATCAAGTATTTATATCTGAACACATCAAGTATTTATATCTGAACACATCAAGTATTTATATGTGAACATATCAAGTATTTATATCTGCACACATCAAATATTTATATCTGATGTACCAAGTATTTATATCTGAACACAGCAAAACACATCAATTTATTAACAAAGTAAATTTTAAATTGTTTACCTCTGAACCAATGAAGCGCTCACTGAACAGCAAATCATAAAATTGTGCAACAGTGGCAAAAATGTTCAACTCTGAGTTCTTGAATGCATAATCTGTTTGATTCAGCTCAAGTTGAAAATACTTAATAGCCCAATCGTCAAGAAGTCTGCATTGTTGCTCACTGATGATATTTCTAAATCCATAATCCCATTTTTTATCGGGCATTTCCATCGGTTCAGTTAATGGCAAGCTACCATTGTCAGCAAACAGGCTATCTCTACCATAACTCCAGTCTTTATAAAATTCGGCAGATTTGATAGGCACTGTTTCAATTTTTACCTCTGTTTCAATAACAGCAGACTCAAGCCAATCATCAAAGGGAATGTCTAATGGAGGTAAATCGGCAATATAAGGCAAATCTTCTATTTCGTCCTCTGCTGCCACTATCTCCATCTCAGGAGTACTTTCTACCTTTCTTATTTGTTTCTTCGCTTTCCTAGCTTTGTAACCCCTACGTTTAACTGGTTCACGTGTTTTTGCCTTCAGTTTTCTCTGATATGTAATATCCTTGGGGTTTGGTTCTTTCCCTTTTACTTCTTGCCCGACAGCTGGTTCTTTCACAACTTCTTCCACCCCAGATTCTTTCAGAACTTCTGTTTGCACTTTTGGGCTGGGCGGGGTTAATCCAAGGCTGAAAGTTGGATGATCCATTTGAGAAAGATCAATCGCCGATTCTTTTGAAACTTCCAATACAGCCTCTTGCCCACCTTCTTGCCCGACCACTTGTTCTTTCACTACTTCTTCCAATAGAGCATCTTTCACTACAGTATCTTGCCCAGCTTCTTGCCCGACCACTTCTTGCCCAACCACTTCTTGCCCAGCTTCTTGCCCGACCACTTCTTGCCCAGCTTCTTGCCCGACCACTTGTTCTTTCACAACTGCTTCCAATACAGCATCTTTCACTACAACTTCTTGCCCAACCACTTCTTGCCCAACCACTTGTTGCCCACCTTCTTGCCCAACAACTTCTTCCACCCCAGCTTCTTTCACAACTTCTTTCACCACAGCTTCTTGCACTACAATGGGGATTGCAATTTCTTTTTGTTGCATCCCCACTTCAGAATTCACATTGTTTCCTCCCTCTTGATTTGGTTTATCCACTGAAGCAACTATAGTTTCTACAAGTTGGTTCAGATCACAGAATTCACTACTTGCCACCTCCTCCCCTCCACTGCTCTTGTCCTCCTCCCCTGCTGTTCCATAATCAACATCTTCTACTACAACATCCTCTTCTCTTCTCTTCTCTTCTTTTGTTTTTGTTTCTTTCTCTTCTCTTCTCTTCTTTCTCATCTCTTTATGTTCACCAATGTCATCCCTTCTTTGCGTTTCTTTCTCACCTCCTTGCATTACCCTTTTCTTTTGTTCTTCAGCTTCTAGTATTCTAGGACTCCTCCTCCTTTTCTGGTTTCTTATTTCTTCAGCTTTCATTAGATCTACTTCTCTTTTTGAAGGCTTCTTTGGTGCATCTTTCCCAACTGGAGGTGTAGGGGTTACATTGTAGTCCAATTTCCTCTTGTGTTTCCCGCTAGGAGGTGTTTTCCTCACTTGAGATGGATTTGTTCCTTCTTTATCAGATTTACCACTGCTGTTCTTCACTTCAGAAAGCTTACGTTTACCATGTGCAGGAGCTGTTAGAAAAAACAAATCAATGCTGATGAGAAATATCAGGTACTATTATGAAACTACCAAGTATTTATATCTGAACACATCAAATATTAATACCTGAACAAGTCAAGTATTAATACCTGAACAAATCAAGTATTTATATCTGAACACATCAAGTATTTATATCTGAACCAATCAAGTATTTATATCTGAATACATCAAGTATTAATACCTCAACTAATCAAGTATTTATATCAGAACATCAAGTATTAATACCTAAACTAATCAAGTATTTATATCAGAACACATCAAGTATTTATATCTAACCTAAAAAGTATTTATATCTGAACACAACAAATATTAATATCTGAACAAGTCAAGTATTAATACCTGAACAAATCAAGTATTTATATCTGAACTTATCAAGTATTTATTGCTGAACACATCAAGTATTTATACCTCATCAAGTCAAGTATTAATACCTGAACACATCAAGTATTTATATCTCATCAAGTCAAGTATTAATACCTGAACACAACAAGTATATTAATACCTGAGCACAACAAGTATTTATATCTGAACGAACCAAGTGTTTATATCTGAACAAATCAAGTATTTATTGCTGAACACATCAAGTATTTATACCTCATCAAGTCAAGTATTAATACCTGAACACATCAAGTATTTATATCTCATCAAGTCAAGTATTAATATCTGAACAAGTCAAGTATTAATACCTGAACACAACAAGTATTAATACCTGAACACAACAAGTATTTATATCTGAACGAACCAAGTGTTTATATCTGAACAGATCAAGTATTTATATCTGAACACATCAAGTATTTATACTGAAAAAAACTTACTTGATTTCTTAGAAGAGATATCAATCTCTTTCTTCTTCTCCTCTTGCTTGATCTCCTCTTGCTTGATCTCTTTACGAGCTACAAAGAAACATAAAACATTTAATTAAAAATGTGCATAATGACACTTTCAAATATTAATACTTAAATATTAAAGCTTAAACAATGGTGCATCCAAATATTTACTCTTATAAAATTAATAAAAAAAACTTACGTGATTCCATCAACCTCTTGCTTATGTGGTTGCGCCATTCAATAGCAGTAACAAATTCAACCAATTTGCTTGCAGATTTCGGTGACATTTCTGGAAGTTGTGGGTGTTCACCTTCTTCAAATGACAGATCGTCAAACCTCTCTTTTTCATTTAGATCAATAAGTTCTTGGCAAGGTTCCATGGCAAAAAGCCAGAAAATTGGAGTCATTTCTTTCAACAAGTGAAGAAGCTTCTGGTTCGACACACTCTGAAGAGGTGCATACCTTCTAATAAGATGCAAGAATTTATGTGCAGTAAACCCTTGAAAAATCAGTTTCTCGCCTCTGCCCCTTTTCAGTGGATTGCTGTTCACATCTGAAACTTTCACATCCCTCAAGTGAGGTTCTAAAGTTGCCCTCTTCCATGTAATATTCAACTTCCAATTGAGGTATCTCGGGATGCGGCCAGCACAATTGTAAACACCTCTGATCTTTACATGCTCATAGAACCATGCCTGCATATAAGATAAAACAAAGAAGGTTTAGTGGTTAATCTCAATTAAACAAGTATTTATATCTGAACACATCAAGTATTTATATCTGAACCCATCAAGTATTTATATCAACACATCAAGTATTCATATCTGAACCCATCAAGTATTTATAGCTGAACATATCAAGTATTTATATCTAAACATACAAGTATTTAGAACAAACATGACAAGTATTTACCCATATATTTCATTTGATGATTAACAGATAAAATAATTATTAGGTTAGAATAAAAGTTCCTATGACTTACAATCAGAGCCAAAGCACACCCTGGCATTGTACCTGAAGCCTTTTTCGGCTTCTTCTTTTTCTTAGAAACTTCTTCTTGAGAACTTTCTACAACAACTTCCTCTCCATCTTTTTTCAACTTACACCATGCAGCATTATGAGGAATGTTGTCCATCAACATTTGGTGCACTGACTCAGACCAGTTCAGAAACTTGAGTTTTTTCAGATTTTCAGCGACGTCGAACATGTGAATTGGTACATTCCCAGTAGATTGCGGGAACAATATAGTTGTAAACAAATACAGCACCAGCAACCGTACAACATCAGCAACTTTATTGTTAATTTCTGAACACAATGACGTATCATCAACTGCTTTCACAATTGCGTCTTCAAGCTCTCTGCGAGTGATCTCACCAGTACCTCTCCCGAAATGTCTCGTCCGGAGACCGTATACAGTAACACATTCCCTCTTGTACTGTACCGGTTTCCCTTCTGTGGAAAGACCCATCACTAAAGCCACTTCATCTGCAGTAAATTTCAGGGAGTGGGCAGTAGTGCTTGCACCACTTCCAGTCTTGAAAATGAAAGATCCTTTACCATCCCACATCAACAGAATTTGATGTAATATGGCATTGTTCACTTCAGTTCCTTTAGGAAATCCAAAAAAGTGGAGGAAAGGAGTTTTTGCTAATAACCTTATGTGATGCTCATTTAGTTTCTTTAAAACTCTCAAATGAAAGAACCTCATAGCTGTGTCAACACAGCATTTGTTCTTTATACAAGAATCTGAAACCCGTCGTGGTTTTATTGGTGCATCACCTATGAAGAATAAACAACATAACAAATATTTAATATAAGGTAATTATTAAATACTAATTTTAAATTAACAGATTGTACCTGCATATAAAACATCAAGTATTTATATCTGACTGCTTCAAGTATTTATATCTGACAACATCAAGTATTTATATCTGAACACATCAAGTATTTATATCTCAACACATCAAGTATTTATATCTGAAGACATCAAGTATTTATATTTGAACACATCAAGTATTTATATCTCAACATATGAAGTATTTATATCTGAACACATCAAATATTTATATCTTAATATATCAGGTATTATTAAACAAACCAAGCATTTAAATATAAACATATCAATTAATATATGAACACATCAAGTATTCATCTGAACATATGAAGTATTTATAGCTGAACATACCAAGTATTTATATCTAAACATATCAGGTATTAATGTCAAACAATTAAAATACATATTTTAGCTGAACATAGCTGAACATACCAAGTATTTATAGCTGAACATACCAAGTATTTATATCTGAACATAGCTGAACATACCAAGTATGTATAATTACTAATATTTAATATAGTAATTATACACATGTAAAAATGTACAGATAGCAACACTATAAGGTATTAATGTCCAACAATTAAAATAGGTATTTAACAATTACCTTTCCTATAACCTCGTGGGCGTCCACGACCACGTTTAGCAACTTGTACTAATTCCGCAACATGTAGTTTTCCTGATTGAAAAGTCATAAATAAGTAACAAGTATTCATATATAAAGAGTCCAATATTTATATTAAATATTTGAGTGTGCATCCTGGATCATATCAGATAGTATTATGAATCTAACAAGCATTTATATCTGAACACATCAAGTATTAATACCTAAACTAATCAAGTATTTATATCTCAACACATCAAGTATTAATACCTGAACTAATCAAGTATTTATATCTCAACACATCAATTATTTATATCTGACAATATGAGGTATTACTCCTAAACCCTACACACTAAACACATCAAGTATTTATATCAGAACAAGTCAAGTATTTATATCTGCACATATCAAGTATTTATAGCTGACAAGTATTTATGCACAGCTATTAACTAAACACCTTAAAATTATACCTAAATATGAGGAATAAATTAGTCAAAAATTATACCTAAATTTACATAGATTGTACCTTCTTCGGGATTCATCGAGGCAATTGTAACTTGTGGTGATTTCTCAGAACCAGAAATTACTCTCTCTGTTCCTAATTTAAAAGTCAGACATCAATTACAAATAAAACCTAAGGTATTTATACCTAAAATTACATATATGTATATTAAATATTTGAGTGTGCATGCTGGATCATATCAGGTATTATTATGAATCTAACAAGGGTTTATATCTGAAACATCAAGCATTTATATCTCAACACATAAAGTATTTATATCAGAACACATCAAGTATTTATATCTATTACAAATCAAGTATTTATATCTGAACAAGTCACATCAAGTATTTATATCTGACAATATAAGGTATTACTCCTAAACCCTAAACCCTAAACCCTAAACACATCAACTATTTATATCTCAACACATCAAGTATTATATCAGAACAGGTCAAGTATTTATATCTGACAATATAAGGTATTACTCCTAAACACTACACACTAAACACATCAAGTATTATATATCTCAACACATCAAGTATTTATATCAGAACAAGTCAAGTTTTTATATATGAACATATCAAGTATTTATAGCTGACAAGTATTTATGCACAGCTATTAACTAATGATTAAGGTAGTTATAACTAAAATTTCATGTACTCCTAAAATATGAGGAATAAATTACTCAAAAATTATACCTAAATTTACATCCATCTATTACTCCAAAATTGTTCAAAATTTCAAAAAATTAACAGATTGTACCTTCTTCGGGATTCATCGCTGTTGGAATAACTTGTTGTGATTTCTCAGAACCAGAAATTACTCTCTCTGTTCCTAATTGAAAAATCAAACATCATTTACAACTAAAACCTAAGGTATTTATACCTAAAATTACATTTAATACTCGAAAATTGTTGAAAATTTCTCAGAAATAACAGATTGTACCTTCATCAGCCTTTTCTGTGGGTTTCACACTTTGAAATGGCACGATCTGCTTGTTAGCGTTGCTCACTTGCTCGGAAGTAAGACTGACAGTTTCGTCGTTGCTCACTTGCTCGGAAGGATTTCCTTCGCTTCTATCGGTGCTTATCTGGTGTAGAATCACCATTGCGACGGTGTAGATAGCAAATGTGCTTAGACGGTGTGGATAGACAATGTCTTCTGAACAATGTGCTTTGCTCGGTGCTTCGATCGGTGCTTTGATCGGAGCTTTGATCGATGCTTTGATCGGAGAAACCCTAGATAGAGAGAAAGAGCGAAAGAGCGAAAGAGCGAAAGACGGAGAGATTGCTTAGTCGGTTATGTGATCGAAGGACAGCAGGTTGCTTGCTCACTTAGTGGTACAGTGGTCTGTTCGGTGATGTGATCGAAGGACAAAAGTTGATGACATTAGTTGAACACGGTTCAAAAGGCGCACCGTTTCGAGGTAGATACGAAGTGGTACAAATATAAATACTTTATCATATGAAATGGCGCATATGAGAAGGTTCAATCATACGAAATGGCGCAACCAATATGAATATAATTTCAAATATGAATGTGTGGGGACCATTTAATGCGAGGACCGTCTCCATTTCGTAAATTATAACAATCATCTCCAAGCATTTCTTTAAACAGTAGGTCCGATGCCCATCGGACATAATTTTAGGTTCAACTAGTAAGATGACCGTCAGATCTAGTTTAAGATATTTTGCGCACGACAAGTGAAACAAACTCGCACGAAGTTTAAAGCATTCCACACGATCTTAAAGCAAATCGACGGTGGTTAAACCCATCGGACCTACGGTCAATTCTTCTTTAATAAAATATGATTGCTGATGATACCAAGTATTGATTAGCTATTTTAGTAAGTATTCATACCCAAAGGATCCAATATTTATATCTGAAACAACAAGTATTTATATCTCAACCACCAAGTATTTATCTGGACACATCAGGTATTTATGTCTGAACACATCTAGTATTTCTACATTTATAAAAATGAACTTTAAATTTCATTTAATATATATTATTTTTCTTATACAATGAAGTATTTATAATAACATAAATGTCTTATAATTTTTTTTGAATGTGGAAAGTACTTAATAACTGTAGTATTTATATCTGCACAAATCAAGTATTTATTACTATGAAACAAATAAAAAAGAAAACATAATGAATTAGTACACTATATCAACTATGGATGAAAAAAAAATTTGTACAATATATTGCTTCTCGTAGTTCCTCTGCCTCTATTAATGTAAAAAAAATCAACAAAAATATACTATATGAAATGTATTTCTATGAACATCTATATTATCATTTTTTTCTATCTATATCTATACAATTAAATTGAAGTATTAATATTTTCTCCTTTTCCTTCTTTTATTCCTTTATCTTTTTTTCCCTTCTCCTTTTTTTCCTTCTCCTTTTTTTCCTTTGTAATCATTTTGCCAATGGCAATATCAAGTTTACTCTTAATTGTACTTTTTGGGGGCCGTCCTCTTTTTTTAGATTTAGCAGGTGGTAGTAAACTTGTAGATGGTTGATAATTCACTACAGTACTAGTCTGTTGATCAGATGATGCAGATCGTGTTCCACTAAGCACAGTCTCAACATTTTCTTCTTGCATTGTATCACCTCAAAATATAAAAAAGTATTAATACCAATTATAAGAACTATATGTAACTATACTATGAGTTATGTTGAAAAATATAAATAGTTTCTTCCCCAATACCTGTTCCTGAACCAGTAACTACCGCCTGAACGTTCACTTCATCATTAATTACTTCACCTATAAAAAATTGAACACATCAAGTATTTATATCTAGAAGCAGAAAGTATTTATACGTGAATACAATAAGTATTTATACCTGAATACATCAAGTATTGATATCAAAATCATAAAGTATTGATATCAGAAACAGTACGTATTTATACCTGTTCTTGTAACTGCTGAAATATTTTTATTATTTCTACCTCTAGCTGGTCGCCCCACAACTTGAGAAGTTACTTTTGCACCACTTTGTTCACCATTGACATTTGCTAGTTTCATACAAATTTGAATTCGAAATATCAATAAAAAAATTATTTCAAATATAAACATAATTAAAGAAATTATATGAAACAAAATAACAAACCTAATATTATGTTTCTCAATTCCTGAAAACCATTGAAAACTGCACTATGCAAATTTTCGTTAAGACTGCCAAGATGAAGCAACTCTTGAATTATTGGATTTGTAGCCATTGTCAATTGATAGAGCCTAAAGAAAAATGTAAGAACAATAATATCAAGTATTTAATTATATCAGCTTATGTATATATACCTGTGACAAATATTTAATATCTGAACATATCAAGTATTTATAGCTGAACACCTCAAGTATTTATATCTCAACACAACAAGTATTTATATCTGAACAAATCAAGTATTTATATCTGAACACATCAAGTATTAATATCTGAACACAACAAGTATTTATACCTGAACACCTCAAGTATTTATACCTGAACACCTCAAGTATTTATACCTGAACACCTCAAGTATTTATATCTCAACACAACAAGTATTTATACATGAACACCTCAAGTATTTATACCTGAACACCTCAAGTATTTATACCTGAACACCTCAAGTATTTATACCTGAACACATCAAGTATTTATATCTGAACACATCAAGTATTTATATCTAAACACATCATAGTTGATGTGGGATGGTAAAGGAAAATATTAATCAGTTATTTTACCTGCTTTGTTCAGGTATAGTTGGCAAATGTGGGTCAACTATGGACAAATTGTAACGACAGACATCCTTCCTCCACCGCTCCACAATATATTTATCTTCAACAGCAAATATCTTCTCTTGCTTTAAAACTTGGATGGAATGTGCACATAGAATACCCATTGTCTCAAACTTTCTACATATACAATGCACTTCCCTTAATGCTCTCCTATAAATAACAACAAAAATGTTGCTCCAACAATCACTAACTTCATAAAATGCTTCTTCGTCTTTTTCTTCGATTAATTTGCATGACAAATTAACACATTTTCTGAATTGTTGTTGACATTTGTAAAAAATATCATTTGTATAACTACGCTGAAACTGAGCCTCCATCGGCAATCCATAATGCAGCATAGGAATTCTATATTTCGATTTGTGATCAGCATCATTCTCATTTTGCCAAATACTTTTCAGAGCTGCTTCAAAATTCTCAACAAAATCCTTAAGACTCTCTCTCTTTGTCAGGTAAGAATTCAAGAAATGGTTCATGCTTTCTACCCTTTGGGTACTAGTCATTCCAGCCCAAAATTGCCCATCTAAAAATACTGGTACCCATTTCTCTCTTAATGCAAATATCCCTCTAAACCAGGAATCATTTTCCTTTCCGAGTTCATCCATTAATTTCAACCACTTTTCTTCAAAATCTTCTTTCGTTTTCGACTTGTATACAACCTCCTTAACCTTATCGGACTTTGCAGTTTTTTTCTCCTGAACTTTATTGGACTTAACATTATCAGACACAAATCCCCATTTGCTAGGGAGCTTGTGCAAAATATGCCAAGAACAATATCTATGTACTGTTTCAGGTCCCAATACATGTCGTATACCAGATTCAATGCTTGCGCACTGATCAGTAAGAATACCTCCCGGTTTCACACCATCCATGCATTCCAAAAACCTAGACAATGAAAAAGTATTTATATATAAACATCTAAGTATTTATACCTAACACCTCAAGTATTTATACCTAACACCTCAAGTATTTTTATCTAAAGTATTTTAGTATTTATATCTAAACCATTAAAGTATTTATATCTAAACCATTAGAGTATTTATATCTAAACCATTAAAGTATTTATATCTAAACAACTAAAGTATTTACCCTAAACACATCAAGTATTTTTACCTGGCAATGCACCATTTGTAATCTTCCACACTTTCCCTACCGAGCAAAGCACAACCGAAGATAATAGTCTGACCATGGTGGTTAACACCGACAAATAACACAAGAGGCATATCGTACCTGAGACACATCAAAAAAGACAAATTAGTAAATATACATATATATTATTGTATTAATTTCAACTGATCCATGTATTCACTCTTAAAATAGAAAGTATTTATATCTGAACACACCAAGTGTTTATATCTGAAACAACAAGTATTTATATCTGAATACACCAAGTATTTATATCTACACATGTCTTTATATATCTTACTATTTTTACATATTCTGACATATTCTACTAAAAAAAATACTGACATTTAATCTGAAAAAAAAATGAATTATTACCTATTGGTCAAGTATGTTGCATCCATAACAATAACATCGTGGAAATACTTGTAAGATGCTCGACTACGGCCATCAGCCCAAAATACGCTCCATAAACGCCCATCAGTTGTATATTCGTATCTATAAAAAAAATCTCTATCGATTTTTTTCACTCCAAAGTAATCAAAGAGTAGTTGAGCATCATTCCCACCAATAGACTGTAATTTCAACCTCTTGTATTTGTCAATATGATTCCGCGCATCTCTACGAGTAAAAGGACACCGCATATAACCTCCAGCAGTTTTTATTACAAGATTGATATTAACTGATACCACAAGACCTTGGTCTTCATTAAACTCCAATAATCTCTGGTATTGGTTTGGGATATATCGGAATCCTGCAATAAGGAATGCTGTTTCAGGTAACAAATCATGATTGTGCTCTAAAATCACTTTCTTTACTACCCAATTCCCACTCAAATCAGAATCTCCCAATTTAACACATGCCTTACAACCTGTCCCTATATAACCCTTATTCCTCTGTGGGACAGGTCCATCCTCAAGACGTATTGGCTCTTTGCATTTGCCACAGGCAAATGTTACATGGTTGACGAAGGCAGTACCCCTCTTCTTATGGATTGACCTTTTGACAACAGCAAATCCAATTTTTTTCGCATATAGCTCATAATATTGGCGTGCTTCATCAATCGAATCAAATACATCACCAACAGCTGGTGGCAATAATTCATGATCTTCATCTTCCATATCATCTAATTCATCTTCTACAACTGCTTCAACTTCTTCTACAAATCTTTCACCTTGAACCTCAACTTCTTCATCCAACTCATTGTTGACAGATTCCATGTTTAGATTCAAGTCAAAATCTCTGATGCCAACAACATCAACCTCCACTCTTGCATTTCCATTTACATTAGATTTTTCACCTTGAAAATTGTCTGTTTCAGGTTGTGAAACATCCAATATGGTGTTCAGATCCCAGTCAAACTCTCTAATGCCCACATCATCACTTATTACATCATTTTCACGATGCAAATCTTCATAGAAACGATACAGATTCACCTCATCCACTTCATCACCATTATATTGTATGCATAATTCATCTCCAAAAAACTCATTGAGATCAATATCCATCCTAATATTCAACAATAAAATGCAAAGTATTAATAACTGTAAAATCAAACTGTATATGGCTACATGTAAAGTATTAATACTAAGCATGAGAAGTATTGACATCAAGGTATCCAAGTATTAATAACTATAATAGCAAAATGTATATGGCTAATATGTCAAGTATTAATACTAAACATGAGAAGTATTGACGACAAGGTATCCAAGTATTAATAACTGTAATAGCAAAATGTATATGACTACACTCTCAAGTATTAATACTAAGCATGAGAAGTATTGACATCAAGGTATCCAAGTATTAATAACTATAATAGCAAAATGTATATGGCTAATATGTCAAGTATTAATACTTAACATGAGAAGTATTGACGACAAGGTATCCAAGTATTAATAACTGTAATAGCAAAATGTATATGACTACACTCTCAAGTATTTATATTCATAATGAGAAGTATTGACATCTTGGTATCCAAGTATTAATACATGTAATAGCAAAATGTAGATTCTACTCTATATGTTATAAGGCCTGCCAACTGAAGTATTCATAGAGATGTAATGAAGTATTAACATCTATAAACACAATATTATAAGTTTACACATAACAAACATATTTATTCCCATACTTATTATACACATACAGAACTCATAACAAGAAATATCAACCGATTTCTATCAAGAGATTTCTTAATAAAATGATGAAATTAACACAAAATAGAACAGAAACACCGAAATCGCCAGAACATCTTCGCAAATCAAATTGTCAAAAACATCTGAAAATTCAAAATCCAGATTGTGTATATGAAATAGAAACGAAATCACCGAAATCGCCAGAACAAAAACAAAATCACCGAAATAGAACAGAAACAATATTAACCTAGCTGATCACCTTTGAAAAATCACCGAAATCGCTTCCAGTTTCGAAAGCCAGACGATCGCCTCCAAATCGCCTCCAAATCGCCTCCAAATCGCATACAAATCGACTCCAAATCGCCTTGAAATCGCCTCGAAACCGACCTAAAATCGCCTCAAAATCGCCGAAGCTTCGAAAAAGGAATAAACGGAGAGAAAGGAAAGTTTGAAATTCAAACTGGAAGTTAATCGGTAGTTTCTGTACCCGCTTACGGTTATGGAAGTTATTCGGGACGGAGTAAGTGCGGGTACGATACTGTGGGTACCAAAATAATTATTCTAAAATAAAACCAAGATGGCATACCATGAACATACCACGAAAATTTTAAACTTACCTCTTTAAAAAAAATCAAATAACCACGTTTTTTGAAAATTTCCATATTTAATTAACAGATTCGTAGGTTTAAACTGCGGAATCAAATTAATGCACTTTAACTGGTTTGTGGTTATTTGATTTATCTCTTTTTTAAAGATGGTAAAGAAAATCGGTACATGCATTTCCACGGCTAGGGGCCGACATTTTTATTAATATCCAAAGTTAATTACAAATTAATAAATATACCCAGAATCAGTGGGTATTTCGAAAAATGTCCAAACCGGCCAGATTCTGGCCGGTTTCCTCAATTTTTTTTTATATTTTATGTTTAGATTTTATGTTGTACTATTATTGTTATTTTCGAAATTTGGACATTTTTGAAATTATTTTTTGTTTAGATTTATGTTCAGAATCTAGCCGGTTTGGACATTTTTCGAAATTTCCACTAATTCTGGGTATATTTATTAATTTGTAATTAACTTTGGATATTAATAAAAATGTCGGTGATATGGTAGTACACTCCTAAGGTTTACTGGCCAACTATGTTTAAATTTTTTTTCTTATCTACTGTACATTTCCGTACAATATATATAAATATATATATATTTGGGTCCCTTTGTATTATTATATACAGTCCTGGCAATTAGTCATTGTTTTTACATTATTATTTTTCCACTCTGATCCGTGACGGAGCCACATAGCTTCCTCCTATGGCTCAAAGTTTTTTAAAAAATATACTTCTATTTATATGCATTTATCAGAAGAAAAAAATATAAAAATATACTTAAAATACAAAAGATTATAAATTTATGTTCACCCTACTAAACATTTTGGCTCAACCCCTACTAAACAAAAACACTAACTAATTGCCAAGATGTTTAATTCCCTTACATCAAAAGGAAAAAAAAGGAAAAGGAGTAATAAACTAATAATATATTTGTTAACCTTCATCTACAAACAGAGGTGAAAAGCTATTCGATTGGTACCATATAAGAGAACAACATCAAGTAAGAATGGATGCCAAGCATGTTCAGGCAGCATCCCTTGGTTTAGCAATGCCAAAACCATGATGATTGCCCCGGCACGTGCCTTGGCCGGGGACACACACTGACAACATTGGATTAACCATCGCTTCTTCTTCAAAAATAACAGAATCATCTACACTTATTGTAGCTTTGCCAGATGTGGAAACAAAGGGATTGATTTTGGCAGTAACTGAACTAATCTGCGGGCCCTCGCTAAGTTTTGTGACAGGATCAAAGATGGTTGATAATTTAGATAATGAGGAATTCTCTTGTCTACAAGCTTCTACCAGGGGTTTGGCTATTACAGAACTAGTATGTCCTCCATGGCATACTTTCGTGATAGGATCACATATTGTTAAGGGTTCAAATACTGAATCGGACTGCTCACCAGAAACAGAACCATTAAGTAGGATGTTGCACAGTTTTGTGACAGGCATGCATGCTCCTGTGATATGATCACCTTCATCATCTAATGTTGTAGTCTGAGCAGTGTAATTCGGGAGGAAAGAGACAAGAAAAGGGAGAATCAGCAAATTTCTCAGGTACTGAGCCATGTGGATTCTTCTTCCTTTTTTGGAGAAAGAGGTAGCTCAAGTATACGGTGGTTGAGAAAAGAGTACCTTAGCTAAAACAGCTTACTTGCATTTTGGTGTGTTTCATTACTGGTATTGCCTGCTCTTATATAGGAGATGCAAGTTCACTCAAGATAAGATGAATAGGTGATAAAAATAATGTTCTAAACGAGCTACTTTTTTAATACATATACTCCGGTCTATTGACTTATAAAGTCTTGAATCAACTGTCAAACATTCAGACAACGGAGTTGTCTTTTAGTTGTCTTTTTCTCTTTTCCACTTGCTATTAGTCAAACCAAGAGAATAAATAATACACAGGTTTGTCGTATCTTTTGGGGAGTATATAACGCGTAAGGTAGTTAAAAACTGCCAAGCCTAATTTCATAAAAAACTTGCTATTGGTCAAAACCAAGAGAATATAATACAACTGTTTGCCGAACTTTCTTCTGGGGAGTATATACAACTTGTAAGGTAGTTAAACTGCCAAGCCTAATTCCTCTGGCATTATCTCTGCCAAGTCTAATACCTTTGGCACTAACTACTGCGTGCATTTCACCTTACTTTATTACGCTGCAGAGCACCTCGTTTGTTCATTTTCCTTTCAAATAATCATAAATCGTCTCAACAAGAAAGATGTAAAAGGAATATAAATGGAAATATCTTTATCTCATATATTCTATTTACTATATATACAACAAAGCTGGGACATGCTGAACTCCAAGAAATATATATACATTTCAAAAATAACTAGACTGCACCTCATTCAAAAACCAGCTTTATTGCCCCAAACTAATCTGCTAGGCATATGAATGGCATTTTCATCCATCAACTATTAATATTATCAAATTCATGAAAGTCCTCGTAAGAAGATTCGCCAGAAGACTCGCTCTGAAATGGTGTGGTCTCTCTTGGAGTTGACGGTACTGATTCTTGTTGCATTGTTAAGCCTAAACCAAATAAGAAAAAAAAAAAAATGCTCAGTAGCTAAAACCCTAAAGGCTATTTTATCCGGTAGATTAATAATGTGCAAAAGGTCATGTGTTTTTAAAGTTCACAACCCAGCGACTACTTGGAGGTTCCTGATTGAAATTCTTTTCATATCACATCTGCCATCTACTCAACGAAAGGTACAATGGAGATCCCAAAAGAAGAAAAACAGAATTCCAAACTACAGGACACAAAAGGTATACTGCGTTTTTTTAAAGTACACATGGCCAAGCTTGGCACCAGTTCAGCAATTCCTACTATCGGGGCACACTGTATTATTTCTATTTGAGATATATCTGGTGCAGATTTTCTTAAAAACCCAACTCTGTTTTTTTACTATCGGGGCACACTGTAATATTTCTATTTGAGAAATATCTGGTGCAGATTTGCTTAAAAACCCAACTCTCTTTTTTGAAGTACCAGCAGACGTGCAGCTACGACCAAAAATCATCAAAAAGAAAAAGAAAAAGTTAACTATATACCTGCGCTCTTCTGACCCCTTGACCTGAACTTTTTTGTGTGTCTCTTGATCAATTTCTTGGCCTTGGTGATTGTCAATTGTCTGGCAAAGGGAAACTCGCTATCACTTTCACTCCACTCCCCACCATTATATTCACTCTCCTCCTTGTCCCCTCGCATAGTCCTCAG
Organism: Carex littledalei; assembly: GCA_011114355.1. NCBI lineage: Eukaryota > Viridiplantae > Streptophyta > Magnoliopsida > Poales > Cyperaceae > Carex > Carex littledalei. The sequence continues at coordinate 13,678,140 of CM022089.1, read as the reverse complement.
CACAAATGCCTTTGCCTTGCGCCTCTGCGAGTTAAACAACCCCCTGATTGAAGTCACAAACCCGTCCCCAGCCCCATCGCTTGGCCGCTTCAGCCATGAAACAGGGAATTGATCACCCTTGCTGCCAGCTGGGCCCCCATCACTGTCGCTCAGGTTGAGGTCAGTGCCACCATGCGGATCTGCCTGGTTATGGGCCTTATCCTTGAATTTCTTGCCTTGCATCCCAGTTACTGATTTGAGAACACCCCAGATGATGTGCTTCTTCACCTTGGAGAAGAGACGTCTCCACGTGCCAGTAAATTCAGCACGGTGAAACGTGTCCATTAGTAGCCGTAGGTCGTTAACTGCGAATCTCGACCCTTCGTAAGTGACTTGCAACTCGACCTGTGATACAACACGAGTAAAGAAAAGATGTAGAATTACTTTTAAATAAATACCAAAAAAAATAGAAGGTTTAAGGATGGAGGATTAACCTGGCTAATCTTGATATTGTGGAATTCCATCAATTTCCTGCTCCTGGCTCTTTTCTCTTCCTGGGGTTTGGTGAATTTCTTTTCTTCATGGGATAAGCGGCCCGCTCTGACGGACCTGTTAGAATCTTTAGGTCTGATGTTCTTGGAGCTCTCAGTTAAAGCGTGAAATTGCTCAGCTGTTGGATTAGCAGAAACACCTTTTGAAGGAACACTTGAAGAATGTAATTGCAATATGAGGTCGCCTGTCCCATTTTCGGCCACATTTTCTTCCAAATTTTTGTCAGCTGAAGAGGAACGCCTTAGCTCAGGGTTTGAGCCACATACCATGTTGGCTTTTAGGCTCTGCAACTTGGATACCTACATCCAGATCACACGTTACACATTTGCTAAAGCAGACTAGAGTATTTTGTAAATATGGGGAAGGAGTGCCCCATAAAATGCTGCTGTTCTAAAATCAAATTTAAAGGCCAGGTAAGTTCTGCCACCAAAAAGTACTACCACACCTACCATTAAGGGTGTGCATTTGGTTAGGTTTATTTGGTTTGAACCAAACCAATAATTTTGGATAAAACAGTTCGGTTATTCGGTTTAAATTGTTGGTAAAAAAGAAAGTAAGAACTTGAGTCTTTGTGCACAAATTGTAAAAGAGGAAACATCCAAAGTAGAAAAAAGTAAGAACTGAAACTAAAAAATATTAAGACTAGAATCAACTTCCTCTTTTTTAATTTGGTTTGGACCGAACCAACTGTACACCCTACCTACCATACAAAAGGCAGTATACTAGATAAGGAAACATTTACTGCATCAAAAAGGATTTATGAAATCACAAACTTTTATATCTGACACATCTTGGTTCAGTTTGATCATAGTTTAGTGGGACGATCAATTCTCACAGAATTATTTGGAAACATATGGTGTATTGAATAAGACTTACCTGGGAATTTTCGCCATAGGATCCACTCTGGCGTGTGTTACTGTAAGACGATGTTGCTCCAGTTGAACTCAGTCTCCCTGGTACATCAATATCCTTTGTAGAATGAGTGCTAGTAGAAGCACCTTCAGACCCTGCAAAGCTTTTCCTCATCTTTCTCGCACCAGCAGAAGTAGAAACCCGCCAAACTTCCTGCAATTTTAATGTCATTATAGGAAACTGTTAATAATGTTTACCGATGTAAAAAAAAAACAAAGATCTGGGGACTTTTTGCATATAACCTGGCGCCTTTGTGAGTCTTGTTCTTCTTCAGGAAAGAAATAATCCCACATCATCCTATACATAGTTTCAGTCAAGTATATTTTCAAGGGAAAGATTTCAACCTACAGGAATCAACATATAATAATTAACAGATGAACATCAAATAACAGCATAATTGTTTTTAGAAGTGTTGTTAAATTACATCCTCGGTTAATTTGGGTTGGTCAACTTAGCTAACAATGCCAGTATGTATTATCTATTGTATTCCTCAAAGCTGTCCTCTATTTGGTTTTAATGCAAGCTTGCAAGAATCAAAGAAAACAAACTTGCAAGAATCAAAGAAAAATATTAAGTACGAATATATAGACACTATATATAAGATTATCAATTTATAATATAGCCATATCATCTGATAAACCTGAAAAAGTTCAAGTGGTGAATGGCCATCCTTTGGAGCACCTTGCTTGGCATCAACACGAAGCATCACATTTCTGCCATCAATTGCCAGCATGAATGTAAATTAATTTAATACAAGGCTACTAAGTTAAATTTATTTAGCAACGGTAGTTATTATCTAGGTAGAGATCTTACTTTCCCCATTCAGGAGTTGGATTCCAGGCAGACAAGAGCATGTCAGATTTTGCATTTGGCAAACAATTCCGCACCACAAAGGATTTTGTGGTAAAACGTGCAACACCAATGTCTTTGTAATCTCGAACGAAATCATATTTCTGAAATTCGTATACATTTATCACAATTCTGCTTGCAATGATATTCAAGTACTTTACAGTATGGCACATGGAGATGATAATTTAATCTGTGTAGCACAATTCAAATGAAGTTAGTAAAAATATGCATGGAAGAGACTTAAAAAAATAGTGCTGTAGCTTGCCTTCCTTTTTGAGACATTGGGGACAGTTCCCATTCACATTATAGAAATGTAACCATATTTATGTACTGACCATATCATTTATCTCAGTTTCGGCAAAAGTTTTCCCATCAGCAAGCATGCTCCACACCACCTTCTTGATGCACATTGAGATCCTCATTGCACAGGAGGGGCTCTTGTTCTTCTCTTTTTCCATGAGGCGCACCTGGGCAGCTTTTTGTAGTGCCTTTCTCAAGGCAGAAGAAGCTGCTTTTCTCGACTTGCGGATGCTTACAAGCTCTTTCTTTAAGGCTTGCACCTGATCATTGAACAAGAAGATGAAGATGTGATAAGTTAATTACTCCTAATTAAAATTACTATAACAGTAACTCTTTAATATTCACTATGGTAACCATAGTAATATCTCTAACGATTAACGAGCAATGTAATCAAGAATAAGCACTTTAACTGAGTTTTTGTCTACTGGCAATTTGAACCAATCTACAGGCAAGTCAAGGAACATCCAGAGCCATCTTTTTTAAATAAATAAATTTAAATAAATACTAAATTATGATTGTGGTGGCGATGATGCTTGTTGTTGCTGATGCTGCTGTTAAACAATCTAGAGAGAATTCAAGTCATCGTAGAGCCAACTTTTCGAAAACATAACAAAAATAAAAATAGAAGTGGATAACAGTGATCGTGATGGTGGTTATGGTGGCTGTGCTTTTGATGGTGCTGCAGGGAGCAAGATGAAGTCAAAGAAAATACTTCAGAGGTGAGCATTACGTAAAACACTTAGCTAGAAAATTTAGTATGAAAGAAACGGAAGCAGAAAGGGGATTAAAACGAGCTAAAATATTAGAAGGCTACTTAATTAAATAAGGAGGTTTTGGCGTATACTTGAGAACATGCTGACTAAAATTAGTACACAGCTTGCGGTTTTATAGAAGACCAAAAAGAAAAAATTGAAGACATATATATATATTCACGAGGGAAAAGATGAGATTTTCACGTTGGCTTTCTTAAGAAAACACTTAAACCAATGAACTCAAAAGGATATCTTTAAGTTTAATTATCTCAGAGTGTTCATTTTTTCAAATTAAAGAGGTAGCACAGGTAACAAGTGGAAAGTTCACTTGGAGAATTCAAACTTCAAACAACTATTCACATAACTAATTCCACGTAGAAAATTTATTCATAAGAGGTATATATGTACAAGGAAAGGTAGTGAGTTTCGAACCACGGTTCGGAACATGCCTACTCTTGTTCCCTAGATGGTGGTGGAAGTGGAGGTGGTGGTGGTGGTTAACTAATCTAAAGGTGATTCAAATATTTCCCTAGACCGATCAAAAAGTAGAGAACAAAAGACTTACCAGCGCGGGCTTCCCACCAATGACCATCCACAAAGAACCTTCACTATCCCTCTCTGAACTTGTACATGTCTCAACTTGACTACCACCACCTTCACATAAGGTCCTTATGTCGTCAAGGAGCAGTTTCCTTTCTCTCTCCCTTTGCTCCAGGTTGATTCTCGCGAGCTCCACCTCTTCTACTCCATCTGGTACTACCTCGTCTGCCTCTTCTTCAACATCTTCATCATCTTCTGACAGATATACAAGGCTACTTTTCCGAGGCCTGTAAGAATGTTAGTAACAGATCATCAACAAATGAATGTGCGACACAAACATAGTAGACTAAATTAATGATATATTACTTGGGAAGTCTGGCAAATAAGAGATTGCTCAGTACGTCCAGCATAACTTGGAACTGCCGAGATGTCATTGTTGCGGTGATGTTAGGTGAGTTGAATGAAAGCTCTTTCAGAGGCTTAACCTGTTTCAACATATTCAACCAAAATAAGTAATCATGACAGATAAATTTCAGACCACTATGCAGAATTGTATGTTTCTATGTCCAGGTTATATTTCTTTTAATGCCCAGTTTAGTTTCAAGGACAATGAGCCCAAGACTTGTAGATGCAATACCTTTAGTTCTGCAGTGCCACCTTTATGTCTCGTATAACGGAAGTACATCTGGCAAGGCATGAATACTTGTTCAAGCAATGCGCCAGTACGTTTGTCAGAGCCCCTAAGTATCTCGGGCAACCACTGGAGCCCTGCACCAGGATCAATATCAGTAGGAGCAACATGTGCCTGAACATGTTTTAGCATGACTGAGAGCTCAGCTCGTTTCCATGTCATCTCTGGGTGGGACTCACGGATGGGTAAATTGGTTTCACCAAGTGCTTGTTCTATCATCTCATATCCAACATGTAGCACTGAGTGGAAGGATCGGGCTAAGATACGGCCACTGGCTGCAGCTAGTAGAAACCTACCCTGTATTACAAGGAATTAAGTAGCTTGTTGATAAGTTTGTTCAATACTAATGTTATTATTGATGTAGGAAGATTTTTAGAATTAAGCATACAAGAGCAAATTGATAGAGAAAGAATGTTGAAGGTTAACAGTAAGTCACCACAATAAATGGACTCAATTAGGCCTTAAATCTAAGTAAACACAAACAATTTCAATAATCTCATGATCAAAGCATGCTAATTAGTAAATGAATCAAATGTTTTCTTTAATCACAAAGCAAATTATATACTTTGCCTTCAATTCGTTATTCTTCAGAGTTGACTTACATTAGCTTCTTCTGAGTGCAGGTTGAATTGCGGTTGAATAAAATTAACCATAAAATGTAGGGTCCCCTCCTCATCAGAGTCATCTATATGCCCGTGTCTCACTGGTAAATATGAAAAGAAAATTTTAAAATTGTAAAAGAACAAGAAACATAAAAAATCAAAATTTCTAGCTAACACCCTCATAGGAATGAAAATTGCAAAGGAGAAACAAGAAAGCGATTTGGAAATTTTCTAACTTTTCTGAAATGAACGGAGAAGGAAGGCGACGTGATTTGTATTCAATGGGTGGGGGTTAAGGTCGTGTAGGGAAATCCATGCCAAAATGAAGGTATATGGTGAGAATTCACTTGCTACAGGTAAAATTACTCATATTGCCTCCTCATATGCTGACAAGTTAAGTTACAGAGAGATCAACTATGCCCCGCTCGGACTGTATATCTCATTGCTTTGTCTCCTTTAGTAGAAGGGACTTGTTTTTATTTTATTTTTCCAATTTTGCTGTTATTCTATCTATTTGCATCAGACCCTAATTAGGATTTAATGGCATCAAATGGCAAATTAGACAACATCATGGGGGGGTTTCAACAACAACAACAACCAAGCCTTTAGTCCCAAACAAGTTGGGGGGTTTTCAAAATGCATCAAATGAATTCTCTCACTAAATTTGTTGATCATAACAATTCAAATTCAAATGAACTCTATTCTATTATTTTCTACTGAATTGAAATGAACTCGTGTTAGATTTAATTCCTATCAGGGTGTGATCCATGACTTGGAGGATGTGTAATGCTAAAAGGTCAAGATCCATTACAATTTAGCATGTTGACGATCTTGACAATCATCATAAATAAAATAATTGAAATCCAACATTTAGGCAATGATCTCTATAAGACATATGTCAAGCAAATAAAACAATGATGAGATTCTGTGCATGCTTTTCCATGCAGCAAATGGTTTGTATGTTTTCACTGGTCTGACTTCTACAACATTGATGTATTATCAAATGATACTTAGTTGCATGAAATTTTATAGGTAGGCTATTTGTCAATTTCTAAGTTCTTTTCAAATGATTTCAGAAAAAATTTCAAGATTGTCAAATATTGTCATTATCAAGGAATCTCATCCCATATTAAAAGTTCTAGTCCAGGTTGAAATGAAGAGATGATGTTAAGAAAAGAGCATACCAGGTATATCGATTACCAATGAGCTACCTTTAGTAGGAGGAGATGATGTGGACGCCACACTCTCAACCTGGGCCGCATTAAAAGGAACCCCTTGAGAGGTGGAAGCCACATTGCTATCATCTTGTGCAGTCTTTAAAGCATCGAGCGTCTGTTTTTCCTCCATGATCTTTCTCTGTGCATACTGTCGTGACGGAGAAGGCTTAGGTGACTCAAATGCCTTCGAGATTGCACCAACCCACGACCAAACCGCATCTCTGTTCTCTATGGTCCAGAGAAGCTTGAGTCCATAAACAAACACTCTCTGACAATTGTCAGCAATGACAACATTAAACCCATCATCATCACTTGGGTCAGATCTTGTATGGTCACTCTCACTGTCATTTTCAAACTCAGACCTCACATAGGTCATTTCAAGATTATTCCTCCTCCCAGCATCTTGCCATGCCAACAACCGCACTGGATCAGCTTTGGGGGTCTGTCTCCTAATAGTGAAGTAGTCAGATGATAAAAGGAAGCCTTCATCCTTTTGTTTATCTGATAGGCTACTCATGTAACCACCCCTAATTGTCATGTTATCTTCAGGGGGAGATACGCCAACATCTTCATTGAGGTACACTTTAGGCACATGGAGGTCAAGTCCACGGTAAACGAGGTCAAGAGGTTCACGCTTTGACTCAAAGGTATATTTATGTTTACCACGGCTGTAACAAAGCTCATATCTCAACTTTGACATTCTAAAGGTGAGGCCATTTGCCGGGTCGTCTTCTCCTAAAGGCACGTGCTTTATGCAGCAAGGGGTAGCATCAATGCGTAAGCAGAACTCGGTCATGACTTTATCTAGAGATAAATTACCAGATCGGGTTGCTCTGGGGATACCAAATCGAGGCCATCTAGAGAAAGAACGAAGCTTATGTGGTGGACTATAGTTCAGGCCCCACCATTTGAAAACCCATGCAAGATCATGACCGCCCAAATTCATAGTGGGAAATTCATGTATATTCAATTTTTGTGAACTATCATAAATGGTCTCAATGCCGTCAGAGAGAGGCCGCGGAGGCCGAAGGGAGAAGTGCCACCTAAGAGAGAGAGAGGTCGAACGAAATGGGTCAAATACCCTTTTCCTGGGTTCACCTTCAATGGGAAGTGCGTGCAAATAGTGGTTAAGAGGGTTGCCTGATTCACACTCCCAGTCCATAATTACATCGAGAGAGAAATTAGGAGAGTAGATGAAGGGTCTTGACACATCAGACAGGACCCTCAGACTACAGTTCTTCATCAAGCTCTGTAGGCTGCTAATATTCATTTTAAATTCCTTTGCTGAAATGTCTACACGCCCATCTGTTTGAGTTATATCCATGTAATCTGAAATTATTTGGAGCTTGTCAAGGCGCTCATAAGGATTTGCGGTGGCAAGAATATTCCATTCAGTCTGGTTGAAGTAAAGCACAATTTTTCCATGAATGTAATATCTCATGTCGTCCCACCATGGCAAGCTCTTTTCTTTCTTAGGAGGGACGGGTTGGTCTTTTGAACCCCTAGTGCTGAGGTTGGTTTTACGCAGCGCAACTTGGAACGCGTAGCTGATGTCGGCAAAAGATGGCTCATACCCTACTCCAAATGAGATTTCACCTTTGTTGAAGTAGATTGGCAAGTTGGAGTACATTTTCACTGGCGGGGTCGTGCCACTAGCAGACCTTAGCATGCGCACCTTGTGCCATCTCCCAACGAATATTTCTTGGTATATTTGGGGCTGGAAGCATGTAGCCTGTAATCAAATAGTGATGAAGGAAAAAGATGAGCAGACGAACAACTTATGGTTAGGTGGGAAAGAATACCATTGCATGGTAACTATTATGGGCACTTAAATTAACAAGCCTGAATCACCAAAGGACATCTTGATTCACTCGACTTTACTCAATTAACCCTCATTCTAACATGGGTGGATCACAGGTCGGAGCCACTCACATGGAGACTTGATAAATCGAGGTCAATTAGATGCTGTCAGTGGCATGGTTAAAATGTGTCCGGTGTGTGTGTCAGCATTTTGGAAAGATCTCTACTTAATTTACATATTTCAAAATATGAAGGGCTATTATGCACTGATCCTGGGTTGGTGCAGGGGATTAGGAACTTTTTCTGGTTGTATTGCACTACAATGGGAGTTGATTCTGAGAAAAATAGTAGGTACATGGCAACTTTTACCAAAAGAAAATTCCTTATTTTCAACACAGCTCATCTTAGTACAAGCACCAAAAAAGTAAGAAAGAAAATACAAGTAGGAAACATAAACAACAACAGAGATGGTCGAACCAGTACCTGTACCATACTACTAAAAGATCAGACGTAGGACAATGGTTAGAATAAAGTAATATACCTGTTGAGCAAACACAATACGGCCTTGGCATTTCCCAGAAGTCCCAGCAAATAGAGGGAAAGTATAATCTCTCAATTGGAAAACTAAGGACCCAGCATTCACTGAAATGTCACTTCCATAAAATCTAGAGAAAGGAATATTTTTCTCTTGCGCTGCTGAGTCAAGCCCCTTGATGAAATCAACCATTTCACTATTCCCACCACTAATCCTCGTCAATTTCACATCCAACTCTGTCCCGCAAAGGGACAAAAGAGAAGCCCTCTGCAAGCTCGGCCTGAAACCCGCTTGATACCCTATGGAGCATGATTTACACCCAGACCCCTCAGAAAAGACCATTTTCTGACAAGCTGAATAGTATGACTGGAATGTCTTCTTGTGAACCTCTTCTTTCAATTTATCCACATCTGCCATGTCAAATGCTTCAGTCTCAGTTGGTCCAGTTCCGTCACTGTTTCCTGAGCGGCTCCTGACCTCATCCAAGAACCTCAATCTGGCATCTGATTCACACACCACCTTCCTCATAAGATGGTAATGCTCGTCCAGCCATCCCTGAATTGGCTCCTCTTCAATATATGCCGTGAGTTTACGAATCACAAACCGAACAGACCAAGGGTTGGAGGAACTAGACCCTGGTTTTTTCGGGTTTTGGGTCTTAGAAGGGTGTATAAGGCTAGTTTTAGCTGCAATTATCAGCTTCATACCTCGTACTGTATCCTCGATCGCATCTTCGATTGCACGTAAAGGCAACCTGAATGGCATGCACACATAAACATCAAGCCCTTGAACAACCCAACCTCTTTTGCATGTCAGATCCGTCATTGAATTTGTCAAATCACCTTTTTCAGAGGGAATGCGGGAAACTTGTAGACGGGTACATCTCAAAACCCTAGCTTCATTGAAGCGGAGTACAAGCCCTTCCATTAGCAAACCTATCTTAGCATCTTCAGTGAAGATTGACTGCACATACAACTTTGCCCTGACTCCATCTGCCAGCTCAGCAGTTACATTCAAGATCTCAACATCCACGGCAATGATTGAATCCCCTTTACCAAGCGAGCTATCTTTGTCTAACCCAGTGGATTTAACCTCAGCTGATTCTGAGTTCATCTTGTTTTCTGAAACTTTGGGGTTCATATTACGTAACATAGACTTAAAGCGGGCAAAAGACTCATAAAGTGCTAAGTACACATCAACGTCCCACTGCACGGCTATGTCAGTGGCACTGAAAAACATGCACATTGCAAAATCAGCCATTCTGCCTGACCGTTTAATGACCTTTGCATTTTGTAAATCAAACAAAGTCACCTTAACACTAGGTTTGTTCGCCTCAGGGTACTCTTCAAATACAGATTTTGCCCTTTGTAGCTCAATTTGTGTCGACTCTTTCTCCTTGTCTAAGCACGCAGTTAGATGGGATACAACAAGAGAAGTACAGAATTTCATGCTCTTGCAATCACCCAAGTCAGATGATATGCTTGCCTTGCGTGGGGTTCCATCAGCAGAGACACTTATTATTACCTCGCCACCTTGAGATCCAAAATTAACTCGCTTCGGATCTGCAATTGTTGTTTCTAGAACACTCGTCTCACCAGCATAACTAATTGAACACTTCTCCATATTCAATTTGAAAATCTTTGTCCCTCTCGGCTTCTTCTTAGTTGAGCTCTTTCCAGCAGATTTTTTGACAGAAGAGGATAGGCTTTTAAACAGAGTTTTGAAGGATAGCAAATTTAAGAGAAGCGACTCAATGTGCTTCGAACCAAATTGGACCACCATCCCACTGATGTCAACAGAGAAAATAAGGGCCCCAGGGCTCAAATCAGGATTTTCTTGCATTTCAGCTTCTTGATAGCCCCAATCAAAACTTAGGCGGGATATGTTCAAAAGGGAACCTGAGTAGGCATCAACACCAAAAACATTTTCCTTCACGAATTCACGGTACTCATCTTCCATGTGAAGCTGTATCTCGCCGAGTTCTGTGTTAACCTGAACTCCCTTGCTTGCAATGTTGTTTGCAAACAAATGAGAGGATTGAGAGCAACCCTGTATGTAAGTAAATGAACAAACATAAAAATAATTGGTCATTCAGTTGGGAGACAAAAGGTATGCTTTTTAGAAAATAGCTTCATTGTATATCAAAATTTCTCAGGTGACTATGGCTTGCAGTTTAAGTAACTGAATCGCGTCATAGGCTTCACAATAGTAATTAATTCTTACTCATCTGAAAAGCCTAGAAAAACATGATAAGGTACTAGAATTTTTCCTTTTGTACTTTTGTACTATTCATTCTGGTATCGGGCACCACAATGGACATGCTATAATAGCTAATAATTAATTTTTATGTGCCAAGGGACATGTCGCAACTTAAATTGTTAATTTGTTATGTACCTCGCAGTTTATTTTATTGTAATATAGCAATGTTACTTTACTTTCAAACAGGAGCAAATACTATTAAAAAGTTGAATAAAACCAGTATGTATAATTAAACTCGTGAAAAGAAAAATAAAATTTAGCTTGATTCTTCAAGGGAACTAACATGGTACAGGACGATCCCATTAAGGCTGTAAAACATAATAGTCATTTCAGGAGCAGACAAGATACAAGTCCACATGACAGCTTTGATTCCATTTTCTTTGGGCGACTCCGTATGAGAACTCTGCTTCGCAAGGTTCATTCCCTTCTTTGATCTTGACATGTAAAGATGCATCCATGGCATCAATCGGCTCACATCAAGGTTACACTGGGTCCCTCCGAGCTTGGCATCGATCTCAGCTCTAACAGGTATATCGGACTACAAAAGTGAGATTAAAAAAAAATTACCATCTGACAGTAGACTCAGCACCAAGTAGTAATACAACAATTTTATTGCTTATTCTCTTGTCAAAGAATTTTGTTTGTATGCATCAATTAAGATATGGTATTGTAATTAACATTTTAGTGCTAATATGTAACACTTGCGAGCACCGGGAACTAAGCTGATTAGAAAAGAACTTACTTCAACGGGAACATCAATTGAAGCTACAGTTGCGACTTTGAGAATTTCCAGGAAAGAAGTACCACCCCCTCTTACCAACTGTAATATGAAGAAAACAAACTATCAGCCAAAAAAAAAATATCTTGATAATTCAGATAAAAAGAAGAAAAAAAGAAGAGTATATTATTACATGAATTTCACTCAAATCCAATTGAACATCAAAATGTGAGGTTGCCTCTCCTGTCTCATCATGGGAAGGGAGCTTGACACTGCTAAGCTGGATTCCAGTAATGTTGTTTTCTATTGTGATCCTTTCACCCAAATGCATGAACTTTGCATCAAGCTTTGGCACACTGAAGCTAACCTTCCAAAATAACAAATACTGAATTTGTTAACTGAAAATAGACCATCTATTATTAAAAAAAATTGTAAATGATCAAATTAGGTAACAGACCTTTTCTGGTAATGCATACACTTGCTTTTTTATTGCTGAAAGTACATTACTCTTCCCAGACTTCCTAGCACTTGTAGCTCCTGGGATGTCAGTGTTTTTGTCAGCATTAGCACTAGACTTCGAGAAAAGACTTTCGTCAAGGTTTACCATGACATCTCCGCATGTCAGATCCAGATTTTTTATCCTGACACCTTTTTCCCTGTTAAAATTATGCAAAGCTAACTTCAGAATCAGAATTACCTACCTGTGAACTAAGGAAAACTTCTGGACATAATAAACGTTCCAGAAAAAGAACAGAATACCAGATTTTAGGCATCATGGCACCTAATCTGGTACAGGTTTGACCATGTTTGAAATGTTATCTTGTCTATCTTGGTTGTTTGCTATTAGAATGTACTTGAGAGCACATTCAGCAACAGTTGAAAAATTGACGGTTAATTAGAGCAGAATTGTACATTTGTGCCAGTAAAAACTGCAACCTTGTAAAACCAATTGTACATCTTCAGAACTTACTTCTCGTGGCCAAAATTGCATGTAACCATCACATCATCACAGACAAACGGAGCAGGGCTCTTTTCAGACACCAATGGGAATGCCTGATCTGACTGGGAGCAGTCAGGTTGGTTATGGCACACAGGATCCGTTCCAAATCCATAATCGCCAAATTGTAGAGATAGGGGCACAAGGTGCAACTTAACCTCTAGACTCTGGTTGGGCCCAGCAATCTTGAAGATGTCAAGCTTCAGTTCTTTGACTTCGATACCAGCCTTTGGTACCTACATATGGATCCTTGTAAGTCCATATTATAGTGCAATTGGTGCAACTGTACCATCATGCTTTTCTTTTTCTTGTTCTTATTAGCTAACATAGGATTTTGCGATGACACCCGATTCATTCATATACTCATCCATTTGAACTCAACCCAACTGGTACTGAGTACAGTGATGAAAATGCTTTGAAGACCCAAATTACAGGAACCAGAATGTAGATAATAAAAAAATAATAATATGGTCTTCCCGGTACTGTGTCACCAACCCATTCTGACCAGATTATTACAGCGCCAAAATAAAAAACCGCAAACGTTGGACACGAATCCTACATAAATTAACCTAACTTTTCCTGCTTGAAAGGACTTAAAAGACAAAAATAGATATCATTAATGTCGGTCATTAAGAATACCTTGACAACTAAATCCGTAACCCAAACAGACAAAAACCTCGCCGCACTCGTAATAACAAACCATTTCCCTTTCCCAGTGGACCTTGACTTGCGTGATTTTGCAGTCTTCTTGCTCTGCCCAGAAGGCCGCATTACAAGCTCTATGTCAGATATTAGCAGCTGCAATTTTGGTTCTTTAGAAATTACACTGACCCCAAGCTTAACCAGTGACTTGCGAAAGCTTAGTTTGATCTCGCCAACAGAGGCTGATTCAATAGAACCCTGGAATTGGAGAAGAAGCACGAGATTAAATGACACAGTGGTAAAGTTGAACCCTAATTTCTGGTCTTAATGCAAATAGCAGCATCATTTCTCATTTACGAAATAATTTGGCATACTTGATAATAACAGTTAACCAGTTGACCAATTTGACGAAAAGACGTCTCAAAGATGCTTTTCAGAACAAAAAATTATTAAATATGACAAGTTTGCCCCTGCTTCAATAAAGTGTTTTATTTCCTAAATCCAAACTAAAACAAAATATAACATTACCAAGAGTATTTACATGTTCAAATTGGAGAGTGTTTGAAATTGGTCATGGAGCAATTATTGAGTTCAGATACATGAGTCCAGGGCAAATGGTTAACTTTTTTGGTATATAAAACAGGTTCCGAAGACTAGGGGTTAAATGCAAACTCAATTGCTGTTGCAATCTTATTGGCAAATGCAATGTTATCTACAACGTAATCGAGGGAAAAGGTTAAATAGTGTCACGGAGGAACACTACCTTTCCAAACTTTATATGAACATCTCTCAAGCAATTGAATCCAGCAACACGGAAACTGACAGAGGCACTCATTACACGGCTGAGAAACCAAGCCAACATGCGGGAAGCAAACCTGCCAATAATGTTTAAATCTAATTTTACATCAATGCAGTTCTCTTTTAGTAAGTTTCTTTACTAATTGCTTATTCAGAAGGAATAAAATGATAAATCAATGGATCATAGATGCAACATGTAGTGTTCCCATGGACCACTACAAAGGAGTGGGTACTCCTGAAGTATCATATTCGCTGCTTTTTTTTCAGTTTGATTATAATTATCTGGATTTTTAAGACCAAATTAGAGCTTAGTTGAGACTATAATAATAAGTTTTGCAGATTTCAGTCAAATGACTAAGTGATCGACAGAACCTAAGACCTAAACAAAGCACATTTTAATAGCTCAACTAAATTGAATGACCTAGCAGTCAAATGCATTGCTGCAACATAGAACCATCTCACTTCAGTCCTGAATTAAACCCTAAGCTCACTAGAACAATCATGAATCTTACTAAAATATCAGATTCATGGAGAGATCTTACGTGAACACGACCCATCCGACGGCTGAAGCCACCAGGAAAACCGAGAAGAACTTCACCGGCGAGGAGGCCATCTCGCCGGCGTACGGATCCACGGCGGTGCCACGCCAGATCTACTCAGACCCGACCAGGAATCTCAGGATCCGCTGTACCATCCAGTATCATGCCATAAGGATGGAGGATCTAGGATCCATCTAGCTTGATCTAGCGCTTGCGAGAGAACGAAAAGGATTAAGCGTGGAAAGGAAAAGTGTGGGTTACACTTGCAGTTGAGTCTGTGTGAAGCACAGCTTGAGAGTTGAGACTGCCTCCTTTGTGATTCGAGTGAAATTGTTTCTTTTTATTTAATTTCTTTTATCGGATTGAAAGAGGCGAGTTGGTTAGAATTTTTTTTATTAACCATAATTAAAAAAAAAATTACCAAACCAACGTGATTATTTTTTTTTTACAAAAATCATAAGAACCGAATTGCCAATTTGGTCTGCTAGTTTTTCTTTTTTTTTGGACCGAAATGACAATTCGGTTCGTAGCTGTTTCACAATGTTTCAGAAACAATGCCACAGAAAATCCAAAAAAGTTCCGGACCGAAAAGCCAATTCGGTCCCTGGTTTTTTTAGCCGGGACTGAAATGGCAATTCGGTCCCCCTATTTTTTTCCCTTACCCCACGGCGCCCCCTCTTCCCTTCTTCCTTCTTTCTTCTCCTATTTTCTTTCCACCCGAACCAGCCAACTTTTTTTTTTCCAACTCTCAAAATTTCATTATTTTTTATTCTAATCACATATTTTAGTATATTTTTGAGAGGAGAACAAGAAAAACTTCATATCTACAAGTTTCGTTAGGTATGTGGTTAAATTTTTAATTTGAAAAAAAATACGAATTATATATTTTTTTTTGTAGTATAAACAAGTAAGTGTAGAATTATTTAGTTTGCATGTAGAGTAAATAAATTGTATAATGATTTAGTTTTTTTGTAGTATAAAGTAGAATTTTTTGTATGTAGTTTGCATGATTTTTTTTTGTAGTATAAACAATTAACCATAGAATTATTTAGCTTTTATCATGTAGTATAAATAAATTGTATAATGATTTAGTTTTTTTAGTGTAATTTAGATTTTTTTAGTGTAATTTTAGTAATTGTAGAATGGTTTAGTTTGCATGTAGAGTAATTTTGCTCATAAATTTTTTTTTAATAAATGTAGAATAATTTAGTTTTTTTAGTGTAATTTAGACTTTTTTTAGTGTAATTTAACTAATTGTAGATTTTTTTTTATTTTGTATGTAGAGTAAATTAGCTAATGAATTTTTTTATTGTTTAACTAATTGTAGTTATTTTATATTGTGATTTTATTTATATCGTAGAGCAAAATGGATGATAAACAACCCTTACAACCCTTTTTAATGCACTGCGTACTGGTTCTCGCCAAATGGGCGTTAATTACCAACCTCGGATGAAACACGGTTTGGTGAATTTAGGCTTGTATCAGATGAAGGATGTGACTCATTGTCATATTGATAAAGGGTTGATCACTGCGCTCGTTGAGAGGTGGAGGCCCGAGACGAATACTTTTCATCTTCCGGTGGGGGAGTGCACAGTGACATTGGAAGATGTTAGCTGTCTGTGGGGCTTACCTGTTACCGGTAAAATATTTTTTGTTACTAATTTATAATTTTGTTATTAATTTATATTTAATGCAAGTATATGTTTATCTAACATCTATGTTTACAGGGAATGTCATTTCTGGACATACCGATGATAATTGGTCACAATTGATCGAAGATTGCCTAGGACATGAAGTGTATGATGGTAACGAAGATAGTGAGGATGATTTTTTTTATCAAAGGGTGGAAAACAAAGGCGAACTCAACGAGAAAATTAAAAAATCAAAATACCATATGCGTCTTAAATGGTTGAAGAACAACTTTGGTGTGGAATTGACACAACTCACTGCCCAGCAGACAATCGACCGATACACACGAGCATATTGCATGGACTTGTTTGGGTCTGTAATGTTTCCTGATGCGAATTCAAGTTCTGTCCCGATAATGTACTTACAGTTCTTAGAGAATTTGGGACCTCGAGATGAAGACTACAATTGGGGAGGTGTTGTGCTTGCCTGCCTGTATCGCGAGTTGTCCCGGGCTTGCAGAAAGCCAACGGCTTCGATTAATGGTCCATTACTACTGCTCCAGATGTGGTCTTGGACTCAGTTTCCTATAGGCCGGCCCAGACCCAAAAACGATTTACCATTTGGCGGCGAGGTCATATTAGAGAGACTGGCTTTTGGTGCAAAATGGACTATTCCGCATGAATGGGATGGCAACCCTGTGAGAGGTACATTTTAATAATAAATATTATGTTTTTCAATATAATTTAGTGTTGATTCAATATGTATTTTTCATGTGTTTACAACTTAGGCACAATGCAATTTCAGAATCAGTTTGAGTGTTTGAAGGTCAATGTTGTCAACTGGAGGCCGTATGTGAGTTACTACAATGATCTACCTTGGCGCAGGATAAGAGACCAGGAGATGTTTACATGTCGCGTGTGGTGCATCCATTTTTTTGGAGGTAGAGATTCACTATCCTGAGATGGTTCTTCAGCAGTTCGAATTATTTCAGACTGTTCCTCCGTCGGCTCCACCATCCTTTGAATATCTTGAAGACCGCTTATAGAACCGTGCGAGCGGTTTGTTAGATGACGGATTTAGTGTAGACTGGAGCAAACATTTTGAGGAATATATCGCGACATCACCTGTTACAGTTGGAGAGCAGAGACCTTATGATATGGATAGATACGAGTAATTTTTTTTAATTTAGAATTCGGCATGCCATCGACTTATCCAAATCAAAACAATGAAGAAATTCTGAGCCAGCCAGTGCCAAAACCGAAAGAAGACGTAGGAGATCTCGGGTATTTCTCAGATGCCATGCATCAAGCTCGTACCGTAAGTATTTTCTTTTTTCTTTTTAATATATCATTTCATTTTATTTACAAACTATCTTTCATTTTATTTACGAACTATCTTTTTTCTTGTAGAGATTTTGTCTCTTGAAAATCACCGCAAAAGGAATTAGTATGGTAAAGACATCTAGACAGAAGGCTTACGAACTCCAATTGCTTGAGACTAGTTGTTCGCTGGTTAGCGCAACGCAAGTTTTGGTACGCTTGAGGGCGTACCTTTTAAAACCGCGTTTACACTTCACGAGTAAGGGTTGCAAGTGCACAACCCCTATCGAGTAGTATAATCGGGTATCGATCCACAGGGACGGGCAATTACTAGGTTAGAATCTATCAAACTCAATTAAAAACTAGAAGTGTGAAGGTTTTGGTTTGGTATTTAAGTTCCTAAAAAGGTCAATTCAAGCAATTCAAACAATGTAATAAAATGATAGAAGAAATGTAAATTGTGTTTTGATTATGGATAAAAGGCGTTTCCAGGGTTTCAGATTTCATCTGTGATCTGCCTCTAGTGGTACGGCCCGTACCAAGTTGGTACGGCTAGGCCGTACTCCACTTGGTAAGGCGAGGCCGCACCACTCTGGTAAGACCCGTACTGGCTTGCCAGAACAGAGCTTACCAGTTCGAGTTGATGCATTCCTTGCTGGTATCTCGTGCTAAACTCTTTAGAAAGGTTCAATTGACCATACCTAAGGTTCCTAAGCCTCAACCGTCGTGTGTTGGATCAAGATCTAGGTTGGAATGCAATTGATTGCCTTTTAGGGATTTCTACACCTCAATTCTCATGTGTTGGTACAGATCTACCCTAGCTGGTTGATTGGAGACCTAAGGCACCCTCTAATCTGTCGATTAGAGGAGAATTCAACCTCTCGGCTTCAATTCGAACAAGTCTACCCTAAACAATTGATTTGGTTGAGAGATTGAGATGATCACATGACCTTGATAGGTTCGATCTAAACCTAGAGATTCATCATACACAATCAAAGCAAGAGATGGCAAAGAAATCACAATCAATCAATCAAAAGAGTTCATACAAGATACAAGTCAAAGAAAGTCAAAACAAATCAAGAATCCATCTCTAAACCCTAGAAACTAAAATAACTACTCACAGCACATGATCTGATCTAAAAATACAATAAGAGTGATAGAGATAGCCATGGATCGAAGGGATCGAGAGGAGGAAGCTTGATCCGTCGAGTTTCGCCTCTTTCCTCTTCTTTCCTTCTTGCTCCTAGCTCCTTAGCTCTCTTTCTCTCTCTTACTGTGCTCTCAAATAGATCTGGAATGGAATCCTCCTCGAAATTGGAGAGTTCCCCGCTTTAAATAGCCTCTGCCAAAATTTGAATCTGTCAGGCCGCCTTTATGTACGGCCCGTACCAAAGTGGTACGGCCTGGCCGTACCAGGCGTGATGAGCTGAAAAATGGCCAAGTCTGGTGAGACCCGTACCAAGCCTGGTAAGGGTCGTACCTCATCATTTGAATCGTCGTTTCTTCGTGTGTTTTGCTCCAAACCTGCAGAAAACAAACAAACACTCAGCAGTACCAAATTCTAAAGATATATCGATGAAATGCACATGATTCTGGTGAATTAGGGCACGAATCTGGTACTAAAACAGGCCTAAAATAGACTAAATATGCGAGGTATCACTAGTCGCGATATTTTATACGATCTTGGGCATATCACACTGTTCAGAGCCATGGTCGAGAAGGTCGGACTTCCATTTGACTTAAAATGTATCGATATCAGCGATGGTAATCCAGACCATTTTTCGAGGGATCCAGAGGTCGAAATTCCTCAAACTACTGCCGACGATGTTATGGCCGGATGTTACGACTCACTTGATCCATAATCATAGACGGGCGCAACCTTGAGATGATGGGTCGCCATCAATAGTGGTTCCTCCTCGACGGAAGCCAAAAAAACCGACTAAATTTAGCCACTCGAGATTTAGATGTCTCTTACAACACACCGCCAAGACGTGGTTGCAAGGAATGTCAGTAAATTACGGTTTCTAACACTCACAAACAGGCATTCTCTCCTCCCCTTCTGGAAATCTAACTTCATACTTTATATCTCCTTTCACTCCCTACAATTAATAAATCAAGATAATTAAATGTTACAATTTACAAATTTTGTATGAAATTGTTTGACCCTAAAAAGTCGAGATATAAAAATAAAAAAATATAATAAAAAGAAATATAATAAAAAAAATATATAAAAAAGAAATGAAATAGACTAAAAAAAGAAGAAGAAAGAAAAGGAATTGAAATAAAAAAATGGCGTTGGTTAATTAGCTTTGTATTAAAGCTGCTGCCATATGATATATTCGAATTAGAGGGAGCCTATGGTGCTATGCATAGCACGGATGGCTAGTGTACTACGGTTCAATATGGTACTTTTTAAAATCCTAACGGTCGATCCAACCATTCAATGTGATAACCATATGAATATGTACTTGCAAACTAAATTTTATATTTTTTTCGAATTTTTTTACTATTTTTTTAGATAGGTAGAATTTTGATGGTCCATAATTTTCAGAAAACACTGATTTTTCTACCTATCTAAAAAAATTGTAAAAAAATTCGAAAAAATATAAAATTTAGTTTGCAAGTACATATTCATATGGTTATCACATTGAACGGTTGGATCGACCGTTAGGATTTTAAAAAGTATCATATTGAGCCGTAGTACACTAGCCATCCGTGCTATGCATAGCACCATAGGCTCACTCTTCGAATTAAATTATTAAATGGCCGAATGGAATTCACGGTTTGAGTTAAATTGAAGTAACATAATAATATTCAAATTGGCTCAAATGGCCCGAATGCTCAAATGCTTAAATGGCCGAATATGTTTAATAGGCCGAAGTGATTAAAGATGATATATCGGCTCAAATGGCTTGATGCAATTTAATAGGCCCAAAAGAATGAAGATGCTCTAGAATATGCTCTAGATATTTTTGTTCCCATGGACACATGTCACATGACCATTGAAGATGCCAAAATAGGAGGGAGAAATATGCTCTAGAATATGCTCTATATATTTTTGCTCCCATGGACACATGTCACATGACCAATGAAGATGCCAAGATGCCAAGAATATTCCCTCCAAGCTTGAGGGATAAGCATGACCACTTGGATGCATCTAAACATTTGGATGAGAATTAATACAAAGAAGTGGTGGAGATCATGCCAACAAGGCTCCTCTAAACCCTAAGCTCTACCCCTTGCCTAGCCTATATAAACTCCTCATTTGAAGATGAAGGAAGAGGCACAAGACACATATACAACACAACAACACACATATAGAGAGAAATACACATGGATTATAGAAAAAAAATAGAGAGAAATTCATATATTTCGAAATAGTTAGTGAAAGAAAAAGAAAAGGAAAAATTCCCAAATCTCTCCCTCTTCTCTTGTAATAGAAAATTGATTAGGTAGTTAACACATATGAAGATGTAAGCCTTAGTGGCCGAAAGTTTCTTGATGAATAAAATCCCTTTTATTTGAATTTTTGTTGCCTTTTGATTCATTACTTGGAGCTTCTTTTATTTTATATTTTTTTTTTCCCTTTTCTTCTCTTTTATTTTATTTTTGAACTTTTGCAAACAATAAATGGGAGAATTTCATGATATTACAAGCTTACTTCATAATAAGCTAGCATGAAGTTTGATGATCATAAAAAAAAAAAATATATATATATATAATAAACAAAAAAAAAAAAGAGAAATCTTTTCTTTTCTTTTTCTTTCTTTTTTTCCTCTCTTTGCTGCCTTTATAAAAAATAATACATATATTGCTATTTTAGTTATTAGTATCTTTGCCTTCTTTTATATTTCATTTTGAAATAATACATACATTATTATAAAAATAAAATAAAAAACCAAAATATGCAAATCTGATTTTTCTTGAACTTTCTTTGCATTTCTATTCTCTTAACTCTTGTATGAAATAATCAAATAGCAAAGATGCATGTGTTGAGCTGTATAGTTCCTATTGCATCCAAACTATTTTGATTATTTTATTAGAAAGGGTTAAGAGTAATAAAAAAATGAGTTATAATGGTTGAGCTGTATAGTTTCTATTATAAGCTCCTTGATATGGGGACCTATGTTGCATAAATGGTTCTAGTTGATTTCTCTATGCATAAATACATGCCATTTGTACAAAATACACAATATAAAGAAATTAAATAGACATTTGTGCAAATAGTGAGAGAATGAGGTTCAAATTGCAAATAGATATCAACCATGTTGAAATTTGTCATTTGTGTACTTGAACCAATGATTTTATTGATGATTTGTCCCTTTATCAAGTGAGATTATGCAAAAACATGATTTTAAACAAAATCAGGGGCTTCCCTGCATAAAACCAAGTTTTAACAAATTTTTGATGTTTAAAAATAGTCATGCAATGAATTCTTGGAATTTTGGATTTTTCCCTTTTCCTTGTTGTTTGTTGGTACCAACTTGTAGCCTAAAAGCTATTCAAATTTGTCAAAACTCAAAACCAGTCACAATGAAGGTTTTCCCATAGCTTCTGGTACCAGCCAGTGAACAGTACCAGTATCAAATCTCAAGGCATGTACCACTGGTACAAGGAAAGCACTCAAAAGTGCCAAAATGACCCTCTCTGGTAAACAGAACAATATGAACTGACACAGGAACCAAAATGAAAAATGAACTTCACCATCAGACAGAGGACTTCAAAACACACAAAATGGACACAAATTTTACATTTTTCTAATTTTATTTCGATTTTATATGAATTTTCAAAGTTCTGTTTTAAAAACAGAAAAATCAGCAATTTAATCATAAAAGACACCTACCGGTAAAATGAACAGAACATATTGGCTCAAAGACCAAATCACAGAACAAACACCATGATTGAATAAAGGACTTAAAAATACACAGAATTGACACAAGTTTTACATTTTTCTGATTTTATTTCGATTTTATATGAATTTTCAAAATTCAGCATTCAAA
Source organism: Carex littledalei (assembly GCA_011114355.1). Taxonomy (NCBI): domain Eukaryota; kingdom Viridiplantae; phylum Streptophyta; class Magnoliopsida; order Poales; family Cyperaceae; genus Carex; species Carex littledalei. Next base: position 13,655,510 of record CM022089.1, on the reverse strand, counting down.
ATAGAAAAATCAGCATTTTTATAATAAAAAGGCATCTGCAGGTAAAATGAACAGTACAGGTTGACTCAAAACCCAAATTAAAGAAAAAATATCATAATCATGTAAAGGACCTCAAAATACACAAAGTAGACATAAATTTTACATTATTTGAATTTTTATTCAATTTAATATGAATTTTTGAAGTTCAGCATTGAAAAACAAATGAAAAAGCTCAATTCTAAAATCAAATACTCAGCACAAATTTCAGAGCCCGAAAGCACATATCTAAAAGCCCAAAATCCAAATCTTGAAGCCCAGTTAATAAATAAAATTTCTAAATCAAAGCTCTTTTCACCAAAGTCCCCCTGACTTTTTAATACCTATAAGCGAAGCCCCTGCAAATTTATAAACAGGTCCTTAACAGACTAAAAGTTCTCTCAAACAAGTCCTTAAAGGCCCAATTCTCACATAAACCCTATTTAAGACCCAAATCATAAATTTATGTCCTCCCAGCTTTCTAAATGAGCCCTTGACAAAACATTAATATAAATTTACAAATAAGCCCTCCTCAGTCCTTTTCAAGCATAACTTTTTCATCTTAAGTCCAAATTGACTCAAACCACCTCCAAATGAACCCAAATTGAATTCTTCATAGTTCTAAATCAAAATTGAATGGGTCCAAGCATCAGCCAAATCCTGAGATGACCAAAATACCCTTTCTTCAAATTTAAATGATCTTATTTATTAACAAAATGTAAATAAATATGTCATAAACAATGTATGTACACTTCTCAAATACCCAAATTCCTATTTCAAAATATAATAAACATTATTTTAATATGAAATCACACACACACACACATATGTCCAAACCAAGAAAACCAAATCAAAACCAAGGTCAATACATGAGTCCCCTTTTTAGCCCCATTATTCAATTCACACAAAATAGGCATAAATCCTGGAATGGACGAGGTGTTCAGCATGGCTTGGAAGGGTCATTTGATGGGAGTTAAATGTCCCCACAATCAATAAACTCTCTCGATAGACTGATTATGAACTTGTAGAAAGAAATAAATGTTTCAAGTTCGATGTTCTCTCCATGTCTTGAAAACCGAGAGCATTGAACTCTGAGATATTTAACACATGCACGCACCTTCCCTCGTTGTGCAACTTTCTGCGCTCTACAGAAATTTAAGTAAATAACTGACATACCGTTCTGATGAGTCCATCATGAACTATGACCTCATGGACGGGGGATTCGGACCCCTTTGGTATCACTCGGTGCTCCTTTGTTTTTTTAGTCTAGTGTTCTAAAACTGATAATATGTTTGTTGATAATCCCATTCTGTTTCGAAGTCACTTTGAGCAACCTCACCTCTTTTGACATATCAATCTACAACTTTGTAGAATGTGCGCTCAACTACTGCCGATCGTAGTCATAATACCCCACCTATTCAGGCCTCCGTCATGACATTGTGTCTATTTATGGAGTTGCAAAGGCTCTTCTTCAAGATTTTGCAACCTTTTACCACACCACATGATGTACAGATGAGTAGTAATACTCCTACCTTTTATCAATTCCATACACTCATTAAACCTCCAAGGTTTCATCTTACCCACAAATTTCCTGAAAATATTCTTGATTATTTTGTCATTGCACAACTTGAACATACTTGACGCAATATGTTGAGAACATAATCGGTGTACTGCTTCACCCATTTCCTCACACCACCCTAAATCAGGTCGATCAAACACTGAACGGATTGCAGTATGCTGGTATGATATAACACATATCCGACCAGGGCCGACAACATCTTCGCATACAAATTGCATAAACTAGCCTCAATTAGATGAAGTATCATCTTCCGCAATCCCGAATGCTATTGGATTGTTGTTCTGCATCATATGCGCATGCCATGAATAATTTTCCTTTATACCTGCCGGATAGTTGTCCAGTATCTACACTTATATATGGTCGGAGATATGGCCAGACTTGAATGCATGGACCGAAAGCCCATGCCATGCGGGTGAAAATATGGATGCCCATACGTGTAGATGGTTCATGCTCAATTCTGTATTTTGTGCCTGGATTAGACCTCCGGATTGCACCCAGCAGAGAACGTAGCAGTTCATAGGCTTTTTCCCAAGAACCAAATAAATCAGCAATAACCAGCTCCCTCCCTCTCCAAATCTTGTTGTATGAAGGTTGAACCATTTTGTACTCATTTCTAACTACAAATCGACATGCTTTTATTGACATCTCCAGGTCCTCCATAAGACCAGGTTTGATTATATTTGCGATCATCCTGGCATTCATCTAACGACTGTCTACTGTACAAGCAATACTGTAACAATTGTACTCGTATGGGTTTGTTGTAATTGTCCAATTGTCCGTCTCAGTGGTTTTTGAGTATAACCTCCATGGACACCACTCCGCTCTACATATAACCACATAGGCACTACGATTGCTCTGGGTTTGTTGTAATTCTAAGTTATTATCCATGGCAAATCCACTCAACTTGGATTTAAGATCAGCTTTGGATTCGAACATCTGTCCCACCAAAAATGGACCGTCGATTCTGGGTGGATAACCAAAAAATACTTCATCCATGTACGGCATCGGCACATCGTCATTAAATGCCAAAAAAGGATACTGCAATCCCCGATTAATAAAAGGAATAGACGATTGCCACTCCTTCATTACATCTTGCATCCTAATCTCATCCTCAATTTCGGCCATATCATCTTCCCCGACAACCGGGTCACCAAGGTCAGAGTTTGTGTCTGAGCCAGTATCATTATTCAGCTGGTCAAAATAATTATGCAAATCAACCGGTGCCGGTATTTCGGGGGGGTCATCACAATATATGGGTGAATCAGGCACCAATATGTCTCTGCTACTTCCAGGTACACTACCCGGGTATGGGTCATAATTGATATGACTAACAACTGGTACTGACTCAACCACTAATTCAAGAAGTTTAAAATTCAGTACCGGAGTGACATTCCCAAGCACCATATGCCATATCATTTTGTGGTTTATGTTAAATAACTAGTATTTTTCTACTGAGTCAAATGGTGCCGTGTTCAAATGTGCCATGATTGTCAGATCGAACTGGCTAAGGAGCAAACGAATGCCAGCATATATGTCTTCTTAGCTCATCAAGACTAGTTGAGTTAGTAACAGAAAATGTGCAGGTTGGTGCATCTGAAATTTCGCGTCTGTGGTACATATTTATTAATACTTGAGACATTTCCTGAACAAAAAGTTTTACAATCAACCTTCGATATCATTTTTAATTTTATAACCTAAAATATGATCGTAACTGGAAAAAAAACTTACTACAATCTTCAGACGAAAGCTAAAAGCACAATGCAGGGGCCGATCTGTAGATAACAGACTTCCTAAAACTCGAACTGTGGACCTTAGTTTTCAGCTGTAAGAAGGAAAAAATGGTGGCTGAGAGTTGGAGGGAGAAGAATAGTATTTATAAGCAAACACTAATAAAAAAAATTATTGGGACCGAAATGGCATTTCGGTCCGGGCTAAAAAAACTATGGATCGAATTGCCATTTCGGTCCTTGGGTATTACACAAACGCCTGCACATGTTTTCTGCGGAAACTATGAAATTAACAGGGACCGAATTGTCATTTCGATCCCAAAAAGAAACTAGCAGACCGATTGGCAATTCGGTTCTTATCGTTTTTGGTAAAAAGAAAGTAATCATCATGTTGGTTTGATAAAAATCTTTTTTTTATTTATGGTTTATAAAAAAAATTCCTTGCTTTCCTCTAAACCGTTCTCTTTTATATCGGACACTACAGTACAGTACTGATAAATAATGACCGCTTATCCGATTCTATTGTCATTTCTACCCGAGACACGTCCTACTAAATCTAACGCGAGTTGACGAATTATTCGCGATAAAAACGCAAAAAAAAAAAATTATTTTTTACAGTTTTTTTGGATTTTTTTCTTTTTTTTGCTTCCTTGTTGTACCGAATCATTCCCGAATTATACCCGAACCACAAATTTTTGACCTCGCCGAACCGAATCCAAACTTTAATTTGTCACTGTGGACAGGAGCGGAGACTCGAAGAGCCTAGAGAGTAGAGAGGAGACCTATGGAAAGTCAAAAGACAACTGTAGATCTGTGTTACAAACCGTATGCATCTTCCATGTAACGAGTCAAAATGTGCCTCAAAACTTGTAACTTCTGATTTGTTTATTTTTTACTGTGTGATCTGGCTGACCGGTTTTTTTCGGTAGCATTAAATAAAAATAAATTCGTAATAACGAAATTCTCATATTCACAAAAATAGCACAGATGCTGCAGTCTGCATTTTAGAATCTCTCGACCCGCCTGATATTACTTTCGAGAACTAAAGCCGCCTTGCAAAGAATTTTTAATTATTATAATTATTATTATAAATTATGATAATTATTCACTAATAATTCTGAAAATTTATTTGCCGAAGCATTACACTTTTTACTATACAGAAAGATTCAATTACTAAAAATTCAGAAATTTAATATTAATATTTACTGTTTTATTTATAAAAACAGATGGCGTAATCTCCATTCTTATCTCCATTTCATTATTAAGCATGTTGGGTGTCTTGATCCGCCAACGGCTGAGATTGAAAGATGAATTTTCGGATTCAATATGAGCCCTCTAATCAAATAATCTGTCTTCTTTTGATTAAATTTATCTCTTTTATATGTAGAAGTTTAAATTTAGTTAGAGATGTACTCGCTACACATATTGCCACACGTACTGTACACCACAAATCTCTCTGGTCTGGAATCGACGGAGAGATCCAAATCTATCATAATTTTTCTGTTTCCGTAAATCCATCTCTCTGCGGCCGCCATGGTTGCTTCCTCCAACGACTCCTCCGGCGAATCATCTCGGAAGAGGCGCCGCCACAAGGACTCCTCGCTCAAGGCACGCAAGGTTCAGCGCTGAGGGATGAAGCGCCGCTACCGCCTTCGTCGCCGTAGATCTCCCGTCGATTCTTCCTCTTCCTTGTCGAATAGCTGCAGGTTTGCGCTCTCTCTCGGTGCATCTCTCTCCTTCCCGACGCCACGATTTTGTGCGATTTGCACAATCCCTACCATTTTTCCCTTTCTTCACTCAAACCTGGGGCTAGGGTTAGTACCCCCGTGCCGTCGCTGCTGCAACAGGTGCCCCCTCGGCCTCTTATGATTTGGATGCGGTTCAAATATTTTTTTACAAGTGCAAGTCCATGGATGCCGAGGATTGTGAATCGTATACTGATGTTTTCTTTATCAGTCATGACCGTGCAAGTTGAGTCGGGTTATAGAAAGTTACTGTTACAATACCTATAACTTAAAGTTCAGTACTGGGACATATTAGTACTGGACATGCAATGCCAAGCATGGTACCTGGATGAATTGGTACTGTACAGTTTGTATAGTTGCTATGAAATTCTATATATTAGGTACTGCATTTCCTGAAAACCTAAATTGATTTTTGTTTTCAATTTTTTACAGCTGGGAGAACAAAGGTACACAAGTTAAGAATTGGCTATCTAATAAGAGGTTTGGCATTAAATTCTATTATCTTTTGCTCTTACATGTCCTTTTTGTTTCTTTAAATATGATTAAATGGGAAGACAAACATAAATCCTGAGGGCCCGAAACAACATTTGGCAACGGGCCCGCAGAAGTGGCAGCTCGCCTCCACACTAACGGCCTTTCTTGCAAGGTAAACTTGTCATAAGCAAAGTTTTCTCTTCCCCTTTTTCCCATATGGATTTTGATTATATCATCCAAAAACAATAATAACTGGTACCGGTTCATTTTTTTTTTTTTTTTTTGTAAAGGATCAAGTTTATATTTTTTTCGATGATGACAAAAAGCAGTCAAGATCTGTTAACTAACTTAAGGTACTTTCATATATACTTGTAGTTATTTATTCTATGCTTTTGGTGCTGGTAGTATTTGTTTGTTAATTTGTTTTTGATTTGTTAACAGGATCTTACCGATCTGTTAAATTCTCCCACTGTCTTTTCACACAATGACTTGCTTTCGGGAAATATTATGCTAAATGACTCGCAAGGTAATCTTCCTCTCTCTAAAGTATTTTTTTTCCTCGAGATTTTTGATAGAGGTTGTTCCTATCTCTGAAGTAACTTTGCATTTTTGAGAAGTTAAAGCCTCAGTGATGCTTCACTTGTGCTATTAATTCTCAATTCAAAAAAGGCAAGTTTGCTTTCTGACAACCCATAATTGTAGTTGTCAATTAAGAGTAACTTATGCTTTTTCCATATTTATTAGAGAAATTTAGATATATACCTATCAAAACTTCATCAATTAGATATTTCCCCATCAACATTTCAAAATTAGTTATTTACCCATCCAAATTCACTTAATTTATTAATATCCCCATTTCTTAGTCTAATCACTGCAAATTCAAAATTAATAATTAGAAAATTTTAAAAAGACAATTTTGCCCTTACTTCAAAATACTGTGTTACTTGATAGTTGAACTCACCCTTCTCTCCTTCCCTTCCTGCGACCCTCATCCTTTTCTTCAGTTTTATTAAACACCTCCTAACTTTGTCCGGAAAACAAATTAAAATCAATAATAAAGACCACATCAAGGTGAAGCATGCACACTGTACGTACTTTGTGAGGTGAGGAAGCATTTCATTAAGATAAAATACTTCCTGAGGAATCGTTTCCTCAGCTTGGTGTCGTACTCCACGCCCGTAGGAGTGACAATTGGCTTAACTTCATTTTGCTGCTATAGAGGAGGGATATGAACAAAGTGTCCTGGATTTTCCATGAAGGTCGTGATGAGCCTATCAACCTGTCAATTCATCTTTTTTTTTTTGTCAAAATCGTAGATTATGTCAGAAAAATGGAATTATACCAATTACGGCTCCTAGGTGAGCAGTATGTCACAATTCAAAAGGTGAGTCTAGCTTTAAACAAAATTTCCCACCAATTAACATCAATATTTGGCGTATACTATCTAATTTCTTCGGACATTACAATTTGATAGTTTGGAAGGCCATATGCAGAAAACGTTTCCTTCACCTTAAGACACGAGGCTTTCACCTCAAGAGTTCTGAAATTCTGTATCGATATTTTTCTTTTTCTTTTTTTTGAAATCAAGGGGATATTTTTCTTTTTCTTAATTTGTTTTCTTTGAGTTCCTTTGCTCTTTTTTCAAATTTAGGCAATGAAGGGTGGATGAGGGTCGCAGAAAGGGAAGAGAGACAGTTCAGCAACACAGTATTTTTAAGGGTAAATTTGTCTTTTTACTATTTTCTTATTATTAATTTTTATTTTTCAATGATTATATTAAGAAATGGGTATATTAATAAATTAAGTGAGTTTGATTGGGTAAATAATTAATTTTGAAATTTTAATGGGGAAATATCTAATTGATGAAGTTATGATGGGTATATATCTAAATTTCTCTATTTATTATTTGGATAGGTAAACTTTATTTCATAGATTTGAGTATAGCTCATACAGTTACATAAGATACGACATTGTGAATCATTTCAATGAATATGCTGGTTTTGATTGCGACTACAACCAGTAAGTTTAAAAAACAATGATGAACTTTGTAGTCTATAGCCCAAAATTTAAGAGGCTTTATTTGACAATTAAGCAACTCTGCTTTAGATATCCATATGAGGAGGATATTTTGTCCTTTTTTCAAAATAAATCAGAGATTGAATTGTTGTACAATATTTGATATTAGATTCGAATTGAGCTACTTTGTATGTTATGAGAAAAGTAATTATTTGATATTATATTCGAATCGAGCTATTATTTGATATTATTGGTATTTAAAAATACAAAATCCTCACATCATTAAATTATTATCAAAGATCACGGTTCAAGGCAATTAAAATACAGAATCATATAAATTTTCTAAATCATGTTTCTCAATTTTTGAATAATTATTATTTTCATTAGTATTTTTTTATATAAATATATATTTTTTCTTTTATAATATGTTTCCGTTGCAACGCACGGGCACGATACTAGTATTATATTAAGCACGTAGATGTCCTGATCTGCCAACGACTGTGATTAAAAGATTCAGATTGAATATCAGCCCTCCAATCAAATTAATCTGCCTTTTCTGATTCTATGCATCTTTTTATACTTTTTACGTGTAGAAGTCCAAATTTAATTAGACACGTACTCGTCACATGCAAATTGTATTATGTTTCTGATTGGTCCTGATTTCTTTCTATTTTGTAAATGCCATTTAAGGAATTTTTTAAATGATTGATAATTTATTGGTTGTGTCTTCATTTCTACTATTTTTTTATATCTTGTCATTTTGTATGAGATTGTTTTATGAAAATATATTGAAAAGATAAAAAAAAACATATATGTCATTTAGAATGTTCTTTACATATATATATATAGAGAGAGCTGGGCTATGGTGAGTTGTGAAGTAAGATGTCATTTTTACTTCACGCTCATATTTTCATTTTGAAATCCAAACAACGATCCGAACCGCTCAACATGTTCTCTATATTGAAATGTGCTTGGAGACTAAATTTTACATTTTTTGGAATTTTTTTACTATTTATTAAGCCACTTTGAAAATCGCTGATCTGGTGGTCCAGAAATTTTTACTGTTTTTACTGTTTACAGTGGATCAGCTATTTCAAAGTGGCTTAATAAATAGTAAAAAAATCCAAAAAATGTAAAATTTAGTCTCCAAGCACATTTCAATATTTAGAAAAAGTTGAACTGTTCGGATCGGTTATTTGAATTTTCAAAATGAAATATGACGTGAAGTAAAATAATGTTTTACTTCACAACTCACCATAGCCTAATCTCTCTCTCTCTCTCTCTCTATATATATATATATATCATTTAATATGTCATTTAAGGAATGTTAATTGTTATTTAGTCTGAATTTTTTTTATGAAAATATGTCATTTTATGAATTTGTTTCGTTCTCTTATAATATGTTCCCGCTGCAATGTACAGACACGATACTAGTAAGATTTTATTTATGTATAAATTTCAGCAATTTAATTGTGCCACGACAAGTTACGTTTTGCAATTAAATTTTAATATTTTAAATTATTATTTGATAAAACTTATTATATGTCACACACCCGATCCGGAGGTGCAACAATTCTACCGCATCTATTTACCATTTAATATACATAACACAAGGTACGGATCTTTTGTATGCATTGCCAATATCATCCATTATTTTTGCCACATCCCAATTTAATTTATAAGAATTATCTTACCATTTATAGTGGATGATGCTAAACAAATACTCTCTGTACTCTGTCAGATAACATAATCCATAATTTCATATCTTTAGGTGGCCCTACTGTCAATTATAATCCAAAAACATTTCTCTGTCTTCGTCTAACAAATATGTAAACCCACAAGAGGAAACGGGTGAGAAATAATAAAGTATTTCTCAGTGTTGATTGCCACTCAGATTATTTGATTCGAATCAAATTCATATTTAGAATGAAATCTCCGCACGAGAAACTAACAGTTCATTATATAATGACGAATGCAAATGCTCAATAAAAATATCAACTGAATGACAAAAATTACATAAATAAATCAAAACTCTAAGAATTATTCTGGTTTGGGTCTAAATCTTTTAAATCATAAAGTCTGGTAATGTTTAGTTTCTTAACTTTACAATTTCTAATCTGGTAACACTGACAGATACCATCCAACTTGCCATGCATATGCCATCCAACAACCCACATCTGCCTTTTCACATAACATATATTTGTCGTGTTAGGCTTATACTGAATAAACTATCCTGACAATTGGTTAACAGAAACAATACGAAATCAATATTACAATACTATCATTATCGGAAAGAAAATCATTGATAAGATAGTTACCACAATTCATTAATCTTACAGTCACAATTCATATTTATTTAATATCTCCTACCCAACCGGTAACGAAATTTTTATTTATAGCATAAAAGAAAAACCAAATCACCCTCAGATTTGGGGTAATTCAACAAATACCCAGGCCGCATGGGCATTTGGTGGCCCAAAGACTGAAGGCCGCCAAATGTCTCTGCGGCCCCAGCTTGGGGTCCGCTAAATGCCCATGCGGCCCCTTGAACCGCACAATGCCCCAGCGGCCCTTCTATTTTTTTTTTTTCCAGAAAATGAGTGGTTTTGTTGTATTTAGTTAAAAAAATTGATTTTAGTTTACTAATTTTTTTTTTTGTAGTGTAAATATAGGAAAATGAAGTATTTTTTATATCAAATAATAAACCTAACAATAAAAATAAAGAAGTCATCAATAGAAAATTATAATGCATATGTTCTCACGAATACAATAAAAATAGTCTAATAATCTAAAATAAACAAGGTTCATTGATTGCTTTTAACTCCACTACATTAAAAACATAAATTAACTCCTAGATAGATTGTTTTTCAACCTACAAATTTACAAACAAAAACTTTGGTGTTAAATCAAATTGTATCAATATTTTTTTTGAAAGTTGCAATTGAATAAAAAAATTAACTACCTCATGCATCTCAAACAACTCTGTTCTGTCTTTCTTGTGTATCGCGGTTGGCTTGGTGTCATCTTCTCCTCTTATTTAGTAAGTCCAACCACATCGGAATCATGTTGTGTCGTCTTCTACTCAAACTAACGAGCCTATGTTCTGGAACAAGTACAGGGCCCTCGTGTTCAGGCCATTCCGACTGATTGTCATACCAATGCCATTCACCTATCCACGTGTTGATCAGTGTCTGGATGTGGTAGTAGTGACTCACAAATTGCCAAGGTCGATGTCTCAGAGACGGCACACGGATAGAGCATGGGAACACGGTATTCTGTCTAATTGAAGCTTTCTGACATGTACATTTCACCGTATTATTTTCCCCAATGACCACCGTGTATTTGAAACTGGCCTTGGTAAACCGGCCAGAATCGTCAGGTATGAAAGCGTGAACTCTCTCTTGTGTGGAGGTTACATCGAATTCATTGTAGTTGCCAAACCCCCCCCTCAAATGTCTTCATTGTATTGAACCTCTCGAATCGTTTGTTAATAAACTACGAATAATTTAAAAAATGAAGAAAAAAATTTATTTAAATGAAGTTATTAAAAATAATGAAGAAAAAAATCTAGCAAAAATACCTTATGAACACGACACGATAACTGTTGACATTGTCTTGCTTCAAATACCACTTTGGCCCTCATTTGCCCAAACATGTGACACATTTATAAAATGTGTCCTCAATTATTGCGGCCACCGGTAACTTACGAGATGACCTGAAGACATTATTTAGCCGACTCGAACTCATTTGTAGTCATAATTTCCCAACGGTAACCACTGTCCAGCGCTTGAAATATCTTTCATGGCTTTGGACACTCGCTCTTATCTTGATCCAAATACTTACCCACAATGTCCAGCCAGTTGAGAGCACGGTCACATACACTTCCCATTGCTTGCATTTCTTGCTCGTATCTTCTCATCTCCTCTTAGCCACACATATCCTGAAGAACTTGATGGCATCATCATTACAATGGTTCTTTCTTCATGTTCTCGGCTATGTGAGTACCACAAAGACGTTGAACGCATTGATCCGCATCCTCCTCGTTCCAACCCCAGATCTTGTCTGGACACCTTTTTGATATCATTTTCATTATCAGTGATAACACACACGAACCTGGAGCGAACTACATTACGCCGCAACCATTGCATAAACCACCCACAATTTTTGAAACTCTCAGACTCAACCAGTGCAAAAGTCAATGGGAGAAGCTGGTTTCTGCATCATACCCGATTGCAATCAACAACTTACATGTATTAATCAACCAATTATTTTAAAAATTACATTAACTAAATTAATAATCAAATAAATTAATTTAATTACCTTCGTACCGGCCTGACAGAAAACAAGCATCAACCGTGATGACCGATCTGAGGTTCTAAAAGACAGCTATGCACGGTCCAAATGCCCAAACCGCCCTCGTAAAATACTTGTATGGTCCAGATTTATTTGTGGGTTTTGAGGTCATACCAATATCAAACAATGTAACTGTGATTAATTAAAAACAAAAATGAGTGAAATCCAACCAATTTTGGGGAGTATATAACGCGTAAGGTAGTTAAAAAACTGCCAAGCCTTGCGTGCATTTCACCTTACTTTATTACGCTGTAAGAGCACCTCGTTTGTTCATTTTCCTTTCAAACAAATCATAAATCGTTCCCAACAAGAAACGGGTTTTATTTTCATGGACTAACTAGGATCTTATTAATTTATATCCCAAAATGATGTAAAGGAATATAAATGGAACTATCTTTTTTTTTTTTTATCTCATAGGATCTATTTACTATATATACAACAAAGCTGGGACATGCTGAACTCCAAGAAATATATATACATTTAAAAATAACTAAAATGCACCTCATTCAAAAACCAGCTTTATTGCCCCACACTAATCTGCTAGGCATATGAATGGCATTTTGATCCATCAACTATTAATATCAAATCACTACACCTACTCATGAAAGTCCTCGTAAGAAGATTCGCCAGAAGACTCGCTCTGAAATGGTGTGGTCTCTCTTGGAGTTGACGGTACTGATTCTTGTTGCATTGTTAAGCCTAAACCAAATAAGAAAACAAAAAAAAATCGCTCAGTAGCTAAAACCCTAAAGGCTATTTTATCTGGTAGATTAATAATGTGCAAAAGGTCGTGTGTTTTTAAAGTTCGCAACCCAGCGACTACTTGGAGGTTCCTGATTGAAATTCTTTTCATATCACATCTGCCATCTACTCAACGAAACGTACAATGGAGATCCCAAAAGAAGAAAAACAGAATTCAAAACTACACGACACAAAAGGTATACTGCACTTTTTTAAAGTACACGTGGCCAAGCTTGGCACCAGTTCAGCAATTCCTACTTTCGGGGCACACTGTATTATTTCTATTTGAGATATATCTGGTGCAGATTTTCTTAAAAACCCAACTTGGTTTTTTACTATCGGGGCACACTGTAATAATATTTCTATTTGAGAAATATCTGGTGCAGATTTCCTTAAAAACCCAACTCTTTTTTGAAGTACCAGCAGACGTGCAGCTATGGCCACAAAATCTTGAAAAGAAAAAAAAAAGTTACTATATACCTGCGCTCTTCTGACCCCTTGACCTGAACTTTTTTGTGTGCCTCTTGATCAATTTCTTGGCCTTGGTGATTGTCAATTGCCTGGCAAAGGGGACCTCGCTATCACTTTCACTCCACTCTCCACCATTATATTCACTATCCTCCCTGTCCCCTCGCATGGTCCTCAGCACAAACGCCTTCGCCTTGCGCCTCTGTGAGTTAAACAACCCCCTGATTGAAGTCACAAAACCGTCCCCAGCCCCATCACTTGGCCGCTTAAGCCATGAAACAGGGAATTGGTCAGCCTTACCACCAGATGGGTCCCCATCACTGTCGCTCAGGTTGAGCTCAGTGCCACCATGCGGATCTGCCTGGTTATGGGCCTTATTATCCTTGAATTTCTTACCTTGCATCCCAGTCACTGATTTGAGAACACCCCAGATGATGTGCTTCTTCACCTTGGAGAAGAGACGTCTCCACGTGCCAGTAAATTCAGCCCGGTGAAACGTGTCCATTAGTAGCCGTAGGTCATTAACTGCAAATCTCGACCCTTCGTATGTGACTTGCAACTCAACCTATGATACAACACAAGTAAAGAAAAGATGTAGAATTACTTTTAAACAAATATCCAAAAAATATAAGGTTTTAAAGATGGAGAGGATTAACCTGGCTAATCTTGATATTGTGGAATTCCATCAATCCTCTCTGGCTCTTTTCTCTTCCTGGGGTTTGGTGAATTTCTTTTCTTCATGGGATAAGTGGCCCGCTCTGACGGACCTGTTAGAATCTTTAGGTCTGATGTTCTTGGAGCTCTCAGTTAAAGCGTGAAATTGCTCAGCTGTTGGATTAGCAGAAACACCTTTTGAAGGAACACTTGAAGAATGTAATTGCAATATGAGGTCGCCTGTCCCATTTTCGGCCACATTTTCTTCCAAATTTTTGTCAGCTGAAGAGGAACGCCTTAGCTCAGGGTTTGAGCCACATACCATGTTGGCTTTTAGGCTCTGCAACTTGGATACCTACATCCAGATCACATGTTACACGTTTGCTAAAGCAGAAGTATTTTGTAAATATGGGGAAGGGGTGCCCCATAAAATGCTGCTGTTCTAAAATCAAATTTAAAGGCCAGGTAAGTTCTGCCACACCTACCATTAAGGGTGTGCATTTGGTTAAGTTTATTTGGTTTGAACCAAACCAATAATTTTGGATAAAACAGTTCGGTTATTCGGTTTAAATTGTTGGTAGAAAAGAAAGTAAGAACTTGAGTCTTTGTGCACAAATTGTAAAAGAGGAAAAATCCAAAGTAGAAAAAAGTAAGAACTAAAACTAAAAAATGTTAAGACTAGAATCAACTTCCTCTTTTTTCTACTTCGGTTTAAGTGGTATCTATTATTTCTCTGTGCACAAAAAACCAAAGAAAGAATAGATACCATTGGTACAAAAGCCAAAACAAACAAACAAACAAAAAAAATAGCTGGACCACAATATTTTCATCAATTGAAACATATATGCAAAGGAACTTGAGTCTTTGCATCTTAACAAGGTTGACTAATTGAGTTGGTATCCATTTTGTGGTTTGCATCATTTAATTTGTCTTCTTTAACATATAATTTTTTAATTCTTCTATTAAACATTTTTTTGGGCAAGTTTCGATAATTGTAATTGGGTAGTAAATTGGTTTAACCGAATAAACCGGGATATACTTTGGTTTTTCCAGTTTGGTTTCTGTTTGGTTGATATTTTTTCAGATTGGTTCCCTTGTATTTTTATAAAAGAATAAAATTTCAGTTTGGCTATTTTAATTTGGTTTGGACCGAACCAACTGTACACCCTACCTACCATACAAAAGGCAGTATACTAGATAAGGAAACATTTACTGCATCAAAAAGGATTTATGAAATCACAAACTTTTATATCTGACACATCTTGGTTCAGTTTGATCATAGTTTAGTGGGACGATCAATTCTCACAGAATTATTTGGAAACATATGGTGTATTGAATAAGACTTACCTGGGAATTTTCGCCATAGGATCCACTCTGGCGTGTGTTACTGTAAGACGATGTTGCTCCAGTTGAACTCAGTCTCCCTGGTACATCAATATCCTTTGTAGAATGAGTGCCAGAAGCACCTTCAGACCCTGCAAAGCTTTTCCTCATCTTTCTCGCACCAGCTGAGGTAGAAACCCTCCAAACTTCCTGCAATTTAATGTCATTATAGGAAACTGTTAATAATGTTTACCGATGTAAAAAAAAAACAAAGATCTGGGGACTTTTTGCATATAACCTGGCGCCTTTGTGAGTCTTGTTCTTCTTCAGGAAAGAAATAATCCCACATCATCTATACATAGTTTCAGTCAAGTATATTTTCAAGGGAAAGATTTCAACCTACAGGAATCAACATATAATAATTAACAGATGAACATCAAATAACAGCATAATTGTTTTCAGAAGTGTTGTTAAATTACATCCTCGGTTAATTTGGGTTGGTCAACTTAGCTAACGATGCCAGTATGTATTATCTATTATATTCCTCAAAGCTGTCCTCTATTTGGTTTTGATGCAAGCTTGCAAGAATCAAAGAAAACAAACTTGCAAGAATCAAAGAAAATATTAAGTACGAATATATAGACACTATATATCAGATTATCAATTTATAATATAGCCATATCATCTGATAAACCTGAAAAAGTTCAAGTGGTGAATGGCCATCCTTTGGAGCACCTTGCTTGGCATCAACACGAAGCATCACATTTCTGCCATCAATTGCCAGCATGAATGTAAATTAATTTAATAACAATTCATGCCAATACAAGGCTACTAAGTTCAATTTATTTAGCAATGATAGTTATTATCTAGGTAGAGATCTTACTTTCCCCATTCAGGAGTTGGATTCCAGGCAGACAAGAGCATGTCAGATTTTGCATTTGGCAAACAATTCCGCACCACAAAGGATTTTGTGGTAAAACGTGCAACACCAATGTCTTTGTAATCTCGAACAAAATCATATATCTGAAATTCGTATACATTTATCACAATTCTGCTTGCAATGATATTCAAGTACTTTACAGTATGGCACATGGAGATGATAATTCAATCTGTGTAGCACAATTCAAATGAAGTTAGTAAAAATATGCATGGAAGAGACTTAAAAGAATAGTGCTGTAGCTTGCCTTCCTTTTTGAGACATTGGGGACAGTTCCCATTCACATTATAGAAATGTAACCATATTTATGTACTGACCATATCATTTATCTCAGTTTCGGCAAAAGTTTTCCCATCAGCAAGCATGCTCCACACTACCTTCTTGATGCACATTGAGATCTTCATTGCACAGGAGGGGCTCTTGTTCTTCTCTTTTTCCATGAGGCGCACCTGGGCAGCTTTTTGTAGTGCCTTTCTCAAGGCAGAAGAAGCCGCTTTTCTCAACTTGCGGATGCTTACGAGCTCTTTCTTTAAGGCTTGCACCTGATCATTGAACAAGAAGATGAAGATGTGATAAGTTAATTACACCTAATTAAAATTACTATAACAGTAACTCTTTAATATTCACTATGGTAACCATAGTAATATCTCTAACGATTAACGAGCAATGTAATCAAGAATAAGCATTTTAACTGAGTTTTTGTCTACTGGCAATTTGAACCAATCTACAGGCAAGTCAAGGAACATCCAGAGCCATCTTTTTGAAATAAATAAATTTAAATAAATACTAAATTATGATTGTGGTGGCGATGATGCCTGTTGTTGCTGATGCTGCTGTTAAACAATCTAGAGAGAATTCAAGTCATCATAGAGCCAACTTTTGGAAAACATAAGAAAAATAAAAATAGAAGTGGATAGCAGTGATCGTGATGGTGGTTATGGTGGATGTGCTTTCTTTTTTTTGAGGAAAAACCCGTAGGTTGGTGGCTGTGCTTTTGATGGTGCTGCAGGGAGCAAGGTGAAGTCAAAGAAAATAACTTCAGAGGTGAGCATTACTTAAAACACTTAGCTAGAAAATTTAGTATGAAAGAAACGGAAGCAGAAAGGGGATTAAAACGAGCTAAAATATTAGAAGGCTACTTAATTATTGACTTTCCTCCTTTCCTTAGGTCGAAGTTGCGAATAAGGAGGTTTTGGCGTATACTTGAGAACATGCTGACTAAAATTAGTACACAGCTTGCGGTTTTATAGAAGACCAAAAAGAAAAAATTGAAGACATATATATATTCACGAGGGAAAAGATGAGATTTTCACGTTCGCTTTCTTAAGAAAACACTTAAACCAATGAACTCAAAAGGATATCTTTAAGTTTAATTATCTCAGAGTGTTCATTTTTTCAAATTAAAGGGGTAGCACAGGTAACAAGTGGAAAGTTCACTTGGAGAGTTCAAACTTCAAAAACTATTCACATAACTAATTCAACGTAGAAAATTTATTCATAAGAGGTATATGTACAAGGAAAAGTGGTGGAAGTGGAGGTGGTGGTGGTGGTTAACTAATCTAAAGGTGATTCAAATCTTTCCCTAGACCGATCAAAAAGTAGAGAAAAAAAGACTTACCAGTACTGGCTTCCCACCAATGACCATCCACAAAGCAACTTCACTATCCCTCTCTGAACTTGAACATGTCTCAGGTTGACTACCGCCACCTTCAGATAAGGTCCTTATGTCGTCAAGGAGCAGTTTCCTCTCTCTCTCCCTTTGCTCCAGGTTGATTCTCGCAAGCTCCACCTCTTCTACTCCATCCGGTACTACCTCGTCTGCCTCTTCTTCGACATCTTCATCATCTTCTGACAGATATACAAGGCTACTTTTCCGAGGCCTGTAAGAACATTAGTAACAGATCATCAACAAATGAATGTGCGACACAAACATAGTAGACTAAATTAATGATATATTACTTGGGAAGTCTGGCAAATAAGAGATTGCTCAGTACATCCAGCATAACTTGGAACTGCCGAGATGTCATTGTTGCGGTGATGTTAGGTGAGTTGAATGAAAGCTCTTTCAATGGCTTAACCTGTTTCAACATATTCAACCAAAATAAGTAATCATGACAGATAAATTTCAGACCACTATGCAGAATTGTATGTTTCTATGTCCAGGTTATATTTCTTTTAATGCCCAGTTTAGTTTCAAGGACAATGAGCCCAAGACTTGTAGATGCAATACCTTTAGTTCTGCAGTGCCACCTTTATGTCTCGTATAACGGAAGTACATCTGGCAAGGCATGAATACTTGTTCAAGCAATGCGCCAGTACGTTTCAGCTTGTCAGAGCCCCTAAGTATCTTGGGCAACCACTGGAGCCCTGCACCAGGGTCAACATCAGTAGGAGCAACATGTGCCTGAACATGTTCTAGCATGACTGAGAGCTCAGCTCGTTTCCATGTCATCTCTGGGTGGGACTCACGGATGGGTAAATTGGTTTCACCAAGTGCTTGTTCTATCATCTCATATCCAACATGTAGCACTGAGTGGAAGGATCGGGCTAAGATACAGCCACTGGCTGCAGCTAGTAGAAACCTACCCTGTATTACAAGGAATTAAGTAGCTTGTTGATAAGTTTGTTCAATACTAATGTTATTATTGATGTAGGAAGATTTTTAGAATTAAGCCTACAAGAGCAAATTGATAAAGAAAGAATGTTGAAGGTTAACAGTAAGTCACCACAATAAATGGACTCAATTAGGCCTTAAATCTAAGTAAACACAAACAATTTCAATAATCTCATGATCAAAGCATGCTAATTAGTAAATTAATCAAATGTTTTCTTTAATCACAAAGCAAATTATATACTTTGCCTTCAATTCGTTATTCTTCAGAGTTGACTTACATTAGCTTCTTCTGAGTGCAGGTTGAATTGCGGTTGAATAACATTGACCATAAAATGTCGGGTCCCCTCCTCATCAGAGTCATCTATATGCCCGTGTCTCACTGGTAAATATGAAAAGAAAATTTTAAAATTGTAAAAGAACAAGAAACATAAAAAATCAAATTTCTAGCTAGCACCCTCATAGGAACGAAAATCGCAAAGGAGAAACAAGAAAGCATTTGGAAATTTTCTAACTTTTCTGAAATGAAAGAAGGAAGGCGATGATTTGTATTCAATGGGCGGGGTTAAGGTCTGTAGGGAAATCCATGCAAAAACAAAGGTATATGGGGAGAATTCACTTGATACAGGTAAAATTACCCATATTGCCCCTCATATGCTGACAAGTTAAGTTACAGAGAGATCAACTATGCCCCGCTCGGACTGTATATCTAATTGCTTGTCTCCTTTAGTAGAAGGTACTTGTTTTTTTTTCAATTTTGATGTTATTCTATCTATTTGCATCAAACCCTAATTAGGGTTTAATGGCATCAGATGGTAAATAAGATCAACTTCATGGGGGGTTTTCAACACAACAACAACCAAGCCTTTAGTCCCAAACAAGTTGGGGGTTTTCAAAATGCATCAAATGAATTCTCTCAATAAATTTGTTGATCATGACAATTCAAATTCAAATCAACTCTTTTCTATTATTTTCTACTGAATTGAAATGAACTCGTGTTAGATTTAATTCCTATCAGGGTGTGATCCATGATTTGGAGGATGTGTAATGCTAAAAGGTTAAGATCCATTACAATTTAGTATGTTGACGATCTTGACAATCATCATAAATAAAATAATTTGAAATCCAACATTTAGGCAATGATCTCTATAATACATATGTCAAGCAAATAAAACAATGATGAGATTCTGTGCATGCTTTTCCGTGCAGCAAATGTCACTGGTCTGACTTCTACAACATTGATGTATTATCAAATGATACTTAGTTGCATAAAATTTTATAGGTAGGCTATTTGTTAGTTTCTAAGTTCTTTTCAATTGATTTCAGAAATATTGTCAAGATTGTCAAACAATGTCAAGGAATCCCGTCCCATATTAGGAGTTCTAGTCAAGGTTGAAATGAAGAGATGTTTAAGAAAAGAGCATACCGGGTATATCAATAAACGATGAGCTACCTTTAGTAGCAGGAGGAGATGCTGTGGACGCTACACTCTCAACCTGGGCCGCATTAAAATTAACCCCTTGAGAGGTAGAAGCCACATTGCTATCATCTTGTTCAGTCTTTAAAGCATCAAGCGTCTGTTTTTCCTCCATGATCTTTCTCTGTGCATACTGTCGTGACGGAGAAGGCTTAGGTGACTCAAATGCCTTCGAGATTGCACCAACCCACGACCAAACCGCATCTCTGTTCTCTATGGTCCACAGAAGCTTGAGCCCAGAAACAGACACTGTCTGACAATTGTCACCATTTTCAAACTCAGACCTCTCATAGGTCATTTGAAGATTATTCCTCCCCAGCATCTTGCCATGCCAACAACCGCACTGGGTCAGCTTTGGGGGCCTGTCTCCTAATAGTGAAGTAATCAGATGATAACAGGAAGCCTTCATCCTTTTGCTTATCTGATAGGCTGCTCATGTAACCACTCCTCATTGTCGCTTTATGTTCAGGGGGGGACAAGCCAACATCTTGGTTGAGGTACACTTTAGGCACATGGAGGTCGAGTCCACGGTAAACGAGATCAAGAGATTCACGCTTCGACTCAAAGGTATATTTATGTTTACCACGGCTGTAACAAAGCTCATATCTCAACTTTGACATTCTAAAGGTGAGGCCATTTGCCGGGTCGTCTTCTCCTAAAGGCACGTGCTTTATGCAGCAAGGGGTAGCATCAATGCGTAAGCAGAACTCGGTCATGACTTTATCTAGAGATAAATTACCAGATCGGGTTGCTCTGGGGATACCAAATCGAGGCCATCTAGAGAAAGAACGAAGCTTATGTGGTGGACTATAGTTCAGGCCCCACCATTTGAAAACCCATGCAAGATCATGGCCACCCAAATTCATAGTGGGAAATTCATGTATATTCAATTTTGTGAACTATCATAAATGGTCTCAATGCCGTCAGAGAGAGGCCGCGGAGGCCGAAGGGAGAAGTGCCACCTAAGAGAGAGAGGTCGAACGAAATGGGTCAAGTACCCTTTTCCTGGGTTCACCTTCAATGGGAAGTGCGTGCAAGTAGTGGTTAAGAGGGTTGCCTGATTCACACTCCCAGTCCATAATTACATTGAGAGAGAAATTAGGAGAGTAGATGAAGGGTCTTGACACATCAGATGGGACCCTCAGGCTACAGTTCTTCATCAAGCTCTGTAGGCTGCTAATATTCATTTTAAATTCCTTTGCTGAAATGTCTACACGCCCATCTGTTTGAGTTATATCCATGTAATCTGAAATTATTTGGAGCTTGTCAAGGCGCTCATAAGGATTTGTGGTGGCAAGAATATTCCATTCAGTCTGGTTGAAGTAAAGCACAATTTTTCCATGAATGTAATATCTCATGTCGTCCCACCATGGCAAGCTCTTTTCTTTCTTAGGAGGGACGGGTTGGTCTTTTGAACCCCTAGTGCTGAGGTTGGTTTTACGCAGCGCAACTTGGAACGCGTAGCTGATGTCGGCAAAAGATGGCTCATACCCTACTCCAAATGAGATTTCACCTTTGTTGAAGTAGATTGGCAAGTTGGAGTACATTTTCACTGGCGGGGTCGTGCCACTAGCAGACCTTAGCATGCGCACCTTGTGCCATCTCCCAACGAATATTTCTTGGTATATTTGGGGCTGGAAGCATGTAGCCTGTAATCAAATAGTGATGAAGGAAAAAGATGAGCAGAGGAACAACTTATGGTTAGGTGGGAAAGAATACCATTGCATGGTAACTATTATGGGCACTTAAATTAACAAGCCTGAATCACCGAAGTACATCTTGATTTACGCGACTTTACTCAATTAACCCTCATTCTAACATGGGTGGATTACAGGCTGGAGCCACTCACATGGAGAATTGATAAATCAAGGTCAATTAGATGCTGTCAGTGGCGTGGTTAAAATGTGCCCGTGAGTGTCAGCATTTTGGAAAGATCTCTGCTTATTTTGCACACTTCAAACTGTAAAGGGCTATTATGCACTGATCCTGGGTTGGTGCAGGGGATTAGGAACTTTTTCTGGTTGTATTGCACTACAATGAGAAAAATAGTACATGGCAACTTTTACCAAAAGAAAATTCCTTATTTTCAACACAGCTCATCTTAGTACAAGCACCAAAAAGTAAGAAAGAAAATACAAGTAAGAAACATAAACAACAACAGAGATGGTCGAACCAGTACCTGTGCCATACTACTAAAAGATCAGACGTAGGACAATGGTTAGAATAAAGTAATATACCTGTTGAGCAAACACAATACGGCCTTGGCATTTCCCAGAAGTCCCAGCAAATAGAGGGAAAGTATAATCTCTCAATTGGAAAACTAAGGACCCAGCATTCACTGAAATGTCACTTCCATAAAATCTAGAGAAAGGAATATTTTTCTCTTGCGCTGCTGAGTCAAGCCCCTTGATGAAATCAACCATTTCACTATTCCCACCACTAATCCTCGTCAATTTCACATCCAACTCTGTCCCACAAAGGGACAAAAGAGAAGCCCTCTGCAAGCTCGGCCTGAAACCCGCTTGATACCCTATGGAGCATGATTTACACCCAGACCACTCAGAAAAGACCATTTTCTGACAAGCTGAATAGTATGACTGGAATGTCTTCTTGTGAACCTCTTCTTTCAATTTATCCACATCTGCCATGTCGAATGCTTCAGTCTCAGTTGGTCCAGTTCCGTCACTGTTTCCTGAGCGGCTCCTGACCTCATCCAAGAACCTCAATCTGGCATCTGATTCACACACCGCCTTCCTCATAAGATGGTAATGCTCGTCCAGCCATCCCTGAATTGGCTCCTCTTCAATATATGCCGTGAGTTTGCGAATCACAAACTGAACAGACCAAGGGTTGGAGGAACTAGACCCTGGTTTTTTCGGGTTTTGGGTCTTAGAAGGGTGTACAAGGCTAGTTTTAGCTGCAATTATCAGCTTCATACCTCGTACTGTATCCTCGATCGCATCTTCGATTGCACGTAAAGGCAACCTGAATGGCATGCACACATAAACATCAAGCCCTTGAACAACCCAACCTCTTTTGCATGTCAGATCCATCATTGAATTTGTCAAATCACCTTTTTCAGAGGGAATGCGCGAAACTTGTAGACGGGTACTTCTCAAAACCCTAGCTTCATTGAAGCGGAGGACAAGCCCTTCCATTAGCAAACCTATCTTAGCATTTTCAGTGAAGATTGACTGCACATACAACTTTGCCCTGACTCCATCTGCCAGCTCAGCAGTTACATTCAAGACCTCAACATCCACGGCAATGATTGACTCCCCTTTACCAAGCGAGCTATCTTTGTTCAGCCCAATGGATTTAACCTCAGCTGATTCTGAGTTCATCTTGTTTTCTGATACTTTGGGATTCATATTACGTAACATAGACTTAAAGCGGGCAAAAGACTCATAAAGTGCTAAGTATGCATCAAGGTCCCACTGCACAGCTATGTCAGTTGCACTGAAAAACATGCACATGGCAAAATCAGCCACTCTGCCTGACCGTTTAATGACCTTTGCATTCTGTAAATCAAACAAAGTTACCTTAACACTAGGTTTGTTCTCCTCTGGGTACTCTTCAAATACAGATTTTGCCCTTTGTAGCTCAATTTGTGTCGACTCTTTCTCCTTGTCTAAGCATGCAGTTAGATGGGATACAACAAGAGAAGTAGAGAATTTCATGCTCTTGCAATCACCCAAGTCAGATAATATGCTTGCCTTGCGTGGGGTTCCATCAGCAGAGACACTTATTATTACCTCGCCACCTTGAGATCCAAAATTAACTCGCTTCGGATCTGCAATTGTTGTTTCTAGAACACTTGTCTCACCAGCATAACTAATTGAACACTTCTCCATATTCAATTTGAAAATCTTTGTCCCTCTCGGCTTCTTCTTAGTTGAGCTCTTTCCAGCAGATTTTTTGACAGAAGAGGATAGGCTTTTAAACAGAGTTTTGAAGGATAGCAAATTTAAGAGAAGCGACTCAATGTGCTTCGAACCAAATTGGACCACCATCCCACTGATGTCAACAGAGAAAATAAGGGCCATGGGGCTCAAATCAGGATTTTCTTGCATTTCAGCTTCATGATAGCCCCAATCAAAACTTAGGCGGGATATGTTCAAAAGGGAACCTGAGTAGGCGTCAACACCAAAAACATTTTCCTTCACGAATTCACGGTACTCATCTTCCATGTGAAGCTGTATCTCGCCGAGTTCTGTGTTAATCTGAATTCCCTTGCTTGCAATGTTGTTTGCAAACAAATGAGAGGATTGAGAGCAACCCTGTATGAGAGGATTGAACAAACATAAAAAATAATTGGTCATTTGGTTGGAGACAAAAGGTATGCGTTTTTAGAAAATAGTTTAGTTTAATATTGAAATTTCAGGTATTGCTTGCAGTTTAAGAAGTAACTAAATTGCATCACAGGATTCACAATGGTAATTAATTCTTACTTGTCTGAAAAGCCTAGAAAAAAATGATAAGGTACCAGAATTTTTCCTTTTGTACTTTGTACTGTTTATTATTGTATCTGGCACTGCAATGGACATGCTAAAAAAGCTAATAATTATTTTTTATGTGCCAAGGGACATGTCGCAACTTAAATTGTTAATTTGTTATGTACCTCGCAGTTTATTTTTATTGTAATATAGCAATGTTACTTTATTTTTCAAACAGGAGCAAATACTATCTAAAAATTACATAAAACCAGTATGTATAATTAAACTCGAAAAAAGAAGAATAAAAAAGCATGATTCTTCAACGGAACTAACATGGTACAGCACGACCCCATTAAGGCTGTAAAACATGATAGTCATTTCTGGAGCAGACAAGGTACAAGTCCACATGACACCTTTGATTCCATTTGTTTGGGGCGACTCCGTATGAGAACTCTGCTTGGCAAGGTTCATTCCCTTTGATCTTGACATGTAAAGATGCATCCATGGCATCAATCGGCTCACATCAAGGTTACACTGGGTCCCTCCAAGCTTAGCATCGACCTCAGCTCTAATAGGTAAATCGGACTACAAAAGTGAGATTTAAAAAAAATTACCACCTGACAATGGACTCAGCACTTAGTACTACAACAATTTTATTGCTTATGCTCTTGTCAAAGAATTTTGTTTCTATGCATCAATTAAGAAGGTATTGTAATTAATATTTAGTATTAATATGTATTAGTTGTGAGCACTGGGCACTAAGCTGGATAGAAAAGAACTTACTTCAACAGGAACATCAATTGAAGCCACAGTTGCGACTTTGAGAATTTCCAGGAAAGAAGTACCACCCTCTCTAACCAACTGTAATATGAAGAAAAACTATCAACCAAAAAAAAATATTTTGACAATTCAGATAAAAAGAAGAAGAAAAAAGTGTATATACATGAATTTCACTAAAATCCAATTGAACATCAAAATGTGAGGTTGCCTCTCCTGTCTCGTCATGGGAAGGGAGCTTGACACTGCTAAGCTGGATTCCAGTAATATTGTTTTCTATTGTGATCCTTTCACCCAAGTGCATGAACTTCGCATCAAGCTTTGGCACACTGAAGCTAACCTTCCAAAATAACAAATACTGATTTTGTTAACTGAAATAGAGCATCTATGATTAAAAATTTTGTAAATGATCAAATTAGGTAACAGACCTTTTCTGGTAATGCATACACTTGCTTCTTTATTGCTGAAAGTACAGCTTTACTTTTCCCAGACTTCCTAGCACCTGTAGCTCCTGGGAAGTCAGTGTTGTTTTTGTCAGCATTAGCACTAGACTTGGAGAGAAGACTTTCATCAAGGTTTACCATGACATCCCCGCATGTCAGATCCAGATTTTTTATCCTGACACCTTTTTCCCTGTTAAAATTATGCAAAGCCAACTTCAGAATCAGAATTACCTACCTGTGAGCTAAGGAAAACTTCTGGACATAATAAATGTTCGAGAAGAAAGAACAGATACCAGATTTTAGGCATCATGGCACCTAATCTGGTACAGGTTTGACCATGTTTGAAATGTTATCTTGTCTATCTTGGTTGTTTGCTATTAGAATGCACTTGAGAGTGCATTTAGCATCATTTGAAAAAATAAAAGTTAGTAAGAGCAGAATTGGACACAATTCTGGCTTAGCTATAATGGCAGCTCAGTTGAATTGTATTTGTGCCAGTCAAAACTGCAACCTTGTAAAACCAATTGATGTGTCAAGATATCTTCAGAACTTACTTCTCATGGCCAAAATTGCATGTAACCATCACAGCATCACAGATAAATGGAGCAGGGCTCTTTTCAGACACCACTGGGAATGCCTGATCTGACTGGGAGCAGTCAGGCTGGTTATGACACACAGCATCCATACCAAACCCATAATCCCCAAATTGTAGAGAGAGCGGCACAACATGCAACTTCACCTCTAGACTCTGGTTGGGCCCAGCAATTTTGAAGATGTCAAGCTTCAGTTCTTTGACTTCAATACCAGCCTTTGGTACCTACATATGGATCCTTGTAAGTCCATTATAGTGCAATTGGTGCAACTGTACCATCATGCTTTTTTTCTTGTTCTTATTAGCTAACATAGGATTATGCAATGACACCTGATTCATACATATACTCATCCATTTGAAGTAAACCCAACTGGGATTGAGTACGTGATGGAAATGCTTTGAAGACCCAAATTACAGGAGCCCGAATGTAGATAATAAAAAAAAGGTCTTCCCAGTACCGAGTCACAAACCCATTCTGACCAGATTATTACAATACCAAAATAAAAATCCGCAAATGTTGGACACGAATCCTACATAAATTAACCTAGTTTTTCTGTCTTGAAAAGGCTTACAAGATATAAATAGATATCATTGATGTGGGTCATTAAGAATACCTTGACAACTAAATCTGTAACCCAAACAGACAAAAACCTTGCCGCGCTCGTAATAACAAACCATTTCCCTTTCCCAGTGGAACTTGACTTGCGTGATTTTGCAGTCTTTTTGCTCTGCCCAGAAGACCGCATTACAAGCTCTATGTCAGATATTAGCAGCTGCAATTTTGGGTCTTTAGAAATTACACTGACCCCAAGCTTAACCAGTGACTTGCGAAAGCTTAGTTTGATCTCGCCAACAGAAGCACATTCAATAGAACCCTGGAATTGGAGAAGAAGCACGAGATTAAATGATACAGTGGTAAAGTTGAACCCTAATTTCTGGTCTTAATGCAAATAGCAGCATCATTTCTCATTTATGAATAATTTGGCATACTTGATAATAGTTAACCAGTTGACCAATCTGATGAAAAGACATCTCAAAGATGCTTTTCAGAACAACAATTATTAAATATGACAGCTTCAATAAAGTGTTCTATTTCCTAAATCCAAACTAAAACAAAATACAAATCAACCAATTGTTTTTAAATGTTCAAATTTGAGTGCTTGATATTGGTCATGGAGATATTATTGAGTTCAGATATATGATTCCAGGGCAAATAGTTAATTTTTTTTAGTATATAAAACAGGTACCCAAGACTAGGGGTTATATGCAACTCAACAAATGTTGCATCAAATTGGAGGAAAAAAAATTATGCATTCTTATTGGCAAATGCAATATTATCTGGAATGTAATCAGGGAAAATGGTTAGAATAGTGTTACAGAGGAACGTTACCTTTCTAAACTTTATATTAACATCTCTCAAGCAATTGAATCCAGCCACACGGAAACTGACAGAAGCACTCATAACACGGCTGAGAAACCAGGCCAGCATGCGGGAAGCGAACCTGCCAATTATGTTTAAATATAATTCACATCAATGCAGTTCTCTTTTAGTAAGTTTCTTTAGTGATTGCTTATTCAGGAGGAATAAAATCAATGGATCCTAGAAGCAACACGTAGTGTTCCCATGGACCACTACAAAGGAGTGGGTACTCCTGAAGTATCATATTCGCTGCTTTTTTTTCAGTTTGATTATAATTATCTGGATTTTTAAGACCAAATTAGAGCTTAATTGAGACTATAAAAATAAGCTTTGCAGAAATTTCAATCAAATGACTAAGTGATCGACAGAACCTAAGACCTAAACAAAGCACATTTTGATAGCTCAACTAAATTGAATGCCCTAGCAGTCCAATGCATTGCTACAACATAGAATCATCTCACTTCAGTCCTAAATTAACCCCTAAAGCTCACTAGAACTATCATGAATCTTACTAAAATATCAGATTCATCAAGAGATCTTACGTGAACACGACCCATCCGACGGCTGAAGCAACCAGGAAAACCGAGAAGAACTTAACCGGCGAGGAGGCCATCTCGCCGGGGTACGGATCCACGGCGGTGCCACGCCGGATCTACTCAGACCCGACCAGGAATCTCAGGATCCGCTCTACCATTCACTCTCATGCCTTAAAGATAGAGGATCTAGGATCTATCTAGCGTGATCTGGCGCTTGCGAGAGAACGAAAAGGAGGAGATGAGAAACGAGAATTGATTAAGCGTGAAAAGGAAAAGCGTGGGTTACAGTTGAGTCTGTGTGAAGCACAGCTTGGGAGTGCCTCCTCTGTGATTCGAGTGAAATTGTTATTTTTTATTAATAATTTCTTTTATCGGATTGAAAGAGGCGAGTTGGTTACTTGGTTTCCTCTAAAAGTCTAAACCGTTCTCTTTAATCGGAAAATTTTACCACACCAACGTGATTATTTTTTTTTACAAAAATCATAAGAACCGAATTGCCAAATTGGTCTGCTATTTTTTTTTTTAGACCGAAATGGCAATTCGGTTCGTAGCTGTTTCACAACTTTTCAGGAACAACGCCACAGAAAAACCGAAAAGGAACCAGACCGAGATGCCAATTCGGTCCCTGGTTTTTTTAGCCGGGACCGAAATGACGATTCGGTCCCCCTATTTTTTTTCCCTTACCCCGCGGCGCCCCCTCTTACCTTCTTCCTTCTTTCTCCTTTCTCCTCCTATTTTCTTTTCACCCGAACCAGCCAACTTTTTTTTTCCAACTCCCAAAATTTCATTATTATTTATTCTAATCACATATTTTAGTATATTTTTAGAGGAGAACAAGAAAAACTTCAGATCTACAAGTTTCATTAGGTATGTGGTTAAATTTTTAATTTGAAAAAAAAAATCCGAATTATATATTTTTTTTGTAATATAAATAAGTGTAGAATTATTTAGTTTGCATGTAGAGTAAATAAATTGTATAATGATTTAGATTTTTTGTAGTATAAACAAGTAGAATTTTTTGTATGTAGTTTGCATGTAGAATTTTTTTTTGTAGTATAAACAAGTAAGCGTAGAATTATTTAGCTTTTATCATGTAGTATAATAAATTGTATAATGATTTAGTTTTTTATAGTGTAATTTTAGTAATTGTAGAATGATTTAGTTTACATGTAGAGTAATTTTGCTCATAATTTATTTTTTAATAAATGTAGAATAATTAGCTTTTTTAGTGTAATTTAGACTTTTTTTAGTGTAATTTAACTCATTGTAGAATTTTTTTTATTTTGTATGTAGAATAAATTAGCTAATGAATTTTTTTATTTTTTAACTAATTGTTGTTTTTTTATATTGTGATTTTATTTATATCGTAGAGCAAAATGGATGATAAACAACCCTTACAACCCTTTTTAATGCACTGCGTCCTGGTTCTCGCCAAATGGGCGTTAATTACCAACCTTGGATGAAACACGGTTTGGTGAATTTAGGCTTGTATCAGATGAAGGATGTGACTCATTGTCATATTGATAATGGGTTGATCACTGCGCTCGTTGAGATATGGAGGCCCGAGACGAATATTTTTCATCTTTCGGTGGGGGAGTGCACAGTGACATTGGAAGATGTCAGCTGTCTGTGGGGCTTACCTGTTACCGGTAAAATATTTTTTGTTACTAATTTATAATTTTGTTATTAATTATATTTAATGCAGGTATATGTTTATCTAACATCTATGTTTACAGGGAATGTCATTTCTGAACATACCGATGATAATTGGTCACAATTGATCGAAGATTGCCTAGGACATGAAGTGTATGATGGTAACAAAGATAGTGAGGATGATTTTTTTTATCAAAGGGTGGAAAACAAAGGCGAACTCAACGAGAAAATTAAAAAATCAAAATACCATATGCGTCTTAAATGGTTGAAGAACAACTTTGGTGTGGAATTGACACAACTCACTGCCCAGCAGACAATCGACCGATACACACGAGCATATTGCATGGACTTGTTTGGGTCTGTAATGTTTCCTGATGCGAATTCAAGTTCTGTCCCGATAATGTACTTACAGTTCTTAGAGAATTTGGGACCTCGAGATGAAGACTACAATTGGGGAGGTGTTGTGCTTGCCTGCCTGTATCGCGAGTTGTCCCGGGCCTTGTAGAAAGCCAACGGCTTCGATTAATGGTTCATTACTACTGCTCCAGATATGGGTATTGGACTCGTTTCCTATAGGCTGGCCCGGACCCAAAAACGATTTACCATTTGCGGCGAGGTCATATTAGAGGAGCTGGCTTTTGGTGCAAAATGGACTATTCCGCATGAATGGGATGGCTACCCCTGTAAGAGGGTTACATTTTAAATAATAATATTATGTTTTTCATATAATTTAGTGTTGATTCTATATATATTTTCATGTGTTTACAACTTAGGCACATCGCAATTCAGAATCAGTTTGAGCGTTTGAAGGTCCAATGTTGTCAACTAAAGGCCGTATATGAGTTACTCCAACGATCTACTTGGCGCGGGATAAGAGACCAGGAGATGTTTACATGTCCTGTGTGGTGCATCCATTTTGAAGGTAAGATTCACTGTCCTAAGAAGGTTCTTCAGCAAATTGGGATTATTTCAGACAATTCCTCCGCCGGCTCCACCAGCCTTTGAATAGCTTGAAGACCTTTGCTTTAGATCGTGCGAGTGGTTGTTAGATGATGGATTTAGTGTAGACTGGAGCAAACATTTGAGGAATATATCGCGGCATCACCCGTTACAGGTGGAGAGTAGAGACCTTATGATATTGATAGGGTACGAGTAATATTTTTTATTTAGAATTCGGCATGCCATCGACTTATCCAAATCAAAAACAATGAAGAAAATTCTGAGCCAGCCAGTAGGCCAGAACCGGAAGAGAGACGTAGGAGATCTCGGGTATGTCTCAGATGCCATACATCAGCTCGTACCGTAAGTATTTTCTTTTTTCTTTTTAATATATCATTTCATTGTATTTACGAACTATCTTTCATTTATTTACTAACTATCATTTCATGTTTAATATATATTTAATTTTATTTACGAACTATCTTTTTTCTTGTAGAGATTTTGCCTCTTGAAAATCACCGCAGAAGGAATTAGTATGGTAAATACATCTGGACAGAAGGCTTACGAACTCCAATTGCTTGAGACTAGTTGTTCGCTGGTTAGCGCAACGCAAGTTTTGGTACGCTTGAGGGCGTACCTTTTAAAACCGCGTTTACACTTCACGAGTAGGGTTGCAAGTGCACAACCCCTATCGAGTAGTATAAATCGGGTATCGATCCACAGGGACGGGCAATTACTAGGTTAGAATCTATCAAACTCAATTAAAAACTAGAAGTGTGAAGGTTTTGGTTTGGTATTTAAGTTCCTAAAAAGGTCAATTCAAGCAATTCAAACAATGTAATAAATGATAGAAGAAATGTAAATTGTGTTTTGATTATG
The DNA here is from genome assembly GCA_011114355.1 of Carex littledalei. Classification (NCBI taxonomy): domain Eukaryota; kingdom Viridiplantae; phylum Streptophyta; class Magnoliopsida; order Poales; family Cyperaceae; genus Carex; species Carex littledalei. The sequence goes on along the minus strand of CM022089.1, from coordinate 13,623,715 downwards.
GATAAAAGGCGTTTCCAGGGTTTCAGATTTCATCTGTGATCTGCCTCTAGTGGTACGGCCCGTACCAAGTTGGTACGGCTAGGCCGTACTCCACTTGGTAAGGCGATGCCGCACCACTCTGGTAAGACCCGTACTGGCTTGCCAGAACAGAGCTTACCAGTTCGAGTTGATGCATTCCTTGCTGGTATCTCGTGCTAAACTCTTTAGAAAGGTTCAATTGACCATACCTAAGGTTCCTAAGCCTCAACCGTCGTGTGTTGGATCAAGATCTAGGTTGGAATGCAATTGATTGCCTTTAGGGATTTCTACACCTCAATTCTCATGTGTTGGTACAGATCTACCCTAGCTGGTTGATTGGAGACCTAAGGCACCCTCTAATCTGTCGGATTAGAGGAGAATTCAACCTCTCGGCTTCAATTCGAACAAGTCTACCCTAAACAATTGATTTGGTTGAGAGATTTGAGATGATCACATGACCTTGATAGGTTCGATCTAAACCTAGAGATTCATCATACACAATCAAAGCAAGAGATGGCAAAGAAATCACAATCAATCAATCAAAAGAGTTCATACAAGATACAAGTCAAAGAAAGTCAAAACAAATCAAGAATCCATCTCTAAACCCTAGAAACTAAAATAACTACTCCAGCACATGATCTGATCTAAAAATACAATAAGAGTGATAGAGATAGCCATGGATCGAAGGGATCGAGAGGAGGAAGCTTGATCCGTCGAGTTTCGCCTCTTCCTCTTCTTTCCTTCTTGCTCCTAGCTCCTTAGCTCTCTTTCTCTCTCTTACTGTGCTCTCAAATAGATCTGGAATGGAATCCTTGTCGAAATTGGAGAGTTCCCCCGCTTTAAATAGCCTCTGCCAAAATTTGAATCTGTCAGGCCGCCTTTATGTACGGCCCGTACCAAAGTGGTACGGCCTGGCCGTACCAGGCGTGATGAGCTGAAAAATGGCCAAGTCTGGTGAGACCCGTACCAAGCCTGGTAAGGGTCGTACCTCATCATTTGAATCGTCGTTTCTTCGTGTGTTTGGCTCCAAACCTGCAGAAAACAAACAAACACTCAGCAGTACCAAATTCTAAAGATATATCGATGAAATGCACATGATTCTGGTGAATTAGGGCACGAATCTGGTACTAAAACAGGCCTAAAATAGACTAAATATGCGAGGTATCACTAGTCGCGATATTTTATATACGATCTTGGGCATATCACACTGGTCAAGCCATGGTCGAGAAGGTCGGACTTCCATTTGACTTAAAATGTATCGATATCAGCGATGGTAATCCAGACCATTTTTCGAGGGATCCAGAGGTCGAAATTCCTCAAACTACTGCCGACGATGTTATGGCCGATGTTACGACTCACTTGATCCATAATCATAGACGGGCGCAACCTTGAGATGATGGTCGCCATCAATAGTGGTTCCTCCTCGACGGAAGACTAAAAAAAACCCAACAAAGTTAGCCACTCGAGATTTAGATGTCTCTTACACACACCGCCAAGACGTGGTTGCAAGGAATGTCAGTAATTACGGTTTCTAACACTCACAAACAGGCATTCTCTCCTCCCCTTCTGGAAATCTAACTTCATACTTATATCTCCTTTCACTCCCTACAATTAGAAATCAAGATAATTAAATGTTACAATTTACAAATTTTGTATGAAATTGTTTGACCCTAAAAAGTCGAGATATAAAAATAAAAAAATATAATAAAAAGAATATAATAAAAAAAATATATAAAAAAGAAATGAAATAGACTAAAAAAAGAAGAAGAAAGAAAAGGAATTGAAATAAAAAAATGGCGTTGGTTAATTAGCTTTGTATTAAAGCTGCTGCCATATGATATATTCGAATTAGAGGGAGCCTATGGTGCTATGCATAGCACGATGGCTAGTGTACTACGGTTCAATATGGTACTTTTTAAATCCTAACGGTCGATCCAACCATTCAATGTGATAACCATATGAATATGTACTTGCAAACTAAATTTTATATTTTTTTCGAATTTTTTTACTATTTTTTTAGATAGGTAGAATTTTGATGGTCCATAATTTTCAGAAAACACTGATTTTTCTACCTATCTAAAAAAATTGTAAAAAAATTCGAAAAATATAAAATTTAGTTTGCAAGTACATATTCATATGGTTATCACATTGAACGGTTGGATCGACCGTTAGGATTTTAAAAAGTATCATATTGAGCCGTAGTACACTAGCCATCCGTGCTATGCATAGCACCATAGGCTCACTCTTCGAATTAAATTATTAAATGGCCGAATGGAATTCACGGTTTGAGTTAAATTGAAGTAACATAATAATATTCAAATTGGCTCAAATGGCCCGAATGCTCAAATGCTTAAATGGCCGAATATGTTTAATAGGCCGAAGTGATTAAAGATGATATATCGGCTCAAATGGCTTGATGCAATTTAATAGGCCCAAAAGAATGAAGATGCTCTAGAATATGCTCTAGATATTTTTGTTCCCATGGACACATGTCACATGACCATTGAAGATGCCAAAATAGGAGAGAGAAATATGCTCTAAAATATGCTCTATATATTTTTGCTCCCATGGACACATATCACATGACCAAATGAAGATGCCAAGATGCCAAGAATATTCCCTCCAAGCTTGAGGGATAAGCATGACCACTTGGATGCATCTAAACATTTGGATGAGAATTAATACAAAGAAGTGGTGGAGATCATGCCAACAAGGCTCCTCTAAACCCTAAGCTCTACCCCTTGCCTAGCCTATATAAACTCCTCATTTGAAGATGAAGGAAGAGGCACAAGACACATATACAACACAACAACACAATATAGAGAGAAATACACATGGATTATAGAAAAAAAATAGAGAGAAATTCATATATTTCGAAATAGTTAGTGAAAGAAAAAGAAAAGGAAAAATTCCCAAATCTCTCCCTCTTCTCTTGTAATAGAAAATTGATTAGGTAGTTAACACATATGAAGATGTAAGCCTTAGTGGCCGAAAGTTTCTTGATGAATAAAATCCCTTTTATTTGAATTTTTGTTGCCTTTTGATTCATTACTTGGAGCTTCTTTTATTTTATATTTTTTTTTTCCCTTTTCTTCTCTTTTATTTTATTTTTGAACTTTTGCAAAACAATAAATGGGAGAATTTCATGATATTACAAGCTTACTTCATAATAAGCTAGCATGAAGTTTGATGATCATAAAAAAAAAAATATATATATATATAATAAACAAAAAAAAAAAGAGAAATCTTTTCTTTTCTTTTTCTTTCTTTTTTTCCTCTCTTTGCTGCCTTTATAAAAAATAATACATATATTGCTATTTTAGTTATTAGTATCTTTGCCTTCTTTTATATTTCATTTTGAAATAATACATACATTATTATAAAAATAAGATAAAAACCGAAATATGCAAATCTGATTTTTCTTGAACTTTCTTTGAATTTCTATGCTCTTAATTCTTGTATAAAATAATCAAATAGCAAAGATGCATGTGTTGAGCTGTATAGTTCCTATTGCATCCAACCTATTTTGATTATTTTATTAGAAAGGGTTAAAAGCAACAAAAAAATGAGTTATAATGGTTGAGCTGTATAGTTCCTATTATAATCTCCTTGATATGGGACCTATGTTGCACAAATGAGTTCTAATTGATTTCTTCATGCATAAAAGCATGTCATGTGTATAAAAGGCACAATATAAAGAAATTAAATAGACATTTGTGCAAAATAGTGAAAGAATGAGGTTCAAATTGCAAATAGATGTCAACTATGTTGAAAATATCATTTGTATATTTGAATTAATGATTTCTTAATGATTTGTCCCTTTGTCAAGTGAGATTATGCAAAAACATGATTTTAAACAAAATCAGGGGCTTCCCTGCATAAAACCAAGTTTTAACAGATTTTTGATGTTTAAAAATAGTAATGCAATGAATTCTTGGAATTTTGGATTTTTCCTTTTTCCTTTTTGTCTATTGGTACCAACTTGTAGCTTAAAGGCTATTCAAATTTGTAAAATCTCAAAAACCAGTCATGATAAATGTTTCCCATAGCTTCTGGTACCTGCCAGTGAACAATACCAATACCAAATCCTAAAGCATGTACCACTGGTACAAGGAAAGCACTCAAAAGTGCCAAAATGACCCTCTCTGGTAAACAGAACAATATGAACTGACACAGGAACCAAAATGAAAAATGAACTTCACCATCAGACAGAGGACTTCAAAACACACAAAATGGACACAAATTTTACATTTTTCTAATTTTATTTCGATTTTATATGAATTTTCAAAGTTCTGTTTTAAAAACAGAAAAATCAGCAATTTAATCATAAAAGACACCTACCGGTAAAATGAACAGAACATATTGGCTCAAAGACCAAATCACAGAACAAACACCATGATTGAATAAAGGACTTAAAAATACACAGAATTGACACAAGTTTTACATTTTTCTGATTTTATTTCGATTTTATATGAATTTTCAAAATTCAGCATTCAAAATAGAAAAATCAGCATTTTTATAATAAAAAGGCATCTGCAGGTAAAATGAACAGTACAGGTTGACTCAAAACCCAAATTAAAGAAAAAATATCATAATCATGTAAAGGACCTCAAAATACACAAAGTAGACATAAATTTTACATTATTTGAATTTTTATTCAATTTAATATGAATTTTTGAAGTTCAGCATTGAAAAACAAATGAAAAGCTCAATTCTAAAATCAAATACTCAGCACAAATTTCAGAGCCCGAAAGCACATATCTAAAAGCCCAAAATCCAAATCTTGAAGCCCAGTTAATAAATAAAATTTCTAAATCAAAGCTCTTTTCACCAAAGTCCCCCTGACTTTTTAATACCTATAAGCGAAGCCCCTGCAAATTTATAAACAGGTCCTTAACAGACTAAAAGTTCTCTCAAACAAGTCCTTAAAGGCCCAATTCTCACATAAACCCTATTTAAGACCCAAATCATAAATTTATGTCCTCCCAGCTTTCTAAATGAGCCCTTGACAAAACATTAATATAAATTTACAAATAGGCCCTTCTCAGTCCTTTTCAAGCATAACTTTTTCATTTTAAGTCCAAATTGACTCAAACCACCTCCAATGAACCCAAATTGAATTCTCCATGTTTCTAAATTAAAATTGAATATGTCCAAGCACCAGACAAATCCTGAAATGACCAAAATACCCTTTCTTCAAATTTAAATGATCTTATTTATTAACAAAAAATGTGAATAAATATGTTATGAGTCAAATGTAAATAAACAATGTATATACACTTCTCAAATATCCAAATTTCTATTTCAAAATATAACAAATATTATTTTAATATGAAATCACACACACACACACATATGTCCAAACCAAGAAAACCAAATCAAACCCAAGGCCAATACATGAGTCTCCTTTTTAGCCCCATTATTCAATTCACATAGAATAGGCACAAATCCTGGAATGGACGAGGTGTTCAGCATGGCTTGGAAGGGTCATCTGATGTAATTAACAGCGGGGGCTTGCGTCCGCTGGGAGTTAAACGTCCCCCACAATCAATAAACTCTCTCGATAGACTGATTATGAACTTGTAGAAAGAAATAAATGTTTCAAGTTCGATGTTCTCTCCATGTCTTGAAAACCGAGAGCATTGAACTCTGAGATATTTAACACATGCACGCACCTTCCCTCGTTGTGCAACTTTCTGCGCTCTACAGAAATTTAAGTAAATAACTGACATACCGTTCTGATGAGTCCATCATGAACTATGACCTCATGGACGGGGGATTCGGACCCCTTTGGTATCACTCGGTGCTCCTTTGTTTTTTTAGTCTAGTGTTCTAAAACTGATAATATGTTTGTTGATAATCCCATTCTGTTTCGAAGTCACTTTGAGCAACCTCACCTCTTTTGACATATCAATCTACAACTTTGTAGAATGTGCGCTCAACTACTGCCGATCGTAGTCATAATACCCCACCTATTCAGGCCTCCGTCATGACATTGTGTCTATTTATGGAGTTGCAAAGGCTCTTCTTCAAGATTTTGCAACCTTTTACCACACCACATGATGTACAGATGAGTAGTAATACTCCTACCTTTTATCAATTCCATACCCTCATTAAACCTCCAAGGTTTCATCTTACCCACAAATTTCTTGAAAATATTCTTGATTATTTTGTCATTGCACAACTTGAACATACTTGACGCAATATGTTGAGAACATAATCGGTGTACTGCTTCACCCATTTCCTCACACCACCCTAAATCAGGTCGATCAAACACTGAACGGATTGCAGTATGCTGGTCTGATATAACACATATCCGACCAGGGCCGACAACATCTTCGCATACAAATTGCATAAACTAGCCTCAATTAGATGAAGTATCATCTTCCGCAATCCCGAATGCTATTGGATTGTTGTTCAGCATCGTAGGCGCATGCCATGAATAATTTGCCCTTGTACCTACCTGACAAATGTCCAGCATCAACACTTATATATGGTCGGAGATATGGCCAGACCTGAATGCATGGACCGAAAGCCCATGCCATGCGGGTGAAAATATGGATGCCCATACGTGTAGATGGTTCATGCTCAATTCTGTATTTTGTGCCTGGGTTAGACCTCTGGATTGCACCGAGCAGAGAAGGTAGCAGTTCATAGGCTTTTTCCCAAGAACCAAATAAATCAGCAATAGCCAGCTCCCTCCCTCTCCAAATCTTGTTGTATGAAGGCTGAACCATTTTGTACTCATTTCTAACTACAAATCGACATGCTTTTATTGACATCTCCAGGTCCTCCATAAGACCAGGTTTGATTATATCTGCAATCATCCTGGCAGTCATCTGACGACTGTCTACTGTACAAGCAATATTGTAACAATTGTGCTCGTATGGGTTTGTTGCAATTGTCCAATTGCCCGTCTCAGTGGTTTTTGCGTATAACCTCCATGGACACCCCTCCGCTCTACATATAACCACATAGGCACTACGATTGCTCTGGGTTTGTTGTAATTCTAAGTTATTATCCATGGCAAATCCACTCAACTTGGATTTAAGATCAGCTTTGGATTCGAACATCTGTCCCACCAAAAATGGACCGTCCATTCTGGGTGGATAACCAAAAAATGCTTCATCCTTGTATGGCATCGGCACATCGTCATTAAATGCCGGACAATGATGCTGCGATCCCCGATACTCCTTCATTACATCTTGCATCCTAATCTCATCCTCAATTTTGGCCATATCATCTTCCCCGACAACTGGGTCACCAAGGTCAGAGTTTGTGTCTGAGCTAGTATCAATATTCAACTGGTCAAAATAATTATGCAAATCATCAGGTGCCGGTATTTCGAGAGGGTCATCACAATATATAGGCAAATCATGCACCGATATGTCTCAACTACTTCCAGGTACACTACCCGGGTATGGGTCATAATTGGTCTAACTAACAACTGGTACTAACTCAACCACTAATTCAAGAAGTTTAAAATTTAGTACTGGAGTGGCATTCCTAAGCACCATATGCCAAATCATTCGTGGTCTATGTTAAATAACTGGTATTTTTCTGCTGAGTCAAATGGTGCCGTGTTCAAACGTGCCCTGATTGTCAGATCGAACTGGCTAAGGAGCAAACGAATGCCAGCATATATATGTCTTCTTAGCTCATCAAGACTAGTTGAGTTAGTAACAGAAAATGTGTAGGTCGGTGCATCTGAAATTCCGCATCTGTGATACAAATTTATTAATACTTGAGACATTTTCTGAACAATAAGCTTTACAATAAACCTTCGATATCATTTTTAATTTACAACCTAAATATGATCGTAATTGAAAAAAAAAAACTTACTACAATCTTCAGACGAAAGCTAGAAGCACAATGCAGGGGCCGATCTGTAGATAACAGACTTCCTAAAACTCGAACTGTGGACCTTAGTTTTCAGCTGTAAGAAGGAAAAAATGGTGGCTGAGAGTTGGAGGGAGAAGAAGAGTATTTATAAGCAAACCCTAATAAAAAAAAAATTATTGGGACCGAAATGGCATTTCGGTCCGGGCTAAAAAAACTCTGTACCGAATTACCATTTCGGTCCTTGGGTATTACACAAACGCCTGCACAGGTTTTCTGCGGAAACTGTGAAATTAACAGGGACCGAATTGCCATTTCGATCCCAAAAAGAAACTAGCAGACCGATTGGCAATTCGGTTCTTATCGTTTTTGGTAAAAAGAAAGTAATCATCATGTTGGTTTGATAAAAATCTTTTTTTTATTTATGGTTTATAAAAAAAATTCCTTGCTTTCCTCTAAACCGTTCTCTTTTATATCGGACACTACACTGCAGTACTGATAAATAATGACCGCTTACCCGATTCTATTGTCATTTCAACCCGAGACACGTCCTACTAAATCTAACGCGAGTTGACGAATTATTCGCGATAAAAACGCAAAAAAAAAAAATTATTTTTTACAGTTTTTTTGGATTTTTTTCTTTTTTTTGCTTCCTTGTTGTACCGAATCATTCCCGAATTATACCCGAACCACAAATTTTTGACCTCGCCGAACCGAATCCAAACTTTTAATTTGTCACTGTGGACAGGAGCGGAGACTCGAAGAGCCTAGAGAGTAGAGAGGAGACCTATGGAAAGTCAAAAAAACAACTGTAGATCTTTGTTACAAACCGTATGCATCTTCCATGTAACGAGTCCAAATGTGCCTCAGGACTTGTAACTTCTGATTTGTTTATTTTTTACTGTGTGATCTGGCTGACCGGTTTTTTTTCGGTAGCATTAAATAAAAATAAATTCATAATAACGAAATTCTCACATTCACAAAAATAGCACAGACGCTGCAGTCTGCATTTTAGAATCTCTCGACCCGCCTGATATTACTTTCGAGAACTAAAGCCGCCTTGCAAAGAATTTTTAATTATTATAAATATTATTATAAATTATGATAATTATTCACTAATAATTCTGAAAATTTATTTGCCGAAGCATTACACTTTTTACTATACAAAAAGATTCAATTACTAAAAATTCAGCAATTTAATATTAATATTTACTATTTTTATTTATAAAACCAGATGGCGTAATCTCCATTCTTATCTCCATTTCATTATTAAGCATGTTGGGTGTCTTGATCCGCCAACGGCTGAGATTGAAAGATGAATTTTCGGATTCAATATCAGCCCTCCAATCACATAATCTGTCTTTTTTTTATTAAATGTATCTCTTTGATATGTAGAAGTTTAAATTTAGTTAGAGATGTACTCGCTACACCTATTGCCTCACGTACTGTACACCACAAATAACTCTGATCTGGAATCTACGGAGAGATCCAAATCTCTCGTAATTTTTCTGTTTTTGTATATCCATCTCTCTGCGGCCGGCATGGTTGCTTCCTCCAACGACTCCTCCGGCAATCATCTCGGAAGAGGCGCCGCCACAAGGACTCCTCGCTCAAGGCACGCAAGGTTCAGCGCTGAGGGATGAAGCGCCGCTACCGCCTTCGTCGCCGTAGATCTCCCGTCGATTCTTCCTCTTCCTTGTCGAATAGCTACAGGTTTGCGCTCTCTCTCGGTGCATCTCTCTCCTTCCCGACGCCACGATTTTGTGCGATTTGCACAATCCCTACCATTTTTCCCTTTCTTCACTCAAACCTGGGGCTAGGGTTCGAACCCCCGTGCCGTCGCTGCTGCAACAGGTGCCCCCTCGGCCTCTTATGATTTGGATGCGGTTCAAATATTTTTTTACAAGTGCAAGTCCATGGATGCCGAGGATTGTGAATCGTATACTGATGTTTTCTTTATCAGTCATGATCGTGGAAGTTGAGTCAGGTTATAGAAAGTTACTGTTACAATACATATAACTTAAAAGTTCAGTACTGGGACATATTAGTACTGGACATGCAATGCCAAGCATGGTACCTGGATGAATTGGTACTGTACAGTTTGTGTAGTTGCTATGAAATTCTATATATTAGGTACTGCGTTTCCTGAAAACCTAAATTGATTTTTGTTTTCAATTTTTTACAGTTGGGAGAACAAAAGGTACACAAGTTAAGAATTGGCTATCTAATAAGAGGTTTGGCATTAAATTCTATTATCTTTTGCTCTTACATGTCCTTTTTGTTTCTTTAAATATGATTAAATGGGAAGACAAACATAAATCCTGAGGGCCCGAAACAACATTTGGCAACGGGCCCGCAGAAGTGGCAGCTCGCCTCCACACTAACGGCCTTTCTTGCAAGGTAAACTTGTCATAAGCAAAGTTTTCTCTTCCCCTTTTTCCCATATGGATTTTGATTATATCATCCAAAAACAATAATAACTGGTACCGGTTCATTTTTTTTTTTTTTTTTTGTAAAGGATCAAGTTTATATTTTTTCGATGATGACAAAAAGCAGTCAAGATCTGTTAACTAACTTAAGGTACTTTCATATATACTTGTAGTTATTTATTCTATGCTTTTGGTGCTGGTAGTATTTGTTTGTTAATTTGTTTTTGATTTGTTAACAGGATCTTACCGATCTGTTAAATTCTCCCACTGTCTTTTCACACAATGACTTGCTTTCGGGAAATATTATGCTAAATGACTCGCAAGGTAATCTTCCTCTCTCTAAAGTATTTTTTTTCCTCGAGATTTTTGATAGAGGTTGTTCCTATCTCTGAAGTAACTTTGCATTTTTGAGAAGTTAAAGCCTCAGTGATGCTTCACTTGTGCTATTAATTCTCAATTCAAAAAAGGCAAGTTTGCTTTCTGACAACCCATAATTGTAGTTGTCAATTAAGAGTAACTTATGCTTTTTCCATATTTATTAGAGAAATTTAGATATATACCCATCAAAACTTCATCAATTAGATATTTTCCCATCAACATTTCAAAATTAGTTATTTACCCATCCAAATTCACTTAATTTATTAATATCCCCATTTCTTAGTCTAATCACTGCAAATTCAAAATTAATAATTAGAAAATTTTAAAAAGACAATTTTGCCCTTACTTCAAAATACTGTGTTACTTTGATAGTTGAACTCACCCTTCTCTCCCTTCCCTTCCTGCGACCCTCATCCTTTTCTTCAGTTTTATTAAACACCTCCTAACTTTGACCGGAAAACAAATTAAAATCAATAATAAAGACCACATCAAGGTGAAGCATGCACACTGTACGTACTTTGTGAGGTGAGGAAGCATTTCATTAAGATAAAAATACTTCCTGAGGAATCGTTTCCTCAGCTTGGCGTCGTACTCCACGCCCGTAGGAGTGGCAATTGGCTTAACTTCATTTTGCTGCTATAGAGGAGGGATATGAACAAAGTGTCCTGGATTTTCCATGAAGGTCGTGATGAGCCTATCAACCTGTCAATTCATCTTTTTTTTTTTTGTCAAAATCGTAGATTATGTCAGAAAAATGGAATTATACCAATTACGGCTCCTAGGTGAGCAGTATGTCACAATTCAAAAGGTGAATCTAGCTTTAAACAAAATTTCCCACCAATTAACATCAATATTTGGCGTATGCTATCTAATTTCTTCGGACATTACAATTTGATAGTTTGGAAGGCCATATGCAGAAAACGTTTCCTTCACCTTAAGACACGAGGCTTTCACCTCAAGAGTTCTGAAATTCTGTATGATATTTTTCTTTTTCTTTTTTTTTGAAATCAAGGGGATATTTTTCTTTTTCTTAATTTGTTTTCTTTGAGTTCCTTTGCTCTTTTTTTTTTTTCAAATTTAGGCAATGAAGGGTGGATGAGGGTCGCAGAAAGGGAAGAGAGGCAGTTCAGCAACACAGTATTTTTAAGGGTAAAATTGTCTTTTTAATATTTTCTTATTATTAATTTTTATTTTTCAATGATTATATTAAGAAATGGGTATATTAATAAATTAAGTGAGTTTGATTGGGTAAATAACTAATTTTGAAATGTTAATGGGGAAATATCTAATTGATGAAGTTATGATGGGCATATATCTAAATTTCTCAATTTATTATTTGGATAGGTAAACTTTATTTCATAGATTTGAGTATAGCTCATACAGTTACATAAGATACGACATTGTGAATCATTTCAATGAATATGCTGGTTTTGATTGCGACTATAACCAGTAAGTTTAAAAAACAATGATGAACTTTGTAGTCTATAGCCCAAAATTTAAGAGGCTTTATTTGACAATTAAGCAACTCTGCTTTAGATATCCATATGAGGAGGATATTTTGTCCTTTTTTCAAAATAAATCAGAGATTGAATTGTTGTACGATATTTGATATTAGATTTGAATCAAGCTATTATGGATGTTATGAGAAAAGTAATTATTTGATATTATATTCGAATCGAGCTATTATTTGATATTATTGGTATTTAAAAATACAAAATCATCACATCATTAAATTATTATCAGAGATCACGGTTCAAGGTAATTAAAATACATAATCATATAAATTTTCTAATAGCATGTTTCTCAATTTTTGAATAATTATTATTTTCATTGGTATTTTTTATATAAAAATATATTTTTTCTTTTATAATATGTTTCCGTTGCAACGCACGGGCACGATACTAGTATTATATTAAGCACGTAGATGTCCTGATCTGCCAACGACTGTGATTAAAAGATTCAGATTGAATATCAGCCCTCCAATCAAATTCATTTGCCTTTTCTGATTCTATGCATCTCTTTTATACTTTTTACGTGTAGCAGTCCAAATTTAATTAGACACGTACTCGCTACATGCAAATTGTACTATGTTTTTGGTTGGTCCTGGTTTCTTTCTATTTTTTAAATGTCATTTAAAAAAAAATATAATTGATTGGTTGTGTCTTCATTTCTTATATTTTTTTATATATTGTCATTTTGTATGAGATTTTTTTATGAAAATATATTAAAAAGATAAAAAAAAACATATATGTCATTTAGAATGTTCTTTACATATATATATATAGAGAGAGCTGGGCTATGGTGAGTTGTGAAGTAAGATGTCATTTTTACTTCACGCTCATATTTTCATTTTGAAAATCCAAACAACCGATCCGAACCGCTCAACATGTTCTCTATATTGAAATGTGCTTGGAGACTAAATTTTACATTTTTTGGAATTTTTTTACTATTTATTAAGCCACTTTGAAAATCGCTGATCTGGTGGTCCAGAAATTTTTACTGTTTTTTACTGTTTACAGTGGATCAGCGATTTCAAAGTGGCTTAATAAATAGTAAAAAAATTCCAAAAAAATGTAAAATTTAGTCTCCAAGCACATTTCAATATTTAGAAAAAGTTGAACTGTTCGGATCGGTTATTTGAATTTTCAAAATGAAAATATGACGTGAAGTAAAATAATGTTTTACTTCACAACTCACCATAGCCTATCTCTCTCTCTCTCTCTCTCTATATATATATATATATCATTTAATATGTCATTTAAGGAATGTTAATTGTTATTTAGTCTGAATTTTTTTTATGAAAATATGTCATTTTATGAATCTGTTTCGTTCTCTTATAATATGTTCCCGTTGCAATGCACGGACACGATACTAGTAAGATTTTATTTATGTATAAATTTCAGCAATTTAATTGTGCCACGACAAGTTACGTTTTGCAATTAAATTTTAATATTTTAAATTATTATTTGATAAAACTTATTATATGTCACACCCTCGATCCGGAGGTGCAATAATTCTACCGCGTATATTTACCATTTAATATACTTAACATAAGGCATGGATTTTTTGTACGCATTGCCAATATCATCCATTATTTTTACCACATCTCAATTTAATATACAAGGATTATCTAACCATTTACAGGGATTATGCTAGAAAAATACTCTCTACATCCTGTCAGATAACGTAACCCAAAATCCATATCTTTAGGTGGCCCTGCTTTCAACTATAACCCCAAAAATATTTCTCTATCTTCGTCTAATAAACATGTAAATCCCACATGGGAAAACGGGAGAGAAATAATAAATTATTCCTCAGTGCTGGTTGCTAGTCAGATTATTGGATTCGAAGAAAATTCATATTCAGAATGAAATCTCCGGACGAGAAACTAACAGTTCATTTTATAATGATGAATGCAAATACTTAATAACAATATTCAATTGAAAAACAAAAATTACATAAATAAATCAAAACTCTAAGAATTATTCTGGTTTGGGTCTAAATCTTTTAAATCATAAAGTCTGGTAATGTTTAGTTTCTTAACTTTACAATTTCTAATCTGGTAACACTGACAGATACCATCCAACTTGCCATGCATATGCCATCCAACAACCCACATCTGCCTTTTCACATAACATATATTTGTCGTGTTAGGCTTATACTGAATAAACTATCCTGACAATTGGTTAACAGAAACAATACGAAATCAATATTACAATACTATCATTATCGGAAAGAAAATCATTGATAAGATAGTTACCACAGTTCATTAATCTTACAGTCACAATTCATATTTATTTAATATCCCCTACCCAACCGGTAACGAAATTTTTATTTATAGCATAAAAGAAAAACCAAATCACCTCAGATTTGGGGTAATTCAACAAATACCCAGGCCGCATGGGCATTTGGTGGCCCCAAAGACTGAAGGCCGCCAAATGTCTCTGCGGCCCCAGCTTGGGGTCCGCTAAATGCCCATGCGGCCCCTTGAACCGCACAATGCCCCAGCGGCCCTTCTATTTTTTTTTTTCCAGAAAATGAGTGGTTTTGTTGTATTTAGTTAAAAAAATTGATTTTAGTTTACTAATTTTTTTTTTTTGTAGTGTAAAATATAGGAAAATGAAGTATTTTTTATATCAAATAATAACCTAACAATAAAAATAAAGAAGTCATCAATAGAAAATTATAATGCATATGTTCTCACGAATACAATAAAAATACGTCTAATAAACCTAAAATAAACAAGGTTCATTGATTGCTTTTAACTCCAATACATTAAAAACATAAATTTAACTCCTAGATAGATTGTTTTTCAACCTACAAATTTACAAACAAAAACTTTGGTGTTAAATCAAATTGTATCAATATTTTTTTTGAAAGTTGCAATTGAATAAAAAAAATTAACTACCTCATGCATCTCAAACAACTCTGTTCTGTCTTTCTTGTGTATCTCGGTTGGCTTGGTGTCATCTTCTCCTCTTATTTAGTAAATCCAACCACATCGGAATCATGTTGTGTCGTCTTCTACTCAAACTAACGAGCCTATGTTCTGGAACAAGTACAGGGCCCTCGTGTTCAGGCCATTCCGACTGATTGTCATACACATGCCATTCACCTATCCACGTGTTGATCAGTGTCTGGATGTGGTAGTAGTGACTCACAAAATTGCCAAGGTCGATGTCTCAGAGACGGCACACGGATAGAGCATGGGAACACGGTATTCTGTCTAATTGAAGCTTCTGACATGTACATTCCACCGTATTATTCTCCCCGATGACCACTGTGTATTTGAAATTGGCCTTGGTAAACCGACCAGAATCGTCAAGTATGAAAGCGTGAACTCTCTCTTGTGTGGAGGTTACATCAAATTCATTGTAGTTGCCAAACCCCCCAAACGTTTTCATAGTATTGAACCTCTCGAATCGTTTGTTAATAAACTACGAACAATTTACAAAAATGAAGAAAATAATTTATTTAAATGAAGTTATTAAAAATAAATGAAAAAAAAATCTAGCAAAAATACTTTATGAACACGACACGAGAACTGTTGACATTGTCTAATTTCACAACGGTAACCACCGTCCAGTGCTTGAAATATCTTTCATGACTTTGGACACTCGCTCTCATCTTGATCCAAATACTTACCCACACCGTCCAGCCAATAAAGAGCACGGTCACATACACTCCCCATTGCTTGCATCCCTTGCTCGTATCTTCTCATCTTCTTCTTAGCTACACATATCCTAAAAAACTTGATGGCATCATCACTGCAATGGTTCTTCTTCATGTTCTCGGCTATGTGAGTACCACAAAGACGTTGAACGCATTGATCCTCATCCTCCTCGTTCCAACCCAGATCTTGTCTGAACACCTTTTTGATATCATTTTCATTATCAGTGATAACACACACGAACCTGGAGCGAACTACATTGCGCCGCAACCATTGCATAAACCACCCACAATCTTTGAAACTCTCAAACTCAACCAGTGCAAAAGCTAATGGGAGAAGCTGATTTTCTGCATCATACCCGGTTGCAATCAACAACTTACATATATTAAATCAACCAAATTATTTTAAAAATTACATTAACTAAATTAAATAAATCAAATAAATTAATTTAATTACTTTTGTACCGGCCTGACAGAAAACAAGCATCAACCGTGTTGACCAGTCAAGGTTCTGAAAGGCAGCTATGCATGGTCCAAATGCCCAAGCCGCCCTCGTAAAATACTTGTATGGTCCAGGTTTATTTGTGAATTTTGAGGTCATATCAAATATCAAACAATGTAACTGTGACTAAATAAAAACAAAAATGAGTGAAATCCAACAAATTTTGGGGAGTATATAACGCGTAAGGTATTTAAAAAACTGCCAAGCCTTGCGTGCATTTCACCTTACTTTATTACGCTGCAGGGCACCTCGTTTGTTATTTTTCCAATCAAACAATCATAAATCGTCCCAACAAGAAAACGGGTTTTATTTTCATGGACTAACTAGGATCTTATTTATATCCCAAAAATGATGTAAAGGAATATAAATGGAAATATCTTTTTTTTTTTAATCTCATATGTTCTATTTACTATATATACAACAAAGCTGGGACATGCTGAACTCCAAGAAATATATATACATTTAAAAAATAACTAAAATGCACCTCATTCAAAAACCAGCTTTATTGCCCCAAACTAATCTGCTAGGCATATGAATGGCATTTTCATCCATCAACTATTATTATTATCAAATTCATGAAAGTCCTCGTAAGAAGATTCGCCAGAAGACTCGCTCTGAAATGGTGTGGTCTCTCTTGGAGTTGACGGTACTGATTCTTGTTGCATTGTTAAGCCTAAACCAAATAAGAAAAAAAAAAAAACGCTCAGTAGCTAAAACCCTAAAGGCTATTTTATCTGGTAGATTAATAATGTGCAAAAGGTCATGTGTTTTTAAAGTTCGCAACCCAGCGACTACTTGGAGGTTCCTGATTGAAATTCTTTTCATATCACATCTGCCATCTACTCAACGAAACGTACAATGGAGATCCCAAAAGAAGAAAAACAGAATTCAAAACTACACGACACAAAAGGTATACTGCACTTTTTTAAAGTACACGTGGCCAAGCTTGGCACCAGTTCAGCAATTCCTACTTTCGGGGCACACTGTATTATTTCTATTTGAGATATATCTGGTGCAGATTTTCTTAAAAACCCAATTCTGTTTTTTTTACTATCGGGGCACACTGTAATAATATTTCTAT
The DNA here is from genome assembly GCA_011114355.1 of Carex littledalei. NCBI lineage: Eukaryota > Viridiplantae > Streptophyta > Magnoliopsida > Poales > Cyperaceae > Carex > Carex littledalei. Next base: position 13,606,299 of record CM022089.1, on the reverse strand, counting down.
TTGAGAAATATCTGGTGCAGATTTGCTTAAAAACCCAACTCTCTTTTTTCAAGTACCAGCAGACGTGCAGCTACGACCAAAAATCTTGAAAAAAGAAAAAAATAAAAAGTTTACTATATACCTGCGCTCTTCTGACCCCTTGACCTGAACTTTTTTGTGTGTCTCTTGATCAATTTCTTGGCCTTGGTGATTGTCAATTGTCTGGCAAAGGGAAACTCGCTATCACTTTCACTCCACTCCCCACCATTATATTCACTCTCCTCCTTGTCCCCTCGCATCGTCCTCAGCACAAATGCCTTTGCCTTGCGCCTCTGCGAGTTAAACAACCCCCTGATTGAAGTCACAAACCCGTCCCCAGCCCCATCGCTTGGCCGCTTCAGCCATGAAACAGGGAATTGATCATCCTTGCTGCCAGGTGGGCCCCCATCACTGTCGCTCAGGAGGTCAGTGCCACCATGTGGATCTGCCTGGTTATGGGCCTTATCCTTGAATTTCTTGCCTTGCATCCCAGTTACTGATTTGAGAACACCCCAGATGATGTGCTTCTTCACCTTGGAGAAGAGACGTCTCCACGTGCCAGTAAATTCAGCCCGGTGAAACGTGTCCATTAGTAGCCGTAGGTCATTAACTGCAAATCTCGACCCTTCGTATGTGACTTGCAACTCAACCTATGATACAACACAAGTAAAGAAAAGATGTAGAATTACTTTTAAACAAATATCCAAAAAATATAAGGTCAAAGCACCACCAAAATATGAGTTAAGGATACAGGATTAACCTGGCTGATCTTGATATTGTGGAATTCCATCAATTTCTTGCTCCTGGCTCTTTTCTCTTCCTGGGGTTTAGTGATTTTCTTTTCTTCATGGGATAAGCGGCCCGCTCTGACGGACCTGTTAGAATCTTTGGGCCTGTTGCTCTTTGAGCTCTCAGTTAAAGCATGAAAATGCTCAGCTGTTGGATTAGCAGAAACACCTTTTGAAGGAACACTTGAAGAATGTAATTGCAATATGAGGTCGCCTGTCCCATTTTCGGCCACATTTTCTTCCAAATTTTTGTCGGCTGAAGAGGAACGCCTTAGCTCGGGGTTTGAGCCACATACCATGTTGGCTTTTAGGCTCTGCAACTTGGATACCTACATCCAGATCACATGTTACACGTTTGCTAAAGCAGAAGTATTTTGTAAATATGGGGAAGGGGTGCCCCATAAAATGCTGCTGTTCTAAAATCAAATTTAAAGGCCAGGTAAGTTCTGCCACACCTACCATTAAGGGTGTGCATTTGGTTAGGTTTATTTGGTTTGAACCAAACCAATAATTTTGGATAAAACAGTTCGGTTATTCGGTTTAATTGTTGGTAAAAAAGAAAGTAAGAACTTGAGTCTTTGTGCACAAATTGTAAAAGAGGAAACATCCAAAGTAGAAAAAAGTAAGAACTAAAACTAAAAAATGTTAAGACTAGTATCAACTTCCTTTTTTTTCTACTTCGGTTTAAGTGGTATCTATTATTTCTCTGTGCACAAAAAACCAAAGAAAGAATATATACGACTGGTACAAAAGCCGAAACAAACAAGATAAATTTAGCATGGACCAGAACATTTTCATCAATTGATAGGTATATGCAAAGGAACACGGGTCTTTGCATCTATCAAGGTTGACTATTTGAGTTTGTATCAATTCCGTGCTTTGCATCATTTAATTTGTCTTCTTTAACATATGATCTTTGAATTCTTCTATTAATCATTTTTTTGGGTAAGTTTCAATAATTGTAATAGGGTTATAAATCGGTTTAACCAAATAAACCAAGATAAACTTCAGTTTTTACAGTTGGGTTTCTGTTCGGTTGATATTTATTTGGGATTGGTCCCCTTGTATTTATACAAATCGAATAACAGTTTGGCTATTATAATTCGGTTTGGACCGAGCCAACTGTATGCCCCTAGCTACCATGCAAATGGCAGTATAGTGGATAAGGAAACATTTAGTTCATCAAAAAAGATCTATGAAATCACAAAATTTTATGTCTGACACATCTTGATTCAGTTCAATCATATAGTTTAGTGGAACAATCATTTCTCACAGAATTATTTGGAAAAATATGGCGTATTGAATAAGACTTACCTGGGAATTTTCGCCATAGGATCCACTCTGGCGTGAGTTACTGTAAGATGATGTGGCTCCAGTTGCACTCAGTCTCCCTGGTACATCAATATCCTTTGTAGAATGAGTGCTCGTAGAAGCACCTTCAGACCCTGCAAAGCTTTTCCTTATCTTTCTCACACCAGCTGAGGTAGAAACCCTCCAAACTTCCTGCAATTTAATGTCATTATAGGAAACTGTTAATATGTTTATCGACATAACAAAAAAAAAGAATTCTGAGGACTTCTTGTATATAACCTGGCGCCTTTGTGAGTCTTGTTCTTCTTCAGGAAAGAAATAATCCCACATCATCCTATACATAGTTTCAGTCAAGTATATTTTCAAGGGATAGATTTCGACCTACAGGAATCATATAATAGAAAAATATTAATAAAAGCCACCCTTTAATTTAACAATCAACGAATGAACATCAAATAACTGTACAAATTGTTTATAAAAGTATTGTTAAATTGAATCCTTGTTTAATTTGGGTAGGTCAACTTAGCTAATGATGCCAGTATGTATTATCTATTGTATTCCTCAAAGCTGTCCTATTGGGTTTTAAATATTAAGTACCAATATATAGACACTATCTATAAGATTATCAGTTTAGGATAAAGCCATATTATCTGATAGACCTGAAAAAGTTCAAGTGGTGAATGGCCGTCCTTTGGAGCACCTTGCTTGGCATCAACACGAAGCATCACATTTCTGCCATCAGTTGCCAGAATGAAAGTAAATTAAATTAATAACAAGTCATGCCAATACAAGGGTACTGAGTTAAAATTATTTAGCAACAGTAGTTATTATCTAGGTAGAGATCTTACTTTGCCCATTCAGAGGGTGGATTCCAGGCAGACAAGAGCATGTCAGATTTTGCATTTGGCAAACAGTTCCGCACCACAAAGGATTTTGTGGTAAAACGGGCAACACCAATGTCTTTGTAGTCTCGATCAAAATCATATATCTGAAATTCATATAAATTTATCACAAATTCTGCTTGCAACGTTTTTCAAGTACTTTAAAGTATGGCACATGGAGATGATAATTCATTCTGTATAGCACACAATTCAAATGAAGTTGGTAAAAAAAATGCACAGAGACTGAAAGGATAGTGTTCTTTTTTGAGACAATGGAGACAATTCCCATTCACATTATAGATGAATTAACAAAGAAGCATGAGAAGAACACAAAATCACATGCAAATTTCAACCAACACAAATGGAAATGTAACCATATTTGTGTACTGACCATATCATTTATCTCGGTTTCCGCAAAAGTTTTCCCATCAGCAAGCATGCTCCACACCACCTTGTTGATGCACATTGAGATCCTCATTGCACAGGAGGGGCTCTTGTTCTTCTCTTTTTCCATAAGGCGCACCTGGGCAGCTTTTTGTAGTGCTTTTCTCAAGGCAGAAGAAGCCGCTTTTCTCGACTTACGGATGCTTACAAGCTCTTTCTTTAAGGCTTGCACCTGATCATTGAACAAGAAGATGAAGATATGATAAGTTAATTACACCTAATTAAAATTACTATAACAGTAACTCTTTAATATTCACTATGGTAACCATAGTAATATCTCTAACGATTAACGAGCAATGTAATCAAGAATAAGCATTTTAACTGAGTTTTTGTCTACTGGCAATTTGAACCAATCTACAGGCAAGTCAAGGAACATCCAGAGCCATCTTTTTGAAATAAATAAATTTAAATAAATACTAAATTATGATTGTGGTGGCGATGATGCTTGTTGTTGCTGATGCTGCTGTTAAACAATCTAGAGAGAATTCAAGTCATCGTAGAGCCAACTTTTCTAAAACATAAGAAAAATAAAAATAGAAGTGGATAACAGTGATCGTGATGGTGGTTATGGTGGCTGTGTTTTTTTTTTTTTTTTGAGAAAAACCTGTAGGTTGGTGGCTGTGCTTTTGATGGTGCTGCAGGGAGCAAAGTGAAGTCAAAGAAAATAACTTCAGAGGTGAGCATTACTTAAAACACTTAGCTAGAAAATTTAGTATGAAAGAAACGGAAGCAGAAAGGGGATTAAAACGAACAAAAATATTAGAAGGCTACTTAATTAAATAAGGAGGTTTTGGCGTATACTTGAGAACATGCTGACTAAAATTAGTACACAGCTTGCGGTTTTATAGAAGACCAAAAAGAAAAAATTGAAGACATATATATATATATTCACGAGGGAAAAGATGAGATTTTCACGTTGGCTTTCTTAAGAAAACACTTAAACCAATGAACTCAAAAGGATATCTTTAAGTTTAATTATCTCAGAGTGTTCATTTTTTTCAAATTAAAGAGGTAGCACAGGTAACAAGTGGAAAGTTCACTTGGAGAGTTCAAACTTCAAACAACTATTCACATAACTAATTCAACGTAGAAAATTTATTCATAAGAGGCATATATGTACAAGGACAAGTGGTGGAAGTGGAGGTGGTGGTGGTGGTTAACTAATCTAAAGGTGATTCAAATCTTTCCCTAGACCGATCAAAAAGTAGAGAAAAAAAGACTTACCAGTACGGGCTTCCCACCAATGACCATCCACAAAGCACCTTCACTATCCCTCTCTGAACTTGAACATGTCTCAGGTTGACTACCGCCACCTTCACATAAGGTCCTTATGTCGTCAAGGAGCAGTTTCCTTTCTCTCTCCCTTTGCTCCAGGTTGATTCTCGCGAGCTCCACCTCTTCTACTCCATCCGGTACTACCTCGTCTGCCTCTTCTTCGACATCTTCATCATCTTCTGACAGATATACAAGGCTACTTTTCCGAGGCCTGTAAGAACATTAGTAATAGATCGTTAACAAATGAATGTGCAATACAAACATTAAACAAAATTAATGATATATTACTTGGGAAGTCTGGCAAATAAGAGATTGCTCAGTACATCCAGCATAACTTGGAACTGCCGAGATGTCATTGTTGCGGTGATGTTAGGTGAGTTGAATGAAAGCTCTTTCAATGGCTTAACCTGTTTCAACATATTCAAGCAAAATAAGTAATCATGACACCAAAAAATAACAAACTACCAACTAGCACAAGATAAATTTATGACCACTACGCTGAATTTCTTTTAATGTTTCCATGTCCAGGTTATATTTCTTTTAATGCCCAGTTAGCTTAAAAGACTAAGTGCCCGAGACTTGTCGATGTAGTACCTTTAGTTCTGCAGTGCCACCTTTATGTCTCGTATAACGGAAGTACATCTGGCAAGGCATGAATACTTGTTCAAGCAATGCGCCAGTACGTTTCAGCTTGTCAGAGCCCCGAAGTATCTTGGGCAACCACTGGAGCCCTGCACCAGGGTCAACATCAGTGGGAGCAACATGTGCCTGAACATGTTCTAGCATGACTGAGAGCTCAGCTCGTTTCCATGTCATCTCTGGGTGGGACTCACGGATGTGTAAATTGGTTTCACCAAGTGCTTGTTCTATCATCTCATATCCAACATGCAGCACTGAGTGGAAGGATCGGGCTAAGACACGACCACTGGCTGCAGCTAGTAGAAACCTACCCTGTATTACAAGGAATTGAGTTGCTTGTTGATAAGTTTGTTCAATAATAATGTTATTATTAATATAGGGAAAATTTTAGAATTAAGCATACAAGAGCAAATTGATAAAGAAAGAATGTTGAAGGTTACCACTAACTCACCACAATAAATGGAATCAATTAGGCCTTAAATCTAAGTACAAACAATTTAAATAATCTCATGATCAAAGCATGCCAATTAGTAAAAGAATCAAATGTTTTCTTTAATCACAAAGCAAATTATATGCTTTGCCTTCAATTCATTATTGTTCAGAGTTGACTTACGTTAGCTTCCTCCGAGTGCAGGTTGAATTGCGGTTGAATAACATTGACCATAAAATGTCGGGTCCCCTCCTCATCAGAGTCATCTATATGCCCATGTCTCACTGGTAAACATGAAAAAGAAATTTTAAAGTTGTAAAAGAACAGAAATAAAAAATCAAAATTTCTAACTAACACCCAGAAAGGAATGAAAATCACGAAGGAGAAACAAGAAAGCAATTTGAAAATTTTCTAACTTTTCTGAAATGAAAGAAGGAAGGCGATGTGATTTGTATTCAATGGGCAGGGGTTAAGGTCCTGTAGGGAAATCCATGCAAAAACAAAGGTATATGGGGAGAATTCACTTGATACAGGTAAAATTACCCATATAGCCTCCTCCTCCGTTCTCGTTGTTGAGAAATTAAGTTACAGAGAGATCAACTATGGCTCTGCTCCAACTGTACATCCAATTGCTTTGTCTCCTTCAGTAGAAGAGACTTTTTTTTTTTTCAATTTTGATGTTATTCTATCTATTTGCATCAAACCCTAATTAGGGTTTAATGGCATCAGATGGTAAATAAGATGAACTTCATGGGGGGTTTTCAATAAGTATCAAACAAATTATAACACTAAATGAAGCTTGCCAATTATGACAATTCAAAACCAAATCAAGTCTATTCTATTCTATGAGGGTGTGATCCATGACTTGGGGTATGTGTTATGCTAAAAGGTTAACATCCCTTGCAATTTATTATGTTGACAAATCTTGACAATCATCATAATAAAGTAAATTTGAAATCCAACATTTGGCAAGTAGGCTATTTGTTAGTTTCTAAGTTCTTTTCAATTGATTTCAGAAATATTGTCAAGATTGTCAAACAATGTCAAGGAATCCCGTCCCATATTAGGAGTTCTAGTCAAGGTTGAAATGAAGAGATGTTTAAGAAAAGAGCATACCGGGTATATCAATAAACGATGAGCTACCTTTAGTAGCAGGAGGAGATGCTGTGGACGCTACACTCTCAACCTGGGCCGCATTAAAATTAACCCCTTGAGAGGTGGAAGCCACATTGCTATCATCTTGTGCAGTCTTTAAAGCATCGAGCGTCTGTTTTTCCTCCATGATCTTTCTCTGTGCATACTGTCGTGACGGAGAAGGCTTAGGTGACTCAAATGCCTTCGAGATTGCACCAACCCACGACCAAACCGCATCTCTGTTCTCTATGGTCCAGAGAAGCTTGAGTCCAGAAACAGACACTGTCTGACAATTGTCACCATTTTCAAACTCAGACCTCTCATAGGTCATTTGAAGATTATTCCTCCTCCCAGCATCTTGCCATGCCAACAACCGCACTGGGTCAGCTTTGGGGGCCTGTCTCCTAATAGTGAAGTAATCAGATGATAAAAGGAAGCCTTCATCCTTTTGTTTATCTGATAGGCTACTCATATAACCACTCCTCATTGTCGCTTTATGTTCAGGGGGGGACAAGCCAACATCTTGGTTGAGGTACACTTTAGGCACATGGAGGTCGAGTCCACGGTAAACGAGATCAAGAGATTCACGCTTCGACTCAAAGGTGTATTTATGTTTACCACGGCTGTAATAAAGCTCATATCTCAACTTTGACATTCTAAAGGTGAGGCCACTTGCCGGGTCGTCTTCTCCTAAAGGCACGTGCTTTATGCAGCAAGGGGTAGCATCAATGCGCAAGCAGAACTCAGTCATGACTTTATCTAAAGATAAATTACCAGATCGGGATGCTCTGGGGATGCCAAATCGGGGCCACCTAGAGAAAGAACGAAGCTTATGTGGTGGACTGTAGTTCAGACCCCACCATTTGAAAACCCATGCAAGATCATGGCCACCCAAATTCATAGTGGGGAATTCATGTATATTCAATTTTTGTGTACTATCAAAAATGGTCTCAATGCCTTCAGAGAGAGACTGTGGAGGCCGAAGGGAGAAGTGCCACCTAAGAGAGAGAGAGGTCGAGCGAAACGGGTCAAGTACCCTTTTCCTGGGTTCACCTTCAATGGGAAGTGCGTGCAAGTAGTGGTTAAGAGGGTTGCCTGATTCACACTCCCAGTCCATAATTACATTGAGAGAGAAATTAGGAGAGTAGATGAAGGGTCTTGACACATCAGATGGGACCCTCAGGCTACAGTTCTTCATCAAGCTCTGTAGGCTGCTAATATTCATTTTAAATTCCTTTGCTGATATGTCTACATGTCCGTCTGTTTGAGTTATATCCATGTAATCCGAAACTATTTGGAGCTTGTCAAGGCGCTCATAAGGATTTGTGGTGGCGAGAATATTCCATTCAGTGTGGTTAAAATAAAGCACGATTTTTCCATGAATGTAATATCTCATGTCGTCCCACCATGGCAAGCTCTTTTCTTTCTTAGGAGGGACGGGTTGGCCTTTTGAAGCCCTGGTGCTGAGGTTAGTTTTACGCAGCGCAACTTGGAAAGCATAGCTGATGTCGGCGAAAGATGGCTCATACCCTACTCCAAATGAGATCTCACCTCTGTTGAAGTAGATTGGCAAGTTGGAATACATTTTCACCGGTGGGGTCGTGCCACTAGCAGACCGTAGCATGTGAACCTTGTGCCATCTTCCAATGAATATTTCTTGGTATATTTGGGGCTGGAAGCATGTAGCCTGTAATCAAATAGTGATGAAGAAAAAAGATGATGAGAGGAACAACTTATGGTTAGGTGGGAAAGTATAACATTGCATGGTAACTATTATGGACACTTAAATTAACAAGCCTGAATCACCGAAGTACATCTTGATTTACGCGACTTTACTCAATTAACCCTCATTCTAACATGGGTGGATTACAGGCTGGAGCCACTCACATGGAGAATTGATAAATCAAGGTCAATTAGATGCTGTCAGTGGCGTGGTTAAAATGTGCCCGTGAGTGTCAGCATTTTGGAAAGATCTCTGCTTATTTTGCACACTTCAAACTGTAAAGGGCTATTATGCAAAGATCACTGCTTATTTTGTACAGGGAATTAGGAACTTTTCTGGTGTATTGCACTACAGTGGGAGTTGGTTTCTGAGAAAAATAGTAGGTACATGCCAACATTTACCAAAAGAAAATACATTATTTTCAACACAACTCATCTTAGTACTTAAGCACCAAAAAAGCAAGAAAGAAAATACCAGTAGGAAACATAATCGACAATAGAGATGGTCGAACCAGTACCTGTACGATACTACTAAAAGATCAGATGTAGGACAATGGTTAAGAGAGTAATATTACCTGTTGAGCAAACACAATACGGCCTTGGCATTTCCCAGCAGTCCCAGCAAATAGAGGGAAAGTATAATCTCTCAATTGGAACACTAAGGACCCAGCATTCACTGAAATGTCGCTTCCGTAAAATCTAGAGAAAGGAATATTCTTCTCTTGTGCTGCTGAGTCGAGCCTTTTGATGAAATCAACCATTTCAATATTCCCACCACTAATCTTTGTCAATTTCACATCCAACTCTGTCCCGCAAATCGACAAAAGAGAAGCCCTTTGCAAGCTCGGCCTGAAACCAGCTTGATACCCTATGGAGCATGATTTACTCCCAGACCCCTCTGAAAAGACCATTTTTTGACAAGCTGAATAGTACGACTGGAATGTCTTCTTGTGAACCTCTTCTTTCAGTTTATCCACATCTGCCATGTCGAATGCTTCAGTCTCAATTGGTCCAGTTACATCAATGTTTCCTGAGCCTCTCTTGACCTCATCCAAGAACCTCAATCTGACATCTGATTCACATGCCACCTTCCTCATAAGATGGTAATGCTCGTCCAGCCATCCCTGAATTGGCTCCTCTTCAATATATGCTGTGAGTTTGCGAATCACAAACCGAACAGACCACGGGCTGGAGGAACTGGATCCTGGTTTTTTGGGGTTTTGGGTCTTAGAAGGGTGTATAAGGCTAGTTTTAGCTGCAATTATAAGCTTCATGCCTCGTACTGTATCCTCGATCGCATCTTGAATTGCACGTAAAGGCAACCTGAATGGCATGCAGACATAGATATCAAGCCCTTGAACAACCCAATTTCTTTTGCTGGTCAGGTCCGTCATTGGATTTGTCAAACCACCTTTTTGAGAGGGAATGCGGGAAACTTGTAGACGGGTACTTCTCAAAACCCTAGCTTCATTGAAGCGGAGTACAAGCCCTTCCATTAGCAAACCTATCTTAACATTTTCAGTGAAGATTGACTGCACATACAACTTTGCCGTGACTCCATCTGCCAGCTCAGCAGTCACATTCAAGACCTCCACATCCACGGCAATGATCGACTCCCCTTTACCAAGCGAGCTATCTTTGTTCAGCCCAATGGATTTAACCTCAGCTGATTCTGAGTTCATCTTGTTTTCTGATACTTTGGGATTCATATTACGTAACATAGACTTAAAGCGGGCAAAAGACTCATAAAGTGCTAAGTATGCATCAAGGTCCCACTGCACAGCTATGTCAGTTGCACTGAAAAACATGCACATGGCAAAATCAGCCACTCTGCCTGACCGTTTAATGACCTTTGCATTCTGTAAATCAAACAAAGTTACCTTAACACTAGGTTTGTTCTCCTCTGGGTACTCTTCAAATACAGATTTTGCCCTTTGTAGCTCAATTTGTGTCGACTCTTTCTCCTTGTCTAAGCATGCAGTTAGATGGGATACAACAAGAGAAGTAGAGAATTTCATGCTCTTGCAATCACCCAAGTCAGATAATATGCTTGCCTTGCGTGGGGTTCCATCAGCAGAGACACTTATTATTACCTCGCCACCTTGAGATCCAAAATTAACTCGCTTCGGATCCGCAATTGCTGTTTCTAGAACACTTGTCTCACCAGCATAACTGATTGAGCATTTCTCCATATTCAATTTGAAAATCTTTGTCCCTCTTGGTTTCTTCTTAGCTGAACTCTTTCCAGCAGATTTTTTGACAGAAGAGGATAGGCTTTTAAACAGAGTTTTGAAGGATAGCAAATTCAAGAGAAGCGACTCAATGTGCTTGGAACCAAATTGGACCACCATCCCACTGATGTCAACAGAGAAAATAACGGCCCAGGGGCTCAAATCAGGATTTTCTTGCATTTCAACTTCATGATAGCCCCAATCAAAACTTAGGCGGGATATGTTCAAAAGGGAACCTGAGTAGGCGTCAACACCAAAAACATTTTCCTTCACGAATTCACGGTACTCATCTTCCATGTGAAGCTGTATCTCGCCGAGTTCTGTGTTAACCTGAACTCCCTTGCTTGCAATGTTGTTTGCAAACAAATGAGAGGATTGAGAGCAACCCTGTATGTAAATAAATGAACGAACATAAAAATAATTGGTCATTCAGTTGGAGACAAAAGGTATGCTTTTTAGAAAATAGCTTCATTGTATATCAAAATTTCTCAGGTGACTATGGCTTGCAGTTTAAGTAACTGAATCGCGTCATAGGCTTGACAATAGTAATTAATTCTTACTCATCTGAAAAGCCTAGAAAAACATGATAAGGTACCAGAATTTTTCCTCTTGTACTTTTGTACTATTCATTCTGGTATCTGGCACCACAATGGACATGCTATAATAGCTAATAATTAATTTTTATGTGCCAAGGGACATGTCGCAACTTAAATTGTTAATTTGTTATGTACCTCGCAGTTTATTTTTATTGTAATATAGCAATGTTACTTTACTTTCAAACAGGAGCAAATACTATTAAAAAGTTGAATAAAACCAGTATGTATAATTAAACTCGTGAAAAGAAAAATAAAATTTAGCTTGATTCTTCAAGGGAACTAACATGGTACAGGACGATCCCATTAAGGCTGTAAAACATAATAGTCATTTCAGGAGCAGACAAGGTACAAGTCCACATGACAGCTTTGATTCCATTTTCTTTGGGCGACTCCGTATGAGAACTCTGCTTGGCATGGTTCATTCCCTTCATTGATCTTGACATGTAAGATGCATCCATGGCATCAATCAGCTCACATCAAGGTTACACTGGGTCCCTTCAAAAGTGAGATTTAAAAAAAAATATTACCATCTAACAATGGACTCAGCACTAAGTAGTACTACAACAATTCCATTGCTTGTGCTCTTGCCAAAGAATTTTGTTTCTATGCATCAATTAAGATGGTATTGTAATTAACATTTTAGTACTAATATGTATTAGTTGTGAGCACTGGGCTTTAAGCTGATTAGAAAATAACTTACTTCAACAGGAACATCAATTGAAGCCACAGTTGCGACTTTGAGAATTTTCAGGAAAGAAGCACGACCCTCTCTAACCAACTGTAATATGAAGAAAACAAACTATCAACAAAAAAAAATATCTTGACAATTCAGATAAAAAGAAGAGTATATAAATGAATTTCACTCAAATCCAATTTGAGCATTAAAATGTGATGTTGCCATGAGAAGGGGAGCTTGACACTGCTAAGCTGGATTCCAGTAATATTGTTTTCTATTGTGATCCTTTCTTCTAAGTGCATGAACTTTGCATCAAGCTTTGGCACACTGAAGCTAACCTTCCAAAATAACAAATACTGATTTTGTTAACTGAAATAGAGCATCTATGATTAATTTTTTTGTAAATGATCGAATTAGGTAACAGACCTTTTCTGGTAATGCATACACTTGCTTCTTTATTGCTGAAAGTACATTACTTTTCCCAGACTTCCTAGCATTTGTAGCTCCTGGGATGTCAGTGTTTTTGTCAGCATTAGCACTAGACTTCGAGAAAAGACTTTCGTCAAGGTTTACCATGACATCTCCGCATGTCAGATCCAGATTTTTTATCCTGACACCTTTTTCCCTGTTAAAATTATGCAAAGCTAACTTCAGAATCAGAATTACCTACCTGTGAACTAAGGAAAACTTCGGGACATAATAAACGTTCCAGAAAAAGAGAAGAATACCAGATTTTAGGCATCATGGCACCTAATCTGGTACAGGTTTGACCATGTTTGAAATGTTATCTTGTCTATCTTGGTTGTTTGCTATTAGAATGTACTTGAGAGCACATTCAGCAACAGTTGAAAAATTGACGGTTAATTAGAGCAGAATTGTACATTTGTGCCAGTAAAAACTGCAACCTTGTAAAACCAATTGTACATCTTCAGAACTTACTTCTCGTGGCCAAAATTGCATATAACCATCACATCATCACAGACAAACGGAGCAGGGCTCTTTTCAGACACCAATGGGAATGCCTGATCTGACTGGGAGCAGTCAGGTTGGTTATGGCACACAGGATCCGTTCCAAATCCATAATCGCCAAATTGTAGAGATAGGGGCACAAGGTGCAACTTAGCCTCTAGACTCTGGTTGGGCCCAGCAATCTTGAAGATGTCAAGCTTCAGTTCTTTGACTTCAATACCAGCCTTTGGTACCTACATATGGATCCTTGTAAGTCCATATTATAGTGCAATTGGTGCAACTGTACCATCATGCTTTTCTTTTTCTTGTTCTTATTAGCTAACATAGGATTTTGCGATGACACCCGATTCATACATATACTCATCCATTTGAAGTAAACCCAACTGGGATTGAGTACAGTGATGAAAATGCTTTGCAGACCCAAATTACAGGAACCAGAATGTAGATAGTAAAAAAATAATAATATGGTCTTCCCGGTACTGTGTCACCAACCCATTCTGACCAGATTATTACAGCGCCAAAATAAAAAACCGCAAACGTTGGACACGAATCCTACATAAATTAACCTAGTTTTTCCGGCTTGAAAGGACTTAAAAGATAAAAATAGATATCATTGATGTGGGTCATTAAGAATACCTTGACAACTAAATCTGTAACCCAAACAGACAAAAACCTTGCCGCGCTCGTAATAACAAACCATTTCCCTTTCCCAGTGGAACTTGACTTGCGTGATTTTGCAGTCTTTTTGCTCTGCCCAGAAGACCGCATTACAAGCTCTATGTCAGATATTAGCAGCTGCAATTTTGGGTCTTTAGAAATTACACTGACCCCAAGCTTAACCAGTGACTTGCGAAAGCTTAGTTTGATCTCGCCAACAGAAGCACATTCAATAGAACCCTGGAATTGGAGAAGAAACACGAGATCAAGTGATACAGTGGTGAAGGTGAACCCCAATGTCTGGTCTTATTGCAAATAGCAGCAGCATTTCTCATTTACGAAAAAGTTGACATACTTGATAATAACAGTTGACCAGTTGACCAATCTGATGAAAAGACATCTCAAAGATGCTTTTTCAGAACAACAATTATTAAATATGACAGCTTCAATAAAGTGTTCTATTTCCTAAATCCAAACTAAAACAAAATATAACATAACCAAGAGTATTTACATGTTCAAATTGGAGAGTGTTTGAAATTGGTCATGGAGCAATTATTGAGTTCAGATACGAGTCCAGGGCAAATAGTTAATCTTTTTTAGTATATAAAACAGGTACCCAAGACTAGGGGTTATATGCAACTCAACTGCTGTTGCAATCTTATTGGCAAATGCAATATTATCTGGAATGTAATCAGGGAAAATGGTTAGAATAGTGTTACAGAGGAACGTTACCTTTCTAAACTTTATATTAACATCTCTCAAGCAATTGAATCCAGCCACACGGAAACTGACAGAAGCACTCATAACACGGCTGAGAAACCAGGCCAGCATGCGGGAAGCGAACCTGCCAATTATGTTTAAATATAATTTGACATCAACGTAGTTCTCTTCTTTTAAGTTTCTTTAGTGATTGCTTATTCAGGAGGAATAAAATCAATGGATCCTAGAAGCAACACGTAGTGTTCCCATGGACCACTACAAAGGAGTGCCTGCAAGGTACTCAGTGGTGTATCATGTTCACTGCTTTTTTTAGTTTGATTTATGGTTATCGAGATTTTTAAGACCAAATTAGAGCTTAATTGAGACTATAAAAATAAGCTTTGCAGAAATTTCAATCAAATGACTAAGTGATCGACAGAACCTAAGACCTAAACAAAGCACATTTTGATAGCTCAACTAAATTGAATGCCCTAGCAGTCCAATGCATTGCTACAACATAGAATCATCTCACTTCAGTCCTAAATTAACCCCTAAAGCTCACTAGAACTATCATGAATCTTACTAAAATATCAGATTCATCAAGAGATCTTACGTGAACACGACCCATCCGACGGCTGAAGCCACCAGGAAAACCGAGAAGAACTTCACCGGCGAGGAGGCCATCTCCCCGGCGTACGGATCCACGGCGGTGCCACGCCGGATCTACTCAGACCCGACCAGGAATCTCAGGATCCGCTGTACCATCCAGTTTCATAACATAAGGATGGAGGATCTAGCATCCATCTAGCTTGATGTAGCGCTTGCGAGAGAACGAAAAGGCTTAAGCGTGGAAAGGAAAAGTGTGGGTTACAGTTGAGTCTGTGTGAAGCACAGCCTGAGAGTTGAGACTGCCTCCTTTGTGATTCGAGTGAAATTGTTTCTTTTTATTTAATTTCTTTTATCGGATTGAAAGATGGCGAGTTGGTTACTTGGTTTCCTGCTCTAAAGTCTAAACCGTTCTCTTTTATATCGGACACTGCACTACAGTACTGATAAACAATGACCGCTTAGCCGATTCCATTGTCATTTAAACCGAAACACGTCCTACTAAATCTGGACCGTCTTGTGTTGAAAGGGCAGTAGAGATCTTTTTTGACACCATCCAATATAAATCGGGAAATTGAACAAGAGCGGAGACTCGAAGAGCCTAGAGAGTAGAGAGAAGACCTATGGAAAGTTAAACGACAACTGTAGACCTGTGTTACAAACCGTATGCGTCTTCCATGTAACGAGTCAAAATGTGCCTCAAAACTTGTAACTTCTGATTTGTTTATTTTTTACTGTGTGATCTGGCTGACCGGTTTTTTTCGGTAGCATTAAATAAAAATAAATTCGTAATAACGAAATTCTCATATTCACAAAAACAGCACAGACGCTGCAGTCTGCATTTTAGAATCTCTCGAGTCTCGACCCGCCTGATATTACTTTCGAGAACTAAAGCCGCCTTGCAAAGAATTTTTAATTATTATAAATATTATTATAAATTATGATAATTATTCACTAATAATTCTGAAAATTTATTTGCCGAAGCATTACCCTTTTGAATAATTATTTTAGTACTTGCGCTAAAGTACCCGCACTGTACTCGTGCTACAGTAACCCGTACTTAGAGGAATAATGTACTATGGTCCCCACTAATTATATGATCTCCACTAATTATTATTCTAAAAAGATATTATATGTTCCCCACTAATTATTATTCTAAAATTCCAGCAACACCCTTCCTCTATGATCCGCGTCAACCTTCCTCTAATGAAGTAGTGGGGACCCCGTATCACCGCATCAACCTTACCCAATCATCACCGCGTCAACTTTCCTCTAACAAAAATAGTTGACCACATAGGTAAAAATACTTTAGTGCAGAGGTATAAATACTTGCAGTACTTGATATTAATACTTTCAGACGTCATCTAGTGTCATATGTAAAAAATATTTGAGTGGTCCCCTAATGCGGGTACGACGCGAGGATTTTTCAAGAAAAGGTGCGGGTACGGTTATTTAAGAAAAATTCATATATCATATATGTAGTTCATTGTATAGATATAAATACTTATCTTGTTTGAGCTATATACTTCACAATGTTACTATTAATATTTGTAAAACAAAATTACAGTTTTGGAACGGTTATGTGGTCCCCTAATGCGGGTATGACACGAGGATTTTTTCAAAAAAGGTGCGGGTACGGTTATTTAAGGAAAATTCATATATCATATATGTAGTTCATTGTATAGATATAAATACTTCACAATGTTACTATTAATATTTGTAAAACAAAATTACAGTTTTGGAACGGTTGTGTGGTCCCCTAATGCGGGTACGACGCGAGGATTTTTCAAAAAAAGGTGCGAGTACGGTTATTTAAGGAAAATTCATATATCATATATGTAGTTCATTGTATAGATATAAATACTTGTCTTGTATAGATATAAATACTTCACAATGTTACTATTAATATTTGTAAAACAAAATTACAGTTTTGGAACGGTTGCGGTCCCCACAAACAGTTATGGCAGTTTAGGTGCGGGTACTCAACTGCGGGTACTCATATCAGCTTCCTACACTTTTTACTATACAAAAAGATTCAATTACTAAAAATTCAGAAATTTAATATTAATATTTACTGTTTTATTTATAAAAACAGATGGCGTAATCTCCATTCTTATATTAAGCATGTAAATGTCCTGATCTGCCAACGACTGTGATTAAAATATAAAACTTCATATTGAATATCAGCCCTCCAATCAAATTAATCTGCCTTTTCTGATTCTATGCATCTTTTTTATACTTTTTACGTGTAGAAGTCCAAATTTAATTAGACACGTACTCGCCACATGCAAATTGTATTATGTTTCTGATTGGTCCTGATTTCTTTTTATTTTTTAAATGTCATTTAAGGAATTTTTTAATTGATTGATAATTGACTGGTTGTGTCTTCATTTCTTACTATTTTTTTATATATTGTCATTTTGTATGAGATTTTTTTATGAAAATATATTAAAAAGATAAAAAAAAAAACATATATGTCATTTAGAATGTTATTTACATATATAGGGAATTGCTAATATGCTATGCATAGCATAGAGGGCCTCCGTGTTACGGTTCAATATTTCACTTTTTAAAATTCTAACGGTCGATCTGAACCGTTCAACATGATCTCCATATGAATATGTACTTGCAAACCAAATTTTACATTTTTTAGAATTTATTTACTATTTTTTTAGATAGGTAGAAAATCACTTGATCTGAAAATTCTGTACCATTCAGATCAAGTATTTTTTTACCTATCTAAAAAAATAGTAAAAAATTTCTAAAAAATGTGAAATTTTGTTTGCAAGTACATATTCATATGAAGATCATGTTGAACGGTTCGGATTGACTGTTAGAATTTTGAAAACTCAAATATTGAGCCGTAGCACGGAGGCCCTATGTGCTATGCATAGCACCGTAGCCAACTCCTATATATATATATCATTTAATATGTCATTTAAGGAATGTTAATTGTTATTTAGTCTGATTTTTTTTATGAAAATATGTCATTTTATGAATTTGTTTTGTTCTCTTATAACATGTTCCCGTTGCAACGCGCGGACACGATACTAGTAAGATTTTATTTATGCATAAATTTCGGCAATTTAATTGTGCCACGACAGAGTTACGTTTTGCAATTAAATTTTAATATTTTAAATTATTATTTGATAAAACTTATTATATGTCACACCTCCGATTCAGAGGTGCAACAATTCTACCACATCTATTTACCATTCTATATACGTAACACAAGGCACGGATCTTTTGTATGCATTACCAATATCATCCATTATTTTTGCCACATCCCAAATTATTACAAGAATTATCTGACAATTTATTGTGGACGATGCTAGAGAAATACTCTTTGCACCCTGTCAGATAACATAATCCATAATCTCATATTTTAGGTGGCTCTGCTGTCATTTATAGCCTCAAAAGCTTTTCTTTGTCTTCGTCTAACAAACCTGTAAACCCACAAGGGAAAACGGGTGAGAAATAATAAAGTGTTGATTGCCACTCAGATTATTGGACTCGAAGGAAATCCAAATTCATAATGAAATCTCCGCACGAGAAAACTAACAATTCATTATATAATGACGAATGCAAATGCTCAATAACAATATTCAATTGAACGACAAAAATTACATAATAAATCAAAACTCTAAGAATTATTCTGGTTTGGGTCTAAATCTTTTAAACCATAAAGTCTGGTAACGTTTGGTTTCTTAACATTACAATTTCTAATATGATAACACTGACATATACCATCTGACTTGTCATGCATATGCCATCCAACAACCCACATCTGTCTTTTCACATAACATATATATGTCGTGTCAGGCTTATACTGTTCTAATTATCATAACAGTTGGTTAACAAAAATAATATGAAATCAATATTACAATATTGTCATTATCGGAAAGAAAATCATTAATAAGACAGTTACCACAGTTAATTAGTCTTACAGTCACAATTCATATTTATTTAATTTTTCCTAACCAACCGGTACCGAAATTTTTATTTATAGCATAAAGAAAATCAAATCACTCTAGATTTGGGGTAATTCGACAAATACCCAGGTTGCATGGGCATTTGACGGCCCCAAAACTGGGGTCCGCCAAATTCCATGCGGCCCCTCCATGTATTTTTCCAGAAAATGAGTGATTTTGTTGTATTTAGTTAAAAAGTTTGATTTTAGTTTACTAATTTGTTTTTTGTAATGTAAAATATAGGAAAATGAAGTATTTTTTATATCAAATAATAACCTAACAATAAAAATAAAGAAGTCATCAATAGAAAATTATAATGCATATGTACTCACGAATACAATAAAAATACGTCTAATAAATCTAAAATAAACAAGGTCCATTGATTGTTTTTAACTCCAATACATTAAAAACATAAATTTAACTCCTAGATAGATTTCTTTTCAACCTGAAAATTTACAAACAAAAATTTCAGTGTTAAATCAAATTGTTTCAATATTTTTTCTAAAGTTGGAATTGAATAAAAAAAAATTAACTACCTCGTGCATATCGAGCAGCTCTGTTCTGTCTTTCTTGTGTATCTCGGTTGGCTTGGTGTCCTCTTCTCCTCTTATTTAGTACATCCAACCACATCGAAATCATGTTGTGTCGTCTTCTACCCAAACTAGTGAGCCTATGTTATGGAACAAGTACAAAGCCCTCGTGTTCAGGCCATTCCGATTGATTGTCATACACATGCCATTCACCCCTCCACGTGTTGATCAGTGTCTGGATGTGGTAGTAGTGACTTAGAAAATTGCCAGGGTCGATGCCTCAGAGACGGTACACAGACAGAACATGGGAACACGGTATTCTGTCTAATTGAGGCTTCTAGCATGTGCATTATGAAGGATGTGTGTTTTGAAAGTTATCTTTTTAATAATAATGTATATGTTGTTCATGATTTTATTATGAATATTATTATTCATGTTCCTTGTGATTTATATGTTATATCTTTGGAAGTGTTCAAGAATATGCTCTTGGTCTTGAACTATAGAACTTCAAAGATGAGAAACATTTAATCACTAAATATGTTCGCAATCGTGGTAATTAAATATGAACATTAATTACCGAGGAAGATTGTCATGTTGATTAAAGTACATTGAAGTTCTATAAATGTTGATAAAGCATTATCATTTAATAACATGAATATATAAATATATATTTTATATATTGAACATGACCTAAATGAATGGAACATTATATGGATTGTGTTTTGTGTCATTAATGTTTCTATTGTGTCTTTGGAATCTTAGATATGAGATGTGTAGGTTTTTCACATGAGAAGTATATAATGTGATTGCTATTTAAATACTATCTTATGATAGAAATAAAATAGTAGTTCGTTGTGTACAACTTGTGCGGGAGAAATCTATATGTTAATATTATCATTGTCCCTCAATTTGAGTTATGATATTACTGGGCCCCTTGATAAAGTGAAATTATATCGCATGCAATATAACTGATGTAGTTATAATTATAATTCACTTGAGAGACCAAAAAAATGAATATAATGCAAGAATGACACGATCATATTTTGCATATTATTCATAATATCATGTGACAATGATAGACACGGAATTAGTGGATTGAGTAAATGATTACTATGTCATTTGAATAACTATAATGTAATGATAGAACCTCTTATAGTCAATAATATAAAGTTTTATATTATTACCAAGATGCATAGATCCTCTGTACGGTCATACCAACTGAAGAGAAACAACAAGTATTTTATATTTCATAATGATGTATTAGATAAAATACATGAGATGAAATACTAAAATAAAATGTCATAATATGACATGCTTAGATCATAAATAAATTTGTGAAGTTATGCAAATATTATTTGGTATAATGTTTGAATGCATTATAAGAATAATAACAATATTGCATAATTGAATAATATGATTAATATTATTTGTTCATAAATTAATTTATTAAACCAATCACAAGATGAGATTAGAGATGATAAAATGGCTAAATAAGGCTAGTGGCAATTGTGTAAATAGTTCAAACTTTACACAAATGATAGCCCTAACCCCTTGCCTATTTTAAGGGGTGTAATTAAGGAAATATGTGAGAAAAATTCTGCTCTTCTTCCTTGGCCGAAATTCCTCTTGAGCAGCCCCATTTTTCTCAAGGCAAAAACACTAAGAAGGTGTTCAATACTTGGCCGAAAATTACACATTTTTCTCTCATCTCTTCTTGTTAGGTTTAGCCACCAAGAAATCAAATAGCTTGTTGATTTGAAGATCGATAGGTGGTTGGATCTAAGCCTTGAACTTCACATCCATCTATCTAAGAGGTGTGCAAGTTCGTTGTTTAGATTCAAGGTGAACCAAGAGGCGATTTCGAGAAGAACACGAGATCTAGAAGGAAACCGGCTTCTCTCCATTAAGAGATTTGACAATCTCTTTAGGTAAAGGTTTTATCCTTTTTCTCTTGCAATAAATTAGATGAGATTAATTTATATTAATTTAGTACACTTTAGTTTGTTGAAGACAATCTTGTTCGCTTTTGTCGTAAAATAAGATCTTTTGTGTATTGAGCCAAGTGGTGATAGGAAAATTTTAAATTCTCACCACATAGGCATACACATGAAATCCCAACACATTCCACCATGTTATTCTCCCTGATGATAGCCGTGTATTGGAAATTGGCCTTGGTAAACTGGCCAGATGATAAGCCTAAATTATATATTTTTTTTATTAAGGTTTAACCTCAAAAACTAAGCCAATTTCGTTGTATTTTAGTGTAATTTTGTGTTAAAATATGCCAAGAACCAAGTTACTGTCAAAGTCTATTTAAATTACAGGAAATGGAGCAAATTGTAGATCATTCTATTTAAATTACAGGAAATGGAGCAAATTGTAGATCTTCTCGCAAGCTTTTCAAAAAGTGGTAGAACACTGAAAACGGAGTTACGGATGATGATCTATTCCCGTTTGAAGTTTGGTTCACAGAAAATTTCCAGATATTTCTGCGTCCTGTACAAGTATTTCGTGTGGGCCGCACAAACCAAAATCTCCATTTTGTGCGGGTTCCTTTGGCCGCATAACTAGCCGCACAGAATCACAGCTGCCGACACAGTTCGTATTATTGCCATATTTTGGTCATACGAACTCCGATTTGGCTGAATCAAAGCTTGAAAGAACCAAGACAAAAAGATATACAACTTTCATGAAGGAAACAAATCCAAATTCAGAATGTAAAATTTTGTGCAACCGCATAATAGTTGCACCAGCCTAGATTTGAACAGAATTTATTGCCAAATTGACACAATCTTCGCCCGATTCACTTCCAGATCTTGTTGGCTTGCTCCCAAAGTTACAAAAAATGCTATATATTGGTAGGGAAGCAGCAAGAGAAGGAATGGATTATTCATCTTTCATTTATCTTTTAACCTAGTTTTAATTCTACACATCTCTCTACATCTTTTGTATCTTCTTCAAGTGAATCAAGGCGATTAGAGCGAATGATTGAAGGTTTCTCGAGCGAGCAAAGTGAAGACAAGGGGCAGCGAGCAAGGAGATTGGTGTACTCTATTCTCTTTCTTGTTTTTCTCAGTTTTTATCATGTTTACTCTTGTATTTCTCTTGGATGTTAGCGCACCCATGAGAGGCTAGATTTCCTCTCTAGGGGCTTAGGCTTTAAGCATGAACTTGTGTTAAAATCTATCTTACTTGGATGGTTTTCTTTATGATGATTGTTTGCTTGCATGTTTGTTCTTGTTGATTTTATAATTCATGTGATTGTGTAATTTGTGTGCTTGTTAATTAGCGTCCCGCTTAGGTTTAACCAACTTGAGATGATTAGGATCAAGAATTGATGGTACCAAATTATGTACATGAATAACCCTAGGATTTGAGATTAGAAATGACCAAATCTAATTCTTAGTTCGGAACCACAAGAAACAAATGTTGAATTGAGGTGAATGACTTAATCGTGAAGCCTCATATTTAATTGGGACCCCTAGAATTGAACCGAATATTGGTGTGAATGACTTAATCGTGAAGTATCGGTATTTGGGAATAAACTAGGCTAACCTATGTTTATGGTCTAGATAGCTAGGGTGAAGAACTTAATCGTGAAATCTGAATTGTCTAGACACGTCATTAATTCATGAAAGTGACCATTTTTGATATTTAAGGATTAGAAACCCTATCATTGCAAACATGAATTTAGAAACCAATTAAGTGTGGATTTGACCAAGTGATTGTATGCCGATAGCCCATAGACTCCTATCTATTCGAATCACAAAACTCATTTTATTTGTTTGTATAAATTGCTTTTGTTTTAGTTAAAACTCACATTCGGATATTGAACTCACAAAACCAATTTTACAACAAACTCCCCATTTACTTTATTTGTGCTTTTTTAGAATTAATTAATTTAGTAAGAAGTAATATTTCATGTTATATTTAGATCGATACCTAATTACTACAAGAATAGGTTGTATGTTTGCAACTAACCTATTATTGTGTATTAAGGTTTGTAAATTTAAAAGTGAAAAGGTGTATCAAATTGACCCATAATCCAATACTAAAAATACACAACACCAGAATCGTCAGGTATGAAAGCGTGAACTCTCTCTTGTGTGGAGGTTACCTCGAACTCGTTATAGTTGCCAAACCCCCCAAGCGTCTTCATAGTATTGGACCTCTCGAATCTTTTGCTAATAAACTATGAATAATTAAAAAATAGAAAAGAATTTATTTAAATGAAGTTATTAAAAATAAATGAAGAAAAAAAAATATTTTGAACACGACACGAAAACTGTTGACCTTGTCTTGCTTCAAATTCCGCTTTGGCCCTCCTTTGCCCAAACCATGTGACACATTTGTAAAATGTGTCCTCAATTATTAAGGCCACCGATAACTTACAAGATGACCTGAAGACATTATTTAGCGACTCGGACCCGTTTGTAGTCATAATTCCCCAACGGTAACCACCATCCAGCACTTGAAATATCTTTCATGGCTTTGGACACTCGCTTTCATCTTGATCCAAATACTTACCCACGCCGTCCAGCCAGTTGAGCACGGTCACATACACTCCTCATTGCTTGCATCCCTTGCTCATATCTTATCATCTTCCTCTTAGCCACACATATCCTGAAGAACTTGATGGCATCATCACTACAATGGTTCCTTCTTCATGTTCTCGGCTATGTGAGTAGCACAAAGACGGTGAACGCATTGATCCTCTTCCTCCTCGTTCCAACCCAGATCATCTTATTTTAACACTTTTTTTATACACTTTCCCCTATCAGTGACAATACACACGAACCTAGAGCGAACTACATTGCGCCACAACCATTGCATAAACCACCTACAATCTTTGAAACTCTCAGACTCAACCAGTGCAAAAGGCAATGGGAGAAGCTAGTTTTCTGCATCATACCCGGTTGCAATCAACAACTTACCTGTATTAAATCGACCAAATTATATTAAAAATTACATTAACTAAATTAAATAAATTAACCAAATTATTTTAAAAATTACATTAACTAAATTAAATAAATCAATAAATTAATTTAATTACCTTTTTACCGGTCTCACAGAAAACAAGCATCAACCATGATGATCTGGCTGAGGTGCTGAAAGTAGGGATGGCAATAGGCCGAACCCACAGGTATTTTGCTAAGCCCATGCCTGGCCTGCCTGTTAAAAACTAATGGTCCACCTGCCTGGCCCAATCTGATGGGCCTGAAAATCTATGCCCGGCCTGTCCATGGGCTTTTCCTCCATACCCGTGCCTGCCTGTCCATACCCATGGACTGCCTTACCTGCCCAGCCCATCCATGCCCAACTCAACCAACAATAATTTATACAATCAAAACAAGTATAATTTAGCACAAAAAATCAGCACAACAACAATAAAGAAATGTAATTTAACACAACAAACAATATAATTTTAGATAATACATCCAACATAACAAAATATTTCAGCACAAGTATAATTTACACTAAGCTAAAAATTAAAATTTAACACAGTTACACAAATAATATTTAGCACAAACAATTTAGCCCAAACAATTTAGCACCCAAACAACAAGCACTCTTCGCCTAATACTTCTCTTGCTCGACTTGGTACCTGCAAAATATAAACTTGAATTTAGTAAAAGCTATTAATTTTGCTGTGAATTTAGTAAAAGCTGCAAAAATATAATACTTCTCTTGCTCGACTCGCCTAACACAAGGGCCTCTGTACCGGTACTGGTACAATACCAGTACACCAAAGAGCAAGCAACCAGAATAGAAACCAGCAAGGCTAGCACAGCCAGTGACACCAAACCAGTAAAACAAACCAGCAAGCAACAGAGAAAATCGCAAGGTAGCAAAACAACAAGCAACCCCAGCAAAATACACAAGGACAAGGGAAAATTGCAAGGTAGCAAAACCAGCACCAAAAGCAGTACCCATACCAGTACCGGTACTATTAGGATCAAACCCAACCCAATAAGGTATCAAGCAAGAAAAGGAACAAAGACAGCAACACAGCAACATATTCAAATAAGTCACACAACAGATTCATATATATTTTATCTAAATAATTAATTATGACCATTCCAACAATTCAAATATATATGTACTGTACCAGCCACACAACAAAAACAAAGGAACAAAAAAGGCACACACAAGAAAATAACAAACAGCGTATATGATCTCATATTACCTCATTAGCATCTTTGAAACCTTCTTCATTAATTTGCATCAGCCACTTGACTCTCCAGCATCTGAAAAAAAGCCAAAAAGATAAAAGCATTGTTTAACGAAACAACCTCAGAATATACTTCATAATATATGTTCTCTGTATATTCATGCAAAGATCAATGATGTTGTAGGAGATATTCAAAGTGATCCAAACTCTACAAATAACCAAATTAATATCTATAGGGGTTGCCATTTTGCCTAAAAAAGAAGAGTACTTTTAATTAGTAAACAAGGTCCAGCCATGTTCCTAACTTAAGAATTAAGATCAATAAAACAACAAAACTACCATGCCTAAAAAATGCAACAGAGACAGCAAGCCGAAAAGGTAAAACGCTTCTGAAAAAGTTAAAAACAAGAAGGGAGCAAATGATAACAGAAAAAGACGAATATTTCATTTCCTTTTTTGTCAAAAGATAAATTTATATGTAGTTATAGTTTTCAAGAATAAAATAGAATATATTTATCCTTTAATAACTCAACAATCCTAAACTCATCCAATACAAATGATAGTGTCAGATTTATCAAACAAATTCTCTTATTTGTTTTTAAGTTTGGAGAAAAATCAAAATGTAATTTTGATTAAGTAATATTGTTTGAACAAATTACTCTCATATTTTTTGCTTCCTTTATTAACATTCCATGTCGTCATTCCACAAAACTGGATATTTGAAATTTTCTTAGCACCGCAACCAAGCAAATACAACCATAGACCATAGTGTCAACACAAAACCGAGATGGACAAGGCAAAACGAGCACAGCAAGTCAAGGCCAATACAAGGCACACACAGGAACAAAGGAACCAACAAACCCGCAAAAGACACACAACGCAAAACAACAAGCCAACATATAAAGAAGCAAAACAGCACAGCCCCAAATCACCGTCAAGCCGGGAAAATCAACAACCCGTGCGAGACTAGTAATTTCCTAATTCATCCCGCAAAATACACAACAAGCAATAATTAAGAGGGGTGCTTAACATTACCAGATGGAAGCTCTAAAGGCAAAAGGGACAAGAAAACTGCCGGTACCAAGCCAACACTCGCCTCTCGTCCGTCAAAGAAAAATCAGCAAGCACCACACCAGAGGGTACCACCTGGCACCGGAAATCAACAACCAATAAGGCACTAGCGGGGAAAATCACAACCCAATTTTTTTAGGGTTTTGCAAAATCGCAAGTCACAAAGGGAAACAGAAAAGAGAGAGGGAGATGAGTGAGAGAGAGAGAAGAGCGAAAGAGAGAGAGGAGCGAAAGAGAGATGCGTGCAAAGAGAGAGGGAGAAGAGCGGCTGCGGCTCTCACAAGTCACAACTCAAAATGAAACCCTAAATTCAAAATCCTATACTTAAAATTATGTTTGTATTAAATTATAGGCCCAACGGGCTGCCTGTGGGCTTTGGCTTAAGCCCAGACCTAGCCTGGCCCGGCCTTACCTGGTCTGTTACAATGTCGGGCCGACCGGGTAAAGAGCTGGGCCAGGTAGGCATAGCCGGGCCGACGGGCTGATGGGCTTTTCTGCCATCCCTAGCTGAAAGGTAGCTATGCACGGTCCAAATGCCCAAGCCACCCTCGTAAAATACTTGTATGGTCCAGGTTTATTTGTGGGTTTGAGGTCACATCAAACAATATACCTATGATTAATTAAAAACAAAAATAAGTGAAATCCAACAAATTTTTACAATGCTGTAAAAATGGAATTAACAATATAGTACCTGGATTTTTTCTCTTGATTGCCTCCAACAAAATTGGCGGGCAATTGCCAACTCCCTTCGACGCCACAGTTTGTTGTACGCTGGTATCTGACCGTTGTATCTTTCAGCAACAACGATCCTGACAGCTTGGATACTCAAATCAACATCGTTCCTCATGTGAGCCGATATGCAATTGGCGACCATAGTAGCCGTCAACTGTGCATGATCTATTCTTGTCGCATCGGCGTGACAAGAATGTTTTGTTGGGCACTTGGAGACACGCCATTGTGTACCGTAACCAGTGGCAATAGCATATATGTACCATCCACATCTGCTATTCTTGCACTTGAACCTCATTATGGTCTTGTCACTATGCGTATTCCCTATCTCTTTGTGGCACAAAATGTGAAACCTGGCAATTGCGCTCTTCATTTGCTCTTTTGAGTCATACATTTGTCATTCCAACAATTCATACTCAAACTCTGTTGCCCTACCAAAAAAATACGAACCAGCTTCCTGAAACCCCGATGTGTCATTGAAAGCTCTAACTAGGTGCTCAAACCCGTGATTCATTATCTGAAACCCGCTATCAATTCTAAACTTGTGTCCAATCACAGGCCTGGTATCTTCTTGGTCACTCTGATCGCTCATACCCTCAGGATCACTGTCAACCCAATTTTTCTCGACCTCTTCTAATTCTGGATCAACTTTTTCATCAGTTTCATTCGGATCACAAGATTGACCCCAAGTAGCGGTCCGACTAGTAGAAGGCTGGTCAATCTGGAGTCGGGCCCAACAGGGGGGCTAGTTGGTACGCCGGACTCGGGTAACCTCCACATATAGTTCAATTACCTTGTATCCACCTCCAAGAAAACTCATGGTTTGGTTGTACATTACCTACCACACACCATCATTCTGAACTGGAAAGAGTTGGAACCAGGTTTGTGCTGAACTAGTGGGCATGCTAATTTTGGCCTGAATATTAAGGTCATACTGACCATAATCCACTCCCAAACTCTGACAAATAACTGATTTAATCCCCACTAAATCAGTACCCGGCATTACCGGAATCACAGTAACATGTCTGATACTATAATAAACCTCACTAGGACTTGTTAAAACATCACCACCAGTGTAAATGGATACCATAAGACTCATTTTGAATCCAATACACACAAAACCTAAAATTAAAAATTAACTAAATTAATTATTAACCTACTGAAAAATAAAAAAAAATTTAAAAGAAAAGGAAAAAAAACTTACAGATCATAAGCTCTTATCCAGGAGAGAGAATGGGTGAGAGTGAGAAATGAAATTCTACCTCTGATCGGTTTATATAGCAAAATAGGGACCGCATGGGCATTTGGCAGACCCTGGCTGGGGCTGTAGAGACATTTGGCGGCCCCTAGTCTTTGGGGCCGCCAAATGCCCATGCGACCTGGGCATTTGTCGAATTACCCCAAATTTGAGGTGATTTGGTTTTTTTTTTTTTTATGCTATAAATAAAAATTTCGGCAACCGATACTGGATTCAGTTGGGGCCATTCACCATATGCGCATAAGGGTCTTGGAGTAAAGTCTAGTAGCTAGCTAGACTTTACGATATATTAATCTTTTTTCTCTACTATATGGAGGTTCAAGGATTACAGTATTCAATATTCAATCAATTTAATCACTGTGGTCGCAATCAATCATTTGCAATAAGAATCAATCAATCAATAAACAATATCAACATGACAGTCAACAGACTTATCTGTAGTTCAGTTTCAATTGTATTGAGCTATGCATATGATGCAACAGTTCAATCAATGCAGTCAATCAAATATTCAAAATTCACAACGAGTTACGATTTAATTCCTAGTCATAAATCTCAGACTAATCCATAACCCCGCACCTGATATCATAGGGCAAATAGAGCGATCAATCATTGTATATTAGTTGTTCCGAACAGTTCTGTCAAGTCTCATTCCACAGTATATATGCCTATAGCATAATAAAATATTCTCGATTAACACTTAAAAATTATCATTACGAAACAATATACATATACTAGTAATTAATTTATGTTTGATTAATGACATTATGTATTAATTATTTTGTCATTTCCTTAATTCTTTAATTTGTATCAATTTCCAGTCCAATCAATTAAAATCTAAATAGTCTCATATTTCAATTGTGGTTCATAGTCCTTTTGTTCTTTCCTTTTTAATCTTTTTTCGAGCCAGGTCAACAAAAGAACCCCACATGAATCAGCTAACCAAATTTTCTTATTATAACTCACAAATTTCCTAATCTCTAATTTAACCTCATAATATTTTAAGGTTTAAGCTTTATATCCACAATCAAGAATTCAATTAATTAGACAAACTATACTATGGCCTGATGATCTCAATTTAAGCAAAAGAGGTACCACAATTATATAAGGGTTATATGATTCAGATTCGGTTAAAGAAAAAGAAGAAATGATCCTCATAAAGGAAATTCATCACTTTCAAAGATTAAACAATTTTCCGTTTCATTTCAATCACTATAGAAATTATAGCTATGCACTTGAGTTGTTTAACGAGTTCCAAATCTTCATATATCATATTATATTAAAAAGGAAATAGACAGAAAGATGAATACCGATGGGTTTTCTTGTTGCACCTAATCACTAGCTTTCTTGCTCAATTCAAAAGCGGCATATTGCATATATATACATGCTCAATCAAGCTCAAGAATGTAATCATCAAGAATCTTAATTCATATGAGAATAAGAGAAGTGGAACAGGAAGGGATTAGAGGAAAACCCCTCTGTTTATTCTTTTTCTTCTTTTCATTCATTTTGTTTCTTTCCTTATGAGAGAGAAGGTCCCCTAATTAAGGGAAATAAGAGAACGGAGTAGGTCCGATGCCCATCGGACCTACTTTTAGATTCAACGAGCATGATGACCGTCCGATCTAATTTAAGATTTGCATGCAAGAAAATTGAAACATATGTGCACGACTTTTAAAGCATTCCGCACGAATCTTAAAGTAAATCAATGGTTATTAAACCCATCGGACCAAAGTAGGTCCGATGCCCATCGGACCTACTCTCAATTGGGGAAATAACTAGGTGGTGTTTCACTCAGCACATGCCGCGTGGCATTGGCCATGTGGTCATTCTTCAATTTTATTTTATTTCCTTTATTTGAAGTTTGTATTTTTTTTTATATTCAACCTTCATATTTCCAAGCTTTGCAAGTTAAGTCCAAATACTAATTAATAAGAAAATTATAATTGTTACTAGGTGTTAAATCCTTTATTGTATCTATTAATTTTTTTTACTTTTGAATATTCGAACATTTTAGAATTTCAAATTAACAACATATATTTCGGCAAAGACTTAATTATTATGTTCTGCTAAATAAAATGATATATTTCACTCTAAAATGCAATTTATTTTATTAAAAACATATCCAGGCATTTTGTATATTATTTTCAATTATTAATTCCATATACGTATTTTACGAAATGTTACATTATATTATATCATAATGATAATAAATACATAATCTTCAGCGAACAGTGCGGGATTTTCGATAAATAAAGTCCAAACAGTCGATCCAAACCGTTCAAACATGCTCTCTATATTAGAATGTGCTTAAAGATCAAATTTTATATTTTTAATTTTTTTACTATTTATTAAGATGGGTACAAAATTCAATGGTTTGAAAACAACAGTTTTGTAAAATATATAATAAATAGTAAACAAATTCAAAAAAAATATAAAATTTGATCTCCAAGCACATTTTAATATAGAGATCATGTTAAACAGTTTATATCAACTGTTGGCATTTAAAAAAAAACATGTTATAAGATATTGTAACTGTAGAATATTGTAAGTGGATCGCTCCTCTAAACAATATAATTATGCCCCATGTTAGCATGTTTCTGTCTATTCATATATTTCAGAAAATAGAGGTTGTATCTCAAATTATGTCGATAAACTTTCTCTAAATATAATAATGTAGATGCTTATAAAATTGTTTGTGTTGAATAAAAACATACACTAATTAAAATATTTCGCACACAAATCTGCTAAAATGATTCGAGCCTTTCTCACAATTTTACGGTTTCTGCGAAACTTTCAAAACAAAATATACTAAAATAGGCTAAAATACATTTATTATACATTGCGTACTACAATCACTTGTTTAAACAATAGCGGTCACATTTCAAGTCAAATAATAAAAAAAATTCCATGCATATTCTAATTGTAGCAATTACACTCTCGTAAATTATTTTCATGCTAAATCAAAACTACTAGAATACTTTTTTTAACACTTTTCGTGCATCTATTCGTATATTTAATTAATTCGGATCACATTTGAAATCATATGGTAACTAAAACTGATAAATATGCACTACATGTTGTCATATACACGCACATAAATGTTTTTACATTAAATCAAAATGGTAAAATTATTATTTTGGGCACAAATATGCTAGAATAAATTTAGCACCTCACGTGTGTATATACATGTTTTTTTTTTATAAATTAAAATCACTATTCAAATATATCCTCTATATATTATCATGGATATGATATTAATTTTTTTCTCTAAATTAAAAAAATAATTCTCTTCTTCCAATATTGTTGTAAGTTGTAACCAAGTTTTATTACATACGAGCAATATTTTCTTACATTTAGGGAAACTAAATTTGCGGATAACGGTACAATGTATACAAATTGTCATCATATTTTATTTTATAAATATATTATGTATTACTAGTATTGTGCATGTGCATTGCAACAGAAACATATAATAAAATACTGTAACTTGTTATTTTACTATTTTATTAATCTATTACAATAAATTAGTTGGAGGAATTTAATTTATGCATATGTTGATTTTGTGCGGTATTTTTTATTACAATAAAATACTATAATTTGTTATTTTACTATTTTATTAATTCATTTTTGTTTTGTTGTGTGAAAATTTGTATAGTTTTTGCTATCAATGTGGATCTATAATCTTTATTGCTATTACGTGTGGATTTGTATCATTATTGCTATTAATGTGAATTTGTAATCCTTATTGCTATTATGTGTGGATTTATATCCTTAAATGACATACAACGAAATTAAGAATTACAACGATTATTAATTATAGATCTGTATTCTTCAATGACATTTTAAAAATGAAAAAGAATTAGAATTAATAAGAAAATTAATGGAAAAATCATGACATCTACATGCGGCGACGTGTCTAAATAAATTTTGGACTTCTAGAAAATCATCAAAAAGATACATATAATTAAAAAAAAAAGACAAACTATTTGATTGGGAGATTGATGTTCAATTTGAAATTCCATCTTTTTAATTACAATCGTTAGCAAATCAGGACATTTACGTGCTTAATACAAGAATGAAGATGTCTATAATATCGAATTTAAAATTTTTTTTGTAAAATTATTAAAATTATTAAAATTATCAAAATAAAAATTTGCCGAGTGATATCTCCTCCGAAGGCAAAAATCATCCGAGAAAATACAAGTTACCGTGATATGATATAAGAACCTCGGCTGAGATCATTTTGGGCCTAATCCAATGCGATTTAAGAGATTCTGATTTTAGCCCAAAAATTTAAATTTACAGTTGGGCCGTCAACTGAGGTGAGGGCCCAACATTGCCTAATACCTTTATTTTGTATTTTTTTTTTTCTAGCAAAATCTTTGAGATTTTCTCAAGAAGTGCCTTTTGTTTTTCTGTTGGTTTCTTGTAATTCAACGACATCAAATTTTTCATTGCTAATACACACAATTTTAAATGGAGTTCAGGGTGACCAAGCTCCTTATAGTAAAAAAAAAATTGTATATTTTATGTGTAATTTCTACTATTTTTAATAAAAATTCTATAATTTGTTCTCTAATAATTTAAGTATTTGTTGAATTAAAACAACAAATATGTTTCATTCTAAAATATATCTTGTTGGGATGGGGTAAGCATAGGCCATTTGATGCTTTACGCCCTTCCGTATTATTTTTAAGATCCAAGTTGCTCATCCAAACTTCTCAATAATCTATATATTAAAATGTGTTCTGAGACTAAATTTTTCATTTTCTATAAAATATTTACTATTTTTAGAATTTTTTAAAGTTGTTGTTTTTTGTAGTCAAGAATTTTTTGGAAAATAATTATTTGCAAGAATTCTAAAAATTCAAAATAAAAATTCAAAAAAATGTAAAATTTTGTTTCCAAGCACATTTTAATGTGAATATTATGTTGAACGGTTCAAATCGGCTTGTGAACTTTGAAAATAGAAATAAGAACGTCAAGCACCAGTAAAGCACCTTAACCCATCCCATCTTGTTGAATATTCTTTTTTTTTATTAAATTTAGTTTTCATTATAATAAATTTTTAGTTCCACTTCTGTATACAGAGTTTTCCGACATTTTTATTAATACCCTAAAAAAAAAGAAAATAGCAAATCTGTCCTCAATCCCAATTTTTTATTAAAACTACCCGGACTGTCCCACAATGGGGCGGTCCGCTGCCTACACCAAACCACCCCATATGGGGCGGTCTGCTATAAAACCTGTATAAAAGTCACTTTTCTCTCTCCTGCCCACTCACAAATTCATTCTAACTTAGCTGAAAGAGAAAGAGGAAGAAGAGAGGCGATTTTGTGGCGATTTCAGGTAACAGTAGAGGTAGATTTAATTTTTTAATTTGTTTTTTTACATCAAATTTTTTAATTAATTTTTTAAATCGTTTTTTTACATTAATTTTTAAACAGTAGCTCTCAAAAGAAGAAATGTTAGTTGCACTGTATGTGGGCGGGAAGCTTGTCCGGGGTGTGGAGGGAGCACAATACACGAAAGAGGCAGCCTATGGCTTCGAGGTTAATGAAAATACCTCATTTCTGGAACTTAAGCAAATGGTGTACGAAAAGACTAGTGTAAACCCCAACCGGTATGACGTAGACTTAGTTACTCGGATTAACACAATAAGGGGGTAAACCTTACTATACCAGGTATCCAATAACATATGAGAGGTTACAGAGGGGTATTTAAAATACTTTTGAGTCACAGGGTACCTCGGTAATGGACTTATATTCTAGGAGAGTTCCGCGTCAACCCGGAGTTGGAACTTCTAAGAAAAATACAGGTTATGAACTGTATGTACCACCCGTTTATGACAATTATGTACCTGATTATACCACTGATTGTAACATGGACGATTATATCACCGAGCTACCACTACCACCACCTCCTCATGAAACTGCAATCCAACCCAGATTTCCATCTGTACCACCATCAATACCTATACTGGCACCCGTTGTTACCCGGAGTGATATTAACCTTGATGGTGAAGGGATCAATGTCATACCAGAAAAGAAAATGGACACGGGTGATGATTAGGACGGGGATTGGGATTCTGATCACTTATCAGATGGTGATGGAGATTATTTACCTAGGGAAGATATATTTCCGATTAGAGGTAGGACAGATAGGCATCTGTGCCCCACATTCAATGATACCACTAGTTTTGAAGAAGTAGACATAAGTTGGTTTGGGAAGCGTGTCGTATACAATTCGGACCTTGCTCCGCAGCATGTTTATACCAACTTAGATGAACTTACGAAGAAAATCAATAAGGTTCATGTTCACGGCAACTGGGAGTGCAAAGTACAAAAAAGGAACCGAAAAAGGTTAGTTGTTGTTTGTAAAACGCACCGCGTTGCGACTTCTGTCTTTTTGCAACCCCTGTGGGTAACGGGGAGGCATGGATTATTAAGAAGTGTGAACCACCTTATACATGCAAGTCTGCGTTGTCAAGGACAGACATGCACAACTTACGACTTCACTTATTGCCGATGTAATTGAGACAGATGTTAAGGAGGACCCATCGATGAGCATTAAGGAGGTCGCTAGACATGTCAGATGCATTTACCAACATGTCACCCTAAAATACAACAAGTTGTGGAGAGGGCGTGAACTTGCGATCTGCCGAATGTTCAATAGTTAGCAGAGTTCATACAACTTGCTTGCACCATTGCTCCAGGCCATAGCAAGTACAAATCCCGGCACAAAGTATGAATGTTGGAATCTGAGCATACCCGATGTCGATGGTGAGTTGCAATTCAAGGCCATAGCATGGGCTTTTGGTCCATGTATTCAAGCTGTGCCATACATTAGATCGGTCATCAGTATAGATGCATGCTTCATGTCTGGCTGTTACGAGGGGAGACTGTTGATAGCATGTGCATATGATGCTGAAAACCAGTTGTTGCCTTTGGCTTTTGCAATTATTGAGAAGGAGGATGGTGAAAATTGGGGATTTTTCATGAGCTTTTTACGAAGAGAAGTGATTGGCAACATGTTCTTTTGTGTTATATCAGACCAGCACAAAGGAATCAAATATGATTTTTATCACAGAGATTTCGGGTGGTCGACAGCGGACGGCGACTGTGTGCACATGCTGTGTATACAACACGTTGCAGACAACCTAAACAAGAATACCGGATACGACAAATGGGTTGCAGATACATTCAAAATTGGTTGTAGGAGGAAGAAGCCAAGAAGGGTGGAAGAGATGTTCAGAGAGTTTGCCAAGGTATGTATATTTTTATTTTTGGTATTTAACATATTGTAGATGAAATTTTTCTGAATTATTTACTTATATTTTCTCATCTAAAATTGTATTTTTGTGTAGTACTGTCTAAAGATAAATGCGTACTTACTCAAGGTGGGCAAAAATTATCCCAGAGATCTACAAGAACCACCCGCATATGAGAAAATATTTTAAGCCCGTGATGAAGGTTACCGATACACAAATGGGTCCGAGTCCTTGAATAATGTTTTCAAGCAGAGCCAGATGTTGCCCGTGACAGCAATTGTAGAGGACACCTTCTACAAGTTAAATGCATGGTTTGTTGAACGGTGTGTTAAAGCCTTCGAATTACTGGCCAGAAATCAAACGTTTTCAACAAGGGTGGAGGGGAAACTAAGGAAACATAGGGAGAAAGGTTCAGTTATGAACGTTGTCCCGTACGGGGATCGCAACTTGGAATTCGAAGTGCACATTCTAGGTGAGTACGTTCTAACCAGCCGTAGACCGGATGGGACTATGAAGTTTGTGAAAATGATGTTCAAGTATGTTGTTATTTTTGGACCTAACAATACTGTAACATGTACTTGCCAAGGAATCCAATTAGCTCACCTACCTTGTTCTCATGTTATGGCGGTGTGCCGAGTGAGAAACTTCTGTGAGGATGATTTTGTCGCCGACATGTACCGTACCGAGTACCTTGCGAGTACTTGGGGTGCATCTTTCCATCCTTATCCCAACCAGCATGCGTGGCTGGCCTATGTTGGGGATAGAATCATGCCCGCAAAGGGGTGGATCAAGTTAGGGAGAAGGCCCCACAAGCGTGCTGTAATGACCATGGACCAGATGCAAGGTAGGCGAATGGGACATCAGGCTCGCCGTTCAACTTCTGACAGGCAGCGAGCAGGTACATTTGATTTTATATTTTATTTTATATTTTACGATTTCAATATCATACCATGTTTGGTGAACTGGAATGCAATGCAGATGCCATAAACAAAGCCAATGAAAGAGAAAATGCTAGAGTTGTTGCTGAGGCAACCGGTAGTAGCCAGCGCACTCATGAAAGCCCAGGAACCGGTAGTAGCCATGGAGAGACATCTGGTAGTGTCGCACAACCATCTGCAAGCAGACCCAGAACTCGTCGACTTAGTTTGTTCGGACGTCATCGCTGATTACCAAGTTACTTGAGATGCATGTTGTGAACTATTTTATTTAGATGTATGTTGTGAACTATTTTAATTGGTAGTTTGTGAACTATTTAATTTAGAGTTTGTGAAATTATTTTATATGCTTGAGTTTTGTTATTTTCATAACTTAATTACATATACACAAATTGACAACATAAAATATAAACAAACACAAAATTGATGAAATAAAGACTGCATGGAATAAAGTCTACAACATAAATTCTTAATAAGTAGTACTACTTCTTACAACGAGCCTTGAAAGTACATGGAACAAAGTCATCATCGGATTTTGCCGGATCTGGATCAGTCATAGCAGACGAAGTGGTAGCCTTACCAGTATAAGTACACGGAACAAACTCATCGTCTGATGCTGGAGGCTCTGGATTAACCTTATTTTTTTTCGAAAAATTGCCGTAGGGGTTTTCCACAAAGTCATCGTCCGAAATTTCATAGCTAAGAAATTCCGGCTGTATGAATGATCGACATGTCTGTGTATCAGGGCATATTTGACACTTGTACTTTTTTCCCTCATTTTTTCCTCGATCACTAATTGACCCTCCTCTCGCTAGGCCACGATAGGACGACCTACCTCGGTTGCTCTCTTTCTCTCTATCTCGATTGTTACTGTCCATCATTCTCGTCCAAAAACATGAATTTCAAAAATGAATTAAAAAGACAAATTAAACTAATAAATTTAAAAAAATTGTGAAGATCTACCTCTATTGTTATTTGAAATCGCCACAAAAATCGCCTCTCTCTTCCTTTTCTTCCTCTTTCTCTTTCAGCTAAGTTAGAATGAATTGTGAGTGGGCAGGAGAGAGAAAAGTGACTTTTATACAGGTTTTATAGCAGACCGCCCCTATATGGGGAGGTTTGGTGTAGGCAGCGGACCGCCCCACTGGGAGACGGTTTGGTTTGAATAGTGAACCGTCTCACTGTTGGACGGTCCGGATAGTTTTAATAAAAAATTGAGATTGAGAGCAGATTTGCTATTTTTTTTTTTTTAGGATATTAATAAAAATGTCGGCAGAGTTTTATATTATTCGAGAAGTAATCTTACGCCATTTGTATATGAACCTTTCTTCAAACAAAAAAAGAAAGAAGGATATATGCCTCCGTGTTGTGAAGTTATTATCCGATATTAATACTGCTTCAAGGAGACTTAGAAAGCCTTTGCACACGGTCAACTAGTCACATCGCCTAAACACCCCCACAAAAAACAAATGAGTTATTATTAAAAAAAAAAAAAATGAGTTGGATTGAAAATGGACGTTTCCTTTGATTTTGTTTTCTTTTTTTTAATAAGAAAACCACAAATCAAATTATGTGTATTCGTGTTGCGAGTCATTAACAATTGGGTCTTACAAAATTATGCGAGGTGGTTGAAATTAGACTGAAATTTCATTTGATGTCTAATTTAAGTAATTTTGATTCGCGTTGTAATTCGCGCAGACATTTTAGATTCAAGGATATGTGGTTGAAAATAATGCAAATTTAAATCCGTTTGCACAAATTTTAATGTAAATTCGATCGGCTTAGACGAGACATCAGACGGATTTCGGTCTGATGCTCGTTAGAAACTTCCTACCTCCACTTTAAAAATGCTTGTGATCTAACATATCATTGAGAATTTAAAATTTTCTTATTGCATCAGAGAATCTGGGACAGAAAAAATTTAACACTTAAAATTTCATTACTGCTACATGAAGTTTCTGAAAAAAAAAAAAACTGAAAAAAGTTGAAAACGCTCTCCTTGAAAATTTAAATTTTGTAGCCTTCATTATCAATGACTCAGCACGTCGCCGGACATTGTTCAGTGGTCACAAAAGATCCAAACAAGCAGCAGTCATTATTCCATGATGGAGATGCTAAACTTCTCCCATGTTTTGTTACATGATTCATTTCACTTGTTCATCTTACATAAGAACATGTTAGAGCATCTACATCCCTGATACTATTAGAGTTTCTAATCTAGTTTCAGAAATATGTGAGATTTTCTTATTTAAAAAAACTATGCAGTAAAGTTTCTTATTAAGAAATTATTTATAAACTCCATGCTGATCAAATAATTGGCTCAAATTATTTCTAATTTTTAATTTGTTGCCGACGTGGTTTAATAGAAACTCTAAAATTAATTTCAGGGATGTGAGAGTTAAAAATTTTAAAGACCTTAATTTCTAAAAAGAGGTTAACAGTTATTTAAAAACTCATTTGAGTTGCTGGAATGTAGATGCTCTTATATTTCTTATTGTTCTTGCATAATTCACCTCAAAATCTAATTTTTTTTTTTCCTGACTTTTCTAGCATGAAAGAGATTTGCATACATAAT
Organism: Carex littledalei; assembly: GCA_011114355.1. Taxonomy (NCBI): domain Eukaryota; kingdom Viridiplantae; phylum Streptophyta; class Magnoliopsida; order Poales; family Cyperaceae; genus Carex; species Carex littledalei. Next base: position 13,566,712 of record CM022089.1, on the reverse strand, counting down.
TTAAAAAATTACCGCAGTAATTAAACTCAACTTTTTTAAAAAGCTTAACATCATACAAAATGAAAATAATTATAATGCATACACTTTAATTGGCAAGTAATAATTACAAATTCTTTGTTTCAGATTAATAAGGTTTTTTAAACTAGACTCACAAATCATTTTAATGAGCTTAAATTTCGTAGTAACTTTACTTCACTTTACATAAGTTAGTATGAAATATTTATTTGTATAAAAAATTCATTGTCTTAACCAATCTCATAATTATGGTATACAATTTGTGAACCAATTTGTATTGTTTAATATTTGTTATCGTTTAAATTGCTTGCATTAATTATGTATTTGCCTTTTGCTTATTCTAATTTTTGGTTAATGAGTAAAAGTATAATACTGATATTTTTGTTAAGAGATGTGTATTTTTCTTTTGCTTATTCTAATTTTTGGTTAATGGGTTAAAAGATAGTAATAGTATGATACCGGTATTTTATTAAAAAACGTCAACATTTGTGATGTCTTTTGTAAAAATTTGTTGCGCTACGTAATGCAAGTCTTAGTAAAGAAACTATCTTGTTTCTACGCGTGCTTTTAGAGTTGTTTGACTTGCCTCTTATGTCGTTTGAAATGTATGAGTCATTAGATGTCTTTAATTTTGAAATTTATTTTGACAATGTAATATATGGTTTGTCATCATCTATGTTGTTAATTAATTTACTTTTAACATTATATATCCAATATTTAAACTATATTTATGTCTTATAGTGTGACTAAGATGCAACTATGACCTACTAGATAAGATGATTTGATGTAACGGCGACTTCTAAGTCATTATGGATTCAAGTCGTGTTAGACACTTATAAGTAACCCTTCTCTCTATCTAATAAAGCTTAATATTCTAAAATACACAAGATTAAATTGTAATATTTGTACATAAAAATAACTAAAAATATTTTTAAGGTATAACTACTTTTGAAAGCAATTAAAAATTTGAGAATGAAGTAAACTAAATGTAATAATTAAGCTAACAAAATATGATGACCCTTTTTTGCTCTAGGAAACATTTATGAAGAAAACAATAAAAAATTATGTTGGAAAGCTAAGCAAGCAATCAACCAAACCCACATTTCAATTTTCAAAGGCAACGACAGCGACTTATGCTTCATTATTATTTAATCAACAGACGTCATCAACAAATCAGCAAGTGCCAATAAATAAGAAGAGAGAATTAATAATTAATAATTAATAAGAATAATATGTTTAATGATATGATCATCCCAATCATGCACATTATTTTATCTGATCATCAGATTTTAATAAACTTAAACTAGGCTAGCTAGCTGCTGTTTTGGTTAATTGATTTTTTACATCTTAATTTTTTAAAATTTCCCTTGACATTAGGTGTCATGTTTAAATTGGTCAAAATATAATAGAAAGAAGAATGAATTAAAACTTGACTCTCCAAGTTATTCTTCTGTATCACTGTATCTTAAAAATTAGAGTTTGGGAATAATCTTGATTGTCTTGACAATAATTGTTTTTGGAGTTTTGCATGAAAAATTAACGAGAAGATAATAATTTTATAAGAAGACCAAAGATACATTTTGAAAGATATTTGTCTCATAATTCATATGCATAAATTCTTGTTTATAAGTTTCATAATTATTTTGTCAAACACTGGTAAATTCTTTTAAGTCTGATTGGTTGTCACAGAATTGTCCGGGATGGAATTTTTTGGATTTGGAAATTCATTAATTAATTTGCGAGAACCCACACTCATGAATAAAACAAGAGAGTTGTGACAATGTGTTGAAATACATGTTCGGTCGTACTGTGAAAATAATCGTGGAAAATCCTATTTTTCTTCTAAAATACTTGATATTAATACAATTTTTCTTATTAATAATTATTAATATAATTAAATAAAGTAATTAAACAATAACATAGTAATACTTATTAATTATTATTTCATAACGGTACTCTTGCTCATAAACTGGTTATCCGATCAACGGAAAAAAAATTAAAAATTAAATTAGAAAATTGATAATTAACGATTTTTAATTTGCTTGAAATAAAATACAAAATGTATTTATTATAATTTTGTTATTAGAACATCTACAATGGAGCAAACTATTAGCAAACCACGTCACTAAAATAAGCAAACCACTCCCCAAAAATATGAAAACCACTCCATCGCGTGACAACACATGTGCAGCACATTTATTGTCCCTCCTGATTCTCTGTGTCAATCAGTTCTATTATTCTATGTAAATAAGTTGTTATTGGGCTGTAAAATTTTGTTCTATGCCACAGATAATCCGGGAGTCATTAAATGCACGGTTCAATAACAAAACGTTTGTGGTATCTTTGTTTTCCGCGACAATAACAAAACGTTTGCTAATTAAGCAATTATGGTACAACCCAGCAATTAAATTAGCAATCTTCCACATCAGATTAGCAATTTATAAACAATCCCTGTTGTAGATACTCTTAGTCGCTAACGTTGCACCGTGGAAAAAAAAAAAGAAATTGAGTTGGACTTGATGTTGTTTTTTCCATAATTTTGTACTAGATGGGAAAATATACATGAGGGTCATGAGGAATAAAACCAAATCAATTCCAACTTAAAATGGTCACCAAACACATCTAAGAAAACTTATCCCAACTTGTTTAAAATCTCTAACAATCCCATGAAATTTGTGAACAGACTCTATTAGAGCATCTACATTCCAACAATTCAAATGAGTTTCTAAATAACTGTTAACCTCTTTTTAAAAATTAAGGTCTCTAAAATTTTTAACTCTCGCATCTCTAAAATTAATTTTAGAGTTTCTATTAAGCCATGTCAGCAACAAATTAAAAGGCAGAAATAATTTGAGTCAATCATTTAATCAACATGGAGTTTATAAATAATTTCTTAATAAGAAACTTTACTGCATTGTTTCTAAATAAGAAACTCTCTCACATCTCTGAAACTAGATTAGAAACTGCCACGTCAGATCAGAAACTCTAATAGTACCAGGGATGTAAATGCTCTATTAGTGTTAAAATAAATGTTATGGGAATACAGAACAATTTTTAGAATTTTCAAATTAAGGAAAGCGATGAAACCAAATATTCATGCAAATAAAACAAACATTTCTAATTCACTTGTCACATCGCATTCTTAACTATCTCAATATTTTTGCTTATGCTACTAATCCTACTCTAAAGGTGAGGATTCGTTTTCAAAGAATCAATTTGATAATTTCGACAAAATTCAAAATTAATTCTAGTTTTGAAGTGTTATATTTGATCAAAGTTTTAAATAGCGATTATAGCGTAACTATAGCTAGCTATTTAGAATCATTATAAAAGAAAAGCAGTTAATAGCGTTATAGCTTTTGAGGTCCGAAAAAGCTATAGCGTAACTATTTAGAACCATAAATTTGATACGTGATATGGACTGTATGCATATTATCTATGTAAAAAAAACAGTAAAATTTGATGTAAATTTAATAGTCCATCAAAAAGGTCTGAAATTTATAACGATGATGGAATGACAAATAATAGTAAAATTGAAAAATATTTCATACATAACTAACTATGAGGCTAACAACAGAGAACTAGTATTGATTTAGTGATTAAAGCAGATTTTTCATGTGAGAAGTCGCATGTTCAAAATCTGAATGAATGATCCTCGTGAATTTATAAAGTTAAATGGCTCCATCTTTAATTTCCAACCTTTATTCTAAAATTATAAGAGCATCTACATTTCTGGTACTATTGGAGATTCTAATATGATGTGGCAGTTTCTAATTCAGTTTTAGAGATGTGGAAGAGTTTCTTATTAAGAAACTATTTATAAACTCCATACTGATCAAATGATTGACTCAAATTATTTCTCATTTTTAATTTATTGCTGATGTGGCTTAATAGAAACTCTAAAATTAATTTCAGGGATGTGAGAGTTAGAAACTTTAGAGATCTTAATTTCTAAAAAGTGGTTAACCGTTATTTAGAAACTCATTTGAGTTGCTGGGATGTAGATGCTGTAAACTACATATTTTTTTTATTTTTTTATTCATTTGAAACATAAATGGGCAAGATTGTTAAGAAATCCATTGTCAATGTATTTCTCCCTAATCTAGATTACACTTAAATTTTGTATTTTTTTTTGTATTAAGAAGTACCTAGGCTGGAATCTAATGTCTGAATGGATCAAGATTTTGTCCTTAATTAATAAACTTTGTTTTTTTATTTATTTTGCCAACCAGTTTGCACCAACTATAAACTATGCTTGTAAGCTCACTAGCCGCCTTCCGTGAAAATTCAGATTAATTAATGGGCCCCTTAATTAATTATTATGTAAATTATTTGCAGAAGCATCCCTCTCCATGCATATGACCTTCCTCTTGGCACCAGATATCATTTATTTATTTCATATACTTGGTCTATGGTTTATTTTCCAAAATATTTTCTAGGCCACGGAAAATTAGATTATTATTATTATTATTCAGTCTGCAAAAACAAAATTGATAAAAATAAATGCTGGGTGCACCTAACTGGTTGACTGGTCAAATCATGATCTCTGCCTTGCTCATAATCCATACAATTGGCTTGGCACAGAGACTTGATGTAACCAATAATTACTCCTTTGCAAATTTTCATTTTTTTTATTATCACCTTGCATTTTTTTTATTTATGTGCAACTCACATCACGAACGAGTTGTTAACGAACTGACTTGGTTCAACTAAAATAAAGTTCGACTCAGCTCGACTTGTTTATACATAAACTGAATTCAAACTTTACCTAACTCGATAATTAGCCCTCTGTAATTTTTTATTTTTTATTTTTCATTATCACTTTGCAAATTTTTTGTTTGTGTGTAACTTACAATACAAATGAGTTGTTAACGAGCTGACTCAGCTCGACTAAAATCAAGTTTGACTCAGCTCAACTCATTTTTGACAATAGTCGAGTTCAAACTTTGTCTAATTCGGTTAGACTCGGCTCGTTTATAGTTCTGTATAAAACCAATAATTATTCATTTGCAAATTTTAATTTTAATTATTTATTATCACTTTTATTTTCTGGTTCTGCACTAGAAAATTTGATCCACACCACCAATTAATAATGTATTATCATTTTTGTTTTTGTTTTGGGAAAACAACAGACACCATGCGTTTGTGGTACAAAATCCGAACAGTGAATTGATATTTGTCAGTAGGTCCTTGAAAAGAAAATAATACGAATTAATACATGAGAAATGAATAAAAAAAAAGAATAAAGTGTACAGCTAGGATTGGAATTTTTATGTCTAAGACAAATGAAGGTTTAGGTCTACCAACTGGTTGTTAGAAGAAAGAGGCCATCTTAACAACACCCTTCCCCTTCTCTTTCTCTCTTTGTATCTCACCTTGAAAGTGTCTCCAACAAGCTCTTAATACTTTGATTTGAAGAGAGGTGAAGTTTCTAGTAAAAAAATACAGTAGCTAGGTTTAAGAAATATATAATGCCTTTTCTCCTCTCCATTCTCCTCTCCATTATTTTTATTGGCCTTTAATTGGAGCCTTGTAGTTGTAGGCATAGTACCATCATATTATTGTATAGGGTACATGTTGACAAAGATTAACTTGTCAAAAGGTACATAATTCGGATATGGTTAATTAAATATATCATCTGACCAAATGCCGATATTTTTATTAATACCCAAAAAAAAACAAATTATCAAATCTGGCCCCACCCCAAACTTATTTTTAAATCTACCCCAACCGCCCGTCGACTGGGCGGTTCACTTTCCCCATCCGACCGCCCAGCGGCTGGGCGGTTCACTACCCAGATCTGACCGCCCAGCAGCTGGGCGGTCCGCTATAAAACCCCTATAAAAGGGGTTTTTCTCTCTCCTGAGCAGCACAGTATTCATTCCAACCATTTTTCAGAACCGAAAAAGAGAAAGAGAGGCGATTTTGAGTGATTTTGAGGCTAGTAGAGGTATGGACAGTAACAAACGAGGTAAGAAAGCGAGCAACCGAGATCGTGGCGTAGCGAGAGGAGTGTCTATTAGTGATCGAGGTAAAAATGAGGAAAAAAAGTACAAGTGTCAAATATGTCGTGATTTTTTTAATTGTGAGTCATGTAAGCTGGAGGAATGGAGAAGACGACATGTTCAGTATGAAATTTCAGACGATGACTTTGTGGAAAACCCCTACGGCTTTGGTTTGAAAAAGAAGAAAGTTGATCCAGAGCCTCCAGCATCGGACGACGAGTTTGTTCCTTGTACTGGTAAGGCTACCACTTCGTCTGCTGTGACTGATCCAGATCAGGCAAACTCTGATGATGACTTTGTTCCATGCACTTTCAAGGCTCGTTGTAAGAAGTAGATTTTTTAGGAATTTATGTTGTAGAATTTTTAGGAATTTATGTCGTAGACTTTATTTCATTAGTTTTGTATTTGTTTATATTTTATGTTGTTAGTTTTTGTATACGTAATTAAGTGATAAAAATAACAAAAATGAAGCATATAAAATAATCGAGGCAAATAAAAAATTACATAATTCACAAACTACCAATTAGAATAGTTCACAATATACATCTAAAATAGTTTATAACATAATTTTACAAAACTTGGTAATCAGCGACGACGGCCGAACAAACACAAAATACGACGTCTGGGTCTTGGTGCATCTGGTTGTGCGACACTACCGGATGTCTCTCCATGGCTACTACCGGTTCCTGGGCTTTCATGAGTGCGGTGGCTACTACCGGTAGCCTCAGCAACAACTCTAGCATTTTCTCTTTCGTTGGCTTCGTTAATGACATCTGCATTGCATTCCAGTTGAAATAAAATCAAAATAAAATATAAGTAAATAAATAAAATATTAGTAAATAAAAGGAATCAACCGTGCCTGCTCGCTGCCTGTCAATTGTTGAACGGCGGGCCTGATGTCCCATTCGCCTACCTTCCATCTCGTCCATGGTCATTACTTGACGCTTGTGGGGTCTTCTTTCTTTTTTGATCCACCAGTTTGCGGGACAGACTCTATCACCAACACAGGGCGGCCACTGATACTGGTTGGGATAAGGATGGAAAGATGCACCCCAAGTACTCGCAAGGTAATCGGTACGGTACATGTCTGCGACATAATTATCCTCAGAGAAGTTTCTCTCTCGGCACACCGCCATAACATGAGAACAAGGTATGTGGGCCAACTGGATTCCTTGGCAAGTGCATGTTACAGTATTGTCAGGTGCAAAAATAACAACATACTTGAACATCATTTTCACAAACTCCATAGTCACATCCGGTCTACGGCCGGTTGGAGCAAACTCATCTGGACAGTGCACTTCGAACTCCAATTGGTTCTCCTCGTACGGGACAACTCTCATAGCTGCACCTTTCTCCCTATGTTTCCTTAGTTTCCTTTCCACCCTTGTTGAAAACGTTTGATTCCTGGACAGTAATTCAGAAAATATAAGTCAACAAATAAAAATATACATACCTTGACAAAATCTCTGAATAAAAATATACATACCTGGATAGTAATTCGAGGGCTTTAACACGCCGTGCAACAAACCATGCATTTAACTTGTAGAAGGTGTCCTCCACAATTGCCATCATGGGCAACTGCCGGCTCTGCTTGAAAACAACATTCAAGGACTCAGACCCATTTGTGGTCATAATTCCCCATCGGAAACCTCCATCACGGGATTGCAATATCTTCTCATATGCGGGTGGCTCATTAACATCCGCGGGATTATTTTTTCCCACCTTGAGTAAGTACAAATTTGCTTTTGGACAGTACTGCAAAAAAAAACAATTTTATATGAGAAAATTTAAGTAAATAATTCAGAAAATATAAGTCAACAAATAAAAATATACATACCTTGGCAAAATCTTTGAACATCTCTTCCACCCTTCTCGGCTTCTTCCTCTTGCAACCAATTCTGAATGTATCTGCAACCCATTTTTTAGATCCGCAGTTCTTGTGTAGGTTGTCTGTAACATGTTGCATACACAGCCTGTGCACACAATCGCCGTTCGCTGTCGACCACCCGAAATCTGGGCGATCAAAAACATATTTGATTCCTTTGTGCTGGTCTGATATGACACAAAAGAACCGGTCGCCAACCACTTGTCTTCTTACGAACCTCATGAAAAATCTCCAGTTTTCCCCGTCCTCCTTCTCAACAATTGCAAAGGCCAAAGGCAACAACTGGTTTTCAGCATCATATGCACATGCGATCAGCAGTCTCCCGTCGTAACGGCCAGACAGGAAGCATGCATCTACACTGATGACCGGTCTAATGTATGGCACAGCTTGAATACATAGACCGAACGCCCATGCTATGGCCTTGAATTGCAACGCGTTGTCGACAGTCGGTACGCTTATATTCCAACATTCAAAGACAGTGCCGGGATTTGTACTTGTTATGGCCTGCAGCAATGGTGCAAGCAAGTTGTATGAACCATGCCAGCTACCGAACATTCGGCAAATCGCAAGTTCACGCCCTCTCCACAACCTGTTGTATTTTGGCACGACATGCTTGTAAACCCGTCTGACAGCTCTACCGACCTCCTTAAGGCTCATCGATGGGTCCTCCTTAATGTCATTCTCAATTACATCGGCAATAAGTGAAGCCGTAAGCTGTGCATGGTCTTTCCTTGATGACGCAGACTTGCATGTGTGAGGTGGTTCACACTTCTTAATAATCCATGCCTCGCCCTTACCCACAGGGGTTGCATACAGACGGAAGTGGCAATGCTCTTCGTCTTTACAAACAATTACTAACCTTCTTCAGTCCCTTTTTCAGTTCTGCACTCCCAATTGCCGTGAACATGGACCTCATTTATTTTCTTCATAAGTTCATCTATGTTGCTGTAAACCTGCTGCGGAGCAAGCTCTTCAGTGTATCTGACACGTGGTCCAAAAAATGAGATGTCTGCCTCTTCAAAAGCAGTGGTATCGTTAAATGTGGGGGCACGAATGCCTATCTGTCCGACCTCTAATCAGAAATCTGTCTTCCTTAGGTAAATAATCTCCATCACCTTCTGACATGTGATCCGAATCCCAATTCCCGTCCCATTCGTCACCCGTTTGCAAATCTCTTTGTGGTATGGCATCGATCTCAGCATCAAGGTCAAGGTCTCTCCGGGTAGCAACGGGTGACACTATAGGTATTGATGGTGGTACAGATGGAAATCTGGATTGGATTGGGATTTCAGGAGGAGGTGGTGGTGGTGGTAGATCGGTGGTAAAATCAGGTACAAAATTCTCATAAACGGGTGATACGGGCGGTTCATAACTCGAGTGGCGGGGGTTGTCATACCTCGAGGGGCGGGGGTTGTCATAACTAGAGTGGCGGGGGTTGTCATACCCCGAGTGCTCATGACCCGAGTGATCATAACTCGAGCGACGCGGGTTGTCATAACCCGAGTGATCATAACCTCTATTTTCCCTAGATGTTCCAACCCCGGATTCACGCTGAACTCTCCTGAAATATAAGTCCATTACCATTACCCCCTGTGACTCAAAAGTGTTGTAAACACTCCTCCATAAGGACTCATATGTTATTGGATACCTGGTATAGTAAGGTCTACCACCACTTACTGTGTTAATCCGGGTAGCTAAATCTATATCATACCGGTTGGGGTTCACACCGATCTTTTCATACACTATTCCCTTCAGTTCAACAAATGAGGTATTTTCATTTACCTCGAAGCCGTAGGCTGCTTCCTGAGTGTACTGTGCTCCCTCCGCACCCCGGGTAAACTTCCCGCCCGCATACAGTGCAACCAACATCTGGAATTACTGTTCTGAAATTACTGTTCTGGAATTACTGTACAAAATCGCCTCAAAATCGCCTCTCTTTCTCTCATTCGGTTCTGGAAACTTGGGGGAATGAATACTGTGCTCATCAGGAGAGAGAAAAACCCCTTTTATAGGGGTTTTATAGCGGACCGCCCAGCTGCTGGGCGGTTAGATATGGGTACTGAATCGCCCAGCTGCTGGGCGGTCAGGTGGGGAAAGTGGACCGCCTAGTGGACGGGCAGTTGGGGTAGATTTAAAAATAAGTTTGGGGTGGAGGCAGATTTGATAATTTGTTTTTTTTGGGGGGGGGGGTATTAATAAAATATCGGGACCAAATGCATGTTTGTTGTATAAATTATTGCTTCCATTTTATATAGATATGCATATTCTATAAATGAGTGTAGTGAAAGACATTTAAGTTGGCCATTTAATAATTATAAAAATAAATAATGTTATTTATGATTTAGTATAGATATGCATATTCTATAATTCTTTGTTCTTTAAGTTCCATTTTATATAGATATGCATATTCTATAATGAGTGAGGCTACGGTACTATGCATAGCCAAATTTTACATTTTTTCGAATTTTTTTACTATTTTTTTTAGATAGTTAGAAAATCACTTGATCTGAAAATTCTGAACCATAAAAAAACAGTGATTTTCTACCTATCTAAAAAAATAGTAAAAAAATTCGAAAAAATGTAAAATTTGGTTTGCAATGCATATTCATTTTATAATCATGTTGAACGGTTTGGATCAACCGTTAGGATTTTGAAAACTCAAATATTAAGTCGTAACACAGACCAATCCGTGCTATGCATAGCACCGTAGCCTCACTCTTCTATAATTTATAAGGGGAGATTGGTGATATGCCCATATTTCATCTATTATTTCGTCTTGTTTCCAGGCCAGACCTTATGTTTTTGACCACTAAATTGCATAGTTTATATTGAAAATCAATAGAATATGGTACTGCTGCAGTTTGTGGTTGATTTGCAGGAAATAGGCGAAAAATAGGCAAAAAGGCATAGTTCTGACTTCCCCCACGCGACCCGCGTCCCACCTGACGCGGGTCGCATCCTAGCCAGACGCGACCTCAGATGCGACCCTCATTGCGCGCAGCATTTCCACCTGACGCGGGTCGCATGGAAACTCATGCGGGTCGCGTCGAGTTAACTGAGCCAGGCCCAATTGAAGCCCACGAAGGAAACTATTTATACAGAAGGCCTGGCAACAGAAGAGACATCCATTAATCCACGATTTTCACGAGAGACATTTGGGGATCCGATCAGGAGTGAAAGGCTTGGAGCCTGAAGCGATTTGAAGAGAAAAGGAGCTGATCTGGAGCTGAAGAGGAGTCGAATTGGAGAAGGAGACTCAATCTGAAGCTTCAATCCTCTTCACTATCCCTTCTCACTATGATTTGCTTTCTCTCTCTCTCTTGTTTTGATTATTTGATGTCTGAGTAAATACTGTAGTTTCGAGAGTTTGGATTTGTAGTCTGATACTTTGTTTGATGATGCACATGGATTGATTCTTATTGTTATTTCGTGTTTCTTTGATTCTTGTATTATTTGAGATTGCTTGATCTGAATTGTTTGATTCTTGATTGCTTACTGTTGAATGCCTTAGGCATTTCTTCTTGTACCAAAGGCTTGATGCTTCTTGCAAATTAGGTTAAGTACTTAAGGTAGGTCTGAGAACCAAAATGTGAGGTCAATGAGTAGCCGAAAGGTGAAAGTTTCCACTTGCTCTTGCTCAGCTTGTGGATACCTTTAGTAAACAGAATTGAGAACTTAGGTTTAGATCAAACAGCTTGATTAAACCTGAGAAGGTGAAATTGCAATTCCAAACTAGGTCTGCTAAGCCAACACACGAAAGTTGAGGTTCAGTGACACTAGGTACGGTCAATCTAGCCTTACACGACTTAAACAACAAGTTTCTGACATGTGCAGACTCAGCTCAAGGGACCATGCGGGTCGCGTGACTTAGCACGCGGGTCGCATCACGAGGGTCGTAAGCCACGGCTTACGGGTCGCGTGCCAGGTCCAGGGCGCTTAAGGCCAAGCGGGTCGCATGCGAGAGCATGCGGGTCGCGTGGCAGGTCCTGAGCAGCAAAGTTGAAGATGAAATCTGAAACCCTTGAAACGCCCTTTTATACCATAGTACAAAATACAAACATTTAGTTGATTCTTTTCTGTTAATTCATTGTTCATATAATTGTTCATACATTCATACTTGTTCATTCATTCTTTCATTTCATTCGACTTGTTCATATATCTTAGGATTAAACAAACAAACCTCAAACATTCAACTTCTAGTACCTAATTGGGAATAGTTTAAGTTCAGAAAATAGACCGTCCCTGAGGATCGACACCCGTTCTAACTACACGACAGGGTTGTGCACTTGCAACCTTTGTCAAAGAGTTAAATAGGGTTTAAACTCTACAGCTTAGGCTGTAGTGAAGCTCTGTACCTCTCATTTGGGAGCGAACAATTGGCATAGATATGCATATTCTATATTCTATAAGAGTGAGGCTACGGTGATATGCATAGCACGGATTGTGTCCATACTACGGCTCAAAATTTGACTTTTCAAAATTCTAACTGTCGATCCGAACCGTTCAACATGATTATAAAATGAATATGTACTTGCAAACCAAATTTCACATTTTTTCGAACTTTTTTACTATTTTTTTAGATAGGTTGTTTTTGGATGGTCCAGAATGTTCAGATCAAGTGATTTTCAAAAAAATTCAAAAAAATGTAAAATTTGATTTGCAAGTACATATTCATTTTATAATCATGTTGAACGGTTCGGATCGACCGTTAAAATTTTGAAAAGTCAAATTTTGAGCCGTAGCACGGACCCAATTGGAACTATACATAGCACCATAGCCTCACTCATTCTATAATGTTATTATTCTATATTCTATAAGTTCCATTTTATATAGATATGCATATTCTATAATTCTTTGTTCCATCTTGATGATCTTAATTTATTAAGAATTTAACTTTCCTATTTACAGTAATGGAGGTCAGTAAAACATCATTAAAAGCAAATTAAGCTGACCACGTGCCCAAAGGACAATTATTTTTGAGTATTTTAGTGTGAGAAACGTGTTCATGGAGCCGTAACAAAAAGTGTTCCGACAATGTATACTTATCACAAAGGGCATTTTCGCGAGAAAACCCCAAAACTTTTTGAAATTGTAATTAAAAAAAGTTGTTTCCATAGTTAATTTTTTTTTTTTGAGTAAAGATTGGAGGCCAAGCCACCCAACTATTTAATATACTCGTTATTACAACAAATGATTTCCCCCATCCGGATTTCGAACTCATAACCTCTCACATAGATGTCATGTGTTTTTGCCACTAGACCAAATAGTTAATTTTTTTTTACACCTGCAGTGTGCACGAAAAGGCAAAATTAGAATATTAAAACTGAGAGTTTTGAAAAATCTAACGTAATATAATTCTTATTTTATAAGGACTAAGAAATATTAATACATACAAATATTACAAAATTTAATGGTTAAAATTACAATTTTTTCAATTTATAAAGGGGAGATTGGCCCCTTTTCCCATTACATATTTTATATTAGTTGTTAGGAGGGATGTTAAATGTTTGTAAAATAAGGTTAAAATTATTAACTAGTTTGAAAAGGAAATATTACTGTTCAAGATTGTAAGTTTAGATTGGATTATACTTTATACCCCGACATTTATATAAATATCCAAAGTTTAATACAAATTATTAATTATGCCCACATTCTCAAACTTTTGCTAAAAATATCCAAGCCGGCCAGAAAATGGCCGGCTTAGGTAAACCGGCCATTTTCTGGCCGGTTTACTCCATTTTTTTTTTAGAGAGACACTACAAAGATCAAAATATTGAAACCTAACTCTGAAAATTTGAAATTTTTGTTTAAATTATTTGTTATATTACTTCTTTTGATGTATAATATTTATACTAAAATACGCTAGATTACTTGAAATTATGTTGAATTACACTATATTACAATAAATTATGTTCAATTATACTAAATTACGTTAAATTACAATAACTTCACTAATTATGCTGAAATACGGTAAATTACGCTAAACTACACAAAATTACGCTATAGTAGACTGATTTTGCTCATCTTTCATGAATCATAAAAAATAGTAAAAAAATTCCAAAAATAGTAAAAATTGGTATTCTACAATTTCATTATGTAACTAATTTACTGAGCTACTTGGATTGAATAATAGAAATGAAAATCTTAATCGGAAACTTCAACTCAAGTTTTGAGGCTCTTCCCTTTGTTTTTTGGCGATTCTGAATTTTGGAATCTAGCATCGCGGGCACGGACGCATGCGCATTTTTGCAAGCTTTCCGAAAAGTGGTCATTTGCTGAAATCGGACACTCGAGCGCCGTTTTATGACCGTTTGAAGTTTCATCGTCGTTTTTCGTCTTTTCAGTGAAGATATCGTCTCTATTCATTTGTAATTTAGCGTAATTTACCGTATTTTAGCGTAATTTAATGTAATTTAGCGTAATTTAACATAATTTAGTGTTATTCAACATAATTTCAATTAATCTATCGTATTTTAGTATAAATATGCTAATTATACATCAAAAGAAGTAATATAACAAATAATTTAAAACAAAAATTTCAAATTTTCAGAGTTAGATTTCAATATTTTGATCTTCATAGTGTCTCTCTCAATCAAAAAAAAAAAAAAAAATGGAGTAAGCCGGCCAGAAAATGGCCGGTTTACTCTGGTACCTAAGCCGGCCATTTTCTGGCCGGCTTGGGCATTTTTCGATATTGAATCGAATTCTGGGCATAATTAATAATTTGTATTAAACTTTGGATATTAATAAAAATGTCGGCTTTATACCGTATGAAAGAAGTATAACTATAATAATATGTTGTGTTATAATAAAAAAAATATTATGGCCAAGTGTTGATTCATGCTGCACTGTGATAAAAAAGTACTTTCTTCTAGGGAATATTTCTATAACCCCCCCCCATGCCTTGTAAAATAATACGAAATACTATTTTATTTGGAAGGTGGAATATTTGTAATGAATCACCAAAAGGAATATTTTTAATGTCTTTAGTTATATGGTACTTGGAAGCAATGTTTCCCATTTTGAAGTCATTCTAGAAAAGTTTAAAAAGGTGTTATATATTTTACATCACATCATTTTTTTATTTTAATATAATATGTTTAAATGCATCATATCAAATGCCTGGCCGAATATAAAATAATTATTCTGGATAGTGGAGGTTATAAAAAGCCAACAAATGGTAGAAATAGTAAAAATCAAAATATTAAAAAAAAAAGGTTTAAAATGTGTTATATATATATATATCTTACAGCACATCATTTTTATTTTAATATAATATGTTTGAAATGCATCATAGTAAGAATGAACAAAATTTTGCAAATAAATTAAAACTCAATAATTAGGAAGCTGATATGAGTACCCCCATTTGAGTACCCGCATTATACCCGCACATAAACTATCATAACTGTTTTTGAGAACCGCACCTAAACTGTCATAACTGTTTTTGGGAACCCAAACTATCAAAACTGTAATTTTATTTTACAAGTATTAATAGTAACATTGTGAAGTATTTATACCATACAAGACAAGTATTTATATCTATACAATGAACTACATATATGATATTTTATCAAGTGGTTTTTACACGTTTTTCAAGGGGATTTTTTTTTTCTCCGTTCAATCTAACTAATTTTTGGAACGATTTATGAGGAATTTTGCAAATCTAAAACCACGAACGTTTTCTATTTTTTTTTTCTCTTTCAAATGAGATCCATGATGACATACTTTTACACGTTTTTCAAAGTATCAAATATTCAAATATGGAAAGTATTCATACAAAATGGAAAGTATTCATACCTAAGATATCATATATTAATATATAGTTCATCAAGTATTTATACTTAAGATATCAAGTATTTACAAGTATTCATACCTAAGATATCAAGTATTTATACTCAACTGCGGGTACTCATATTTATACTTAAGATATCAAGTATTTATACCTAAATTATCAAGTATTCATATATAATTCATCAAGTATTCATACCTAAGATATCAAGTATTTATACTCAACTGCGGGTACTCATATTTATACTTAAGATATCAAGTATTTATACCTAAATTATCAAGTATTCATATATAATTCATCAAGTATTCATACCTAAGATATCAAGTATTAAAAAAAAAACTGGACACAATACCTACTCATCTTTTACACGTTTTTCAAGGTGGTTTTTTTTTTCTCCGTTCAATCTAACCAATTTTTGGGACGATTTATGAGGAATTTTGCAAATCTAAAACCACGAACGTTTTCTATTTTTTTTTTCTCTTTCAAATGAGATCCATGATGACATACTTTTACACGTTTTTCAAAGTATCAAATATTCAAATATGGAAAGTATTCATACAAAATGGAAAGTATTTATACCTAAGATATCAAATATTCATATATAGTTCATCAAGTATTTATACTTAAGATATCAAGTATTTACTTCCAAAAAACTGGACTCATCTTTTACACGTTTTTCAAGGTGATTTAATGATTGACAAAGTTAGTTGGGAAAGGAATCAAGTGCGGGTATAATGCGGGTACTCAACTGTGGGTACCAAAATCTTTATTCCAATAATTAATGGTGGATAGTGGAAGTTATAAAAAGGCAAGAAATAATATAATAAATGCAAAAAAAGAAGAGAGAAAAATCCTAAAAGGAAAAAGTTATCTAAGGAAGAAAGTGACAATGTGCCTTCTAGATGTGACAAAATGGCGATTAGGCATTCTTACTTTTCCCTAATGGGATTGTGGGACTTGGTAACATTGGTGTTTTATAAAGTTACAATTATGCTACTCCAACTAGACCACTTATTTATTCTCCACTAATTAATTTACTTCTATGATAATATAAACTAAAAATTTATTTTAAGGCATTACTTCCCATGATTTTAATTATATAACCACCACTTTTTAATTAATTTTTATATAAATGTTTTGAATATTTTATAAGATTATATCTCATTGTAGAGGAGGGTTTAAATGCACCATTATTTTTGTACTCCAATATACTCCACATCCTTTATCTCCATTTTCAAAGTCCGAACAGTCAATCTGAACCGCTCAACATAATCTTCATAATAAAATATGCTTGGATACCAAATTTTATATTTTTTAGAATTTTTTTACTATTTTTTTAGATAGGTACAAAATCACTTTTTAAGGAGATTCTGGACCATCCGATAAAGTGATATTGTACCTATCTAAAAAAATAGTAAAAAAATTCTAAAAAATATAAAATTTGGTCTCCAAACATATTTTATTATGAAGATCATGTTGAACGGTTCGGATCGACTGTTCAGACTTTGAAAATAGAGATAAATGATGTGGAGCATATTGGAGCACAAAAATTATGGTGCATTTGAACTCTCCTCGTCATTGTATACTCACACTTGGTTATGTTTTATTTTGATAAGTGTGCATTGGTTATATTTTATTTCCTTCCTTTTCACATTTATGACTAGTATCTCTTTAGATTTAAGAACAAAATGATTCCCTAGCGTTGCTAACAAGGCAAATTATTATAACATTTTTTTTAACAATGGATAACCAACCACTAAAATTTGGTATAATAAAGGACTTTGTCATGCAATGATAAAATAATAAAAGAGTTGTAACAGCAAGAAATAATGCCTCATCCTACCAAATATAAATTGGTATCTCAAAGAGGATCATTTAATATACCCTAAAATAAATTCTATCTCCATCTTTCCTAATGAAAAAATATTGATTATTACATTATCAATAATTTTATGAAACGATTGCTAAATTATACTCACCAAATACAAAATTATTTTAAAGATGCCTGCTGTACCAAAAGAACTTTTTTGAGTGAAAAAAGGTTCTGAATTTTTGAAAAAAAAAGTATAAATTAAATGAAAAAAACTGGTTCAAGAAATGGTAGAGAAAAATATGTTAGCCTAAAAAAATATTAGCTTCAGCACTTTTTAATAATGTATATTTCCATTTTAAATCACTTGCTTGTTGAATAAAAGGGAAAGATAAATTTTTGTTGTTTCCATTTTAAATCACTTGCTTTTGCTTATTGAATAAAGAGAAACTATTTTAATACCTAGTTTAGTTTAAATCACTTGCTTATTATTGAATAGAAGGGAAAGATAAATTTTTGTATGGCAAAACTAAGTTTGGTAATAAATGGGGTACCCACTTGGGAGTTGTTTAACCGCCATTAAATTTTTTATAGTTGGGTAGTTGTTACAATGCCACTGGCTGGTGCCCCTTACTATTTTATTCTAGTGAGAGAAACTCAAAACCTTAGATAGAGAGGGAGAGAGAGAGAGAGAAAGAAATCATTTTTTTAATTCTGCATTTCTTATCTCTCTCGGGATCAGATTGTCCCCATATTGGGAGGTCTTTCTCGCTCTCTTTCTCTCTCTTTCTCCTCCCAAATCGGCTGAGAATTTCAATTTCAATTTCAATTTCAATTCAATACAATACAAGACATGCTGTGGTGCTCCCCATGAAGGTCACAGCACCATCCCTCTCAGGTGACCTCCCCTTTTTTTTATTTGTTTAATTTGATTTTGTTCTCAAAAGAAAAAGAAAGGAGATCCCTTTCTATCTATCCATTTCTTCATGTTCCCATCAATTCTTTGAAGTGACCTCTCTCTGCAGTGTATATTCTAAATATTATTTTTGTATCTAAAGTGCTTGACCTGTTAGTCTCTTCTGTTTTCTTTTATCTATTTGGTGTTGTTTTCGGTAGGGTTATTGTCATCCATGTCTAAATTTTGTAATTGTTTGGAATTGTATGGATTAGGTGGAGCTTTCAATTGTGATGTTCTCCTTCAATTTTGTGTTTTTTTAGCTGAATTCTGCTCAATTCTCCTTCTCTGACATGGTTTTTCGGTTCTTCTGTTTAATTCTAAAGCTTGCTGTATTCTTTGGAATTTCATTTTGGTTGCTTCTTCTTGTTTTTTTTTTCTCTAACATGAATTTTATTGTCGCTTCAATTTGGTGTTTACTTGCTATTCAAAGTAATAGCTAACTTCTCCTTACTACTGTTCTCTTCTCTGTTGTTGTTGATTAGCTCTGCTTAAATTTTTCTGTTGTACTTTTGCCTGTTTTTCCCAGAGAATTGGGTCTAATGTCTTCAAATTATAGTAATTTTGTTCAAAATTTGACAAAACACTGGCAATCTTCTGGCTCAATTTCTTTGTTTTTTCCCTTTGGTTGAGTGTCGGTCGAACTTTTCTGTGTCCTTTTCTTATTTGGTTGATTAGACGATTGAATTTAATGCGGGGAGGGGGGACCAATTTTGCAATATTTCATTTGAGCAAATATTACTGAGAAAAATTTGTGTTTAAAATTTAAGAAATAGTTAATAGAGAGTTCAGAGGCTGTTTTGCTTAAATTTTTTTATAGCTCAATTTACCTAAAATTTGCAACTAAGCCCCGACAGAAAACAACTCAATAGAAATGAAATTCAATTGCAACTAAACTGATATGGTCTGATACAGCCAGATACGAAATACACTGTTTCATACCAGTACGATATTGGTATCTTGTGACCCAATTCTTGATAATTGTTATTATAATATCTGAATTCTTAAGCATTTATTTTCCATATCCGTGCATGATTGCTGGTATACTTACAATTTTGCTTATTAATTTATTTTACAGCCTGTTAAATTGTGCGAAAGCTCTTGCATGCAATCTAGAGAGGATAACCAAAACCCGACTTGCGCCTTCCTCGAAAAAGCATCTCTTCTACAATTCTGATACATTACTATAGATAATTAGAGGGAGTTCATTTATTGATTCATGGCAACATTCTACACAAGCCAGGCCGAGCAGAGAGACATGCAAGGAAATTCTCCGTATCCCGTGCAAAATGTCATGAGCAACTTATTTTATCCCGACTTCACCAATTGCATCCAATCGGATTCTTCCATTAGAGAATCTGATCTGGTAGCCTCCAGTCTGGGTGCACAACCTTACACAAATGAAAATATGGTACCGCCGAACGATCAGACCGGTACACAGCTCCAGTTTGGCATCTCAAGCAGCCAGTCAAATCTACCTGTCTTGCAAGGTCAAGGCTTGTCACTCAGTTTAAATTCAAACATGAACATTCCTCCGCCGTGGTTTCAGTATTGGCCGGTGAAACCAGATTTCTCTCAGGAACCTTCTAGAAGTGGGGTCGATTTGCAAAAGGACGATGATTATAGGTTGAAAATACGTACATCGAGGTATCTTAAAGTGGCACAAGATCTGCTTGATGAGGTGGTGAATGTCTGGAAAAGCATAAAGCAGAAGGCTCAGAACAATCGAGTGAATGAATCTGAGTGTAAAGACTCTGATAACGGGTCTAAAGGTGACCTTAAAAGTGAGTCCGGGAACAGCGGTGTAGAGATTTCATCGTCAGAGAAACAAGAACTTCAGAATAAGTTGGCAAAGCTACTTGCAATGCTGGATGAGGTGAGAATTCGTCATTTAATTTAAGGACTACTATCTGTAGTGTGTACCACTACAGTTATTAAGCAAAAGAAACTATGTTGAAGGCTGAAATTGACCCCCCTATACAAAATTAGTGTAGTGCCAATATTGGTACAATTGTTTATAATTCAGCTGATAAACTAAGTTTCTTTTGGCATAATATTTTTGTTTAAATAAACAAAATAAAAAATATATATTATTGACAATTACAGTTGAGCTCTATCTGAAGGCCATAAAGTAACTTATATTTTGTTAATAATTTTTTTTTGGTTTTAAGATATTGTTGTTGTAATTATTATTTTGCAAAATTTTAATATTGTTTTTAAAATAAAAGGGGTTTTTTCATGGGTAGTAGTGTCGAATAACATGTAGATATTGTCAAAGCTCCTCTTTAAGCAAATCAGTTCACTACCATTTTGAGAGATTACGTCTCAATTTTTAACTGCTTTCTTTTTCTTAGGTGGACAGGAAATACAAACACTATTACCACCAGATGCAAGTTGTTGTCTCCTCATTTGACATGGTTGCGGGGCCCGGGTCGGCCAAGCCCTATACGGCAGTAGCCCTTCAAACAATTTCCCGTCACTTTCGCTGCTTAAGAGATGCTATAAATGATCAAATCAAATTAATTAGGAAGAAGCTTGGGGAGGATGACGGGTCGGGCGGGAAAGGCGGACGGCTGACCCGGCTTCGGTTCATCGACCAGCAGCTGAGGCAGCAGAGAGCATTCCAGCAGTTTGGGATGATGCAACACAATGCGTGGCGGCCTCAGAGAGGCCTTCCTGAGAATTCAGTCTCAGTTTTACGTGCTTGGCTTTTTGAACACTTCCTTCACCCGTAAGATTTTTTAATTTGGTAGGGAAATGATATTAACTGCCCACGTAGACATTGCTAGATCATTGCCAAACTGTCACTGCACCTTTTGCGGTGTATTGTACTTTGTTTGAAACAGTGCATATTTATTTGCTGGTCCTTGCTATGCCTTCTTTTTGATCAAGTATCCCCTTTGACTTGTCAAAAGTTTATGGGTGCATTAGTGAATTTTTCTTTTTGCAGTCCTTATGAGCCCACTTTCTCTTTCTTGTTATTACTTTTAAGTGGACTGAGAATTGTATTATTGTGATCCTTTGCATTAGTGAATGATGATGCCGGTGCCACTTCTAGATGATAGATACGGCACCTAAAAGTTTGGCATCTTAAAATTTTGGGTCAACCTTTTGTAGGTAAACCTGCCTATGATGACAGGTTTTTGGTTAGGTTAGTTAAAACTCGGTAGTATACAAGACTAGGTTAGTTTTGTAGGAATGACAACTGGCATGGATCAGGGCTAGCGCCTGGACCATCAGATTAAAGAGGGAATGATTAAATTGGTAGTATCCATTTCCAGCCAATTAGTCACATGGTATGTATGCATGGTCCTGTTTGTTTAATATTTTGTGATCATATCTGATATTTAATTTTGTGCTTTACAGTTACCCAAGTGATTCTGAGAAATTAATGTTGGCAAGGCAAACCGGGTTGACCAGAGGCCAGGTATAAATTTAAGAAACTTTTCAATATGTTTCTTGGACATTAATTTGTTATTTATACTTCACATTCTCGGTACTTCAATTTTTCCATTATTTTTACCCTGTCTCTCTCTCTCTCTCTCTCTCTCTCAGATCTCAAATTGGTTCATAAATGCCCGTGTCCGACTATGGAAACCCATGATTGAAGACATGTATAAAGAAGAGATCGGCGAAGCCGAAAACATCTCCAACTCCTCTTCAGAAAATGCACCAGCGAGCCGAGACAAGGCTGTATGCTCTGACGAACAGGACGATTTCAAGACCCTGGTGGGCCAAAAGCCCGAGCGAACTCGTTTTGCCGAATCAAAAGATAATAACCTAGAGGCAGGTCCTGCCGGGGTAAATGACGGAAGCACCCTTTGTTTTCCTAATGAGGCAAATGCTGAGGAGTCTTTCATGAGCCTCATGTTGAAGGCTCAACCTGCCGGCGAGAGGTTCGTCGGGTACCAAAATTTGGGACTCAGTCCACACGGAAACCAAAGCATTTCGTTGACTTTGGGTTTGCAAAATTCAGGAAATGGAGTCGTTTCACTTCCCATTAATGGCCAGCAAGGTTTCCTTGAAATGCATACAGGTGATGAAATATATGGTGATTATGAACAACAGAGGTTGCACGATTTTGTTGCATAAACCTTGGAAATTGGAAATGAATATAATAGGATCACGCATTTTTATATTTTGTAGTGTGAGAATAACAATGATTAAATACAATTATGAGGTCATTGGGGTTGGTTATAGTGTTTGTATGTTGTAGTTGTAATTTCTATAGAAGACCAAAGTAGCTAGCATGTAACTATTATATTGTTGTAAGTATTGGGGGTGGATAGGAAAAGGATTTTGTAAAGATAGAATTTTACTGGGGAATCAATTTATGATTTTAAAACATCTTGTAAAGATGAAAAGCTAATGTAACCTGACGTCTTAAACCCTGCCTATAATTGCATGCATGTTTTTATTATTCAAAATAGATTTCAATTTTTTTTTCCTTTTTTTGAAATTTTTGTACATCTCCAACTTTGTGGTTGAGAAAAGTGTATTTAATTATTTCATTAATTTGTTAACCATAATTTAATGGCAAACAGTAGAAGGGTGCCCAATTAAGATTTTGCAACATGGGCCTCATTTATTGCACATCTACAGTGGCAAAACCTGTTAACAGGCTAACAGCAAGTAGGTAACAAATATGTGGCTGTGAGAGCAGAGAGACTTGATGTCATGTGCAGTTGCCATCTGCCTTCTGGCCTCTATGAGTGGAGAGAGAGAGAGAGAGAGAGAGAGAGAGAGAAGGGAAAAAGAGAGAGTAGGTAGTTGCCTTGATGCTTCCATCCGCTACAATCATGGAAGGATGACATTGAGCAGTTGTTTGGTTTGCATTGCAGCCATCCGATTGAAATCAGACGGGTAATATTTCATGTGGTTCAAAGTAGACAAACTTACACGTGAAACTGACTCGGTATTGTTTTAGGATGTCGATCTAAAGCTGAACAACTCATGTGATGCTGCGACTATTCGTCAAATTTCATGCGGACTTGCATGATTTATCTTTTAAATCAGACAGCTACTCAGTTATAGCAGATGTATTAAGGCTCCATTTAAGACTCATGAATCATGATATTGATTTGTTGTTTAAAAATCTTAAAGAAATTTATTCACAAATGGCTATTTGAAAAATATTATTAATTGTTCAACCAGATTATTTTATCGCTGACATGGACAATGATACCAGCAATTTGTCAGTTTTTTTAAAGATAAAATATTAGATCAATCCTCACAATTTTTTATCTATGAAGATTCTCCAATCGAATTTTAAACATGAGATGAGACTTGGCACACAAGAAGATATGACTTAATTAGTCTCTTAATTCAATAATTTGATGCTAATCTTCTGGCAATCATCTGTTTTATTGCAATATTTTTCATTTTTGAATAAATACTCCGTTTGTAATTTTAATTTGAAATCCGTAGCGAGATTTCTCGTTTATCGTCTATTATTAATGTAATATTCATATAATTTGTATAGGTTAGTCAAATTTTTTTTTATAAATCAGACAGCCTAATAAAATATGGTTTGAACTTTTAATCTCTGATTTGTTAACTAGTGACATATTTAAGAAGATTCCTCTAATACTTAAAAAGAAGAAGAGTGAAATTGGATAATTGAGGGAATTGGAATTGTGTTTGAATTTTTGCAGTCAAACTCCTGTTTATTACATTTTAGTCTTTCCTCTATTTTTCTAATATGAGTCAATTCTCTATTCCATAAGAAAGGTGGAGAGGAATTGACATTTTTCAAGAGATGAAATTGACTCGTTTACCAATACTCTTCCACCATCAACTAAACACAACCGGAATAGTGAAGAATTGAAGCCTATTTCAAATTCTACTTTTCCTCAATTTTTTCTCTATTCCAAAAAAACTGCTATTTGGTATGATTTCGTAGGTAGGACAACGGACTATGGCCATGTTTGGTTGAGGCCTAAACCATGGAATAAGGGGTTTAGGCCTCAGTTATTTCACCAAACATGAATTAATTGGGTCGGCCTAACTAGGTCTAAACTAAAGTTAGGCTTCTAAAATTAAACCACCTCTCCAGGTGGAATAAGGTTTAGTCTGTCGATAGGCCTAAATCTTTAGTTGTCGATCCGATAATACTATGTAAGACCTTATTTTATTTTGACATTATGTATGAACTTATTAACAATTAACAATTATGTAAAATTTATTTCTATTTACTAGCGTTGTTACAACAAATTTAACTGAACAAAAAAAAATAACAAATTAAATCATATACTTAAAGTCACCTCATTTCAACCAAACAGATAAGAACTTAAGCCATGATATAATTTTAGACCTTAACCGAACATAATTAATTAGGCCAATCTAAATTAAAATAACTAACTTTAATCACCAAAATTTTAAGCCACAACCAATAACCACCTATGTGATTAACTAGACAACACTTTGACACGGTAAGAAATCACATCAAAAATAATTCTTTAGCGAATTTTAGAGGAACTGGAGATTTCTGCATTTCCTTACCTGTTATGAAAAAAAAAAAATTCACGGATAAGAGCATTTACATTTCTGATATTATGAAAGTTTCTAATCTGATGTCACAGTTTCTAATCCAGTTTCAAGGATGTGAAAGGAATTTCTTATTTAGAAACTATACATGAAAGTTTCTTATTAAGAAACTGTTTATAAACAGCCGAATGATTGACTTAAATTATTTCTCCTTTTTAATTTATTACCGTCGTGGCTTAATAGAAACTCTAAAATTAATTTCAGAGATATGAGAGCTAGATATTTTAGAGACATTCATTTTTAAAAAGTGATTAATAGTTATTTAGATGCTCTAATATTTATTTATTAAAAATATTTGTTTCTTTTCTAAATATAAAAAGGCCCATGGGCCATCATAGCCAGTTAGCCACTCAATAAAATAAGATGTTTGAGAGCATTTACATCATTGCTGAAATTCCAGGAATGGCTCCACTTATTTATACTGTTGCAAGTAATTATTAATTAATACCGCAATTCTTTCCACAGTTCTGCACAAATGATTAATTCTAGAATGCTTCGTTGGATTAATCCGTGAACACACGTCACACAGTCACACACCCACTCACATATTCTCAAATTAAAGAGCATCACCATTCCAACAAGCGTTTAGCAATTAATTTAAACTACGTTATTGAATTTAACAATTAAAAGAATTCATAATTTCTAAATCACTCCATTCAAAAATTTAATTAGAGTTGCTTTTAAAGCAAACTTACTAATTTAAAAACTGTGGTACATCCCAGCAATTATATTAGCAATTAATACATCAGATTAACAATTTAAAAGAAATCACCGTTGTAGATGCTCTAAATCTAGCGTCTAGGGAGATTGATACTTGCACAGAGTAAAAAACAATTATAGAATGGAGTGAAATTTGAAGACGAGACAAAAAATTTAAGTATATTTTTATAATATTTTTTTAGAATATCTTAAAAATGAAAGTATATTTTGGACAAAAAAATTAGAATGCGGCATAATTTTTATAATTTTTTGAATTGAAAGTATATATACTTTTTTTTTATAAAAAACAAGAAATAAAGATTTTTTTTTTTTAATCATGAGGTCAAGTGTCCTCATCTGACTGCTTTTGTCTATTCTGACATTTTTTATAAAAAACAAGAAATAAAGTGGTCAAACTAATTTTTAAACTAATTTAATATAAAATTGAGCATTAGATGCATTAAAAATTTAAAACTAACTTTCTCATGCATCTAGCTGTTCTTACTAAATACTCCCTAATATATTCAATTGTTGAATGCATGCCCTCAGAAATTGAGAATAGTTTTGCTAAATTTTTGAAAACCGGAAATATTAGTATTAATTTTTTTTTTTCAAAAAAATCCATACAGACAAAAAGATTCATAATTTTTAGTAACCATGCAGTTTGTCGTATCCTTACTATGAGTGCCAATTTTTCAGCCACTATTACCCTAAATCAGGGATGGAGATATTAAGATCAAATGGGTGTAAATTGATCTCTTTTTTTTTGTGTGCAAAATTTGTATGTTTACTTGTGATTTCTATATAGTTTAGCTTAAAATGTCATGAATACTGTAAAATTGATATCTTATTGGTGAGAATTTTATTATTATTTTGAATATTAATTATTATTTCATATTTTTTCTGAAAAAAATATATAAAGAAAAGTATTTTTGAAAACAAATTCTAGATGAGACATAATTTTTTATCTTACGTATATTTTTATAATTTTTTTTAAAAGTATAGAAATAAAAATATATTTATAAAAATATTTTGAGCCAGAAGTGGGAAGGCAAGTGAGTTCGAATCAAGTAAGATACATGACAGTGTTAGATTAGATCCTAATAATTTAATTTAAATTTGCACAAATTAAAAATTGAGTCCCAATATTTCAAATATGTTTGAATTCTTTTTTTCGCTCAGATTTAACTAACATGATGCAGTTAGGTTTCAAGTGTCCTTTCTGACTCTACGGGGAATTTTTTTTTAAACCATAATTAAATTTTTTTTTTTTACGAAACCAACATGATTATTTTTCTTTTATAAAAACCATAAGAACCAAAATGTCATTTCGGTCCGTTATTTTTTTTATTTCGGACCGAAATGATATTTTGGTCCAGTCCCCTTTTTGAATTTTCAGTGGTAATGTTTTCACAAGTTTTCATATGAGCCGCTACAGAAAATTCAAAAAGGGGACCGGACTGAAATGTCATTTCGGTCCGGGATAAAAAAAATGGCGGACCGAAATGCCATTTCGGTTCTTATGATTTTTGTAAAAACAAAAATAATCATGTTAGTTTCGTAAACATATTTTTTTTAATTATGGTTTAAAAAAAAAATTTCTCTACGGGGCTCTATCACTGCGCATGATTTCGTAGATCTTGATGTAGATAAACGGCTGAAAGTTGTAGTGTATTTAGGTCCTTGAGAATAAGATGCGGAATTAAGAGCTTGAGAGCACTGTAATCAACCGTTTATTTGTAATCAAACAGTTAAGATCTACTTAATTAAAGCGTGCAGATTCATTAATATTTACAGCCGCAAATTCATTAATTACAGCAGCTGCGCTTCAGGAACTCGGACATAGTAAATTGGTAACTTAGGTGCGTTTGATAGACGAATTCGTATCCTCTGCATTAACTCAAAATGGAATATTTTGAGTTAATGAATTTCAACCATCCGATCTGTCTTAAGATTCGTCGGACTAGATTCGCACGAATATTGAAAATCTTTCTAAGTTATAGTCAGAAACCGGATTGGCTCTGTTTAAATCAGATGGTTCAGATTATTAACTCAAAATATTCCTTTTTGAGTTAATGCAGAGGATACGCGTTCTTTGATAGACAAGGTATGTTTGGTTGTAAAACAAGAATAGCTAGAATAGTTAAATTAAAAATAGTTATTGTTTGTTTTATTAGAATAGTTAAATTTTAAAACTCTTAGGAATAGCTTAATTCTAATGGGGGTGTTCGGCAGCCCTCCTTAAGGGGGTGAAGATTAAAAGTTTAATTCTTGCTAAGGAGCTCTTGTTCGGTAAAGTGGTAAGATTAAGAATGAAGACTTAACAAGAGTAAAATATATGTTGTAGTATGTAAAGACCTAAATACCCTCTCACATATTTTTGTCATCTAAAGTTACAAATAATTTTTATCCTCTACAACAGATTACAAATAATTTAGTATAAATAATTAAAGTTAATGACTAATACAAATACTCAGCAAATCCAAACTTCATCAGTAACTTGCCATACCCAATTCCATTTGATTCAAAGTATGGTACCGACTGGTACAAGTATACAATAGACTTCTCTGTCAATTTTCATTGAATATTGCACATTGCACCCAATTGATAGTAGCAAATCATTTTCCATAAAAACATATTAATAGCAGCAACAGTAATAAAACTAAATATAGTGATAGCAGCAAATTTTACAAATTAGACCTTGTAAACGTTAATAATTGCACACATATCATTTTTCATACAAATAGGTTAAATATATAGTGATCCAAGTTTGATTATTCAGTTACTATACCAAAATCATGACATAATGCCAAGGACTGCAGCTTGTTAAGAACTTGATCATGTACACGGTTTGAAAAGAGAAATAGTGAATTCACAACTATGCAACAACTATATTTAACCAATGAATTCTCAACAGAAAATTCAAGCAAAAGTTGAAACAAATGATAACATGCCAATATGTGATATAAGGATAAGGGTAGCCGAGAAGAACTTCAGGGGACCTGTAATAGTGGCTCTGGAATAAGAAATAAACCCCAAGTCAAGAGGAGGAAGCGAAAGAGAAGTACCATGTGGCAGCTTAAGAAGAGATTTTACGGGGCTTGAGAAGAGATAATACAAGAAGGGTGTCTATGGAAAGAGCATTTCGGTGCGAATCTCGTAGTGCTGTCGGATTAAAGTGCCGGCCATGAGATCGTCACTAAACTTCACCGGAGACGATGGTTTTTCTTCTTTCCCGCGTCTAGGGAATCGTTCCCTCAGGAGAGAAGAAAGACAATAGAAAAATGAAAAAAAAAGAGAAGGGTCCTTAAGGAGGTCAGCTTTTGAGGATAATATTGTCCAAAAATTCTGTATTCTTGCATCCAAGGAGGCTCAAAGGAAGCGACATTCTTAAGGAGAGGGGAAGGCCTACTTAGTTAAGGAAGTCACTAATCTCCACTAAGGCAGACTTGTTCGGTGGACTTAAGAGCATAAGGAGCTCTAAGGATGCTTAAGTCGTGCTACCGAACAGGTACAATAAGACAAAAAAAATTTGATTCACTATTCTAGCTATTTTAACCCAACCAAACACCGAATAAGCTATTATGAATAACCTAACTAAAGATTTTGTTACGGTAACTTGTGTAACTAATGTGATTTAGTTTTTATCACTTATTTAGAAATTTGTTATTGAATAGTAAAAAATTTAGGATAAAAAGTGATATTGTTTAATTACATTTTAACTGTGATTAGATTGGTATTAAATGAGATAATAAGAAATATTTCTTAATCAGTTAAAAACAATTGAGGCATTATTGGAAAATATGATGCTTCATATATATTTAACAAGTCATGGTAAATACAAGAGTTAGTTAAAATGAGAAAAATAAATAAATTATTATTTTATTCCTTCCCTCTATCACTATTTCAAATATACAATCCAAACAATATTTCTACTAATTCGGAATAGCCAAAAGTTAGCACTATTCTCAACCACTAACCCAAAAATAACTGTTCTTGCTAATCCTTGCAGCGGTACAAACGTATATTTTGTTTTCTTATAATAGGCAACGTTCGAGCAGTGAATTTTGGATAGTGACTTGTAAAAGGAGTAGGGTTTAAATGCACCATTAGTTTTGTACTCCAATCATGCTCCACGTCTTTTTTCTATGTTTTAAAAGTTCGAACAATCGATCCGAACCGCTCAACATGATCTTCATATTAAAATGTGTTTGGAAACCAAATTTTATATTTTTTGAAATTTTTTTATTATTTTTTAGATAGGTACAAAATCACTGTTTTGAATGGTCCAGAATCTTCTGAAAACAGTGATTTTGTACCTATCTAAAAAAATAGTAAAAAATTTTCAAAAAATATAAAATTTGGTCTCCAAGTACATTTTAATACGAAGATGATAATAAGTGATTCGGATCAACTGTTCAGAATTTAAAAACAAAAATAAGAACGTGAAGTATGATTAGAGCACAAAAACACCGGTGCATTTTAATCTCACTCTACTCTGTAAAAGTACATATTTTGTTTTCTTATAATTTTAGGGTAAATTTCGCTGGAGGTCACTAAACTTTGTCTTTTGTCACGAATTGATTACTCAACTTTGATTTGTCTCTCCATAGTCACTGAACTTTTATTTTGTCCCAATCAAGTCACCCTATAACTTTTTTCATTCAAATTATAACGGAATATGCTCATTCCGTTCAAAAATTTAACGGAATATGCTCATTCCGTTCAAAATACTAACGGAAAAATTATATTCCGTTAATATTTTGGATAAAAAAGTTATAGGGTGACTTGATTGGGACAAAATAAAAGTTCAGTGGTTATGAAGGAACAAATCAAAGTTGAGTGAGCAATTCGTGACAAAAGACAAAGTTTAGTGACCTCTAGTGAAATTTACCCATAATTTTACGTAACTTGGACTTTGTCACGGACATGCCACGTAGTATATAATTTGTAGGCTAGGATAGGGACAACAGGACCGGAACTAGGTACTCTATGCAATTGGATTGTTTATTAATCTGTTTTGTTCGGATTTCGTCAATATTTTAATTCGATTTATAGACGGCGCTTATCATTTATAACTATATATTTAAAGTAACTTAAACCAAGCATTAAGTTACTTGTTTACCGTTTAGTTAAATAAAATAAAAATATTGTTCACGTCTCCTTAACTCTAATTTTTATTTAGAAATAATATAATATAATATAATATGATCTAAAGACAATGCTACAGCCTACATACATGTTGAGGTTGAGAACGGAGTAGGTCCGATGCTTATCGGATCTACTTTTAGGTTCAACGAGCATGATGACCGTCCGATCTAATTTAAGATTTGTGCGCACGAACATTGAAACAGACACACACGAAGTTTAAAGCGTTATGCACTTAAAGAAAATAGACCGTGATTAAACCATCAAACCAGAGTAGGTCCGATGCCCATTGGACCTACTCTCAAGTGGTTGAGGTTGGCACAAAAGAAGCCCAAGATGGGAGTGCCAATAGTACTGCAAATGGGCCTATTAAGTTTTGTCTTCATTGTCGTTAATCATATTCATTATAGTCGGATTACTATATTTTCAATCATAATTAATTAATTCTAAAATTAAAAGCTCCAATTTGGCATATCTTTTAGGCGATCATGTTTTACAGATTTATTTGACGAGTTACATTAAAAAAAACTGTCATGAAAAACAAGTTATAATGAACAAATACAAACATACAATTAATCTTTAACTATCAATAACATAGAGAGAGAGAGAGTTATATTTAAAAAAATGAAAATAAAATGGCAATATTTATTTTTAAAATAATATTACTGTTATTTTTTTATATAGAAAGGTGGAGGTCAAGCCTACCAACTTTTATTTAATGTCCATAAATGATCTCTCATCCGGATTTTGAACTCAGAACCTCTCATGCGGAGGGTGTTGTCATTTGCCACTAGATCAAAGACCAGTTCTTAAAAATAATAATACTATCATAATTATATACAAATAAATTTCTCTAATAAGAAAATAATGTACAACTGTTAATCAAATTTTTAATTGTTATTTTACAAAATTTGTAACTGAAATTTATTAACATATTAACTACATAAAATGTCTGTATGCAGATTTTTATTTATTTTTTATTTCAAAATTTGGAGTTTGTATGCAGATTTCAATTCTTAACCACATAAAATGTCTAATCTGCACAAAAACTCTCAAGAACCAACAATAGGAACATAAATGATTTGATTCTTTCTATGACAACTAATTTTTTTCCATCTTTCTGTTTCCTTTTAAAAATTTTAGTACATCTCTAAAAATAAAAAAATATGGAATTACACTATTCCTTGGAACATGTGACGACGCAGCAGTAGAAAGAATCTTATAGAAAAAATAAAAAATTATATGAAGTGTAGAAAGAATAAATTGCAGCAATCATTATCAGAGAGGGAGGAAGGATCACATCACATCAAAGTGTCTTAGGTTGAGTCAAATCAAATCAAACCAAACCAAACCAAACCAAAACTATCTGCTCATTTGTCAACAAGTGTACAGAGACATATATATTCTAAAAAATTCATCTTTTAACTTTAATGTTCAAACCTATATTGTCTTCATCATTTAAAGTACCATAGACAGAAGAGAGAGTTTAGACGAAGTACTGAGAAAAGACACTGAGCTTTCAAACTTTCAAAGAGCAAATGCTGCTTTCTTTTTCTTTTTTTCTTTTTTTTAGAGCATTGTTGTTTGTTATTAGATATCTTAATTAGACTGGGTCACACTGTACCTCCTCTCTATCTCTTTTCAGTGTACAACTCCCAAGAAAGTTAAAAGACATGAGAGAGAGAGAGACAGAGACAGCGGTACCTCTCAACTCTCAAGAGTCGCTATATAGGAAGAGAGAGAGAGAGACCTCTTTTATTTAATTTATTATTCAGTTTGAAAGTTGAAACACCATTGAAATGGAAACTGTGAAAACCAGAATTTACATGTGAAGTACTATTTTAGACTTTAGAGAGATGGAACTAGAAGGCCTTGACAATGTAAAATCTTGAAAATGTTCTTAAACCTAGATTAAAATATGAGTGAGTCTATGGTACTATATATGTATAGCACGGATTAGTCCGTACTACGGAGCTATATTTTTATTTTAAAAATTTTAATGGTTGATCCGAACCATTCAACGTGATTCTCACGTGAATATATACTTGCAGACTAAATTTTATATTTTTTTTGAATATTTTTACTATATTTTAAGATAGGTAGAAAATCACTTGATTTGAAAATTCTGAACCATCCAAAAACAGTGATTTTCTACCTATCTAAAAAAATAGTAAAAGAATTAAAAAAAATAGAAAATTTAGCCCGCAAGTATATTCTCATATGGAAATCATGTTGAACGATTCGGATCGACTGTTTTGAAAACGAAAATATTGATCCGTAGTACGGACCAATCCGTGCTATGCATAGTACCATAGACTCACTCTTAAATATTACAAATGAGAAATAAATGGATATATCATATATGTGTTATGGAGTATTTGATTGTTTGATTATTCAAGTTTTATACAATGTAATTATAGTTTGATAATCTAAAAACATTCAGCAAACAAAAATCGTTACAAATTTTAATTATTTGATGAATGATAAAAATATATACACATGAATGATCTCTAAAACAAAAGATTCTATTCATCCACTCTTCATTTCTCATCTAATGGTTTCAATTTGTTGTCTGAAATTGATAAAATGAACAAGCTATTGTCATGTTATCTCTCACATTAATGTTATGATGTGGTTCAGATATTTTTATTGCATCAGCTTATTACTTGTTGCGGGTCACATTGACCTTTTTCTGGACATGATCTACACAATTTCATTATGTCATATGTTACTTACATTTCTAAATCCATATGCAAAGGATTGTATCAGTTATAATTCTAAATGCATGCATTCCTAGATTCTTATAATTTTGAATTTTATTAAAAACAGATAAAACTATAAAAGTGAGGTCATGGTAATTTGCAATGTGCACATAAGTCCGTTTTATGAATTTTTATATCATCATCTTCAAAGTTTAAATAGCTGATACGAACCGTTTAACATGATCTTCATATGAAAATGTACCTGGTGATCAAATTATACATTTTTTCAACGTTATTTTTATTTTTTAGATAGGAAGAAAATCACATAATTTATAATTTATGAACTATCCGAAAGCAATGATTTTCTAACTAAAAACTTCAAAAATATATAAAATTTGATCTGTAAGTACATTTTCATATGAAGATCATGCTGAGAGTTTCAGATCGACTGCTTGGATTTTGAAGATGGAGATATCAATTCAGAGCAAAGATTAGTCTGCACATTGCAGAGTACCATAGCCTCATTCACACTATTATATTTATAGAAATCTGATAAACATGAAAATAAATTCAACTGGGTCCCAACAAGAAAGAAAGGTACAATTAAAGCTGTTCTCTCCTTTGTTCTTTTTTTGTTTAATCTTTTTAAAGATTCATTAGGCATACAGATACAGGGGAGGGGGGGGGGGGACCCCCCTACCACTTGTCTTCCTCCAAAACTTTTCAATTTCTAGTAGTAGAACATTAATTTCTTCTTTTTGTCTGCTTCTCTCAGTGCTTCATGTTTTCTTCTCTTTCAAAAACCAACCATTGGTGTTTAAGGTATGTGTTCTCTCTTTAGAATCCCATTAGTGATTGCAACTGGGAGTTTGATTGGATCTCATTTGTTTCTTCTTTCTAGTGTTCTTATTTTTTCTTACTTTTTGATATTAAGGAATTAAGAAGGTACTTTTTGGTACCATGTTAAGTATTTTATGCTAGCTAGTCCCTGGTTTTGCTTTATCAGACCAAGGAATTAAGAACTGTACCAGTATCATCCCTAACTAAGATCTCAACTACTCTTGAATTATATATCCTTCATTAATTAAACCAAATGGCACGGTACCATGTAGTAACCCACATTTTGCTGCACTGCATGCTATGTCGTATTTCTTTGATTCTAATTTATTTTTTATACATGACATCTTAATTATAAGTAAGTTCTACTTTTAATTTTTCAGGTCAAACATAATACCTCAAGCTTAAGTTACCTAGACTGCAATTAAATTATCCCGCAAATGGACAACCGATCAAAAAACAATCTATCTCACCCGTTTTCTATCTGGAATAACAGAAGGAATCATATCGAGACTGCACAGATTAATTCTCTAACTTTATCACCCCAATTCGAACCGATAAGCCATGGAAACAGCTTGTCGCTTAGCCTCGCTTCTCACGTCCAACCCAATCCGACAGAACCTATATGTTTTAACTCTCCAGCCTATGCTCTCCAAAACTCGCCATATTTGAAGCCGGCACAAGAGCTACTTGATGAGGTAGTGTGTATCAGCAGTGCAGCTGAAATTAATGCTACTGAGGGAATAACACTAAATGGAAGGTTTCTTCAGTTAGGAGGGAGGGTTAAGAGTTGTTCTTCAAAAGAAAAAGAGGGTGTTCAGGCCAAACTAATTGCATTGTTAAATGAGGTTAATATTTAATCTTATTTTACTTCTCTACTAGGCATGGCCCATTTCTAAAACCTGGACTAAATAAATTATATTTATAGTAAGTTACCATATTTTTTTCTATTGACAAAGCCATCCAAATTGTTCTTGTATTACCATTAAATTAACAGAAAAAAAACAATCTCGAATTTATATATTACCGTCAAATCTGTATCGGCATTTGTATCTCGATCCCACCTTGCAAATATTTACTATTAGACAACTTTTCGGGTTTAAAGGAGTTCATATTTGAGTGAGGCTATGGTACTATGCGTCTATGCATAGCGCAGATTGGTTCCTACTATGGATCAATTTCTTCGTTTTCAAAGTTCAAATAGTCGATCTGAACCGTTCAACATGATCTCCATATCAAAATGTACTCCAAGACTAAATTTTAATTTTTTTAGAATTTGTTTACTATTTTTTTACATACATAGAAAATCACTACTTTTGAATGACCTAGAATTTTTAGCTCTTTTGTGCTTCTATTTGTTGGCATGATCTTTAGTATTTAACTTGACAAAAAAAATTACATTCCAATTTTCAGCTTGAGAGTCAGTATGAACACTACTTCAATCAAATGGACCAAGTATTAGCCTCATTTGAATCTATACTTGGCACCGGTGCAGCTGCATCCTACACCACTCTCACTATCCAAGCAATGCTCAAGCACTTTGCAAACCTAAGAGATGCAATAATTGCCCAAATCAATGCCTCAAAAGAACCGAGGCATGACGAGGAGATGATGGCAATCAATGGAAGGCCGAAAAAAGAGACTTTGAGAAATCTCGGGATGATGCAAATGAGGCAAGTCTGGAGACCATTGAGAGGTTTGCCAGAAGATTCGGTTGCAGTGCTTAGAGCTTGGCTATTCGAGCATTTTCTTCACCCGTAAGTTTTGAAACTTTATTTTGGAATGATTTTGGAGCGTAAATTATGACGATAACTTCTTTAATGTACCTTAATTTTTGAACTTCTTTTTGGTAATGACCTTAATTTTTTACTTGATACAAGGTGTGTAACATATCATTTTCTTGTTAAAAAGTATATATGTGCATTGTTAAAACCCTTAAGCCCAAGTACTTAATTTTTAAATTTTTTTTGGTTATTGATCTTATGCATGTTGTTTTGTTGTTAAACATACATACATATGCGTATGTATGTTTGAATTATTTTGGAATGATTTTGGAGCTCAAAGTACCATGAAACCTTAATTCTTTGATGTACCTTTTTTTTTTGGTACTTATGGAACTTCAATGATTTGGAGCTCAAAATGCCATGATAGCATCTTTAATTAATGCACCTTAATTTACCTAAATTTTTTGACTTTACACACCTTAAAGGGGGGGGGGGGGGGGTAACATATTGTTTTGTTGTTAAACATACATATGTGCATTGTTATTCCCTTGAGCCCAAGTACTTTTGTTGGTTATTATCATGCCCATTTTTCTATAGTAGCTAGGTTATCTGAAACTTATTATAACTTAAAAATTGCTGGTTTTTTTGTATGGTATCAGTTATCCAAATGACAATGAAAAGCTGATGCTGGCGGTCAGGACCGGTTTATCCCGAAACCAGGTACAAAAATGCATGTCTTCCTTCCTTGGAATTTCTTTTCTTTGTTTCTTGTTTTAATTTGCATGCGATATATATATCACTCAATTTTTATGATGAGCTTGACATTTCAAGAGTTTTACTAAATATTCTACGCATGCACCTCAGATATCGAACTGGTTTATCAATGCTCGGGTTAGGTTGTGGAAGCCGATGATAGAAGAGATGTACAAAGAGGAATTTTCGGATGATTCGAGGGATTTAAATGCATGTTCTTAGCATCTCTTTTGTTTCTTCTTAGTAATTAATTTGAGAATTTTACCAGTTGGAAGATCTGAAATGCTCAAATTCTCACTAGCTGAATGATTTGGCTTTTTTTTTTTCAGTATATATATATATTTCATTTGGCACCGCGACTGTGTTTTAGATTACAGTAACAGCAATCAAAATATGAATTTCAGTCCAATTGAGAAAGAAAATCTATTTAAAAACTTACTGTAAAACTAGAAACTACTATTCCCAACTATTTGATAGGAAAAGCTTGGATCTCGACCGTCAGATTTGGAATTGATGGTCTGGGGCCATCCTATGTATTATATTCCTTGCTACTGGAGAGGAGCTGAATTTGTTGAGTGAGTCTATGGTACTATGCATAGCACGATTTGGTCCGTAATACGGATTAATATTTTCATTTTCAAAATCCTAACGATCGATCTGAACCGTTCAACATGATTTTCATATGAATATGTATTTGTGGACCGATTTTTATATTGTTTAGAAATTTTACTTTTTTTTAAGATAGGTAGAAAATCACTGTTTTTGAATGGTTCAGAATTTTCAGATCAAGTGATTTTCTATCTATCTTAAAATATAGTAAAAAATTCTAAAAAATATAAAATTCGGTCCACAAGTACATATTCATATGGGGATCATGTTGAACAGTTCGGATTGACCGTTAGAATTTTGAAAACGAAATATTGATTCGTATTACGAACCAAACCCGTGATTTGCATAGTATCATAGACTCACTCGAATTTGTTTGTGAATTAAATCTAATATTCTAATTAAATATTTTGCACATTAATTGCTGCCATTATGATAAATGCCCATTTATCATGTTCTCAGTAAACAACAAAAACATGTCCGGAACAAAAAAAAGTTACCTGTTTATAATTTATAATAGTTATTATATCAAAACTTTTATAATATTATTTTCTCAAGTATTGACAAAATTATTAATTGTTCTATGGTTTTTTCTACATTACTTAACTGTAGTTTAACGAGTTAGTATCATCGATCTCCTAATTTAAATCATCATCCAAAATATAAACTCTCAGCAATAAAACAAAATATCATTTCAAATGCAAATTACCGATATATTTTTTTTAACAGAAACTGAGTAGAAAGTCAGTAGTTTGATAAATTATAAATAGCTCTCATTGTTCATGAGAATTGAAAGCTTAGAATGTAAATATCAACGGAACTCTCGGGCCACGGGGCTCACTATATTGAGCCTATGTGCAGCCTTATGTTAGAAGGAGCCCATTTAGAGCCCATTTTCTCAGTACCTATTGGACCATAGGCCCATAGTAAGCATCTTGCGGTTTGGTCTAGATACTTTCAGATGTGGGAAGCCCAGTTTCTCACAGGCCTGCTACTTACTGTATACAGCCTACGAATATATATAAAAATGTCACGCACTGACCGAACTAAGTCACGTGATCATATTTAATATATATTTTTTAATAAAAATAGAAGGTCAAGCCACTTGAACTATTAATTATTCACAAAAAAAATTCTTATCTAAATTTAAACGACTTTTCACACGGAGGATATTGTTTTTACTACTAGATCAAAGACTGATTTTCTTGACCACATTTAATATTGTATATATACTTGTAGAATTTTTTTGATATTTTTGGACATTTTTATTGATACTTTTTTCCTTGAACAAACTTAATTTCGAAAAAAAATAGTTAAGCATGATCACAAGTGATGTGACCACGAAACATGTGGTCATGGCATGAACAAGTCATGATCATTTCTTGTAATTTTCAATCATAATACAACACATAAAAATTTGACTTAATTACAACACTACACAACACAACACGTGATCCTAATTACAGGACAGAAATTTACATTTCTAAATTAGACAAACATTTAACAGTAGGAATTAGGGTTTTGTCAAATAAGAACTTGCGTGGACTACTGATTATAATAATCAGAACTATTGGATTTCTGAAAAGCTGTCCATTTCGTTAATTGAAAATGCAAAATTTAATTTAATTAAATTAAATGTCCGATTTATGGATTGTTGATTTAATACATGAGAGGATAATGAAGCTGTCAAATAGACCTCTTCTTTGTTTAGTTATTACTCTCTTTATATTGAATGAGTTCCTATTTTTATTTCTCAACTTGTCAACTACCAATCAATCTCTTTAATTTCCTTTTCTTTTCTGGAATTTGCACAATTCACTGTTAAGATGTTTGCGTCACAAATCTGGAAAAATCATTAAATTACAGAATTATCGATCATTGAAATTAAAATACAAACTAAAATATAAAGAAACATAAGAAATTAAACATTTTTTTGAGTAAAGTTGGATGTCAAATCATCTACTGTTTTAATATCCATAAGAGATTTTTCATTCAGATTTCAAACTTACAACCTCCTACACAACATTATCTTTGCCACTGGATCAAATGTTGGTTTTCATAAAAAATGAAGTATATTTAAAGTAGAACTAAAGTGTTCTTAAGTTCATCAAGCTCCTTTGTAAACTTAACTCTAAAACCTATCAGATTGGTTTAAAACGACGAATCCAAATTGTTGAAATCAAAATATCTGATGCATCTACATGCGAAAAATTTAAATTTTAAAATATTTTAGTATAGAGTCAAGTAGAAAAAATATTCAAAAAATTAATAGATTAAAATTAATTTATAGACTTTCTAATTTTGAATAATTTTTTACCACTTGACTCTATACTAAATTAATTCAAAATTTAAATTTTTTTTGAATGTAAACACATCAATCGTAAGGTAGTCCATAAATATAGTGTGAACTAAAGTAAAGAAGTACAGATACGGTTTTTTCAAAGTATTATTTAACCTAATAGTTGTGGTGCCAGATTTGCATGCAATTAAATATCAAGTTGTAAATTTTGAACTTTCAAATGACAAACTAAAAGTAGTTATAATTACATGAGTGAGCCTATGGTGCTATGCATAGCAAGGATGGCTAGTGTACTACGGCTCAATATGGTACTTTTTAAAATCCTAACGGTCGATCCAACCGTTCAATGTGATAACCATATGAATATGTACTTGCAAACTAAATTTTATATTTTTTCGAACTTTTTTACTATTTTTTGGGCTAGGTAGAATTTGGATGGTCCAGAATTTTCAGAAAACACTGATTTTTCTACCTATCTAAAAAAATAGTAAAAAAATTCGAAAAATATAAAATTTAGTTTGCAAGTACATATTCATATGGTTATCACATTGAACGGTTGGATCGACCGTTAGGATTTTAAAAAGTACCATATTGAGCCGTAGTACACTAGCCATCCTTGCTATGCATAGCACCATAGGCTCACTCTAATTACATATATATAACTCATCATTAATTTCTTTAAATGTGAAGAAAATTTTATAATATTCCCGTTGTGCTGATCTTTAGGATAAATTAAGAAAATGTGTATACCCAAAAAATAATGCTTCTCTATTTTTTTTTCCTTGTTTGTTGTATCTGCGTGTAATAGTGAAAGACTCAATTTGGTTAATAAATATTTTTTTGGGACAAATTACCAAAAAAAGAAAAAAGGAATTTGCTCTGAGACAAAAACAAAAACCCCAGAAGGCTGTAGTGTAGTAACAGCGTATTATTATTACATCACAGTTCATTCCGAGGTAGATAAGTATAAATAAATAAAATAAATGATGATAAAAATTGAGAAGGAAAGAAAAAAAAGAAACGTCATAAGCTCCTCTCATTTCATCGTCGTATAAAATTTTCATCGCCTCCTTCCTCGTCTCTCTTTTCACCTCCAATCCCCAAATCCCTCTCTTCTCCTATCTCCTCCTCTTCCTCTTTCTCTTTCCTTCTTCGTCTCTCCTTTTTCCTTTCTTCTCCAAGGACGGCTCGAGGTTTTTTGAGGTACAGGTCTAGATCCCCTTCTGGTCTCCACAGATCGATTGGAGAATCTTCTCTTATTTGAGTTATCGGTCTTTATTTTGCAATCGCCGCATTTGAATTCATTACTTGTCGGGCTTTTTTCTATTGATTTTTTATAATTTGGGAAGGTTTAAGCCCGCTTTTAATAAAAAGTTCGATCTGAGCTGAACTATTTCCCCCAAAATCTGCTTTGTTAGAGGAAAGCCAATCAACGACCTATAATTTCCATACTTGAGTAAACTGGATTAAAACAAGCTATTTTGTTTTCTTTCTCGTTTGGCATTGATATTTCTCAATTTAACCTACCTCTCTATTCAGGTGAAGAAGAAGGAGATTGGTACGATACAATAAGCTGGTCAGGAATTGGCAATGGCCGGTATGCTAACTGAAGACACCGACTTGGATGCAGTTTCAACTGATCAGAGATGCCAGTCCGGTGAGTCCCTGGCTGAGTGGTCCCGCTCTTCGGAGCAAGTGGAAAACGGCACTCCTTCGACCTCTCCACCTTACTATGACACAGATGATGAAGATTGTGGTTTGTTCTCTTCTCTTCTCTTCTCCATTCGGTTTGTCTAACGTAATGGTTTAGGATAGTTAATTGCTGCTACTTCAGCTAAATTTGACAATGCATAATATGAAATGCTGAAAAATATGTAAAATCCACTGCCTGTGTAAGGGAAGGCATGCCATTTCTACTTTACTATTGTTCGGTAGACATAGGGTATACTCTTATAGACCCAATCTGACGTAAGCAATTGTAATTGATTGTAACCTAAGATTACCTAGTATCTTATCCGGATGACACTAATACTTAAAATCGCCATGTGCCAGCTAAATCCTATTAGATGTATATATCCCGCTGCTGATTTGTAGCATTTAATTATTTAACTTGTCTTTTCTTGTAGCTCAATAGAGCTATTTGTACTAACAAAGAAAAACGATACTACTACAGATTATTTATTACACTTGTGTTCCACGTGTTTCTACAAATACAAAACGAGGGACAGCTTAGGACACGAGGAAAATTTTCTTTTCAAAAATTGGCCCAAAATCAAAGCCTGTCAATTCAGGCCCAATTTAAGCGAGCTGTTATATATTTTAATTTTCGCTAATTCTTTTATGAGTAATGACTGTAACTTATCCCGATTGCTCTAGTGATTAATTTGGTTTCTATTTGTCGGCTAGAAATTATCTCATCTGTGTATAATTTGATCTCTACAACCTCTAATGCCAGGTCCCAAGCCGTCAGAATTATTTGGTAGATTCACATGGAAGATTGAAAGTTTCTCCCAAATCAACAAAAGAGAGCTGAGAAGCAACTCCTTTGATGTTGGTGGTTACAAATGGTAGGAACTGTACCAATTTAATTGATATAATTAAATTTTTTCCGAAATAGGATTAAATTTTGGTTGCATGTGACTTGATCTAGTCTTAAGGACAAAAGATGGTTTGGATCGTTGCTCTACTATCCAAACTTGGAAAGAAACTTTTTGCATGGTTAAAAGACTGATTATAAACTCTACTACTCAACAAAAAAAAAAATTATGACAAAAGACTCTTATGCCCAGTTTTTTTAACTCAATAAAATCTTTAAATCCTTTTGTAGGTATATTTTAATCTATCCCCAAGGATGCGATGTTTTCAATCACTTGTCATTGTTTCTCTGTGTCGCTAACCATGATAAACTTCTCCCTGGTACATATCACATGAACTCTCCCTCATTTCTTTTTGGAATTCTCAAAATACTTTTCCTTTTTGTTCTGTTTTTGTTATTATGTAAACTTGTCTCCGTTTAAGACAATTCCTTTATATGTTCTTAATACTTTGATGTGCCTTCACATTCAGGTTGGAGTCATTTTGCACAGTTCACCATAGCAGTAGTTAACAAAGATCCTAAGAAGTCAAAGTATTCAGGTCAGTTTTCCTTTTTAGTTTTACAGCTGCCGTACCAGTGTATATTTTAGCCTTCGCCCCTTGCATTGCTGAAAGGATTCATCTAGTCTTTTGTCTATTTGGCAGAAACTTAAGTGTTTAAGTGTCACCAGTCTTGTTTAAAAATAAAAAAGAGTATCAATGAAAGACAACTTTGTGAAAGAAAGAAAAGTGAACAATATCCTAGAAAAATGAGGAGAACAAATGTCAAGAAGCGGTTTATACTTTCAGATACATTGCACCGATTTTGGAAGAAGGAGCATGACTGGGGCTGGAAGAAGTTCATGGAGCTTTCCAAATTAAATGAAGGTTTTGTAGTTGACGACGTTCTCATCATTAAGGCTCAAGTGCAAGTTATTAGGTATCATCCTATTGATTTCCTTTTAGTTTTCATTTTGCTCATTTGAGTTGGGAGGTTGTACTGTTTTCAAATTGAGAAAATATCATCATTACATCATACCTCTTGAAAAGCCCAAAAAAGTATCATTCATAACCATTCTGTCTTTTTGCCTTGTCCTTCAAAGATGCCTAACCTAGCTGTTAGTTGCTGCAAATCATTATTGCATTTGACATATATTTTGAGAATTTAGTGGGAGCACACATAGAACTT
The DNA here is from genome assembly GCA_011114355.1 of Carex littledalei. Classification (NCBI taxonomy): domain Eukaryota; kingdom Viridiplantae; phylum Streptophyta; class Magnoliopsida; order Poales; family Cyperaceae; genus Carex; species Carex littledalei. The sequence goes on along the minus strand of CM022089.1, from coordinate 13,523,176 downwards.
TTCCTTTTGTTATAGAATTATTCCTGGGAGTGCTAAATGTGTTTGTATTATGTGTGTTTTGTGCTATTTGAAAATTGAGGGAGAAGGCAGAGCGTCCGTTCCGATGCCTTGACTGTCAGTATAGGAGAGAACTTGTACGGGTTTACATAACAAACATAGATCAAATTTGCCGGCGCTTTATTGATGATCGAAGGTTGAAGCTTAGCCGTTTGGTTGATGATAAAGTGCGCTGGTCCAGGTGAGTAAAATTGACTGCCTAATGAGTATTGTTTCTTTTTTCTATTGTTTTAAGACCCATTAAGTTGGAATATGTCTCAGTTATGTAATTAATTAATTAAGCACCGAATAAGGTAGGGAAAGTATTACAAGGTTTTTAGTGAAGGAGCTAGAGATTTGATTGGTGCTGGTACTGAATTGTAGATTACCAGTATTAAGGATATTAACTTTTTGCGGAGAACTCTATTTTTATGTTAAACTAACCTCTCCTTGTCTCAAATGCACCATTGCAAACCACAAGCCACAGGAACAAAAATATTTAACTAAAAAGTTGATGTAGTTTTCATAAAGAAATGCAATAACACTTCTAAGTGAAGTATTATTTAGAACAGCAAGCAGACAGATACTGAGAACGATACTGACAATTAAATTATAATGCTGAACTCGCATATTTGTAATTTTTTTCAGCTTTCGTGCCTTCTGGCTTAGCATTGATCCTGCCACAAAGCGGCGCATGTCAAGAGAGAAAACTGACACAATTCTAAAGGTTCTAGTAAAGCACTTCTTTGCGGAGAAGGAAGTGACATCAACTCTGGTGATGGATTCAATGTATAGTGGCCTCAAATCGCTGGAGTACCAGAGCATGAACAAGAAGTGCTTCCTATCCAATGGTGATGAGGTGTGGGTCCCATACCCTATGGTGTACATTGATCAAGACACATTCATGCTGGCTGATGATGTAGTGACATTGATTGAACGAGCCGTTTCTGACACCTGGCCCCAGCAGACTGCTCCGGCTAAGGATGACAAGGGGTCACAAAACCGCACAAAGGTGGAAGAAGTTTGCATACAAGTTTTATTTATTCATTTGTACTTGCAAAGAATAGTTTCATCTAAAGCCCTTATTAAATTTTTTAAATAAATAATAAAGAACATAAATTATACTTTACAAAACAGGGATATTTCATATGCTCATATAGAAATGGTGCAAATATCATGCATATGCACCCCTTAATCTTGTAATGTCTTTGAAGCACCTGAATTACCCCTATTATATGTCTCATTATTTGGATTTGAGTCAAACCTTGAGGAGCGAGGATAATTTTGATATCTTCTAATGTAATTCAGAAGGACATGGTGCAAAGAATATTTTCATGTTGTGTTGATAGTCTCATATTTAGTTGTTTACTATGTTTTGCAAGGGTGTTTGCTGTTTGTAACATTTCCCAGCCTGCATTTTTATAGCCAGTATTTCCACATTTACTGCTGCAAAATGACTCATGAGTGAAATTTCACTATAAAATCAAGCCCAGTAAGTTAAACTTTTCATTTTAGTCAGAAAAAAAGGGTTAGAAGTTGCAAAATGTAAGATATGTTTATTCTCCATTACCAAAAAATAGTGTTCAACTATTCAGTATTTTCTGGTTTATCAGAATCCAACTATTTACTTTGTTGTATTCAGGAAGGGAATTCTGGGGAGGATTTAAGCAGTGTCCATCACTATGATCGAGACGACAGGCGGCTAACTGAACTGGGTCGAAGAACTGTCGAGTTCTTTGCATTAATTCAGATATTCAGGTTGGTGATCATTCTTTTCATTTTCTTTTTTGGGTATAGCTTTTCAATATGTAGAATTATAGGATGTATATAAAAGGTTGTAGGTGGCTTTTCGCCTGATCCGTGTTAATTTTTGAGGCCACCAGTATGAAATGTTGTGCATCTGCTTTGTAGGTACTTTTTCCCCCCTTTTCCAATTATTCACGTACACCTGACTTAATTGAAGTTCTTGAGGTGCATATACAAAGTGAAGCTTGCAATCTTGCTATATTAATAGCTTCCCTTTTTTCTGTAATCTGCATAAGATTAGAACTACATTGTATTGCCTACTGTTGCAGAGATACAGATATGAGTTTCTTATTGGATTATGATACAAATAGTGTGATATAGCAATTTCCAAAATCTTAGGATACGGGATGTTTTACACGTACTAATATGTTAAGTTAAAATCTTATTAATTTTAATGCATAGCTCAAAGGTATATTCCTAAATGATACTAATATGTTATTTTAAATTTTAAAAATAATAAATATGAAATCAAGTATATAATTATGAAACTTTTTGTTTCTCAGAAAGTAAATATACATAAGATAAGGTGGATATGGGAGATTAAAAAGAGGAACTGCAAGTAAAAGGAAAAGAATAGATATCATGAAGTTTCAGGGAGAAAATGCAAAACCATTGATGCATTATTCAGGGTCTATAGCTCTGAACTTTACATAAAAATAGGCAATTCCAACCTTAGTTTCCCAGAGCACAGCAGCCGGGTCCTCTGTGGCTGCTTGCTCAGAGTCCCTGCCAGCTATGCATGTATCCTTGACTGTAATAGTTGAGTTATATATATGAGTGAGGCTAAGGTACTATGTATAGTGCACTTTTGTCCATACTACAGATCCATATCTTTATTTTCGAAGTCTAAATAGTCAATCCGAACCGTTCATCGGGATCTCCATATTAAAAATGTACTTGGAGACCAAATTTCACTTTTTTTTTATAACTTTTTTACCTTTTTATAGATAGGTACAAATTCACTACTTTTGAATGGTCTAGAATCTTTAGTTGAAGTGATTTTGTACCTGTTTAAAAAAATAGTAAAAAGATTCTAAAAAATGTAAAATCTGGCATCCAAGCACATTTTCATATGGAGATCGTGTTGAGCAGAGCGGATCGATTGTTTGGACTTTGAACATAAAAATATGCATCCATAGTACGGACCAAAGTGCGCTATGCATAGTAATATAGCCTCACTCTATATATATAATAGTTGATAAGCCAGGCGATCAATCTAGATGTGTAGTCTTTCTCCTATGCATGTTTATCAGATATAAGTTGATCCACAGTTGTGGGTTATGAGTATCCTGCTACATAGCATATTAGTAAGCTTGTGAAGTTAACATGTAAGGTCTAGGTGCAATATTCTATTTATAATGCATCATTGTTACCCTTAAAAATACTTTCCTTTTTCTTCAATATTTTCTTTGCAATTTAATGGAAGCAGTCGAGTTGAGGTGGCACACCAAGAAGCTGTTGTACTAAGGAGGCAAGAGGAGCTTATTCGTGAAGAGGAGGCTGCTGGTCTGGCTGAAAATGGGAAGCGGGACAAGGAAAAGCGTCCCAAGAAAAAACAGGTTCGCTTTTTTTTTTCCTCTGCTTGTTAAATGCTAGATGAAGATGCCTATATTTTATTTGCTTCTTAAAATTTCAATGAAGGCCTGAGTCACTTATTTTTAATATAAAATTTTGATCTACAATGATCTGCTAAATTTACGAAAAATGTCCACACACTGAATGCAAACTTTAGGTCTATTTCTGTCTCTCTACACTGGACACCTGATTTTGGACTATTGTAAGTGTATTACAAATTCGTTTCTTGTCTCTTTTATTATTTGGGAATATATGTTGGAAATAACGGTATTTTCTGCTAGAGATAATATTTAGAAAGGAAAAGAGGATTTGCCAAAATGCCCCTAGGGTAAGCGGTAGTGAGATAGTAAATGAGGATTATTTGATGGTTAAGCGATTTTTTTCTTGTTTCTGTCTACAGAGCAAGCAGAAGAAAAGCGGTCGAAAAGGGAAAGACAAAGGAAAGAACAAAGATAAAATTATAGTAATAGATGATACCTTGTCAAAGCAAGAAATAACTATTGCTGAGGCTGAGAATCCGTCAGAGGCTACATCTGATGTGTCTGAGATCATAGATGACGCCTCTGAGGCTCTCCAACTTGACCTAGATGAGAGAGATTCTAGCCCTGTCAACTGGGAGACTGACACATCAGAAACCCATCAGATTGAGGCCAGCGGGAGTGAGATAGTAAATGAGGATAAAAATGGAAAAGGAAGTGCATTTGTTGATGACAGCTCATCGACTTGTTCAACTGATTCTGCTTCAGCCCCTTTTAAAGTTCAGGTCTCACCTAATAGGTATTGCACTTCTGCTATATGCCCTTGGTCTTTTTGTAATTTTATCTTCTTATGCATAGTGTAAAGTAATAGGTGTTGTGATTTTGTGTATGTACCCCCTGGATTTTTTTCTCTCTCTTCATAATTTGCCTTCTGTATGATGAGTTCATTTTTGAAGTTCTATTCAGGCTGTTTAGATTATAATTCAGTCCAACTTCTGTTTCCTAACCCTATCCTGTCTGTTATTTGCAATCAGTTTATGATATGCAAATATGGAATATGTTTGACAAACTTATATGTCATACATCATGCTGAAAAGATACCGGAAACAGTAATGTAAGTTTATGCATAACTATATATTATACAACACGGCTGTTTATTTTGAAAATTGGTAGATATTATGTTATTTTGTTACTTGGCAACTTAATTTTTATATTGCAACATTGTGGATGTTTTGTAACTTTTATTGAACATATTCAGGGGTCGAAAGCAGCTTAATAAGAACAAAAATCTATCTGAAAATGCCAAAAATGGCAGGAGTAATATAGAAGCTGATTCTGCGGCCAAGTCAAGCAATGCATCTGTCAGTTTGAAACCAGAGCAGGTGGCTATAACCTCTATCAGAGAGAGGGTCCTGACAAATGCACAGCAAATGCCCGACAAGGTGATTTTTTTTTTTTTTTTTAATATTTTTGTTATTTGTCCTTTTCATTTGGTAAATTGCTGCTAGATGCTAAATTCAAAGTCATCCATTAGGTAATTAATCAATTCAATGCTGGCTTTTCTCTTACAGTTTGAATTTTCTATTTTAGGAATTTTTTTTCTGCTATAATTAGTCTTAGATTTCAAGAAGGCTCCTTAGTTTTTTTTAATCATTTTGAAGATTTTCGTGATAACTTGAGTTTAACCTATAAAAATGAACTAAGAAATTGAGAAATGGTTCTCCTTAGTTTTCTTTCTATATTCTCTCACTATAAGAAAATGTAGTGATAGCACAACATATCACCTCAATCTTAAATATATTTTTCCAATTTTGCCTCGAATTAACCCAGTTTCATCAAAATTTTAGAAAGAAGAAATGGTAATTTCCCATGCAATGCTTAAAGTTGAAGAAAAAACTGAGACCAAGTCTCTAATTAAACCGAAGACAATGGATCCTTCTCCTGTCTCATGCCCTGTGCCCAATAAGAAGCCGTCTCCTCTCTTATCTCCTCAAAAGCTAACCTCTGAAACCACACCAAGGGCCACACCAAGCAATGGTGCTAGACCTGAACCAATTGCTGCACCTTCTCCATCTCCTTCTCTCAAACCAACCATTACACAATCCAAGAGTAGCAGCATATCTTCCCAGGTTGGTATTGTATCAAGGCCTCTTAGTGCTCCTCTCATCCCAGCTGCTCAGAATACTGTTACTGTACCACCTGCTTCTTCCACCTTACCAAATGCACCGGCCCTCTCCCGCTCGGCAAGTTCATTGGGAAGGTTGACAAATGCAACAGCCCATGGTCCAAGGTCATACCGCAATGCCATGATGGGTACCAATGATGCTGTTAGTACCAGTACTAATACTGGTACAAGCATGCCAGCATCTTCAGCTTCATCTTCACCTTGCTCTTCAACTCTGCCGGGAGCTTCTGAAGGACCAATCTTCAAATTTATACCAGTCAAACCGGAAGAGTCCCACAAACTGACAACCGAGCCCATTTCAAGAATAGATAGGGAATTTGAGAGGCGGCGCACAAGCAAACCATTGTCAGAGCCTCCTTTGACCTCAACTTCTGGTGCTGCTCCTGATGAGTTCCCCCACCTGGACATAATAAATGATTTGCTTGATGAAGATATGAGTAATGGCCTGAGTGTTAGTGAACGCCCTGAGCCCCACCACAGGTTAAGGAGTTTCAGTCGTCAGTACTCCATGCCTGATCATCGGTACAGCAATGGGTATGGCAATGGTTCATTTGGTATTATTGGAGGTGGTGTTGGTGCAAGCCGGGTTTCTGGTACAGGTGCCAATGGAAGTATTGGATCGGCCCGACATTTCTCACATGCGGATCTCATGAACTACTCCAACGGGTATGTTGATGAGATGATGCCAAACCAGTGGTATGGGCATGGGGATATTTCAATGGTTGACATGGGGGATACAAACGGGTATCCATACCTGCTTGAAGAGTATTCTAATATGATGGGTGGGGTGAACGGGTACCGCCCTATGTATCATCCGTCAAATGGGTACTAAATTACTGGTAAGATTAAGGTCGTAATAATGATTGTACTTTGATGTTGTTCAACTTGTGAGCTCAGAGTGTAAGCTTAAATTTTCAACATTGTGAAAGTAACTCTTGTAAAGAACTTAGTCGTGTTTTAACGATTACATTATTGTCCCTTTTTTCGGAAGAGAACTGAAAAGTGATATTAAAAAGGGAAGTCGTGACAGAATTGCCAGAACTTACACAAGTTGATCCATATATCGAATCAATGAAAGCCGCGATAATAGTAGATGGTAGTACCCAGATACTTAGGTGAGTTGTGGTGGTAATTCTTTTGGTTGTAAAAATTGTATTAAATTTTTCGGTTTTTTGCCCCCTGTTAAACACTTAGGATATGCCTATTTGGAGGTATAATATCAATATGAATCAATGTGACAATCGATAACTAATCGTATATTTTTACAAAAGCACTTCCGGTGGCCAGGCATGATTATCTAGTGTTAAAATTGATGTTGATTTCTTGACCAGCATTGATTTGGGGGACAATGTCAAGATATTGAATCATATGAAGATTTGGCAAGATATTTTATTATTTTAATTAATAACATATCTATAATAGATTGTAGAATATATTTATTTCATTTTTGTGTATAATGCGCAGATGGTGTGCACATTGCTTGTACAGAAAATTTTCGATTTAAATTATCGTTTTCAGTCTCAAATTTATCTAAATCTTGTCAAACAGATGGTCATTTTCTTCCTTTCTCCTTTTGGATTCTTTCTTAAAGCCCACAGGAGCCTGTTGTGAGGAAGCAAGTATAAACAGCTCTTTTGATAAACTTTTAAAAGTAAACCATTTTTTTCTTTTTGAAAAATTACGTAATCTGATTTAGCAAAATACGATATCGTGTACATAATTGTAAAAATATTGAAGAACAGTAAGAGAAAGAGAGAGAAAGGTTTTTCTTTATTATTGATTTTCCATGAATCTATTACATGTACGGGAGAGGCTTTATATAGCCTATGGAATCAGCAGCTAATCAATGCTTAACAAACTATTCTAACAAGATTTCCTAACAGAATTGCTAACAACCTTTGACTTTGGTCAAAACTGTGTTATCTCTATCACCCCCCTCAAGTCCTGTGTAGATGAAAGGACACAGAGCTTGGTATGCAAACTGGTAAACCGAGATGTACCTAGGCTTTTGGTGAGAGCATCAGCGAGCTGATCTTGAGAAGACACGAATCGGACAAAGAGACGATGAGAGGCTACCAAGTCTCGAACAAAATGTATGTCGACCTCAATGTGTTTGGTGTGTGCATGATGGACTGGGTTGGCAGCAAGGAAAGTCGCACCAAGGTTGTCACACCACAAAATCGGAGGAGCAATATGATCAGAGATAAGCTCTTGAAGAAGTGACTGAATCCACATGACTTCAGCTGCAGCAGCAGCAAGTGCCCGGTACTCTGCCTCTGTACTAGACCGAGCAACAGTAGTTTGCTTTTTGGAAGACCATGAGACAAGGGAGTTGCCAAGAAAGACACAATAGCCAGCAGTAGAGCGGTGGTCATCGGGGCTGCCGGCCCAGTCAGCATCCGAGAAGACCTGAAGAGAAAGATGAGAAAAGGGGCGAAGAAGCAAACCATAGGTAACAGTAAAGCGCCTTCTCATCTTTATTGCTGACCAATGAGTTTCAGTTGGAAAATGCATGAAAAGAGAGACCCGATTGACTGCAAAGGCGATCTCGGGATGGGTAATGGTAGCATACTGAAGAGCCCCCACAATACTTCTATACAAATGAGGATCAGGAAGCGGATCACCTTGAAGTTTGGAGAGTTGAAGACCACTTTGCATAGGAGTAGAAACGGGTTTGGCACCTTCCATTTTAGCTCTATGTAAAAGATCATCAATGTACTGACTTTGGGAAAGGAGAAGACCCGATCAGTGTAGGATGCCTTGATATCCAAAAAATAAGAAAGGCAGCCAAGGTCTTTAATGGTGAAAGTAGCATGAAGACTAGAGATAAGGTGATCAACAAGAGGCTGTGAAGTGCCGGTGATAATAATATCATTGACATAAACAAGGAGGTATACAGTATCATGAGGAGTGCGCTTGATGAAAAAAGAAGAGTCAGATTGAGAGGCCACAAACCCGAGAGAGGCAAGAAAGTCTCGAAGTCGGTGAAACCATGCATGCGGAGCTTGCTTGAGACCATAGAGAGCCTTTTTGAGAAGACAAACATAATTGGGGAAATCAGGGTCAACAAAGCCCGGAGGCTGAGCCATGTAAACCACTTCATTGAGATCTCCATGAAGAAAAGCATTGTTCACGTCAAGTTGACGAAGTGACCAACTTTGGAAAGGGCTAAGGAGAGAAGAGTGTGAATGGTAACAGGCTTAACCATAGGGCTAAAGGTCTCGGTGTAGTCAATTCCCTCTTCTTGGGTGTAACCCTTGGCTACAAGACGAGCTTTGAAGCGTTCAATGGTCCTATCAGCTTTGTGCTTAATTCGGTAGACCCATTTACAGCCAACAATATGTTGGTGCTTGAGAGGTGGAACAAGTTCCCAAGTTTTATTTTGAGCAAGGGCATCAAGCTCAAGAGCCATGGCACGTTGCCATTCAAAAGAGGTTTTGGCTTGAGTGAAACAAGTCGGTTCCTGCTTAATAGAGGGTGAAGCCGTGTATGTAACAAAATCTGGAAATTGCAGTTGGGTTCTGGTATTGTCCCTTTGTCTGAGTGGTCATTTGGTGAGTGTGAGATGAAGAGGCTGGAGGTAGGGAAAGAAGGGGATGGGAGATTTGAGTTGATGGTGAAGGAGATAAGGAAGGTGTAGATAAGGCAGAGAGGGAAGAAGCTGCTGGAATAGGGAGAATAGTTAAGGAATTAAAAGACGAAGAAGGTTGTGAAGAGGAGCTGGAAAAAGGAAAATTAGATTCATGAAAAACAACATGACGGAAAATATAAACCCGATTAGTTGGTAGATGTAAACATTTATACCCTTTGTGAAGAGAAGAGTAGCCAAGAAAGATACAGGGAAGAGAATGAGGTTCGAGTTTGGTTTTTGCATAAGGGCGCAACCAAGGGTAACAAAGGCATCCAAGAAGTTTAAAAAAGGAATAGTCAGGTTGGCGGCTGAAAAGAAGCTCATATGGTGACTTGTTCAGAACTGCTGTAAAGAGCCGATTGAGGATGAACACAATACTTTCAAAGATGTGATCGCAATACGCAAGAGGAATAGAAGCTTGATCTATTGATGCCAAGGCAAGTTTCATGACATGTCTATGCTTGCGTTCAACAACACCATTTTGCTCGGGGGTATAAGGACAAGAAACCCGAAAGGTGAGTTCAGGAAACCGGCTCATAAGGGTTTAAATTTAGTGCCGCCATCACACTGTAAGGTTTTGAGGGAGGAAGAAAGAAGATTTTCCACTTGAGTCTTAAAACCCGCAAAAATATCAGCCACTTGAGACTTGGCAGAACATGTGAATAGCCAAGAGAAACGAGAGAAATCATCCATAAACAGTACATAAAATCTTTTGCCAAGGGAAGAAGTTACAGGAGAAGGGACCCAAACATCGACATGCACTAGTTCTAATGGCTTAGAAGCCTTATTTGAAGACAAGGAAAAAGACAATCTATGACTTTTGAATTTATTATAAGCAGCACAATGAGACTCGATAGAGACAGAGGGGATGAGATGAGTCTTTTGTAAGTGCTGAAGAACATGAGAGGATGTGTGACCAAGCCGATGTGGCCAAAGGTCGCCATTAGAAACATCACATAGGAGGGCAGCAACACTAGGTAAACAGTAAAGACCCTGAGAAATACCTCCTTCAAGCAGCATCTTGTGAGTCTTGGGATCCTTAATCACACAACCAGAATTATTAAATTCAATAATTACATTGTTGTCTCGAGTGAGCCGAGAAATACTGATTAGCCTTTTGGTAATGTAAGGTACATGCAGAACATTTGCAAGATTCAGTTTGTGCTGGCCAGATGAAAGAAAAGAGGAGCCAGTGTGAGAAATAGATAAACCAAGACCATTACCAACTCGAACTACATCATTACCTTGATAAGGAGTGTAGGCAGTGAGACAATTCAGGTCGGGAACAATGTGAGAAGAGGCACCGGAATCAAGAAACTAGTCACTGGTAGGTGAAGAAAAGGGTTAAGCAAGATTGACCTGAGGTGGAGGCGAAGGATCATCATCATAACGGTACCAGCACTCCTTGGCAGTGTGACCGATCTTCATACAAATTTGGCATTGCAAAATAGCAGTGTTGCCTTAGCCACTATTTCCACCATTCCTACCATTGCCTCCATTGCCACGACCTTGAGAGCCATTCTGAGAAGCTTTAGAAGTAATTTGATCTCCCACGCCATGACCACGACCCCTGCCTCTTCCTCCTTTGTGATTTGATCTACTGAGCTGCTAAGAGATGTAGGCTGTAGCCAATTGCTGCTGAGTTTGCCAAGGGAGAGTGGAGAGAAGCGCTGGAGCCAAAACTGAGGAAAGAGTTGGGGAAGAGGCATAATTGGACCCAGCAGGAAGAGGAGTAGGCAAAAGCAGGGTGGAATGAACAGTGGAGGTGTTAACGGGTCCAATAGAAAGAGAAACCCGAACCGTCTCTATTTGGAATAAAAAAAGTCGGAGCGGTCATTTTGAAAGAATCACCCAAGGTTAAATGAGCAACATGATCACACATTGCTTGAGAAGCTAGCTGAGATTCAAAATTGAGAAGGTGACCATGTAGATCGGCAATTGAGAAGGTTGTACTCTGCGATGTAAGGAAGGTCACAAGAGAATTGTACTCAGGCGGCAGGCCAGCAAAGAGACAAAGAGACAAATCTTGATCGCTGACTTCACAACCAATAGAACGCAACTGAAGAGCAACGAATTTGAGGCGATTAAGATACTCCGTGCAGGTCAGATTGCCTTTATTCAAAGTTTGAAGCTGAAGTTTTAACTCAAGAACACGAGAGGTGGATTGAACCGAGTAAGTCGAGTGAAGCATTCGCCAGAGATCAGCTGAGGTTTCACAGCAAACCGCCTGAGGAAGAATCGTCGGACCAAGGTTAGAGAGAAGCCAAGCCAGGATGAGCTGATCTTGCCGTTGCCACATGTCAGGCTGCGAAGTGGAGCAGCTGCTACCAGTGGAGGCTGTGATGGTGCTCGAGGCAGCGGAAGAAGATGAATTGAGGAAAGATAGAAGGCCATGACCTCGGATGACAGGTAACACTTGTGATTCCAAAGTAAGAAGTTCGATTCATCAAGTTTGGGATTGATTGAGTAATGGAACTATATCGGATTGATAACAGTGGGTAGAGGAGAGGGGATTGGGGCAGGATCGGGAGGAGGACCAGACATGCTTGTCTGAAAATAGGATACTGGTAAAGGGGCGAAATAGTATCAGCTCAAGGTATTTGCCGAGAGGGCTATGATACCATATAAAATATTGAAGAACAGTAAGAGAAAGAGAGAGAAAGGTTTTCTTTATATTGATTTTCCATGAATCTATTACATGTACAGGAGAGGCTTTATATAGCCTATGGAATCAGCAGCTAAATCAATGCTTAACAAACTATTCTAACAAACTTGTCTAACAAGATTTCCTAACAGAATTGCTAACAACCTTTGACTTTGGTCAAAGCTGTGTTATCTCTATCAATAATCTAAAATGATGATCACCTATGTGACTTAGTTGATATTAAAAATAATCTAAATTATACTAAATTATACTAAATTATACTAAAATATACTAAATTATGCTAATTATACTAAATTATACTAAAATAATACTAAATTATACTAAATTATGCTACATTATACTACATTATACTAAATTATACTAAATTATGCTAATTATACTAAATTATACTAAATTATGCTAATTATACTAAAATGAGGAGGGTTCCAATGCACCCTCTTTTTGGTGCACCCTACTTGCACCCTCCCCTCATTCGGCCATTCAAAGTCCAAATCGTCGATCCAAACCGTTCAACATGATTATCTAAATAAAATGTACTTGGAGACCAAATTTTACATTTTTTTGAATTTTTTTACTATTTATTAAGATGGGTACAAAATTCAATGGTCTAAGTATGGCTATTTTTTGTAAAATACTTAATAAATAGTAAAAAAATTCAAAAAAATGTAAAATTTGGTCTCCAAGCACATTTTAATATGAAGAACACGTTGGAAGGTTCGAATCGACGATTTGAACTTTGAAAATGGCTGAATGAGGGGAGGGTGCAAGTAGGGTGCACCAAAAAGAGGGTGCATTGGAACCCTCCTCTACTAAAATATACTAAATTATGCTAATTATACTAAAATATACTAAATTATGCTAATTATACTAAAATATACTAAATTATGCTAACTATACTAAAATATACTAAATTATGCTAAATTATACTAATTATACTAAATTATACTAAATTATGCTAATTATACTAATATACTAAAATATGCTAATTATACTAAAATATACTAAATTATGCTAATTATACTAAATTATATTAAAATATACTACATTATGCTAATTATACTAAAATATACTAAATTATGCCAATTATACTAAATATACTAAATTATGCTAAATTATGCTAATTATACTAAATTATACTAAAATAAACTAAATTATGCTAATTATACTAAAATAAACTAAATTATTCTAAATCAATTAGTATAATTAGCATAACTTTGTAGGAGAATTTGAGACCAAATTTTGTATAATTAACCAAATTAGCAGAAAAGAAAAAATACATGGCTGGCCAGCCAAAGTTTGGCCGGCCTGAGCATTTTTAAAAATATTCAACCAAACTGGTCAGAGTTGTTAATTTATATTTAATGTTGGATATTAAAAAAAAATCGGATTATATGTTAACATCAACTTTTTTTGTATTAAAGCCAATTACTTGTGTATTAAAAGTACAATATCTGTTAAAGAAACTCAAAATGAATATGTACAGAGATGGATTAAATTGGATTCTACTGTGATGTCCCCTTTTTCTAACAAATATGGAAACTAATATGGAAACCAATTATTACAAAGTTAACGTTGTAGATTTCATATATAAAAAATCAACGTCTACGATGATAGAGAACATTCATAAGAAAATTTACATGTATATATCGGTTTAGACGAACCATTTTGTGCTTTCACTTCAGCGAACCCTAAATTCGCGGTTTTTAGTTGATCGCAAACGACACGTTTTTTTTTTTTTTATATATAATATTCCCGTTGTGCTGATCTTTGGGATAAATTAAGAAAATGTGTATACCCAAAAAATAATCCTTCTCTATTTTTTTTTCCTTGTTCGTTTGTATCTCCGTGTAATAGTCAAAGACTCAATTTGGTTAAATATTTTTTTGGGACAAATTACCAAAAAAAGAAAAAAGGAATTTGCTCTGAGACAAAAACAAAAACCCCAGAAGGCTGTAGTGTAGTAACAGCGTATTATTACATCACAGTTCATTCCGAGGTAGATAAATATAAATATAAATAAATAAAATAAATGATGATAAAAATTGAGAAGGAAAGAAAAAAAAGAAACGTCATAAGCTCCTCTCATTTCATCGCCGTATAAAATTTTCATCGCCTCCTTCCTCGTCTCTCTTTTCACCTCCAATCCCCAAATCCCTCTCTTCTCCTATCTCCTCCTCTTCCTCTTTCTCTTTCTCTTTCTCTTTCCTTCTTCGTGTCCCCTTTTTCCTTTCTCCAAGGAAGGCGAACGACGGCTCGAGGTTTTTTGAGGTACAGGTCTAGATCCCGTTCTGGTCTCCACAGATCGATTGGAGAATCTTCTCTTATTTGAGTTATCAGTCTTTATTTTGCAATCGCCGCATTTGAATTCATTACTTGTCGGGCTTTTTTCTATTGATTTTTTTTTTATAATTTGGGAAGGTTTAAGCCCGCTTTTAATAAAAATCTCGATCTGAGCTGAACTATTCCCCCCAAAATCTGCTTTGTTAGAGGAAAGCCAATCACCGACCTATAATTTCCGTACTTGAGTAAACTGGATTAAAAAAAGCTATTTTGTTTTCTTTCTCGTTTGGCATTGATATTTCTCAATTTAACCTATCTCTCTATTCAGGTGAAGAAGAAGGAGATTGGTACATACAATAAACTGGTCAGGAATTGGCAATGGCCGGTATGCTAACTGAAGACACCGACTTGGATGCAATTTCAACTGATCAGAGATGCCAGTCCGGTGAGTCCCTGGCTGAGTGGTCCCGCTCTTCCGAGCAAGTGGAAAACGGCACTCCTTCGACCTCTCCACCTTACTATGACACAGATGATGAAGATTTTGGTTTGTTCTCTACTCTTCTCTTCTCGGTTTGTCTAACGTAATGGTTTAGGATAGTTAATTGCTGCTACTTCAGCTAAATTTGACAATGCATAATATGAAATGCTGAAAAATATGTAAAATCCACTGCCTGTGTAAGGGAAGGCATGCCATTTCTACTTTACTATTGTTCGGTAGACATAGGGTATACTCTTATAGACCCAATCTGACGTAAGCAATTGTAATTGATTTTAACCTAAGATTACCTAGTATCTTATCCGGATGACACTAATACTTAAAATCGCCATGTGCCAGCTAAATCCTATTAGATGTATATATCCCGCTGCTGATTTGTAGCATTTATTTATTACACTTGTGTTCCACGTGTTTCTACAAATACAAAACGAGGGACAGCTTAGGACACGAGGAAAATTTTCTTTTCAAAAATTGGCCCAAAATCAAAGCCTGTCAATTCAGGCCCAATTTAAGCGAGCTGTTATATATTATAATTTTCGCTAATTCTTTTATGAGTAATGACTGTAACTTATCCCGATTGCTCTAGTGATTAATTTGGTTTCTATTTGTCGGCTAGAAATTATCTCATCGGTGTATAATTTGATCTCTACAACCTCTAATGCCAGGTCCCAAGCCGTCAGAATTATTTGGTAGATTCACATGGAAGATTGAAAGTTTCTCCCAAATCAACAAAAGAGAGCTGAGAAGCAACTCGTTTGATGTTGGTGGTTACAAATGGTAGGAACTGTACCAATTTAATTGAGATAATTAATTTTTTTCCGAAATATGATTAAATTTTGGTTGCATGTGACTTGATCTAGTCTTAAGTAAAAAAGATGGTTTGGATCGTTGCTCTACTATCCAAACTTGGAAAGAAACTTTTTGCATGGTTAAAAGACTGATTATAAACTCTACTGCTCAACAAAAAAAAAAATATGACAAAAGACTCTTATGCCCAGTTTTTTTAACTCAATAAAATCTTTAAATCCTTTTGTAGGTATATTTTAATCTACCCCCAAGGATGCGATGTTTTCAATCACTTGTCATTGTTTCTCTGTGTCGCTAACCATGATAAACTTCTCCCTGGTACATATAACATGAACTCTCCCTCATTTCTTTTTGGAATTCTCAAAATGCTTTTCCTTTTTGTTCTGTTTTTGTTATTATGTAAACTTGTCTCTGTTTAAGACAATTCCTTTATATGTTCTTAATACTTTGATGTGCCTTCTCATTCAGGTTGGAGTCATTTTGCACAGTTCACCATAGCAGTAGTTAACAAAGATCCTAAGAAGTCAAAGTATTCAGGTCAGTTTTCGTTTTTAGTTTTACAGCTGCCGTACCAGTGTATATTTTAGCCTTCACCCCTTGCATTGCTGAAAGGATTCATCTAGTCTTTTGTCTATTTGGCAGAAACTTAAGTGTTTAAGTGTCACCAGTCTTGTTTAAAAATAAAAAAGAGTATCAATGAAAGACAACTTTGTGAAAGAAAGAAAAGTGAACAATATCCTAGAAAAATGAGGAGAACAAATGTCAAGAAGCGGTTTATACTTTCAGATACATTGCACCGATTTTGGAAGAAGGAGCATGACTGGGGCTGGAAGAAGTTCATGGAGCTTTCCAAATTAAATGAAGGTTTTGTAGTTGACGACGTTCTCATCATTAAGGCTCAAGTGCAAGTTATTAGGTATCATCCTATTGATTTCCTTTTAGTTTTCATTTTGCTCATTTGAGTTGGGAGGTTGTACTGTTTTCAAATTGAGAAAATATCATCATACCTCTTTAAAAGCCCAAAAAAGTATCATTCATAACCATTCTGTTCTTTTTGCCTTGTCCTTCAAAGATGCCTAACCTAGCTGTTAGTTGCTGCAAATCATTATTGCATTTGACATATATTTTGAGAATTTAGTGGGAGCACACATAGAACTTTTCCTTTTGTTATAGAATTATTCCTGGGAGTGCTAAATGTGTTTGTATTATGTGTGTTTTGTGCTATTTGAAAATTGAGGGAGAAGGCAGAGCGTCCGTTCCGATGCCTCGACTGTCAGTATAGGAGAGAACTTGTACGGGTCTACATAACAAACATAGATCAAATTTGCCGGCGCTTTATTGATGATCGAAGGTTGAAGCTTAGCCGTTTGGTTGATGATAAAGTGCGCTGGTCCAGGTGAGCAAAATTTATATGGTGCATGAGTATTGTTTCTTTTTTCTATTGTTTTAAGACCCATTAAGTTGGAATATGTCTCAGTTATGTAATTAATTAATTAAGCACCGAATAAGGTAGGGAAAATATTACAAGGTTTTTAGTGAAGGAGATAGAGATTTGATTGGTGCTGGTACTGAATTGTAGATTACCAGTATTAAGGATATTAACTTTTTGCGGAGAACTCTAGTTCTTTTGTTAAACTAACCTCTCCTTGTCTCAAATGCACCATTGCAAACCACAAGCCACAGGAACAAAAATATTTAACTAAAAAGTTGATGTAGTTTTCATAAAGAAATGCAATAACACTTCTAAGTGAAGTATTATTTAGAACAGCAAGCAGACAGATACTGAGAACGATACTGACAATTAAATTATAATGCTGAACTCGCATATTTGTAATTTTTTTCAGCTTTCGTGCCTTCTGGCTTAGCATTGATCCTGCCACAAAGCGGCGCATGTCAAGAGAGAAAACTGACACAATTCTAAAGGTTCTAGTAAAGCACTTCTTTGCCGAGAAGGAAGTGACATCAACTCTGGTGATGGATTCAATGTATAGTGGCCTGAAATCGCTGGAGTACCAGAGCATGAACAAGAAGTGCTTCCTATCCAATGGTGATGAGGTGTGGGTCCCATACCCTATGGTGTACATTGATCAAGACACATTCATGCTGGCTGATGATGTAGTGACATTGATTGAACGAGCTGTTTCTGACACCTGGCCCCAGCAGACTGCTCCGGCTAAGGATGACAAGGGGTCACAAAACCGCACAAAGGTGGAAGAAGTTTGCATACAAGTTTTATTTATTCATTTGTATTTGCAAAGAATAGTTTCATCTAAAGCCCTTATTAAATTTTTTAAATAAATAATAAAGAACATAAATTATACTTTACAAAACAGGGATATTTCATATGCTCATATAGAAATGGTGCAAATATCATGCATATGCACCCCCTAATCTTGTAATGTCTTTGAAGCACGTGAATTACCCCTATTATATGTCTCATTATTTGGATTTGAGACAAACCTTGAGGAGCGAGGATAATTTTGATATCTTCTAATGTAATTCAGAAGGACACGGTGCAAAGAATATTTTCATGTTGTGTTGATAGTCTCATATTTAGTTGTTTACTATGTTTTGCAAGGGTGTTTGCTGTTTGTAACATTTCCCAGCCTGCATTTTTATAGCCAATATTTCCACATTTAGTGCTGCAAAATGACTCATGAGTGAAATTTCACTATAAAATCAAGCCCAGTAAGTTAAACTTTTTATTTAAGTCAGAAAAAAAGGGTTAGAAGTTGCAAAGTTAGATATGTTTTTTCTCCATTACCAAAAAATAATGTTCAACTATTCAGTATTTTCTGGTTTATCAGAATCCAACTATTTACTTTGTTGTATTCAGGAAGGGAATTCTGGGGAGGATTTAAGCAGTGTCCATCACTATGATCGAGACGACAGGCGGCTAACTGAACTGGGTCGAAGAACTGTCGAGTTCTTTGCATTAATTCAGATATTCAGGTTGGTGATCATTCTTTTTATTTTCTTTTTTGGGTATAGCTTTTGAATATGTAGAATTATAGGATGTATATAAAAGGTTGTAGGTGGCTTTTCACCTGATCCGTGTTAATTTTTGAGGCCACCAGTATGAAATGTTCTGCATCTGCTTTGTAGGTACTTTTTCCCCCCTTTTCCAATTATTCACGTACACCTGACTTAATTGAAGTTCTTGAGGTGCATATACAAAGTGAAGCTTGCAATCTTGCTATATTAATAGCTTCCCGTTTTCTGTAATCTGTATAAGTTAGAACTACATTGTATTGCCTACTGTTGCAGAGATACAGATACGAGTTTGTTATTGGATTATGATACAAATAGTGTGATATAGCAATTTCCAAAATCTTAGGATACGGGATGTTTTACACGTACTAATATGTTAAGTTAAAATTGTATTAATTTTAATGCATAGCTCAAAGGTATATTCCTAAATGATACTAATATGTTAATTTAAATTTTAAAAATAATAAATATGAAATTAAGTATATAATTATGAAACTTTTTGTTTCTCAGAAAGTAAATATACATAAGATAAGGTGGATATGGGAGATTAAAAAGAGGAACTGCAAGTGAAAGGAAAAGAGTAGATATCATGAAGTTTCAGGGAGAAATTGCAAAACCATCGATGCATTATTCAGGGTCTATAGCTCTGAACTTTACATAAAAATAGGCAATTCCAACCTTAGTTTCCCAGAGCACAGCAGCCGGGTCCTCTGTGGCTGCTTGCTCAGAGTCCCTGCCAGTTATGCGTGTATCCTTGACTGTAATAGTTGAGTTATATATATGAGTGAGGCTACGGTACTATGCATAGTGCACTTTTGTCCATACTACAGATCCATATCTTTATTTTCGAAGTCTAAATAGTCAATCCCAACCGTTCATCGGGATCTCCATATTAAAAATGTACTTGGAGACCAAATTTCACTTTTTTACCTTTTTATAGATAAGTACAAATTCACTACTTTCGAATGGTCTAGAATCTTTAGTTGAAGTGATTTTGTACCTATTTAAAAAAATAGTAAAACGATTCTAAAAAATGTAAAATCTGGCATCCGAGCACATTTTCATATGGAGATCGTGTTGAGCAGAACGGATCGACTGTTTGGACTTTGAACATAAAAATATGCATCCATAATACGGACCAAAGTGCGCTATGCAAAGTAATATAGCCTCACTCTATATATATAATTGTTGATAAGCCAGGCGATCAATCTAGATGTGTAGTCTTTCTCCTATGCATGTTTGTATCGGATATAAGTTGATCCATGTACAGTTGTGGGTTATGAGTATCCTGCTACATAGCATATTAGTAAGCTTGTGAAGTTAACATGTAAGGTCTAGGTGCAATATTCTATTTATAATGCATCATTGTTACCCTTAAATTCCTTTTTCTTCTATATTTTCTTTGCAATTTAATGGAAGCAGTCGAGTTGAGGTGGCACACCAAGAAGCTGTTGTACTAAGGAGGCAAGAGGAGCTTATTCGTGAAGAGGAGGCTGCTGGTCTGGCTGAAAATGGGAAGCGGGACAAGGAAAAGCGTCCCAAGAAAAAACAGGTTCGCTTTTTTTTTTTCCTCTGCTTGTTAAATGCTAGATGAAGATGCCTATATTTTATTTTTCAATGAAGGCCTGAGTCACTTACTTTTAATATAAAATTTTGAGCTACAAATGATCTGCTAAATTTACGAAAAATGTCCATACACTGAATGCAAACTTTAGGTCTATTTCTGTCTCTCATACACTGGACACCTGATTTTGGACTATTGTAAGTGTATTACAAATTCGTTTCTTGTCTCTTTTATTATTTGGGAAGATATGTTGGAAATAACGGTATTTTCTGCTAGAGATAATATTTAGAAAGGAAAAGAGGATTTGTGAAAATGCCCCTAGGGTAAACGGTAGTGAGATAGTAAATGAGGATTATTTGATGGTTAAGCGATTTATTCTTGTTTCTGTCTACAGAGCAAGCAGAAGAAAAGTGGTCGAAAAGGGAAAGACAAAGGAAAGAACAAAGATAAAATTATAGTAATAGATGATACCTTGTCAAAGCAAGAAATTACTAGTGCTGAGGCTGAGAATCCGTCAGAGGCTACATCTGATGTGTCTGAGATCATAGATGACGCCTCTGAGGCTCTCCAACTGGACCTAGATGAGAGAGATTCTAGCCCTGTCAACTGGGAGACTGACACATCAGAAACCCGTCAGATTGGGGCCAGCGGCAGTGAGATAGTAAATGAGGATAAAAATGGAAAAGGAAGTGCATTTGTTGATGACAGCTCATCGACTTGTTCATCTGATTCTGCTTCAGCCCCTTTCAAAGTTCAGGTCTCACCTAATAGGTACTGCACTTCTGCTATATGCCCTTGGTCTTTTTGTAATTTTATCTCCTTATGCATAGTTTAAAATAATAGGTGTTGTGATTTTGTGTATGTACCCCCTGGATTTTTTTTTTCTTCATAATTTGCCTTCTGTATTATGAGTTCATTTTTGAAGTTCTATTCAGGCTGTTTAGATTATAATTCAGTCCAACTTCTATTTCCTAACCCTATCCTATCTGTTATTTGCAATCAGTTTATGATATGCAAATATGGAATATGTTTGACAAACTTATATATCATACATCATGCTGAAAATATTCCGGAAACAGTAATGTAAGTTTATGCATAACTATATATTATACAACACTGCTGTTGATTTTGAAAATTGGTAGATATTATGTTATTTTGTTTCTTGGCAACTTAATTTTATATTGCAACATTGTGGATGTTTTGTAACTTTTATTGAACATATTCAGGGGTCGAAAGCAGCTTAATAAGAACAAAAATCTATCTGAAAATGCCAAAAATGGCAGGAGTAATATAGAAGCTGATTCTGCGGCCAAGTCAAGCAATGCATCTGTCAGTTTGAAACCAGAGCAGGTGGCTATAACCTCTATCAGAGAGCGGGTCCTGCCAAATGCACAGCAAATGCCCGACAAGGTGATTTTTTATTTTTTTTTATATTTTTGTTATTTGTCCTTTTCATTTGGTCAATTGCTGCTAGATGCTAAATTCAAAGTCATCCATTAGGTAATTGATCAATTCAATGCTGGCTTTTCTCTTTCAGTTTGAATTTCCTATTTTAGGAATTTCTTTTCTGCTATAATTAGTCTTAGATTTCAAGAAGGCTCCTTAGTTTTTTTTAATCATTTTGAAGATTTTCGTGATAACTTGATTTTAACCTATAAAAATGAACTAAGAAATTGAGAAATGTTTCTCCTTATGCAGATATCCCCTTTACCTTTTCTTTCTATATTCTCTCACTGTAATAAAATGTAGTGATAGCACAACATATCAGTATCCTCAATCTTAAATATATTTTTCCAATTTTGCCTCGAATTAACCCAGTTTCATCAAAATTTTAGAAAGAAGAAATGGTAATTTCCCATGCAATGCTTAAAGTTGAAGAAAAAACTGAGACCAAGTCTCTAATTAAACCGAAGACAATGGATCCTTCTCCTGTCTCATGCCCTGTGCCCAATAAGAAGCCGTCTCCTCTCTTATCTCCTCAAAAGCTAACCTCTGAAACCACACCAAGGGCCACACCAAGCAATGGTGCTAGACCTGAAGCAATTGCTGCGCCTTCTCCATCTCCTTCTCTCAAACCAACCATTGCACAATCCAAGAGTAGCAGCATATCTTCCCAGGTTGGTATTGTATCAAGGCCTCTTAGTGCTCCTCTCATCCCAGCTGCACAGAATACTGTTACTGTACCACCTGCTTCTTCCACCTTACCAAATGCACCGGCCCTCTCCCGCTCGGCAAGTTCATTGGGAAGGTTGACAAATGCAACAGCCCATGGTCCAAGGTCATACCGCAATGCCATGATGGGTACCAATGATGCTGTTAGTACCAGTACTAATACTTGTACAAGCATGCCCGCATCTTCAGCTTCACCTTCCTCTACAACTCTGCCGGGAGCTCCTGAAGGACCAGTCTTCAAATTTATACCAGTCAAACTGGATGAGTCCCACAAACTGATGACCGGGCCCATTTCAAGAATAGATAGGGAATTTGAGAGGTGGCGCACACGAAAACCGTTGTCAGAGCCTCCTTTGACCTCAACTTCTGGCGTGCCCCCTGATGAGTTTCCGCACCTGGACATAATAAATGATTTGCTTGATGACGATATGAGTTTGCTTGATGACGATACAAGTCATAGCCCGAGTGTTAGTGAACGCCATGAGCCCCACCACCGGTTAAGGAGCTTCAGTCGTCAGTACTCCATGCCCGACCATCGGTACAGCAACGGGTATGGCAATGGTTCATTTGGTATTATTGGAAGTGGTGTTGTTGGAAGTAGGGTTGCTGGTACAGGTGCCAATGGCAGTATTGGATCGACCCGGCATTTCTCACATGCAGATCTCATGACCTACTCGAATGGGTATGTTGATGACATGATACCAAACCAGTGGTATGGGCATGGAGATATTTCAATGGTCGACATGAGGGATACAAACGGGTATCCATACCTGCTTGAAGAGTATTCTAATATGATGGGTGGGGTGAACGGGTACCGCCCTATGTATCATCCGTCAAATGGGTACTAAATTATTGGTAAGATTAAGGTCGTAATAATGATTGTACTTTGATGTTGTTCAACTTGTGAGCTCAGAGTGTAAGCTTAAATTTTCAACATTGTGAAAGTAACTCTTGTAAAGAACTTTGTCGTGTTTTAATGATTACATTATTATCCCTTTTTTCGGAAGAGGACTGAAAAGTGATGTTAAAAAGGGAAGTCGTGACAGACTTGCCAGAACTTGCACAAGTTGATCCATATATCGAATCAATGAAAGCCGCGATAGTAGTAGATGGTAGTACCCAGATACTTAGGCGAGTTGTGGTGGTAATTCTTTTGGTTGTAATAATTGTATTCAATTTTTCCATTCTTCCCCTCTGGTAAACACTTAGGATATGCCTATTTGGAGGTATAATATCAATATGAATCAATATGACAATCGATAACTAATCGTATATTTTTACAAAAGCACTTACGGTGGCCAGGCATGATTATCTAGTGTTAAAATTGATGTTGATTTCTTGACCAGCATTGATTTGGGGGACAATTGTTGGGTAATGCTTTAGGCTAGCAGGTACAATTTTAAAAGTTTTAAGCGTCTAGAGACGATCTTACTGTTAGTGTTATGATTTAGAAGCCAACTATTTATAGTTATATTCTTTATTTGATTCATGAAATTAAAGAATTATTTGTTCCTTGAGTGTTTGATTACATTATGAATTGTTTAAGTTGAGGACTTGATCTGTAGAACTCTATAATAGTTAAGTAATAAATACTCTAAATGTCTCTAATTTTGGTAATTAGAAAGGAATACTATTTACCAGTACAAGATTAGTATGTGAGTTAAATGATGATCATGTTTTGCGGATCATTTGATAAGAAGTTACCAATTTAATCACATAAATACCTAATGAAGATTAGGGGATTGGGCATGACCCAAAAATGAAATATAATATGGATTGTGATAGTGTCACTAATGTTTCATTTGTGTCTTTAATTCTTTGGTATGAGATGATTAATTTTTCTACATGAGATTTATGTATCTGTAGGTGTTGTCCAACGCTGACCGTGACTGACAGCTATACAGATAATATCTCAATATATATTTCTTGTGCGGAGGAAAATATATTGATGAAGAATACTAGTGTCCCTCATATTTTATATATGAGTGATGATATTTGTGGGCCCCTTGATGAAGTAATAAGTATGCATGCAATTATGATCAAATAGTTGATCATTATTTACTAATTACTTGGAATCAAGAAAAATAATAAATTTGCAAGGATGACACTCTCCTACCTTCAATTTATTCATAATATATTGTGACACGTGAATTAACACAAGCAATTAAATATTATTTTAGGATCAGTGATATTAATTGGTTCATATCATCTTTATCTGTTGAGTAATTATAATGCATATGACTAGATGCCTCTTATAATTTATAGAATTAAAAATGAGTTTTGATTTTATTATCAACATGATATAGATTTTACGAGGTCACACCCAAGAGAGAAAACGAAATGAATAAAAGTGTTATGAAGATGACCACCTTGATCTTAAAATATATATTTATTACATGTTGGACATGATATATAAATTTATTTCCCAACAAGAATTGAGTAAAGACGATTAATTGTATTAATTGTCGGGTGGGCCGAAAATTGGCACAAATGGCAAAAATGAATTTGCAAAGTGAAAAATGGCCCAGCCCATTTAAATTTTAGATTTTAACATTTAATGGAATAGTCTATTTGATGTTGGCTTGAGAATAGAATTGGAAGAGAAAAATATCTAATGGAGATGTCCATTGGATGACAAAAATAAACTTTAACTTTATAATGTTGCTTTATGGTCATGTTTCATCGTAGCCCTCCATTGTGGTTAAGATGATTAAAACAAAATCTAAGCAAGCATTATAAATACCACACTTTTTTCTCTTCCCAAACCCTAACATTTTTCACATTTTTCACTCTCTTTCTCTTGCTCTCTTGGAGGCTACAAAAGAATAAGAGGAGATTTGAGAGATGCAACCATTTTCATCCACCATTTTTGCTCATGTATTGAGTACAATACTTCTACACTAAATTAATAGTTAATTGAAGGGTAGAAACTAAGATTAAGGTTGATTCTTAATTTAGTATCTCTAGCAAGAGAAAAACAAGGTTTTATTTAATCTCGGGTGGATATTTGTGGAGGCTTTCTTGTTTGGAGGCAACAACCCTACATCTCAAGTCCCTACTTCTTGGTTTAGAGACCAAGATTTGTGGTATAAAGTTTAAACAAGTTAAATTACTAACTTAGGTTCATAGTTAGTCAAATAAGTAGATCTATGTAGATTTCTTTAAGCTAAATTTTTGAAATTTGCTCTTGCATGAAACTCATATTTCCTTCACTTACGATAGAACATGCAATCAATCCCACGCAGTTTATGGATTGTGCCACACTGTTCGCACAAAAGTGTATCACAAAGTTTCACTACAGCAAACTGTAGCTTTTAAACCTTGAATTAACTTCCGACTAGACTGCAAGTGCACAATCCTATCGTATAGTTTAGTCAGGTATCGATCCACAGGACGGTTCAAAATCTAATTTGGACTCTACTTAAATTAATTAGGTACTAGAAGTTGGAAAATGTTGATTTGGTTTGTTTAATTTCCTAAATTCAATGACAGAAATAATCAAAATGACAGAAAGTAGAATTTGATTTTTATCAGATAATGAAAAGTGTTTCTAGGGTTTTCGATTTCATCTTCAACTCTGCCTCTCGGTACCACACACGACCCGCGTACTTTCATATGCGACGCGCATGGAACACGTGACCCGCGTACTCTCATACGCGGTCCGCGTGGACCTCGAGTGAATGCAGCAGCTGTCTGTTTCTGCGTTGTTCTTTGGTGTAAGAATTCATTGACCGAACCTAATGTTCCTAAACCTCAACTCTCGTTTGTTGGCTTAATAAACTTGGTATCGGAAATGCAATTTCACCTTCTTAGGTTTTTAATCTAAGTTAATTGTCCGGTTTACTAAAGGTAACCACTACCTCTCGATAAGTGGAAAAGTTCACCTCTCAGTTACTATTTGGTCTCGCCTCACGGCTCGTAAACCTACCTCAAATACTAAGTTTGGTTGAGAGAAACATCAGGGCCAAATTACTAGAAGAGATGCTATAGACATCCAACAGTAGACAATCAAGAATCATTCAATCAACTTCAACAAAGCAATTAAAATACTACTCAAACAATTAAACACTAACATTCAACACAGATTCAAACAACATGCATACAAAATAAAGTATCAAACTACATCGTAACCCTAGAAACTAAATAATCTACTCAAGCATAGTCAAAGAACAAACAAAACAAATAAAGATAAAGGAGTTCATAGAAAAACTAGAAGAACGATGACGATTCATCGCAAAACTCTCGTTCAGCTCCTCTCTTCTTCGTCTCCCCAGCCAGCCGTCTCTCCTAACCCTAGGAATTGTCCTCCCAGATCCAGAATAATCCAGAATGCCCTCTCAGGTGCAAGAAATCTCCTCTTATAGCTTTTCTGGCCGACCTTCCTTCAATTAGTCTCTGTTTCCAATTCTGCTTCTGTTTTCAGAAAAGTCTGACGCGACCCGCGTGGGATCTGATGCAGCCCGCATGCCTGTGTCTTTGGCTCAGATTGTAGATCTTCTCGCAAGCTTTCCGAAAAGTGGTCATACGCTCAAAACGGAGTTACGAGTCAAAAGTTATGACTGGTGCTGAAATTTCAGGGTATGACGCGACCCGCATCGGATCTGACGCGGCCCGCGTGTAGGGTTTCAGAACTCACAATCTTCCTGATTTCGCTCGTTTTCTGCAAAGTAAGAATGAAAACGCAGCAGTACCACATTCTATAGATATTCAATGTAATAGATGCGATTTGGTGGTTTAAAACACAGATTTTGGTACAGAAATTGGTCGGATTTGTAGGTCAAATAACGAGACATCACACACGCACGATCTAGCAAAGTGTTATAACACATATTTCCCAACATTTGGAGTGAGACATGTTGCCAGCTTCTTAGTCACCTTTGATCAGTCGCCTCGCTAGTTTCCAAAATAGAAAACCTCAAACTTCGCACACCAAGGTTTTGTCGAGAAGAAGAGGAGATCGAATACTAGATCTACGATCCTCTTCCCTTTCAAATCCTCGAGTCTTGTCTCACAATTTCAAACACTTTGAATCGCTCTAACGCAAGCTCGTTCAACATGATCAATACGTCTCAATGCTATTCCAAATCTCGACTCGAAAGGAGTTAAGGAAGAGGCTCAATCAACACAAGGTTGATCGGCCTCCTAGGACCAATGGCGATGATCAAGAACCGGCGACAAGGCGCACGACGGTGAGGAGGTGTGCACGGCGGTGAGGAGGTGTGCACGGCCTAGAGGTGGCTCGGCCTAGGCGGATCTAGATCGGATCAGATCCGATCAAGAAGTGGCGGCACAAACCCGAACCATTCGGGTCTTGAGGAGGCAGATCTGAATCCACTCGGCTTGGGCGGATCGGTGAATCCATGCGGCGCACGGCGTAGGAAGCTCGGCATGGTGGCGGCTCGGCCCTCTCATCCGATCAAGCTTGGATCGGATAGAGGCACACAGATCAGATCTGATCTGACTCGGTGCGGCTCAGCTTCAAGCTGATCAAACGCAGGGCAGATCGGGGCTAGATGAAGCGGCGGCAGCCGGCGCTTGGAGCGGCGTCGATAGCGGTACTGTTCACAACCTGTTACTGTAGCTACTCGCTAATGTAGCATTTTTCTCTTTTAGCTTGAAAGAGAAAAAGAGAAGAATGAGAAGAGAGATTAAATCTAAACTTGTGATCTAATTGAAGAGAGAGAAACTAGATCTTGCTAGAATAAATTTTTCATGCTTGGGATATATGGGTTTAAATAGACACGAAAGATTACGATCATACCCCTCTAATTAATTAAATGAGACCATTAATTAAAGGGGCATAAAAGTAACATGACTCATGTGTGGTGTATGGACCATGAGTTCACTTAAACCTAATCCAAATGGAATCCAATGCGGTCCATATAGTCCCCAATAAACCAAGTCATAGACTGGTGTTCCAAGCAAGCTCTCATATCTTCATTATGTTGACTAGGTCAACATAACTCTCATCCATTAGTCAATCCCGCAGTTGACCAAGTTTGACTTTCGTCAACCTTCCTTCTCTTGGCCATATCTTGTGATCTACAAGTCTGATTCACGCATTCTATATATCCACACGCTCGTCTACTAATCCTCTATCATTTGGTACAATATAATTGACCAAAATAGCAGGATTAATTGACTCCATTTTATGTTTAATCTAATTAAACATTTCCTCATTCAATTGAGTCATCATTTGTACATCCAATGTACTAAATTGATTCGATTAATTCTCATCACCTTTAAAGTGTTGAATGAAAGCTATATTATGTCTAACATAATTATGCACTACTAGTTCGATATATGTTGTCCAACAACATAATCATCAGTATCACAAACTTGGTGATATCTCAACTAGGGACCTTGCTTGGATCCGTATTGTGTTGGCTATGGAATCCTCATTCCACAAGTCATGAGAGACATCTAGCATAATGCATCAAGACCCCCAATCAATACAGACGATATGTAACTGGACAATATCGTGATCCAATATAAACATCGCATTACACACTGCCTGTGTTGTTTCCAATATCGCATGATATCTATAATGATAAGATCAAGATAGGAATGTGTCATTCTTGCCATCTTATCGATTATGTTTCTTGATCTGTGAGTGCAATATATCCACGCTCAACTATTGATCGTGGTGGCCATATATAATGCTACTCTATCAAGGGGCTCAAAGATATCATGCTTACGCACCATATGCACATAAGGGATATTTGTTTCCTTGACATAAGCGAACTTCTCAACATAAGTCCTACACATAGAGAAGGATGTCCTTATAGTTCTTTGTTACGGTGAGTGATAAACACCAACCACTGATGTGCATTCCTTAAGCAAGAAAATCAAATGTCTCAGACATAAGACAACACCACCACATTAACTATTAATGATACAACACAGAATCATGATAATGTTCATGTATGGTCAATCCAATGTCATATAAACCCTTATATGCATCTGTGAGATTAAATCGACATCCTGGTCACTATGATATGTGAAAAATAATCATCCTTTAATCCTCACATTGATCTCAGGTGTAATTAGAGTTCCTGTGCTAATTACCTTGATAAGGGATAATTTAGAGTTTATTACTTATGAAGGATAGTGCTTCATAATCCATGTCCGCAACTCGGATGAACTATCAAGTAACCAAATTCAAGGCAACAAATTGAACAAGTCAACCATTCTATGATCAATATCAAAAGCAACAAACATGTTTGCTCTAGGACACTAATTCCTTCAATCTCCCGCTTGGACTAGAGTTAAACATGTACTCTAAACAAGTAGATTGAATGTATTGAATATTAAGCAAATTACATCCCGTGTAATGCTTAAATTCCCAATTCAATACAACCTCAATCACAACCAACCGCACATCCAACATGCATTGACTTATCTATTGAGGACTTTGGTAATTAGAGGATCAGTTGTGTCCCTAATCTATTAGTCCTACTAATCTTCATATTATATTACCTCTATCTTTGATCTACAAGGCCAAATGATAGTGTTTATGGATAACCTTAGATTGGTGATAAAGTACTATTCCTCTATCTTCATATTATATTACCTCTATCTTTGTCACAATAAAGTACTATTTTACATGCGATGCTTAGAAGCACACCAAGTTCGACAACGAACTTATTAAGCCAGTATCTTTTCATTTGTTACTCTTAGCAACAAGCACTCATACATATCCCATAGTGGTTGGATTAACTGTGATTTACCCCCTGAACTTTTCAGCTCACAGTTTCACTAATAGAGAAGATATTCCTATCTCCTCTACGATTTTAATCATCATGGTCTGCCTGGAAACTAGCATTAGTTGTGAAAACCATACAACCTGATTAGTTTCATCAGCCTTTTAGATCAGGTTGTAGCATGCGTGCTTAATCACAGGGCCGGAGGGATTCTTGACTGCCCCCAGGGTGTTCTTGCGGTGGCTACACCTTGCCTGATCATCGTGCCTTATATATCTCTTTTTGTGGTATCGAACTTTCTAAGTTTTCTCCAATCGGGTTCTAAGCGATCAAATAAACTTATTGGCTCGATTATTTTCCTTATTCTTCTTCTTTCTCTTTTTCGACGAACCCCTCAAGCCTTCTCTAATCGGTTTCTAGGCGATCAAATAAACTTGTATGTTTGTTTAGTCATGATCTATATGCCTGTGCAACAGTTTTGCAAAACTCGATTCAGAGCTATGCCAAATGTGTGTTTTCGTGCAAAAGTGCTTGCTGGTAAATGGAGCAGCAGTTTTCTGTTTTGCTGAACTTTGAAGACCATTTTTCGACAATTGGCTAAACCAAAATTTTGTTCTTTATATGGATTTAAAGAGGAGAGTTCAAACTATAACCCTGTCAATTTTCATGAATTTTGAAGATTTATTTCTGTGCCTAAAGACCATGTAAAGTCAGAAGCAAACAGAAAACAGCAGTGAACTTGAGCTGTGCAGTTTTTTTTTATTTTTCGACATTGCTAACTTTGAAAAATTATTCTGAGAGATCTGCTGAACCAATTTTAATGTTCTTTATATGAAAATTCTCAGGAAATGATGCTCTACAAGCTGGTAAAATTTCATGAATTTTGGAGCTTCCTAGCTGTACCAGAATGGGGTCTAAACACAGGGGTAAGCTGGGAAACAGTGCTGGTATTTTGCTGGTTTTTTCATATTTCGAAAGCTGAACTTTAGAAAATCATAGAAAATGCATAGAAAATGCTATAAATGTAAAATTTAGGTCTAAATTGTGTGTTTTGAAGTCCTCTATACAGTTTATTTTTCATTTTGGTCCTTGTGCAAGTCTGCACTGGCTATTTTACCAGAACAGGTCAATTTCACTATTTTGATGATTTTCTTTGTATCAATAACATTTGCATGGTGCTTTGTTGTTAAGTTTGGTTTGGTACCATACCAGAAACAAAGAAAAGAAGATCAAAGTTTCAAAAGTTTATTTAATCAAAAGGTTTAAACATCAAAAGGATGTCAAAGTATGATTTTTGCAAGAAGATCCTTGTTTTTTGTTGAAATCATGATTTAAGTGTTCTTTATCTTGATCAAAGGACATATCATTGAAATATCATAGGTTTAAAGATGTAAATGACATGAAATAGCCATAACTATTGTCTATTTACACTTTGAACCTCCATTTCTCACTATTTACACATTAGGCTTATTTAATTTCCTTATATGGCTTGATTTAGCATACATGTGTATTTGCATGTATATAATGTGCAAAATAGGTCATTTAATAGGAATTGATAAGGGAGCTATCCAGCTCAACCTTATCAACTCTTTGTTTATTTTCATTTTTTGTTACATTTTAATCCTTTCTAATAAAATAATGAGATGAGTTAGATATAAACGGAGCTATCTAGCTCAACATCCATATCTTTGCCATTTGATTATTTTATACAAGAATTAAAAGGCATATTAAAGAAACAAAAGGCAAGGAAAACAAGATTAATATTTTTTTATGTTTTATGAAAGGCAACAAGCCATGAAAGATGAAAATGCAAGATTTTTACATTTTTTTAATAACATTGAATGAAAATGCATGTTTATCTTCATCTTTTTTGTTTTAGAATCATAGGCTTTTTTGTTTTTATCAACTATTAAAGTTGAGTTATGCCTCATCTTTATTATTCTCTCTATTATTGCATTGATTACAATAAAGAGAGAGTTTTATTTCAATCAAAAGAACTCAAACCCAAAATCTAATTCATTACTACATTGATTGTAGCAAGAAAAAGAAATGATTTCATTATTTTTTTAGAACCTAGATCCATAGCTATCATTGAAACTAAGGATCCAAAATCCCTTTTATCCATGCCATGAAAAAGATGAAATAAAGCAAGAGAGCAAATCGAATCAAGCAAAAAGAAAGATCGAAAGAATAAACATCAAAAGAAGAGTAATAGATTTCAAGCTTCAAGTAAGCATGTTTTATTGATTCATAGCTCCATTTACATATACATCAAGGCCTGTAAGGCATCTTTGGATTTCTCTCTATTCCTATTTGGTTTTTGGATGAGAAGAAGAGGGTTTTTGGGGAAGAAGCTTCAAAGCTTTGCTCTATGTGTTGTGTGTGTGATTTAGGCCTTGTGTGGCTTGTGTATTTGAAAATACAAAGATATATAGCTGCTGCCCTATTTCTAGTTTTTGTAGAATTTCGGCCTTGTGGTGTATATGTTGTGTCTTCTTCATCTTCAAATGAGGGGTTTATATAGGCTAGGCAAGGGGTAGAGCCTAGGGTTTAGAGGAGCCTTGTTGGCATGATCTCCACCATTTCTTTGTATTAAATCTCATCCAAAGGTTTAGATGCATCCAAATGGTCATGCTTATCCCTCAAGCTTGGAGGGAATATTCTTGGCATCTTGGCATCTTCATTGGTCATGTGACATGTGTCCATGGGAGCAAAAATATCTAGAGCATATTCTAGAGCATTTTGGCGCACAACCATTAAAACTAATGGCGCAACCTCAGATTATATCAGACTTGCTTTATTTCCTTCCACTCTTAGGGATAAGGCCAAGAAATGGTTAGGGTCATTACCAAGGAATTCTATTACCACTTGGAGGTAACTGTCTAAACTGTTTTTGACTAGGTTTTTCCCTCACAAAAGAACCGCCAAGGTAAGGACCCAACTGACCAGTTTTAGGCAAAGGTCGATGAACCAGTTTTAGGCAAAGGTCCATCATAGAGGTACCCGTACCTTCTATGATGGTTTGACTGATAGTACCCGTACCTCTGTTGATGCTGTTGCAGGTGGAGCTTTGATGGACAGAGAAGCAAGAGGCCATGGAGTTGATTGACAACATGGCATCAAACCAACAGTGGTCCAGCCGCGAAAACTCTCGAGGAGGGGGAGTAGGCGGCCAATATGAGGTTGATCAGATCACCGCTCTATCCGCCAAACTGGATGCCATGCAAAATGCATTCGACAAGATGAGCGCCAAATCAGTCAGCAACCATCAACCACAGTCTTGTGCCATGTGTGGTGATAGAGGGCATTCTTACGAGCATTGCCCATTGGCGTAAAGGGATGGAGAGACCGAGCAAGTCAACTCTCTCAACAGCGAGCCATCCTACTTCCCAAAACCTCCATTCAACGGAACCTACTCCAAGGACCCGGTTGAGCAACAGAACTGGAGGTGGAAGCAAAACAATCCCGCACCATTCAACAACCCCTCGAGCAGCAACAACCGGAACTTTTACTATAATGCCTCTTTCAACAACCGGGAGCCACAACCTCCACCACCAAAGCCGTACATCACTCCAACTGTCACTGATTTCATGCACGAGCAAGGTAAAATGAATCAATGATGTTCGAGCAGATGCAAACGATGAGTGCACAAAAGGCCGGTTTAGCTGCTCACAACAAGATGTTGGAGGATGATCAGAGTCAAAATAATGATGATTTACGTAGGGTTTTGGCTTAGGTTTTGCATATTTTCTCACACTTATGTTCAATTTATTAGAGAAAAAGGCCACTGTCACCCTTCTTTATGTTTTATTACAGAAAACAGGTTTCGGGACTATTTTACACCAAATGGAGCAAGAATCGGGTCAATCGGATCAGCGACGCTTATCGACGAAGTCTCTGTTACGGTCCGTATTGTCTAATACGGACCAACCCTAACACAGACCAGGAGATAGAGTGATACGCATTAAAACCCTCAGCGACAAGGTCTCAATACGGACCGTATCACCTGATATGGACCGTAACCGAAGGCGCTCCTTGGGAAATAACTGCCGACAGCTGTATCCAGATCAGTTCCTTAGCCCCTACTCAACCTCCAGAAGTCCCTCCACTCCTATAAGGCCCCTGGGCAGAAGAATAACTTATCTTTGTAATTAGGGTTAGATTTGATTAAAGAGAGAAGAGAGGAGTGATTGTAACCATGCCGTTCCGCGGCTAAGTTCCTTCTTAGGGGCTAGTGATCAGAGTCAAAATAATGATGATTTACGTAGGGTTTTGGCTTAGGTTTTACATATTTTCTCACACTTATGTTTAATTATTTAGAGAAAAAGGCTACTGTCACCCTTCTTTATGTTTTATTGTAGAAAACAGGTTTTGGGACTATTTTACACCAAATGGAGCAAGAATCAGGTCAATCGGATCAGCGACGCTCATCGACTAAGTCCCTGTTACGGCCAGTATTGACCAATACGGACCAGGCCTAGCACAGACCAGAAGATAGCGCTGGAAGCATTAAAACCCTAACTGCCAAGGTCCTAATACGGACCGTATCACCTGATACGGCCCGTATCCGAAGGCATCTCTTGGGGAATAACTGCCGACAGCTGTTTCCAGATCAGTTTCTTAGCCCCTACTCAACCTCTACACATCCCTACACTCCTATATAAAGCCCCTGGGCAGAAGAAGAAGTTCTTTTTCTTAGGGCTAGGCAATAAACCTTGTTACTCTTGATGTTTTGATATATATATTTCTGTTGATTATGGTTTCTTGTTGTTGTACTAAAATGCTTTTGTGATTTACTATCTCTTCATCTAATTTCAATGATCTAGTTTGAGTCCGTTAGGGTAGTGACAGTACTTTAATGGTAAGAGAAACTATTTGTATGAATTAGCCTCGTTGAGATCTATTAGGTTTATGTGAAGAAAACCTTAGCGGAGAAACCATAAACCAGACCAACAAAACGCGTACCAAATTCCATCACATGCGTAAAGAAATTCGCAGTGATCTATGTAGTAATTTGGGGTATTTGAG
Source organism: Carex littledalei (assembly GCA_011114355.1). Classification (NCBI taxonomy): domain Eukaryota; kingdom Viridiplantae; phylum Streptophyta; class Magnoliopsida; order Poales; family Cyperaceae; genus Carex; species Carex littledalei. The sequence continues at coordinate 13,488,259 of CM022089.1, read as the reverse complement.
AGATCAGACATTTGCGTAAGGTAAATCGCAGTGTCCTATGTAGAATCTCGGTGAAAGATCTGTCATTCTTGCGTAACATAAATCGCAGTGACCTATGTGGTGTCTTTCATTAAAACAACAACAGGAAATCAGACGCAACAGGAATATATTGTCAAGGCGGATTGAGTGGCAATGGTGTGCCGAAACCCTAGGAATTCTCATCTCTATCTTTATTTTAATTACTTTTAATTGCTTCCTAATTTACATTGATCAAAACAACATCTCTCAATTTTCAGATTTCATCTAGCCTTTCAAAAGATTGTGATTCGATCGCTCAAAGAATTGAACCAATATTCCCTGTGGATCGACCTCGTATATACTACTCGATAGGATTGTGCGCTTGCAGTCCGAACCGATAGCATTTCCGAGTTTATAAATATTAAAAGAACCATTCCTCTCTTTTGAGTGATCAAGCTTTTTGGCGCCGTTGCCGGGGATTAATGGTTCATTGTGCAAGGCCTCGCGAGACGCCCTTGCTTTGACCATTGAATCCAATTAATTAGAAACGCCTAGATTTCTTTTTATTTTCTGCATTTTTATTTTTCTTCTATTTTCAATTTCGTTTTTACTTTTTATTTTCTTTTTATTTTTCAGTTTTTAGTTTAATTTTCTTTTCTTTGTAGGATACTGCACGCTGGCCGAATCATCCGTACGAAGATCCGAGAGGATTGCTAGTAGGAGAGGACAATTCGCTTCCACATCACTGATAAGAACCAATCATAGTCCTTCATCAAGTAATTTTGAAAGTGAAGAAGACTCAGATTCGATCAACATGAATATCCCACCGAACGAACCGATTAACAACGGAAGACAAGACAATGGTGATCAGGGAGTTCACGATGCAGCAAGACCCAAACTTCTACGAGACTATTGCGTACCGCGCGCGAATGATCCTAATTCTAGTATAAACCCGCCAACTGTTACGAACCGTAATTTTGAGATCAAACCTGCTCTCATAAATATGGTTTCGCAACAGCAATTTGGAGGATCTCCACATGAAGATCCACATCTTCATCTGTCAATTTTCCTAGGGATATGCGAGACGATAAAGATCAACGGAGTTACCGATGAAGCAATCAGGCTAAGGCTATTTCAATTTTCATTAAAAGATAAAGCAAGAGCATGGTTGTTTTCCTTACCGGCCAATTCCATTCAAACTTGGGACCAATTGTTTAATGTGTTTATTGCAAAATATTTTCCACCATCCAAAACTTCGAGGTTTAGAAATGCAATTACTAATTTTGAACAAAGGGACGGTGAAACATTGTGTGAGGCATGGGATAGATATAAGGATATGTTAAGGTGTTGTCCACATCATGGTCTAGAAAGATGGCTGATTGTCCAAACTTTTTATAATGGTCTAAACCCTACCGATAGGTTGTCTATTGATGCTTCCGCAGGAGGAGCAATCATGAACAAGGAACCTGACGAGGCTTACAACCTAATTGAAGAGATTGTAATCAACCAACACTACTGGATCCCTGAGCGAAAGAAGCCAAGTCCAACACCTGGCATGCACCGAGTAGATGATATCTCCATGCTGAGCGCAAAGATTGATGCTTTGCAAATGACACTCAACAAGCAAACCAAGCAGCGAACGGTAGCAGCAGTCAATGCCGCAACAGCATGTGGCTATTGTGGAGGAGCGCATGAGATGACCGAATGTATGAATGTGACGGAAACTGAGGAAGAAATGGAGCAAGCAAACGCAATCGACAACATCTTTCGACCTCAGCCCGCTTACAATACATACCATCCGAACAACCGAAACCATCCAAATCTCTCGTACGCAAACAACCAAAGGCCTGCTGCACCCCAACAGAACTACCAACCACAACCCAATTATCAACCGAGATACAACAATCCTCAACAGAATTATCAACCAAGGCAATACAACCAACCACAGCAACCTGACATCACATCTTTAATGGAGAGATTCCTAGAGAAGCAAGATAAGGCTAACGCCGAAATCGCGCAAAAGATCGAATCCTTAACAAACCGCAACAAAGACTTAGAAGACAATGTCTCTAAGATGGCTAAAGAACTCTCGAGTATTACACGCGGAAAAGGCAAATTTCCGGGCCAACCGGAAGAAAACCCAAGGGAGACTTGCAAGAGCATAACGTTAAGGAGCGGTACATAACTCGATGAAAGATCTGTCATTCTTGCGTAACATAACTCGCAGTGACCTATGTGGTGTCTTGTATAAAACAACAACAGGAAATCAGACGCAACAGGAATATATTATCAAAGCGGACTGAGTAGCAATGGTGTGCCGAAACCCTAGAAATTCTCATCTCTATCTTTATTTTAATTACTTTTAATTGCTTCCTAATTTACATTGATCACAACAACAACTCTCAATTTTCAGATTTTGTCTAGCCTTTCGAAAGATTGTGATTCGATCGCTCAAAACTCTGAACTAATATTCCATTTGGATCGACCTCGAATATACTACTCGATAGGATTGTGCACTTGCAGTCCGAACATATAGCATTTCTGAGTTTATAAATATTAAAAGAAACATCACTCTCTTTTGAGTGATCAAGCTTTTTGGCGCCGTTGCCGGAGAATAACGGTTCATTGTGCAAGGCCTCGCGAGACGCCCTTGCTTTGACCATTGAATCCAATTAATTAGAGACGCCTAGACTTTTTATTTTTTTTATTTTTTGTTTTCAATTTCATTTTTCTTTTTATTTTCTTTTTTCAGTTTTTAGTTTAATTTTCATATTTTCTTTTCTTTTTAGGACACTGCACGCTGGCCGAATCATCCGTACGGAGATCCCTAAGGATTGCAAGTAGGAGAGGACAATTCGCTTCCACATCACCGATAAGGATCAATCATAGTCCTTCCTCGAGTAATTCTGAAAGCGAAGAAGACTCAGATTCGATCAATATGAATATTCCACCGAACGAACCAATTCCACCTTTCAACAATGGAAGACAAGATGGCAATGGTGATAATGAAGTTCACATTGCAGCAAGACCCAAACTTCTACTAGGCTATTGCGTACCGCACGCGAATGATCCTAATTCTAGCATAAACCCACCAACTGTTTCGAACCGTAATTTTGAGATCAAACCTGCTCTCATAAATATGGTTTCGCAACAGCAATTTGGAGGATTTCCAAATGAAGATCCTCATCTTCACTTGTCAATTTTCCTCAGGATATGCGAGACGATAAATATCAACAGAGTTACCGATGAAGCAATCAGGCTAAGGCTATTTCAATTCTCATTAAAAGATAAAGCAAGAGCATGGTTGTTTTCCTTACCGGCCAATTCCATTCAAACTTGGGACCAATTGTTTAATGTGTTTATTGCAAAATATTTTCCACCATCTAAAACTTCAAGATTCAGAAATGCAATTACTAATTTGAACAAAGGGATGGTGAAACATTGTGTGATGCATGGGATAGATACAAGGATATGTTAAGGTGTTGTCCACATCATGGTCTAGAAAGATGGCTGATTGTCCAAACTTTTTATAATGGTCTAAACCCTACCGATAGGTTGTCTATTGATGCTTCCGCAGGGGGAGCAATCATGAACAAAGAACCTGACGAGGCTTACAACCTAATTGAAGAGATTGCAATCAACCAATACTACTGGATCCCTGAGCGAAAGAAGCAAACTCCAACACTTGGCATGCACCGAGTAGATGATATATCCATGCTAAGCGCAAAGATAGATGCTTTGCAAATGACACTTAACAAGCAAACCAAGCAGCAAACGGTAGCAGCAGTCAATGCCGCAACAACATGTGGCTATTGTGAAGGAGCGCATGAGATGACCGAATGTATGAATGTGACGAAAACTGAGGAAGAAATGGAGCAAGCAAACGCCATCGACAACAGCTTTCGACCTCAGCCCGCCTACAATACATACCATCCGAACAACCGAAACCATCCAAATCTCTCATACACAAATAATCAAAGGCCTGTTGCACCTCAACAGAACTATCAACCACAACCCAATTATCAACCGAGATACAACAATTCTCAATCGAATTACCAACCAAGGCAGTACAGCCAACCACATCAACCTGACATCACATCATTAATGGAGAGATTCCTAGAGAAACAAGACAAGGCTAACGCTGAAATCACGCAAAAAATCGAATCCTTAACGAACTGCAACAAAGACTTAGAAGACCATGTCTCTAAGATGGCGAAAGAACTCTCGAGTATCGCACGTGGAAAAGGCAAATTTATGGGCCAACCGGAAGAAAATCCGAGAGAGACATTCAAATGCATAACATTAAGGAGCGGTACAGCTTATCAGGGACCTCCCATGCCCGATCAAATTTCCGATGAGATGCATGCAGAGCCATCACATTTCGAAGAATACGAGCCGCAACCACCGGAGCCGCCCGTACTCGAAACGCAGGCAGACCCTATTTAGGAGCAGAATGACACCGTAGGTGGAGACGAACGACAAACCGAACCTGAATATATTGCACCACCACCCTACAAGCCTGTTGAGTATTTTAGAGATAGGATTTTTGTACTCTTTTTGCCTTTAATATTTATAAACCTTCGTACACAATGAATAGGTTAGTTGCAAGCGCACAACCTATCGATTGTAGTATTTAGGTGTCGATCCGCAGGAAGATAGGAAAATACCAATTTTTAATAAAGAAAACTACTTTTAAAACTAAACAATGAAAGTAAAGGGGGGTTTTATTCTAAAATCCTAAATTTGGGTTCAATACCCGGAAGAGAGGAGTTTTAAACAATAAATGTAAAGAAAATAAAGAAAAGGAAGATTGGTTTGTTTTCAAGTTTGAGGAGATCTAGGGGCATTCGGTCTACAATCCCTTGCTAATTCTATTTATTCGGTTTGTTTGAATTCATGTTTGATTCGATGAGATTTCTAACCTAAAAGTGTTAAAAAGGGTCACGGTCGTGAATTAATAACGTGCCTAGATAGTTTCAGACTTCACGGTCGTTCTTCACCCTAGCTATCTAGACCCATTAAGCTCTTGTTAGTCTATCCTATCCTCAAATATTGGTACTTCATAGTCGTTCTTCATACCAATATCCAATTCAATTCAAGATGTCCTGATTATGGGTTTGACTTCACGGTCGTTCTGCACCAGACCCTAACCCTAATTTCTGTAGTTCCGGTTTGGATATCAAATTACGGTCGATTCTAATCCAAAGCCTAAGGTATTTATGCTCATAATTTGGTACTCTCCTATCCCATCCTAACTACTTTGGTTCTTTCGAATCCAAAGAGGGACTTGTCCAATTCAAGTACTAAACTATGTAATTAGCACAAATGATAAATCACATAAATTAACAATCAAATCCGATAAAACAATCATAATAAAAACAAATACCCGAATAAGATAGAATTAAACAAGTTCATGCATTGACCTAAACCCCTAGAAAGAGAACTACTCTCTCTTGGAGAGATCCATAACAAAGTTTGGCAAAAACAATAAGAAATGAAATAAAGAAATGATTACACCCTTTCTTAGATCAAAAACCTCGATCTTGCCGACTCCTTGCTCGAATCTTCTTCTTCTTCTTCCTTGAAAAGCCTTTGGAACTTCGAGAATTTCTGTAGATCTTTCTATCTCAATTTGTGGAAAATGGATATGTAATAGTGGATGAGAGAGAGATGAAATTCTTCCTCTTTTATAGCCAAAGACCATGCCCAATTTAGAAGCTAGAAGTGGAGTTAGTGGGTGCACTCCTCAGACTGCCATGTCTATTTTTGGCCTTTTAAAACGTGTCCCTGATGTGCCAAAAATAGAAAACCTGTTGAAATCGTAAATTTCTGGCTGTCTGCAGGTCCAGTGCGTCCGCACTGGTGGTGAGTACGGGTGGTATGAGTCGCACTGGCTCCAACTTTCCTTTGGTTCCAAGTTTCCCTTTTTGGATTTTCTGCGTATTTCTCTGAGTGCGTCCACACTAGCCTCGGACTTTTCTGCTTTCCTGAAGAATTTGAAAGTTGCAAAAATCGACTAAGTAGTGAGTGCGGATGACCTCACCCGCACTGGAGGTGACTGTGGACGTATTAGGCTCGGACTTTTTTTTCTGTGAAGTTCTGCGATGCTGAAATTTGTCTAAGTACTGGGTGCGTCCGCACTGGCTGTGAGTGCGTCCGCACTGGCTGTCTTTTTCTTCATTTTTCGTCGTTTCCTGCATTGTAAAGCCGAGCGAACGCAGTAACTTGATTCTAGGTGTATTCTATTCACTTTATATTCAAAATACAAGATATTTGGTATTATTTTATGATAAAAACTAGATCGAATGTGTATATAATTTACACCTATCAAATACCCCAAGCTTGAACTTTGCTTGTCCCCAAGCAACATCTAAACTTGAACTATAATTCGATCTACAATTCAACCCTATATCAAGTATATATTTCTCAAGTGAAAAACTTGTATGATCTTGCCAAAATTTTAAAATCTCCATGCATATTTCCCAAATTCCAAGTTCAACCCTCGAATAATTATGAATCAACCCATAATTTGATTACTCTAACTTTTATTTCCTTAAAGGCTTTGAATTTGTGAACTTTGTTTACCCAAATTTATTGAAAGATATGTCATTTTTAAATGTGGAATTTTCAAATACCCCCAAGCTTGAATCAAAGTTGGGTTAGAAAATTGCGGACTTCGTGTGTTGATACATGCATATTCATATTTTTTATGTTGCCTTTGATTTTTCATTTTGACTTTTCTTTCATGATTTAGCACTATTTTCTCCATCCTCATTTAAGCACCGGTTAGTTACAAGTAGTTAACTGTACCTAACCGTTCTAATTCAAGGGTGCTTTGCATGCTCATGATCTACCCTTCCACCAACATAAATGTCAATTTTATCAGGAGACTAGTGGAGCAGGATTGCTAAGGACTCATAACCATAAGTACGTCATGAAGCCGTAACATAGGTCATTGGAGTCACCTTTTATTTTCCAAAATTTTCAATTTTACCTAATTTCTCAACATTTATGCACATATCATGAATACACACATCCCTAAGTATTCTTTCATACTTGTGGATATCCCAATATTTCCCAAATTTAAAATTTCCAAATCTAAATAGCTTCTCTAATAAATTTAAATTCCTAATGTCCCAATTTCAAACACCTTTATTTCCACAAAGTTTTTCGCCAAATTATGTCGTCATTTCAAATCATTTTAAGGGTTTTACCAAAAATTCGCAAAAATCGTGCAAGAATACTTTTAATTTTTGTCAATCACTCAAGTTTATCAAAAATTTTATTTTTGCCAACTTTTAACAAAAATTTAAACATGATTTTATACTTTATGCATTTTTAGACAATTAAGTCCAATTATGCAAGACTCTATTTTTTCACAGCCTCGTAAAACGTCTTAACAAATTCGTAATCTCAAGCAATTAAGTTCAAAATCACAAATCCTATTCATGGTCAAGTAAAAAGCAAGGTTATAAATCCTAAAAAGTTTTGAAAAAAATTGAAAAATAAACATGCATGAAGATACAATTTCTTCCCATCCCCCAAGCTTAAATAAAGCAGTGTCCTCAGTGCTGAAAATAAACTAAAAAGAGAGAAGAAACATGAACTACTGTACTGGCGTAAGGCGGTGGTGGTGCTGCGCGGGATCAATCCTCGTCGCGATCCATATCATCAGCATCCTCGTCATCCCCTCCATCCTCTCCACCTTGAGCTGCCGCTGCGGCTTGTTGTGCTAGCATTGCCGCCTCACGCTCCCTTGCCAACTCTTGCTCTCTCATTTGAGCAGCCCGTCTTTGGTATGGTGGTATGGGTGGACATCTTCAAAGTCGGGATTGTTGTGCATGGCGGCCACGCAGTAGTAGTCAGTCGACATGGCAGCCTCGGTCTCGACCTCATCCATACGACGGTGAAAGTTATACATGCGACCAACGACGTCGATGCGCAAGTCATTGATGGAGGTTTGCATGGTTTGCATAAAGTCCCATATTTGCTGGTTTGTCGGGCCTCCTTGAGGTTGTGCGGCTTCGGGTGCTGCAGGATGTGGTGGAAGGTCAAATGGTGGCTGTGGTGGTGGTTGCGGCGGATCGATTGGCTCGTCTACGATTTTCCAAGTATCGGTGTCCAATGGGTCGATTTGAGTTTGAAAAGGCAACCGGTGTCGGATGCTTGGGCTTGGCCCCAAATTGATCCAAGCATCTTCGATATCATCCCATCTTATGAGCCTCGCCCTAAACAAGCCATCGAGGTCAACTAGAGTGTAGCCGGGCACCACATCATTCCGGTTGGTATTTGCAAGTGCCGGGCAATCTTTGTAATGATCCCCCCGATTCGAACTTTCCCGCCCGACTGTTTGTTGTGCGCCACATTATTCATGTGTTTGGCCAAATGGTACCCGAGATGTGGCATGTAGTCCATCTCGCCATTGTTCCGTCAGAGCATGCTGCACACATATATCATATCTCTGAGGTTGAAGACCAATATCGGATCGTCGGGTGGAGGACATTCTTGACCCTTTGTATGCCGAGGATGCCATCATGGCATGTGAGGATGCGGAACTGGGTCTCATTCATGTCGTGGTAGAAGTCGAGAATGGTGCGCATCTGCTCGACATTCGCGGTTGGTAGGTCGAATGCGGACATGAGCTCGGTGGTGTGCATCTGATGAGAAAAGCCTCCAAGGTTGAAGGTCATTACTCGTGAGGCCCGGTCGAATTCATATGAGGAGAGGAATTCAATGGTGATGGCTTGGTAGGTGTCGATCTCGTCACAAAGGAACTCCCACAGCCCAAGCCGCTCGGTGAGCATTTGCACCGAATCGAGGAGTCCGAGCGTGAAAAGTGCATCCCTGCATATCCACCGAGATGGCTCGATGGTTCGGTGGTACTCCAGAAGGCTACGCCTTATTTCTTGATCATCGTTAAGTGGTATGGCGGGTGGGTATGGAGGTGGTTGCCTACTGCTTTGGCCTTTGTCAAGCTTTTGCTTCTTGGCGGCTGTTTTCTTCGGCATGCTTACTGCAATTTAAAGATAGAAAGAATTAAAATTTTCGAAATTCATGAGTGCGGACGCACTGTGCACAAACGGTTCAATTCTGGTTCAATTCAGGCTTATTTCTGACTTTTCCAGAGCCTAGTGCGAACGCACTAGCTCTCAGTGCGGGTGGTCCTGTCCGCACTGGGTACTTAACCAAAAAAATCAAAAATTTCTAGGCTGGTTTGGTTTTTCCCGAGCCTAGTGCGGGTGGTTGATCCGCGCTGGGTACTTAGCCAAAAAATCAAAATCCTTGTCTGGTTAGGGTTTTTCCCCAAGCCTAGTGCGGACGCATTGGCTCTCAGTGCGGGTGGTGGATCCGCACGGGGGGAACGAATTTTAACCGTTTTCACCAATTTTGGTCAATTTCTTCGATTTTTGGTACCATTTCACAGATCTAAGTAGTAAATAATGAAATTAAGAGTAAGGAGAGATCAAACCTCGTTGAAGATCGCAAAAATTTCGAGAAAACACAAAGAAACTCGAGTTTGGGAGAAGCGGCGCTTGAACGGCTTGAGAGAAGTTGGATTTTTCAGTTTTGGAGAGGAAAAGAGAGGGAGGAGAAGAGAAAAAGAGTAGAGAAGAGAGATGAGAGGGAGAATTTGAGAGAGAAACGAGATTTTCGGGTTTTGGAAGAGAAAAACCGAGTTTTGGGGTTTTGAAATTGAAAAGGCGCAAAGGAAAAGGGAAAGGGTCGGGTTGGTTAAGAAGAAGGAGAAACCCCGAGTGCGGACGCACTGGCAGGCAGTGCGGGTGGCTGATCCGCACTCAGCCCAAAAATTTCGAATTTTCCAATTTTCTGAAAAATTTAAAAACTTACCTTGGGTGCGGACGCACTGGTCTCGGGTAGAATTTCCAGACTGCGTAGACCTTCAGTCTGTGTCAGTGCGGACGCACTGGGTGGTAGTGCGGACGCACTCAGGTTGTTCTGTATGTTTTTCGTCCTGAAAGTCTAGCAAAGTTAGGGAATCGAAAATTTTGAAAAATTTAAAATTAAACTAAGTGCAGAAAAGTAAAGAAAAACAATAAAAAGCTTGGGTTGCCTCCCAAGAAGCGCTCAATTTTACGTCGTGAGCTCGACATGATTTGGGCTCACTATTGAGTGTGTGGGTCGGCTAGGCGCATATTCTCCTTCTCGCCTATTGGATTCGCATGGTTGAAATGTTTGAGGCGATGTCCGTTCACCTTGAATGCCCCGGTTTCTTTGCTCCATGGTTAAATACCTTCGTTATTTCGAATGGGCATGTCCATCGTGATCTTAACTTCCCGGGAAAGAGCCGGAGGCGTGAGTTGTACAATAAAACCGTGTCTCCTTCTTGAAAGTTTCGCCTTATGATATGCTTGTCGTGCCACCTCTTTGTCTTCTCTTTGTATAGCTTGGCATTTTCATATGCATTGAGGCGCAATTCTTCTAACTCATGTAAGTCAAGAATCCTCTTTTCACCGGCAGCCCTCATGTCAAAGTTTAGGGCCCTTATTGCCCAATACGCTTTGTGCTCAAGTTCAACCGGCAAATGGCACGGCTTTCCATACACTAGTTTGAAAGGAGTCATACCTATGGGTGTTTTGAAAGCGGTCCGGTATGCCCAAAGAGCTTCATCAAGTTTGAGTGACCAATCTTTTCTTGATGTGTTCACCACTTTTTGTAGGATGCTCTTTATCTCGCGATTGGATACCTCCACTTGCCCGCTTGTTTGAGGGTGGTATGGTGTGGCCACCTTGTGCTTGACTCCGTACTTGAGTAGGAGATTGTCGAATTGGCGGTTAATGAAATGAGAACCGCCATCGCTGATCACTACTCGAGGTACACCAAACCTAGGAAAGATAGTTTTTGTAAAAAGTTTTCTTACCATGGCAGAGTCGGCGGTTGGGCTTGCCACGGCTTCAACCCATTTTGAGACGTAATGCCACAAGTATGTACTTATTGTTGCAAGAACTCGAAAAAGGGCCCATGAAGTCTATCCCCCAAACATCAAATAAGTCCACTTCTAGGATTCCGTTGAGTGGCATCTCATGTCTTCTTGAAATGTTTCCGGTCCTTTCGCATTTGTGGCACCTAAGCACATAATCCCTTGCGTCTTGAAAAAGCGTGGGCCAAAAAAACCCGGCTTGAAGAACTTTTGCAACGGTTTTGTTGGTTGAAGCGTGTCCTCTATAGGGGGATGAGTGGCAACAATTGAGAATCTGCTCGGTTTCCTCTTGAGGTACGCATCTCCTATGGATCCCATCCACCTCTAATTTAAATAACAACGGTTCATCCCAAAAATATTGTTTTACATCCGAAAGAAATTTCTTTCGTTGTTGGAAGGTTAGATCCGGGCGTATGAAACCGCATGCATGGTAGTTGACGAAATCCGCATACCATGGTGCCTCTTTTTTTGGTTTACTGCATATAATTGTTCGTCAATGAATGAGTCATCAATGGGCATGTCATCCTCCTTTGGCTCGTTGATGATACGCGAGAGATGATCCGCTACAGAATTTTCGGTTCCCTTCTTATCCTTGATTTCTAGGTCAAACTCTTGGAGTAGTAGGATCCATCGAATTAGGCGTGGTTTGGCATCCTTCTTGTTGAGAAGGTATCGGATTGCCGCATGATCGGTGTACACAACCACCTTGGATCCCACCAAGTATGGTCGGAATTTGTTAATAGCGAATATAACGGCTAAGAACTCTTTTTCCGTGGTTGTGTAATTCATTTGTGCCTCGTCTAGGACTTTGCTCGCGTAATAGATCACATGTGGCTTGTTGTCGATCATTTGTCCTAGAACGGCTCCAACGGCCAAGTCCCTCGCATCACACATGATCTCGAATGGCACATCCCAATTAGGAGGTCGGAGAATTGGGGCTGAGGTTAGCGCCTTCTTAATCCTATCAAAAGCAACAATACAAGGTTCATCAAATATAAATTATGCATCTTTCATAGTTAGATTGGTAAGTGGTTTGCAGATTTTTGAAAAATCCTTGATGAAACGCCGATAGAAGCCCACATGGCTTAAGAAACTCCTCACATCCTTCATATAAGTCGGATATGGCAACTTCTCTATCACCTCCACTTTTGTTTTGTGGACTTCTAAGCCTTTGAAGGACACTACGTGGCCTAGAACCACCCCCGTTTGCACCATGAAGTGGCATTTCTCCCAGTTTAGCACTAGATTGACCTGCTCACAACGTTCTAAAACTTTGATTAAATTAGATAAGCAATCATCAAAAGAAGTACCAAAAACTGAAAAGTCATCCATGAAAACTTCCACGGAATTTTCTAATAAATCGGAAAAAATAGCCATCATGGCTCTTTGGAATGTAGCTGGGGCATTGCATAGACCAAACGGCATCCTTCGGTAAGCGAACGTACCATAAGGGCAAGTAAAAGTCATTTTCTCCTGGTCATCGGGGTGAATAGGGATTTGAAAGAATCTGCTATTCCCATCTAGGTAGAAAAAGTGTGAGTGAATAGCTAGCCTCTCGAGCATTTGATCCATGAATAGCAAAGGAGGGAACTGATTCTTCCTTGTTGCATTGTTAAGCTTTCGGTAATCGATGCACATCCTCCATCCGGTGATCACCCTTGTGGATATCATTTTGTCACCTTCGCCCTTCACCACCGTTGTGCCTCCCTTCTTTGGTACTACATGGACCGGGCTCACCCATTTGGAATCGGAGATTGGGTAGATGATGCCGGCATCAAGTAGTTTGAGGATTTCCTTCTTCACCACTTCTTTTAGATTCGGATTGAGCCTTCTTTGGGCTTCAATAGTGGGTTTGTGGTCATCCTCCATTAGAATCCTATGCATGCAAAGGGATGGGCTGATTCCGATTAGATCATCGATCGTGTACGATTGCTTTCCGATGAAGCCTTAGCTCTTGTAAAAGCTTCTCGGTTTGTTCTTTGTTGAGCTCGGAATTCACAATCACCGGATACGTCTCGTCCTCTCCCAGGTATTCATAGCGAAGGTTGGATGGCAAAGGCTTGAGGTCGACCTTTGGTGGTGCGGAATTGGTCGAAATTCCCTCGATTTGAGCTATTTCAGCCTCAGTGCGGACGCACTACGCTCGGTTAGGTGAAATTTGTGACTCCTCCTGGTCAGTGTGGGCGGAGTGCGAGTGGTTGATCCGCACTGGAGTGTCAGTGCGGACGCACTGGGCTCGGACATCTGAATTTTCAGCTTCGTCATGCTGAGTGCGAACGCACTGGATGTCAGTGCGGACGCACTGGATGTCAGTGCGGACGCACTGAGGGTCATTTGCATCCATTCGGCCATTTTCGGAGCCGGTTTCTTCCAGGATTCGGTCCAGTTGTTCGTTTCCATCTCCTTCTCCATATGGGCAGCTATAATGGAATCTAAAGCATCCACTCTACATAGAGAATTTGAAGGAAATTTGATGGCATTAAACATGTGAAAATTTACCTTTTCGCTCCCGATGTCAAAGGATATCTTTCCTTCTTTGACATCAATGTTTGCACCTGCTGTGGTAAGGAAGTCACGCCCTAATAGGAGAGGGGTATGAGTATCCTCTTCCATCTCGACAACTACGAAATCCACCAGGACAAAGTACTTACCAATCATGACGATCACGTCTTCCGCAATTCCTTCGGGATACCGTACCGTCTTATCGGCTAGTTGTAACGACATTCTTGTGGCTTTCAAATCAACAAGATTTAGCCTTTGGTAAACGGTATTTGGCATGAGGCTCACACTTACGCCTAAATCACATAGGCACCTCTTGAATTTGGTATCATCAATTACACATGCGATCACAAAGCTTCTGGGATCCTTTAGTTTTGGAGGTAGCTGTTTAAGAAGAGAGCGCTACACTCCTCATTAAGGGATACCGTGCCCACTTCCTCAATTGTTCTTTTGTTGGATAAAATTTCTTTCAAAATTTTTGCATAAGTGGGCATATGAGTAATTGCTTCGGTAAAAGGGATTGTGATATTCAATTTCTTGAGGTGTTATACAAATTTGGCATATTGTTGGTCAAGTTTGCTCTTTACTAACCTTTGAGGAAATGGCATAAACCTATGTGGTGGGATATACTTAGGAGTTTCAGTAGGTTTTACCTTGGCCGGGTTAGATTTACCTGGTTCTTGTGATTTTTCCGATACCGGTGCGTCCGCATTAGGAATGAGTGCGTCCGTACTGAGAGGAGACGGAGGTGGTTGTGCCTCCTTTGGTGGTTGTTGGTACTCTTCTCCGCTGGGCATCTTCAGTCCTTCGTATTCCGTACCGCTCCTCAAGGTTATGGCTTTCGCTTGCTCCCTCGGATTGATATCGGGTTTTCCCGAAAGTGTGCCTTGTTAACGAGAGGACGAAGATGCTTGTTGTGCTATTTGTGTCTCTAGCATCTTCGTCTTAGTTTCTAAGAACTCAAACCTATTGTTGAGATTCCTCAAGGAATCCGAAATATCGGTATTGGTGTTTCTTTGTTGGTTCATGAACTCGTTTTGAGATATCACAAGGTCCTTGGTACGAGTTTTGGTTTGACCGATTTTGGTATTGATTGGAATTACCTTGGTATTGATTGGAGTTGTCATTGTCGGTCCTCCATTTGAAATTAGGATGGTTCCACCTTGTGTTAGGGTTGTATGCATTTGAATATCATTTGGCCTAACCTTATTGTAGATCGGGTCATTCCTCTTATCACCTTGATTGTAAAATATGGCGTTGACTTGCTCGACTTCCTCTCCTTCCAAAAGGACTTGGCAATCGGCGGTGACATAAGTCGCTTCTCCACATATACCGCATGAAGCCTTTTTCGTCACGGATTTGGCGTTTTGAATTTGTGCCATTTGATGTTGCAAGGCCTCCATTTGGGCTCTCAAGGCGGTAACTTCGTCGGTTTTCAAGACTCCCGGTGTGTTTTGGGCTCGTCCACCTCTTTCGGCTGTCCACTCCCTTTGGTTGATCGCCATATCCTCAATCATTAGCATGGCTTGTTCGGGATCCATTTTTGACATGTTTCCCCCTGCGGCTGAGTTCAAATGAGTTTTAGTGGTTATCGTGCAACCTGCAAAGAAGAATTGAAAAAGCAACCACATGTCAAGGCCATGGTTAGGGCACAAGCGTTGGAGCTCCGCCCATCTATCCCATGCCTCGGTCAAAGACTCCCCCTCGGCTTGCTTGAACGTCGTGATCTTCGTTCGGAAGTGTTGGGTTTTGGATGGAGGGAAGTATTTTCCTAAGAATAACTTCTCCATGTCGTCCCATGTCCTTATGTGGTCACGATTCACGGTCCTTAGTCACGTTCTTGCATTATCTCGGAGGGATAAGTGAAAGCGAGCTTGAGGTTGTCTAGCTCGTCTCCTTCTCGAGCGAAAGTGCCGCAGGATTCTTCGAAAACCGCCAAGTGGGCATGTGAATCTTCGTTTAGGGCTCCCCCGAACTGACTTTGGCCAAGTAAGTGGATGAGAGAGGGCTTAATGTCGCGTGGATCTTGGCCTGGAGGGATGAAGTCGAAGCGGTGGCCTTGTTGATGGTTACGGCCATTTCCGTTGTTGTTTGGATTGACACCAAACAGAGGATTGTTATTGAGAATAGGAGGTGGATCATTGTTGTTGTGTGGATGTGGTGGCGGTGGGTTGTTGTGTGGAGGAGGAGGTGGCGGATTGTTATCGTGAAAGCCTTGATTGAGAAGGCCTTCCGGATAGTCTTCCACTTCCACCTAAAGTTGCGCGGCATGCCTAGTTGGGGATCTAGACCCGCCATTGGTTGAGAAAGAGAGAATTCACCGGCTTTGATCTTCGCGGTTTGACTCCTTGTGACCGGTGCCAGCGCTCAAATCTATGATAGAAGAGATGAGATGTGAAAGAGAGAGAATAGAGAATAGTAAAGTGCAGAAATTTAAATAAGGAAAGTAAATATTTTTGGATTTTTCTAAAATAAGGAAAGTAAATTTCAGAAATTGTAAAAAAGGAAATAAACTATTTTTGGGTTTTTTAAATTTTCTGAAAAGGAAATAAAGTAAATAAGGAAACTAAGAATTAAAAGTACTTTCCTAAAATAAAAATTAGTATCTATCCTACTCCCCGGCAACGGCGCCAAAAAGCTTGTTGAGTATTTTAGAGATAGGATTTTTGTACTCTTTTTGCCTTTAATATTTATAAACCTTCGTACACAATGAATAGGTTAGTTGCAAGCGCACAACCTATCGATTGTAGTATTTAGGTATCGATCCGCAGGGAGATAGGGAAATACCAATTTTTAATAAAGAAAACTACTTTTAAAACTAAACAATAAAAGTAAAAGGGGGGTTGTTCTAAAATCCTAAATTTGGGTTCAATACCCGGAAGAGAGGAGTTTTAAACAATAAATGTAAATAAAATAAAGAAAAGAAAGATTTGTTTGTTTTCAAGTTTGAGGAGATCTAGGGGCATTCGGTCTACAATTCCTTGCTAATTCTATTTATTCGGTTTGTTTTAATTCATGTTTGATTTGATGAGGTTTTTAACCTAAAAGTGTTAAAAATGGTCACGGTCGTGAATTAATAACGTGCCTAGATAGTTTCGGACTTCACGGTCGTTCTTCACCCTAGCTATCTAGACCCATTAAGCTTTTGTTAGTCTATCCTGTCCTCAAATATTGGTACTTCACAGTCATTCTTCATACCAATATCCAATTCAATTCAAGATGTCCTGATTATGGGTTTGACTTCACGGTCGTTCTTCACCAAACCCTAACCCTAATTTCTGTAGTTCCAGTTTAGATATCAAATTACGGTCGATTCTAATCCAGAGCCTAAGGTATTTATGCTCATAATTTGGTACTCTCCTATCCTATCCTAACTACTTTGGTTCTTTCGAATCCAAAGTGGGACTTGTCCAATTCAAGTACTAAACTATGTAATTAGCACAAATAATAAATCACAGAAATTAACAATCAAATCCTATAAAACAATCATAATAAAAACAAATATCTGAATAAGATAGAATTAAACAAGTTCATGCATTGACCTAAACCCCTAGAAAGAGAACTACTCTCTCTTGGAGAGATCCATAACAAAGTTTGGCAAAAATAATAAGAAATGAAATAAAGAAATGATTACACCCTTTCTTAGATCAAAAACCTCGATCTTGCCGACTCCTTGCTCGAATCTTCTTCTTCTCCTTCCTTGAAAAGCCTTTGGAACTTCGAGAATTTCTGCAGATCTTTCTCTCTCAATTTGTGGAAAATGGATATGTAATAGTGGATGAGAGAGAGATGAAATTCTTCCTCTTTTATAGCCAAAGACAATGCCCAATTTAGAAGCTAGAAGTGGAGTTAGTGGGTGCACTCCTCAGACTGCCATGTCTATTTTTGGCCTTTTAAAACGTGTCCTTGATGTGCCAAAATTAGAAAACCTGTTGAAAACGTGAATTTCTGGCTGTCTGCGGGTCCAGTGCGTCCGCACTGGTGGTGAGTGCGGGTGGTCTGAGTCGCACTGGCTCCAACTTTCCTTTGGTTCCAAGTTTTCCTTTCTGGATTTTCTGCGTATTTCTCTGAGTGCGTCCGCACTGGATCTTAGTGCGTCCGCACTGGCCTTGGACTTTTCTGCTTTCCTGAAGAATCTGAAAGTTGCAAAAATCGGCTAAGTAGTGAGTGCGGATGACCTCACCCGCACTGGAGGTGACTGCGGACGCATTAGGCTCGGACTTTTTTTCTGTGAAGTTCTGCGATGCTGGAAATTTGTCTAAGTACTGAGTGCATCAGCACTGTCTGTGAGTGTGTCCGCACTAGGAGTATTTTTCTTCATTTTTCATCATTTCCTGCATTGTAAAGCCGAGCGAATGCAGTAACTTGATTCTAGGTGTATTCTATTCACTTTATATTCAAAATACAAGATATTTGGTATTATTTTATGATAAAAACTAGATCGAATGTGTATATAATTTACACCTATCAAAGCCACATCTGCCATTCCCTCCAAGGCCAGCCAAGCATAAGATGGAGCCGCAATTCGCGAGATTCATGGAGACACTCAAGCAACTACAAGTCACAGTCTCCTTCACTGAGGCAATTGCAAGCATACCCTCGTATGCTAAATTTCTGAAGGAGATTCTTTCAAACCGCAGTAGGCTCCAAGAACTCTCAACAATTTCGCTCAATCTGGAATGTAGTGCGCTCGTGCAAGGCAAATTACTGACAAAGTTGAAAGACCCGGGAAGCTTCTCGATACCATGCACAATTGGCACAACAGATTTTAAGAAAGATTTATGTGATATGGGGGCAAGTGTGAGTTTAATGCCAAAGGCGGTGTTTGATAAATTGGATTGTGGAGACCTATCACCAACGCGAATGGCATTACAACTGGCTGATCAGTCAATCTGATATCCTGAAGGAGTGTTGCTAGATGTACCGATCAAAGTTGGAGACTTTTGGATACCTGGAGATTTTGTTGTAGTTGACATGGAAGAAGACGAACACATTCCAATCATCCTTGGAAGGCCATTCCTCGCCACATGTGGAGCAATGATTGATGTCAAGAATGGGAAAATTTCATTGAATGTCGGAATTGACAAGGTTACTTACGACATAAACAGAGCTTTAAAATACCCTTCTGACATTGATCATGTCTTTAATTTGGGCATCACTGATGAGTTTGAAGAGGAAGAATATTCATTTGATGAATTGGGAGAATTCATGGGTATAGAGGATCTGGATAGCCTTCTTGGAAGGGAAGATGACGAAGTGCAACCCGAGCAGAATATCACTACTGAGTCCGATAAAGTTTACAATGAAACATGCTCGAGTTGCACCACTGTCACTGAAAAAGGAGAAGAATTTCCTGCATCCAAAATCCTACAACCCCTATTCCCTAATACGGTTAGTAACAAAGAGGAAAAAAAGAAAAAGACAACTTCTCCTCCACAGCTCGAACTTAAACCTCTTCCACCCAACCTACAGTATGAATTTCTAGGCCTAAATCGAACCTATCCGGTAATTGTCGGCTCTTAGCTTGACAAGACCCAAATCAGTAAACTTGTCAACACACTCAAGAAACACAAGAAAGCGATTGGCTACACGATTGATGACATCAAAGGCCTTAATCCTACCATTTGCATGCACCGAATTTTGCTCGAGGAAGATCACAAACCTTCACGAGAACCGCAAAGAAGACTTAATCCGAATTTGAAGGAGGTGGTCAAGAAAGAAGTCCTGAAGCTGCTAGATGCATGCCTCATTTACCCCATCTCTGAAATCAACTAGGTTAGTCCCGTCCAGGTCGTTCCGAAGAAGGGAGACACCACAGTTGTGAAAGAAGATAACGACGAAATGCTCCAAACAAGAGTCGTTACGGGGTGGCGAATGTGCATTGATTATCGGCAGCTAAATGTGGCAACAAGGAAGGACTACTATCCTCTTCCGTTCATTGATCAACGGTTGGAACGACTAGCAAGGCATTCATACTTCTGCTACCTCGATGGATACTCCGGCTTCTTTCAAATTCTAATTCATCCTCAAGATCAAGAAAAGACCACATTCACGTGCCCCTACGGAACTTTCGCCTACCGACGCATGCCCTTCGGGTTATGCAACGCCCCGGCGACCTTCCAAAGATTCAGATTTTGTTGAAGAAATGATGGAGGTTTTCATGGATGATTTTTCAGTTTATGGAGATACCTTCGACTCATGTTTAAAGAACTTGTCTAAAGTTCTAAAAAGATGTGAAGAAGTAAACCTCGTATTAAATTGGGAAAAATGTCATTTTATGGTATAGGAAGGAGTTGTGCTTGGTCATACCATTTCCTCTAAAGGATTGGAAGTTGACAAAGCAAAAGTCGAGGTAATTGAAAAACTAACTCAACCAACATGTGTTCGTGACATTCGCAGTTTTCTTGGACATGCAGTTTTTTATCGAAGATTCATCAAGGACTTCTCAAAAATCGCGAAGCCACTCTCAAACTTGACCATGAAGGATGTCGAGTTCATCTTCGATGGGAAATGTATCGAAGCATTCAACACACTCAGGAATGCTTTGATTTCAACCCCAATTCTCCAACCGCCCGATTGGGACCATCCTTTTGAGATCATGTGCGATGCAAGTGATTACGCAGTAGGAGCAGTCCTAGGACAATGGAAGGATAAGAAGCCCTATGCAATATACTACGCGAGCAAAGTTCTAAATGAAGCTCAATGCAATTACACAAAAACTGAGAAGGAATTACTCGCAGTAATCTTTACAATTAACAAATTTCGATCTTACCTTGTAGGTTCAAAAGTCATCATCTATACAGATTATGCAGCAATCAAGTACCTCATCAACAAGAAGGACGCAAAACCTAGACTCATCCGATGGGTACTCCTCCTATAAGAGTTTGACATCGAAATTAGGGATAAGAAGGGCACAGAGAATTCGGTAGCCGACCATCTGTCAAGACTGAGACAACCAAGCGAGAGAGATCAAGACATACCAATCGATGATTCCTTCGCCGACGAACATCTCTATTATGTGGAGACAAGCAAACATCCATGGTACGTAGATCTGGCCAACTACATTGCATGCGGGGCCATCCCATCCGACATGACATTTCAGCAAAGGAAGAGATTCTTAGCAAATGCTAAACATTTCTACTGGGATGATCCTTACCTCTTCCTCCTTTGTGTAGACGGAATGCACAGAAGATGTGTCACACACGAAGAATCGAAAGCCATCCTCCATGACTGCCATTTCTCGCCATATGGTGGCCACGCATCATTCCAAAAAATAGCATTAAAAATCCTTCAAGCGGGTTTTATTGGCCTGACATCTTCAGAGACGTTAAGGATTATGTTTCCCGATGTGACGTATGTCAACGGATGCGAAACATATCTAAATGCGATGAGATGCCACAAAATTCAATCCTAGAAGTGGAGATTTTTGATGTTTGGGGGATTGATTTCATGGGGCCATTCCCAAGCTCAGGTAACAACAAGTATATCCTCGTGGCGGTCGACTATGCCTCAAAATGGGTGGAAGCAATTTCAGCGCCCTCAGCAGATGCAAATGTAGTCAAGCGACTGTTCCAGAAGATCATATTTCCAAGGTTTGGCATTCCCCGAGTAGTGATAAGTGATGGAGGATCACATTTCATCAACAATCTTCTGAAGAAATATGGCGTCACACACAAGGTGGCAACTCCTTACCATCCACAAACCAGTAGGCAAGTAGAAATTTCAAACAGAGAAATCAAGAACATCTTGCAAAAGACGGTGTCTTGGTCCAGGAAAAATTGGGCACTCAAACTAGACGAAGCACTTTGGGCCTATAGAACCTCGCTCAAAACTCCGATCGGAATGACACCCTACAAGTTGATCTACGGAAAAGCATGTCATCTACCGGTGGAATTAGAACACAAGGCATATTGGGCAATCAAAACGTTCAATTATGATCTTCGGAATGTGGGCAAAAAGAGGCTACTAGATTTGAATGCACTAGATGAACTGAGGCTCCATGCATACGACAACGCAAGGATGTATAAAGAACGGGCGAAATTCTACCATGACAAAAAGATCAGAAAAAGGGAGTTCAAGGAAGGCGATATGGTGCTTCTCTTCAATTCACGACTCAAACTCTTCCCCGGAAAATTAAGATCCAGATGGACAGGACCATACAAGGTCACTCACGTTTACCCTTATGGGGCAGTCCAAATCTGGAGTCAAGAAACTGGGTATTTCAAGGTGAACGGCCAGAGGTTGAAGCACTACATCGCAGGAACAAATGATGAGCATAAAGAGACATATTTCTTCGGGAATCAGCCAAATGAAGGATGAGAACAAAAAGTCAAGCTAATGACTTTAAACAAGCGCTTCTTGGGAGGCAACCCAAGACCACTTTTTGCTTTCTTTTTCATATAAAAATATAAAAATAAAAAAAATATTTCATTTAATCCTAAACTATTATACTGATCACAATGTTACTAATCTTACCTACATGAGGAGATGCTGGAAGAATTTGGTCAAAAAATTCGAAGCCCGTCATGAAGTTTTACTCTCTGTTACGGCCTGTATCAGTCCAATACAGGGTAACACTCCAATACAGACCTATCTCGGACTTGGAGCAGAAAACACAGAGTTCGACTCAAAACCGCACAGCGGTTACGGACCGTATTCACTGAGCAGAAATAACCGACTCTCTATTTTCTAACGCTTCGAGAAAGAAATTCGAATTATAACCGAATTTAACCTCCCATTATCATCACTTCCTGCACCTTCATCACATCCTTTCACTGCCATATAAACCCTCCATCCACTTCCCTTTTTCATTCACCATTTCATAAAATTTTCAGAAAAAAAATTCGCACCTTGTTCACAGAAATCCTCTAAGTCAGGCCCGTATTAGCCTTGTATCACGTTAATACGGATCGTAACAGAGCCCGAAAACCCGAGAAAAATGACGCACAACAGCCCCCGAACCTCCAACTCTCAATCCGATGATGAAAACCCCTTCGTGACAGCCATGGAAATCAAGTTCCGCAATCAACAAGAATTCGACCGTGCTCAAACCATGCTTGATCGCACCATCGCGAATAATAAAGCGATGTGTATTAACATCATGAAGGTCCTTGGCTGCTATGATTATGTGCGAGTATCTCTTAATAATATCAATTTATGGGATTTAGCGGACCGACTGCGAGCCACAAGAGTCTATGAAAGGCCATCTATCGAATTTCTATCAATATTGCAATGGGATGGCAACATGATCATGTACCGACTATTCAACTGCCCCTTTGCAATAACAATGGAGAAATTTTGCAAGGCGCTGTCAATTCCTACTACCGGCGAAACCGAATTGGGCACAAGGGACAAACACATGAAGTACTGGGAAACGATTGCCATGGATGAGCGAAAAATCTACCGTAAAGACTCACGCCTCATCTCATCTATCGAATTAAGGTATATTCATATTATATTGTCTAATTCTATTTTTCCCACAGGAGAAGATATCACGGAGGTTAAAGAAAGGGACATTTACATCATGCGATGCATGAGAAGCCACAAGCATCAACCACACCTTGGCTATCACATCTTACACCACCTCAAATCGGTGGCCGTCGACAAAAAGAACAATCATGTGGTTTCCGTTGGTTGTTACGTAACCCTTCTTGCACATCATCACAACATGAAACTCATCGGCGAAAATGAAGTATTCGGAGCCAACCGCCTCAACATGAACTATCTCGTAAACAACAATCATGTGCAAGCGGTATTCAATGCACACACGGGCGATATCAAGTACACATTGAAAATAGGCGAGGGAATGACCCTTCATATCGGAACGGACAAGGGATCATTCCAATTTGGCTACGAATCTGAACCTGGAGGTGACGCACGAAACGATGAGGAAGAACCAATAGAAGAAGAACCAATTAAGGAGGAACCAACCGAGGAGGAACCAACCGAAGAGCCCATGGAAGAAACACATAGCGCATCACACCACTCATCCCGCCACCATCATGACATGGCTTTCGTACGCCACCTCATTCCTCCGTGCGACAACACCAACGAAGCAAACTCCATGCCTGTACCTACCGGCTGGGACCAAGAAACAACCATATCGCAACCTCGAGAGCCCGGCCCAACCGCACGTTACGCCAACAATATCCTCGAAAATTTGAAGAAACACACCCGCTACTTGGAGGAATATTTGGACAAGGTAAACAAAGCACACGAGAATTTTTATGAATATTGCCTTTCCATGGGAATCCCATTCACACCATCGATTCTATTCACCCCGCCGCCACCCCTTCACCACGAGTAATTTGTGAGATCTTTCTTATCCCTCTCTTAATTGTTTATTTTCTTGTATTGAGGACAATGCAAAATTTTAGCATGGGGGTAGGGGTAAGAAATTAGTTTATGATCGCATTGTATCTAGGATCATGGCATGTAGGACCCTTATTTTTCATTTTTCGCTAGCAGTTTTACTTAATCGGGACTACTTCTCAAGGCTTAACCAAGAGAAGTTGGGAGGAACGATTGAGATTTTTATCTAGCGTGCATATAGGCATTTGCATGGATAGGAGCAGATAATTTAGGGGTAATTTGCATGTAGGTTAATCAAATAGGAATTGTTTTGAATTGAGTTAGGCTAAGGTTTAGACAATTAGTTATGATACCAAACATTCAGAATTTTTAAAATTATTAGTAATCTCAAAGTGAACAATAAATTGCTAACCATGAATGTTGACCAAAAATCGCGAACCTTAGAATTTTATTGTTGAGTAATTTATTTTTGCAAAGTCTTTTAAGTTTGATAGTGTTTTAGAATATCCATTTATTATAGATAGACCCCTAGCGAAACTATGCAATAATTCCTCGTATGAATGAATACTTGGAATTGTGTGTAATCATGGTGCTTGTGACACAAAAATATTTTATTTTTCAGAAAAATAGAAAAATACAAAAAAAATCAGAAATGAGAAAAATAAAAAAAAATAGAAAAATTCAGAAAAGAAAAAAATAGAATAAAAGATGGAGGATAAAAAAAAGAGTACGGGTGCCTACACAAGACTGGTTACCAATAAGCTCGATAAAACCTCCCAAATTTTAAATGTTGTGCATATTTAATTTTTTGAAAAAAGTCACAAGTACCAACACACTTAGTTGTCATACTTTGCTCCAATCAATTGGGAAGAAAAATCAAAATTTATATCATTAGAATTTCTATTGATTGGAAGGGACCCACTTATAATCGAAGGGGAAATTAATACTCTCGGATTTAAGGATATTTGTGGAGTTAATTATTCAATAATAGTTTTTCTAAGGAACGCACAATGAGGTCAATCATGGGGTGAATAAATTGTTGAAGGGAGAGGCCATGAATATTTTAGAGTTCTAAGTTTTTATTGTCATGTCAATTGTACCGAACCCGAGTTCTAATTTAATTTTAAGCAAGTCCTTGAGATTGTATGGTTTAACCTAGACCGGACCTTTGACCAGCTGAGATGTCATTGCTTGAGGACAAGCAACAATTCAAGTTGGGAGGCATGATCAGAGTCAAAATAATGATGAATTACGTAGGGTTTTGGCTTAGGTTTTGCATATTTTCTAACACTTATGTTCAATTTATTAGAGAAAAAGGCTACTGTCACCCTTCTTTATGTTTTATTACAGAAAACAAGTTTTGGGACTATTTTACACCAAATGGAGCAAGAATCAGGTCAATCGGATCAGCGACGCTTATCGACGAAGTCTCTGTTACGGTCCGTATTGTCTAATACGGACCAAGCCTAACACAGACCAGGAGATAGAGTGATACACATTAAAACCCTCAGCGACAAGGTCTCAATACGGACCGTAACCGAAGGCGCCCCTTGGGAAATAACTGCCGACAGCTATATCCAGATCAGTTCCTTAGCCCCTACTCAACCTCCAGATGTCCCTCCACTCCTATATAAGGCCCCTGGGCAAAAGAATAACTTATCTTTGTAACTAGGGTTAGATTTGATTAAAGAGAGAAGAGAGGAGTGATTGTAACCATGTCGTTCCGCGGCTAAGTTCCTTCTTAGGGGCTAGGCAGTAAACCTTGTTACTCTCGATGTTTTGATATACATATTTTCTGTTGATTATGATTTCTTGTTGTTTAATCGAAATGCTTTTGTGATTTATTATCTCTTCATCTAACTTCGATGATATAGTTTAATCCGTTAGGGTAGTGACAGTGCTTTAATGGTAAGAGAAACTATTTGTATGAATTAGCCTCGTTGAGATCTCTTAGGTTTATGTGAAGAAAACCTTAGCGGGGAAACCATAAACCAGAACAATAAAACGAGAACCAAGTTCCATCATTTGCGTAATGAAACTCGCAGTGATCTGTGTAGTAACTTGTGTATTTAAGAGATCAGTCATTTGCATAAGGTAACTCGCAGTGTCCTATATAGAATCTCGATGAAAGATCTGTCATTCTTGCGTAACATAACTCACAGTGACCTATGTGGTGTCTTTCATAAAACAACAACAGGAAATCAGACGCAACAGGAATATATTATCAAAGCGAACTGAGTAGCAATGGTGTGCCGAAACCTTGGAATTCTCATCTCTATCTTTATTTTAATTACTTTTAATTGCTTCCTAATTTACATTAATCACAACAACAACTCTCAATTTTCATATTTTGTCTAGCTTTTCGAAAGATTGTGATTCGATCGCTCAAAACTCTGAACTAATATTCCCTGTGGATCGACCTCGGATATACTACTCGATAGGATTGTGCGCTTGCAGTCTGAACCGATAGCATTTCCGAGTTTATAAATATTAAAAGAAACATCGCTCTCTTTTGAGTGATCAGAGGAACAATTGAGTCACCGGGTCACCTCTAGCCAACCACAACTTGGAAAGCTACCCAGCCAGCCAGAGTTCAACCCAAGAGAGGAGGCCAAAGCAATAATTTTGCGAAGCGGGACTCAGTATCAGGAACCAGCCGTGCCAGCAGAACCAACTGCCAAGCACAAGGACCGTGGTTTGTGCAGACTCCACACGGACCGTGCAAACCCCAGCCGCTGGAGAAACTGAACACTCGGGCGGTGCAGAGCGCCCACGAACGGCAGAGAACACTGAGACCACTGTGCACACGGACCGTGCAACTGTTACATGGACCGTGCAGAAGGAACATCTTATTCTACTTGTCTTTCTTGTTCTACTTGTTGTCTTTCATGTTCTACTTGTTGTCTTTCATATTCTACTACATGTCTTTCATGTTCTACTTGTTGTATTTCATGTTCTACTAGTTGTATTTCCTCTTGTAAATGTCTATCTTTTATGTTCTACTAGTTGTCTTTCTTGTTTTAGTGGTTGTCTTTTCTTTTGTAACTGGTTGTCTTTTATGTTCTACTAGTTGTCTTTCCTCTTGTAAATGTCTGTCTTTTATGTTCTACTAGTTGTCTTTCTTGTTTTAGTGGTTGTCTTTTCTCTTGTAACTGGTTGTCTTTCATGTTCTACTAGTTGTATTTCATGTTCTACTTGTTGTATTTCATGTTCTACTGGTTGTCATTTATTTTCTTCTAGTTGTTTTTTTTGTTCTACTGGTTGTCTTTCATGTTCTACTTGTTGTCTTTCTTGTTCTACTGGTTGTCTTTCATGTTCTACGTGTTGTCTTTCATGTTCTACTAGTTGTCTTTCCTCTTGTGACTTGTCTTTCATGTTCTACTGGTTATCTTTCATGTGCTACTGTTTGTCTTTCATCATATTCTCGTTGTCTTTCAACTTAATCTTGTTGTCTTTAATGTTCTACTGGTTGTCTTTTATCTACTACTGGTTGTGTTTCTTCTTGTTCTCATTGTCTTTCATGTTGTAGTAGTTGATTTTAATCTTGTGCTTGTTGTCTTTCTTGTTCTACTGGTCGTGTTTCACGTTATACTTGTTGTCTTTCATGTTCTACTTGTTATGTTTCATCTTCTTCTAGTTGTTGTTCATGTTCTACTAGTTGTCTTTCAGTATCTACTAGTTGCCTTTCATCATGTGCTAGTTGTCTTTTTTATTCACTGGTTGTCTTCCATGTACTGATTGTCTTTCATGTCCTACTAATTGTCTTTCATGTTCTACTTGTTGTCTTTCATCTCCTTCTAGTTGTCTTTAATGTACTACTAAGTTGTCTTTTATCTTGTAGTACTGGTTGTCTTTCATTTCTACTTGTTGTGTTTCATCTTTTTGTAATTATCTTTCATGTTTTACTAGTTGTCTTTCATGTTTTACTGGTTGTCTTTAATATTCTACTGGTTGTCTTTCATGTTCTACTTGTTATTTTTCATGTTATAATGGATGTCTTTTAAGTTTTATTTGGTATCTTTCATGTTCTACTCGTTGTCTTTAATATTCCACTGATTGTCTTTTATGTTGTAATGATTGTCTTCATTTTTTATTGCTTGTATTTCATCTTATTGTTGTTTTCTTTCATTTTCTACTGGTTGTCTTTTATGTTCTGTTTTTTAGTTTTTCACGTTCTATTGGTTGTCATTCATCTTCTTCTAGTTGTTTTTCATGTGTTACTGGTGGTTTTTCATTTTCTACTAGTTGTCTTTTTGTTGTACTATGTTTCATGTTCTACTGGTTGTATTTCATCTACTAGTCTTCTTCTATTTGTATTTCATCTTCTTGTTGTTGTCTTTCCTCTTGTACTGTTAGTCTTTCATGTTCTACTAGTTGTCTTTCATGTTCTACTTGTTGTCTTCTATATTCTACTGGTTGTCTTTCTTGTTCTGCTGGTTCTCTTTCATGTTCTACTAGTTGTCTTTGATGTTATATTAGTTGTTTTTAATGTTCTACATGTTGTCTTTCATCTTCTTCTATATTTTTTTGATGTTCTACTGGTTGTCTTTCATGTTCTACTAATTGTCTTTTATCTTGTACTTATTGTCTTTAATGTTTTACTGGTTGTTTTTCATCTACTACTTGTTGTCTTTAATTTTGTTCTTGTTGTCTTTCATGTTCTACTAATTGTCTTTCCGCTACTACTAGTTGTTTTTCATCTTCTTCTAATTGTCTATCATGTTCTAATAGTAGTTTTTCATGTTTTACTAGTTGTCTTTCATGTTATACATGTTGTCTTTCATCTTCCTCTATATGTTTTTCATGTTCTGTTGAGTATCTTGTGTATCGGGTTTTATGCTTTCTTTTATACTCTTTAGACTTTTAAATTTATAAACCAAATACTCAAAGATATGGTCGATTGCAAGCGCACAACCTAATCCTTGTAGTAATTGAGGTATCGATCCAAAGGGAGGTAGGGAAATACTAATTCTTACTAAGGTAATTTACTTTTAAAACTAAACAATAAAAGTAAAAGGGGGGTTTTGTGTAATTTTGTTTTTTAATGAAAATTAAAGGCTCGTAACTAAGTAATTAAAATTCGGGTGTGATTCAAGTTGGAGAAGTCTAGGGGTTTAAATTCATGTTTGATATGATGAGGTTTCTAACCTAAGATGTTAAAAATGATCAATTTCGTCAATTAATAACGTGCCTAAACAGTTCGGATTTCACGATTAAGTCCTTCACCCTAGCTATCTAGATCATGAAGTTCCCGTTAGCCTATCCTATCCTTAGATATCGGTACTTCACGATTAAGTCCTTCGTACTAATATTCAATTCAATTCAAGGGGTTCTAATTTAGGGATTCGACTTCACGATTAAGTCCTTCATCAAACCCTAACCATAATTCTTGTAGTTCCGGTTTAGATTTCAAATTGGTCAATTCTAATCCAAATCCTAAGGTATCTGTGATCATAATTTGGTACCATCATATATGATTCGAATCTACTTCAAGTCTATTAGACCTAAGCTGGATACTACAATTCAAGTACTAATCATGCAACATTACAAAGAATAAATCTCAGAAATTAACATCAAATAAAACAATCATAATAAAAACTAAGATTCGAGTAAGATAAAATTAAACAAGTTCATGCTAAAAGACCTAAACCCCTAGAGAGGAAGACTAGCCTCTCATGGAGATGCAAGCATTCATCATAAATTCAATACAAAATATGCTAAAAACAAAGAGAAACTAACTAGAGAAATAGATTACACCATTCTCTAATGAAAAACCTTAGTCTTGGCTGCATTTGCTTTCAGAATTCTTCTTCTTCCTTCTTGATTCGCTTATGTGGATTTATGCTCTTCTCTTGATTTCGTCTCCTTGATTGATGATCTTGAAAGAGCAGAATTCCTTCCCTTTTATACCCAAAATTGGAGCATATGGACGTGGGGAATCAATCTATATCTGTCCCAGCATGTTCACCACGTCTCTATTTTATATTTTCCACCCCTGGAACGTGGTCAGATGTGCCGAAAATAGAAAAACCGTCGAAAATCGACTTTTTAGGCTGAATGCGGCCAGAGTGCGACCGCACTACGTCCGCACTGGGCTCGGACTTTTCTCTTTTCTGCTTCTGATGGCTGCGTGCGTCCGTACTTGGGTCAGTGCGTCCGCATTGGGCTCGGACTTTTCTGTGTTGTGCTCTAAATTCCTCTGAATTTTTCTAAGTACTGAGTGCGGCCGCACTCTGTCTCAGTGTGAGCGCATTCAGCTCCAATTTCTTCATTTCTTGCAATTTTAAAGAAAACAAACGCAATAACTAGATTCTAGGTGTATTCTATTATATTATCTACTAAAATACAAGATATTTGATGTTATTTCGTGATAAAAACCAGACCGAACATGTATATAATTTAGGTCTATCATGTTCTACTGGTTATTTTTAATGTTCTACTAGTTGTCTTTCATCTTATACTGGTTGTTTTTAATGTTCTACTGGTTGTTTTTCAACTTCTTCTAATTGTCTTTAATGTTCTACTGGTTGTCTTTCATGTTCTACTGTTTGTCTTTCATCTTCTTCTAGGTGTCTTTCATGTTCTATTGATTGTTTTTTATGTTCTACTAATTGTCTTCTATCTTGTATTGTGTGTTTTTGAAGTTCTTCTGGTTGTCTTTCTTGTTCTACTGGTTGTCTTTTATCCTCTTCTAGTTGTTTTTCATGTTTTACTGATTGTATTAAATATTATATTAATTGTCTTTCATCTTGTATTACTTGTTTTTAATGTTCTACTGGTTGTTTTTCATCTATTTCTAGTTTTTTTTTTTATGTTTTACTGGTTGTTTTTAATATTCTACTAGCTGTCTTTTATCTATAGTAGTAGTTGAAAAAAAAATTGCTTACTTACCGGGTGAATATAGTTACTTAAGAATAGAAAATTAAGTAGAAATTAACTGTTTTTTTGTTTCTTGCCCATTCGTATGTTTCTTTTTCGTATACATGCAACGCTAGACAAAATTATAGCTCCTCAATGTGCACATGGTTAGAAAGTTATGCACAAATTTATACTGCACATGAGAGTCATACACACCTCGCATGACCTTATGCTGTACAAAATTTTTGTGTAACAAAATCTAGCGACTTCATGTTTGCTGTTCAAAGTATCCGAATCTCTGTGCAAACTATTGGGTCCCACATTTGAGAGTGTGTACTCTTAAGGAATATAAATCTGCTGTGATTCTTTGGGATCACAAAACTCTATTATTTCAAATCCATCAATTTATCTGTTTTGAGATTCGTGCAATTTAAAAAAAATGGAGAAGTGGATTTCAAATCACAGTCCTGTAATTCTTTTGGGGTGTAATGGATGAAATTGTCTTCCCTCTCGATTTGGGGTGTAATGGATGGAAAAAAATTATTCCAAATATTTTCAAAGAAAATATAACATAGATGTCTAATTTTATATCTTATATAAATTTTTATCCAAATTTTTTATTCACAAACCTACAACATGTGCTGAATTTTTCATTAACTTTCTAAATTTTAATTAATCAAATAAGAAATAAGACAAGAAAGAAAGTTAAATTTATTTTCTCCCATTAATCATTCAAACACGAAGAGATTAAATATGTTAATCTTCATTTCTATTTCATTCTATTCCCTTCTATTCTTCACCTCCTCTCCCTTCCTCTACTCTCCATCCAAACAAAGTGTTAAGTACCTAAGGTGCAATTTAAAAAAATGGACGATTCAAATTAATTCCAATCAGATTTAATTCAACCTGATGCTTAAGACTGTTGGGGATCTGTTTGAGATTCGTATCAAGTTAAAAGAACAATTCGGATTTATCAATTGTACCTCAGTTACATGGAATGATACGGATTCCACATTTGATGTAGCATTGCTTTAATGGATTCTGGATTCTCTGTACAAGCATCTGTTCTGATTTCTTGTTGCTCTTTAATATGAATGGACATGGTAGATTTGATTGTTCCTCAAAATAAGAAAATTTAAATTTCTTACTTTTAATTAGGATGATTTAAGTTATGTATATGTAATTTGAAAATAAATAAGTAAAGTTATTGCCAATATTAAAAGTTCATTCTAACTGTAATTTTCTTTTTATAATTATATGACGATTTTTGCTAATAAAAGAGAGCAATCTTAGTACCAACCTGTTATAAATCAAGCTCTAAATATTAAGCCACATAAGATCTATATATATATATAGAGTGAGGCTATGGTGCTATGCATAGCACGGATGGCTAGTGTACTACGGCTCAATATGGTACTTTTTAAAATCCTAACGGTCGATCCGAACCGTTCAATGTGATAACCATATGAATATGTACTTGTAAACTAAATTTTATATTTTTTCGAATTTTTTTACTATTTTTTTAGATAGGTAGAATTTTGATGGTCCAGAATTTTCAGAAAACACTGATTTTTCTATCTATCTAAAAAAATAGTAAAAAAATTCAAAAAAATATAAAATTTAGTTTGCAAGTACATATTCATATGGATATCACATTGAACGGTTCGGATCGACCGTTAGAATTTTAAAAAGTACCATATTGAGCCGTAGTACACTAGCCATTGGTGCTATGCATAGCACCATAGCCTCACTCATATATATATCTCCATTCCATTATTAAGCACGTTGATGTCCTGATCCGCCAACGGCTACGATTGAAAGATGAAATTTCGGATTTAATATCAGCCCTCAAATCACATAATCTGTCATCTTTTGATTAAATGCATCTCTTTTATGTGTAAAAGTTTATATTTAGTTAAAAGAAATCTCGCCACACATACAACCACACTACATGTTACAATTAAATTTAGAACAATTCAATTTTTTATGATATTTATCTACAAGGAATATATTTTCTTATTTCCCCTACACTCAATTATGCAAACAACAAAAATGTGATTCCTTATTCTCCTTGTTCAATTAAGCACAATGGAAATCAATATTTTTTTTTCCATAAATGGACCAATGAAATAATGAATAGAAAGTTAATAAATCACTAGAATTGTACAAACAGTACGATATTGATTTCCATATTATTCTTTTTCCCTTAAATGGATCAATATTGTTTCTATATACACATTTCCAATTTTATTTGTAAACAAATCAATTGAATCGTTCAAACAATAGGCAGAGAGGAGCCGCCTTTCTAAGGGAAGGGTTTGGAGCTGTAGCGAAAGGGGAGAAAACTTTTTCCTTTTTATTTACTGGGGTTTGTAAAAAAATTATTACTATAAGAGCCTCACATATTGTTCAATCTATTGATCTCCAGAAAGGTAATTAAATTGTGGTTCCATCTTTGCAGTATAGCCAACTTTATTAAAATTGCTATTTAGCCATCATAAAGAAATTGTAAAATTGCAGGGTCAAGGCTACATTTGGTGCTAAGGTTGCGAGGTGGTGGTCATGGAGGTTTGACTTTGGTTGCCCCTATCATTTGATTGTGCCGAAATTGAGGAAAATCCAATCTACATGCATTGTACCAGCAATGCTGCTGTTCAGGATTTTCTGACAGACCCGACTTTGAGATTTAATTCCCAGCAATTAGCTATTCCATTTTTTGAGTTCTTTATATGGACATACATGCTAAGGTGTCTGTTACATGCTCGAGAAGTTTCAGTTCCATTAAAGATCCATAGCTATGCCAAATCAGTAATTTTATAAGAGGGTATTTGCTGGTATTTTTCTGAATTGGCTGCTGGTTATTGTTCTGACAGCCAATCTTGAAAAATTTATTCTAGACAATCTACAAATCGAATTTTTATTTATTTTTATGTAAATGTAGAGGAAAGTCCAATCTACATGCATGCCAATTTTTAGGATTTTTGTAATTTTGTAGCTATTTTTAACAGATGCTTGAATGCAGGGGCAGACTTGGTAAATAGTGCAGTTTTAGCAGTTTTTTTTGTATTTCAGAAAGCTAACTTTAAAAATAGCTAATAAATCATAGAAAAATGATATAAATGTAAAATTTGGGTCTAAAGTGTGTATGTTGAAGTTCTTTATCCATTTGTGATCTTGATTTGCTCAGGTTACCAGTCTAACTGTCAGTTCTGTTCTGATTTCTTTTGCTGGTCATTTTGTGCCTTTTGGTGTACCAGTTGGGTGCCGAAGGCACTTTGCTTGTGTTTTATGGCTGGTGCAGTGTTTGGTCAAGTCTCAAGAACTGGTTAGGGGCCAATGCACCATATTTTGAGGTTTGGTTATTGGTCTTCTACATACTATACCATATGACAGTAAAGAAGAGAAGGAGATCAAAGATCGAATAAAGCATGAGTCAAGATCGAATTATTGTCAGCTAAAAAGACAAGTTTTGCTGAGAAGACCTTGGTGTTTTATTTATTTAAATGATTTTGTTTTCTTAATGGATTTTTTAGAGGTTTAAGTTCTCCGATTTGATGTATGTGACCAAGCGCAACATGGCCAGTGCTGTTTCTGGCATGACCAAACACCTTGAGCAAGTCTCTGCTGCCTTTGCAGTGAGTATTTTCACTTTTTATCAATGTTTCACATGCATTAATACCATGTCATTACTAAATATTTATTTTATTTTTTTCATTTTTAGTCTGTCAAGATGCATCTGACACAGTGCATTGAGAGATTGGATGATAAACTGGATGAGTAGAAGGAAATCTCTGGTATCATCAAAAAGGAGGTATGCTTGATTATTTCATGTCTTAGTTGTTAATTATTTTACCTTAGTTGGTTATTTCATTCATCTTTTTGGTACTTTGTAGGTTACTGATGCTCACCTAAAAATTTGAACATTGGACTGAAATAAACAACATCAAGTAGGATGACTTTTATAACTACTTTTAAATTGTGAATTTGGTTTAAATGGGGAATTGACGTCTTTTATAACAACTTTTAAATTGGGAACTTCAACTCTACATCCCTAAATAGACCAGGACATATAACTGTGGAAAGGGTGTGAATTTAAGTGATTGGCTATATTATGTTATGTTTTATTAAATATTATAAATTGGATAGCTTATGACAACTTCCATTATATTGAAAACAATTTACTTGCAGGATTTGTAAGTTCAGATGTAAAATATCAAAGAAAGTACTTGCATCACCATATAGATATTGGCGCAGATATATGCAGAAACCGCCGCCTTGGAAGTGGAGAAGAATGGAGAGCTTTTTGCTAGCATCTGACTCGGGTAGGTAGAGTGATGCCGACATTTGATTTTGCATTTTTTACATTTTTCTACTATTTTAAATGTCCATCTGAATCTCATCTTTCAAAAAACAAAAAAAACTGCTAAACTAGCAAGTTGTTTTCCTAAACTGCTCCTAGAAAAATGCATAAAAAACATAGTTTCAGGTCTCCTAAAATCTTGAAAATGCTTAAGCATACAGAACAGGTTTAGACCTACATTTTCATAAAAAGAACAAAAAATTTGGTTCAGTCAATTATCCAGAAATAATTTTTGAATATTAGTTGTCAGTGAACATCAGCTAGAAATGAATTACCATTAACAATCTTGTAATGTTAATAGATAAAGAAATTGCTAAGCACTTAATTTTTAGCAGTTTCTCTCTGTAGCAGTACAATTGATTTATTAGAGTTTGTAACTGATGGAGTTTGTAACTTTGTAAAAAAATATCAATGTGTATATATATGATGGCACTTTTTATTTATGTTATTTGATATCATGTTGTATGTCGATATTAAATTGTTGTACGATATTTGATATTAGATTCAAATTGAGCTATTATGTATGTTATTAGAAAATTAATTATTTGATATTAGATTTGAATCGAGTCATTTTTTGAAATCATTGGTACTTAAAAATACATAATCATCACATCCTTAAATTATTATTATAGATCACATTTCAAAGTAATTAAAAATTCTGAATTATATAAATTCTCTTCAGAGATCATGTCCCTCAAGTTTTGAATAATTATTATTTTCGTTGGAATGTTTTTTTAATAAAAATATATTTTTTTCTTATAATATGTCCCGTTGCATCGCACGGGTACGATACTAGTATATATATATAGAGCTGGGCTATGGTGAGTTGTGAAGTAAGAGGTCATTTTTACTTCACGCTCATATTTTCATTTTGAAAATCTAAACAATCGATCCGAACCGCTCAACACGATCTCCATATTGAAATGTGCTTGGAGACCAAATTTTACATTTTTTGGAATTTTTTTACTATTTATTAAGCCACTTTGAAAATCGCTGATCCGGTGGTCTAGAAATTTTTACTGTTTTTTACTGTTCACAGTGGATCAGCGATTTCAAAGTGCCTTAATAAACAGTAAAAAATTCCAAAAAATGTAAAATTTAGTCTCTAAGCACATTTCAATATAGAGAACATATTGAGCGGTTTGGATCGGTTGTTTGGATTTTCAAAATGAAAATATAGCGTGAAGTAAAACGTTGTTTTACTTCACAACTCACCATAGTCTACCTCATATATATATATATATATATATTATTTTGTAGGGTAATTATATCTTCCCCCATCTATCCATCCCCCATTTCATCCCCCAACTAACTAACTACATTTTCTAACTATAATTTAAAATTCTAACTACCTAATGGCCCTACAAATTAATTACTCAATTTTCTCCATTTATTTCTTTCCTCTTTCTCCCTCCCTCTCCCACCTCTCCCACTTCTCCCTCTCCACCTCTGCCTCCACCTTCGCCCGCCTCTCCCATCTCTCCCTCTGCGCCTCCGTCCGCCTCTCCCACCTCTCCGTCTCGGCCTCCCTCTCCCACCTCCACCTCCGTCTCTCACCTCCGTCTCCTACCTCCCACCTCCGCCTCCGCCGGAGTAGATCCATCATTGTCGACCGCCGGGTCAGATCCGAGTTATTTGCAAAGAACAAAGCTTCATTAATGGTGAATTAGAACAGTGCGTACTAAGTACATATGGATGAATACTTAATGTTTTAGAGATGAATACTTCAACGTTTATGGATGAATACTTAATATCTTAGGCATAAATACAACTTATATATATGAATACTTGATATATTATGGATGAATACTTTTTATTTGTTTGGTATGCACATATGTTTGTAATACTCTTGGTACATTAACTATTTATACTTACACGATGAGGATGAATACTTGCTTAATGTGGGATGAATACTTGCATCACGAGGTGTGAATACTTGTGCAACGGACAACTCGAAAGTATGTCATCATGTATCTCATTTGAAAGAGAAAATTGTGTAGAAGACATTCGTGGTTTTAGATTTGCAAAATTCCTCACAGATCGTCAGAAATATTAGTTAGATTGAACGGAGAAAAAAAAATCCATCTCTAAAAATGTGTAAAAGATGAGTGATTCATGTGTCCAAATATGCTTCTATTGCAAAGATGAATACATTTATATAGATGGATGAATGCTAGTTGTGTTACAGATGAATACTTTTTTTGCAAATTTCTAAAATGAGCTGAA
Organism: Carex littledalei; assembly: GCA_011114355.1. Lineage (NCBI taxonomy): Eukaryota > Viridiplantae > Streptophyta > Magnoliopsida > Poales > Cyperaceae > Carex > Carex littledalei. Next base: position 13,451,069 of record CM022089.1, on the reverse strand, counting down.
GGTAGTTAGAAGTCCCCCACTTAATTAATGCGCTGACGGTTATGCGGTCCCCCACTTAATTAATGCTCTGACAGTTGTGCGGTCCCCCACACATGTTGTTTGTCCCCTACTTTCTTGTTCTAATATATCCAAATATGTTTCTATTGCAAATGTGAATACCTTCATATAGATGGATGAATACTAGTTGTGCTACATATGAATACTTCTGCAAATTCCTAAAATACACTGACAGTTATAAATTCTAACTAACTAACTACCTTAATTAATGCAACTGACGGGGGTTGAAACGGGGGATTGTTCACGGGGGAGAGCAAGGCGGACCCTATTTTGTAATGATGTGGGGTCTGCGCATGGTTTCATTTTGAATCGAAAACGAAAGGGCATGCGCAGCTTGTGCATGACCAAGAGTCATGCACTGATTGGAACTGTGTAAGTATATGAATTTCAGATATATCAATAGAAGATAAAATAAATTTCAAATATTAAGATGGTAACTAACAAAATTTCGGCTCCACTAAAAGCCGATATTTTTTTATTAATATCCAAAGTTTAATACAAATTATTATTTATGCCCAGAATCTGACTCAATATCGAAAAATACCCAAGCCGGCCAGAAAATGGCCGGCTTACTCCCCCCCTAAGCCGGCCATTTTCTGGCCGACTTAGTCATTTTTTTTAAACCCGCATTATTTTTTATTCAACTTTGGATATTAATAAAAATGTCGGTTTAATCTTGATGAGTTTATTTTTGCTGTTTAACGCACTTATGCAATTGTTTTTAAATATTTTTCTGTTTATTTTTTATGTTGTGCTACTATTTTAATGTTGTAATATTTTCTGTTTAGCATTATCATGATAATTTATTTTATCTGTAAAATATAAAAATAGTACCATAAAAGCACACATACAAAAGAACCGAAATATAGGATAATCCAAATATACCAAACATAAATAGTATACCAAATATAAATAGTACAAAACTAGTAAAAATACAACTAAAACGGAGAGGGGGACCATCGCTGAGGCGGTACTCCGGCGTTCGCCCGGCGCCAGCGTGGCCAGGCTCCTCTCTCGGCCTTATCTGGGGCATCGGCAGACCTGAGTATCTGCTCAGCAGTATCCCATCTGGCATCGCCCGTAGAGACTGGCTGTACTGGCGGAGGTGTACTGAAGATAGATGCGGCGAACTCAGTCCCAAAGGCAGGCTGAGTATGAGACCCGCTACCACTAGCCTCTCCATCATGCGGCATCTCTGTGCCATATCGGGGTACCCTCGGTGCCGAGCTGAAATCATCATCGAATACCCCGAAGTCCTGGTGGCTGTGGCGGCATCTCTGCCGGACCCTGCAATCATACACATAAATTATTAAATTTGATCTGAATGAAGAAATTTATTTAAAACTTGACAGATACTGAAGTATGACATACCTGAGTCTGCACCGGACGTCCATGCTCATCGTACCATGTCGTCCACCCAACACTGGACAATACCCAACGATGGTAGTCCCACTCTAGATGCGAATCGGGGGAAGATGGCATATCATCTAGGAGAACCGGGGTCGGGTCGGGCTCGGTCGGATCTACCTCACGCCAGTTGATGTTCTCTCCGGCGTCTCACATCATACCGATGATCTTTCCACCGTGCCCGGCATCCTCAACCACATTCGCATTCTTCTTGAGGACGCGGTACCCAAGCCTTCTCCAGTTCTTCTTTCCCAGCATGGCGATCCCATGCCCGCACTCCTTGATCGCGGCCAGAAGCTGAAAAAAATTTGGCATGTCAGATCAAACCTTGATGAACTACTAAGTTAGAGAAAAACTATGTGGTTTTAGGTGCTTTACCTGGCGAGCCCATGCACGGCCGTTGGGATGGTAACATCATCGGTTTTGATCCTGTCGCGGAGATGGGCACCGTAATCACCCTGCAGATAGACACTCGCCATGCAGACCTGCGTGTACCAAACATCGTACCTCAACTGGGGATCCCCCTAGGTCTGCTGAATCGCATCTAGCTCGTGATAGAAGTCCAGATACTGAGGATCCTGGGCCGTCCTGTAGTATGCACCGAAATGGGTGCTCCAGTCCTTATCCAGTCACCCTCGGTGGTTTATCCTGTAAGGAAGACGTTAATTGCAATACAAAGCTATCAAGTCATATGATGTATTTGACAATAAATACAGTAGACTATGACTTACCTGTGCAGGTCTCTGTGCGTGGACCTCGGCAAAGATGGGTCTGTGGGAATCAATGCCTCTCGACCAAACTGGTGGAGCACCCGATCTGGATAGTGGTGCTCCACTATCCAGAAGTGTATGAGTGGACCTCAGTAGAACCACATATCCCGCTCCTGCTCGTCACCCACATTGCCCGGCAAGAGGTTCTCCGTGTATAACTGCTCGTACGGCGTCCACTCAACAAGAGTTTCAGGCAAACTTTGAAGCTCTAACCGGACTGGCCTGATCCCAACGGTAGCACCGTGGGTCCGATCCAGTTAGTGGTGGAAACCGTGCCACTTCTTGCCGTATGTCGGGCATCTAAACACATTCGGCTCTCCCCAATCTGGTGCCTCATTGGGGATAGGACGGCCCACCGGTAGCCGTGACCACGACCAGTGCTGAAGCAGGAGTACTGGCCCGTACATCTGCTTCGCATTCGGCTGCATTTTCAAGAACATTACACGTCAGTGTATTTTGATGTATTTATTGATTAAATAATTTACACTACATTAAGAGTTGGTGACTTACCTCACTACTACGGCACAGGTGGGAGTACAGATACGCCAGGACAGCCCCACCCCAGTTGTACAGCGACGGCCGCTCAAGGTTTGTCAGCAGCTGGAGATACATCATCGGCATCTGGTCACTGTTGGAATAAGGAAACATGACAGAACCAAAAAGGTCCATCACGTAGCCCCGTGTATATCTGCAATACAAAACATATAAAAATTCTAATAGAATTCTCGTATTATAAATTGATTAGTAGAAACAAGTTATAAAATTTACCTCTGAATCTCCAGCTCAGTGGAATCTGCCGAGAGACCCGCGCTGAAGAGCTGCCGTAATCTCGTCATCCGCAAATGGAACTTCAACCTCCCATTGTCCCCAATGATCTGGAAAGCATCAGCTTCCAACAACTCGCCGACATCACCTACGAATCTGGTGCTGTTAGAGACGCCGCCGATGGGTGTGCCACGGATAGGCAAACCCCAAAGGGCACTCACATCCTGGAGAATCACTGTCATCTCTCCGAATGGCATGTGAAACGTGTGCGTCTCGGGACGCCATCGCTCCACCAGTCCAGCGATGAGAGATGCATTGATGATGCTTCTCTCAGCCCGCATGATGTCCACAACCTGGTAGAGACCCAGGTTGATGAGGTACGGCTTTATCACCTCGTAGTACTGCATGTGAATGCACCGCAATTTCACATCTAAAAGACCCGTGTCCTGCGTTGAAAAAGGTATTCCGCATGGTGATAACATAATAAAATTTAAACCCAACAAAATTTAAAGAAAATCTAAAAAAAGGAACGTACCTCACGAAAAGCAAGTGAGACTCGGTGCTCGCTGTGGGGAATCCACAAGAGAGGACTGATGTGCTCCGTGCTGCTGGTACTGATCGGCTCGTTCACTACTGGCATCTGGGTAGACCGTGCTCTAGGCATCATGATGTCTAAAATAACCTAATTTCGGTAAAATTACGCTTAATGAGCCTAATTATGGTAAAAAAATGCCAAAATATTCTAAATATTGGTCAACTGTGCTAATTACACTAAATTACGCTTGATTAGCCTAATTATGGTAAAAAAGGACCAAAATACACTAAATGTTGGTCAACTTAGCTAATTTCGGTAAAATTACGCTTAATTAGCCTAATTATGGTAAAAAAGGCCAAAATACCCTAAATATTGGTCAACTGTGCTAATTTCGGTAAAATTACGCTTAATTAGCCTAATTATGGTAAAAAAAAGGCGAAAATACCCTAAATATTGGTCAACTGTGCTAATTTCGGTAAAATTACGCTTAATTAGCCTAATTATGGTAAAAACAGCCAAAATACTCTAAATATTGGTCAACTGTGCTAATTTCGGTAAAATTACGCTTAATTAGCCTAATTATGGTAAAAAAAATGCCAAAATACCCTAAATATTGGTCAATTGTGCTAATTTTGGTAAAATTACGCTTAATCAGCATAATTATGGTAAAAAGGACCAAAATACACTAAATATTGGTCAACTTAGCTAATTACACTAAATTACAACAATATAATCTAAATTCTAACACCTAAACCGTAAATCCTAAACCCTAAAATAAATAAATTAAAAATTAAATTAGATAAAAAAAAAATTACCTCAAAGAAGAGAGAATTGTGAGAGGAGAGAGAGAAAAAGGGGTATATATAAGTTTTTTGTGGGTTTAAAAAAAAAAAAAAAGACTAAGCCGGCTAGAAAATGGCCGGCTTAGGAGGGAGTAAGCCGGCCATTTTCTCGCGGGCTTGGGTATTTTTCGATATTGGATCAGATTCTGGGCATAAATAATAATTTGTATTAAACTTTGGATATTAATAAAAATGTCGGCACTAAAAGCATCCTAGAACCTAGACAGGCAATTAGGTATGATGATAACTTTATTGTTTCTTATTTTTTTATTATCTCTATGTACATCCAAAAAAGAATAAATATGAGTAAATCTTTATTGAGTAAATCTTTGCCCCCACGCTTTTATTTTCACAATATGCCCCCAAGTAAAAAAAAAGAATTTATTTCATTCATTCTCTGTTTTTTTTTCTTCGATCAATCCCATTCATGTTTCTAAACAATCTGTGGAGATTTTTACAAATCTAAAATTATTAACGTCTTATATTCAATATTTTTTTTTTCAAATGAGATTCATGATGAAATACTTTTGAGTTATATTTGTATTGTTGTTTTTTTTTTCTTAATATGTTATGTATAAAAATTTAAAATATGCTAGGTTTAAAGACTTCATATGTTAAGTTAATTTAAAAACTTGCACGTGTAGTTGTAAAGACTTGCAGGCGCTAACTAGCGCACATCGGTAAATATAGTACCGGTAAATATACTACCGACCTTCTAAAAGATAATCCTGATCAAGAGTAGTTAGAGTTAGAGAATTTAACTGGAGATTGAATTTGAAAGGCAGTTATGAGGTTCCAACTTATTATGCTATAAATCCTCTAGTATATGGTTGCTCTTTGCCAGATCATTTTTCATCTTTACCAGAATAATTACCGTTTTGGCTCAAATGAACTCAATCTGCCGATATTTTTATTAAAACCCCCAAAAAAAAACAAATTATCAAATCTGCTCCCACCCCAACTTTATTTTTATTTCTACCCCAACCGCCCGTGGGCTGGGCGGTCCACTTTCTGGACCTGACCGCCCAGCAGGCGGGCGGTCCACTACCATTATCAGACCGCCCAGCAGCTGGGCGGTCCGCTATAAAACTCTATAAAAGAGCCTTTTCTCTCTCCTGATGAGCACAGTGTTCATTCCTCAATCCCACAAATTTCCAGAACCGAAAGAGAGAGCTGTCAGCCGATTTTGAGGCGATTTTGAGGTATGGACAGTAACAAACGAGGTAAGAAAGCGAGCAACCGAGATCGTGGCGTAGCGAGAGAAGGGTCAATTAGTGATCGAGGTAAAAATGAGGAAAAAAAATACAAGTGTCAAATATGTCGTGATTTTTTTAATTGTGAGACATGTAAGCTGGAGGAATGGAAGAAACGACATGTTCAGTATGAAATTTCAGACGATGACTTTGTGGAAAATCCCTACGGCTTTGGTTTGAAAAAGAAGAAAGTTGATCCAGAGCCTCCAGCATCGGACGATAAGTTTGTTCCGTGTACTGGTAAGGCTACCACTTCGTCTGCTGTGACTGATCCAGATCAGGCAAACTCTGATGATGATTTTGTTCCATGCACTTTCAAGGCTCGTTGTAAGAAGTAGATTTTTTAGGAATTTATGTTGTAGAATTTTTAGAAATTTATGTCGCAGACTTTATTTCATTAGTTTTGTGTTTGTTTATATTTTATGTTGTTACTTTTTGTATACGTAATTAAGTAATAAAAGTAACAAAAATGAAGCATATAAAATAATCGAGGCAAATAAAAAATTGCATAGTTCACAAACTACCAATTAGAATAGTTCACAATATACATTTAAAATAGTTCATAACATAATTTAACAAAACTTGGTAATCAGCGACGACGGACGAACAAACTCAAAATACGACGTCTGGGTCTGGGTGCAGCTGGTTCTGCGGCACTACCGGATGTCTCTCCATGGCTACTACCGGTTCCTGGGCTTTCATGAGTGCGGCGGCTACTACCGGTTCCTGAGCTTTCACCCCTGCGGTGGCTACTACCGGTAGCCTCAGCAACAACTCTAGCATTTTCTCTTTCGTTGGCTTCGTTAATGGCATCTGTATTGCATTCCAGTTGAAATAAAATCAAAACAAAATATAAGTAAACAAATAAAATATGTTGGTGTATAAAAAAAAATATAAGTAAATAAAAGGAATCAACCGTACCTGCTCGCTGCCTGTCATTTGTTGAACGGCGGGCCTGATGTCCCATTCGCCTACCTTCCATCTCGTCCATGTTCATTACTTGACGCTTGTGGGGTCTTCTTCCTTTTCTGATCCACCCGCTTGCGGGACAGACTTTATCACCAACATAGGGCGGCCACTGATACTGGTTGGGATAAGGATGGAAAGATGCACCCCAAGTACTCGCAAGGTACTCGGTACGGTACATGTCTGCGACATAATCATCCTCAGAGAAGTTTCTCTCCCGGCACACCGCCATAACATGAGAACAAGGTATGTGGGCCAACTGGATTCCTTGGCAAGTGCATGTTACAGTATTGTCAGGTGCAAAAATAACAACATACTTGAACATCTTTTTCACAAACTCCATAGTCCCATCCGGTCTACGGCCGGTTGGAGCAAACTCATATGGACAGTGCACTTCGAATTCCAATTGGTTATCCCCGTACGGGACAACTCTCATAGCTGCACCTTTCTCCCTATGTTTCCTTAGTTTCCCTTCCACCCTTGTTGAAAACGTTTGATTCCTGGACAGTAATTCAGAAAATATAAGTCAACAAATAAAAACATACATACCTTGGCAAAATCTCTGAATAAAAATATACATACCTGGACAGTAATTCAGTTGCTTTAACACGCCGTGCAACAAACCATGCATTTAACTTGTAGAAGGTGTCCTCCACAATTGCTGCCACGGGCAACTGCCGGCTCTGCTTGAAAACAGCATTCAAGGACTCAGACCCATTTGTGGTCATAATTCCCCATCGGAAACCTCCATCACGGGCTTGCAATATCTTCTCATATGCGGGTGGCTCAGCCAGATCGGCGGGATTATTTTTTCCCACCTTGAGTAAGTACAAATTTGCCTTTGGACAGTACTGCAAAAAAAAAAATTCAGATGAGAAAACGTTTGATTAAATAATTCAGAAAATATAAGTCTGTGAAAATATACATACCTTGGCAAAATCTTTGAACATCTCTTCCACCCTTCTCGGCTTCTTCTTCTTGGTACCAATTCTGAATGTATCTGCAACCCATTTTCCAGATCCGCAGTTCTTGTGTAGGTTGTCTGTAACATGTTGCATACACAGCCTGTGCACACATTCGCCGTTCGCTGTCGACCACCCAAAATCTGGGCGATCAAAAACATATTTGATTCCTTTGTGCTGGTTTGATATGACACAAAAGAACCGGTCGCCAACCACTTGTCTTCTTACGAACCTCATGAAAAATCCCCAGTTTTCCCCGTCCTCCTTCTCAACAATTGCAAAGGCCAAAGGCAACAACTGGTTTTCAGCATCATATGCACATGCGATCAGCAGTCTCCCGTCGTAACGGCCAGACAGGAAGCATGCATCTACACTGATGACCGGTCTAATGTATGGCACAGCTTGAATACATGGACCGAACGCCCATGCTATGGCCTTGAATTGCACTGCGTTGTCGACATCCCGTACGCCTATATTCCAACATTCAAAGACAGTGCCGGGATTTGTACTTACTATGGCCTGCAGCAATGGTGCAAGCAAGTTGTATGAACCATGCCAGCTACCGAACATTCGGCAAATCGCAAGTTCACGCCCTCTCCACAACCTGTTGTATTTTGGGACGACATGCTTGTAAACGCGTCTGACATGTCTAGCGACCTCCTTAAGGCTCATCGATGGGTCCTCCTTAACGTCATTCTCAATTACATCGGCAATAAGTGAAGCCGTAAGATTTGCATGGTCTTTCCTTGATGACGCAGCCTTGCATGTGTGAGGTGGCTCACACTTCTTAATAATCCATGCCTCGCCCTTACCCACAGGGGTTGCATAGAGACGGAAGTGGCAATGCTCTTCGTCTTTACAAACAATTACTAACTTTATTCGGTCCCTTTTTTCAGTTATGCACTCCCAGTTGCCGTGAACATGGACCTCATGTATTTTCTTCACAAGTTCATCTATGTTGGTGTAAACTTGCTGCGGAGCAAGCTCTTGACTGTACCTGACACGTGGCCCAAAAAATGAGATGTCTGCCTCTTCAAAAGCAGTGGTATCGTTGAATGTGGGGCACGGATGCCTATCTGTCCGACCTCTAATCGGAAATTTGTCTTCCTTAGGTAAATAATCTCCATCACCTTCTGACAGGTGATCAGAATCCCAATCCCCTTCCCATTCATCACCTGTTTCCAAATTTCCTTGTGGTACGGCATCGAGCTCAGCATCAAGGTCAAGGTCTCTCCGGGTAGCAACGGGTGACACTAAAGGTATTGATGGTGGTACAGATGGAAATCTGGGTTGGATTGGGGTTTCAGGAGGAGGTGGTGGTGGTGGTAGATCGGTGGTAAAATCAGGTACAAAATTCTCATAAACGGGTGATACGGGCGGTTCATAACTCGAGTGGCGGGGGTTGTCATACCTCGAGGGGTGGGGGTTGTCATAACTAGAGTGGCGGGGGTTGTCATACCCCGAGTGCTCACGACCCGAGTTGTCATAACCCGAGTGATCATAACTCGAGCTGTCATAACTCGAGTGACGCGGGTTGTCATAACCCGAGTGATCATAACCTCTATTTTCCCTAGATGTTCCAATCCCGGGTTCACGCTGAACTCTCATGGAATATAAGTCCATTACCATTACCCCCTGTGTCTGAAAAGTGTTGTAAACACTCCTCCATACCGACTCATCAGTTATTGGAAACCTGGTATAGTAAGGTCTACCACCACTTACTGTGTTAATCCGGGTAGCTAAATCTATATCACACCGGTTGGGGTTCACACCAATTTTTTCATACACTATTCCCTTCAGTTCAACAAATGAGGTATTTTCATTTACCTCAAAGCCGTAGGCTGCTTCCTTGGTGTACTGTGCTCCCTCCGCACCCCGGGTAAACTTCCCGCCCACATACAGTGCAACCAACATATTTCCGTGCTGGAATTACTGTTCTGGAAACACTGTGCTGGAAATACTGTGCTCGCTGTTACTGTGCTGGGATTACTGTGCTGTGATTACTGTGCTGGGATTACTGTGCTGGGATTACTGTGCACAATCGCCTCAAAATCGCTGAAAAAATCGCCCAGCACGGCTCTCTCATCTCTCATTTTTTTCTGGAATTTCTGTAGAAGGTGGAATGAACACTGTGCTCATCAGGAGAGAGAAAAGGCTCTTTTATAGGGTTTTATAGCGGACCGCCCAACTGCTGGGCGGTCTGATAATGGTAGTGGACCGCCCGCCTGCTGGGCGGTCAGGTCCAGAAAGTGGACCGCCCAGCCCACGGGCGGTTGGGGTAGAAATAAAAATAAAGTTGGAGTGGGAGCAGATTTGATAATTTGTTTTTTTTTTGGGGTTTTAATAAAAATATCGGCTCAATCTGCTACGCAATTCGAATAAATAAAAAAAAATTATGTGAAAACGGTTGCTGTATTTCTTACTTTTGTTTGTACAGGTAATTTGAATAAATAATATAACATGTGTAACACAAGAATGACAAGTTCCATCAGTTGGCATTATACAAATCCTAGTGGCCAATATGATATATATATATGCTATATATGCATGATTAATGCACAAAATAGTTTATATGTTAATTATTTTCATATTTTTGTCTTGCACTGAAAAGTAGACGTCTTACCAAATTCAAGGCAATTATTGTACCGCCTAGTTGTTGGACGAGGACGACTATACCTTTGCCAAATCGGTGAAGATTTTGATTCGGAAAATGATGGTGGTATTGATAATAAGAGCTGGGTTATGGTGAGTTGTGAAGTAAGATGTTATTTTTACTTCATGCTTATATTTTTATTTTGAAAATTCAAACAACCGATCCGAACCGTTCAACATGTTCTAAATATTGAAATGTGCTTGGAGACTAAATTTTATATTTTTTGGAATTTTTTTACTATTTATTAAGCCACTTTGAAAATCGCTGATCCGGTGGTCCAGAAAATTTTACTATTTTTTACTGTTCACAGTGGATCAGCGATTTCAAAGTGGCTTAATAAATAGTAAAAAAATTCAAAAAAATGTAAAATTTAATCTCCAAGCATATTTCAATATCTAGAAAAAGTTGAACGGTTCAGATCGGTTGTTTGAATTTTCAAAATAAAAATATGACGTGAAAAAAACGACATTTTACTTCGCAACTCACCATAGCCTATCTCTTGATAATAATATATATAATCGTATGCATGTGCGCATGTCGACTTTAATACGCAGAAAGAGAGAGGGAACTTTTTTACCAATATTTTATTGGGAAACGTGCGTAACTTATCGGGCGAACTAAGTTGACGTTAAAACTAATTCATTTTCGAGGCCTGCCAACTCTATATATGATACGACTAAAATTAACCAGCGTGTCATTAAGTTTATCAATTCTCCTTGTGAACTGAATTAGAAAATCAATCGGATTAATTTTAAACAAAAAATTTTAACTATTAAAATTGATTTATTTTACAAGTAATGTGTCTACATGTGAAAATTTTAAGTTTTGGACTTAACTTAGTATAAAGTCAAGCAGTCAAAATTAGAAGATTTATAAATCGATTGTAATGCATTTACTTTTTTTTAATAATTTTTGACCACTTGACTCTATATAAAATTAATTCGAATTCTTTTTTATTGCATGCACTAGTAGAAATTGTACAAATAATATCGCCCCATCATGATTGGACTTTTAAAAAATGTGATACTAATACTTTTAGGATCGGACAAATAGTATTAGCCGATCTTGAAAGTCACTATCAGAAACGGTCATTTATAAAGGACCGTTCATTTATTAATTATTGACCAGTAAAAAAAACAAAAAAACAAAGAGGAACAGTTCCTGATGCCTAAAAAAAAAGAAAAAAAAGACGAACAAGAACGGTTAAACAACCGTTCCTGATGTCAAAAAGAAAAAAAAAGAAAAAAAACATGTAGGAACGGTTGTTTACAAACAACCGTTCGTGATGTCTAAAATCAGTGTCGGCTGTTACTTAAAGGACCATTCCTAATAGTCCAGGACTATCAGGAACGGTTGTTTATAAACGACCGTTCCAGATAGTGACTAATCAGGAACGGTCGTTTATAAATAACCGTTCCTGAGAGTTCAAAATCAAACGGCTTTTATCAAGGGTCCTTCAATGATGGAATCGCTCCTGGTGGCGAGAGAATTTCTTACCTTCTGCAGTGCGAGAAAGCTGCCGGCTGTCCTGTACAAGGTAGATTTTGAAAAAGTCTTCGACACTGTAGACTGGTGCTTTCTTACAAATCTCCTCATCGAAAGAGGCTTCCCACCAAAATGGATAGGCTCGGTTCTAGCTAGCCTCCAGTCTGCTACTTTGACAGTCAGGATAAATGGAGCCCTAACTCGATTTTTCAAGCATGGGCGAGGGTTGAGACAAGGTGACCTATTATCACCAATGCTCTTCATCCTAGTGGCAGATTATTTAACAAGATTCCTACATAACGCGAAGCTAGCCATGCCCCCAAATGTGCACTTATCTCCTAAAACCATTCAATTTGTGAATGATACGGTAATCATCTCCGAGGAGAACCGTTGACACTCAAAGTGATTATGAAGGTTCTCAGTGCATTTGAATAACTTATGGGCCTGAGAATAAATAGAGCTAAGAGTACTTTTGTACCGATAGCAATCCCACATAATCTGATCGAGACAATGTAACATATTGTCCTCCCCACATGAAAAATTGCCGATCAAGTACCTCGGTCTACCGCTTTCGATTAAAAACCCCTCATTATTGACTATCAGGCAATGATTCGGTCAGTACAGAGAAGAATGGAGGGATGTAAATCAAATTTCTTGTCTTATGGAGGAAGAATCACCCTGGTAAAAGCTATTCTCTCGGCTATTCCGATTCACTACATGCAGGCAACGACACTACCGAAGGGGGTTGTCAAACAAATTGATAAAATAAGGAGGAACTTCTTGTGGAGAGGGAATGGGCCCTGCAGGGGCATTAACTGCCTAACAAATTGGGAAACAGTGTGTTCACTAAAGAGAAATGGAGGCATGGGAGTCATCTCGCTTGACGGGCAAAACCGGGCTCTGCTGGTAAAATGGCTCTGGCGGATTCATCATGACAGAGGACTTTGGGCAACCACGTTAAGGCAGCTATATGAGATCTCGGAGGCATCACACCTTAGTAACAACCAACAACAGTCCTTCTTTCTCAAAGAGCTATCATCACTGGTACCATTCTTCAATTGCTTTGTAACAATTTATAACTACACACAGGAAGCGAAATGGAAATGGACGGCCAGTGAAACCTTTACGTGCGCATCGACTTACCGGCTAATGCAGGATAGCGGAGTAAGATCAATACATTACAAGGTACTCTGGAAACTAAAGGTGCCTATGAAAGTGCGAATCTTCCTGTAGTTGATGTTTTCGGATAAAATCCTAACTCAGGAAGTACTAACTGTGAGGGGATGCGCAATCACGCCGGGATGCAAGTTATGCGGCAACGGTAACCTAGAAACAAGAGATCATTTGATGTGGAGCTGCTCCTACTCGTCCAGGTTCTGGCACGGATTAAGGGCGCAGCTAAACTTGCCTCTGATGGCGGGTTCAGATCCATTTCACATTTGGTGGGAAGGTCGCCAACATCTCGCAGGCCAAACAAAAACACGATGGGATACCACGTGGGCGGCAGGAACATGGGCTGTCTGGAAGGAAAGGAACAGACGAATATTCTTGCAGGAGAGGAAACCCGAGCACTTCTTAATCAATGCAGCAACAATGGATATACACAACTGGATGTTATTCGCCTAGTAATCTGTCTGAGAGAGGAGGCCTACATATTGCTATGGCTTTTTTAATTATGTTAGCGGACCTTTTTAACAATTAAACTCTGTAATAACTATTAGCTTTAGTTTAGGTTAAAATTATTTTCTTCTTTTTAGAACCTTAAGAGTCGTTATTGGTTCCTTCGAGCAGGTAATGAGCATTGTAATTATTTTTTTAGCATCAATATATTTCTTAGTGGAAAATTTTCACTAACCTTCAAAAAAAAATATATATAAAATTTTGTCTCCAACCACAATTTAATATGAATATTATGTCTGAACAGTTCCAATTAATTGTTTGAACTTTAAAAAGAGATAGGAATTGATGTGATGCACAAGAATATCCATGCTTTATAAAATAAACACCTTTAACCCATCTACGGCCATTATTACTGCACAAAATAGTACGTTTACACATTATAGCCTTTTAATGATATTCAATTATATATATATATATGGAGATTGGCTAATGTAATAACGTTAGAACTTCGGCCGAAGTTATAACGGGTCGTTTTTGCAATTTCAAAATTCAAACAACCCATCCGAACCGTTCAACATGTTCTCTATATTGAAATGTGCTTGGAGACCAAATTTTACATTTTTTGGAATTTTTTTGCTATTTATTAAGCCACTTTGAAAGTTTCTGATCCAACGGTGAACAGTAAAAAACAGCCAAATTTTCTGGACCACCGGATCAGAATTTTCAAAGTGGCTTAATAAATAGCAAAAAAATTCCAAAAAATGTAAAATTTGGTCTCCAAGCACATTTCAATATAGAGAACATGTTGAACGGTTCGGATGGGTTGTTTGGATTTTGAAATTGCAAAAACGACCCGTTAGAACTTCGGGCCGAAGTTCTAACGTTATTACATTAGCCAATCTCTATATATATGTACATATATATACATATATATGTACATATACATACATATGTACATATACATATACATATACATATACATATATATGTACATATATATAGAGATTGGCTAATGTAATAACGTTAGAACTTCGGCCCGAAGTTCTAACGGATCGTTTTTGCAATTTCAAAATCCAAACAACCCATCCGAACCGTTAAACTTGATCTCCATATTGAAATGTGCTTGGAGACCAAATTTTACATTTTTTGGAATTTGTTTGCTATTTTTTAAGCCACTTTGAAAATTCTGATCCGGTGGTCCAGAAAATTTGGCTGTTTTTTACTGTTCACCGTTGGATCAGAAACTTTCAAAGTGGCTTAAAAAATAGCAAAAAAATTCCAAAAAATGTAAAATTTGGTCTCCAAGCACATTTCAATATGAAGATCAAGTTTAACGGTTCGGATGGGTTGTTTGGATTTTGAAATTGCAAAAACGACCCGTTAGAACTTCGGCCGAAGTTCTAACGTTATTACATTAGCCAATCTCCATATATATATATATATATATATATATATATATATATATATAATTGAGCTATGCTACTACATGGAGTAAAACGCGTTGGTGCTCCACGCCGCTATATTTTTATTTTGAAAATTCAAACGACCGATCCGAACCGCTCAACATGATCTCCATATTGAAATGTGCTTGGAGACCAAATTTTACATTTTTTAGAATTTTTTTACTATTTATTAAGCCACTTTGAAAATCACTGATCCGGCAGTCCAGAATTTTTACTGTTTTTCACTGTTCACCCGGATTTTCAGATTTTCAAAGTGGCTTAATAAATAGTAAAAAAATTCTAAAAAATGTAAAATTTGGTCTCCAAGCACATTTCAATATGGAGATCATGTTGAGCGGTTCGGATAGGTCGTTTGGACTTTCAAAATACGGCGTGAAGTACAAACGCGTTTTACTCCATGTAGTAGCATAGCTCATCTCTATATATATATATATTCCTTTTATTGTTCTTTGTAAATAGTTTTTTTTAAGGAAAAGTAAGGTTCTAACCTCTATTTGTTTCATTGAAATAGGTACTTGTATTATTAAATTTGGTATATATATATTTTAATGTGTACGTACTCGTAGCAACTAGATTTGTACAATTGTAATTAGCTATGGCACATCAGCGCTATTTTTATATATATATGTTTCAGTTTATTATCTCTCATCATTTTTAGTCGATGAGTATCATGCTTATTTTTATATATTGAATTATAGTGCAGTAATTGTGTTGTCTATTACCATTGTAAATGTTTTCAAGGTTTGAACAAAATATTTATTTGTCAAAAATTCTCTGAATGCAAAATAATTTTCTATAAAAATTATTAATTTATAATATTAATTTTTTCTTGAATAAATATTGTATTAGTAACAAAATACGGAGAATAGTCCTAGAGTTTATATTATGCAACCAATTAACCATTGGTTATTTTTGCTATAATTTCTATTGTTTTTACCTTGCGTATAAAAAAAAAAAAATAAGGGCATACAATATTAATCAACAGAAACTATTGTAATCCCAAACTCGTGGGTTTGAGGTAGAGAAGGAAATACCTGACACGCTGCGACATGACGTGACAAATACGCCGTGATTTGATCACGTGACATGATCAAAATAACGACAGACAGTCACGGCATGTGTAGTCACGCCGTGATTACACGTAGCGTGACCACACGTGACGTGATATGACGTGATGTAAATTAATCACGTGAAACTTTTTTTTTATATTTTTTTTAAATTGTTAAAATTCAGAAAAATATATCAAAAAATATGAAAATTATGAAAATTGTAAAATAAGTAAATAATGTTGCAAATTTTTTTTTTTTTTTGAGGAAAGGTCGTTGGGTATCAGACATTATTTTAAAAATTCAAATTACAAATATTCATTTGACTAAATTAGAGAAAATAAAAACTAGTAGTACATGAGTACCGGTATCACTGAACCTACACCATAAGAGAAACATGGATATTCTATGCGTACCAAAAAAAATTGAAAATTAACTAGAAAAAACTGGATACTCTATGTTTCATACCGTGACGTGACGTGACGTGACCACGTAACATGACATAACGTGATTGGTTCGCGTGACGTGACGTAGCGTGTAATTTTGGCTCGAATGCGGTCACGTCACGCGACACGCGAGTTACGTCACGTAATCAACTCACGTGACATAACGTGACTTGACGTTTCATGACGTGACTGATCACAGCGTGACAAATTTCTTTTTCTCTAGTTTGAGGCCTGTTGTTTAATTTATTTTGCCCACGTTTTTGTTGGTCCAAATTTACGGTTTAATTAATGGGTTTCAGAATAATTGGAATAAACTATTATGACGTAAACTTCAGCTAACTCGCTATAAATTTCCATCCAAATTAAGCACTAAGCAGAAACCCAAAGGTCATTACATTCATCCAACCGACCTAAGAGAACCACAAAAAACTAAACTCAACATGGAGTGCAGTGACATGCTCAATGCTCAATCAGAGTTATGGAACCTAACCTTCAGTTATATCAAATCCATGAGTCTAAAATGTGCAATTGAACTCGGTATTCCCAATGCAATCCATAACCATAGCCAGCCCATGACACTTAATGAGCTTCATGCTGCTCTCTCACTTCCCATAAACAACAAACCTAATTTGTGGCGCCTTCTACGCCTGCTTACTCATTTAGGTTTCCTAGTTGTTGAGGATACTAGCAAGAACAAAGAGGCAGTCTATGACCTTACTCCGATCTCACGCCTTGTTATTAACAAAACCGATTCATCGAGTTTGTTGCCTTTTGCTTTACTTGTGTTGGATTTCAGTATAGTTAAGCCATCATTTCATTTGGGTGATTGGTTCAAACAAGATAAGCTTGAGACCTGTGAGATGGCGCATGGTTCCACCTTCTGGGAACTGACAGGCCAAAGGCCTGAATTTAACAAGCTAATGAACGATGCAATGGCCAGTGATAGTTCCTTTTCATCTGATTTTATAATCAATGAACATGGTAATGTATTTCAGGGAATAGCTTCTTTAGTTGATGTAGGAGGTGGATCTGGATCTGTTGCTATTGCAATAGCTAAGGCTTTTCCAAAGATAGAGTGCACTGTATTGGACCTGCCTCAAGTAGTAGGCCACCTTCCAACTGATGGTTTAGTAAAATTTGTTTCTGGAGATATGTTTATCAACATTCCTCCTGCTGATGCTGTTTTCCTCAAGGTACCATAGAATTTATTCCTGTTAGTATAAATCTCTGTGTTTGTGTGTTTACAGTAATACCAATGACTAACATGCTACATGCCTATATTTATCATCTTCTGATCAATTACTTTTTTTCTTAGTGGATCCTACATGATTGGTGCGATGAAGATTGCATAAAGATATTACAACGATGCAAAGAGGCAATTCCTCCGACAGATGCTGGGGGTAAGGTCATCATTGTAGATATTGTTGTCGGATCAGTCGGTGGTAATCACCGAGAATCACAACTGTTGTTTGACGTGTACATGATGACATTAACTAAGGGAAAGGAGCGAAATGAAGAGGAGTGGTGGAACTTATTCAAAAAAGCAGGATTTACTTCTTACAAAATTACTGCTACTCTCGGTATTCGATCAATCATTGAAGTTTATCCTTAAGTTTCATGGGTTATTATTGAAGTTCATGAATTGTATCCCGAAGTTATGTACTCTGCTTCCTCTTTTAAGCTTATTGCACTTGATGTATCCCATCTAATAATTTCGTTGTAATAAAAAAAGTGAATTGTTTATGGTTTGTTTCTATTTTCCTATTATTTTAGTTCATCTCCCAACACAATAAAAGATATACCTTATGAAGATTTTCTCTTCCACCTATATGACTATTGACAGTCAAAATGTAATGCATTTCACAGAAAAAATAAGGAAAGCAATTTACACGGGGAACCAGTAACTTATCTTCACTTACCACCATAAGTCTAACATTTGTAGGATAAAACACAAGTACTAAACACCTAATTACCAACGGTTCTTGTAATAAGTAAATATTTTTAAGGTGTTACTTATTGCGCTATTTGCGCTACATGCTACGCGCTATAGCGGACCGCTATTATCGTTATAGTGGTAGTAGCTGAAATAGCACACTTTCATCACATAGCTTAGCATTTAAGGTCTGAAAACGCTATAGAGTCGCTATAGCGTGCTATTTAGAACACTGGAATGTACTCACTTTTAGGTTTTTTTTTCTATTATTTTTGTGTTTTAGTTAGCAAAATGGTTGTAATGCGTTTAAATGTATGAGTAGAATTCATATTTTATTTTATTTTTGATAATGTGATGTTTTCATACTTCATTAGAAGTATTTTCATACTGTTGAATCCATTTTTAAGGCTAGTCACATTTACAATCTAATTTAAAAAAAATCTAACTAAAAAAATATTTGTTTAAAAAATAACATAATCATCAAGACTTTTGTAGTAAAAGTCATTCGTGAAAGTGACAATCAGTGACGGTTTTATAGTAGAAAATCATCAATAAAAGTGACAATCACCGACAGTTATATATAGTAAAAACTACTAGTGAAAGTCACAATCAATGACGATTGCATATTTTGCTCATTTTAATGCCCTATTTTGCTCATTTTTTTGACCGCTTGACTTTATAGTAAATAAATTCGAAAATTAAAAGGTTTTATATGAAAACGAAACTCTCGGTAATGAGATTGGTTTGAATGGTTTGAATTTGTCATTCGAAGCCTATTTGATAGATTTTAGAGGCCAGAAACATATTATTGATATACTAGAGGAAGCGCGTTAGCCATAGTCTCTCTCTCTATATATATATATAGGACAGTGCTACGGTGCTACGCGTAGCATAGAGCCCTCCGTGCTACGGCTCACTTTTTGAGTTTTCAAAATCCTAACGGTCGATCCGAACCGTTCAACATGATCTCCATATGAATATGTACTTGCAAACCAAATTTTACATTTTTTAGAATTTTTTTACTATTTATTAAGCCACTTTGAAAAAACACTAATTTGTACACAACAGTAAAATCTGCTGGACCATTGGATCAGCGATTTTCAATGTGGCATAATAAATAGTAAAAAAATTCGAAAAAATGTAAAATTTGGTTTGCAAGTACATATTCATGTTGAACGGTTCGGATCGACCGTTAGGATTTTGAAAACTCAAAAAGTGAGCCGTAGCACGGAGGGGCCCTTATATACGCGTAGCATATTAGCAAAATCCATATATATATATATATATATAGAGTAGAACTAGGGTGCTCTCGAGTTCACCAAGCCCTTGGTGAACTCAAGTCCAAAACTCATCGGATCGGCTTCAAACGACGAATCCGACCGTTGAAACCCGTCTACCTTACGAGTGATGCGTCTACATGCAAAAATTTTAAATTTTGAAATTAATTTTGCATAGAGTCAAGTGGTAAAAAAAACGTCAAAAAATGAATGCATTAAAATTAATTTATTAACCTTCTAGTTTTGACCACTTGACTCTATGCAAAATTAATTTCAAAATTTAAAATTTTTACATGTAGACGCATCACTCGTAAGGTAGACGGGTTTCAACGGTCGGATTCGTCGTTTGAAGCCGATCCGATGAGTTTTGGACTGGAGTTCACCAAGGGCTTGGTGAACTCGAGAGCACCCTAGTTCTACTCTATATATATATATATATAGGACAGTGCTACGCGTATATAAGGCCCCTCCGTGCTACGGCTCACTTTTTGAGTTTTCAAAATCCTAACGGTCGATCTGAACCGTTCAACATGATCTCCATATTAATATGTACTTGCAAACCAAATTTTACATTTTTTAGAATTTTTTTACTATTTATTAAGCCACTTTGCACAACAGTAAACTTTTCTGGACCATTGGATCAGCGATTTTCAAAGTGGCTTAATAAATAGTAAAAAAATTCTAAAAAATGTAAAATTTGGTTTGCAAGTACATATTCATATGGAGATCACGTTGAACGGTTCGGATTGACCGTTAGGATTTTGAAAACTGAAAAAGTGAGCCGTAGCATGGAGGGGCCCTTATATATGCGTAGCATATTAGCCAGATTCTATATATATATATATATAGGGGCTGGCTACTATGCTTATATAAGCATATGCCCACATATGCTTATAACTCATTTTTGCGTTTCCAATGTTCAAATGGTCGATCCGACCGTTCATCTTGTTCTCCATATTAATATGTGCTTGGAGAGACCAAATTTTACATTTTTCTGAATTTTTTTACTATTTATTAAGCCACTTTGAAAATTGCTGATCTGGGTGAACAGTAAAAACAGTGTTTCCAAAATTCTGGACCATATGATCAGCAATTTTCAAAGTGGCTTAATAAATAGTAAAAAAATTCAGAAAAATGTAAAATTTGGTCTCCAAGCACATATTAATATGGAGAACAAGATGAACGGTCGGATCGACCATTTGAACATTGGAAACGCAAAAATGAACATTTAAGCATATGTGGGCATATGCTTATATAAGCATAATAGCCAAGCACTATATATATATATATATCTAGGATTTGGCTAATATGATACGCGTAGCATAGAGCCTCTCCGTTCTACGGCTCATTTTTTGAGTTTTCAAAATCCTAACGGTCGATCCGAACCGTTCAACATGATCTACATATTAATATGTACTTGCAACCCAAATTTTACATTTTTTAGATTTTTTTTACTATTTATTAAGCCACTTTGAAAATCGCTGATCCAATGGTCCAGCAGATTTTACTGTTGTGTACAAATTAGTGTTTTTTCAAAGTGGCTTAATAAATAGTAAAAAAATTCTAAAAAATGTAAAATTTGGTTTGCAAGTACATATTAATATGGAGATCATGTTGAACGGTTCGGATCGACCGTTAGGATTTTGAAAACTCAAAAAGTGAGCCGTAGCACGGAGTGCTCTATGCTACGCGTAGCACGCTAGCCATGTCCTATATATATATATAGGATTTTGCTAATATGCTATGCGTATATAAGGGCCCTCCGTGCTACGGCTCACTTTTTGAGTTTTCAAAATCCTAACGGTCGATCCGAACCGTTCAACATGATCTCCATATGAATATGTACTTGTAAACCAAATTTTACATTTTTTAGAATTTTTTTACTATTTATTAAGCCACTTTGAAAAAACACTAATTTGTACACAACAGTAAACTTTTCTGGACCATTGGATCAGCGATTTTCAAAGTGGCTTAATAAATAGTAAAAAAATTCTAAAAAATGTAAAATTTGGTTTGCAAGTACATATTCATATGGAGATCATGTTGAACGGTTCGGATCGACCGTTAGGATTTTGAAAACACAAAAAGTGAGCCGTAGCACGGAGGGGCCCTTATATATGCATAGCATCGTAGCACTGTCCTATATATATATCTATATATATATCTATATATATCTATATATATATATATATATATATATAGAGATTGGCTAATGTGCTAACGTTATAACTTCGGCCGAAGTTATAACGAGTCGTTTATTAGTTTTTAAAATCCAAACAACCGATCCGAACCGTTCAACTTTTTCTAAATATTGAAATGTGCTTGGAGACCAAATTTTACATTTTTTGGAATTTTTTTACTATTTATTAAGCCACTTTGAAAATCGCAGATCTGCTGTGAATAGTAAAAAACAGCAAAATTTTCTGGACCACCGGATCAATATTTTCAAAGTGGCTTAATAAATAGTAAAAAAATTCCAAAAAATGTAAAATTTGGTCTCCAAGCACATTTCAATATAGAGAACATGTTGAACGGTTCGGATCGGTTGTTTGGATTTTCAAATTGCAAAAACGACTCGTTATAACTTCGGCCGAAGTTATAACGTTAGCACATTAGCCAATCTATATATATATATATATATGAGAATGGCTAACGTCAAAACGTTTGTTCCTGAGCTCAGGAACAAACGTTTTGACGTTAGCCATTCTATATATATATATATATATATATATATATATATATATATATTTCCTGTTTTGTTTGACCAAGCCTACAAACTTGGTCAACTTATCATGCCAGAATTCAATTTCAAAACCCAACGTACAATCAGGGAATTTAATTAGATCAAGCTATGACTGTATCACAAAATTTGGACTAAAATATTATCTCCCGCCCTCCGTATGGGGATTTTTTTAAAAACAGTAAATAAAATAATAAAAGTTAAAGAAACGACATGATTGCTTCGTTTGTTATAAAAACAGCAAAAACCGAATCCCGGATTCGGTTAAGTTATTTTTTTTGCTTAACCGAATACGCTACTCGGTTAAGCATATTTTCACAGAACATATCCCGGGATTATGCAACTAACCGTGTAACACCCACCATTAACCGAATTGGCTATTCGGTTTAGATTATTTTTTGATTTTTTAATGTAAACCGAATAGCCAATTCGGTTTACATTATTTTTTTATTTTTTATTATAACCGAATAGGGTATTCGGTTGGGACTTTTTTGTATTTTTTATTGTTAACCGAATAATAAAAGTCCCAACCGAATTGGCTAACAATAAAAAATACTTTTTTGTATTTTTTATTGTTACACTCGAGTGGTCATTTGCATTTTTAATGCTGAAATTTGCCGAATAGCCAATTTGGTCATTTGCTGTAAAATTAAAAATTATCGAATATTGATCGTGAAATTTTTGTTCAGGAAATGTCTCAAGTGTTAATAAATGTGTACCACAGACGCGAAATTACAGACGCACCGACCTGTACATTTTTTGTTACTAACTCAACTAGTCTTGATGAGCTAAGAAGACAGATATATGTTGGCATTCGTTTGCTCCCTAGCCGGTTCGATCTGACAATCAGCGCGCGTTTGAACACGGCATCACCTGGCTCAGATCTGACAATCAGCGTGCGTTTGAACGCGTTTGAACAGCGCGCGTTTACCTACTTTTCGTAGAACTTTCTCAATTTGTAATATTTAAATAACTTGATTTATTGATTGTAGGGAGTGACGGGAGACATGAAGTACGAAGTTAGATTTCCAGAAGGGGAGCAGGGAATGCCTGTTTGTGACTGCCAGAAACCGCAATTTACTGGCATTCCTTGCAACCACGTCTTGGCTATGTGTTGTAAGAGACATCTAGATCCGATGAGATATGTAAGTCACTATTATAGCTCTGCAAATTATGTGAACACATGGAGAGGTGAGTTTCACAGCTTCGGCAACGCCCCCAATTGGATATATGATTTGGGAGCACCTATAATCAAGTCGGACATAAATAAGATTAACAAGGGTAGGAGGAAGCACAAGCGAATTTCTAATTCTATGGATGATATGGTTGCTCGAGATAGGCCACGCAGTGGAGTACAATGTCCAGAGGGATCCGGTAGAAGAAGACCGTCAGGTTAGAAATCGTAATTGTGAATTAGTACATATTTTTAATTAAATTAAGATTTTACACACTTAATTATATTTATGTCCGCATTATGCAGGGGCAACTGTTGAAAGACGGAGAAGCGTATCTGGCACCCGGGCAGAGGCATCTGCTAGGTATACAGAGGCATCTGCTCCACAAGGGGCACGGAGAAGCGTATCTGGCACCCGGCCAGAGGCATCTGCATCTGCTAGGTATACAGAGGCATCTGCTCCACAAGGGGCACGGAGAAGCGTATCTGGCACCCGGCCAGAGGCATCTGCATCTGCTAGTAATGCAGAGGCAACTGGCAGTCAAGCAGGACCATCTGTTAGTCGGACGGCTGGACGTCTGATGAACAAATTATTCAGATGTAAGGAACGATGAATATTTTGTAATGGAAGATTGATAGGTTTAATTTATATATATGTTTGGTCTGGTTTTTATCACACAATATCACCAAATATCATGTATTTTAGTATAATTTAGGATTAAATACCCCTAGAATCAAGTTACTGCATTTGTCTGTGTGAAATTCGCAGGAAAACAAGAAACAGAGGCAAAGTGTGGACGCACAGCACCAGAGTGCGGCCGCACTCAATACTTGGAAGAAAAAGCAAGCTCCAGAAGAAATGTCCGAGAGGAGTGCGGACGCACTAAAAGTTGGTGCGGACGCACTTCCTACTTAGCTAATTTTCCAGAAGAAATCCAGCAGCAGAAAAGCAAAGTGCGGACGCACCTGACCCGCACTTGACCCGCACTCTAGAAGAACATAACAGACTGAGAGCAATGCGGGCGCACTGGGAAGCTGTGCGGACGCACTCAGCACTTGGAGAGCAAACCAGAACATAAACCAAAACCCGTGCGGGCGCAGTGCGGACGCACTTGGGCCGCATTCAGCCTAAAAACTGCTATTTCGGAAGATTTTCTATTTTCGGCACTTCAGACCACGACCCAAATGTGGGGAATGGAAGGTGGAAACGTGGGGAACACGCTGGGACAGATTTAGAATGATTTCCCACGTCCATATGCTCCAGATCCATTATAAAAGGAAAGGAATTTCTTCTCCATAATCATGACCATTCTAAGAGAGAAATTTACGAGATAGAGCATCAACCACAGGAGTAATCAAGGAGAAAGAAGGCGAATTCTCACAGCAATTGCAAGGAAGACTAAGGTTTTATATTAGAGAAGGGTGTATTTTATTTCTCTAGTTAGTTTCTCTTTGTCTTTACTTATTTTGTACTTGAATTCATGATGAATACTTGCATCTCCATGAGAGGCTAGTTTCTCTCTAGGGGTTTAGGTCATGTAGCATGAACTTGTTTAATTCTATTTTACTCGGATTTTAGTTTTTATGATGATTGTTTGATTTGATGTTAATTTCTGTGATTTATTTTTTATGAATTTCATTAGTATTTGAATTGTAGTCACCTGGTTAGGGTTTATTGAATTGAAGTAGCTTGAAATCGCGTTGATCGTGTCTTTCCGCTTTAAGTTTATTAAATTCTAGCATTGGTCAAGGTAAGGAAAGTACTAATTGAAATCATAAATACATATCTTAGGATTTGGATTAGAAGCGACCGTACTTTGATATCCAACCCGGAACTATAGAAATTAAGGTTAGGGTTTGGTGAAGGACTTAATCGTGAAGTCAAAACCTAATTAGGACACCTTAGAACAAATATCGATATATACTTTGAAGCATGTGACTTAAATATCCCTCTAGGTTAGTGACAGCCCTAGAATTCGAGGAACATTAATCCATCCACCCAAAGTATTTGTATTAATATTTGTTCCAAAGGCTAACATAGGTTAGAAACCTCGTCATAATCAAACATGAATTTAAACAAACCGAGTAGATAGAATTAGCAAGGGATTGTGGACCGAATACCCCTAGGCTTCTCAAACTTGATTTTCACCCGACCTTTTATTGTTTTTTACGAACTTTTAATTTACTTTAATTCCCTTAAAAAACGAAATTACACAAAACCCCCCTTTTTACTTTTATTGTTTAGTTTTAGAAGTAATTTTCTTTATTAAAAATTGGTATTTCCCTATCTCCCTGTGGATCGATACCTACATACTACAATCGATAGGTTGTGCGCTTGCAACTAACCTATTTATTGGGTACGAAGGTTTATAAATATTAAAGGCAAAAAGAGTATAAAAACACCATACCTAAAATACTCAACAAAGATTATGTTTTATATAAGACTATGTTTGTTTCAATCTGGTCGAATTTCTGAATGGTAAAATTTCTGAATTTCTGTTTTTCTGTTTTTATGATTTCTGACCTCCGTCGACAAATCGTCAAAACTGTAGCAAACCATAATATTTTTGTGATGTCAAAACTGTAGCAAACCATAATATAATTATTTGAAAAATATGTCAAATTTAGTCTGTGGCAACCCAATCAGGGTATTCGGTTAAAGGATCGAATTCGGTTAAATTTAGCAAATTTAGCAAGAATTCGGTTAAATCATAATTCTGACCTCTCACCGAATCGGGGATTCGGTTAAAGCAAATAAATCACCTTCACCGAATCAGGGATTCGGTTAAGCCAAAAAGCAAAAAAAAAGGTGATCTTCTGTGGCAACTCACTGTATCCCATGGTAAAACCACCAGCTTAACCAAATAGCGTATTCGGTGAAGCAAAAAAAAAACTTAACCGAATCCGCTATTCAGTTTTTGCTGTTTTTATAACAAACGAAGCAATCATGTCGTTTCTTTAACTTTTATTATTTTAATTACTGTTTTTAAAAAAAATCCTCCGTATGGAGCTGGTTGCAGATGCAAAATCCAGTACCCGCACTATAGATTTAGTTATTGAGAACTTTGACTTTCTATCTCATGCTGAAAAAAAAACATTATTTTATAAACATCAGTGCTTGATAAACCACATATTGCCGTAAGGAATATTCAGTTTCAAAGTCCCCAACCCATCCCTCCAAAAAAATAAATCAAAATATATCGCCCAATTACTGTTAGCAACATTACAATGACTCAACTCCAAAATGATTAATGAAAAAGGGCTAGACCCTATTTTCCCTGTCAAAAAAAAAACATTACAATGACTCCAATTGAACATGAATAATGAAGTCTGTATATTGCTATATAGTGCATTATGCAACATACATTAATTTCAGGGTACTGCCCGGGTTTTGCTTTAAGAAAAACATATTGGTTATTTGATAAAAATAGATATTTCAACTGAGAAGTTTTTTATGAAATATAATTAATTAAGCAAACATCAATTACAAAAAAAAATTAAAAATAAAGACGCATATAATGATAAATAACACGATTAACCCGGATAATGATACATAAAAGAGTTGCATTGTTTAAAAAGGTGTATTGTACGACATTACACACTTTATTATAAATACCTTAATTTTGAATGGGAGTGTTACTGTAGAATGAACAGTAACACCTCCTCTATCTACTATCTACCACCGTCCGATGGAAAATGAAGGGACTCGGATGTGTTTTTGTAACGTTAGCTGATGTCATTCCAATTTACCCATCTTTTGCCCCTCGAATTCGTCCGAAATTTTGCGAGCTGTCATCTCCTCCTCCTTCCACTCTTACCACGTATTCTCCCCTTATTACGTGTTGCACATCGCGGTCTCCTAGAGTTCTCTCCTGCTCTTTGTCGCGGACCTTCTTCGTTGGTTGCATCGCTTCCAATTTCCCCGTTCTCCTCTTGCTCCCAACCTCTCATCTGTTTACTCTCTCCGAAATTTCAAGACGAGAAAGTTCTCGCACAGCAAATACAAAAGCGAAATCGCAAACTCTGTTGCGATTGGGGACCGCATCCTCTAGATGAAGAAGGCCATATTGTTCACTGTTATTGAGGTACATCTTAGTGGGGACCAGCTGGGAATAGCTTCGTGGTGTGGGACCCTCGCCTGTTCGCTATCACGCTCCTGCCGAGGTACTTCAAGCATGGGAACTTTTATCTCCATCTTCGTCAGGCAGCTAAACCCATATGTAAGTGTTTGATGGAAGGCGTCAATGAAATTTAATTTTTTTTCTCTATTGGATTTAGTTTTGCCTCCATTGGCAAATTAATGTGTGTGATAACAACCATGATTTGTTGGTCCGCAATAAAATTTTACATATATATGCTGAAGAATTGTTGTTGTATTAATACATTGTTTGAATTAACGGAATGAACAAATTAGTAGTACCATGATGCAAATATGAAATTCATGATTGGTGCCCTCAACAAATAGAAGTTTAAAAATGTGACATAATATATTTAAGGCATAAGGCAATTCATGCTATATGGGATTGCAAGTGAAACGTCAAATGGAACTCGGTAGTGCCATGCACCAGTCCTTTTCCGCAGGAAATACATCAAATCATTCTTTATATTTTGATTTATGCATTTTGATAAGTGTTTATAAGTAAATGACAAGAAATACACTACTAGAATTCTGGTTTTTTGCAAGGGTAAAATTTGGCTTGTTGCATGGGCTTACCCTTGCAACAACCCCAAAAAATGTCAGTTGCATGGGCTACCCTTGCAACAATTACCCTTGCAACAACCCCCGTTGCAACTACTCAATTTCCGACTTGTTGCATGGGTTACCCTTGCAACAAGTACTGGAATACTTATTGCAAGGGTAAGCCCTTGCAATAAGTACCCATGCAACAAAGCTATTGCAGGAAGTAGTTGCAAGGATATAGCATTGAGTAGTTGCAAGGATAAAGTGCGTGGGTCCCATGGACTATTTGCAACGATAGAGGATCGATTTGTTGCAAGGGTAAAGTGTGTGGGTCCCATGGATTAGTTGCAACGATAGAGGATCGATTTGTTGCAAGGGTAAAGTGTGTGGGTCCCATGGATTAGTTGCAACGATAGAGGAGTGAGTAGTTGCAAGGGTAAATAACGTGGGTCCCACATGGTTAGTTGCATGGATAATTAACCTATTAGTTGCATGGGTAAAGAAGGTGGGCCCCACCAGGTTATTTGTAAGGATATTGTCTGCGCCCCATATTTGTATAGATTTTCCGATGCAAAAAACTGTCGTTCATGAAAAAAAAATTCAGGCCCAATTTTATAATTCACCCCGTACCAATTTGGTACCTGTACCGATTTGGTACCAACCCATAACCAAGAAACCTTTTACATTACACATTGAAACATAATAAGAACAATAACACAACAAAGCATGGAGAGTAACACTTTAATTATCATTAATCATTATAGTAAATTCAAGCTTTCCTTGAAACATCAGAACAAAATGGATTGCAACCACTTGTTTCTATAACCAAAATATACACACAACCCATCACCCAAAAAAATACAAAGAGAGGCTACTTTTTTAGCTATACAAAATACCATTTTTCTGTGATAATGATTTACAGCACCCCACACTAGAAGGGCTGGTTGTTCTACCTTTCTTCCCCGAACCAGTCGGCGTCAGCACCTAGACATGTTGCTGCCTGATTTTCAGATTGCACATTGAGAAGTGCTTGGAAATTTCTTCCCCCATTTGATTCTGTAAAATCAGCACCTAGACCCTACATATACAACGTATAGCATAGAATGAAATGTAATATTGATAATAAATTGTAGAAACACTAGAAAAGCATTAAAATAAGTATAATAGGTATATCTTCATAACCTACTACACATATAAAATCAGTTTATCTTCATAACATAGGACTAAATGGTAAACTAAGTATATTTCTATTCTCATTTTATGTCCATAACATAGGACTAATTGATAAATTACCAGTTACCTTCAAGCATATAGCTAGAACCTATTTTTAAGTATGATACCTAAAAAGCCACAAACAATGCAATTTCCTACAACCTATGTTCTTAAAAAAAGAAAAAGGTTCCAACTATTGATATGATACCTGAGGGATGACCATCGACATTCCCGAAGCTCCTCCATGAGGTTGAGGTAGTGTTGTGGGACCTTGACCCTAAGCATTAACCATAGAATAATTGTTTTAGATTATGGACCTTTCAACATCTGGTCAGTGAGTACTATTAACATCATATAGTTTATAGTTGACAATTTCACCTCCAAATTAGTGATATTCCCCATTAGACCAACATTTTGAGGTCCCTGACTGTAACCTTGAGCCTAAGTTAAACAAGAATCCATTCAAATGAGAATTTAGCAATCAGAAATACACATTAAATTCAAGTGAGAATAAATATTAAAATTCAGAAATTTAGAGTAAATTTTATATTTCTGTAAAATACTTTAACACTTGAACCAAGGTGCAGGTAGCTTATTTTGTCATGCCGGTCATCTTTGTACCGCTCACTGCCCTTAACCATGATGTTATTGTAATAGTAAAAATTCCTAGGTTTTGGTTGAACAACTACAGTTATTTGGTTTTTCCTAGGAGGCTGTTTAGGGATATGGTGTTATGGTACTATGCACAGCCAGTGGAGATTGTTTTGGTTGAACAACAGCATGATTTCAGTCCCTGAGGAGGAGATGGGCAAATTTTACAGTGGAGATTGTTACATTGTACTTTATAAATACCAATCAATTTTCAAGTAGGAAGAGTACTTGTTAGCATGCATGTTGGATTGGGAAAAATAGAGCTCAAGTTAAACCCACAACTCGTATCATTTAATTTATCAATTGTATCAATTATAAAATGATATCTTCTTCCGTACTTAAGCAACAGCCAGAAGAAGCTACACTACTAAATCGGGGCTTATAGCATGGTTTAAATTCTCGAATCCTAAAATGACACTGAAAATAATAATTAGACCGTACCTGCAAGTCAGGCCTTTGCATCCCCACCATAGCGTACAACTGCCTGAACATGATGTTATTTTGTTCTTGCATCCTAGTCCTCTCTTCCCGCTCCTCATTAATACGGTTAAGTCGTTCTTGTACTAGGATTGCGTTCATTTCTTCCTGAGTGTACCTTTTCTGCAGCCCATCGTGTGTCACCCCAGATTGTGGATTGGTTGTCTTGGCTCGTGTGGATGTTTTCCCCAAATTAGAGTCAAGCACGCTCCCAAAGCCTCGCAACCTGCCATGTCTTGTTCCCCCAATAGCAGCAATGTACAAATTGCTGTCGTCCTCGGCAACATGTACCTCATCGGCCTTCCATTGGGTAACTTCTTCCTATGAGTTGCAACAGGTGAGTAAAATATATAATAGATAAATGTAGTTAATAAATTAAATATTAATGTAATTTTGTTGATATGTAGATTTGATTAGTGACTGGATCTGCCTCCATGGCTTGGCCTGGACTGTTAATTCAAAAATGTTGAGATGTAATTTCAATTTGATGCTATTCCTAAATATGCCACGGTTGGGACTGTTAATTCAGGAACTGTACAATAAATGTACTGCTAATACAAACTGCACAATAACGAGGTTCTGTGATTATACAAAATTAACACTTACATAAACTTTTCTAGATCTTGCATCGGTGAATTGCAGCGAGTTGATATCGAAAGTTAAAGGCTCCATGGTAGTTCCAGACACGCCCTCTGTCGGTTCACCATTTTCAGTAGCTTCAGACACGCCCTCTGCTGGTTCACTATTGTTAGTAGCTTCAGACATGGCCTTATTGGCTGACGCATATTGAGACAGCACAGGTGATTCTCCATTTTCGTCTCTACAATGCATATGTAGGTAAATCTCCTCCAATGTTGGAGTTCCTTTTTTTATCATTGCCTTCACATGAGAAGATCCAAAACAATAATTATTGAAGGTCAGATTTTCTAGTAAATTTGAAATATTTTCTAGTTATTAAGCTGACCAGTTTATCAACATGCTGAAGGGTGCTCGCTGAACCACCGTGATGGGGAACTGTAAATTTCATCGCTAGACGGTTTTTTTTGTTTTTTTCGCTCAACCCTTTCCAATCCTTAGTGTTGAAGATGTCACATAGACCGTGCCAATTTGGGGGATCAAGACACCAATGCGGCACATTGGCCTTCCATAGATCTATGTCCCACTCATATTTATCGATGCAATGGCGCCTTGCTTTGCCAAGCTCCTCAGCGTACCTTTTGGAAGCTATGGCATCAAAGACTTTTCGACATTCGTCGACATCTTCCCCATGTTTGTATCTATATCTTTCCTTTAAAATAAGAAAAGGGTTGAAGCCTTAGCATATTAGTTAGTATTTAACAGCAAGCCTATCATCCAATACGGAAGCCTATCATCCTATACTAAATCCTATACTAAACCCTAAACCCTAAAGCGGTGAAGTTCTCCATTGATTTATCCCTCATTCAAACATTTGTTGCGAAAATATGATGAATCTATGGCCACTAATTCAGCTAATCCCAAACACTGGAATGCTATGTGGAATTGGGTAGTATAAAAAAATATGATTAAATAAAGGGTACCAGAAATGCCCTCTCGGCGTTGTTCTTTGCGTTAATTGGAAAGGCGTTATAACTTCTTAATGGTTTCGGCATGTAATTGAGGGCAAGCCTAGTTATCACCCCAGCGATCTTCCTTGGATCTTTTTCGCATGAGAACTCATGTGGACCCACCCGCCATATCTCCGGTCGATCTTGAATAACATCTGTCGAGTCTGCTATAACTGCGGGCCCTCGTCCCTTTCTCTTTGCTGGTGTAATATCACATTCAGCTGCACTGTCCAAACTCTGGACATTCTGAATCTGCTGATCCGTCGTGCGCTTCCTCTTGTTGTTCTTAGTTGCTGTTGATCTTGGCAGACCAGATTTTTTTGGAGGCATATTGGTTGTCGTCTGGTATATTCCCAAAAAATAAAAGTAAGTGTGTTATAGGCAGCAAAGAAGTGTGGTGTATACGCAGATTTACTTGGTATAATTAGAGTATTTTTATTTGCTAACCATTGTGGTTATTATCCATGGACTAATAACATTTTCTAACGAGGCAGCAACACAATTAAATTATGATTTGCATAGTACCAAATATTTGCACCCACTAAAAAGAGTATTTTTTTTCATACAAATTGCAACATTTTTTTGTTACTGCAGTGACAGTGACATAATTGCATGAAACAGAAATGATATTAGTAAGATTGGAATGTCATTTATGCGACAAAGGAAAAAGGTATACACCAAACAATCACATATAGATTATAAGATGGAATGTCAATTCAAAAGCCAAGTGCAAAATTTGGTTCGATTGTGTAGTCAATTCAAAGGCCAAGTGCAAAATATGCAGAGATAAGCACGTAACACTTAATAAATTTGAAAAAAATGTTTGAATTTACCTGAAGAGGAGGAGGGTAATATGAAAATTTTTCTAGGTTCAATCTACCTCCGACTCGGTAGATGTCACTGTGCAAGAAAAGTTATGACCCTGATGTCGTGACTGTGCAAGAAAGGTGAAATTAAGAAGTCAGTGAATTTTGCAGATGTCATGATTTCAAAACGGTATGACCCTGATGTCGTGACTTACAACACTCTTATAAAGGGGCTGTGCAAGAATGGTGCAGAAGGCATGAGCCTGATGTGCAAGACCTACAACACTCTTTTAGAATAGAACTCTTTTAGCATATATTATACCTGACCCTTAAAAATAGAACTCCATTTTATCCTCTTATTTTATCCTTTTCTTCAAAAGATGCCCAAACTACCCTTCCCTCAATGGTTCTCTAAATCATGAAGAATAGTTCCGGTACTTTCCTTTTAACAATACTGAGAAAGTAAGGAAAAAAATAATATTCTTCAAACTTCAAACACTCAAACATTTCTTTGATTTTCAAAGCCAAAATCAGAAATGAAAATTAAGCTACTGTTAAGAGAGAAGAAATGGAAATTTCAGTATGTTTGTGTTTTTTATATTCTAAACCAGCCTAAGTATGATTCTTTTTCATGAATAAGTTTTTTAGGTATACTACATGGCACCCAACAAGGTTGAACCAAACTGGTATGGTTTAGAGAAAAAAACAACCAACTAGATAAAAGCTCATAATTTCTGAATTTTCTTGAATTAGGCCCCAAAACTAAGATAACATGTAGAGCATGATTAAACCTTAGCATTTAGGTTTTTTTTATAAACACATATAATCACTCAATTTATACACTTGAGAATGTTTTTATTGCAAATATTATGTTCAGAACTCCAAAATTAAAAAATTGGGAAGAACATCTGATTTCTTAATAAAACCAGTAAAAGGGTCATTACTATACCCGTGTATGTTCCCTTCCTGCCAAAAACATTAAACGAATATATAGGCGAAATCGATTAGATCTCCAAAAGAGGTGATGACAATTGTACGATCAGACCTTTGATACCAGAATAAATTAAGAGAGGAAGAGAAACAATTGATACCTCTGTAACATCTATAAGATGCTGGCGTTTCCGATACCTGGAGAAACAATTGAAGCATCACAAACAAAATGTCATCTAGCTGCCCCTGAGCACTTTGCTACCCATCTTGCCCCTTTTTTTCTATTATTTTTACTTCTTCCCAACTGTCGAGCAAGCTAGATAGATGTAGATTAAAAGATGTAAAAAAAGAGCAATTGTCCATATTTGTATGTTTCTATTAATTAAGTTCTTCAAATTGAAGGTGGTGGTTAACTGTTGGTAGTAGATAGAGCGGTACAGAAGGAATCATTGTGGCTTACATACTGCTAATGGGTGGATAGCTAGCCATAGTTGTGTTCTGCTGGTTTTTGTTTTCATTAACCTGAAGTAATTTTTTTTGAGATGTTTTGATGTATACATTGACAGTCTCTGTCAATATTTTCAAAACAAAATAGGTGGTAGGTAACTAATTGTTTTTAGTGAACAGAGAAGCGTTGTGGCCTATTTTGTTAAAAGAAAAAAGAAAAAAATAGCTTTCTTAAGATTTGGGGAAAGCATTGGAAACATATTGTAGACTTCAACCTCTTTGTTTTGTATGTAGTACTATTATTATTGTTGTCTTATATCCTCTACTACAAATTATTACGCCTTAGTTTACCTTTGAACAATGCAGCAAAACACGAAGTTCCTAGAACCGGACGATCTATCTAATACTTCACTTTACTGCTGTATAAGGTATAGTTGTACTAAAGTACCAAAACAATACTACACTATTTTTCATAACCTGTAAAAATTGAAAGAAAGCAAATAAAATAGAACCACAAAGCTTTAGGCAGTCATTACTGTTTCAAGTCAGTCACCAGGGCCAACTAAAAATCAGAAGCAGATCTCGAATCCAAGCTAAAGGGCCTGGAGCTGGTAAGGCTCAATTCCCCGTGGCTGAATCCTCCTGTGGCTGAATCCACCTCCGGTGAATTTAGGGTTGTTTGTCAGAATGCTGAGATGAAAGAGGTAAAGAGATGAAAGAGGTAAAGAGGGAAAGACGAAAAGAGGTGAGAAGGGAAAGACGATTTTTAGGGAGGCGGCTAAGTAGTGGATCTGAGATGGATTTCGTGAAGTTATGTGACGAATGCTGATCCTCTCCATGACATGATATCCCCAAATGAGTATATCTGAATCTCAAAGCCCTCTTATTAAGTATACCCCGAATCTCAAAGCCCTTTTATGAAGTATACCCTGCTGAGCCCGAATCTCTAATCTTTGGTGATTTAATCTCACACCGTGAATTTAGGGTAAGAATGCACAATACCTGAGAGAAACATACCCTTTGGAAATCAAGGAGGGAAAATTGGATCGCCAATTTTTTGTTATTGACAGAGGGGTTTCTCCTTTCTTCAGTTTGTCGGAAATGGTTGGTATTGTAAATCTTAAATGTGATTCGCTGTTTTAAATCAAAACTGCTCTGTTCATAGAACCCCCCAAATTTGAGAGGGAAGTGAAAAGAAACCCGGGAGCTTGATTTTAGAACATATAATATTTAGTGGCACACGTGTCTGATGCCTACTGGCCAGTAATTTATGGGCCCCTGTTATCAGTGAAGTGTGTTCCATAATATTAAGAAGTGGAATTTTGTAAATTATGTACTAATTACATGTGAATTATGTAAGAGTATAAATTTGTACATAAGATATAAATTTTGTAAATTATGTAGTAATTATATTTTGTTATTTTAATTATAGATGTACATGTCATGACTATTTGATGAATAAAATTCAATTTATTATGTACTATTGTTTATTTGCATGATATGTTGTTATTTTCTAATTAATGCATAAAATTGGCCCTTTTTTGTTTTAAAAAAAATATATAAGTAAAATTTCCACGATAGTGAATGTCGTGCATCGATCGGTCCATCGATCGGGACCTTCAGTAATTACTATATAATTATAAATATTTAAATTTATAGAATTTAAGCTAGTAATCTATAATTGTGTTAACAATTCATATATGCTACATACTTGTCATGCAAGAACAACAACAAATGTTGAGGCTAATGAAGAATGGGAAAAAATTCTCGTGCATCGGTCGATCGGGACCGTTACAATTATAGATTACTAGCTTAAATTTGACGTGTGAAAATTTGGTCGAAATCTACGTTCATTTTGACATCCATCAGGCCTACGGACAATCATGCCATCGAATGGCTATAAACACATCACGTCGGATCGAAGCTTATACATAACCAAATTCAAAATCATTTCTATTGTGTATGTAAAGGGTTATCCCTTGATCATTTTAAAGTTACATTTGAATCATTTGAAGAAAAATCAACCGTCGATTTGACACGTGAAAATGAACGGTCCACATTTAATAACACTCTTATAAAGGCCAAATGAATTTGAAATTGTAAAAATTTTATATTTCTATGGAGGAATCTTCACATAATATGGTAAATTTTAGTTTTTTATTTTATTGGAATTTTGGGCATATAATTTAGTGTGCAATTGTTATCTTATTGGCTACTGGGTTAATCAGAGCCGCATGATGTGTGAGGAACTCTTCAGATTTAAAAGGAGGCCTCCATTTTTTGTAGATGAATTAATAGGGGTCCTGATGCTCAGGTAACACCATCTATCAGGTAGAAATCTGCACCATCGGAAAGCAACCTAACCATCAACATTCGTGCTACATTGATCAGGCGGCTATAATCGGTACGGCTAATTTGATATTAACTCAGACTACAAAGGAGGGGAGTAAAGGGTGAAATGAATTGGTCTTCGCAGAGAATTCAGATTCACTGCAGTAACTCAATTGTTGAGTTTTGATCCAAACCGTACACGCAGAGAATTCAGATCCAGAATTCAGATGAACCGAATAGACAGCGTACACGACTAAACTCAAAAAATTAGTTACTTTAGGGGATCCGGACTCCTTCGCAGATAGGTGAATTGGGTTACTTGGTGTTTTTTGAAAATCAAATCCAAAAAACCCTTCGTCGCCATCTAAGAAAAACCCTTCTCCTCCCAAACCCTTCGCCCTCTCAGAAAACCCTTCTCCTCCCAAATATCTCTCTTTCCCTCTTTTCCGATTGCCTTGTTATTTGCGATTTTCAAAACCCTAGGCTAAAGGATTTGTGTCAAGGCTAAACTCGGGTCTTGGCTGCCTTTTTCTTGGTGCTGGCTGGCGTTGCTTTGGCGAGGCGACGCAAGGTGAGGCGACGCAAGGTGAGGCGACGCAAGGCGAGGCGACAGACCCACTAGCTTTTGGTGCGGCAAGGCTAAACCCTAGGCTAAACTCGGGTCTTGGCGAGGCGACGCAAGGTGCCTTGGAACCGGCCAAAGTAAGAGGCACAAGCGAATCTGGTAACTTTTGCTCTTCTTATCTGGTTAAAATTTCTGGGAAAAATTGCTTGTAGAAATTGCTTGTAGAAATTGCTTGTAGAAATTGCTTGTAAGAAATTGCTTGTTGAAATTGCTTGTAGAAAGTGATATATGCATGATAACACTTTTTAATTAAAAGTTACTTTTTTACAGACCAAAATGCCGAGTGTTATACTGTTATTGCACTTAGCCACTTACTGTTCTCTCTAATTGCTTGTGCCGAGTGCGAGTAGAAATTGTAAGAAATTGTAGAAATTGTAAGAAATTGCTTGTAGAAATTGTAAGAAACTGTAGAAGTTGACATTGTAGAAAATTTTAGGCTACTGATTGGTACTTGTAAGCAGAGAAACAAGATCAAAGGCATTATTTTGTTTTAAAACTTTGAGATTTTGAAAATAACATGTTGACAGAACCAGGTAGCAAGGTTATTTTGCATAAAGGCCCCTGATTCTGAAAATAACATGTTGATCAGCCATGATTGATGTATATTTGCATTTTAGTCCATCTCTCATTCAAATCAATTTTTGCCTCTTCTTAAAGAACCAGCCTTTAATCTAGTACAAAAGCAATATATGTCATTCGTATGAGAGCTTTCTGCTGATCAATCTAGTACAAAATGCAAATAGAGATGAAGGACTAAAATGCAAATAGCTTTCTGGATCAATCTAAAATGCAAATAGTATCCCATAAATATAATAAGCTCCAAACCATATACTTTTTTTTGCAGAGTTTAAGCTCCAAACCATATACTTTTTTAATTAAGTATAATGTCATAAATATAATAAGTGAGAACTCATAAAGCTGTAATCCTTGGAGCACTAGAAACAACATAAGTGCAAATTAAACCATCCCAAACATAAGTTTTTGGTGCGCATGTATCACCAACCCAGTTCCTTTTGATCTGATACTTCACTTTGATTGCATTTATGGTATTTACTGTGTGCACAGTAACAAAACTATAATCAGCATTGTCAATTTATAGTTTAGAAAAATTCATGTAATAAATGATACTAGTTATTATCATTGTTTATTAAATGATGGAGAAGGTTTATTTGAAGTTCGAGTTTAGGGTTTAGGATTTAGAGTTGATTAAAATGATTAAAATGGTTAAGTAGAAGTTCGAGTTATTATCACTGTCTTACTTGACTGCTGATCAATCTTTCATGAACCCTTCTAATTGTTTAGCATATTTGTATATATCCTTTAAGTAATCGTTCAAATTTGTATACAGATTACATGGCTGAATCCGGTTCACCCATCTCGCAGCCCGAGGCCACTGTTCTCCGATCAAGTGGGAGAACAAAGAGTTGTGCAGCCAAACGCGTGTTGCGCCCGGCCACATATTTACTCCGATCAAATCCAAACGTGACATGGGCACCGCTGCCGTTAGAGGCCTCCGACCCCAATCCGGCATTGCCTAAAACCCCCGAGACCCCAGCAAATGTGCCACTGTCTGATCCAAGTGCCCCCCACCCGAGACCCCCGAGACCCCCGAGACCCCCGAGACACCCGATGCCCCCCACCCGACGTTCGTCAAGGCTAAACATCTCCACTGTTCCAAGTGCAGCCGCAGCCACAGCCGCAGCCACAGCCACAGCCACAGCCACAGCCACAGCCGCAAAATCAGTGGACAGTTCAGACGATCTTGCGATGACCGCAGACTCAGTGCCACTGTCTGAACCATCACCCCATGCTGCCCCCCCACCATCTCCACTGCCTAATCCAGCTGAACCACAGAAACCTAAAAATTCTGGCAAACGCAAGAGCC
Organism: Carex littledalei; assembly: GCA_011114355.1. NCBI lineage: Eukaryota > Viridiplantae > Streptophyta > Magnoliopsida > Poales > Cyperaceae > Carex > Carex littledalei. Next base: position 13,412,044 of record CM022089.1, on the reverse strand, counting down.
CGGGCATGATGCCCCCCACCCGACATTCGTCAAGGCTAAACAAGGCTGTTCCAAGTGCAGCCACAGTCGCAGCCACAGTCTCAGCCACAGTCGCAGCCACAGACGCAGCCGTAGACGAAGCCACAGACGCAGCCACAGCCGTAGCCGTAGACGCAACCGTAGATGCAGCCACAGACGCAGACCAGACCGCAGAGGCTGAGACATCTGCAGCCGCTGGCGCTGGCGCTGGCGCTGAGGCCGCTGGCGCTGAGGCATCTGCAGCCGTAGACCAGTCTGCTGGCGCTGAGCCGGCTGGCGCTGATGCATTTCCAGCATCAGTTACACACTCAGCCGCTGGCGCTGAGGCATCTGCAGCCGTAGACCAGACTGCAGAGGCTGATTTCTCAGAGGGCTATTCGGACAGTTCAGACGGTGATGATGTAACCGCAGCCTCAACTACGACCAACGCGTCAGGTTGCTCGACTGAATCTGTACCGGTATTGGACGATGATGGCAGTAGGAGGTACCATAAGCGTGTAAGCTTACGTGAATGTCCTGAAGCCCGTGTAGTCAGTGGTGAAGACCTGGATTGGTCGTCTGATAAATTGGAGACTCGCAAGAGAAAGAGATTAAGTAGGAAGAAGAAGTCTGATGTGAGGTGTGGACGGGGCCCAGGCAGACCGCGTGACCCGGTTCACCCAGATAGCAGGCCAAAGCTGAAAATTGTTGGTGATCGGGAGTTCACATCAGAACCACTGTGCTCCAAAATAACCACAACAATAAGGGTTGCCACATGTGAATGCTTGCCGGGACCCATCAGGTCGTTCAACATCTTTCCAACAAGGGTGAGGTTACAAATCCTTCGCAAATTCTTGCAGCGGTACTCCTGGGCTGATGGCGAAGATGTCGGGCTTTGTCTCGATGTCTTTGAGAGAATAGCTGCTGATGCTTACAGCCGTGTACTGGTCCAGACCAGGAAAAAATACACTGAGAAAATCAGCCATGACAAGGAGGAGTGGAAGGAATTTTGTCCACAGTGGTGTAAGAATTTGGACCACTGGAAGGGTCTGTGCGACATATTTAAGAATCCCAATTGGGAGAAAAGTTCAACAATCAACCGAAATAACAAATTAGTTCACGGAAAGACAGTCGCTAGTCATGTGGGTGGATCCAGGAGCTCGTACAGGCACAAGTTGAAATTGGTATTTCTTTTTTTTAATTAATACGTTACATGACAATTCTTTCCATCATAAATTGCATTGACTAACATCTTATGATGCCTTAATTAAATTTCAGATTGCTGAGAAGGGGACTTCCCTTGATTTGAAGGATGTATTTGACCGAACTCACTTGAGGAAGGAGTCGAACGAGTACGTCAATGAAAGGGCAAAAGACGCAGCGGTATGCAATATTTCATTTCCTTTGTACAATATTTCATTTCAATTCAGGGGCCTTAATTAATTCTGCTCTGTCATTGCACTTCAATTATAATTGTAAAAATTATTCACATTTAAGTAGTGTATAGACAAGAGAGGATAAATAAAAAAAAAAACAATGAGCGTTTGTACTAAAATTCTATTGCATAATTAAATTTTAATGAGTACAATATATTGGAAAAAGACTTCTCTGAGCTAGAGTTATAGTTCAATATATTGCTACAACTAGAGTGTGAATAATTTTGCTAGAGTTAGAGAGTTATATTGGAAAAAGACTATAATTGCTAGAGTTAGAGTTAGAGTGTGAATAATTTGGGGATATTATTAACTATAATTTTGCTAGAGTTAGAGTAAGAGTTATATTGCTATATTGGAAAAAGACTTCTCTGAGTTAGAGTTATAGTTCAATATATTGCTAGAATTAATCACTCAATATATTGCTAGAGTTCTCCCTCTGAGCTAGAGTTATTTGAAAAAAACTTGTGAATTTCAAGTGAAAAAATATATTGCTTAAAGAGACACATTTGTTAGTATTGCTGAAAAAATATATTGCTGAAAGAGACACATTTTCATATATTGAAAAAATATATTGCTAGAGTTCTCCCTCTGATGACATTTTCATTTTTTTCTACTGTGTCGATCCAATGTAGAACAACTTTAAGGCACTGAAAGAGACACATGGTAACGGGTTGGACGATGAAGTGATCTGGGACATAGCTGTCAAGGGAGAGGACAAGAGAGGCCGGTTGTACGGCTTTGGCAACGCTTCAAGAAAGTCAAGAAAAAATCGGGAGGTGGAGGCAATGGAGGCTACTGTATCACCCACCAAAAGCACCGCCACCTCGGCTAACAAAAAACAAAAAACATTCACGGCTGAGGAGGTTCAAGCGTTACTAAAGGATACACTAGCCAAGGCACAAGAAGGGTTTGCCGAGAAGATAGCTGATCAAGAGAAGCGACACATTGCAGAACTGGAAGCGAATAAAGCAGAAACTAGATACAGGAGGATGGCTTTAGACGAGCTCCATAAACGTGCAGGATATCAATCTCCTGCATTCACTGTAAGTCCAATGACCCGCAAAATGTAGTTTACTCCATTGCATATTATACCTCCGCATATTTACTTTTGCTAAATCTTGTTAGGAGGGGACATCAAATGTCGAGGCACCTGGTGGTAGTAGGGGAAACCAAGAAGGGGGAGAGGAGGGAAACCAAGAAGCGGGAGAGGAACCTTGATCCGGGACCTCTGTTATTGCCAAGCCGCTGCCGTGGTCTAACAGTTCTAATTTGAAATTGTAAAAATGCGCTAACAATATTAAGTAGGATGTGGATTTTATGTTCCCCAAATTTATATATTTTCTGTCCAATTAAGTAGGATCTGTTAATTCTGAACATTTAAGTAGCAGGTGTTAATTCTGAACAATTAAGTAGGATGTGGATTTTATGCATTTTCTTGCAGTGACAGCTGCTAAATACAAATGAATTGGGCTAAAGCCAATTTTCTTGTTCTGAATTTTCTTATTGTGATAAGTGTAACATGCAAATGAATTTGGGGCAAAACATTTTTCTTGTTATGCATTTTCTTATTGTGACAAGTGTTAAATACCCATGAATTTGGCTGACTACATGAATTGGCTAATGTTATGCGTACAATTTGGGTACGCAAGAAGAAATATTTGTAGTCACCAAAGAAATGCCACTATTTATATCGGTCTGCCCATGAAAATATTAATTGCTCTCTGGCTCCAAAACAAAAAAAATCAACACAGCCCCACTTTGAGCATTATTTCATTTTCATCGGCCTCTTCCTCGTTTTTTGGCTTAGAAGCGATAGTCCCTCCCTTCCCTCTCTCTGCCTCGCCCTACCTCTCTCTCTCTCTCTCTCTCTCTCTCTCTCTAATCTATCTTGCTATACCTCTCTCTAATCCCTCCTCTCTCTCTCAACAGTCGTTCTGAACCAGTCACCAGCCGGTGCAAGTTCTCTCAATAGGTACATAATTTGTGGGCTCTTTTTTTTTTCTTGGAATGTAAAAATTGAAGATGTGAATTAGTGTACTCTCAATTTCAACCTCCACTTGCTAATTTGGTTTGTACATTAGCAAACAATAACATCTTGTAAGGAATGGTATTGGACCTTAGCTTGTGCACTTTAGGTGTTTGATGTAATGTCTAAGAGAACTTGGTAGCCACCAACGGACCAGCAATCGAGTGGTATAGGTAACTTCATATGGCCACTCACAATCGTGAGTGGATGTACAACAACCGAACACGAGTTGCACCCGAATTTGTTAGTGGTGTTCAAGAATTTGCACGGGTGGCATTATCCAAACCCGATGTTGTCACTATCGACGCAAATGGAAGGAAATGTATCCCTTGTCCTTGTAAAAAATGCGCAAACCTATATCGTCGAGATGTGGAAACCGTGAAGATACACCTTTATAAACACGGTTTTTGCGCCTTATATGGGGTTTGGCACAAGCACGGGGAGTCGATTCCCGAGGAAGCTCTCAATTCCCCATCCCCTCCACCAACTGATCAAATGGGAGATATGTTAAGGGCCGCCGCTGGACCAAGTTTCGATTGGGACGATGACCAACCCACCGGAATAGCAAAAAAATTCTTCGACATGCTAGCCGCATCGGAAACACCTCTCTGGGAAGAGAACTTGAAAGGTCCTTTCAAATGCGAAAACCACACCATATTGTCGGCGGTCACGCAAGCCTTAGCGTTAAAGTCGGAACACCAATTGAGCCAAAAATGCTATGATGGGATGATGAGCCTCATTAATAGCATGCTTCCTCCTAGTTCAAAAATGCCGGATAATTTCTACAAATCAAAGCGATTGATCGAGGGGTTGGGCATGGAACATAAGAAGATAGATGTATGCCCAAACTTTTGTATGCTTTATTACAATAAGAACGAGGACAAGACATGTTGCGATGTATGTCAAGAATCGAGATATAAGCCACCGGGACCAAATAAAGTTGCAAAACCCGTTCCACAAAAGACACTACGTTACCTTCCTATCACCCCAAGATTACAAAGGATGTACATGACCGAATCAAATGCGAAAAATATGAGATGGCACAAGGAGGGTAAGCGTGACAAACCCGGGATTATGGTGCACCCGGCCGATGGTGAGGCTTGGAAGCATTTCATGGAGAAGTATCCGGAATTCGCAAAAGAGGTGAGAAATGTTGTGTTCGGTATAACAACGGATGGATTCATGCCTTTCAACTCTAGTGCAGCTCCGTATTCATGTTGGCCGGTGTTTATCTTTCCATATAACCTACCACCGGGGATGATAATGAAAGAAGATACCATGTTCCTCGCGCTTGTCATCCCCGGACCAAAGCATCCGGGTCGTGACATTGACATTCTTCTTGAACCGTTAATTGACGAGTTGAATAAATTGTGGTTGGGAGAAATGACATGGGATGCATATAGAAAGGAGAATTTCAAGATGCGTGCATCACTTATTTGGACGGTGAGTGATTACCCCGCTTATGAAATGCTATGTGGGTGGGGTACACATGGACGATTGGCGTGCTATTATTGTCAAGAGAAAACAAAGGCATTTCGCCTAGTGTACGGTGGGAAACCAGTTTGGTTCGATTGTCATAGATGCATGCTGCCTCCGAATCACCCCTTTCGTCGAGACAAAAAGAATTTCATAAAAGGAAGAGCCGAGTACGATGGGCCACCTCACATAAAAACGGGTGAGGAGATTCTCGAGGAAGTGAGCCAACTTGATGAGATCGTATGGGGCAAAACTAAGGGCTTAGACCAACTTCCGGGTTATAATGATACCCACCATTGGCAAAAGAAGAGTATCTTTTGGAGTTTACCATATTGGAAGGACAATCTTTTGCCTCACAATATAGACATTATGCATTTGGAGAAGAACTTTGCGGATAATTTGATTTACACGCTCTTAAGCATAGGTGGCAAAACCAAGGATAATGAAAAATCAAGGAAAGATTTGGCTCTCCTTTGCGATCGTCCCAGTCAGCACTTAACCCCTCACCCTCGAATCCCGGGAAAGATGATAAAAAATAAGGCTCCCTATGCACTTACTTTAGTGCAAAAGCGGAAAGTTTTGACATGGCTAAAGGACTTAGTAAGGTTTCCCGATGGGTATGCATCGAATTGGTCAAGGTGTGTTAACATCACAACATGTACCCTTACTGGGCTAAAGAGCCATGATATGCATGTGTTCATGGAGCGCCTACTTCCCGTCGCATTTCGTGACTTTGTTCCCGATGAGGTTTGGGATGTTTTATGTGAGATTTCAAGCTTTTTTAGAGAGATATGTGCCAAGGAGCTCTTACCATCCCGTATCGACCAATTAGAAAAGGATATTCGTGTTACAATTTGCAAAATGGAAAAAATTTTCCCGCCAAGTTTCTTCGATTCAATGGAGCATCTTGTGGTGCATGTAGCACACGAGGCTAGATTGGGTGGGCCCGTATCGTCCCGATGGATGTTCCCATGTGAAAGGTTTGTTGTTTTTCTACGGTTCTTTTTAATTACATAATGAAACACTACTTAACTAACCGCACTAACTCTTTATATTATAGGCGTAACAAAGAACAAAGGATGAGAGTGACGAACAAGGCACGTGTGGAGGGTTCAATTGTCGAGGCTACAATTGTCAAAGAGATGTCAACCTTTTGCTCAAATTATTTTGAAGAAAATCCTCGAAATGGCCAACAACAAGTTACAAAGAGTAAACCTTTGCAGGGAGGACTATCGGTATTTTATAATCTTGGCCGTCACCATGGAAAGGAAAATCGATTAGTACTCAATGACAAGGACTATAAAGCAGCACACTACTATGTCCTTCAAAACTGCCCCGAGATCCGTGACAAGTATGAAAGGTACAATCCTAATAAATGTTTGTCTGGATGATCTTAAAAATAATCAAGATCTTATTTTTATCTTGCATCCTAGTCAGAATGTTTACCTTGCATGCTAGTCAAACTATCAAAATCTTATTTGTGTATATGCTGGAATTTGTAGCGAGTTCGATACATGCATGCTCAACAGTGGTACAAGACCGCAGGATTTGGACAAAGTTCGTCAAGAGAGTTACGGAGATTGGTTACGAGAAAAGGTACTCTCTATTGATGATTGTGATAATTACATCCGAAAGGCGGGACTCAAGCCATCTAAAGTCGCAAACTTCTACGAAGTGTACGATATAAACGGGTTTAGATTTCACACCGAAAAATATGGGCAAAACAAGGCAACAAAAAGTAGCGGTGTATGCATCAAAGGAGAGTGGGATGAAAACGGGGAGCAACACGACTACTACGGAATTCTTCAAGATATAGTTGAGCTAAATTATGATGGAGGCAACAAGGTTGCTCTCTTTAAGTGTATTTGGTTTGACATTACAAATGGGGTAAAAAAAGACAAAACACATGGAATTGTCGAGGTGAAACACGCGTCTCGGCTAAAAGGTTTTGAGCCGTATGTATTGGCATGTCAAGCAATTCAAGTTGTCTACATTCCCTATGCATCGGATACCCCTCTAAGACGCCAATGGTGGGTAGCAATTAAAACAAGCCCGAAAGGCAAGTTTCGCGTCGAGGAGGTTGTCGATGACAACATCGAATTTTACCAAGAGGAAATGACGGATAATCCGGTATTGGAACCAAATGAAGAGGGCTTTAATTGGGACAATGAGGTAATTAGAGAAAATGAGTGCGAACTAGTAGATGATACGATGGAGATTTCACCAATAGTGGCGGGTAACGAGAACCCTATAGAGGAAGGTGAAGAAGGTTATGACACGGAGCAAGAGTATGACATGCAAGAAATTGAGGAAGGACTTGGTTACGGCCTAAACCTTGAAGATCAATCCGATGAAGATGGTTATTAATTGGTAATTCTTTGTGTCATGTCTTGCATGGGAATTTGCCAACCATATAAAGTTTGTTTGTATAATTATAATAAACACAACAATATATATATATATATTGGATATGGAGCTTGTTAAAGCATAACTGCATGGTTGAAAATAATAACAAATTGATTAAGATGGCTATTATTTGAAATTCTCATAGGAGAAGGCAATTAATGAAGGAGCGAAGGCAATTAATGAAGGCTCTACTTATCGCTTGCTCGTCCTCTCAATAACTTTCTAATGTTCATTCTCAAGCCCAAAATTTCAAGATTCTACAATTTAAGTTTCCGAATTATTTGTGTATCTCATTTATTTTGTAATATACTGCTCTAATTCCTTTTGCTATGATTTACAAAATATATTCAATTTGAAAGGAGAGATCAAATTTCCTTCTAAATTTGAACAATATTAAGTAGGATGTGAACAAATTAATATACTGCTGTAATGTATCCCTTGCTGTAATTTACAACAATATATATTCAATTTGAATGGAGAGATCAAATATATACAAGAAGTAACTGTCCAGAAGTTCAATACTTGTTGCAAGGGTAGGCCCATGCAACAAATAGTTCTCAAAAATCGTCAAAACTTGTTGCATGGGTTACCCTTGCAACAAATATTTCTCAAATAATCCTCCAAACTTGTTGCATGGGTTACCCTTGCAACTGTTTAGTCTAGATTCTGGAGATTTGTTGCAAGGGTAAGCCCATGCAACAAATAGTTCTCAAATACTTGTTGCATGGGTTACCCTTGCAACTGTTTAGTCTCAATTCGGGAGACTTGTTGCAAGGGTATGAGATGAGTTGTTGCATGGACATTCATTAAAATATACTTTCTATCTTTGCTGGCGGGTCACGGGTCATCAAATATTTGTTGCAAGGGTAAATAAGAAGCAGTTGCAAGGGTAACCATCAGACTTATTGCATGGGTAACTGTTGCATGGGCCACCCTTGCAACAAGTTTGACTGTGTCAGAAATGCCAATATTTGTTGCATGGACACTACTTACCCTTGCAACAAAGATTTTTACCCTTGCAACAAACTCAGATTCTAGTAGTGATAGATAGCTAGGTCTGTTAGACAAAAAGCTGATTCGTTAAATGTCATAAAAAATAAGAAAAAAAAATCAGCAAATAAACTCAAATTAAACACAAGTTCAGTAAACTAACGAGCATTTTTCTTCAATATATAGTATGGTGCCACTATTTTGAGGGCATACTATGTTGAACTAACCAACTATCCTTCCATTATTTCTCTATAAATTAAGTAAAACTGTAGTATCTTTTGCTATTGTTTTTCTCTCTTGGATGAAATTTTAATTATTCTTATCCCATTCCTAATTCTGTTCATGATTGAGAACTTGGAGAGGTGGAAACAAAAATGGATAAATTGCAAAGATCCGGATATTAAGTAAAATTGTAGTATCTTTTGCTTTTGTTTTTCTTTCTTGGATTAAATTTTAATTATTCTTATCCCATCGCTAATTCTGTTTTGTAGCATGATTGAGAACTTGGGGAGGTGGAAAGAAAAATGGATAAATTGCAAAGATCCAGAAAAAAATTATTTAGGTAATCTCTACATCCAGATAACTTTTACGTTAACAATGGAACATACTATTTTGTTGTTTTATTTGCCAACTTCATTGTTCAAGACAATAATGACTTGTAAGGGAGTTACCTATTACTTTGTGTTTACTGTTTATTTGATATATAAGGCTACGCCTACTAAGCATAAAACTGGAAGCATCACAAGCCCACATGAAAAACCAAAGTTAATAAAAAAGAAGTTATATATACAAAAGATTGTGCGTATAGGTGATACTGCTAAGTATATGTCATATGTTAAGGCAATGATCTTTACATCAAGTGCATGAACCTACATGTCAAATTTCCGTTGCATCTTATAATAATGTATGTTGCTCAGTTTGATGTATTTGTTCTCTGACTGTTCACTGTGATCCTATTGCTCCCTCTTTTCTGCATAAGTGATACATTGTTTCTGGTGGTATCTTAATAGGCGCTTTTGCATATCTTTTTATACTTTTCTGACAATATTCATCGAGTCCTTCAAGTTTTTGTTGACTTATTGCAGATCAGGAAGTCACAGTATGAGCAAGTTGAAAATCTAAAGCATTATGGTGAAGGCTTTCTACCAAAGCTTCTAAACCCTGTTCTTAGACAAAAAGTATGAATATTTCGCATTGGTTAGATGGCTATATTATATCTTTCGACTTACAATTCATATGGGCAAGCTGCAAGGAGTACATTCTTCAAAGGGCTGAAGCCTAACTAACTGTGCAAATTGGGCTAATGATACAAACTTCTTTTTGTTTTACAATATCTTATAATTTAGGCTGACATTTATGCATTACTATCTCATATAGATGGTCTCTCAGGCGCTTTTGCAAAGGTCAAATAATTTACTTTTCTTTCTAGAAAAAATTGGTACTTCTTTCAATTTGATATGTTATTCGACCCCAAGTAATTTTTCCTATTTCTTTTAATGTGAGTTAAATAGAGCTGTTAGTGATCCAATAAGGCATGGTGGTTTGATTATTAATAGAAACTCTTTATCTCGCGAGACAATGAGTATCATTGACCTACTGAAAAAGTCAGGCCAGGTTACCAGGATCATACCACTATGTTTCTGGTATATTATTGTACAATACCACAATATATATTTCGGTCTTCAAAAATGGCAACATTGGCTTGGAGCTGGCCAGTACCACATGAACCACTTTTTGCTCTGGAAATCAATGTAAAAATATTTATGTGATGGTAAAGGGGAACTGGTGGGGTGTAATGCACCATTTTTTATTCCAAATTTATAAAAATAATAAAGGGTATTTAGTCTCAAATTTCTCCAAGTCATGTTTGCTCCTAATTGCAAGCATCTAACAACTTGAGCATGTTATTAGAATTAATATTAATTGAGTTGGCAAGTCATGTCTCCTCCTTGAACAATAATGCAGAATGTAGCAGCTCAACGGCTCTTCAAGATCTGGAAGAGGTATTATTTTTAGTTGGTTAAATGTGTTCTTCTTTATTTGCTTCTATTTTTTCTTCTAAAGGCTGTCCTCCTTAAATTAATGGATATGTTACGATCTTACGCAAGAAAGCTACTAAAGCTGTGTATCCCAAATAGCATACAAAGAATTTTAAGCATGGAAGCGGAATCTTCTTTTGATGATGCAAGTGTAACAGAATATTCTATAACGATTATGCAGTGCCTCTGTTTGATCCATAAACAGTTGGTTAGCAATTACAATTAAAATATGTTCCATTAAAGTGAATAAAAGACCTTATGCATTTACAAGCAAAATCTTATACATTTAAAGGTATATTACTGTTCTTTTGTGCTATTGTTTCTTTTGTTAATTGAATTTCTTTTTCGCTGACTGTTGTTAGCAAGAGGAAATATTTGGATTTTGCTCCAAATAAAATTCCGACTTAGAAAATGGATCTATGCTCTTTTGTACTGTTGAGTTACATTGGTGAAGGTTACAATTAGAATGCTCATTTGACTCTGCATTCAATCTCTGGGTCATTTTGTACAAGTCTTTTTTGGTAGATGTATCCTACTTATTCCTCATTGATAATTTTATAAAAAAAACCACATTTGGGAAGACCCCTAATACTGAGGTTATGGAAGTTCACGCTGGTAAAGGAGCAAGAGCTGATTGAACTAGTACCACATATATACGTAGGGAAGAAGTTTCTATGATCGATATGAAAGAACTATAGCTAGAAGAAGAATACCCCTAATATACACCAACATACACAAAATAAAAACGGCAACAATGCACCTAGTGTTTCTTTTAAACGGCAACTATATATGCACCTAGTGTTTCAAAACTCAAAATAAAAAATCAATCAGAATAAGTTTAGATTGGGTCAAATTGGGTCGGACCGGACGAGTTATTCGAATAAGATTTGGCACTTCCAAAGTTGTATCAGATAGACCGGGTCGGGTTCTAATTAGATCGAATCAGTTTGACTTTCAAAATCAAGTCACAGATTGGGTCAGGTTTTGAACCGTACGGTTTGAGATTATGTCCAGACGTCAGGCAGGTTGGTAAGTTTAATTTCGCTTTCCAAAAAAAATTGATTGGGTCATGTCCGGTCGAACGGGTTATTCAAGTTGAGTTAGATTAATTTCTCTACTTCTTAATTAGTGGGATTAGACATGTCGTATCATATTCGAATCGGGTCGGGTCGAGTCCATGCACGAATCTCAAATCATTTTTAGGATCAGGTCTTCCAGTCGGGTCAGATTTGTTTCATCTAACTAAGAATTTTCTTGAGCGCTTTAATTGTTGAACGGTACTCTGCTTTCTTACAGAGTACTTATTAAGCAGTCCCTTTCTTTCATCTCCTTAGGTTTTATTTTATTTTATTTCTTTTCTTTTTTGGATATTGAGGTTTTCAAGTGGAATGTTGCTCTCTTAAACTGACATAGGATCACTGCTGGAGGCACCGCCTGATTCCGGCGAACATTTCGGTATCCTCCGGCGGTTGATCTTTTTGGTGTTTCTCACTAAAAACTGAAACTTCATTTTCCCTACTGTTTCGATTACAAACACTGAACTAAACTATAGTGATATTAATTTCAAACAATGTAACATGAGAAGACTAAAATATATGGATAATAATTAAATAACGTTGTTGACAGTTTGATTTAAGGAACTAAATTAATTAGTTTGCCAAATGAAAATTGATACGGTTGAATAGAAAAATACAGAGAGGACAAACAGGCTGGGGGAGGGGAAAAGGATTTTGCTAGTGATTGAAAGCATGAAATAGCGTGGCCATTTGCATTGGTGTATAAGAAGCTAATTGAAATTACTGAAACAGTAGAAAAGGAGATCAAGTAGAAGGAATTGTATTATTTCAAGTTTTGATGCAATTAAGAAGCTACTGCATGCGTTAGTCACAGTTCCAGCTAAAATCCATTACTCATTTTCTGAATAAGAAAAGAAGGGTATATTTGTCGATTTTATTTTTAAAGTAACTAAATAAAAGATTAAATAAATAAAAAGAGATAGAAGAAAACTGTTAAGTTTTTGTGGGAATATTAGATACTATGATGTTTTTTGTGAAAAAAAATTGGCTATTTTAAAGTTTGTACGGGTGTCGGGTACATTGGAAATTTTTCCTAACTTTTTTTTTATTAGTTTATTTATTGTTGTTCTTCATCTTTTTAGGAAAGAATAAAGATGGATCTTTGCGAGCAGAACTTCTGTACTATAAATGCACTACTATATGAAATTTTTGCCAAGTCATTTTTCATCTTTACAAAACAATTGAGTTTCAGCTCAAATTAACTCAATCTACTGTAATAAAAAAATTATGTCAAAGTGCATGATTGTTGTATTTCTTACTGTTTGTGCACCTTTTAGAATGTCATTAAATCGAAACTTTCAATTCTGTAAATCTTGGTATATAACAGTGTAAAGTGCTAATTTTAAATCTCTCCCTCCACTCCCGACTCAATCTCCGGTCAAATTTCTCAACTACCGTTTTTTATCGGGACCACTTTCTAATAGATCGCTGGTAACTTTTTAAAGCGAGCAAATTTTGCATCCAGCTCTTTCAATTCAAGTTTTCAAGTCTGTTAACCTATCAAGTAATCTAAATTTTGTATCTTGTTATATCTAACGCTAGCTGATACATCAAACGTTCATCAGTCTGTAAACCTTGCTCCACAGGTCAGTAAAATGCTAATTTGAATTATGTAAACCTAACATGTAATCTAATTTTTTTTTATCTTTTTAGATCTAGCTGTTGTTGCATCCAATTATTTAAATTCAAGCTTTCAAGTCTGTCAATCTTGCTACACACTCTAGTGGAGAATTAGACATCAGGAACGGACCTACGTGCGATACTGACTCAAGAGTTACTAATAGTTTCACTAATCAGGATCGGTCAGATAGCCGATATTGATTCCCTAATCAGGAACAGTCGTTTGGTATTAGCCGATACTGATTTTAAACTGCCTTTTAATTAACAGCCGTTCCTAATTCCCTAATCAGGAACGGTCATTTGGTATTAGCCAATACTGATTTTAATAATCAGGAACGACCTTTTGATTAACAGCCGATACTGATATTGATAATCATGAGCAGTATTTTAATTAACAAGCGATCCTGAATTGTTTTTTTATTTTAAAAAAATAATTTAATATTTGGCCAACTACCATATATTTTTGCTAGCCTATGAAACAAGCATCAGGATATGAAACAAACCAGTCTGAAATGTAACAATCTGAAGAGGAGGGTTCAAATGCCTCCATTTTTCATGCCTCCACCATGCCTCCATTTTTAAAAACTTTAATAACTCAAAATTTAAAACTTAAAAATTAAAATAAAACCGTTGGATATGATCTAAATCATTTTATCTATGCACGTGTAAAAATTATGACATTTCAATTTTGTTTTGGTTGTCATCAAGAGCTTGTAAAAAAACATACTAATGTGGATAATTTCTAGACGTTGATTTTTCAACTTATTGATTCACATAAAAACAAAATCAAAATGTGATAATTTTTTATGAGAACATAGATAAAATGATGTAGATCATATCCAACGGTTTTATTTTGACTTTTAAGTTTTAAATTTTGAGTTATTAAAGTTTTTAAAAATGGAGGCATAGTGGAGGCATGAAAAATGGAGGCATTTGAACCCTCCTCCAATATGAAATAAAGATCAACACATACTTAAAATTAAACAAGTTCAAGTTCACCAAATTACAATAATCCTAAATTATTACAAAATAACACATCCTAATTGTTTTACTTTTTTCCACTAATACTTTCTTCAAGAAAAATTTACCCCACAGTGATCGGATGTAGTCGATGTTTGTTTCGTTGTAACATTTGGGGAACTCCTGCATTTTCTAAATGATAGAAGAGCATAATTACAATTTTAATTACGTATTTTGAAGCAAAATTGAATATGCATAACTTTGGAAAATAAATATGCATACCTTTAAGTGTTGTAGGACCTCTTCCTCGTTTCTTGGCCGAGGCAGGCTCACTATCACCACCACCACTGGACATGATAGGAACTGCAATGACTTCCCTAAAAGAATAATATTGTAAATAAAAATGTAAAAATGAAAATAGGAAACAGAAAAAGAGCAAAAAAACAGCTTCTGTGACAGCTTTAATATACCTCAACTCAACATACTTAGGAAAAAACAGCTGTCTCAACTCAACATACTTAGGAAAAAAAAAATTATCAACTGTTGCATATTTGCCCACTGTTGATACTTTCTAAGTTGCATAAATCACCACTAATTGTGAAACTAAAATTTTGAAACAGCAACTAAAAAATCCACTAATAGAACTAATTATAGCCTGTTTTGAAAAAGAAAAAAATATTTACATAATTTTACAAAATATGAAGATCAAACAATAGGGAAAACAAAGACCAGCATTATATGTATGAACTTGTAAATACTGTCAAGAGGATTCATTAATTGGACACCTTATAGCTAGTACCGACCGTGGCCTGATGAAGTGACAGCTTCACTACAAATTCATTATCTGTATCGACCATCTGGCATTTATATGATGAAGTGAACTTATCCCACCATCTGGCCCCTACAAAAATTTAAAATAAATTATAATGTAAGAAAGTAGAGCTCAATGAGAAGGCTTAGGTTCTTTGCTAGAAACATACAAGTCATTGCACAGCTATAGGTTCTTCAAAGTAAAACAGTACACAACTAAAAATATATACAATGTATAAGTCATTGCTTGGTACTAAGGAAATAACCCATAGGTTCTTCAAAGTTCAGTTTAGTAACTTTTCAGTGCACAGCCATGAAATCACTACTACAAAAACTGGCTTTGTACACTGCACATTGTACACGGATTTGGCAATTATATTAAAAACAGTGTACCAAACATGAGTTCAAAAGATCTGAACGATTTCTACACGGATAATTAGTTAACAATCAGTGTCGAATTATTAGAGAGAGCTACACAGTTTATTAGAAACCACAAATCCGTGTGTAAAGATGTCCGTGTGCAAATAATTGAGAGAGCTACACGGTTTTTTGATACAAAGCCGTGTAGGAACATTACACACGGTTTTTTGATATATAGCCGTGTATAAATCTTATAATTGTACACGGCTTTATAACTAAAAAGCCGTGTAGAAATAGGTGGAGAGCTACACGGATATATAACTAAATAGCCGTGTATAATAGTGTAGGGTTTTATTGTCTTCCCTTCCAGAGCGCCGTTTTGATCAAGTTTTTAGTTCATACATATCCAACTGAGCTTTTTATTTCTGCGAATTGATCGAGGCCAGCAGCTGAGATCTGAGATCTTTGAATTAAGTTTGTATTTTCTCCTCTCCATCTTTCTAAGGTTAGTAATATGTATTTAAATCATTTTCTTTCTCTAATTTTCTGTTATTTAGGCTTATTTAATTAGGTCATTTCATGCATATATTCTTGAATTCTTAATTTTAGATGTAATTAATTAGTGTATTGTGGTCCAATAACCGACCTTTAGATGCTTTTAGGTCCATGCCCGTTCAAAATTAATCCAATAGGGATTAATTTTGGATAGTCCCCGTTTTGGGACTGCTCTTTGAATATTATGTCTCATTTAGGATGTGAACACATATTAGCGGGATTTAATTAGTATTTGAGGAAAGTTCGACAGTATTTTCCCTTATTGCTCCTACGAGTATGTGGTTCGTACGCATACTTGGGGAGTTAAGGGGAAATGCTGCCGAATTTTTCTCAAATACTAATTAAATCTCGCTAATATGTGTTCACATATGAGACATAATATTCAAAGAGTGGGTTAGGATTGTAAACCGGCCCTTTGTAAGCCCAAAATTTTGTACACGAAGGAGAATGTTGACCATGCATGATTAATTGATCAAATCATTTTTTTAATTTAATTTACAGATGGATCGAAGCTGGATGTATGAAATGCGACGTGACAGTGAAGAATATTTGGTTCGCGTTGATGAGTTTATAAAATTTGCTGAGAGTTATAGAGTGAATAAAAAAGAAGAAGACATTTTATGTCCTTGTAAATATTGTAAAAATTTATTAAGATTTTTGGACATCGAAGAAATTAGAGCTCATTTGATTTGTCGGGGATTTAAGAAGAGATATACATGTTGGTTCATGCATGGTGAGAAATTTGGGAAAAGTAGTAGTGCCAATAAGGATTGTAATCGTGAACTGAATGATGAGAATGTTGGAATTTCTGATAATTTTGAACTTGATTGGAACGAGGATTATGAGAGTGCCGAATATTCTGATATTAACGTCGAACCCGAAAATGACGATGATGAGATGGAGAGGAATTTTGATGAAAATGTAGAACACGAGTTTACTGAAAATTTGGAGGATATGTTACGTGATGTGGAAGATGAAATTAGTGATAAAAATTATGATAAATTTCAAAATTTGTCTAATGAATCTAAGAAGCCGTTGTATCCCGGGTGTACCAAATTTACAAAACTGTCAGCTGTGTTGAAATTATTAAACTTAAAAGCAGACAATGGTTGGAGCGATAAGAGTTTCACGTCCTTATTACAGCTTTTAGGAGAAATGCTCCCAGATAACAACGAGTTACCCGGTACAACATATCAGGCAAAGAAGTTGATATGTCCAATGGGGTTGAAGATCGAAAGAATACATGCATGTCCGAATGACTGTGTATTGTATCGTAACGAGTACGAGGCCATGCATGTCTGTCCTAAATGCGGTGTTTCACGATATAAACGTCGTAAGGACCAGGACACTGATGATTGTAACGAGGACACAAGTGGCCGACCTCCGGCTAAGGTGTTGTGGTATTTGCCGATAATACCGAGATTCAAACGGTTGTTTGCGAATCCCAAAGATGCAAAATTATTGCGCTGGCACGAAGAAGAGCGCAAAAATGACGGTAAACTAAGGCACCCGGCTGATTCTCCTCAATGGAGAAACATTGACAGACATTTCAAAGAATTTGGTTCTGAACCGCGGAACCTTAGGATTGTGGTGAGCTCAGATGGAATGAGTCCGTTTGGAAGTATGAGCAGTCGGCACAGTACTTGGCCAGTTCTTTTATGCATCTACAATCTTCCTCCTTGGTTGTGCATGAAACGCGGATATATAATGATGTCATTACTAATCCAAGGACCCAGACAACCCGGAAATGACATAGATGTATATCTCGCACCATTAATCGAGGACCTCCAAAAATTGTGGCGTGATGGCGTCCCGGTGTGGGATGCGTATATGAAAGAGACCTTTACCTTGCGGGCCATGGTGTTTTGCACCGTAAATGATTTCCCCGCGTACGGGAATTTGTCGGGTTACACTTGTAAAGGAGCAAAAGCGTGCCCGATCTGTGAAGATGACACGCAGGTGCTGAGGTTGAAAAATTGTCAAAAGAATGTATTCATGGGGCATCGTAGGTTTCTTCCTATTAATCACCCATATCGTAAGAAGAAGATGGCATTCAACGGGAAAATTGAGCTTGGAGTGGCTCGTCATCCATTAGACGGGGAGAGTGTCTTCGAACGGGTAAAAAACATTGATGTTGTTTTTGGAAAATGCGCCAAAGCACTACCGAAGAATATTTGGAAAAAGAGGTCCATATTTTGGGAGCTACCGTACTGGAAATATTTAGAAGTGAGGCATTGCCTAGATGTCATGCATGTCGAAAAAAATGTCTGTGACAGTTTAATTGGTTTATTATTGAACATTCCGGGGAAGACGAAAGATGGTATTAAAGTGAGAAAAGACATGGTAGAGATGGGAATACGACCCGAGCTCGCACCGCAGGAGAAAGGGAAGCGCACATACCTACCCCCCGCACTGTGCACAATGTCAAAGAAAGAGAAAACAAGCTTCTGTGAATGCCTCAATGGTATAAAAGTCCCATCAGGATATTCTTCGAATATTAAGAAGTTGGTGTCGATGAAGGACTTGAAACTGGTCGGTCTGAAATCTCACGACTGTCATGTTTTACTGACACATATAATTCCGGTTGCAATTCGGGGAATTTTACCAAAGCACGTTCGTCAAACCATTACGAAGCTTTGTTCTTTCTTCAATGCAATAAATTCCAAAGTGATAGACCCTCTAAAATTGGACTCTTTGCAAAAGGAGGTCGTCGTTACTCTTTGCCAACTTGAGATGTATTTTCCGCCATCTTTTTTCGATGTCATGGTTCACCTTGTTGTTCATCTTGTGAGAGAAATTAAGATTTGTGGTCCCGTGTTCCTTCGGTATATGTATCCATTCGAGAGATACATGGGCATCTTGAAAAAATACGTAAGGAACCGACATCGACCCGAAGGCAGCATTATAGAAGGATATTCTACGGAGGAGGTGATTGATTTTTGCACCAACTACTTGACCGGTGTGGATCCTATTGGCGTTCCAAAATCTCGATACGAGGGAAGGCTCCAAGGAGTCGGGACAATTGGGTTGAGAGCCGTAGTTGCTGATCTAAATGAACTACAAAAGGCACATTTTATTGTACTACAACACATGACAGATGTTGCTCCCTATATAGATGAGCACATGACAATCCTTCAACAACAAAACTACACGAGGAGTCAGAAGTGGCTTACTAACGAGCATAATCGTTCTTTTATAGGATGGCTGAAAGAAAGAGTGCAGTCACACCCCGTACCTGAAATTGTTAAACTGCTTGGCGAAGGACCCCAAATTGTTGTTAGAACATTCCAAGGATACGAGATTAACGGATATACATTTTATACTAAATCCCAGAGTGATAAGAGCACGATGCAAAACAGTGGGGTGACGTTGGTGGCGACCTCTCAAGAATTCAGTAGATCCGGAGATGGCCGGGCTGTAATAGCATCAAAGTCATATTATGGCGTTATTCAAGAAATTTGGGAGCTCATTTACAGTCCTCGCCTGAGCATTCCCGTGTTTCGGTGTCAATGGGTCGAAGACCGAGGTGTTAAAGTTGATAACGACGGGTTCACCCTCGTTGATTTAAACAGGGTTGGGCATGTTGATGATCCGTTTATACTCGCCAAGCAAGCCACCCAAGTCTTTTATGCCACTGACCCGAGTGATGCCAGGTTGAGCGTCGTCCTATCCGGAAAAAGAAGGATTGTCGGGGTAGAAAATGTCGTCGATGAAGAAGAGTACGACCAGTTCGACGAAGTACCTCCATTTTGTACCGATGTGCAAACTGAGGTAGCAACACTTGAAGGGGTAGACGAAGCTGACTACATGCGGTCCGACCACACTGAAGGATTATGGGTCGAGGGTACCGTTCAAATAGTGGAAAAAAGGAGAAAAAGGAAAAAAAAAGCATAATGTAGTAATATTTATTTTGTTTAAGACCGTGTAGCTTTTAATATTGCAACTTTAGCTTGTAATATATCAAATAAAAAAATAAAAAAAAGAGGGAAAAAAAGAAAAAAGCATAATGTAGTAATAGTATTATCAAATATTATCAAATATTATCAAATATTAGTTTAATGCTTATAATGAAGGATTATGTTTAATGCTTATAATATTATCAAATATTAGTATTAGTTTTTGAAAATATTAGTTAAAACATTTAATAATAAAATAAAATAAATATTAGTTAAAATATTAGTTTTCACTAAATATTAGTTATAATATTTAATATTAGTTAAAATATTTAATATTAGTTTACTGAACTTTACTGAACCTGGGACCCACCTGTCGGACCAATTTATACACGGACATTTAGCTAATAGTCCGTGTAGAAAGGGTAGAGAGCTACACGGCCTTTTAGCTATATGTCCGTGTAGAAAGGGTATTTGCACACGTCCTTTAGAGTAAAGTCCGTGTATAAAGATCTTTGTACACGGTCTTTTAAGTTAAAAGTCCGTGTATAATGAGTAAAACACTATTATTCGAAATCCTTCTCTTCCAAAATTTTCACAAGTCCGAAAAGAGAATAAACATCAGTTTCAAAAACCCTCACAGAGAAGATTTTGCTGAGCCTTCTCCGAGCTCTTCACCGCCGGCTCCCCGCCTCGCCGCCTCACCGCCTCACCACCTCGGTCTCTCTCCTCCTCGGTCTCTCTCTCTCTAACCAGTGGTCTCTCTCACCCGTGGTTAGCTCTCTCTCTCTCGTTATTTTTCTTATTGGGTTTGAACCCGTTAGACATGGTTGGTATTTGTTATTTTTCTTATTGGTTAGCTCTCTCTCTCTCAACCGTGTATGATTAGTATTGAACCCGTTAGACATGATTAGTATTGAACCCGTTAGCATATAACCTAGGTTATTTTAGGTTAATTTGTGCTTGAATACATTGTGCTTGTACCATAATTATTGTGCTTGTACCATAATTTCAGCATTGTGCTTGAATACATTGTGCTTGAATATAACCTAGGTTATTTTAGCATTGTACTTGTTGACATTGTACTTGTACCATAATTTTAGCATATAACCTAGGTTATTTTAGGTTAATTTGTGCTTGAATACATTGTGCTTGTACCATAATTATTGTAGGTTAATTCAAATAATCTAGGATATATGTCAACAAGTGATTGATTAATCTCTTGATGAATATAGGTTATATGTCAAAAGTTGGTTGATTAATCTAGGTTATATGTCAAATGATTTGATCTTTAATTTCATGCAGCACCATGTCGAATGAAAATGAGTACGAGGATATGATGGAAGAAGAGGAGCAGCAAGCTACTGCCTCGTCAGAAAGAAGGAGAAGAGGGCCTACAATGTGCACGAGCCATTCTGAGCAGACCCATCAAGAAATCTGGTTCACAGAAGACGGGCGTGCGCAGGGACCAAAACGGCAGAAATACTCAAATTGGTGTACGAGCTTCGTGAGGCAAAATGCGAGTATCCTTGTTGAGAGATGGGATCATTTCGAGGATAAGGTGAAGGACGCGTGGTGGAACACGGTGAAGGTAAAGTGCCTAACAACTCTTCTCTTGAATTTTCACTTATGTATGATCTATACTTAAATACACTAAATTTTTGTGTCAATCAGGCTCACTGGAACATCAAGAATGATGTTCCAAAGGCAACGACTTTGAAGATTATGAACAATGGTTGGAAGCAATACAAGAGCACGTTGAAGACGGACTTCATGGAGAAAGGGAAAAATCCGGTCGGCTACTACAAGTATCTAAAACAAGAGGACTGGGAGGCGTTTCAAGCTTTGAAGTCTACCGAAGAGTTCCAGGTATCTAACTCGTGCCAAATTTATGCTTATTCTTTCTCGATATGTACTTATCTTTCTAAAACTAACTGATCGTTATTGTCTTGTTTCTGTGAAGGCAAAGAGTGATACAGGCAGGAGGACCGTTGCCTTTAACAAGTATCCACACCATCTAGGGTCAGGTGGTTACGAGGGTAAGACGGCAGAATGGAGGAAAGTCCTGGACGCGAACAAGGATTCTGACTCACCCGTGGTTAGGATCCAAAATCCTAGGGGCAAAGATTGGGTCATGGGTAGAGCCGAGGTAACCGCTGACGGGAGGATAGTACTCCCAACGAATTTGCAAAGCGTGGCTCAAAGAATGGTAAGAGTCATTTATAACTCCGAAAGTACGTCAATTGTTCTTTTGCTTTAACTAATTCTTCTACTTGAACAGTTGGAAGTGAAGGAGGAGGTCAACTCGGGTGTCCGGAGTGTCGAACGACAAAATGATTCCTTGTCCGCAGCGCTCGAGAATCCAGAACACCCGGGTCGAGTAAGGGGTGTAGGGGTCTACAGGGGCTGGAAGGAGGTGTTCCGAGTGGAGGGGGAGAAACCTCGAAGAAAATCTCGTGCCAAGGTAAACAAAGACGAGATAGTTGCGCAGATACGCGCGGAGGTGAGCAAAGAGTACGACGCAAGGTTTGCTGAGATGGAAGCAATGTTGACACAAATTAGATCAGCAACTACGCAGCCATCCGAGCAACCACCTCCCATTTCGCCGGGAATTCGGCGAAGTAGTCAAGCATCCGGCACGTGGGGCGCCTTAGACGATTTGGATAATCTCAAGGTAATCAATACTTCTTCATAATCTAAAGGTATTTAAAACCTGTTTGCAACCTTGTTAGACAATATCGCATCACTAAAATAAACAACCTTCCTATAAATTTGCAGGACCCCAGAGCATGCAACCTCATTCTGCGGAATGGCAGTGTTTCTATGATCGTTGCTAAGGGCGTTGTACATCCACTCGCCAAAAGTGTACACAATACTCCGCTAAGACCCGACCATGCATGCGTGCAGGTTGAGTTAGTCGTGGATGGATGGCAGCGCGTACCCCTTCCTGTCCCTACCGACGACGCCTTTGTGCTTGATGACGCACGGATGTCATTTGTCCAATGGCCCAAGAGTCAGATTGTTTTGAATCAGGTAATCCATAAAAAAATTCATTTATTTTGTTACATTCAACTCATTCTTTTTGAAATACTAGAATAATACATCTATAACTTGATACAGACACGAGGAGATGATGTTACCGGTACGGCTCTCTCACCGGTACGTCAGGAGGTGGCTTGCGACGTCGCGCCTGACGCGCCACAATCACCGCCCCGTCCTATGGTCACAGAAGAAGAATACAGCCGTTTGCCCAATGATTTGCGCCTTCTCCACGACTACTTGATGACGGCGCCCGACGGCATGGAGGCTATCGTCATCCCTGTCCCACCTGGGATGTTTCTACACGAAGGCAGGGAGCTCCTGCTGTCGTTCAGAGACTTCAAGGACCTCTTCCACCACTCGTCATCCGACAAATGGCTCGATGTTTCACACATCACCATTTTCCTCATGTTAGTGATATTAAAATATTTTCATTATTGTATATAACTCAAATATATATTCTAATTACAATATGATGAGTTTTCAGGAAGCTAGTCCGACTCGGTGATGAGATGGTTGAAAGGAAGAACTTTTGCGTGTTTCTGGACCCCGAGAAAGTGAGTGGTACGGCAGCGACATATTATCCGGATATGGCTATCGAGTACATGTGTTCTGCGATGCATCATGCTAAGGCGGAGGAGAAGAAATTCATTCTCATGCCATACCACGAGGAGTTAGTTCTAATCTTAACTTATGTGTTGTTTATATTTTAATTAAAGAATTGTATAAAGGAATTAAAAGTTAAACATAAAAAAATGAAATCACACCATCAATCATAACAAATACTCGTGTCACTTTTATATGCTAAAGTACTATAATTCTTCTCCTCGATCCCACAGCAAACATTGGTGCTTGATTCTCATTGTGCCGTACCTAAATGTGGGCATAATTGTTGATTCTTGTAAGCCCAAAGGAAAGACCGCGTCTGCCAATTGCAAAGTTATCTTGCCTTTTGTGAATAAGTAAGCAATAATAATTCTATAGGTTTGCATTTCTTTCAATCATATCAAATTATACTTTTGCTAATTACATTCACTCACTTTTGTAAGGGCTTTTGTGAAATATATTAAAGAGGGAGGATCAGCTAGGACGGGCCCGGGCAAGAAAAGCAAGTTGAATTGGAAGTACTTGTTGGTGAGCACACTTTATGAGTTAGAAATTTCATATCTTGTTAAAAAAATTATTGTCATTCTAACAAATGCCGCTAAATGTAAATTTCAGAGCCCGCAACAGAAGGAGGGTTGGGAATGCGCTTATTACACGATGATATTCATGTTTGACTTTGTCGAAAGAATACAATTCGAATTCCCAAAAGCGGTATGTACTTCATATGAATTTCCTATATAATAAGCAATTGATATCTACCTTTTCTGAAATACTAACTATTATAAAATTATAATTTTGTAGAATGTGACAAAGCAAGATCATTACTCTTGGGATCAGATCGACGATGTGCGGTGCATGTGGGCAAGGTGGTTTGCCATGGAATTTTGTAATCCTCAATATGGATTTGCATAATTTTGTATAATTTGGTGTATATGAATATTGTATAATTTATTGCATATGGATTTCTGGCTAATCTGAAAAATATGAATTTCTTGCTAATATGGATTTATTGCTAATCTGGAAAATATGGATTTCTTGTTATATGAAATCTGGAAAATCTGGAATATATAGTTCTGTAACAAAAATAGCTAGCAAAACTGGAGGCTAGCCGAAAAACAAAAAATACAAAAAAAAAAAAAAATGTCCTTTCTACACGGACATTTAACTAAAGTCCGTGTAGAAAAAAGATAGCTACACGGTCATTTAGTTAAATGTCCGTGTAGAAAGAGGAGAGCTACACGGACATTTAACTAAATGTCCGTGTAGAAAGAGTCAAGCTACACGGTTTTTTAGTTAAAAGTCCGTGTACAAAAAGAATCGTACACGGTTTTTTAGGTAATATCCGTGTAGCTCGGTAAATGGAGCGCGACACATTCTGGTCTTTGTACACGGCTGTTTGTGAAGTTATACGTGTAGAATCTTTAAAATTGCACACGGCCAAAAGTCCGTGTGTAGTTATTGAACTAATCGTACACCCTCGATTTAAACACGGTAGGAAATCCGTGTAGCTCTTCCTTTATTGTCCGTGTATAATCTCTTTTTTTGTAGTAGTGAATAACGGTAAATTAATAAAAGAAAAAATATATATGTCACCAAATTCACCGAAATCTCAATATTCTCAGATTGAGAGTCAGAAATCAGAATTTAATATTACAAACAATTTTATAGTACGTCGAGGGATACCTCAGAAAAAGAAAAATGCTTGATCTCTTCAATCTTGTTACTTCTCGTATCTGTGTTGATCTCAATCTTATCAGATCTTTCTTCAAAAAATTAAAAATCTTTAATGCATGACTTGCATCAAACTCCAATACTCAATCGATTCTGTTGAGCAACCCTATCAAATTGATTCAATGACATGCATCAAACTCAAATACTCAAATATTCAAGAAGAGTTACTAACCTGAAAGTTTCTTCTTCTCTTCTCAGGTATTATTTCTCCTTTTTCTTCTCAGAAACTGGGGTACTGACGGACTGTTGATTTTTGTAGAATTGAGAAAGTTGCGGAAAAAACAATGATGGCTTTTAATAGCCAAGAAATACAACGTGACCCTATTCTACTCTAACGGTTGCCTATTTGCCTTATGTACAGCTGTATTATCTATTTTAGAAAAAGATTGAGATGCTTTTCTATTTTAGTAACTCTCTTTTTCTAATTGTGGCCAATGACGATAAAATCCCTAAACGGATCTGAGGCCCATTTAGCCTCTAATCATTCTATTTTTCAACACTCCTCCTCAAGTTAGGGGTGTAGATATCGATCATCCCTAACTTGATAATGTTTTCTTCCAATAGTCTAGGCTCTAACCCCTTAGTAAAAATATCCGCTAGTTAGTCTTCACTTTTTAATTAAACATATGCAATGTGACCTATGCTTTACTGCTTGCATGCAAAGAGAAATGTGAAAATGTGAAACTGTGCCAGATTGAGTCTCAAAATTCTTAATCAATAACAAGCCTTTCCAAAGGAAAGCAAAGTCACGAAATTGGTAATATATCTCCATAACTAGAAATTGTAGTGAGGGAATATATCTGTAGTGAAACTGTAGTGAAAATTCTTAATCAATAACAAGCCTTTCCAATGTGAAACTGTAGTGAGGGAATATATCTCCATAACTAGAAACTTTAATCAATAACAGCTCATTTATTAAACGAGTCAGCCAACTCAAATTGTAAATGAGCGAGTTAAAACGAGCTATAAATAAGCGAGTTATGAGTTCGAGCAATTTTGCCCAGCCCTAGTATCATGTACATTTTCGGAAAAGAATATTGCAACAAACATCAGCCAGAAAGCCCTCGTATATTTGTTGTTTTCTACGCCATTTGCACATGTAAACCATGTGCCTTTTCCATAACTAATGCTCGATTTTTTTATATATATATATATGATAGCGCAAGCTGCACATTGCTCGACTTGCCATATTGATCGGGTTCACCGTATGTTTTCAACATTAGGATAGTGATTTTTAATTAATATATATATAGAGAGAGCTGGACTATGGTGAGTTGTGAAATAAGAGGTCATTTTTATTTCAAGCTCATATTTTTATTTTGAAAATCTAATCAATCGATCCGAACCGCTCAACATGGTCTCCATATTGAAATGTGTTTGGAGACCAAATTTTATATTTTTTTTGAATTTTTTTACTATTTATTAAGCCACTTTGAAAATCGCTGATCCGGTGGTCCAGAAATTTTTACTGTATTTCACTGTTCACAGTGGATCGTGATTTTCAAAGTGGCTTAATAAATAGTAAAAAAATTCCAAAAAATGTAAAATTTAGTCTCCAAGCACATTTCAATATAGAGAACATGTTGAGCGGATCAGATCGGTTGTTTGGATTTCCACAACTCACCATAGTCTATCTCTCTCTCTATATATATAGAGGTTGGCTAATATCAAAACGTTTGTTCTAGGCCGTGGAATAAACGTTTCGGTTTTTATATTTTCAAAGTCCAAATCGTTCAACATTCAATCTATAATACAATGTTCTTGGAGACTAAATTTTACATTTTTTGGAATTTGTTTACTATTTATTAAAACAGTTTTAAATTGTTGTTTTTAATGATCCATAAATTTTTCATTGTTTATTAAAATCAGCGATTTTAAAACTGACTTAATAAATAGTAAAAAAATTTCAAAAAATGTAAAATTTAGTCTCCAATCACATTTTATTATAGAGATCATATCTAACTGTTTGGATCGACCGTTTGAAGTTTGAAAATCGAAAAACCAATTAGTTGTATCATAGTCTAGGAACAAACGTTTTGATATTAGCCAACCCCTCTCTCTATATATATATATATATATATATATATATATATTTTAAATGTTTAGCATTTAGCAACTTTCTTTTAATATTTTTATTTCATTTAACATTTGTGCATTTACAATTCTCAAAGACGTGTCTGATGATACGCATGAAAGTACAATGATGATCACCTATGTGACTTTTGTACAAGTGTGTTTACCATGACAAAGAGATGTTAAAAGAAAATAACTAAGTATTTACAAAAATAATATTTTTGTTAAAGTAACTTGTTCAATACTTTTAAAAATAAACAATCACACATTCATATTTTTCATGATTATATGTTAAAAGCAACTATTTTTGTGTTAAAGCCAATTACTTGTGTATTAAAAGTACAAAATCTGTTAAGCCACAAGGCCCACAACACTTCGAATCCTCAATTCGTATCACAGATTCACATTTATATTTTTCTTAATCCCATTAACATGGATAAATACTTAAAATTATAACATCTCAACTTTATGCCAAGAAAATGCGAAGAATTTATTCATTTCTCAATTCTGAAATATACAAATACATTCAACAACTAGATTCCAATCTCAATTCTCAAATATACAAATACACTCAAGAAAAGACAGATAGCTAACAAGACCATCTCATTTATTCATTTTTAATGCATTAGACATTAACAATGCTAATTAAGTTTTGCTTTTAAAATAAGATAAAATCTCGGAAGTCACCTCCTCAGCTTTTTCCTGCTGTATGAAATGGTAACCGTCAATTGAAACCACATCAAGATTTGGTACAACTTCCTTTATACCTCCACCTTTGACCATCATCTCGGTTCCATAAGTGTTGTAGCCAATATCTCTCTTGACTAGAATGAATTTGGTGGGGACTTCAATTTTTGCCCCTTGCCATGGTGCCATGAGTTCCCAGTTCCTATAATAATACAATTGATATACAAACCAAGCATTAGTTTTCAGTGTTTTCTGTCTAAACGAAACCAATTTCTTCTATTTTGGCCTGAAAATTATGTCCCTTTTTACAAAAAAATAAAAATAAACAAGATTTGTTATGAAATTACACGGAAGATTTCTCATTTATTGCAACCAACACCAAACGTCTTCCGAATTTCAATTACTTGACATTAAGGTCCTACAGTTTGAATAGAAGGTATATTCGGTCCATCAACATCTTTGACCCTCTTCCTAAGTTTTTTTTATTGTCAATTTTAGCTGCAATAGGAAAAAAAAATAAAGGAGAAACCCATGGAGTGCATTTGGTAGGTTCTGAAGTTCAAATAAGATGTGATACTGATTCCTTCGAGGAGTGATTGGCCATTTATTGCTTTGTTTATAACTGCTGGGTGTTCATTGCAAACTTCAATCTGTCAGGTTTTAGTTGGAAATGGAAGAAATGCAGCCTATAATTTATAAAGTATAGTTCATTGGGATTTATAGGGAATAAAGTAAAAAGTAAGAAGCTATGTAAAAATTGAAGACCCACTTATCAAAGTTTCTATAGTAGTTTAGGGGCCCAGTAAACCCATTTTTCTGAAATTTCTCAGCCAAGTATTGGAGTTCATCCTCGGAAATCCACTCAAGGGGAGAAGGGAGCTCTTCGAGGAAATCTATTATCTCCATTCCAGGTGGAGCACTCAGATTGTCCATTTTTATCGAGAAAAACTTTTTAAGCACGGTTGAAACTTCATACCGAGCAAATGATGCTTCAGCCCTTCCAGGTTCCTGAGTTTGAAATAGAGATCAGAAGCAATTGTTCTTAGCTGTCACTCAAAAATAGCTCAATAAAATTTTGATATTATTTCCAACATGATCATTTTGAACTCTCTATAAACTTAGTTCAATGTAAATCTGCTGATTTTTTATTCACTTATATTTATTACTTCCTTTCTCCATTTGTATCTGACAGTGACTCTACTACGGATCAACAGAAAACCAAATGATTGCGGTGCCATGTTGAATAAAATTGCTAAATGTAAATATTGTTTTCTACAGTGACTCTACTACGGATCAACAGAAACCAAATGATACCGGTGCCATGTTGAATAAAAAAACAATAAAGAAGTCTCACAATTCATTTTCAAACGTACACAGTAACTAAAAATAGGAAAAGATTGAAAAGAGTTATGGTACAATTATTACCTGGAACTGGTGTATATAACATCCGTCTCCAAACACCTTAAAAAAAAGTTCAGTGGGTTTAATAGATGGTGACCTTGGAAAATATGGTACCCCGATATTAACCAGTGCTCTTACCCTTTCAGGCCTAAACTGACACAGGTGCCATGCCATGTTAGCACCCCAGTCATGGCCCACGACGAAAACCTGCGTGTCATAGCACACGAGAGATTCTCAGTTTAAATCTAAAAAAGTTACTAAATTTGAAACAATAACTGAACATAGAAAAAATTCTGCGAGATTGCATATATATTATTGAATTTGATGTCAGGGCTATTATTTTAAACAAAAATTGGTTGTTTGATTCTCACATAACCTGACTCTGCTACTATAGCACAGAGAGGAGTACCAGTTTGATATTGTATGCAAAATTTTATGTTTCAGTTTAATAATGACACTTTTACAGAGGTGCCATACGGACAACTTAAAAATTATGAATAATGAGACAAGTTAAACAAATCTGACCCTACCCGAACTGAAATAAACCAGACCCAACCCAAATAGGATCACCAAGAGACGAAATAAATGCACATTTCGTCTCACCCTGCCCAACACTACCAGAATCTGAAGTAGCGTGAAACACTGCTAACCATAACCTAAACCTGGTCCAAACCGAAATCAATTGCCTAAAATTAACCAAGCTTAAAACCTGAAAAAACTGAGCAATCTGACACCCAGAATAACCCCATGACCTGCAATAATTGATATATAGAAAAAATGAATCAACCAAACTGATCGCGTTCTAACATCTTACCCTGATCCTACCAAAATTGACACAAATCTGTGTTGACCTGACTAGATCAAAACCCTTTACTGAGCCCCTGGAGTGGGTCACAAGTTGTATCATAGACCTAGAGCATTGAGAAGTTTGGTGCATGGAAAGTGTTTGACAATTTGCCTGGGAGAAGCAAGCAAGACTTACACATGGCAACTCTAAGTGGTCAAGGAGCCCGATGAGATCACCGATAATATGGAAAACGGTATAAGCGGCAGCGTCGGCCGGCGCTTCGGTGTCACCATAGCCGCGCAAGTCGGGAGCAATGGCGCGGTAACCGTTTGCGGCCAAGGCGGCCATTTGGTGCCTCCACGAGAGCCACAGCTCAGGGAAACTGTTCAGAACATGGACAAAGCAAGGTGGTCAAAGGTAAAATTGCACTGAGTTGAGAAACTTTGACTATGAGATTTGAGGTTTTGAGAGAGTAGAATTTAGAAACCCATGGAGGAGGAGAACAGGTGGGGCCGAGAGGTCGCCTTGCTCGGCGATGTGCATAGTTATCCCGTTGGTTGCCACCTGGCGGTGCCGGATCTCGGCGAACCTCTCCTGATTCTCCATCGCTTTCTCTCTCTTTGCTTTTGTCCAGTCAACCACTCAACCTCACCGTAGTACCCGAAATTTTTATTGTTACCGCTCAAACAAATCAAAATTAATTCGTTAGCACCCGCTGACCCTTTATTCAATACCACCACCCCCGCTAACCCAGTGCGCGCACCAAATTGGCTGGTGCGCGGACTGGGTTGGCGCACCAGCTTGGTGCGCGGACTGGATTAGCGGAGCACTCTTTTCACCGTATAACTGCCGCGCGAAGCTCATTTGTTCCGCAAACCGGACTCCGCGCACGCCCAACAGTAAAAAAGTGAGTTTTTTTTTTTTACTTTTTTTTTAATTTATTTGTAGAGTAGATAGTTGGTATAGGTGTCCAAAATAGGTCCAAATAGAATAGAATTGTAATAAATAATTAGAATGGTGTCCAAAATAGATTCAAACAGAGTAAAATTGTATTAAATAATTAGAATGGTGTCCAAATAGAGTAGAATTGTATTAAATAATTAGAATGATGTCCAAATAGAGTAGAATTGTATTAAATATTTAGAATGGTGTCCAAACAGAGTAGAATTGTATTAAATATTTAGAATGGTGTCCAAACAGAGTAGAATTGTATTAAATAATTAGAATGGTGTCCAAATATAGTAGAATTGTATTAAATATTTAGAATGGTGTCCAAATATAGTAGAATTGTATTAAATATTTAGAATGGTGTCCAAACATAGTAGAATTGTATTAAATAATTAGAATGGTGTCCAAATAGAGTAGAATTATTTTAGTAAATTATTAAAGTACCCTATTTGAGGTACTTAAGATCAAATTTGACTATAAATGCACCAAATTGTAGTATGGCGTCATCCAGCGGCACCAAGCACACCAGTATGCCTCATGATGATGTGGAGTTGGATGTAGTGTTAGCCCGGACCGTCTTTCCGTATTTGACGACCGAGTATATCAGTCATGTTTACTGGTTCCCGTACAAGGAGCACAGGATCAGAAACTCATATGTAAGTTTACATCTCTATACCACTTGCAAATAATATACATTTTCATTTGAATAAAATAATAAATTGTATTTGTGTTTATTTTGAAATTAAATGCAGACTCATACTCTGACGTCGACGAGGAACAACCAGATGAATATCCTCTACGACCCTCGATTTGCACCCGCGTTGCAGAGGCTGGGTCTGTGGCATGTGTCACAGCTCAGTGACTTAAATGCAAATGTCGCTCTTATATCTGCATTGGTCGAGAGGTGGCGGCCGGAGACCCACACCTTCCACTTGCCCGTCGGAGAGATTACGGTGTCTCTCCAGGACGTGAGTTGTCTCTGGGGTCTGCCCATTACTGGAGAGGCGGTGACGGGTGTGGAGTACGGAGACTTCGCGCAGCTCGTCATCGACCTGCTGGGAGACGGGTTGATGAAGCGGAGGTCGACCAAGAAGGGGTACGTCTTCTCGAAGAATGACATCAGTTTACCACACTTGCGAGACCGGTTCAGGTAACATTTATTTTATAAAATTAATTATTTGATGTCTATTTTTCGCAATTTTCACTAAATTTGTGCAAATTGACAGTGGAGCCCTAGATGCGGATGCTGATGCTGAGACAGTAGATCGGTGGACCCGGGCTTACATCATGGAGATGTTTGCTTGCTGGCTGTTCCCAGATTCATCGGGGGCCACTGTCCCTGGATGTTTGCTTGAGTGGCTGAGGGACTTGGCCCAGCCGAAACAGATGAACTGGGGTGCAGCGGTATTGGCATGTCTATATCGGGGTTTGTGCACCGCATGCCAGGTATAAATTATTTTGAAATTAAATCTGAATAATTAAATGGTTACACAAAAAAAACCAGAATTTTAACTGTCACTTGTACCTAAATAGACAAACAAGCACAATTTCTACGGTCCAGCTGGTCTCCTGATGCATTGGTCGTGGACGAGGTTCCCGTTCGGCCGTCCACAGCCATGAGTGAGAGGTTGGGCTCCAGCTTGGGGGCAGCCCAACGGGATTACATGTCCGGCTTACGCGCAGAAGTGGTGCTCGAGGAAGACGTACATCCAGACCCCGCACGGCAGACCTATGGGTGTTGATTTCTTCCGGAGTCAGTTCGAGCAGATGACTCCTGACAGACACGTCTGCTGGCGGCCGTACGATGATCGTGTCGAGGTTGATGACGATGATGCTGTCCCTCACTCCTTCCTTCATGACCTGCCTCATATATGCCTCCAGCAGCGTCAGTTCTGGTTTGCTCAGGTAACCCTTACATTATTATTGTATTCCCGTTTTGCATCACTTTTATTTATTACGTACGTAGGATTATTTATTTTTATGTACTTGCAGGTACCACTTGTGTTCTACCAGCTTGTCGAGCATTACTATCCTGGACGGGTGATACGTCAGCCCTTTCCCATCCCGGATCCCATCTCCAAGGACAAGTGGTACGAGCTTCACAAAGAACTGGCCACTACCAGCGGCAAGAATTGGCGGACCGTGCACGCCGATTATGTGACTCAGCTTGAGGCGATGGGCGACAGGATCCCTGACGAGCTCCAGTCGTATGCTTTCGATACATACGATCAGACCTATCGCAGTTGGTATCAGGAGTACTGTGCCTTCACGGTGTACTTGCATGGTCAGATCACGGAGATGAACACGAAGGCGCTCCACGTACGACGCGACACGGTTAGTGACGAGTATGGCTTCATTCCCTACGCTGGCCCGGCTGCACAGATTGTAAGTCTTTAATTTTTTTTGTTTAAGAAAATTATGAAAATTCATTTGCAATTCGAACTAATATTATTTTATTTTAATTCGCAGGTACTCATGAACATCAAGCAAGTGCTTAGGAGCGCAAGATACGCCGTCACAAGAGGTTGGAAGGCATTCGGGAAGAAGTGGTTGTGTTCCGCTACATCGCCTGTCGTCGTCGCCGGGTACCAGGATCAGCTCGAGAGGGTTCTCAGGCTTTCAGATCTTCCCCGCTATGAAGATTTGAAAGACATGGACGATGCCGATTCTGCAGAGCCTATGAGCACGCCAGAGCCGGATTTCTCAGACCTACACGAGGCAGCGACTGCTGAGGCCGCATTTGAGGCTGCTGGGCTTGCAGCGGTATGTATATTTTTGTAATTATTTTTATAATCATTTTCATTGTGAAACCTCATTATCTATTTGTTTCAGGGAGATATACCCCGCGGAGATCCGTACGACGAGCAGGACCCATCCGCAGATTTTTCATTTCACTTGGGCTCTCAGTACGGGGCTTACACGCAGGACGTAGACTCTCCTCCGTTTTGCACACATGAGACGCCACTCCCACAGTCCAGTGCAGCAGCTGTCCAGCAGGATGTCTTCCACTTACCCGTGTACTCTGCAGAGCGTGAGGTTATTTTCGGACCTGCTGCAGATGAGGGACCACACGAGGAGACACTTTTTGGGGAGATACATGAGGAGACCCCACCACAGCCATCACGATCGTACACATCGCTGGAGGAGAGGGAGCGTCAGGAGGAGGGGCGGGGTAAGAGAATTAGGAGAGAGAAGAAGCCGTGGACACCCTCGAGCAGATAGGATAGAGTTACTTGTTGTAGTTTATGTTTTTGGATATTATTTCGGTATTAGTTCTTGTTATTTGGATGTTATTTCGATATTATTTTGATATTCGTTCTTATGTTGTTTTGTTTTTCTGTTGTTTAGTTCTTCCGCAATCAATTTAACACATTAGTTTTTACGTTATTTACCTGCCTGCTGCCTTGCGTCTGATGAACATCGTTAAAAATAAAACAGAATTTTCAGACACCCGTTGCAAAAAATAAAAATAAACACGAAAATCCAATCAGCCCTAAACCCTAAACCCTAAACCTAAACCTTAACCTTAAACCCAAAAATCCATTCAGCCCACAGGCCCGCTAACCCAGTCCGCGCACCAAGCTGGTGCGCCAACCCAGTCCGCGCACCAGCCAATTTGGTGCGCGAACTGGGTTAGCGGGGGTGGTGGTATTGAATAAAGGGTCAGCGGGGTGGTAATGAATTAATTTTGATTTTTTTGAGTGGTAACAATAAAAATTTCGGCCGTAGTACTGTACTTTGTCAGGGGCGGAGCCAGACTTTCAGACTATGGGAGTCAAACGTAAATAGGGGTCAAGCATATAAAATTTTTCTACTACGAATGGGGGTCAATTTCACACTATCCATAATATTTTACATTAAATTATATTAAAATAAGGTATAAATAAAAAAAAATTCAAAATGAATGGGGGTCAATTGACCCCATTCAATATACGTAGATTCGCCTCTGTACTTTGCAATCGAGATTTGGACTGAAAAATTAAAAAAAAATGTAAAATTTGATCTGGAAGCACAGCACAATCATGTTAAACGGTTTGGATGGACGATTTGGACTTTGAAGGGAAGAGACGAAATTCTTTTAATCTGGATCAAATAGAAAGATTTTCGAGGTCACTGGGTCAAATCCGGATCAAACTCAAATTTTGAATTTGAAATCTGAATCGTCTGATCATATCATAACAATTTGAGATTGGTGCAGTTGATCATTACACGACACATGCGGCACGCTTGTCAATCCGTTTTGTTTCGGAGGCCATTCTGGTTTGCTCTCTGAAATGATGTGATCCGCATTTTGGTGTAATGGGAAATTGGCTGCGGCGGTTTATTGGATGTGAGCATTTATACTAAACTAATTTAAAAAATTTAATTTTTTTATGTAATACATAAACTTAGTTTTAATAATTTGTATTTATTGTTTGAAGTCAATTTGATAAATTTTGAAGAGACCTAATGAGCTTAAGAATACTCTAGTTCTACTCATATATTATATATTATATTTATTGTTATTTAGTTAAGATATCTTATTATTTTGAATAATTTGAATTAAGTTAATATAATTTTTTTTTTAAAACTTGGTAGAGACAAGTTAATATAATTTTAGTAATAATTTATAGACAAGTTAACTTATCGAGATTTCACTTCATATTTCAATCTACAAAATTAAGCATGCATAAAACATTATTATTTTAGTATGAGATTCAATTGTTAGGTTTGTATTCTAAAAGTTATCTTATGTTTATTACTTTGACGTGTTATGTTTATGAATTGAATATTATATGCATTTTGTTTCATGTACTTTATATTTATCTTTAGAAATGTTCAAAAAGATGCTTTTGATCTTGAATTAAGAAACTCTAAATGATAACGAACATACATCTCTAAATGTCCAAATTTAAGCCCCACACTTTGAGTGTTGTATGTGCATCACAGATTCTCATTTGTTTTTTCTTAATCCCACTAACATGGATAAATCCTCAAAATTATAACACCTAGTATGAACATCTCAGCTTTATATGCCAAGAAAATGAGAAGAATTTATTCATTTCTCAATTCTGAAATATATACAAATAAATTAGATTCCAATCTCAATTCTCAACTATACAAATACACCCAAGAAAAGACAGATAGCTTACAAGACCATCTCATTTATTCATTTTTCATGCATTAGACATTAACAATGCTAATTAAGTTTGGCTTTTAAAATAAGATAAAATCTCGGAAGTCACCTCCTCAGCTTTTTCCTGCTGTATGAAATGGTAACCGTCAATTGAAACCACATCAAGATTTGGTACAACTTCCTTTATACCTCCACCTTTGACCATCATCTCGGTTCCATAAGTGTTGTAGCCAATATCTCTCTTGACTAGAATGAATTTGGTGGGGACTTCAATTTTTGCCCCTTGCCATGGTGCCATGAGTTCCCAGTTCCTATAATAATACAATTGATATACAAACCAAGCATTAGTTTTCAGTGTTTTCTGTCTAAAACGAAACCAATTTCTTCTATTTTGGCCTGAAAATTATGTCCCTTTTTACAAAAAAATAAAAATAAACAAGATTTGTTATGAAATTACACGGAAGATTTCTCATTTATTGCAACCAACACCAAACGTCTTCCGAATTTCAATTACTTGACATTAAGGTCCTACAGTTTGAATAGAAGGTATATTCGGTCCATCAACATCTTTGACCCTCTTCCTAAGTTTTTTTTATTGTCAATTTTAGCTGCAATAGGAAAAAAAAATAAAGGAGAAACCCATGGAGTGCATTTGGTAGGTTCTGAAGTTCAAATAAGATGTGATACTGATTCCTTCGAGGAGTGATTGGCCATTTATTGCTTTGTTTATAACTGCTGGGTGTTCATTGCAAACTTCAATCTGTCAGGTTTTAGTTGGAAATGGAAGAAATGCAGCCTATAATTTATAAAGTATAGTTCATTGGGATTTATAGGGAATAAAGTAAAAAGTAAGAAGCTATGTAAAAATTGAAGACCCACTTATCAAAGTTTCTATAGTAGTTTAGGGGCCCAGTAAACCCATTTTTCTGAAATTTCTCAGCAAAATATTGGAGTTCATCCTCGGAAATCCACTCAAGGGGAGAAGGGAGCTCTTCGAGGAAATCTATTATCTCCATTCCAGGTGGAGCACTCAGATTGTCCATTTTTATCGAGAAAAACTTTTTAAGCACGGTTGAAACTTCATACCGAGCAAATGATGCTTCAGCCCTTCCAGGTT
Organism: Carex littledalei; assembly: GCA_011114355.1. Taxonomy (NCBI): domain Eukaryota; kingdom Viridiplantae; phylum Streptophyta; class Magnoliopsida; order Poales; family Cyperaceae; genus Carex; species Carex littledalei. Next base: position 13,374,895 of record CM022089.1, on the reverse strand, counting down.
CCTGAGTTTGAAATAGAGATCAGAAGCCAAAGTTCTTAGTTGTCACTCAAAAATAGCTCAATAAAATTTTGATATTATTTTCAACAGGACCATTGAACTCTCTATATACTTAGTTCAATGTAAATCAACTGAATTTTTTACTTATATTGATTACTTCCTTTCTCCATTTGTATTGATTTTTTTTTTTTAAGTAGAACCGTTTATATTGATTTGCTTGTACTATCTGACATCACAAATTTAATAGACAGTGCATAATATTGCCAAATGTTTATTGTACTCTAACAGTGACTCTACTACAGATCAACAGGAAACCAAATGATACCGGTGCCATGATGAATAAAAAGAATATTCTACTTAGATGTCAGATAGGAAAGGATTGAAAAGTCTCATGAGCCATTTCGAACTTATGCAGTAACTCAAAAATAGGAAAGGATTGAAAAGAGTTACTGCCACAATTATTACCTGGAACTGGCATATATAAAATCCGTCTCCAAGCGCCTGGTCAGTGGGTTTAACAGATGGGGACCTTCGGAAATGTGGTACCCCAATATTAACCAGTGCTCTTACCCTTTCAGGCCTAAACTGACACAGGCACCATGCCATGTATGCACCCCAGTCATGGCCGACAACGAAAACCTGCATGTCATAGCATACAAGAGATTTTCAGTTTAAATATAAAAAAGTTGCTTCATTTGAAACAATCATTGAACATATAAAAAGTTCTGTGAGATTGCATATAATTTATTGAATTTGATGTCAGGGCTATTATTTTACAGAAAAATTGGGTGTTTGATTCTCACATAACCTGACTCTGCTACTATAGCACAGAGATGAGTACAAGTTTCATGCAAAATTATATATGTTCAGTTTAATTGTGGAACTTTTACGGAGGTGCCATACGGACAACTTAAAAATTATGAATAACATGATCAAATAGTTATATGCACAATAAGTTGTGCAAGGCTGTATTATCTGTTGAGAAGATAGACCAGTGAAAGCTCTACATCCGGCACAAGCTAACATTACCAGGCAAACAAATCGGACCCTACCTGAACTGAAATCAACCAGAACCAACCCAAATATGATCACCAAGAAACGAAATAATTGCACAATTCCTTCTCAACCAGCCCAACACTACCGGAATCTGAAGTAGCCTGAAACACTGCTAACCATAACCTAAACCTGGTCCAAACCGAAATCAATTGCCACCTGGTGAAGACACACCTATATCTAAAATTAACCAAAGCCTAAAACCTGAAAAAACTGAGCAATCTGACACCCAGAATAACCCCATGACCTGCAATAATTGATATATAGAAAAAAAATGAATCAACCAAACTGATCACGTTCTAACATCTTACCTTGATCCTACCAAAATTGACACAAATCTGTGTTGACCTGACTAGATCAAAACCCTTTACTGAGCCCCTGGAGTGGGTCACAAGTTGTATCATAGACCTAGAGCATTGAGAAGTTTGGTGCATGGAAAGTGTTTGACAATTTGCCTGGGAGAAGCAAGCAAGACTTACACATGGCAACTCTAAGTGGTCAAGGAGCCCGATGAGATCACCGATAATATGGAAAACGGTATAAGCGGCAGCGTCGGCCGGCGCTTCGGTGTCACCATAGCCGCGCAAGTCGGGAGCAATTGCACGGTAACCATTTGCGGCCAAGGCGGCCATTTGGTGCCTCCACGAGAGCCACAGCTCAGGGAAACTGTACAGAACACGGACAAAGCAAGGTGGTCAAAGGTTAAATTGCACTGAGTTGAGAAACTTTGACTATGAGATTGAGGGTTTTAGAGAGTAGAATTTAAAAACCCGTGGAGGAGGAGAACAGGTGGGGCCGAGAGGTCCCCTTGCTCGGCGACATGCATAGTTATCCCGTTGGTTGCCACCTGGCGGTGCCGGATCTCGGCGAATCTCTCCTCATTCTCCATCGTTCTCTCTCTCTTTGCTTTTGTCCACTCAACCTCACCGTGTACTGTACTTTGCAATCGGACTATGGATTAGTTTTTACAAGTTTAAACAGTCAATTCCAACAACTCCACTGTGATTTCGATTCCTATATAAAAAATATAGATTAACTGTCCAAATTTATATTTTTTAGAATTTTCAATTATTTTTAAGATAGATAGAAAATTATCACATCTGACGATCCTAGTTTTTAAGAATATTTTTAGTGATTTTTGATTGATCTAAAAAGATAATAATTTTATTTAGAAAATATAAAATTTGATACTCAAAAACATTTTCATATTAAAATAATGTTGAACTCTTTGGATCGTTTATTTAAACTCTAAAAATGAAGATATAAATACATAATACAAGCTTATGTATGCACTATAGCATCACTCATATTTGTCAATACAAAAATGGTATGCTTTATTTTATCTAAAAAATTGAAGGGAAGAGACGAAATTCTTTTAATCTGGATCAAATACACAAAGGAAATACATAGGAAAATCCATAGGTGTTATGGCATTCCTTTGCCGAATACTTATAAATCATAGGAAATACACAAAGGATTGATAGGGTCGAGCGAGCTGGTATCCCCTATTAGTTCTTCAATCAAAGGACCAAATTGCAATGAGAAACCTTGGTGTATAGGTGTTATGGCATTCCTTTGCCGAATACTTATAAATCAAGGGACTGAATTGCAAATTGGAGAGAATGAGGGTTCACAAAGCAAGACAGTAGGCTTCATGACAAGGATCTGTCAAGCACAAACCCTGTGAATTCAGTGACCATGCTCTTTGATTGAAGAACATAAAAGATGAAAATAAATAAAACACAAGGTCTTGTCTGCAAAATTCTCTTTTTGTTCTTTGCCTTACAGTGCATCTTTATGATTTGATCCTGATTTTTGTGCTTCTTTGCAACCTTTGATCTTCTTTCTTTTTCTTTACTATCATGAGTAGATAATGGGTTCAACAATGAACCAGACAGTAGGATATGGTGCAAAGACCTCTCTACAACCCCTTGTACCTGACTTAATATCCATGTACCAGTCACAAACACAAGAAAAACCAAATGAAAACCATACTGGTAGAGTGAGATGTCTAAAACTGCCACAAATGACCCTCTGTCAGTAAATCAGTTGCACCAGGAGCTCTGAATGGAGATTGGCCAAATCCTTGCATGGACACACTAGACAATGGAAAAAGAATTACTCAAAAAGGAATTTTCTGTGAATTATGATGACCATTTGAACCCCACCTTTCGAAAGCTGAAAAATTGTCAATTCAATGCACTATTATGCATGCTGACACCACATTAGAACACCTGCTTATCATAGTTAGAATCCATATTAAAAATTAGAATTTGGCAGGCATGAACTAAATATATCAATGGACAAATCCATATAAAGAACATAAAATCCCATGTAGCCAATTAAAACAAATAAAAATGACAAAACAACATACTGGAAGGGGCAAAACTGCAAGTTACCAGCAAATACCCCTGCACAACAGGAAAATAGATCATGACTTAAGGAACATTTCCATATAAAGAACACAGAATTTGGTGTAGCAAATTAGCAGGAATTGATCTTCAAAATTCGGCAGTTCAGAAAAACAGAAAAATGTTGTTCCTCCATTTACCAGAAAAACACACTATTTTGTTGTTTTAAAACATTGATGGAGTCCTGTACATTATGCCTTAAATTCTCAAATTTTTATGGCCTAGAGAACAAACAACAAGGAATAACCTGGACAAACAATCCGGTAGAAAGAAATTCAAACCACAAAGTGGCACCCTGGCTCAGTTTGGCACGGTCCAAAAATGACTTAGTCCCTAAATCTGTTCATCCACCCCTCTTACAAATTGAATAGAAGTCAGACCAAAGATCCAAATGACCTGATTCCACCTCTCAAAGACCCTCTGTTCATCCCTCTACAAAGCCATAAACTTGAATCATCTAAATATAATCTCCAAAGCCTTCAAAATCGAACTTCAAAATCTAATTTACCTCAGTTTGAGAACCAATGCAAAATTTGTCTAAACACTATTAAAAGTCAGATTTGAAATGACAATTACACACGTCTATAGGTCTCCTCAAATGATCCGAACCCGATAGGTGTGTAGTATAACTCGTGGACAATCTAACCCTGAGCTTGGACCAGCTAAAAACACTCATTTTATAATCCAAATCACGAGCCAAAGATGCCACTTGGTCGCTTTCCTGTAACTTGTGCAGTTTAGCGTCATGAAACCAAAACCTTAAACCCAATATGCACTTTCTATAAAACACCTAGGGATGACCTTTGGGATATCCCAAAGTCGTTTAAACCTGTCTCATTCATAAACAAGCCTCTTTTCAGTCTTCTTGGCTCATAACTTTCTCGTTTCAAATTCGAATTGACTCAAACCAATTCCAAAGATCGCGATGTTCCTAAATGAACTAGATAAGGACCACAATGTCCCTAAACTAAAAAAGACCGCAAAGTCTTTAAACTAAACCCATATTTCCAAGTCTCCAAATCCAAATAGGACCGCAATGTCCCTAAACTAGATAAGGACCGCAATGTCCCTAAACTTGACCCCCGATCTAGACGATAAAGCCTGATCAGATTTAAACTATACCTATACTAAACCAAACACTCTCGAGACCATACCATGCCTAATCAGAACTATACCCTCGAGCTGAGACCATACCATACCCAATCGAGCATATATCCATACAAGCCCATATTCAGATATACCATACCTATAGGCGGTAGGAGCTGGCACTGCGTCGTATGCTTTGAGTCTTATTGTGCACCAAACCATACCTGTAGGCGGTAAAAGTTGGCACCGTGTAGTATGCTCTGAGTCCTATCGTGCACCCAACGTCTCAACAACCTGAATTGACATAGCACTTCATATTCAGACTCAAGATGCACCAGGAGGGTTGCATGGAGCCATATTCCTGACCCTCCAAGGATTAAACAAGGAAACCAATTCCCGATCCTCAGTTTATACTGAACCTAATACTAATGCACGGTCAAGTTAGAGATAGGAAACCTAAGTTGCATCCTTGCACTGCATTTATATGCATACACTGGAAAGTTTACGACATAAATACACCATGTCTCTTATTTATTTTCAGCGGTCCTAAATCTTGGAATGAGGAGTGTGCTGAAAGACATAAATCTCGGGGTAATTAACGGCGGGGGCTTGCGTCCGTCGGAAGATTCAACATCTCCACAATCAATAAACTCTCTCGTACGGATATTACGTACGGGGGTGAACCATGAAGTCCCTTTTTTCCTTTACCTCGGAACAACGCCTTTCCCATACCACATACCATATCGGAAGGAAAGGGGTAGTGACGCTTCGAGGGCGGATGCGTAAGAAAAATGCACCTTACAATGACACACACGAATCTGGAGCGAATTACATTGCGCCGCAATCATTGGATGAACCACCTACAATCTTCGAAACTCTCTGACTCAACCAGCTCAAAAGCTAATGGGACAAGCTAATTTTCTGCATCATACCCGCATGCAATCAACAATTTATCTGTATTAAACCATCAATCAATTAAAACAAACAAATTAATTTAAAAAATTAAATTAACTAAATTAAATAAATCAAATTAATTAATTATAAACAAGCCTCAACGGTAATGACTGGTCTGAGGTGTTGAAAAGCTATGCACGGTCCAAATGCCTAAGCCGCCCTATGAAAATACTTGTATGGTCCAAGTTTACTAGTGAGAAATGAGGTCACATCAAACAATGTTTATGTAATTAATTAAAAAAAATAAGTTAAATTGTTCATTTTGTTACAATGCCGTAAAAATAAAAGGAACAATATAGTACCTGGGTTTTTTCTATTGATTGCATCGAATAACAGAACTACAAGCGCGTATGACCCCTCCTAACTACCAAATTGGCGGGCAATTGCCAACTCCCGGCCACGCCACAGTTTGTTGTACGCCGGTATCTGACCATTGTATCTTTCAGCAACAACGATCCTAATAGCTTGGATACTCAAATCAATATCGTTTCTCATGTGAGCCGATATGCAATATGCGACCATAGTAGCCGACAACTATGCATGATCTATTATTGTCACATCCGCGTGACAAGAATGTTTTGTTGAGCACTTAGAGACACGCCATTATGTACTGTAACCAGTGGCAATAACATATATGAACCAACCACGTGTCCTTGCACTTGAACATCATTATAGTCTTGTCACTGTGCATATTCCATATCTCTTTGTTGCAAAGAATGTGAAACCTGACAATTGCGCTCTTCATTTGCTCTTTGGAGTCATAGGTTTGTCCCTCCGACAATTCATCCTCATACTTTGTTGCCCTTCCAAACAAACTCACATTTGCTTCCTGAAACCCTGATGTGTCATTGAAAGCCGAAACCGGGTGCTCAAACCCACGATCCATCCTGAAAAACCTTTGTCTAAGCATAGGTCTGGTATCTTACTGGTCACTCTGATCACTCATACCCTCAGGATCGATGTCACCCCAATTTTCCTCTGTATCTTCTAATTTCGGATCCAGTGTATCATCATCCTCATCCGGATCATAAGATTGGCCCCAAGAAGCGGCCCGACTAGTAGAAGACTGGTCAATCTGGGATGGGGCCCGACGGGAGGGGCGACTACTGGACGGTTGGTCAATTTGGAGAGGGGACGGACTTGAGCCTGATGAGTTAACCCGACTACGGCCCTAGATTAACCTCATAAGTGGGTTGGTACGCCGGACTCGGGTGACATCCACATATAGGTCAATTACCTTGTATGCACCCCCAAAAAAACTCATTGTTTGGTTGTACAATACCCGTCAGACTCCATCATTCTGAACTGGAAAGAGTTGGAACCATGTTTGTGCTGAACTAGTGGGCATAATTTTGACCTGAATATTAATGTCATACTGATCCTGATCCAATCCCAAACTCTGAAAAATAACATATTTAATTCCCACATAATCAGTATCCGGTATTACCGAAATCACAGTAACATGCCCGATACTATAATAAACTCCATTAGGGCCTGTTAAAATATCACAACCAGTGTAAATGGATACCATAAGACTCATTTTGAATCCAATACACAAAAAATCTAAAATTAAAAATTAACTAAATTAATTATTAACCCACTGAAAAATAAAAATAAATTGAGAAGAAAAGAAAAAAAACTTACGGATCAGAACTCTTGTTCAGGAGAGAGAATGGGTGAATGTGAGAAATGAAATTCTGTCTCTGGATGAGTACATATAGAAAAAAAAAAAACAAGGGCCACAGAACCATTGGAAGGCCCCTGGGACCACAGAGGCATTGGACGGCCCCTAGACTGGAGCCGCAACGACATTGAGCTACCCCCAGTCTTTGGGGCCGTAGCGGCATTGAGTAGCCTGAGTAATTGTCGAATTTCCAAAACTGGAGTGTTTTGATTTATTTTTTTAGTTATGCTATAAATAAAAATTTCGGCTCTGTTTTTCTTGAGCGTATAGGCTATGAATACCGTAAGAAAATTTCCTCTTTCAAGTTTTTCCAGCTTTCATTTAAAGAAAGCTTTGAAACTATTTGCAAATTAAATTATGTGCGCCTATCTTCGAAGAATTTTTTTTTCTTCTTAAGAGCATTTCAATAATCCACATTCGAGTTTGCTACAGCCGTCCGCGGATCCATGTACAAATTGGAAAATTGGGGGTAGGCAAGTGTCTATCACTGAATTTAAATATTTTATTTCAATTCAGTACTAATTGTTCAATGTCCCTACCCCTGGTTCGATGTAGTACCTACCTCGGTTGAAGTTAGTCCGATTCTTGAACCGATTTCTTCAGAGTTTTGATACTCTATTTCGTAAATAAAATGAAAGAGAATAAGAGAACAAGAAAGATTTGATGGTGGACCTATTATTATAATTCTAAGAAATGAGTTGGCCAAACTTTTTGTCTTTTATTATTCAACACTTTATATTTTGGTTAAATTTGTATCTAAAATTTGACTTCAATTTACTAATTGGCTAAGAAAGTCCCACTTTGAATTATGCGAAACGAATTTTTAATTAGTTTACTAAAAATATTTCAATGCTGTGTCAATCGATTTTATGATTATAACATATTTTATAATAAACATAGTTACAGGGATTGAGTTGTAATTGTGTACCCGATAAGTTAATGAGTTGAATCCAATTAGTGCCCTACCCCGAAATAAATCTAGATCGGCCCCTGGCTACATTGGGTTTCTAATGGGTGACAAAATCATCTTTAGCCCAACATTTTCCCTTGGAAAAAGTGGCAATATTTTTGTGTTGTACGTTGTAATTGACAATATTAAGATGAGCCTTTTCAAGAAACAAAACCTATTAAGATGATCCTTTTAATGGATAAAACCAAAAATTATACACTATCAAGTATAGGAACACAATTAGCAAAGTCCAAATCGTCCATTTGGGCCCTATGAATGAGATTGTTATTTCTGCTTTGAAAAGGAAGTATGCTACTGTGGTAAAATTTTGGGGCTATCAATAACTGAAATCTAAAATTTTAGGGCTATCAAATAATACAAACTGATTAAAATGAAAATACAATGTTTCCGAAAATATCAGGCTTGATTATCTAATGAAAAAATATATATATATATATATAACCAGAGCAAGGAAAAACACAAACGACATGTTAGCCTGAAAAAGTATAAAAAAACGTCTGTAATACGTAGCAATCCAATTGATTTAGTTAGTTAATTAATATTTGCAGTTGTATGCATATATCATTAAGGTCTTTATCCACTTTGAGAAATGAAAGAATTACAGCCACTGTCAAGATTTTCAAAGAGAGAGAGAGAGAAGAAAGAATTGTATTTATTGAATGAATCATGCTGACATGACACCTTCAATTGATTACTCTGTCAGCCCTTGTGTTTAGATTTAAGCCACACACTTTGAATGCTGTATGAACACCTAGTATGAACATCTCAGCTTTATGCCAAGAAAATTAGTAGAATTTATTCATTTCTCATTCTGAAATATACAAATATATTCAACAACTAGATACCAATCTCAATTTTCAAATATACAAATACATCCAAGAAAAGGCACATTGCTAACAATACCATCTCATTTATTAATTTTTCATGCATAAGACATTAACAAAGCTAATTAAGTTTTGCTTTTAAAATAAGATAAGATCTCAGAAGTTACCTCCTCAGCTTTTTCCTGCTGTATGAAATGGTAACCGTCAATTGAAACCACATCAAGATTTGGTACAACTTCCTTTAGACCTCCACCTTTGACTTTCATCCCGGTTCCATAAGTGTTGTAACCAACATCTCTCTCGACTAGAATGAATTTGGTGGGGACTTCAATTTTCGCTCCTTGCCATGGTGCCATGAGTTCCCAGTTCCTATAATAATACAATTGATATACAAACCAAGCATTAGTTTTCAGTGTTTTCTGTCTAAACGAAACCAATTTCTTCTATTTTGGCCTGAAAATTATGTCCCTTTTTCCAAAAAAATTAAACAAGATTTGTTTCCAAACCACACGGAAGATTTCTCATTTATTACAACCTTACAACCAACACCAAACGTCTTCCGAATTTCAATTACTTGACATTAAGATCCTACAGTTTTAATAGAAGGTATATTCGATCAAACATCAACATCTCTGACCCTCTTCCTAAGTATTTTTATTGTCTAATTTTAGCCGCAATAGGAAACAAAAAAAAAAGGAGAACCCATGGAGGGCATTTGGTGAGTTCTGAAGTTCAAATAAGATGTGACACTGATTCCTTGGACGAGTGATTGGCCATTTATTGCTTTGACATTGCTTTGGTTAAATGCTGGGTTTTCGTTGCATACTTCAATCTGTCAGGGTTTTTAGTTGGAAATGGAAGAAATGCAGCCTATAATTTATGAGGTATAGTAAACAATAGGATTTATAGGGGAGAAAAAATTAAGTAAATATTGAAGACCCACATGTCAATGTTTCTATAGTAGTTTAGGGGTCCAGTAAACCCATTTTTCTGAAATTTCTCAGCAAAATATTGGAGTTCATCCTCGGAAATCCACTCAAGAGGAGAAGGGGGCTCTTTGAGGTAATCTATTATCTCCATTCCAGGTGGAGCACTCAGATTGTCCAATTTTATTGAAAAAAACTTTTTAAGCACAGTTGAAACTTCATACTGAGCAAATGACGCTTCAGCCCTTCCAGGTTCCTGAGTTTGAAATAGAGATCAGAAGCAATTGTTCTTAGCTGTCACACAAAAATAGCTCAATAAAATTTTGATGTTATTTCCAACAGGACCATTGAACTCTCTATATACTTAGTTGAATGTAAATTTCCTGAATTTTGTACTTGTATTGATTACTTCCTTCCTCCATTTGTATTGATTTTTGTTGAAGTAGAACCATTTATAATAATTTGCTTGTATCTGACATCACTAAATAAATAGACAGTACATAATATTGCTAAATGTATATATTGTATTCTAACAGTGATTCTACTGCAGATGAACAGAAAACCAAATGATGCCGGTGCCAAGTTGAATAAAAAAAGAATGAAAATAGGAAAGGATTAAAAAGAGTTATTGGCACAATTATTACCTGGAACTGGCGTATATAAAATCCGTCTCCAAATGCCTTAAAGAAACGATCAGTGGGCTTAACAGATGGGGTCCTTTGCAAATATGGTATCCCAATATTAACTAGTGCTCTTACCCTTTCAGGCCTAAGCTGACACAGGTGCCATGCCATGTATGCACCCCAGTCATGGCCCACGATGAAAACCTGCATGTCACAGCATACAAGAGATTGTCAGTTTAAATATAAAAAAGTTACTAAATTTGAAGCAATAACTGAACATAGAAAAAGTTCTGTCAGAGTGCATATAACTTATTGAATTTGATGTCAGGGCTATTATGATACACAAAAATTGGTTGTCTGATTCTCACATAACCTGACTTTGCCACTATAGCACAGAGATGAGTATCAGTTTGATATTCTATGCAAAATTTTATATTTCAATTTAAATGTGGAACTTTTACAGAGGTGCCATATGGTATATGGACAACTTAAAAATTATGAATTACATGATCAAATATTCATATACACAATAAGTTGATAAGATAGACCAGTGAAACAAATCTGACCCTACCAGACCCAACCCAAATATGATCACCATGGGACGAAATAAATGCACAATTCGTGCTCACCCAGCCTAACAGTACCGGAATCTGAAGTAGCCTGAAACACTGCTAACCATAACCTAAACCTGGTCCAAACTGAAATCAATAACCACCTGACCAAGACAAGATAAATTTAAAATTAACCGAAGACTAAAATCTGAAAAACCTAAGCAATCTGACACCCAGAATGATCCCATGAGCTGAATTAATTGAAATATAAAAAAAAAAATGATCCAACCGAACTGATCTCGTTCTAACATCTTACCCAGATCTTAACAAAAATGACACAAATCTGTGTAGACCTGACTAGATTAAAACCCTCTGCCACCTCTGAAAAATTTGGCAATTTTTCTATTTTCTTGCTACTGAGCCCCTGGAGTGGTTCACAAGTTGTATCATAGTCCTAGTAGCAATGAGAAATTTGGTGAATGGAAAGTGTTTGATAATTTGCCTGACAGAAGCAAGCAAGACTTACACGTGGCAGCTCTAAGTGGTCGAGGAGCCCGACGAGATCACCAATAATATGAAAAACGGTATAAGCAGCAGGGTCGGTTGGCACGTCGGTGTCACCAAAGCCACGCAAGTCGGGGGCAATGGCACGGTAACCATTTGCGGCCAAGGCGGCCATTTGGTGCCTCCACGAAAGCCACAGCTCAGGGAAACTGTACTAAACACAGAAATAGCAAGGTGGTCAAATATTAAATTGCACTGAGTTGGGGAAAATTTGACTATGCGGTTGAGGGTTCTAGAGAGTAGAATTGTGAAACCCGTGGAGGAGGAGAACAGGTGGGGCTGAGAGGTCGCCTTGCTCGGCGACGTGCATAGTTATCCCGTTGGTTGCCACCTGGCGGTGCCGGATCTCGGCGAATCTCTCCTGATTCTCCATCGTTCTCTCTCTCTCTCTCTTTTAAAGAGCTTCGCAATCGGACTATGGTCTATGGATTGTTAAAACGGTCAATTCCAAGAACTCCACATCATTTCGATTTCTATATAAAAATATATTAACACAGAGGGTTGAAATGCCGAAATTTTTATTAATAAGCATAAAAAAATTCAAATTTCACAAAATAAAAATTTACAAAAATAATAATCTAGCGGATTTCCTATTTTCCGACATTTTTATTAATATCCAAAGTTAATTAGAAATTAATATTTATGTTCAGAATTCTCCAGTTTTGCCAAAAATGTCCAAACCGGCTGTAAAATGGCCGGCTTCCGGTTTATGGCTGGTTTCCTCCTCTTTTTTTTTTTTTTAGACACTATGAAGAACAAGATAATAAAATTTAACACTGAAAATTCGAATTTTTTGTTTAAATTATTTGTTAGATTACTTCTTTTGATTTATAATTAGCATATTTATACTAAAATACACTAGATTACTTGAAATATATTGAATTACACTATATTACAATAAATTATGTTGAATTACACTAAATTTACCGGAATTTACCGGAATTTACCGTAATTTAGTTGAATTACACTAAATTATGTTGAATTTACCGGAATTTACCGTATTTTAACGTAATTTAGTGTAATTCAACATAATTTATTGTAATATAGTGTAATTCAACATAATTTCAAGTAATCTAGTGTATTTTAGTATAAATATGGTAATTATAAATCAAAAGAAGTAATCTAACAAATAATTTAAACAAAAAATTCGAATTTTCAGTGTTAGATTTCATTATTCTTCATAGTGTCTCTAAAAAAAAAAAAAAAACCGGCCATTTTATGACCGGTTTGAGCATCTTTGGCGAAACTGGAGAATTCTGGACATAAATATTAATTTCTAATTAACTTTGCATATTAATAAAAATGTCGGCCTATTTCTGCTGAATTATCCAGCGAATTTTCTATTTCCACTAGATAATCAAGCAGAAATAAGATTTCTAATTTTTATTTAATTAAATAAAAGATGCTATAATTTTTTTTTATTTTCTATTAAAATATTAAAAGTATTTTTTTTTTTTTTGAAAAATTGATAGAGTACTATTTACTAAAAAAAATTACGACACATTGGTTATTTATGATATTATGTACTGAGCTTTAACTAAGAATTTGGTTCAATTTTTATTAAGCAGTGTCAGTGTCACAATATTAACAACCTTTTAATAAAATTTTATATTCATTCATGTTTACATTAAATAGTGTTCACCAAAAATGAACCTGTACACATACACTCAATAAAATGATAGAACATGCATGTGATACATTATATTTGGCAGATTGGAATTTGGCCAGATTAGGTACACGGTATCTGTCAGTAATTAATTGGTGTTTTAATACAGAAACCTAAATATTGGTCAAGAGAAAACTGATCATGACTAAGCACAGATTTGAGAAAGAAACTTATGGAGAAAAATGGCAAGGAGTTAGTTCTTGGTTTCTATTGAAGAGTGATTGAATATTGTGCAACTGAATCTCATACCAAAATAGTATTGATGTTTTATGCATGGTTATGAAAATCGAAATCAGACGCGAAATCGATAAGTTGATCATGGAATCGGAATAAGATAAATCAGTGGGGATCAACCGAATCAAATCGACAACTGAAAGTTTTCCGAAAAAGCTTTAGTTATATTAACAAAATAGAAATAATTTGTAAAATATAAATATGTCAAAAAATATGTTCAGACAAAAAAATTATAGTCAAATAATCCACTAACATAATATATTGCAAATATATAAAACTAAATAGATAGTTTGATGAATTTCCCGCATGTTTTATTTTGACCCAAATTGTTATTCGAGCGCACTGAACTATGTATCTTTAATTGTTACTTATGTTAAAAAAATTTGTAAGAGAGAAAAATTAGTCTAAGGAAATCAATTTTAATTGTCACTATTATCTCTTGCTCTCTTCCTTCTCAATCCTTGAAAACCAAAACACAGCTCATAGTAGAAAAGCAAATAATAAAAAAAAAGTTTGTTTTGTGAAAATATATAGTAAAAAAAAAATTATAAAAAGTTGTTCAAATATGTTAAGAAAAGTATTTCACTTATATAATTCACTAGTATAATAATAAACAAGCGTACAAATACAGTCCGAGAGTGAATTACAAATTGCATAGACAATAAAATATTACGATAAGAAAGTAATAAAGAAAACCAGAGTGAAAATATGTAAGAATTTACTGGTTTATATTATTTATTTCCCCCCTCCACTAATATGGCAATTCGTTTAATAATTTTAAAAAAAATCATAAAATCCACGTGTAGGGGTGTCAATGGCACCTGTAATACGGATAAGACAGGTACGGGTAAAAAAAAAATTCGTTATCTAAACAGGTTAAGAATACGGATAAAGCCTATTCCGCATCCATTATCCAATTGGGTAATTATAATAAAAAATTATAAATATTAATAAACAATGAATATCAATTCTCCAACTACACTTTTGTAGTTGTATCACACTTAATTAACTATTAAAACACGTAAATTAGTTCCAACAAATTCCAATAAATTTTAAACCTTTAAAACACGTATATATGTGTGAAATGAATGTATTTTAATATTTGATTTAATAAATAATAAAAATAATTATTATATTTGCACTACTCGTTATTTACCCGCTACCGTTTCGTTATTCGACCGAAACTGTAACGAGTAATGGTAGGATACAGGTAACGTAATTCGTTGTAAGAGTAGAGTACGGGTAAGAACAATTTGTAACGGTACGGGTACGAAAATACTTCCACCCGACCCTTTCTCGTAAAAATTAATAAGATTAACCGGCCGTATATGCCGAGTGTATCCCAGGTAAATTTTTTTTTTTACAAAAAATGTGAAAAACCAGGGGCCCACTTAGCAAAAACCTGAATTCCCTGTTTTCAAATTATTTCTGAAAAAAAAAATGGTTTTTATTTCGATAAATTAAAAGAATTCGAAAAGGAAACACCAATATAAAATTTCAGCACTGCAGATTGCATTCATGTAGCAATTGCAAATCCAGCGCATGTTTTGTTTTTCCCTTTAAAATAAGCCTCTATTTCACACTGACTTGATTCAATCCAAGCAATCAGTTCGATCCCATCTAAATTTTGTGCTTATTTCAACGAAAATGTTCTAATAAATCGAAAATAATATAAACATATTTAAGTACTTAGAGCATCTACATTTCTGAAACTCTTAGAGTTTCTAATTAACTGTTAACTGCTTTTATGAAATTATAGGCTCTGGAGTTTCTAAATGTTCACATCCATGAAACTAATTTTAGAGTTTCTAATAAGCCACATCATCGGTAAATTAAAATTCATAAGCCACATCAGCAGTAAATTAAACTAATTTTAGCAAAAATCCAAGCCAATCATTTTGCCACGTCAGAGTATAAACGATTTCTTAATAAGAAATTATTGAGCAAAATTGTTAAATAAGAAATTCATCTACATCTCTGAAACTGGTTTAGCAACTGTCACGTCAAATTAGAAACTCTAATAGTTTCAGAGATGCATATGCTCTTAGTCCAGCTGGGATTATAGGTTTTCTATGAGCAGCCTCAAAAATCTCAACCCATTGACCCATAAATCATACAAGTCAACATGCCTCAATACAGCAACCTAATTCCAAAATTGTACAAAAACTTGGTTCATACTAAAAATGAAGACGCCTTCCTACTGAGGCCAACAAATCACCGGATAAAGATATTGACAGAGCTAGTTTGGTTTCACGCAGTGCACGGCCAATAGAAACAAAATGAGAAAAATATAAGACTGGTGCGTTGCATGAAGTCAAAACAGCTTTGTCAATATATTTACCCCCAATCACCTTATTTGTTCATCCCATTTTGTTTGGACAAAAGATGGGTGCCTAACTTAGACTAGAGAAATAAGATAAAATCTCAGATGACACCTCCTCGGCCTTCTCTTGCTGGATGAAATGGTAACAACCGTTGATTATAACCACATCAAGATCTGGGACAATAGCTTTAAAACCGCCACTTTTGATGTGCATCTCTGTCCCGAAAGATTTAAAGCCGACATCTTTATCACCAACAATGAATTTGGTTGGTACAAGAATTTTCACTCCTTGCCATGGTGCTGTTAGAGCCCAATTCCTATTATTAACATCAATAATTACGTAACCAAAATTACATCTTTGCCCTTGTGAAAAGTCTTTCGTCCCCTATTTTCTTAAGCCTATGTACAATTTTAATTAAGACAAGGGGGTTTTGAATTTAGATTGTACTCTCAGTTTATGTAAACTGTCACAAAAGATACTTGCTTTAAGACTGCTCAGTAAAGTTTTAAAAGTCAAGGGGACTCGAGTCAATGAGTGCTCAATAATTGATCTAATTAATTCAATGGGTGGTTGTTACCAGTATCACAAGACAAATAATTAAGAATAATCAGGTTTCATCTGTCAAAAAGTAAATGATGTGTAGTTAGAAAGAAAAAAAACGTTTAAATACTATTCACAAGGAAAGACTTACGTGTCAAAGTTTCTATAGTAGTTTAGGGGTCCAGTAAACCCATTTTTCTGAAATTTCTCAGCAAAATATTGGAGTTCATCCTCTGAAATCCACTCAGGCAGAGAAGTTGGGGCTTCAAGGAAATCCATGATCTCCATTCCAGGCGGAGCACACAGATTGTCCATTTTTATTGAGAATATTTTTTTAAGTATAGTTAAGGCACCATACTGAGCAATTGAAGTCTCAGCTCTTCCAGGTTCCTGGGTTTAAATTCAATTTTAGAATCACTAAACCAAATGTTCAACAGTTATTTGAAAAAGACCTCCAAATTGAACTCTTCTTCGTTCAATCAACTCCCTGAATTTTTTAAATTTGTTCCCTTCTGTAATCTTCCACACTGCTAGCTAATCTTTAGCAAGACAAGTTGTATTTTTTTATTTTCTTTTTTGAGCAGAAAAACAAAAAAAGGAAAGAAAGTTTGAACTTTTTTCTATTAAAATAAGTGCAAAAAAAAAAAATGAAGGCATATAAAAAGGTTACCTGAAACTGTGTGATATAAAATCCCTCTCCAAGTGCCTTAAAACGGTCTGTTGGTTTAACAGAAGGATGCCTCGGGAAATATGGTAACGCCATGTTAACTAGTGCTTTTACTCTGTCAGGCCGAAAGAGGCACAGGTGCCATGCTACAATTGCACCCCAATCATGGCCCACAACAAATACCTGTACCATACAAGAGAAGAACAATTTACAATAACATGAAATTGTGAAGTTAGGAACTTTGAATCAATAAATGTCAACAAAAAGACCTGCCAAAATAACTAAACCTTCAAAGCCGGACCTGAATTTAGTACCTAGTCACAATTAGTATTATAAAATTAGAAAACTCTAGAAAGCTGTATGACATGATTAATGCTTATTATATTCATTCAATCTAATGTGACAACCAGACTGCTATAATACTGTTTTAATAAAAATAAGCCTTGAAAGTGGAGCAACAACCTGATGCTTAATTGGATATGCCTGAGTCTTGGGAAAAAAATAGAATACCAAAGTTTGGTACCCTGACTTAGAAAGTATAAGTAGGCTAATCAAATGTTTGCTTGAAAACAGCTACTATAAATTTGAATGGCCGACTTGCTCTGTTGCTGGGAAATAAAATATTGGTGAACATTCTAACATCTAGAGCTTATTTAAATGATTAATTATACTTGATATTGATTTAGATATTTACCCATCAAAAAAATCAAAATTAGTTATTTCCCCATCTAAACTTACTTAATTTATTAATATACCCATTTCTTAATTTAAATACTTATAAATAAAAATTAATATTAATAAAACATCAGAATGACAGTTCTACCCTTCTTCTTTATCTCAGCATTCAACATAAATAAAACAAAAACGTTAGAATTGAAGGTCTCCTCCATTGCCTCTTTGCTTGGTTCATAACAGTGATCTGATCAGACTGATTTCCAACCCATTCTCTCCTCTCTCAACCCCAAAATCTGCCTCACACAACTCCCTCCATTACCACAGCCTCCTCCTCACGCATCATTGTTACTGATTTTAATAAGAATTTGGAAATGAACCTGCTTGGTATCCAAGCATCATTCTGTTTTGTTTTTTCTCCAGTCAAAGGAAATACTTCAACTCAAAGCTATATTCAAGCATCATTCTGTTTGGACCAGTACAACACTTGTGTGCACAGTAATTCCTGGTATACACACAGCACATACCAGACCAAATAAAGGTAAAGAAAGGACAGAGAGTTATTTGGGGTGTGGGGGGAGTTGGGTAAGTACATGACCTGATAAGTGATTTACTAATCCACACAACTAACAATCAACAATCAACAATCAACAAAATTGTTAGTGCCTCTACTATAGCTGTTGTGGGCGAGACATGGTCCTTAATTCCAAGAACACTCCATGTAAGATAATTTATAGAGCTAGTCGGAATAATGCCTGTTGGCACCAAAATCGCTTTATTAATATCACTCCTCCTAAGCAACCCGTTAAGAACTTCATTTATGATGCCATCACCTCCTACTCATATTATACCATTGGCACATGTCCTAATGTCGATTGTAGAATAATAGTCTGGTACAGAACCTACATAAACTAGGAATCTTTTCCACCGCTTTTCACCCCATGACTAGCAAAAGAGTAAGAAATTTGATAAGAAATAAAAATTTGGGGTCTGGGGTTGAGAGAGGAGAGAATGGGTTCAAGATCACTCTGATCAATCACTGTTGTGAATTGAAAGTGGAGAAGGAAGAAGACCTTCAATTCTGATATTTTTGTTTGATTTTCTGTTAAATGCTGATAAAGAAGAAGGGTATAACTGTCATTTGTAATGTTTTATTGATGTTAATTTTTATTTTTAAGTGATTAAACGAAGAAATGGGGATATTAATGTTTTTTTAATAGGGAAATATCTAAATCAAGAAGATATGATGGGCATATATCTAAATTTCTCTGTTATAAATGTTGAGCAATTATACTCCAAAAAGACAATATTTTGATGAATTCGACTGATTCTCGAGATGGAGAAAATAAACTCGAGCAGCGAACACACACCGATTAGCACACGCAATGTGTTTGATAATATGCCTGAGAAAAATTAGAGTAGCCAGACTTACACGTGGCAGCTCGAGGTGGTCTAGGAGCCCGATGAGATCACCGACAATATGAAAAATGGTATAAGCTGCAGGGTCGGTCGGCACGTCGGTGTCACCATAGCCGCGCAAGTCGGGGGCAATGGCACGGTATCCATTTGCGGCCAAGGCGTCCATCTGGTGCCGCCACGAGAGCCACAGCTCAGGGAAACTGTTCAGATCGATGGAGCATAGACATCAAAACATGAGTAAAAGATTTAAATGAATTGAGTAGAGAAATTTTGAGTGTGAGGTTAGAATTTAGAAACAAACCCGTGAATGAGGAGAACAGGTGGGGCCGAGAGGTCGCCTTGCTCGGCCACGTGCATCGTTATCCCGTTCGTCGCCACCTGGCGGTGCCGTACCTCGGTGAAATTATCCTCGTTCGCCATCTCTGATCTCTCTCTTTCTTTCCTTTTCTTTTTTTTCAAAATTAAGGTTCTCTATCTTTCAGGCTCTCAGTTTTCCATTGTGGATGTCTCGTAAAACTTTTTTGGATGCTAGTACACTGTGGATGGTGCTCTGTCTCTGTCATGTGATGCTCTGTACCTCCCCCTTCTACCCCTTTCTTTCTTTTTTCATCTTGCTCATTTTTCATTTGCAATATTTACTGACAAGCTTCTGTTTGAAACTGGTGCATGAATTACTGGTAAACTTCTGATATCTGAAAGTTCAATATGATCAAATTTTATTATGATTAAACGCTTTACATGTGAAATTTAAACATAAGATGCGTAGAGCATCTCCCTATGTTGCATGGATACGGGTACGGGTATCGTATCGGATACGATATTAATACGGCGAAACGGCAATTTTCAAATATCAAAAATACGATACTTCTATTATATTATATTATTAGTTCAACACTTGTATTATATAAATTAAATATCAATTCAAAACAAAACAAAAAATATATATATCAAAAGTTTTGGATATACATTAAATATAAACGCTACTAGATTATAGTGTAGTGGTTAACTTTTTTGGAGTCCATAGCAAAGATCTCATGTTCGATTCTCCCATGAAGTATTAGAAAAATAAGTTTTTGGCGCGGTCCACAGGGATGGTGCGGTGCACAGGGAGTCAGCAACTGCGCGGTTCACGGTATCCATTCCTTATCCAGACATGTCAGAGCAGTATCCAGGCCGTATCCAAACGAGTCAGAGCGTATCAAAGGATTAAGGATACGTCACGTAAGCCGATACACCAGCTGGCATATCCGATACGTATCGGACGAGTATCGTTTCCGATACGTGTCCAATACCGATACGGCGCCTAAACTAAAGTATCCGTGCAACATAGGGCTGCTAACCGAACAGGGCTGTCCATGAACAGACGGGCCGAACAACAATTGAACAGGAATTGAACAGATTGTTATATGAGCCTGGCCCGAAGTTCAGTTCGGATCAGTTGAGAAATAATCAACTGGGCCGAGTTTGAACGGACTTTGGACAGCCCGTTGAACAGTTCAGATTGATTCCTGTTCGAACACGACCCATCGAACAATCATTCGAACAGTTCAGATTGAGTCCGACTCCGATCGATCCCTGCGCGAACTCGCAATCTCTTCCCTCTCCGTCGCGCCGCCTCTCATCCTAGCGGCGCGACACCCTTCCCCTCACTCCCTCTCTCTGTCTCTCTCGCTGCAACTCTCGAGGAAGCTGTGAAAACAATTCGAAGAAGTGAGAGGCGCACTGCTTGTTTTTCCTGACCTCCGGGATTTAGGGTTTTAAGCGCTGAATTCTCCATTGAATTTCGAACTCTCCTCAATTTCGGTCTTCACAAGGTAAATGCTCTCCGCTTTGATTGCTTATTTGATGTCCAGATTTGAGTATTTGAGTTTGATGCATATTTTACTATTCAAAAGACCCCATCGTTAATACAAATGCTGTTTAGAATATAAAGACTGTAGAGAATAGCTGTACTTACCAGTACATGCAAGTTTGTACTAGTGAGTACTGACAAGGCTACTTTCCTTTGTTTTAATCATGTTCTAAATCATTCACTACTCCAACTGGAACCTGAATAAAGCATAGATATAAGATGCTCTTATATTAATTTAATCCTATTCCCTTTCTAAACAACTATATATATGTTTATGTATGGCACTGGTAGGTGTACAAGGATAGGAACATTGTGAGGCAACTGGTACGCAGGGCTGAGAAAGCTGGTTACAAGGCAATTGCACTTACTGTTGATACGCCACGTCTCTGTCGGAGAGAAGTTGACATCAAGAATAAGTATTGATCCTTTTTTAGTTCACTAAAATTACAGAAGTTGGATATTTAATGAAAAATAGGGAAAAGTGAGAAACTCGTAAAGAAAAAAATTAGGGCAAATTATGTGCACCATTTTGTTTATTAAGAGAAATGTGCGACTATTTATGACATCATTGTTTAGGTGAAGACATGCTGCAAATTATTAACATGACTATCTCACAGTAATAGTTTCCTTTTCCTATTTTTTGTATGGAGCCTAGTTTCAATATAAATGCATGTGCTAAGCTAAATACATCCAGCACTGTGTTATCATTTTAATACCGTTCCTTGATTTGTCAAATGACCCCTTTATTTTTTGACCAAGTACTGGAACAAAGTTAAAGTCATATTTGAAATGCAAAATAAGTCTATTTAGAGTCTATTTAGAGTCTTATCAAGGGTTGACTGTTTCCTACAACTCAATTTTTAATTTCTAAAAGAATTGTAGGATTTGGTTCCTGGTCCAGCTTTTGGGTTTTAGTCCAATAATAAAAATCCTGAATTTGCATAGCTTAATGCATGCTATTTTATATATCTATATTGTATTTTTTAAAAGTAACTCTAATATTTTGGATCTTAAATATTTGACAAGAAATTGTTCATTTTTATAAGCATACATTCAGCAGCAATTCAGTACTTGCATTCTTTATGCATTCTTTATGTTGAAACATAATTCTTACAAGTAGGAGGCTAAGAAAAAAGATTGAACGAATGTGTTAGGATCGTGTTCACGGTTAATCATAAATGCATACATTTAGATAGTTGAAACACACAACATTAGATCTGATTTCTTAATAGTTTTAGATATAGTGCTATAATATTTTTTTTTAAATCTGAATATCAGTAAAAAGTTAAACTAAAGGTAGGTAGCCATGTACTGGTAAAAAGTAGTTGATATAAATTAGTTCACGAGGTATTCATGCAGAGCATTTGGGATGATACAGATTCATTCATTGGGATAAACCTGTATTTCTTCACTTATTAATACTTTTATTTGTGAAATTTGGCAGGTTATGTTGAAATGCTTCGAGTTGTGAATTTTGGCAAGTTATGTTTGAATGCTTGGAGTTCAGAAATACCATTTAATTGTTGTTTTTATGTGTGAAATTTAATTTGGCAAGTTATGTGTGAAATTTGAATGTTTGAATGTTTTGATTAGGCAAAGAAATGGAGTTTAAGGCATGTATTTGATGTTTTAGAACTGGAGTTTTAGAACTGGAGTTTTGATTAGGTTTTCAGTTTTCAGATTTTTTGCATTTTAATATAGTTAAGGCATGTATTTGATGTCAGTTTTATTATATGTTTATTGGAGTTTTATTATATGTTTATTAACCTGAACATTGGGATTCGGAATTGAAGTTCGGACTTGACACTTGAGATATAATTGGAGTTCGGACTTGAATCTTGATATTGCTGTTCACAGAATTGTCCAAAACTGAGCCCGAATGATTGTCCATAGTTCGGCCCTGTTCACTGAACCGGGCCTGTTCCGAACAGGGCTCAAGTCTGAACAGGGCTCAGTTTTGAACAACAATGAACGGGCTGAACATGAGCATGAAGAACTTTGTTTCGGGCCGATCATGAACAGGGCCTATTCCTTTCAATTTCGATCTGGGCTGATCATGAACAGGGCTTTCGTTCATTAGCAGCCCTAGTGCAACATAGGCATCTCCATTCATAAAATAAGTTTTGCAATTCATACTGTCATGGAATAATTGAAATTAATTTCATTCTTTAATTTCACAAGTTCTACATCCATACAATTAATTAGCAATTGTAGTGCATTTATGAAAGTGAAATTGAATTTTAAAAGTGCAATTTAATTTGCAAATATGTAGAGATGCTTGTTATAAAATAAAGATAAACAAACAATAAACAAGATAGAGAGAACACAAGATGACAATCTCTTTATTCATATATTTCTCATGTGTCTTACATGTGTACAATACAATATTACAAAGCCTCTATTTATAGGCTACAAATTGTAAATGAAAAGCCACTACAATAATAAATAAGAAATTGAATTCCAAATAGTAGTGGGATATGAATTCCAATGGTAGTGAGGTAGTGGAGAAGTGAATGAGGATTAATATTGAGAGTTACAAAATAAATGGACCATCCACTATTATATTCATAACACTCCCCCTTGGATGTCCATTTCATAAGAATATGCCTCATTAAAACCTTACTAGGAAAAACCCTATGGGATAAAAACCTAGTGAAGAAAAAAGAGTACATTATTCTTTTTATACGCAACTACAACCTCACCAGGAAAACCCTGTGGGAAAAACCATGGTAAAGGAAAATGTAATGCATATTAACTCCCCCTCATGACAACATTAATCAAGATCTTTAAGTCGACCAACTCCAATATTACGGATCACATTTTCAAATATTAAAGTATGAAATGTCTTAGTGAATAAATCTGCTAGATTCTCACTCAAACGGATTTGCTGAACATTAATAACATTATTCTTTCGGAGATCATGTGTGAAAAAAAACTTTGGTGAAATATGTTTTGTTCTATCTCCTTTAATGTATTCTTCCTTTAATTGAGTAATTTATGAATATTATCTTCATATATGACGTCAGGATCATTTCTCCAGAATACAAACCACATGTCTGATAAATGTGTTAAATCACAGATCTTAACCAAATACATTCTCGGCTTGCTTCGCGAAGTATATGTTTAATTTCAATACAATGTCTTCGCATGGGAGAAAAACTATATCTTGCTAATAAATTTATAGCAAATGATGTATCAGATCTTGTATGTCGAGCAAGATACATAAATTCCACTATTGCATAAAGATATGGTACTTCAGGACCAAGTAGTTTTTCATCACTTTCTCAATGTTTAAAAAGATCTTTATTCACATCTAATGATCTTACAACCATTAGAGTGCTCATTGGATGTGATTTTATTCATATAAAATTGTTTCAGCACTCTTGCAATATAATTTTCTTGATGCATATAAAAATGTCATTTTTTTCAAATGTTCAATTTGCAATCCAAGACAAAATTTTGTCTCCCAAGATCTTTCATCTCAAATTCTTCCTGTAAATAATTTATTGCTTTTGTAAGCTCTTCAGGAGTTCCAATGATACTTAGATCGTTAACATAAACTGCAATTATAACAAAATCATTTTCATATCTTTTCATGGACAGATCGTATCATTATTATATTCATGTTTCAATAAATATTCACTTAGACGATTATACCATATGCGTCCAAATTTCTTTAATCCATATAAGATTTATTCAATTTAATTAAATAATGTTCTCGAGAACCTAAATTATATGCTTCCGGCATCTTAAATCCTTCAGGGATTTTCATATATATATATCATTATCAAGCGAGCCATATAAATAGGCTGTAACAACATTCATTAGACACAAATTAATCCTTCATGTATTGCCAGATTAACTAATTATCGAAAATTATTGCATCCACCATAGGTGAGTATATCTCAAAATTTCACCTTTTTCATTTTGTTTTCAACGTAAATATCAATTTCTATCATTCAGAATTTGTGCCTTCGGCTAGTGGGAATGTAAGCCCAGCACTAATAATTTTTTTTCTAAGAGAATTTAATTCTGTCTCAATTGTGTCTTTCTATTTTGGCCAATCATTCATTGTCGACATTCTTTTATAGACTTTAGGTCATGATCCTCATTATTCATTATATTTAGCGCTATATTATATGCAAATATCATTGATATCAATTTTATCTCGGTTCCATTTTATTCCATTCATAATATAATTTATCGAGATCTCTTTATTTTCATGAATTTCAGATACCTGAGTTTCTGCTGGAACTCCAATATTACTTATAATTTGATTCTCTTCTAGAGTTTTATCTGAAATTATCATATCCTCGACTTGACCATTTTCATTCTTTGCTCCTTTTCTTTTTCGAGGATTTTTATCTTTGGAACCGATTGGTCTTCCACGCTTCATGCGTGTTATAATTTCATTAGTCTGTCCAACTGGGACATCGACTTTAATTGGAGCATTAGCAGCTGGTACATGTGATTTGGTCACTTTCTTTGTAAATGCGTTTGGCGATTGATTTTCAAATGAATTATCTTTTAAACATCTAGTTCACATTATTTATGAGGATCTAAATTAGACAATGATAATTCATTCCAACTAATATATTTTTCCAGCTGATTGTTTTTCTCCCCCTAAGGTTGGGAATATTAATTCATCAAAATGATAATCGACAAAACTAGCCCAATATAAATTCCCAACTTTCTTTGATGTCCCATTTTAGTGCGTTGTGGTAGAGCAATTATAATATATATCGCACATTCAAAAATTCTTATATGAGAAATATTAGATATGTGACCAAAAACCAATTATAAAGGGGAAGTTTTATAATAGCTTGTTGGCATGATGCGAATTAGTGTTGTTGCATGCAAAATAACAAGTTCTCATTTTTATGTATGAACATAAGCTACATGATGTACAACATCAATTCTAATAGACATGCATTGTCTGAGAAATAAATTCATCAACATTGTCTAGACGTATTTAATTGAATAATCATAAAATTATGCTCTTAATCAAATCAATTGAGCAAATAATCTTGCAAACTTCAGGTTGCGAGTTGATAATGTGACCATATTATTGATGCATCAATTATAACCATAAAATATATAAATGGTTCACATGGTGGATATATTGGTCTACAAATATCATTTTGTATACGTTCTAGAAATGAAATCAACAAATAAAAATTCATAAGATTTAAAGAATCTTCTGGTTCTTTAATGAATGTACACATTAATTATCTATTATTTTTCGCATCATTATTGATCTGGAATGGCCCAACCGGTCATGCCAAACTATGAACATATTCTTATCTGTAAACTTCAGGTTTACAATCATATGTGCTTCAATTGTACTAATATATGTGTAGTACAAGTTGGAGGAAAACATAAGCAATTTTTCTAATATGCATTTTTTTTATGTGAGATTAAGCTAGTAACAAGATATTCAACATCTTCTTCATTGATTGTCTCGACATGATATCCATTTCGGCGGATATCCTTAAAACTTAACAAATTTATTTGAGACTTAGAAAAACATAATGCATCATCAATATAAATTTGTGTTCCTCCATGTAACAACAATGTTGCTCTTCCGAAGCCTTCAATCAATTTGTTTTATTAACAACAAATACAATTAACAAAAATAAAAAATACCACCACAATAACGAAAATAATAACAACAATTGCAAATAAAAAAAAATTACCATAAACATAATTTCAATAATAACAAAAACATATATTTTTTTTATTAATTTATTTATTTTTATCATCATTAATCAACCAAGTAATTATTATTTTTCTTTGTATAAGAATTTTGATCTAATGATTTAATGACCCTTTTAAATATTATTGTGTCTCCCAGTTTGTTTTTATTTTATTCTATGGCTTTCATAGTTTCATATCATGAATTAATTCATGTTTGATATAGGTAAAAATTGACTTGTTAAAAGTTAAAATTCACATGAGACCGAGAAAGATTGGTCAAGGCAATAACCAATACTTAACTTTTATCTTGGCATGTACATGGCTTATACCGAATAATTTTAACCTGATAGTTTTAAGTTTCATTTAATGACCTCTCGGATTAGTTTGTTAAATTCTAATGCTTTCTATATTTGAGTTGACCCAAACTCTGTTGGTTTACGGTTTACAAAATCAAGTCTATATATCAGATAGGATTCATTAATTGTGAAACTTTTTATTTCAAATTCGTGATGGCACAATTAAGGGTGAAAGGTTCGGTTACTTGTACGACAAACTATCATGTATGTTTCTCGTTAAAGAATCAACTTAATTCAATGAGTAATATTATTTTGAGTATATAAGATCGAGATCATGACATTCACAAATAAAATCTTTTTTCTTGATTTTTTTTTTCTTAGTGATGCTTAATATAGGACAATATGATGTTTCAGTGTACTACAGGTATGTTGACGTACGACTGGTACGTGACCAATAATAACATGAATTTTCTTTTTTTTTATTATTCTTTCTATTTTTCTTTTTCTCATTATTTTCTTCATTATCTTTCCACTTCCGGTGGAATTATGATAATAACTTCGATATTGTCCATGTTCACGAGTTTGTTCAAAAATAATATTGTTATATATTGCTACATTCACTTCAAGGAATGAAGCATAACCCGTTGAAATATTTTGCTCAACAACTCGTTATTTTGTTCAATCACAAAAAAATAATAAATCAACAATTTCTTGAATCTTCTTCAGGAAGATTAAATTATTGGAAGAAAAATTAATATGAACATCATGTAAAATTTGCGCATCATATAATTTTTTTTGGAATTTTCTTCAAGAAAATTTCTTAAAATTTAAACAAATTATATTTCTTGAAATCTTCTTCAGAAAGATTAAATTATTGATAAATAATATTAATATGAACATCATATAAATTTTGCACATCATATACAATTTCTTGAAATCTTCTTTAAGAAGACCTACTTAATATTTGTTGAAATCTTCTTCTGAAAGATTGAATTATTGAGAAAAAAAAATTAATATGAACATGTTAAAACTGAATATTATGACAGAATGTGTGGTGTTTTTTTTTTTTCTCAATACTATAGCTTCGGGCCATCAGTTAATGAAATAATAATAAATGTTAATTGAATTGGCTTCCGGCCAACACTATGACATCCGTTAATGCCAATACCATGACATTCTTTATTAAAATTGAATTCCATATTAATCATTACTAATCAGATGTGAATTGCTTCGAGCCAATTTAATCTTATAATTAAACTTCGGGCTAATTAATAAAATTGTTGAAATGGCTTCCGGCCAATTTTATTAGCATAATTTATATTCATATGGCTTCGGGCCATTTGATAAACATAAGTTATGTTTAATGTAAAAAGATAACATAATATTATCATAATATAACTTAAAAGGTAACATAATTAAATATAAAAAAAATTACCTTGAATCTTCAAATAGTAGAGCTCTCGTGCTGATAACGTGTTATAAAATAAAGATAAACAAACAATAAACAAGATAGAGAGAACACAAGATGACAATCTCTTTATTCATATATTTCTCATGTGTCTTACATATGTACAATACAATATTACAAAGCATCTATTTATAGGCTACAAATTGTAAATGAAAAGCCACTACAATAATAAATAAGAAATTGAATTCCAAATAGTAGTGGGATATGAATTCCAATGGTAGTGAGGTAGTGGAGAAGTGAATGAGGATTAATATTGAGAGTTACAAAATAAATGAACCATCCACTATTATATTCATAACAATGCTCGATTATTTCAAAAACTTGTGCCCCAAAACCTTCGTTTTAAACGGACGGTGATGATCTTCATCTGTCTAACAAAAGTTAATTGTTCGTGTCTCGTGTTTTCTGTGCCTTCTTACATCATGTTTTTATTATCATTTTCAAATTCAAATAATTGATCCGAACTGCTCAACATAATCTCCATAATAAAATATGCATCAAAACCAAATTTTATATTTTTTATAATTTTTTTTACTATATTTTATATAAATACAAAATTAATATTTTTTAAAAATTCTGGACCATAAAAAAACAGTGATTTTGTTGTACCTATTTAAAATATAGTAAAAAAATTAAAAATATATAAATTTTGCTCTACAAACCATTATAATACGGAATCATATTGAACTTTTCAGATCGGCTATATGAATTTTGTAAACGAAGATAAAAACATAAGACACAAGTAAGTCATAAAAAACACAAGGTATTTGAATCTCTTAAAAAAAAGTTTACAAACATTTTTAATTTAAACAAAAATAGTATATCAGGGGCGGCGTGGATCTAGGCTTGCAAAAGTGCTTATCCATAAAGATGATTTTAATTTTTTTAATCGTATATATTAAAATTTATTTAATTGTTTTTTAAATAGTATTTATATGGTTCAACCTCCATATAAGGGAACGAACTCCGCTGCTTTTCTGAGAGAAAAGCAGTGAACGAACTCCACTTTCAAAATTAAAATCTGCGTATAAGGGAACGAACTCCGCTGGTTCAACCTCCATATACATAGCCCAGCTCTATATATATATAAATATATATATATATATAGAGGAGGGATCAAGTTACAACAAAGTTACAACAACCATTTTTTTCATTTTCAAAGTCCAAGTCGTCGATCCAAACCGTTCAACATGATATATATATATATAGGATTTTGCTAATATGCTACGCGTAGCTGATCACTCAAAAGAGAGCAATGTTTCTTTTAATATTTATAAACTCGTAAATGCTATCGGTTCGGACTGCAAGCGCACAATCCTATCGAGTAGTATATTCGAGGTCGATCTATAGAGAATATTGGTTCAATGCTTTGAGCGATCGAATCACAATCTTTCGAAAGGCTAGACGAAATCTAAAAATTGAGAGATGTTGTTTTGATCAATGTAAATTAGGAAGCAATTAAAAGTAATTAAAATAAAGATAGAGATGAGAATTCCTAGGGTTTCGGCACACCATTGCCACTCAATACGCCTTGACAATATACTCTTGTTGCGTCTGATTTCCTGTTGTTGTTTTAATGAAAGACACCACATAGGTCACTGCGATTTATGTTACGCAAGAATGACAGATCTTTCACCGAGATTCTGTATAGGACACTGCGATTTACCTTGCGCAAATGTCTGATCTCTCAAATACCCCAAATTACTACACAGATCACTGCGATTTACTTTATGCATGTGATGGAATTTGGTACGCGTTTTGTTGGTCTGGTTTATGGTTTCCCCGCTAAGGTTTTCTTCACATAAACCTAATAGATCTCAACGAGGCTAATTCATACAAATAGTTTCTCTTACCATTAAAGTACTGTCACTACCCTAACGGACTCAAACTAGATCATTGAAATTAGATGAAGAGATAGTAAATCACAAAAGTATTTTAGTACAACAACAAGAAATCATAATCAACAGAAATATATATATCAAAACATCAAGAGTAACAAGGTTTACTGCCTAGCCCTAAGAAAAGGAACTTAGCCGCGGAACGGCATTGTTACAAGCACTCCTCTCTTCTCACTTTAATCAAATCTAACCATAATTACAAAGATAACTATTCCTTCTGCCCAGGGGCCTTATATAGGAGTGGAGGGACGTCTGGAGGTTGAGTAGGGGCTAAGAAACTGATCTGGAAACAGCTGTCGGCAGTTATTCCCCAAGGGTCGCCTTCGGATACGGACCGTATCAAGTGATACGGTCCGTATTAGGACCTTGACAGTTAGGGTTTAATGCTTCCAGCGCTATCTTCTGGTCTGTGCTAGGCCTGGTCCGTATTAGTCAATACTGGCCGTAACAGGGACTTAGTCGATGAGCGTCGCTGATCCGATTGACCCGATTCTAGCTCCATTTGGTGTAAAATAGTCCCAAAACCTGTTTTCTGCAATAAAACATAAAGAATGGTGACAGTAGCCTTTTTCTCTAATAAATCAAACATAAGTGTGAGAAAATATGTAAAACCTAAGCCAAAACCCTACGTAAATCATCGTTATTTTGACTCTGATCAGTAGCATAGAGCCCCTCCGTGCTACGGCTCACTTTTTGAGTTTTCAAAATCCTAACGGTCGATCCGAACAGTTCAACATGATCTCCATATGAATATGTACTTGCAAACCAAATTTTACATTTTTTTAGAATTTTTTTACTATTTATTAAGCCACTTTAAAAATTGCTGATCCAATGGTCCAGAAAAGTTTATTGTTGTGTACAAATTAGTGTTTTTTCAAAGTGGCTTAATAAATAGTAAAAAAATTCTAAAAAATATAAAATTTGGTTTGCAAGTACATATTCATATGGAGATCATGTTGAACGGTTCGGATCGACCGTTAGGATTTTGAAAACTCAAAAAGTGCCGTAGCACGGAGGCCTCTATGCTATGCATAGCACCGTAGCACTGTCCTATATATATATATATATAGAGTGAGGCTATGGTGCTATGCATAGCACCAATGGCTAGTGTACTACGGCTCAATATGGTACTTTTAAAATCCTAACTGTCGATCCGAACCGTTCAATGTGATATCCATATGAATATGTACTTGCAAATTAAATTTTATATTTTTTGAATTTTTTTACTATTTTTTTAGATAGGTAGAAAAATCAGTGTTTTCTGAAAATTCTGGACCATCAAAATTCTACCTATCTAAAAAAATTCGAAAAAATATAAAATTTAGTTTGCAAGTACATATTCATATGGTTATCACATTGAACGGTTCGGATCGACCGTTAGGATTTTAAAAAGTACCATATTGAGCCGTAGTAGACTAGCCATATGTGCTATGCATAGCACCATAGCCTCACTCTATATATTTTAAGAAGCTAATTTGGTAAATTTGAACCGTTGTAACTATATATAAACTAATAAAGGGTAAACTAACATCAAATTTTATCATTTTTTTTATATGTATGATATGTAATTAACTACTCATGTATATATATTACGTGTTACATTCGAGATGCAGGGTTTTAAAATTTAAATATAAACATATTATTTGCAATAATTATTAAAATTGCAGAGATATCAATTGTCAGTGTAACCAGAAACTGAATATCTGCGTATGTAAGAATAATCCGCCGATATTGACTCCCAAGGCTTTCATCTAGTGATCTATTGCAATTCAAAAATTATGATTTACGTGGATCGCACAAATTTAAGTGTAATCCTTACAAAGGAATGTGGAAGAAGCCACAGCTGTCTATTTCTTACCGCAATATGTCTAATAAATAAGACTCATATGTCTGGAAAAAAAAATGATTCTTTCTTTTAATGGATCTTCTCCTTTTTTTTCTTTGACACTTTCTTTATTTTCATATGAGTCATTGATACCGGATGAGTTCTTCTTATTAATCATAGATTCATAGGTTCTCTACTGATTTTATCCCTATGGGATAGAAGAAGAAAAATCGGAATGAAATCAAGAATCGAGAAAAAAGGGAAATAAAAAAATAAGTAGAAGATAGAAAGAAAGAATTCAAAATGAATAAATTGAAACTCATAATCGAGCGATTTTGTCTTTTTTCCATTCTGAATTATTGTATTTATTCTGCACATCTACAACTTATTTTGGATAATTAGTTTATTTAATCGGACGGTCCAAATTGCTAAAATTGGAATCTAAACCATATGCTTGACATCAACGGTCTGGATATGTCTAAAGCACCGATGGGAGCTAGAATAGTTAGAATAGCGAAATTTGAAATTAGTAGATGAGGATAGAGAAAAAATAGTGATTTTTAGATTAGTGTGAAATTGGTGCTATTCGAATTAGTAAAAATGTTGTTTGGATTGTACATTTGGAATAGTGAATAGTTCTAACTGAGAAAAAATAGTGTTAGCAATGTGTTAATTAAGAGAAAATATAGACAAGTAAAGTTCAAATGAATTGTCACGACGTGGAGATGATAAAAATAACGTCAACTTCGTCATTTCGGGACTATGTTGGCAGAAATACGAGAATGAAATATTTTTTTCCTCTCTTCACACTTTCAAATAATAGTTATTCCAACATTTACAGTGAATAATAGCAACTATTCTAGCTATTCCGAATAGCAAAAATGTTATTTGAATGCACATTGTTATTCCAAATATATTCTCGAATAGCCCCTATTCTTGGCACATCCAAACATACCCCAAGTACATAGGACCAATTTTTTTTTTATATATACAACTTGGCAAATTAGATATTGCTTATAAGTTTCTTTAGTAACTTGTTTGATTTTCAAACGATGATTGTTGTTCTTATGTTATCCATTCATTCCAGCTTTTACACTTTATAGAAGTGTTTGTGGATACTTTCTCCACCATTCAATGATACAATGAGAGACATGAGGGATCAGTTAGGTATAATTTTAAGAGAATGTGAGATATCCTTGTATTTATGTCAAGTTGACAACACAAGTTTCCAAACTTTATACAAAAGAATCTGCAGTTGCCAATTTGCTTGTCAATGTTTGAAACAAGGAAAGATTTGCTTACAGCATTACACCAAAGAAGCATTTTACATTTTTTGAACTGAATCAAATTGAAACATTATTGATAGAAAAATATGAAACAGGAAACTGTAGAACCAGTAGAGAAGATAATACTTTCAAGTAAACCAGTAATTAAATTCAAAGACAGCAATCATGTGCCAAACAATCGCTGAACACTTGCACACTATATATGGATTATGGATGCATCATTATTCTTAATATCAACATTTATTTCTTTCTCTTCTTATAAAAATATTACTGAGAAATCTTCCTTTACAACCAGCGCACATGACAGTAAATCAAGACGAACACTTAAAGTAAAAACCTAGAATTCTTCAGTCATGGCAAATAAGCATGGTTTGTTGAACCATTACATAAGAGGGTCACTAAGCTGCCAGATAAACCCCAAATAAGTTTCATTAATTAAACCTTGTCATCATGAAACCACCACCTTGTTTCCTTCGGTGACCTGCCATTACGGCAATTTCTCACATAGCGGTCATTATCAGCAGGCCGTTCCTAAAACAAGAAAGAAAAAATAATAAATGCATCATTTTTTAGGTTTTGACAACTTGTAGGCACAGGTACAATATCGGTCAGTGCAGTAACCTACTGAAAAGAGATCCAATTATGACACCCAAATCAATTTTACTGATAAACAGAAGGGCATACTGTGGCAAAACAAGGTGCACCATATCAGAACACTATATTAAACCAGTCAAACTAGCATAGAAGAGATGGTGCTTCAATAAAAGTAGTCTTGGGGACAATTATTTTGTGGCCTAAGCATTTCCCAAGAATCAATGCAGGGCAAAAAGGAACACATTGCTGGTATTGAAAAAGTCAAACATTAGCATGCAGTACTAATACCAGCCATGAACAACAAATGTTAACAGAATTTATAATGAAAAGTAATTGTAAAACCTTTGCAGGGGAGCTTGATAACATGGATAAGATGCTGATGCACACAGAGCTCACAGTCATGGCCGGTGACCAAGAATCATACAAAATATCTGCATAGACCATAGAAACATTGTAATTGCAGAAATATATTCAAGAGCACTTGCTATTGACATCATAATTGTAGAACAAAGATTTCTTTTCATATAAATAATCTACATGTCAATAACAAGATCACGATGCTAAAGCCATTAAAGTCTTACACTATATTAAGCAAGTAAAAAAAAAATTATTATAAAAATCAACTTCGAACTTTGATGAACTTGCACTAGAATTTCTACCTATTGAAATAAAAGACTGACAATGATTTGATTAACCAACCTTTTGAATAAGCCCATTAACTGCCATATGTTTCCAAAAGATAAAGTCATTCATTCAATAAATACCAACAAGAAATAACTAGTGGTATTATATCCCAAAAGAGGTATATTACTATGACAACTACACAATTACTTACCGATATCATATATCAGTACAGAAAAGAAAGAAAACATTTAACACCACCAGAAAAGTAAACAACCACATGGTTGGGTCTCAAAAGCAATACCATTTTGAGGAAAACAATCAAAACAACATCCATTCAACAAGCATAAAGATAACAAATATCACAATTTTAATTATTTAATCAAACAACTAACACAAAATAAGGATTACTTGACACTGCACATTAGCATA
The DNA here is from genome assembly GCA_011114355.1 of Carex littledalei. Classification (NCBI taxonomy): domain Eukaryota; kingdom Viridiplantae; phylum Streptophyta; class Magnoliopsida; order Poales; family Cyperaceae; genus Carex; species Carex littledalei. Next base: position 13,339,761 of record CM022089.1, on the reverse strand, counting down.
TTGTTTCTTCAAGGAATGAGTTTGCTTATCTCCACAACCACAAGCATAAGTTTGAAGATCAAGCAAAAAACAATGAACCAGAAGTAAACTGAAAGAAACTTACATTTTAAGGTTGAATTTAACTTCAATGAAACTATTAAATCCTATTGTCATATTTTAAAACTGTTAATTCCTTTCACTTAACCTTAACTTATCATGAACATGGGAAAAAATATCAATCAAATAAGCTAAGGTATATTAGTATGTAGATTACTTTTGCCACCAATCCATGAAGTGAATTTAAAATTACCTAAGCAAATGTGCCCATTGCTGTATATATGAGGATGAAGGGGTGCTGGGGGAATAAAAATAACCTGACAAAATCAAACAAAAAAACAACTCAAATTCACAGTTCCGTTGACAACATTCAAACTGAATCGAATTGTTTGCATCGCAATTCTGATAAAACCTGTGGTGCCTCCATCGGGTAATGTTCTGGAAAATCCACCTGGAGCTGGTACGTCTCGCCAGTATAAAGCGTACCAGGTGCACCAGTCACCTCAATGATCCACCTATAAAGAAAAGTACATCGAATACAAACCATTAGAACAGTAGAAACAATAAACACAAATTCGCATCACACCAGAGAGCAATCGAGTAAGGGGGTAGAGGTCTAACCTTTGGAGGCTATCATTCACTTTATACTTAAATCCAGCCGGGGGATTGGTTTGCCATTCCATCACCTCTTTCTGAAGCCGATTGGAAGCGATCTTGCTCAAAACCTGTCACAAATCGAATCAAATCAGACGCGGATTTAAACGCAGAATACCGATTTGGGGTTTCGATCGGAGGCAAAAAAAGAGAACCTTGCGCGACGGGACAGAGGAACTGGTCATGGCTCGGAGATTGAAAGAGAGGAAGCGTCGTCGACTCTACAGTTTTTGCTTCTTTTATCTCTCTCTCTCTCTCTAGAACGCAGTATTTAATGAGGTTGCTCTTCTCTCCCTTCGCTCGTTGTATCGACTTTGGATGGGTCGTGGTGTGAAACTGTGAATTAATATCCTCAAATTCTCTGAGGTAACAAAATATTTATGTTTAGATCTGAACCGTCCGATAAGAATATGGGCCAATCCGGCCCAAGGTGGTATCACGGGGTCTCTTTAATATTAGTGCGGATTCTGATCAGACGGTTGGATCTAAACAGAAATATCCTGTTACCTTTGGTGATATGAATTTGTCGTGGTGGTAGAGTGGAGAGAGAGGAAATTAAGAGGGACGGAAATGCCCCCGGTTGGGAAATTGTTCGGTATTATTGCGCGAGTTAAAGCAATAGAAACATGTTTGTGGGTTTTGCGTGGATTCTTTCGTTTCGGTGGAGAGGAAAAGGTAAAGTCGGTTGTAAAGGCACTTTCTTCCCTGCTTTTCTACAGTACTGTAACAGAGAATTTCAGATTTTAGATCGTACAATTAGCATCATACGGTTTAAAATAGATCATAATAGCCAATTCCGACCGTTCGATTCAGATCTGACAGTTCTATAAAGGAAAGCAAGGTACAAAATTTATGACGAAAAAAGTAGCAGATCCTTCCCATCTCAGGGACAAATAAATATACCTCTGGTCTCCCTTGTGAATTCGAATTCGCATCCTCTGAGATACCTCATATTTTGCGTGACTTTTCGGTAAATACCAACCGTTCAAATCCGTGCAGCTCAAAGCTCAAATAATACTGGCCTGGCCCCCTGCGCTATCCCCGAATAGGCACCAGACACGTCGGACACACAAAATATGAGGTATCTCAGAGGAATAGGATACGCACTCTGTGAATTCTTAGTTGGTTGGGTACGGGTTATCCGAGCTGTCCGATATAATTGGACGGTGTGATTTGAATTTAGATTTGAGCTTTGTCCAACCTTATCTGGAGTGGATAATTTCCTATGAGATATTTTGTCGAATTACTGAAATGGAGCATCTAATAAGGCCCAAATAGAGAACACATTGAACCCGATTTTAGCCGACATTTTTATTAATATCCAAAGTTAATTACAAATTAATAAATATACCCAGAATAAGTGGGTATTTCGAAAAATATCCAAACGGTTTCCTCTTCCCTCAGAAGCTGGCCAGAATCTGACCGGTTTCCTCAATTTTTTTTTTTTAATATTTTCTGTTTAGATTTTATGTTGTACTATTATTGTTATTTTCGAAATTTGGACATTTTCGAAATATTTTCTGTTTAGATTTCTGTTCAGAATCTAGCCGGTTTGGACATTTTTGGAAATTTCCACTAATTCTGAGTATATTTATTAATTTGTAATTAACTTTGTGATATGGTAGTACACTCCTAAGGTTTACTGGCCAACTATGTTTAAATTTTTTTTCTTATCTACTGTACATTTCCGTACAAAATATATATATATAGAGAGTGGCTAATATCAAAACGTTTGCACCAAGGCCCTCATGCAACCAAGTCGTTTTTGGATTTTCAAAGTCCAAACAGTCGATCTAAACCGTTAGATGTGATCTCTATATTAAAATTTGCTTGGAGACCAAATTTTACATTTTTTGGAAATTTTTTTACTATTTATTAAGCCACTTTGAAAATTGCTGATCACATGGTCTAGAATTTGGTTGCACTGTTTTTATTGTTCACCCGGATCAGCAATTTTCAAAGTGGCTTAATAAATAGTAAAAAAATTCCTCTCCCAGAAACCGGCCAGAATCTAGCCGGTTTCTTCCCTTTTTTTTAGAGACACTATGAAGAGCAAGATAATAAAATCTAATATTGAAAATTCAAATTTTTATTTAAATTATTTGTTAGATTACTTCTTTTGATGTATAATTAGCATATTTATACTAAAATACTCTAAATTACTTGAAATTATGTTGAATTACACTATATTACATTAAATTACGCTATTTATGTTAAATTTGTTGAATTACGCTAAATTATACTAATTTCGCTAATTATAATGAAATACGGTAAATTACACTAAACTACGCAAAATTACGCAAAATTAGACCGATTTTGTGTCATCTTTCATAAATCATAAAAAATAGTAAAAAAATTCCCAAAATAGTAAAAATTGGTATTCTACAAGTTCATTATATAACTAATTTACTGAACTACTTAGATTGAATAATAGAAATAAAAATCTTAATCAGAAACTTCAACTCAAGTTTTGAGGCTCTTTCCTTTGTTTTTTGGTAATTCTGAATTTTGAAATATTCTGGCATCACAAACACTGACGCATGCATATTTTCGCAAGCTTTTTGAAAAGTGGTCATTTGCTGAAATCGGACACTCGAGCGCCGTTTTATGGTCGTTTGAAGTTTCGTCGTTGTTTTTCGCCTTCTCAGTAAAGATATCATCCATATTCATATGTAATTTACCGTATTTTAGCGTAATTTAACATAATTTAACATAATTTAGCGTAATTTAATGTAATATAGTGTAATTCAACATAATTTCAAGTAATTTAGCGTATTTTAGTATAAATATGCTAATTATACATCAAAATAAGTAATCTAACAAATAATTTAAACAAAAAATTTGAATTTTCAGTGTTAGATATTGATCAAATGGACTCTCCAGGGTGTAAAAAAAAAAAAATTTGAGGAAACTGGCCAGATTCTGGCCGGCTTCTGGGGGAGAGGAAAAATCTAGCCGGTTTGGACATTTTTCGAAAAACTAAGAAATTCTGGGTATATTTATTAATTTGTAATTAACTTTGGATATTAATAAAAATGTCGGCGATTTTAGCCTGGAAATAAATGGTAATGGTCAGGAATTATACCGATATTTTTATTAATACCCAAAAAAAAACAAATTATCAAATCTGCTCCCACCCCAAACTTATTTTTATTTCTACCCTAACCGCCCGTGGGCTGGGCGGTCCACTTTCCCCACCAGACCGCCCAGCAGCTGGGCGGTCAGCTATAAAACCCCTATAGAAGGGGTTTTTCTCTCTCCTGAGCAGCACAGTATTCATTCCCCAATCCAACAAATTTCCAGAACCGAATGAGAGAGCTGTCAGGTGATTTGGAGGCGATGGTGAACAGTAATTCCAGCACAGGAATCCAAGCACAGTAATTCCAGCACAGTAATTCCAGAACAGTATTTCCATAACAGTATTTCCAGATCAGTAATTCCAGAACTCTCATATGTTGGTTGCATTGTATGTGGGCGGGAAGTTTACCCGGGGTGCGGAGGGAGCACAGTACACTAAGAAAGCAGCCTACGGCTTCAAGGTAAATGAAAATACCTCATTTGTTGAACTGAAGGGAATAGTGTATGAAAAAATCGGTGTGAACCCCAACCGGTGTGATATAGATTTAGCTACCCGGATTAACACAGTAAGTGGTGGTAGACCTTACTATACCAGGTATCCAATAACAGATGAGTCGTTATGGATGAGTGTTTACAACACTTTTCAGTCACAGGGGGTAATGGTAATGGACTTATATTCCAGGAGAGTTCAGCGTGAACCCGAGGTTGGAACATCTAGGGAAAATAGAAGTTATGATCACTCGGGTTATGACAACCCGCGTCACTCGAGTTATGACAGCTCGAGTTATGATCACTCGGGTTATGACAACTCAGGTCGTGAGCACTCGGGGTATGACAACCCCCGCCACTCTAGTTATGACAACCCCCGCCACTCTAGTTATAACAACCCCCGCCCCTCGAGGTATGACAACCCCCGCCACTCGAGTTATGAACCGCCCGTATCACCCGTTTATGAGAATTTTGTACCTGATTTTACCACCGATCTACCACCACCACCACCTCCTCCTGAAACCCCAATCCAACCCAGATTTCCATCTGTACCACCATCAATACCTATAGTGTCACCCGTTGCTACCCGGAGAGGCCTTGACCTTAATGTTGAGCTCGATGCCGTACCACAAAGAAATTTGGAAACAGGTGACGAATGGGAAGGGGATTGGGATTCTGATCACCTGTCAGAAGGTGATGGAGATTATTTACCTAAGGAAGGTAGATTTCCGATTAGCGGTCGGACAGATAGGCATATGTGCCCCACATTCAACGATACCACTGCTTTTGAAGAGGCAGACATCTCATTTTTTGGGCCACGTGTCAGGTACAATGCAGAGCTTGCTCCGCAGCAGGTTTACGCCAACATAGATGAACTTGTGAAGAAAATAAATGAGGTCCATGTTCACGGCAACTGGGAGTGCAGAACTGACAAAAGGGACCGAAGAAGGTTAGTAATTGTTTGTGTCGACAAAGCGCATTGCCACTTCCGTCTATATGCAACCCCTGTGGGTAAGGGCGAGGCATGGATTATTAAGAAGTGCGAACCACCTCACACATGCAAGGCTCCGTCATCAAGAAAAGATCATGCACAGCTTACGGCTTCACTTATTGCCGATGTAATTGAGAATGACGTTAAGGATGACCCATCGATGAGCCTTAAGGAGGTCAGTAGAGCTGTCAGACGGGTTTACAAGCATGTCGTCCCAAAATACAACAGGTTGTGGAGAGGGCGTGAACTTGCGATTTACCGAATGTTCGGTAGCTGGCATGGTTCATACAACTTGCTTGCACCATTGCTGCAGGCCATAGCAAGTACAAATCCCGGCACTGTCTTTGAATGTTGGAATCTAGGCGTACGGGATGTCGACAACGCGTTGCAATTCAAGGCCATAGCATGGGCGTTCGGTCCATGTATTCAAGCTGTGCCATACATTAGACCGGTCATCAGTGTAGATGCTGTTAGTAAGTAATAATCTAGAAGTCAATAATACGATAATTTAATTATATAAAGCTTTGTTCATGAATTGAATGATTAATAATATTATCATTTTGTTCTTTGAGTTTTATCGAATTATGGATCATTTCGGCATTCGGATTCGAAATGAGTAGAACTTCATAATATAGATGATAAATACTCTTAATAGTCACTGACCGAGGTAATTAGCAAAGAACACTAATTACCTAATTAAAGGTTAGTATGTGGATTAAATGATGGTTAAGTTTTACTGACCATAGACAAGGAGTTGTCAATTTAATCACATAGATACATGTTAGAGAACATGATATTTGACAGACCCCGAATGAAACATTATACGGAATTGTGTTCGTGTCATTAATGTTTTCATTCAGTGTTAAGTTCTACAGTATGAGGTATTCATCTTTCCTAACTAAGAGATGTGTATGTGTGATTGTTACCTAACGCTATCTGTAAAAAGTAGCTATAACGGTAGCTCTTCGGTATACATAACTTAGCTGAGGTAGTGATGGTCTACCAAAAGTACTATTGTCCCTCGTATTTATTATACGAGTTATAGTGTCACTGGGCCCCTTGATAGAGTAAGAATATCTGCTAGCAGTATGAATACAAGAGTAATCATATTTGATAATCTGCTCAAGATCAAGAAAAGATTAATTTGCAAGGATGACACAAACCTACCTTGAAATTAATCTGACAGCTATGAGACAAAAGAATTAAACACGAGTAAAATAGTTTACTGGATCGTGATATTGTTCTGTACAGCATCATCTGTGTAATTGGATGGTCATGATGCGTTTTGCCAGATGCCTCTCATGATTATAGAAGTTAAAACGGTTTTAATTCTATTTACCAACATAACACAGATCCTATCGGGTCACACCTATAGGAGTTAATCGGAGAATCTTATTGATTGATTATAAATTGGTTATGATCAATAATAAGATGGTTTATAATTAATTATACTTGATATAATTATATTATAAATGTCATGTAAAATGACAAGCAAAAACATTGGTTAATTTATAAACGTGTATGACACGTTGTATAAAAGTTAACCGGTTAGTTTATAAACGTGCAGGACACGTTGTATAAATTACCGAAATCAACAACCGCAAGAAATATAATTATTCAGAATAATTATACAGATATTAATTGTGTTCGGGACGAGGGCATTCTGGTCTTTTCAGATTCGTCCTTATCCGCATGACATGTCATCAATCCTATCCACATAAGCACCTCTGCTGCAAGCAGCTTACAAGCACGTCCTTGTAAGCAGCTTGCAGCTAAGCACCTCTGCTGCAAGCACGTCCTTGTAAGCAGCTTGCAGCTAAGCACCTCTGCTGCAAGCAGCTTACAAGCACCTCCCTAACCCTATAAATAGAGGGGTAGGGGTAAGAAAATTCATAAGTTGAAAAGTTCGAAAAGTCTGAGTTCGATTCGAATTGGCTCGGTTATCGTTCTCTTTCTCGTTTTCTCTCCCAAATAGTGTTGCGGTTTAAACGAAAGTTATACGTAACAGTTACGTATTATCTTTCAAGTTGTTGAATAGTGTTTGCGGGATTTTAGTGAATAGTGTTTTCCCGAAAGTCGTGATATTTCTGTTTTGCCTTTTAGTAAAATCAGAATAACTGCGGGTCGGGAATTCTGCTATTTCGTCTTTTTCTCGTGAATAGTGTTTTTGCGTAAGACCGCGGTTTACAGTATTTCTGGCAAAAGAAATAAACCGCTCTCTGGTTAGTCCTGGTGGATAACCTATAGAGGCACCATATGTTTGGTGCTCCGAGAGAAGTCATTGCTCCGAAAGAAGACATTGCTCAGATCCGGTCTTCTCGCTCGGTCTGCATTCCAATTGTAATTTGGAAACAAGGTATAAATGTTATATAAATTTATTTACTTGGTAGATAGATTTAAGTTTTAGAAATCAATTACGGGAATAGATCTATAAACTGATTAAAAACAAGTAAATACGGTTTTACTACTTTAGGTCTATAAAGGATTAATCTGGTATGTAACTCTCGGTTATTATCCGACATACTACTTAATCTATGATCTGAATGAGTAAAGTTTTACTTACGGTTTTTAATCTGAGAAACGGATTGAACAGGTATGTAACTCTCGGTAGATTATCCGACATACCACTTCAATCCTTTTGGCTTGAGTTAGAAGTAAAAATTTTATTTTACGGTCTTTTCGCAGCTTAAGCCTAATGGCTTTGGGTAGCCTCAAAACCCTACAGATGCATGCTTCCTGTCTGGCCGTTACGACGGGAGACTGCTGATCGCATGTGCATATGATGCTGAAAACCAGTTATTGCCTTTGGCCTTTGCAATTGTTGAGAAGGAGGATGGGGAAAACTGGGGATTTTTCATGAGGTTCGTAAGAAGACAAGTGGATGGCGACCGGTTCTTTTGTGTCATATCAGACCAGCACAAAGGAATCAAATATGTTTTTGATCGCCCAGATTTCGGGTGGTCGACAGCGAACGGCGATTGTGTGCACAGGCTGTGTATGCAACATGTTACAGACAACCTGCACAAGAACTGCGGACCTGAAAAATGGGTTGCAAATACATTCAGAATTGCTTGCAAGAAGAAGAAGCCAAGAAGGGTGGAAGAGATGTTCAAAGATTTTGCCAAGGTATGTATATTTTTATTTGTTGACTTATATTTTCTGAATTATTTACTTAAATTTTCTCATCTGAAATTTTTTTTTTGACAATACTGTCCAAAGGCAAATTTGTACTTACTCAAGGTGGGAAAAAATAATCCCGCCGATCTTGCTGAGCCACCCGCATATGAGAAGATATTGCAAGCCCGTGATGGAGGTTTCCGATGGGGAATTATGACCACAAATGGGTCTGAGTCCTTGAATGCTGTTTTGAAGCAGAGCTGGCAGTTGCCCGTGGCAGCAATTGTGGAGGACACCTTCTACAAGTTAAATGCATGGTTTGTTGCACGGCGTGTTAAAGCCCTCGAATTACTGTCCAGGTATGTATATTTTTATTCAGAGATTTTGCCAAGGTATATATATTTTTATTTGTTGACTTATATTTTCTGAATTACTGTCCAGGAATCAAACGTTTTCAACAAGGGTGGAGGGGAAACTCAGGAAACATAGGGAGAAAGATGCAGTTATGAAAGTTGTCCCGTACGGGGAGAACCAATTGGAATTCGAAGTGCACTGTCCAAATGAGTTTGCTCCAACCGGCCGTAGACCGGATGGGACTATAGAGTTTGTGAAAAAGATGTTCAAGTATGTTGTTATTTTTGCACCTGACAATACTGTAACATGCACTTACCAAGGAATCCAGTTGGCCCACCTACCTTGTTCTCATGTTATGGCGGTGTGCCAAGAGAGAAACTTCTCTGAGAATGATTATGTTGCAGACATGTACCGTACCGAGTACCTTGCGAGTACTTGGGGTGCATCTTTCCATCCTTATCCCAACCAGTATCAGTGGCCGCCCTATGTTGGTGATAGAGTCTGTCCCGCAAGCGGGTGGATCAGAAAAGGAAGAAGACCCCACAAGCGTCAAGTAATGAACATGGACGAGATGGAAGGTAGGCGAATGGGACATCAGGCCCGCCGTTCAACAACTGATAGGCAGCGAGCAGGTACGGTTGATTTTATTATTTACTTATATTTTATTTATTTACTTATATTTTATTTCAACTGGAATGCAATGCAGATGCCATTAACGAAGCCAACGAAAGAGAAAATGCTAGAGTTGTTGCTGAGGCTACCGGTAGTAGCCACCGCACTCATGAAAGCCCAGGAACCGGTAGTAGCCATGGAGAGACATCCGGTAGTGTCGCACAACCAGCTGAACCCAGACCCAGACGTCGTATTTTGAGTTTGTTCGGCCGTCGTCGCTGATTACCAAGTTTTGTTAAATTATGTTATGAACTATTTTAGATGTATATTGTGAACTATTCTAATTGGTAGTTTGTGAACTATGCAATTTTTTATTTGCCTCGATTATTTTATATGCTTCATTTTTGTTATTTTTATTACTTAATTACGTATACAAAAACTAACAACATAAAATATAAACAAACACAAAACTAATGAAATAAAGTCTACGACATAAATTCCTAAAAATTCTAACGACATAAATTCCTAAAAAATCTACTTCTTACAACGAGCCTTGAAAGTGCATGGCACAAAGTCATCATCAGAGTTTGCCTGATCTGGATCAGTCACAGCAGACGAAGTGGTAGCCTTACCAGTACACGGAACAAACTTATCATCCGATGCTGGAGGCTCTGGATCAACTTTCTTCTTTTTCAAACCAAAGCCGTAGGGATTTTCCACAAAGTCATCGTCTGAAATTTCATACTGAACATGTCGTCTCTTCCATTCCTCCAGCTTACATGTCTCACAATTAAAAAAATCACGACATATTTGACACTTGTACTTTTTTTCCTCATTTTTACCTCGATCACTAATTGACCCTCCTCTCGCTACGCCACGATCTCGGTTGCTCGCTTTTTTACCTCGTTTATTACTGTCCATACCTCTACTCGCCTCAAAATCGTCTCTTTTTCTCTCTTTTGGTTCTGGAAATTTGTTGGAAACTTGAAATGAATACTGTGTTCATCAGGAGAGAGAAAAACTCCTTTTATAGGAGTTTTATAGCGGACCGCCCAGCTGCTGGGCGGTCAGATCAGGGCAGTGGACCGCCCAGCCCACGGGCGGTTGGGGTAGAAATAAAAATAAGTTTGGGGTGGTAGCAGATTTGATAATTTGTTTTTTTTTTGGGCATTAATAAAAATATCGGGGAATTATAGGCTGAATAAAAAACGAAAATTAATGGGCTATTTTACAAACTACCCCCCCAATGGCCGACGTATTTTTCTGAACTGGAATCACATTCTCTCTCGTGCCACTACAGCCATATGTTTGGAATTTGAGAATAATATAATACTGATATTTTTTTCCTTATTTATAATTTAAATAATATATTAAAAAAATATTTATCTAAAATAAATCGTAAATTTGAGAATAATATGAGATAACTATTGTATTATTTTGTCAATTCTTCATTCAAAAATAATTTGGGAAATATTCGGAACCTTGTTATTAGGTGCCACTTGAATTGTTGTTAAATTTTGAAATATGAGGCTGGACAAATTAAAGATGATACTTTTTTGCAAATTTATATAATCAAACTCTCGATATATTTGTTAAAAATATTGAGTTACGGAACACATCTGGCGGCTAAAAAAGAAATAAATTCATTATATTTGTTATAATGTAAAAGAAATATGTTCATTAATCTACGCTAGGCTTATGATTTATTATTAGTATATGGAATCTCAAAAATGTATTTTAGTAACTCGGAGAGTCTGGCTAGTATGACATCAGTGTCATTTCAACCTATATAACACAAACTTCAAAACCTATCGAATCGACTTCAAACAGTGAATCCAAACCGTTCAAACTGATCTATTTCATTAGTTGTATGTTTACATGCAAAATTTCTAATTTTTTGAATTTATTTAGTATCAATTCAAGCGGTCAAATGTGTGAGTTTTTAAGTTAATTTTAGTGCATTCATTTTTCAACATTTTGACCGCTTGATTTGATACTAAAATAACTAGAAAATATAAATTTTTTGCATGTAAACGCATCACTCATAAAGTAAATCGGTTTGAACGGTTTAAATTAGTCGTTTGAAGTCTATCTAATCAACTGTAATTGGTGTCATATAACATCGATGTTATACTAGTCGGATTCCAGGAGCAAAAGCGAAGGTAAACAAATGAAATAAACAAAAGTTTATTTTGTAGAGTTGAATTTTGTAAGATTTGCGCAGCCCAAAATTGACTTTCTACGGTCGTTGCGCCCATGTTAAACAAATATCAAAATAATACTTATTGACCTGGCCGACATTTTGTCCAAAGTTTAATAGAAATTAATTAATATATCTAGATCCTCTGAGTATTTATAAAAATATTTCTACGGTCATTTTTCTGGCTGGTATTCTATTTATTTGCTTACTGGTCATTAAATGACTGATACTCTTAATTTTTTTTTTTTTTCAGAGAAACACTATGAAGAGCAAGATGCTAAAATCTAACACTAAAATACGCTAAATTATTTGAAATTATTGGTTAGATTACTTCTTTTGATGTATAATTAGCATATTTATACTACAATACGCTACATTATTTAAAATTATGTTAAATTACGCAGAATTACACTAAATTACATTAAATTACACTAAATTATGTTAAATTACGTTAAATTACGGTACATCATCGATGTTTTTGCAATGAAATATCGATGTTTTATTAGCCTTAGTATTGACAATTAAGTAGGGTAGTGCTAAAAAAACATCGGTGCGTCGCTGATGTTTTTGTAATGAAACATCGATATTTTATTAGCCTTAGCATTGGCAATTAAGCATGGTAGTGCTAAAAAAACATCAGTGCATTGCCGATGTTTTTGTAATGAATAATCGATGCAGTTCTGCTGTCGTTAAGCCGCGCATAAAGCATCGGTCCGTCATCGGTGTTTTTGCACGAAAGCATCATTTAAAAAAAAAAAAACTTTAAATGGCCATAACTTTAGCTAGGAAACTCGAATTTGCGCGTATGACCCCAATTCGGAAAGCTTGGAACGAGACTAGGGCAATGGCGCCCTAGGGGTCATCCCTAGAGAGCTGACAAAATATATATAGCAAAAAAATGTCGTTTAGTGCCTCAAAAATTGAGTTAAAGTTTTTTATCATCGGTAGACACATAACGACCTGTATGCGGCTAGTGACAGTGTCGTATGCGGCTGATGATTGGAAACGATAAGAAACCTGAATCACATTAAAACAACTGGATCAACCTGAACTAGTAAAATTGTTAAAACTTAGTACCTAAAAAAACATAGTTTAGTGTTCGCATGCGGCTAGTAAATTTAATTACTTGAAATTATGTTAGCGGAATTTTGCATATTTCAGTATAATTATTATAATTTTACGTATTTAGTATAATTAGCGAAATTAACATAATTTAGCATAATTTAACGTAATTTAACATAATTTCAAGTAATTTAGCGTATTTTAGTATAAATATGCTAATTATACATCAAAAAAAGTAATCTAACAAATAATTTAAACAAAAAATTCGAATTTTTAGTATTAGATTTCAGCATCTTGACCTTCATAGTGTCTTTAAAAAAATAAAAAATTAAGGATACCGTCCATTTAATAGCTAGTAGGCAAATAAATAGAATACTAACCAGAAAATGGCCCGTAGGAGTATTTTTATATATACTCAGGGGATCTGAATATATTAATTAATTTCTATTAAACTTTGGATATTAATAAAAATGTCGGTCAATGTTCATGATAAGATTTTTGGAAATTGGAAGGTTAAAAAAATCTTCATATTAGAACAATAATCAGAACAACTCCAAATCTATATAGTGATTAAAGCTACAATATTCAAACGACTAATTTGTTTTTCATTATTATTTATCCCACAGTATTTTCAAATGCGAGATGAAACACACTAGTTACCCCAATCCCATTCCTCTCTAGGACTTGCATTGTTAGAGCATCTACAACAATGATTTCTTTTAAATTGCTAATTTGATGTGTTAATTGCTAATACAATTGCTGGAATGTACCATAGTTTTTAAATTAGTAAGTTTGCTTTAAAAGCAACTCTTTGGAGCATCTACAACGATCATTTCTTTTAAATTGCTAATTTGATGTGTTAATTGCTAAGATGTACCACAGTTTTTAAATTAGCAAATTTACTTTAAAAACAACTCTAAATGGATAGATTGATTTAGAAATTATGAATCACTTTAATTGCTAAACTCAGCTCTAAATGGATAGATTGATTTAGAAATTATGAATCCCTTTAATTGCTAAACTCAGTGACGTGACCCAAATTAATTGCTGAACGTTTGTAGTTTAATAGCTTTTAATTTTGGAAAAATTTCAAGTGTGCCCATACAAACTTTTAAAATAGCCAATATCCCCAATTCCCCATCAAAACATCAAAATATCCTTATGTACCCATAAAAACTTAATATATTTCCTTTCATCCCCTTTTATTCATTTAACATTTTATTTAATTATTTTAAAAATTGAATTGACAAACATACCCTCCATTGTAACCTTCATCTCTCCCAAATAACTTGTGCCATTATAATAACCTCAAAGTTCTAATTTTGCTGGAAAACTTATTATTTGATCTGATTCCAGAAAACTTGAGAAGGTACTCAAGCCTTATCAAAGTGAGACTTGACCAAAATTAATTCTAAATGAAAGTATCCCTCAAGGTCTAATATAGGATATTTTGATGTTTTGAAGGGGATATTGGCTATTTTAAAAGTTTGTATGGGCACTAGAAATTTTCCCTTTAATTTTCATCATGGATTTCCAGCAAAAAATGATCAAAATGATCAAACAACAACTACAACAACAACCAAACCTTTAGTCCCAAGCAAGTTGAGTTGGGGTAGGCTAGAAATAAAACCCAACCGGCGAAAAAATGATCAAAATGATCGAGCAATTTTATTAACAGGTGATGGTAAATCAGAGGATATAAAATTTGAAAATCACGCTAATAAGTTTTACTTCCCCAAATGTCAAGACAGCACCAAAAAGCACAAGACATACCAAACCTTAAAACATTGCTACCGGGTCCAGAATATCCGGTTCACAACTTTATTACCAAAGCAAACTAGAGTACATATTTAAGCAGATGCAACAGTGGCAGCAGGGGCAGCAGGGGCAGCAGAGGTAGCAGAGGCAAGCTCTTCAACCTTTTCCTCGAGTGCCTTTTTGTCAGCACCAACGATCTTGCCAACCTCATCACCATTCTTCAGAAAAAGAAAGGTCGGCATTGCTTCCACACTGTACTGTTTTGCAACATCCTGGAGCATAGAAACAATCATTAGATTAAGTAACATCCATATTGATGATTGAAAATTTAGTTATGAATACTATTCATATATCCATACATATATTTTTTGGCAACTCAAAGGAGAGAGCCACCGACTGTCGATGTGAAATAAAGTGAAGTTACTCATATAATCCAATTAGTTATAACTGTCCCTAAGACGGAATTATTAGAGAAAGTGATATCATGTTATTAACCTTTTCATTCATTATCTATTTTTATTTCATACCCCAATGACGTGTTCATGGTCTTTCATGCTCAGTAAAACAAATGGCTAAATTAACCCCAAATCTTTTGTACCAAGTCAACTAAAATGACTTGATGACTCGTCAATGCACCTTTTCAAACCAACAAGTTACTACAATAGACTTGATTTCTTTTACTAAGCTTGGCTTTCAGAGAAGGATAGATGCATACTAAAGTCAATGCAAAACAACTGAAATTTAAAATGTGTTGTTCTTGACATTATCATAACATTTGGGTGCTATTTGCAAATGCTCCAAAAAAATTCTTAAGTTGGTTCCAAAAGAGTAACTCTTCCTGGCTCATACCAGTAACAGCAGTACCTGTCTTAGACAGTATTAAAGCCATTAATTAGATATGAAAGTGAAAAGAATGTACCGCTTGGTCATCGACATCCACCTTGAGGAAAACAAGATTAGAGAATTTCTTTGACAGCTCAACAAAGATTGGGGAGATGAAGCGGCAGGGCCCACACCATGTGGCAGTGAAGTCAATCACCACCTGTTCCAGACACATACAACATTCTAGAGTCAATATTATTTACAAAATATAAAAACCTGAGTTTGATCCAGTTTTTAATGTCATTGTAAAATTGGGTAATATTTTTCTTTCGGTTGGAGGAGAGATGTCAGACAAATTGAACTAAAAAACCTCTAAATGTTTTTCTCTTTCAATCATTGTGCTACAAAAAAAAATTAACGGAAGTACAAGCAATAAAAACAAGGGGCTTTCTCTTGTATCTTACAAAAATTTTAGGTTTCTCTTTGTACCACCAAAAATTTGTTAAAATTTTCTAGGTATTTACAGTTGCCATCTTACACGGTAAAAAGCCCCATATATTCAATCAAACAGTATTTTGTTCTACTCTTGGAATATAAATTTCCCGATGATGAAAAAGCAAATTTTGAGCGCTGATTCTGAAACAAAAAATGTAAAACAACTGAACAAAAGGAAAGAAAAACGAAGCGAGTAAGAGGCATACTATCTTGTCGGCCTCCTTGGCCTCATTGATCTGAGCATCGAAGTGGCCTTTGCTGGTGACGACGACGACGTTGCCATGATCCGCCATTTTCGCACGATTTGGATCGGGTTTCTTTTTCGTTTTCTTTTGAAAGAGGAAAAGGGTATTTAGGTCACAACACAATAAATTTGACCTGCTTTTTTTGTCTTATCACCGAGCTAGGGAAAGGTGCCCCTTTTATCCGCACCGATGCGAGCTATCAGGATCTTCTGTGGAAGGATCATTATAGAAAGTATATGTAACGAGCTACCTAACAATTTATTTAAGAGAAAGTCACCGAGATGCTTTGTTGAGATTCCATTTGGGTTTTTCAATTGGTTATAAATTAAATTTTTTTTGGACAATTCAAGAAGAGAAATGACACGTCTCCCACTCCCACCAGGTCACAATGAATCAACAAAACTGTAAGAGGGCTACATTCAATGAATCAATTTTTTAAGGCGACCTCTCTACTCTCTAGTCTTTGTCACAAATTCAAAACCAATAATTCAATATTGTAATGGAAATGGTGACACGCCGACACGAGGGTGGGACCGTCGGAACAGACAGCTGTTGCATTTTGTACTTATCTATTTCCATTCTTCAAAATAAAATAGTCACACAAAATATTCTTCAGTTCAAGCCACATTGACTTCAGATCCAACGCGGTATCGGATCGTGTAAAATGAGATATCATCATCTGTTTTATTCTAGTACGAATGTCAAAGCAAACCTTTTGAAGTAATTTTGACATGGCTTAAAGTTTTACATGCGGTACAGTACCGTAGAGGTTACTTGCTCAACGCACAAATTAAAGATAAATATGTTTACTGCAATTTTCAAAGAGAATATTACCTTTCTGTAAGACGGAAGATTTGCTGTTACAACTCAAAAGAAGACATTGTGTATCATAAATAAATAAATTAGATCCGAACTCTAGGCGTAACTTTTTCATTCTTCTATCGTTGAAGAGGAGAAGAAAAATCCGAAGCCTAGATGGAAGCGCCTACTCACAAAATGACGAGAAAAGCCGCAAGGGTGAAGCAATGAAGGGGGGAGACGACATCGCCGAATCGTATCATCTCAAGTACTTGAGGGTACAATTGAGAAAGAATAGCCAGAATTTAATTTCATCCGAACTAAAAAAATTCGGTGTCTATTATAAATATAGCCGACATTTTTATTAATATCCAAAGTTTAATACAAATTATTAATTATGCCCAGAATTGGACCCATTATCGAAAAATACCCAAGCCGGCCATAAAATGGCCGGCTTGGTACCTTTTTTTTTTTTTTTTAAACCGCAAAAACTCTATAAAATGCACCCCTCCCTTCAGCAGAAGGCACACAGCCCGAGGAAGCTCGCTAATCACTGTTAAGGTAAATTTTTTTTTATTTTTTTATTATTTTTTTTATTTTTTATTATTATGTTTTATTTTATAGAATAATTAATTATATTATTAAAAAATTTAATAATAAACCCTAAACCCTATAACCCTAAACCCTAAACCCTATAACCCTATAACCCTATAACCCTATAACCCTAAACCCTAAACCCTAAACCCTAAAACCCTAAAACCCTATAACCCTATAACCCTAAACCCTAAACCCTATAACCCCTATAACCCCATAACCCCATAACCCTAAACCCATAACCCATAACCCATTTAGTTACCTGACAAATGTTTACCATTTAGTAACCTGACAATGTTTACCATTTTCTAAAATGTAGTTTGTTTACCATGGCCTTTATTTCATTACACTATGGTGGGAAGATGCTTAATAGTGCACAAGGGGCGTATTACAACAAAGATGCAGCTCATTCATTGATGATTCCAGATGACATCTCACTTTTAAACCTGAAATCCATAGTTTACACACACACACACACCGGTTACAACCCAGAAAGGTGGGACCTAGAATTGGCAACCCAATATTGCCATCCCTCAAGCGTAAAATTTATGGTTGCGAAACTGGTAGATGAGAGTACGTGGAGAGGCATGTTTGGTCATTTGAGGTCCCAGGGTAATTATCTAATAGAAATATTTGCTAGAAGAGTTCCGGTAGAGCCCGGGGTTGGAAGTTCGGGCTCTGGATCAGCGGCACCACATTATAGCCCACAACCAGAAACCTACAGACGTGACTCCACCTTACTCATCAACGAACCTGACCCAGAACCCTACAACTACGTCACTCCACCAGCACCTCAACGAAGAAACTCAGTTGCATCCCCACCTAGACACAATCGAGGCAGACCAAGACACTCAGTTTCAACCCCACATAGATCCGTAAATGTCACTCCTTTACCGTTACCTCCAGTATCACCTTACCCCAGACCTGCACCAGTAGACGATGCAAGCTGCCCGGACTTTGAAGATATTAATGAAATATCGGAGGACGAGCTGAGGAGCAGGGATGAATTTGAGGGAGAAATGTGGGGGGGATTCAGATCACATGGAAGGTTGCGATGAAGACGGGCCGGTTGAAACAGCTGAAAGGCACATGGGTCGTACTGATGAGGGGGGCCGCTTAGTGGCCGGACTGATACGCACCCGTTCCCAGACCTCAATGATGTGTCTGAGTTTAGAGAAGCAGATATTGGTTATTATGGGCAACGTATTGAGTACAAAGGTGAGCTGACTGCAAACCAATATTTTAAAAGCAAAGAAGACCTAATGAAGAAGATCAGATAGCACCATATAACTAAGAATCAGGAGTTCAGATCTTGGAAAAGTGACAGGGATCGGGTTACTCTGGTGTGCAAGGACAACAATTGCCGTTACGAGCTTAGGGCAAAGCCGACGGGATGTGGAGACGCATGGGTTATAACTAAGCAAAACATGCCTCATACATGTAGGACTGAGAGTACGAGGGACGACCACGAATGTCTGACGGCAGCACTCATTGCCGATGTCATTGAGAACGCCATTAAAAAGGACCCGTGTATGAGCATCCAGACGGTGGCAGACATTGTTTTGTCTGTGTATAACAATATGACACATAAATACAACCGACTGTGGAGGGGCCGTGAGCTGGCAATAGCCCGATAATTTGGTAGTTGGGAGATTTCATACAGCTTGCTGAGACCACTGTTGCTTGCAATTTGCCACAACAATCCCGGCTCGACCCACCAATTTCTGACCAGCCCGGTACGGAATAAGGAAACAGGACTAATCATGCCAGGTGTTGCCCAGTTCAGAGCCGTAGCCTGGGCGTTTGGTCCATGCATTGCAGCGTTCCAGTACCTGAGACCAGTGATCAGCATCGATGCCTGCTTCTTGTCTGGGCGATATGAGGGGAGGCTTTTGATAGCTTGCGGCTATGATGCCGAGAACCAATTGTTGCCTATTGCATTTGCAATTGTGCGGCAGGAGGATACTGAGAATTGGGGTTTTTTCTTGCAGTGGTTGAGGAATGAAGTGCTCGGATGTAGTAGATTTGTATGTGTCATATCGGACCAGCACAAGGGGATCAAAGCTGCACTGACAGCTGAATACGGGTGGCCTCCCGAGCTTTTTGTGCACAGGTATTGTATGCAGCATGTTGCTGACAACCTGGTCCAGAACTGTGGAAAAGACAAGTGGTACGGATGGAGGTTCAGGGAAGGAGCAAAGAGGAAGAAGCCGAGAAGATTGAAAGAGATGTTCGAAGAGTTTGCTCATGTATGTCTAACTTATAACATTTCGTTTAATTATCTTATAAGAATTTTATGAAAATGAAATAACACCCCTTTGTTTTTGTGCAGCTAAATCCGCAGTGCAATGCGTATTTAAAGAGATTGGGCAAAGTACGTCCTAATGATGTGATGGAGCCGTCCAATTATGAGAAAATTTTCCAAACCTGTGACGGGGGATACCGGTTTGGTATCATGACAACAAACGGCTCCGAGTCGCTCAACAATGTCTTCCGAACGAGTCGTAGATTGCCTGTTTGTTCCATAGTGGAGGATACGTTCTACACGTGCAACAAATGGTTTGTTCAGCGGCGTCAGCGAGCAATGGAATTACAAGACAAGGGACAGGTTCTGTCTGACCGGGTTTTGCAGAAGATCAGAAAATGTTGGGAGAAAGCTCGAAAAATGCAGTTGGTGCGTTACACGCAGGGCCAAGGTCAGTACCAAGTTTCATCCCCAAATGAGTACGTTTCTTGCACCCGTAGCGACATGGGTAACATGGAACCCACTCACAGGGAGTTCATGTATATTGTGACGCGTGGTCCCGACAGACAAATGGAATGCACTTGCAGAGGTATCCAATTAACTTCTATACCGTGCGCTCATGTCTTAGCTGTTTGCCGTGACCGAAACTGGCAAGAGGATGACTTTGTTGCAGACTGGTATAAAACACCATATCTTGTGAGTACTTGGAGCCATGTGTTCAATCCAATTGGCAATATGGGAGACTGGCCTCCTAATCCTGGAGACAGAATCCTTCCGAGTAGTGGTTGGATTAGGAAGGGGAGGCGACAACACACCCGTCGTGTAATGACGATGGATGAAATGGAAGGTAAACGAAGGGGGCATCAGCCTCGCCGTTCCACTTCCGATAGGCAACGAAGAGGTATGTAACATTCATCCAAAATTATTTTTCTTTTCAATTTATACCAACTTACTAAGTAACACATGCAAATGCAGAGGCAAGAACCGCAGCAAATGCGGCAGAAAATGAGCGAGTAATGGCGTCGGGAAGTGGGTCCGGAGGGTCACGGCGTAGCACAGCTACGAGCCGTTTAGATGCAACTGCTATGTATACTGAAGCAATGGGAGAAGCGGTTGCCATACGAGGATAGGCGGTTGGGGTGCAAGGGCAGCCATCTATCCAACCGAGGAGGTCCACTACTAGACGCACAACAAGAGCATCTACAAGCCAAGCAGGGCCATCTGGAGCCCAGGCCGGCCCATCTACAAGCCAAGCAGCGCCATCTGGAGCCCAGGCCGGCCCATCTAGTGAGCAACCAGAGCCATCTGGTAGACCATCTCGTAGGGCATCTTTCGCAAGTGGTTTACTTCGGGGATTAAATTTTAGACGTAGCAATAATAGGTGATTTGTATGCATGTTGTAAAAAGTGTGTGGACTCTATTTGCAATTTGTGTGTACTTTATTATTTTGTACGAAACTCAGAAATGAAATATTTGACTCTAATAGAAATCACCTAAAACAAAAATAATGCGGTTTAAAAAAAAAAAGGTACCAAGCCGGCCAGAAAATGGCCGGCTTAGGGAGGGACCTAAGCCGGCCATTTTCTGGCCGGCTTGGGTATTTTTCGATAATGGGTCCGATTCTGGGCATAATTAATAATTTGTATTAAACTTTGGATATTAATAAAAATGTCGGTAAATATAGGGATCAGTTTTAAAATTCGTGCCAGAGTTAAAAGAACACATTCATCTGTATTTTGTACTCATCTATTTCCCTTCTTCAAAATAAATTACAGTCACAAAAATTATTTTTATTTAGAAAATATATATATATATACACAGAGAGAGTGGCTAATATCAAAACGTTTGCACCAAGGTCCTCGTACAACCAAGTTGTTTTTGGATTTTCAAAGTCCAAACGGTCGATTCAAACCGTTAGATGTGATATCTATATTAAAATCTGTTTGGAGACTAACTTTTACATTTTTTGGAATTTTTTTACTATTTATTAAGCCACTTTGAAAATTGCTGATCACATGGTCCAGAATTTGGTTACACTGTTTTACTATTCACCCAGATCAGCAATTTTGAAAGTGGCTTAATAAATAGTAAAAAAATTCCAAAAAATGTAAAATTTGGTCTCCAAGCAGATTTTAATATAGATTGAACATCTAACGGTTTGGATCGACCGTTTGGACTTTGAAAATCTGAAAATGACTTGGTTGCACGAGGACCTTGGTGCAAACGTTTTGATATTAGCCACTCTATATATATATATATATATATATTAAAATAATGTAATTGAAAAAATGGGATATATTAACGGTCACATAATATTCAACTGGAATATTCCTTTTTTTTACCCTCACCGACTATTCAAAATTTCTATTAAGGTAAGATAACAGATTATGAATAACCGAATTTAAATAGTTAATCGGATTCAAATTCATTAGCTAATTGAATATTATGATGAGTTGCATAAGAAAATTTCTTATTATAGACTCCACGTGATATTTTGGACTCAAAGAGCCCTATGCAAACTGCATCTAAGGCATCACTCGTAAAATATTTTAACCTGACAAATAAATTTAGTATGTAAACGCATTACTCGTAAATTATATAAAGATTAATTTTTTTTTAAAAGAGGCATAAAGCCCATTTCATTTCTGAAACATATAATTACAAAATCAGTTTAACTAGCCAGAAGCTAGGCTGAGGCATCCAAGTTCACAGCAGTGAATGAAGTTTATCAAAAGCAACAGCCATACACAGGAGCTGTCAAAACACCAGAAAAAAGATAAAGTGGAGCTAACAAAACCACATAGTAATGGACTAAGTAAGTATACTACTAAAACAAAATAGCAGCATTTGTGAGTCTTCATGTAGGAGGCAGCTGCTCATCAGGGCCCTGGTATACCACCATTTCCATAGGCATGTAGCTTGCTAGTGGAATTGCATCCTCCATCACTGGGAGCCAGTCGCCAACAGCAGCCTGGAGATTAGAGTTTAGGTGACCTGTCCAATATAGCACCATAGATTTGATTAGTAGTATTAGAGATCTGGCAGTTTGAGGAGATTTACTATTAAAGCAAAGATCATTTCTATGTTTCCATATATTCCAGCAGAGTGCACTAAAAACAATTAAAAGTCCGGATCTTTGTACAGCAGGTAACTGACAAGCAAAATCAATAATATCATGGAAATGCTCCCAAGTATTCATTATGTCTTGACTTTGTCCTAACCAGAACCATATCTGTTGAGTCAGAGGACATTTAAGAAACAAATGTGTGACAGTTTCAGTTTCAAGGCATATCAAACAATGTTGGTCTCCTGTCCACCCTTTGTTAACTAGGTTGCTTTTAGTAAGGATTTTATTATGTTGTGTAAGCCACATGAACACCCTAATTTTAGGTGGTATTGGTAATGTCCACCAGAGCATGGGAAGTATAGGTATAACTCCTCTAAAATTTAGAAATTTATATAAAGATTGTGTAGAGAACTTCCCTGATGTTTCCCATTTCCAAGATAAGATATCACTATCATGAGTGAAAGAAGTAACACTAATTATTTGTAGAATTTCTAACCAATCCCTGAGATTTGCCCCAGTTAGAGTATGTTGAAATTGTAATCTGGTCCCCTGAGAGTGAATAACCTCCTCTAGCAGTATCTTTTTATTCCTACAGAGTTGGTATACAAATGGGTATCTTGTAGCTAAAGAACAGTTTAGGTACCAGATGTCAGTCCAGAATTTAACTAGGGAGTGCCCCCCTGGGGAAAAAGTCACACTAATATTGCCTATATGTTCTAATTTAATAATGCTAGCCCAGAAAGGAGATAGAGGAGAAGAGGGGTGATTATCATACTTAAATTGTATCATAGCTTTCCACATTCCTTGGTATTGATTATTTTTATATTTCCACCACCACTTAAATAACAATGCTATATTCATCTCATTTATCTAAAACCCCAAGCCCCCCAAATTGTTTGGCTACACATATGGTCTCCCAATTCATCAGTGCATATTTAAACTTCTTTTCAGAACCTTGCCATAAGAACCTACGTCTAATTTTATCTATTTCTTTAAGTACAGTAGCAGGGATTCTAAATACTGACAGTGCATAGAGGGGAATGGAAGTTAAGACTGAATTAAGTAGAGTGACCCTACCTCCTATGGATAATAATTGTCCTTGCCAACTAGGTAATCTATTTTCTATTTTGTCTATTAAAAAAGTCCAATCTGCCACAGAAAGTTTATTTGTATGTAGAGGAAGCCCTAAATACTTAATTGGAAATTGCCCTAGTTTGCATCTAAACAGCTGGTGTAAATTGTCAGGTTCAGGTCTATTTAGGGTGTAAAGCTCAGTTTTGTCATAGTTCATTTTGATGCCAGATAATGCTTCAAAAGCAAGCATGGCCCACCATGCATTTTCTATGTTGGTGTCATGGGCTGCTAAGAAGAGAATGGTATCATCTGCATAATGGCAGTTGGTTACAGCTAAATTATCTATGCAAGCTGGTCCTAATCCTTGAATAATATGAGCCTTCCTACCTTTGGAAAAAATCTTACTAAGTGTATCAGCTGCTAGAATGTAAAGGAAAGGTGACAAAGGGTCACCCTGTCTAACCCCTCTCTTGCAATAGAAAAACTCTGTGAGTTCACCATTTATAGTTAGACAAGATTGAGAGCTATGCAACCACAGAGTAATCCATTGGATCCATTTTTTACCAAAATTTCTACTAGTAAATACCTCTAAGAGATAGTCCCAATGTATCTTATCATAAGCCTTTTCAAAATCTATTTTAATCACTACTCCAGGTTGTTTATTAAGCTGACAGGAATGGATAATTTCCTGGCTGAGAATCATATTATCTAAAATGTATCTATTTTTGAGAAATGCTGATTGGCTATGATCAATTAACCTAGGCATTACTTGTTCCATCCTAATAGTGAGTAATTTGGAAAGGATTTTAAGTTACAGTTAACTAAACTAATAGGCCTAAATTTTTTAATAAGGGTAGCACCTTTTTCTTTTGGGATGAGACATATACAAGACTTGTTTAGTTTATGTAAATCCAACTTATGTTCATAGAAGTAGTGTAAGAGAAGCATCAGATCAGATTTAATTAACCCCCAAAAGAATTGGTAAAATTTAAAACTAAACCCATCTGGACCTGGAGCACCATTAGGTTCTGATGAAAAAACAGCTTGTTTAAGCTCTATTTCTGTGAAGGGTCTCTCCAATTCCCACTGTTCACTAGCTAATAATATGTCATCAGGGTCCCAAAATTTTGTATCTAAATGCCCATATTTAAGCCCAGATGTTCCTAATAGATCTTTATAATAATCAAATGCATGTTTTTTAATGTCATCCATATTATTGTTAATGGTACCATTGATTTCTAAGGCATGAATCATGTTTTTTCTAGATCTATGTGTAGCAATGGTGTGAAAAAATTTGGTATTGGAATCCCCTTGTTCCAGCCATTGTTGTTTAGATTTATTTTTCCAATGTGTTTCCTCTTCCTGATATATTATATTTAGTCTATGCTTACTAGCTAACCATTGTTCTTCTTCTAAAGGAGTAAAGGACCTATCCTCTCTGATGATTTCTAACTCATGTAAAATATCATTTAATTGAGCTTTTTCCTTTTTCTTTTGACCATAATAATTCCTAGCCCAACCTTGTATTTTTTTCCTAACATGTTTGAGTTTTCTATTCCAGCTTGCAGCAATATCTGCAGCTGTCAAATTTTTTTCAGACCACCATTTTATCATTAATCTAACAAAATCTTCTTGCTCAGTCCAAGCTGGATCAAATTTAAATTTATGAGGTTTAGCATGTGTATTGAGAGAAGTTTGGAACAGCAAAGGGCAATGATCAGACCCAGAGCTACTAAGGTCAGATATGGAACTATAAGGGTATTGTTGATCCCAAGCTACAGAAGTGAAGATTCTATCTAAGAGTACAAAATTTCTGCCATTATTCCAAGTAAATTTTCTAGTTTGTAATTTGTGTTCTATTAGGTGATGTGTATTTACAAAGGAGTTAAAATTTCTACTTAGAGGGACATCAAAGTTTGGTCCAGATTTTTCCTCTTTTTTTTCGAATTGAATTAAAATCGCCATACACTAACCACATGTCTCTAGTGGAGTCTTTAACTTGAGAAAGTTCTTCCCAAAATGATTGTTTAAGGTTTCTTAAAACTGGCCCATATACTATAGTTATTTGCCATTTTGTGTTATCACCTTTGTGTTCTACTATTACATCTAGACAAAATGTATGAGCTGTATGTTGTATTATATTTACTTTATTACTATCACATCCAAAGAGGATGCCCCCTGACCTACCTCTAGATGGGACCCATACCCATTGATCTATTCTAAGAGATATAGTTCTCAAGGTTCTATTAGAAAAGTATTCTTTCTTAGTTTCTTGAATAGCTACCATGTCTACATTATGTTTTACTATTAATTCTCTAAGTATTTGTTTTTTCCTAGGAGAATTTAATCCTCTACAGTTCCAATTTAATAGGTTTATATTCATGAGGGAATGCTAATATCTCTACTAGGGTAACTACTGTCTACAATATTATCTACACTAACATGAGGAGCTAAGTCTTCTAAGGTAAGAGTAGCTAATAGAGAGTTTGTCCTAGGTGAACTAAGTATCTGTTTGACTACCTTTTCAAATTGGGACCTATCCATCTGCTGAATACAAGCTATAATGAGTGGTCTGTCTTCCTCACTATTTCCTAGATTTATTTGATATACTAAGAAAAGCTCAACTATTTGAGGTAATGTCAGTCTAGAGTAAGGAAAAGAATTAATTAAACTCATACCTGTAGAGCTGCTACCAGAAGCATTTTTCCTTTTTTGAGCCTTGCTCATGGTGGAGGCATGTTCTGCTTGCACAGTCACTCTCAGACTCCTTCTAGGTTCAGCCTGTGCTCTTCTTGGGTTGCTGTCAAGGACAGCAGGGGTGTTCACAGTTTCTGAGTCAGAGATATGAATAGCTTTTGCTGGAGAGGCACCTCCAGCACTTCTGAGTCTCCTACCAATCCCTGGAGGTGTGCCATTCTTGCCCAAACCACTGTGTAAAACAGTAGAGGACTTCCCAGACTTTTTGAGGGCTTTAGTAGGTAAACTGATGGACAGTGGTTTTGGCTTCTTTCTTCCCCATGAAAACTTCTTTTTGGGGACTGTGGCTGTGTGGAGAATTAGGGTCTGTGAAGTTGGGCTGTGTGGAGAATTAGGGTCTGTGGCTATGGCAGGTACGGTAATAGGTGTTGGTTCAGGTGCTGTGGGAGTGACTAGCTTATCAGCTGAAGCTGGACTAGCACTAGGTGGTGCTACCATTGGACCTGGAGCTGAAGCCCCTGTACCAGTATTACTGGGCCCAGCCCCTTGGTCTCCAAATGTGTCCCTCCTCTGTGCAGCCCGGTTAAGAAACTCCATAACCTCATCAACCAGCTCTTCTTCCAAAGCCTTGTCCCTGTGGTCAGGACCTCCAAATAAAGGGGGTTGGTTGGGGAAAGGGGTGTCATTAGAACTGTCATTCAGATTAACCATACGTATACTGCCTCCTCCCTGCCCAGTGTTAGGATTGGAGTCAGTGGTTGGTCTCCCAGTAGCTGGGCCTATGCCCTGTCCCAGTCGGTCGCCAGCCCCGAATTCGGTGCCATTCGGATACTGCCTGCCTTGTTTACGCCTTGCCCAGGCATTTAACCCCTCGGTGGTTTCATTTTCTACCTCAATGTCGATATTGTACATAGACATCACTCCAGCAGGGTCTCGGTACGGTACCAGGTGTGACTTGGGAAGGAGTTTAAGATCACAGATGGTGAGTTTAACTCGCACAAATCTGACATCATACGCGCTTTGAGTAGCGGGGTCTATTTCTTGAACAAATGCGCCAAACGGATTGAAAACCCGATCATAATCCCCAAATTCGTCCATGAAAATTGGAAAATTATAAATTCTAACCCAAACAGTTTGTAACTGCATACCTTGCCCGAACTCTTTCTCCCAGGCGATAATGGGGAACTGAACCTCGCCAAGTCGGAGGTATCCACGAGAAGCTACCGATTCAAGCCACGTCGGATTGGGAGCCTTGATCAGGTATTTGAACTCATCAAACACCGATGCGACCCACCGATGCTGATCAAATTGACTCCGGAGTACAGTCTCGACCTTCTCGGGACCCCAGGCGGCGATGTCGTCAAGCACAAAACTAAGTAGCAGATTGGCTTCGATCGCCTGAGATCTCGGAGTAGCTACGAGAGTGACGAGAGGAGGTTGGATCGGCATCGCACCAGTTGCCTCAGCTCGGGGACGAATCACTGTCGAAGGAACAGATCTAGGTTTAGGATTTGAGGGAAAAGGGAGGCGAATCGGCTCTATGCGGCACT
The DNA here is from genome assembly GCA_011114355.1 of Carex littledalei. NCBI lineage: Eukaryota > Viridiplantae > Streptophyta > Magnoliopsida > Poales > Cyperaceae > Carex > Carex littledalei. The sequence continues at coordinate 13,311,823 of CM022089.1, read as the reverse complement.
CCTTAGCTTTATGCCCTAGATGATTGCAAGCAAAGAACACTTGCCTATTTCTACATTGGCGAGCCAGATGTCCCCGATCGCCACATTTCATACAAATCGGATGGCTAACAGTGGATTTTCACCGTATCTCCGCGATTCTCTTTTGAGCGATCGCTGTAGCGGATCTGGGCTGTGTCACTGGGATTTGCTGACTCCTGTGATCAGGAGGAATTCGTGCAATCTCGCTATATGTGAGACGGTATGGGCCTGGAAAACCCGAGGATGGATATCCCGCCATTAATGGCGCAGAAGATCCCGGGACAACTGTAGACTGGAATTTGTGACGAAATCGATCAACTAAAAGGCCCATTCGAGCTTTCTGGGCTTGAGCCATCTTTCTGTTTTTGAAATTTTTCTCTTTTTTTTTTTACTATTTTTTTTGAATATAAAGATTAATTTAAACAGTTTAAATTTATAGTTTGATGCCAATTCAATAAATTTAAACCGATAAACTTTAAGCTTTACTCAAAACCAAGAAACAAGGTTTTGAATTTCAATTTGCAAAGAAAATGGTAGATTTCTGAAAGACTAATATCTGTTATAAACTCAACAGTTACACGTAAATTAATCAAATAAAACTAATTACTTAAAATAAATAACTTACAATAAATTAATTCACCGTAATTTTTTTTAGTTACCACATTAATATTTTAAAATTCACACATTCTATTTATTTATAAAAATTCAAAAATTAACACGAACATATACACACATTTAACTCGTGCGCAGATTGATGTAGCGCAACAATTGTTGGCAGATTGATCTTGCGCACCAAATTTTTTAATATAGAAAAATAATTCTCTGAATTTCCGTCTGTTATAATCGGTTATAATTTTTACATGTGTATAAATAAAATGATGTAAATCATATCTAATGGTTTTATTTTGACTTTTAAGTTTCAAATTTTGAGTTATTAAAGTTTTTAAAAATAGAGGCATAATGGAGGCATTTGAATCCTCCTCGTTATAATTACCTCTGGACTTTGATGCATCACACCAATCTGGGCATCAAATTGGTGCACCAAATTTGATAAATGAATGATAATATGAGAATTTTGAAATATTAGAGTGGTAACTAAAAATATTTCAGATTAATTCATTAGTAAAAATAAACAACCGTAGTAAATTAATGCATTAATGTAATCAATTAATCATAAAATCTGACCCCAAAAAAAAAAACCGCAGTAAGTTAATCAATAATAAAAAAAGCTAATTACTCGCACCACATTTGGTATTAAAGCAACCCCATTGTCATTTATACTGCATTGAAGAGCTAAGCTTCTAATTCTTTTAGCAATTTCACATTATTCTTGTTCAGATTAGGGATGAAAACGGTATGGATAATATCCGATCCGTATTCGAAAAATTAGATGTGGATATCCGATATCCGAATATCCGTGTGGATATGGATACTAATATGGTTTTATGTTTCAATTATCCGTATCCGAATAGTAGATATATATCATATATTTTAATATATATTATGAAAAAATATTGTTATTCACCATTAAAATTAGATAAATATTATGAACTTTGGTATTTTTTAATATTATTTTAATAAATATCCGATCCGATCCATATTCGTATCTGTATCCGGCTGATATCCGATCCGTATCCGAAAAATTAAAAAGAATATGAATATGATTTTACCACTATCCGCTCCGTTTTCACCCCTAGTTCGGATCCATCATATATAATTTGTTTATTTTGATCAGATGTCTCCCATGTTATTCTTTTCTTTTCTATTTAAATGGAATATGTATATAATGTACCTAAGTTCCAATACAATTTTTTAAAATAATATTATTTTTTGGGGCTTTTTATATGATTTATCATATAATTCATATTGCTAGTCGTGTTGATTATATATATAAATCTATGATTTTTTTTTTTTGAAACCAAGTATATGATGTTTAAAAATAATACTAATTTAGCAAACGAACAATTTATTTTGTACAGGTATTGTGAGCATGCTGTAACACCGAATGTTGCTAACTATGCATCTATAATTTAAAAATGTATTTAATTAGTAACTCTTAACACAGGTCGTTGGCCGAAATTTTTATTAATACCATTTTAGAAAAAATAATAAATCAAATAACCACGGTTTTCTGACAATTCAAATACTAGCACGGCCGCAGAATGCCGGAGCGGACCCTGGGACCGCTATATGCCGGAGCGGACCCGTTATTTTTTATTTTAAAAATACGAAATTGTAATTTGTTAAGGGTTATTTATTTAGTTTCGAATGTTGTTTAAATTGATTTTTGGTCGTTATCGTATTTTAGATATGTCGTTCGTTTGGAATATTTTAGATATGTGATTTCTTTGAAATTCTTTTGTGTACTCTGAGATAATGAAATCAACAAAATAAATAAATAACAACAAAATCAAACAAACAAGAAACTAATCAACGAAATAAATAAGTATTTAACAAAACATCTACCAATAATACAAATAAGAATCTAACAAAACATCTAACAGTACAACAAATGAAAATCTACGGCTCTGGACTAAACACCGTCCTCACCTTCTTCTTCCTAAACCCCCGACCCCGCTTGTAGAGTGGCGTCTCGTCAGTATCGGCGGAGGATGTAGAGTCGTCAGCCTGGACATCCATAGACTGAACCGGCTCGTGGTGAACCTCCTCAATCTCGGATGTCTGCTGGACCCCAGGACTAAAAACTGTGGTCTTTCCAGACTCAGCCTGCGTGAATAAAAACGCATGTCTGTCAATGGGGTCATCGTGGAGGGAAGGGTGAGGTATCTGCTGTGAGGACTGGCCAGGGAACTGCGGGATGGGCTATGTTTGAACATACCCTGGCTGATAGGCAGGAGGTGCTGTCTGAGTGGGACTGTAACCCGGGGAATACAGTCCATCCCCCTCTGTGCCAAACTCAGTGGAGATATTGAACCCCAGGTCCTCCTCGTCTCCACCCTGTAGTAACTTACAAATTAGATAATGTATTTAATAAGAAAAAAATCACAGTTATGTATTTTAATTTAAATTATACCTCGGCAGACATCCTAGCCTGGGATCCCATGGCCTCATGTGCAGCTCGCGCATAAACTCGACACCTCGGTCGAACGCCTGACCGACCGTCTCAGCATCATGGACGGGTGCAAACACGTCCTCATCACCAGTGTAGGGGACATAGACATTGGGCTCGTCAGATATGTCGTCGACCGCATCAACACCGCCCAAGCCAGCGCACCTCAGTAGAGAGTCGAGGCGCGCTTTGTACCCACACTGGCACACCGCGGGTACGTTGTGCTTGAGGATGACCTTCCCGAGCCTCTTCCATCCCCTGGTGACGGCCATCGTAGCCCCTATGACGCAACTCTTGACAAGATATAATGCCTGAAAATTGAAATAATTATGAAGAAGTTGTACAATTGTAAATATTAATAGTTTTGAATTTGAAACTTCAAATTAAAAATACCGTGGCTGCGAGAGGTGTGCCGGCGGAGATAATACCGTGGATCCGTCATCTACGATCCCTCGGCTTCGGTACCCTCTCATGCGGGTTGTCGGCGATGTATCCCTCCAGAAATATGGTGTACGCGCCGTGATCCTGGTACCAATCTCTGTAAGGTCTGTACGAATTACAACAAATGTTAGATATTCCAATCAAAAAGCTATAGTTGAAGTTTTGAATTAATAAAAAAATTTCTTACACTGGCGCGACATCCATCTGACGGTCGGGCTCGGCCAATGGGGGATCTGCAGCTCCTGCCTCGAACACGTAATCGGCACGGACAATCCCCCAGTCCTTGCCTGCAGTGGTATCCCTGGGATGATGCAGCCCTCGCCAGACCTCCTCGCTGATCGGTGCCGGGGGCGGAGCAAGCTGGCGCATCCCGAACTGTCTCATGACCCGTCCGGGGTAATGGTGCTCGATGATCTATATATTTTAATACGTTAGACTGTTTTTATTAAATTAAGTCGCTCGTGTAGATAACTAGCATAAAGAAATTACAGTACCTGAAAACATATGAGCGGCACCTCTGCACGCCATAAATGCTCCTACTGACGACATCGCTCAAGCAATATCTCAAGATATGACCAATGTGCGTCATCCACCGCGACCTGGAAGTATAGATTTAATATCATATATCCATTCGAACTGGAAAAAATTTAAATCAAAATAAAAATAAAAGTAAACTTACATAATATCTGTAGGGCTCCCAAGTCACAAACTCGGAATCATCTCTGAGATGCTCGATCTCCTGTCTCCAGAATGTGATGCCGAGAGGCGAGCCATGCCCTGCACCCACCCAAATCTTGGGATAGCAGTACTTGGCGGCAAATGTAGGGCAGTTGTTCAGCTCGGGCTTGCCCCACTCCGGCACATCTGTCTTGTTGGCTAGGATTGGAAGGCCAACAATCAGATGTGCGTAGGACCAGTGTTGTAGTAACATGCACGGTCCAATGAAGGTCTTGTTCTTCTTCAAGCAGGCTATGTTAAGACCCCTTTACAATTTACAAAGTCAGTGTTACTACACTACGATGTATAATATTTGAAAAAATTTATAAGAATGTGTTTCTTACCTATATAGGCATGCCAGCGTGGCACCTCTCCAGTTGAACCTGCCCGCAGTGGACAGGTCGCGCAAAAGCTCGAGGTAGCACAGCCGCACCTGATCTCCATGCGAATCCGGAAACAACCGACAGGTGATCATCTCCAAAATGTAGGCGCGCAGGTGTTGGTCAACAACCACCTGTTATAGATTTAAATTAGAACATTATTTACAAGAAAATAAATCTAATATTATTTAAATTTAATCTTGTACAAGCAAATACCTGATCTGGTCGATCCGGAAAATCCTTGAATCTCGCCCGCAGCTTTGCCGAGCTGATGCAGCTGGGTGAGACCACGGTCTTCTCACCTCTCTTCTTCTCTTTCTGGAGATCCTCGTGCGAGATCCCCAACAGCTCCGAGCACAATACCCGGAAGTCTCCGTACTCGACGTCCGTGACCGGCTCCCCGATAATAGTCATACCCCACAGGCAACTAACATCCTGTAGGGTGACTGTCATCTCAGCATGGGGGAGATGAAAGCTGTGCGTCTCGTGACGCCATCGCTCAACGAGGCCAGAAGATAAACCCTCGTCAGCATTCTCCTCAGCCATCTGAGATAGCTGGTACAATCCCATCGAGCGTAAAACCCCCCGTACGCCGGCTGGTATCGTAGATGAGTGCGGTTGTGACGAACCGTAACCGCATCCAAACCCTGCATTTAATTAAATAATCAGATCAAGTTCATTCATAAAAAAATTACGATATTAGTATTTTTATAAATATGACAAATTTATAACTTACCCCAGTGGCACCCTCTAAAATCCGATGCTCCGCATTCGGGTACCACAAGAAGTCGCTGACCCTGTCGATGCGACTCCGGATACCCGGAACATCTACCAATGCTGTCTCGATGTATTGAGACATCTCGTACGGCGTGGCTGTAGGGCCATGCTGTGTACCCCTACTGGAGGATGGTCTATCTCTACTGGATGTCATGCTGTATTGGATAATTTTTGGTCAAATATGAGAGTTTGGTATAAGTCCGGTTTAAATTTTGGTACAATTAAACCTACTTCAATTTTGGTACAATTCTATTTAAATTTTGGTGCAATTCTATTTAAATTTGAGTACAATTCTAATTCTAAATTCTAAATTAATATCTAATTCTAAATCCTAAATCTAAACCCTAAACCTAAATCCTAACCCTAAACCCTAAATTTGGGTACAATTCTATTTAAATTTTGGTACAATTCTAATTCTAAATTTTAAATTAATATCTAATTCTAAATCCTAAATCTAAACCCTAAACCTAAATCCTAACCCTAAACCCTAAACCTAAACCTAATTACTACTCTACACTAAAAATTAAAACTAGAGAAGAAGAAGAAAACTTACCCGAGGTCGAAGGGATTGAAACTTCTTTGAAATGATATGAAAAATGAAACCAGCGGCCCCTTTTATAGCCTCCTGTAGGGGTCCGCTCCGGCATATAGCGGACCCAGGGTCCGCTCCGGCATTCTGCGGTCTCCTCATATGGGTCCGCTCTGGCATTCTGCGGCCGTGCTAGTATTCGAATTGTCAGAAAACCGTAGTTATTTGGTTTATTATTTTTTATAAAATGGTATTAATAAAAATTTCGGGGTCGTTGGACAACACCTATTTAATTTAGTCTTAAATCTTTTTAATTTTCTTAATTGTTAATTTCTTCAAAATTTGAGTTTGATATGTGAAAAATCTTAACTGTTCAGATTCTCATATCACGAATCTTAAAACAACCCATATTATTTTACAAAGATTGCCCCATGAAATATAAATTGTTTGGTTAAAACAATATGCATGTGGGAACAAGAATCAGTACAATATACAAACAACTATCAATTGTTTTTCCAATTTGTTAGATATCTATTACATCCCACAATATTTCAAATGCAAGCAGGGGCGGACCCAAAGTGTTTCAGGGGGGCAGCTGCCCCTCTCCTCTGAATTTTTAGTTTTAGTAGAGATTTATCGGTTCCGACCGATTTTATCTCTTCTGAAATTTTTTTTCCTCCCTCTGGACGTTTAATTTGTAATTCGAGTTAAATTTAGGGTTAAAAATGAAATAAATCTGTTGAATTTTGATTGGTAATTAGAATTATAAGTCAGAGCATCAGAAATTACAAGTCAAAGCATTGGAAAGTATAACTTAAAGCATTATTTTTTATCGAGTACCCAATTGGTTAATAGATTTAAACCCGATTCAATATTTTTTTGCCCCCCTGACAAAAATCCTGAATCCACCCCTGAATGCAAGAGATGAAACACATTAGTTATTACCCCATTCCTCTGTTGGGCATTCATAGTTTCATACTTCGGAAGTATTAAACAAACAACTTTTAAAAAATATTGCTATCCCACATATGGAAGATATCTTAAATATATCTTTTAGTTGAACAAAAGAAAAGAAAAGAAAAACATGGGAGACAGCATCTGTCTGTGCTTCAAGTTAAATATATCTTTAAAGAAAAGAAAAACAGTAAATAGATATTAATTAAATAGATAATTAGACAGCATCTGCGGCTGAAGCAAGCTCAGCAACCTTTGCCTCAAGTTTGGGTTTGTTGGCATTAACCCTCTGGTCGACCTCAGCACCATTCTTCACAAAAACAAAAGTTGGTATTGCACTCACGTTGTACTCTTTCGCAATAAGCTGGAGCATATATATATACAAACAATCATATATTACATTAAGTAACATCAATATTAATTAGTAAAAAAGTTCGAAAAAAATGTAAAATTGGTCTTTACGTCCTTATCTCTGTAAAATTTGGAGTATAGAAACTATCATTTAGTCCTAAATACTATTCAATATAAAGATGAGCTCTCAGGTGCTTTATAAAACACATATCCTCTTGTGCTTTACGTTCTTATCTTTATTTACAAAGTTCAAATAGTTGATCCAAACTACTCAACATGATCTCCATATTAAAATGTACTTGGACACCAAATTTACATTTGTTGGAAATCTTCTACTAATTTTTTAGAATTTTTTAAAATTACTGTTTTTCGGAAAATTCTGGACCATAAAAAATAACAATTTTCAATAACCGTACAAAAATAGTAAAAAATCTCAAAAAAATGTAAAATTTGATCTCCAATAACATTTTAACATGGAGATCATATTGAGCAGTTAAAATCGGCTGTTTGAACTTTGAAAACTGCACGGAAGGATGTGTAAAGCACTAAAAGGCCTATACTTTATAAAGCGCCTTAGCCCATCTCATATTGAGCCGATATTTTTATTAAAACCCCCAAAAAAAAACAAATTATCAAATCTGCTCCCACTCCAACTTTATTTTTATTTCTACCCCAACCGCCCGTGGACTGGGCGGTCCACTTTTCCCACCAGACCGCCCAGCCACTGGGCGGTCCACTTTTGAAACTTGACCGCCCAGGGGCTGGGCGGTCTGCTATTGTTTTTTTTTTATAAGAGTTTTATGTTTTAATTGTTTGAATGTTTTATATTAAATTGTTGTAATGATTTGTTTGAATGTTTCATATTAAATTGTATGATATATATTTATTATTTGTTGACGATTATATTTTTCTAATTGACGATTATTTGTATATGTTATGTAATTGTCTAGCTTTAATATAATTGATTAGTTTTATATTAAGTTTTGTTAATGTTTAAATGTTTCTAATTGGTAATCGAAATGGTAAGTTTAAACAACAAAAGTAGTAATCGAAATGGTAAGTCTAAACAACAAAAGTAGTAATCGAAATGGTAAGTCTAAAAATGAAACATAACAGTCCAAACACGAAATATAATAATCCAAACTAAAATACTAGAAACCTATCAAACTAAAAAAAATATAAAACCCTAACGGCGACGACGAGGGCGAGGTCCGGAGAGGTCCAACCTCTCAGGTGCACGGTGCTCCCTCTGCGACGGCGGACGCCTCTGGTGAACCTCATCCACCTGCATGTCATCGTGTACGGTCTCGCGCGCCCATGGGTCCGCCCCCAGGTGTAATGCATGCTCCCCATGGATCCCCGCCTGTGTACGCAACACCCACGGATCGGCCTCCCAAGTAGGAGGATACGTGGCCGGAGGCGGTGTGCCAAATATAGCAGCGGCAAAGCCATCTGCAGTCTGTGCCCCACTCCCACTGGCCTCGCCGTCGTGCTGTCTGGGCTCCATATACTGCGGTCGGTGGGAGCTAGCTGGCTCCCATCCGCCCTCATCTGGAGCTAGGTCATCCAATGAGAATGAGGCGGCGGCGGCGGCAGCTTCATCCTGCATGTAAACAATGTTAAATTAAAGACATAGAAGTAACGAGTAAATTAATTAAATAATGAACTTTTGCTACCTCGGTAAGCTGCACTGGAACTCCATACTCGTTGTAGTACGCGTTCCACGCGTTGTTGTTCAACACCCATTGGTGGATCGCCCAACCCGAGTCATCATCTGCAGACATGAAGATAAATTAATAAGAATGATCTTTTAGAGAGACACTTAATAATGATCATTTGTATGACATATTATTACCTGCAGGAGGTGGCGGCATCTCCGCAGCGTAGATAGGGTCTCCAGGCTGCTCCGGATCTAGTGGTGGGGCCTTTATCTCGCGCCAATTGATGTCCTCCCCAGCATCGTGCAACATACCAACGAGGCGACCGTCCCAGCCAGAGTCCTCCACGATCGGTGCACTGTGTTGGAGCATTTGACATCCTATCGCTCTCCAACTTTTTCTCGCCATGCACACCAAGCTGTGTGCCACTCCTCTAATACCCGTCAAAATCTGCACACAACGTATTTTTATTATTATTATTGGAAGATGAATAAATAACTATAATTTTTTAAGCATTTCAGTTTCATTTAAACATACCGAACGAGTATGGATCGGGCCGAAAGGCAAGTAAGTCCTAGATCCGTCACCCGTGAGTCTCCGTCGGAGAGCATCACCATAGTCCCCCTGTAGATAAACGGTCGGCATGCCCCATCTCTGGTACCAGACTAAATATCGTAATCTCCAAGGCCCGGCCGGCGTAGGGGCATCTGGAGCTGGAGGCGGGGTCCATAAGTGATCCCCAGGTGATGCAGCACGCTGGTAATGCTCCCAGAAATGCGTCATCCAGTCGACTTTGGGCTTGTTGTGTTTAGTGCTGCAATATAAATTAATTAGCAACGTGTATGGCTGAACAAGTAATAAAATAGGAAAACAATAAGGTAGTGGGTAGTTACCTGTGCAGCTGGGTGGTCTGCTGCTCGCCCAACTCTGGAAAATCAGGGACATATGCATCCAAGCCAAACTGACGGGGCACTCGATCAGGATAGTGATACTCAACTATCCAGAAGCATACGCACGGCCCCCGATAAAACGAGAGATGTCTCTGGTCTAAAGTCAGCTGGCACAAAAGGCCCCGATCGTAGAACAGCCGATAGGGGTACCAGGTGATGCTCGTCTCGTGAAGCATCTGGAGCTGACCCCGGACATACGAAATCCCCACGGTCCTCCCCCTGCCCGTGTCCTCGTATGTGTGGGGAGGAGCCCATATGGCACCGTACCCCGGACGTCTCTCGGGGTCATCTCCCGTCCATAACCCATGCTGAGCTGGAGGAACAGGCCGACACACCGGTATGTGCGACCAGGACCACTGCTGGAGTAGAAGAAGCGGTCCGGCAATCTGCTTGTTCGTCGCCTAAATTTTGGACATGCGGTGCACTTCTGGTAAATATGGAACCCTAATATTTGTAATAAAAAATTAAAATATTTGTATAAACTTACCAGACAAGCATGACACAAGCCCCGGTATAAGTGGGCGAGCACGGCTCCACCCCAGTTCCACTTCGACGGCCGCTGAATGTCCCTCAGCAGAGAGAGGAACATAATCGGGACTGCGTCACCGCTGGAATCGACAAACATGACGCTGCCACATAAATCCATGACAAACGCCCTCACGTACCTGCAACATAAATTAGAGACATAAATAACTACAATTTTTTTTGAATCCATAACATATTTTAATTTGCAACTGTTTGTGATTACCTCAGAACGGTCTGCTCGTCACGTGTCTCGGGGGTGATCCTACGCCGGTGGAAGTAACTGCGGAGCGCCGCAAGACTGATGCAGTATTTGGAATACCGGTACTCCTCCTCCTCCTCTCCTTTCTTCTTCTTCTTCTTCTTTTGCAAGTCCGTCGGAGCGGCCCCCAGCAGCTCCGGTATCATGTGCATCAGGTCCGGATCGTCTGAGACACCACCGATGGGGTCGCCATCTATCCGTAAACCCCACAAGGCGCTGACGTCACCTAGTGTGACTGTCATCTCCCCAACCGGAAGGTGAAATGTATGCGTCTCCGGTCGCCATCTCTCCACTAGACCGCAAACGAGAGCCTGGTCAATATCACAGTGAGTCATAGTGGCCAGCTGATACAACCCGAGATGCATGATGCACCGCTCCATCAACGGGTGACGGACGTATCGTATCTCGGGGGTGCGATGTCTCACTGTCAGCATCGTCGTGTCCTGCATTTTACAATGATTTCAATATAAACGTCTAATTAAATAATGCTATTTAAATTAGGATTACAAAACCAACGTACCTCCATAGATGCAAGTGAGACACGGTGCCTGACATGTGGGGTCCACAGAAGAGGACTAAATGTGTCAGGATGGTGAGGGGGATAATCTCCAAAGGGAGCATCTGCACCGGACGTCTCTGCACCGGACGTCTCTGCACCGGATGCCTCTGCACCGGATGCCGCTGCACCGGATGCCTCTGCACCGGATGCCTCTGCACCGGATGCCGCTGCACCGGATGCCTCAGCATCGTGATCATGTGAACTCTCCCCCGTCTCCAGAGGGGCATCCCATGCACGTCCCCGTCTAGTTCTGACCATACTACATTTCAATAAACATAAGATTTTATCTTATAAATCCTGATTTATAAACCCTAATTTAGGAATTCAACCCTAATTTAACAATTCAACCCTAATTTAACAATTCAACATAATTTAAATAATTCAACCCTAAACCCTAACTTAACAATTCAACAATAATCTAACAATTCAACCCTAAACCCTAATTTGATCCCTAAACCCTAATTTAACCCCTAAATCCTAATTTAACCCCTAAACCCTAAATTAACAATTCAACCCTAAACCCTAATTTAACAATTCAAACCTAATTTAACAATTCAACATAATTTAAACAATTCAACCCTAAATCCTAATTTAACAATTCAACCCTAATTTAAACAATTCAATCATAAACACTAATTTAACAATTCAACCCTAATTTAACAATTAAATCGCGACAGGAAAATCAACAACCCGCACACGATAATTAACAATTCAACCCTAATTTATAAACTTCAGTTTTGTCAACCCTAAATCCCTAAACTACAAACTCTAATACCGGAAACCCTAATTTTGAACAATTCAATCGTTTCGGGAAAATCAACAACCCGGACACGATAATTAACAATTCAATTCTACCAATCGTTCCAATGCCAATACAAGATACAAAATATAAATTAAAAAAATTATTTAGAAACTTACCCGAAAATAATCGGACTGTCGCCGATATGGCCGAAATTAGGATTCGGGTGAGAGAGAGAGAGAGAGAGGAAGAGAGAGAGAGAGAGAGAGAGAGAGGAAGAGGGAGAGGAAGAGGGAGGAAGAGAGAGAGAGAGAATGGCAGAAGAGAGAGAGAGAGGAAGCTCTAGAGAGAGAGAGGAAGAGAGAGAGAGGAAGAGAGGGAGAGAGAGAGAGCTCTAGAGAGAGAGAGGGAGAGAGGGAGAGAGGGAGAGGGAGAGAGGGAGAGACTGGGGTGGTGGTTCGGGCGGCGACTCGGCGGGGCGGCGGGGCGGCGGGGCGGCGGGGCGGCGGGGCGGCGACACAGGAGGCAGAGGCAGAGACGAAAGAGAATGGGGAGCGGTCTGCTCCCAGCGGACCGCCTATAAAAAAAAAAAAATTCATAGTGGACCGCCCAGCCCCTGGGCGGTCAGGTTTGAAAAGTGGACCGCCCAGCCTCTGGGCGGTCAAGTTTCAAAAGTGGACCGCCCAGTGGCTGGGCGGTCTGGTGGGAAAAGTGGACCGCCCAGTCCACGGGCGGTTGGGGTAGAAATAAAAATAAAGTTGGAGTGGGAGCAGATTTGATAATTTGTTTTTTTTTGGGGGTTTTAATAAAAATATCGGCATATTGAGCAAGTAATAATAACAAGAAATACATTTACACAAACAATCTAAACCATCTGATGCAGGGTTTAGCCGCATGGAAAAGGGTTTAGCCGCTTGTTTCCATGCGGCAGTTGTATCTACTCATTGTGACATTTTGAGGAGGGTTCAAATGCATCATGGTTTTATGTTCCAAATCTATATTTGTATCTTCGTTTTTTAAAATCTGAACAGTTGATTCAAACTGCTAAATATGAACTTCATAATAAAATATGTTTGAAGACTAAAATTTATACTTTTTTGAACTTTTTTACTATTTTTTAAGATAGATACAATATTACTTTTTGGATAGTTCAAGATATCCTAGAAACTTTTAGTGTTTTTGTATCTATCTAACAAAAATAATTAAAATTAAAAAAATATATATAAAATTTGATCTCCAAACATATTTTATTATGAAGATTATGTTGAGTAGTTCAAATCGACTGTTCGGACTTCAAAAATAGAGATAAAATATGAAATATAAATGGAGCACAAACCTACAGTGCATTTGAACCCTCTTCCTAGAAAATATATTTTAAAATATCTAGCAATTTGTTATAAATATATTAAGTTATGGATGTTCATTTAATTGCATCAAAACTTCTCATTAAAGAAGTATGTTTTATCTCCCTCATTTATCAATTGAATTAAATTAGATGGCTTGTTATTTACATTTTCTATCTATAAATAGAGGATTGTAAGTTTGTATTATAGACAAGAAAAACATATGAATAAAAGATAGCCATCTTTATACATTCTCAATATCTTGTTTATTATTCTTTTGCTTTATTACACAACACGTTATCAGCACGAGTTGCTCGGAAGAAGTTGCAAAGTTATTCTGTAAGTAATTTATATGATTGATCATTATATCTTTCATTAATTTAAATTTCATTTAAATTTTTGATCATATTTGTTTTAGTTTATAAGAATCATTCCTTGAAGTGAATGATATAATAATAACCTGAAGTTATTATCAAAAATAAAAGTTTATCAAGAATCTGAAGTTCTTATTACCCGAAGAGAATAAAAAGAATAATAACCTGAAGTTATTATTATTGTTTAGAACCTGAAGTTCTATTTGAAATTTTAATATAAAATTAATATAATAACCAGCAGTTATTATAGGCCACTGGATGAATAATAACCTGAAGTTATTCCCAATTAAAACCTGAAGTTTTATTAGAAACTTTCATATAATATTAATATAATAACCAGAAGTTATTATAGGTCATTGTATGAAAAATATAACCGGAAGTTATTTCAAATTAAATTTTACAATTGCGCAGCCAAGCAATTTAATAACCAGAAGTTATTAAATAAATATTTTATTATAACCTGAAGTTATATAATATTAACCTGAAGTTATTAATACATTTAAATTTATTTATTTATTTATGCAATTTACATATTCTTTTATTTATATTTATTTATCTCCCTTTTCATAACCTGAAGTTATGATATTAATAACCTGAAGTTATGGCATTCATAACATGAAATTATACAACCTGAAGTTGTGGCATTAATAACCTGAAGTTAATACGTATCTATTTTGTAGTACATATGACAAATCTCACAAAGTTTGAATTTATCTCCTTTTTCATTTATCATAACTCGAAGTTATGGTATTAATAACCTGAAGTTGTATTTTGTTATAAATACGTATTAATGAAAAATGAGAAAGGAAAACATCCTGAAGATGTTTGTTACATATGTGAGATGACAAATCATTGATTGCGTACCTGTCGTACGCTCAAGCATTTTGTAGAGCTTTATCAAGCCTCAATTAAGAAAAAGGGGAAAAAAATGTGAAAACTAATTTTACTGATTGACCCCGAATATGAATGCCATATGGATACACATCTTGATGTATCAGATTTCTTCCAGAATATGGATGAAAAAAAATATATATTATTACTTAGGGAGAAAATATAATATAGAAGCTTATGTTTATGTTTAATAAAAGTTTATATTACTTTTATATTTTTAGATGCAAACAAATGAATAAAGGTAGTTTATTTTAATTTATTCTTTCATTCTTTTAATTTAAAGGAAAATGGCTAACGCAATGATAAGTAAAGAAGATCTATGTCTGGTAGACAGTGGAACAACTAATACCATATTGAAAGGTAAGAAATATTTTTCACAATTGCATCTTGGTGAGACTAATATCCACACTATATCTGGCACAACTAATTTAATTGAAGGCTCCGGAAGAGCTTGTATTTTGTTACCTGAAGGAACAAAATTAATAATAGATGATGCATTATATTCGAGTAGATCCAGAAGAAATCTACTAAGTTTTAAAGATATTCGAAAGAATGGTTTTCATATTGAAACTATGAATGAGAAAAATTGTGAATATCTTCATATCACATCTATTAAGAATGGCCAGAAAATTATAATAGAAAAGATGCAAGCAATGTCCTCTGGACTATATGGTACTTATGTAAGTACAATAGAATCAAATATGGTTACTAACCCGAAGTTAGTTGATACTAACCAGAAGTTAGTTGTTACTAACCAGAAGTTAGTTGATCCAAAATTATTTACTTTGTGGCATGACAGATTGGGTCATCCAGGAAATATAATGATGAGGAGAATAATTGAAAGTGCAAATGGGCATCCCCTAAAGGACCTGAAGATCCTATTATCAAAAGAATTGACATGCGAAGCATGCTCTCTTGGAAAACTAATTACTAGGCCATCTCCAAATAAAATTGGACCTGAAGCTCCTTCATTTTTAGAAAGAATTCAAGGAGATATATGTGGGCCTATTACACCTTCATGTGGACCATTTAGATATTTTATGGTGTTAATTGATGCATCAACACGCTGGTCACATGTGAGTTTGTTAGCAACAAGAAATGTTGCGTTTGCTAGACTATTAGCACAAATTATCCAATTGAGAGCTAATTTTCCGGATTATCAAATTAAAAGAATCCGGCTTGATAATGCAGGAGAGTTTACTTCTCAAACTTTTAATGATTATTGCATGTCTATTGGAATTACGGTAGAACATCCAGTGGCCCATGTTCATACACAAAACGGTCTAGCAGAATCGTTGATTAAAAGGTTGCAATTAATTGCTAGACCTTTACTTATGAAATCTAGTTTACCGTCTTCTGCATGGGGACATGCCATATTACATGCTGCTGCACTAATTAGGTTAAGGCCAACTGCAGATCATAAGTATTCCCCGTTACAATTGGTCTCCGGAAGAGAACCAAATTTGTCCCATCTAAAGGTATTTGGTTGTGCAGTATATGTTCCAATTTCTCCTCCACAACGTACAAAAATGGGACCTCAAAGAAGGTTGGGAATTTATATTGGTTTTAACTCTCCTTCTATTATTAAATATTTAGAACCATTAACAGGAGATGTTTTTACAGCAAGATTTGCTGATTGTCATTTTAATGAATCAATATTCCCAAACTTAGGGGAAGAAAAACCAAAGCTGGATAAACAAGTAACTTGGAATTCATCGTTATCTTATCTTGACCCCCGAAGTGGTCAATGTGAACTTGAAGTTCAAAAGATTATAAATTTGCAAAGAATTGCAAATGAATTGCCTGATGCATTTACAGATACAAATAGAGTTACTAAATCGCATATTCCAGCTATAAACGCACCTGCTCGAATTGACATTACAAAAATATCTAATGAATCTAATGTGCGTAGAAAACGTGGAAGACCACTTGGTTCTAAGGATGTAAATCCACGTAAAAGGAAAGAGCATAATAAAACAGTTGGTCCAACCCCAGAAGATGTTGATGGTAAAACTCCTGAAGAAGTCAATAAAATCCCAGAAGAGATTAATGGTAAAACTCCTGAAGAAGTTGACAAAACCCTAGAAGAGGTTGATCAAGTTCCAGAAGAAACATATATTAATGAAATCTTTGCATTCGCTATAGCAAGCGATGTTATAAATGAAGAAGACAATGTGCCAAAAACTCTGGAAGAGTGTAGATATAGAAATGATTGGCCTAAATGGAAAGATGCCGTACAAGCTGAATTAAGTTCATTAGAAAAACGGCAAGTATTTGGACCTGTAGTCCAAACACCCAAAGATGTTAACCCTGTAGGTTACAAATAGGTATTTGTTATAAAAAGAAATGAGAAAAATGAGATTGTGAGATATAAAGCAAGGCTAGTGGCGCAAGGCTTTACACAAATACCTGGAGTCGATTATGAAGAGACGTATTCACCTGTAGTGGATGCGATAACTCTCAGGTTTCTAATAAGTCTCACAGTCACAGAAAATCTAAAAATGCAACTTATGGATGTCGTAACAGCATATTTATATGGTTCACTTGACACTGACATATACATGAAAATCCCCGAAGGATTGAAAATGCCTGAAGCATATAAGTCAAAACCTAGAGATATGTACTCTATAAAATTAAGAAGATCTTTATACGGACTAAAACAATCAGGTCGAATGTGGTACAATCGACTGAGTGAGTACCTTCTAAAAGAAGGATATAAAAAAATAATATAATTAGTCTGTGTGTTTTCATTAAAAGATCAAATCTAGGTTTTACAATCATTGCAGTGTATGTTGATGATTTAAACATTATTGGATCTCCTGAAGAGATTGAGAATACTGCAAAATTATTGAGAAATGAGTTTGAAATGAAAGACCTTGGTGTAACTAAATTTTGTCTCGGCCTGCAGATCGAGCATCTAAATAATGGAATATTTATCCATCAATCAAATTATGTTGAAAAGGTACTAAAGAGATTCAATATGGATAAAGCTCATCCTTTGAGCACACCAATGGTCGTACGATCGCTAAATGCAGAAAATGATCCTTTTCGCCCGCAAGAAAATAATGAAAAAGTGGTTGGTCCTGAAGTACCATACTTAAGTGCAATCGGGGCATTATTATATCTTGCAAATAATACAAGACCCGATATCGCATTTGCAGTAAATGTGTTAGCGAGGTATAGTTCCAAACCAACCAGAAGACATTGGAATGGAATTAAACACATATTTCGATATCTCTGCGGAACTAGAGATATGGGGTTATATTATCAAAAGGATACAAAATCCAAATTAATTGGATATGCAGATGCGGGATATTTATCAGATCCACATAAAGCACGATCCCAAACAGGATATGTATTCACTTATTGTGGAGCTGCAATTTCATGGCGATCAACAAAACAAACTCTTACGGCAACATCATCAAATCATGCCGAGCTGGTCGCCTTATACGAGGCGGGTCGAGAATGCGTTTGGTTACGGTCAATGATTCAAAATATTCAAGAAGAATGCGGGCTTGAAAACATCAAGGAAAACCCTACTCCGCTGCATGAAGATAATGCAGCATGCATTACACAAATCAAAGAAGGATATATCAAAGGAGACCGGACTAAACATATTGCGCCAAAGTTCTTTTCGACACATGACCTACAAAAAGAAGGCGTAATCAATGTTTGCCAAGTCCGATCAATAGACAATTTGGCAGACCTATTCACAAAATCTTTGCCGACAAAGGTTTTTGAACAACTGACAAAGAAGATAGGTCTACATCGATTGAAGAATATTCAATGATATCTAAATGAGGGGAAGCGTTATACGCACTGTACTCTTTTTTCCTTAATCAAGTTTTTATCCCAATGGGTTTTTCTTGATAAGGTTTTTAATGAGGCAGTACATGGTCCTGAAGTACCGTGTTAATATTGATCCTGAAGTATCATATTAATAGCGTATAATGAATAATGAACATCCAAGGGGAAGTGTTATAAATATATTAAGTTATGGATGTTCATTTAATTGCATCAAAACTTCTCATTAAAGAAGTATGTTTTATCTCCCTCATTTATCAATTGAATTAAATTAGATGGCTTGTTATTTACATTTTCTATCTATAAATAGAGGATTGTAAGTTTGTATTATACACAAGAAAAACATATGAATAAAAGATAGCCATCTTTATACATTCTCAATATATTGTTTATTATTCTTTTGCTTTATTTCACAACACAATTAAACTTGTCAAATAATTTAATTGAAAAATTGGTTATCTCGCTATTCTCGCGCACTGAGTTTTGATTTTTTTTTTTTAGTGTAAATAAAAGTCAAATGATATGAAATTGCTGGAATATTCCTCTTTTTTAATCACATTTTGAGATCATGTCCATGACAGTCTGTCATTGACAGACGACGCATTTCTAACGAGTAAATTGAATATAAATAAAACCTAGTAATGACGAGGCCGAAGTTGTTGAGAATTAAAGACAGGGCAAAATTCGAAGAGGCACCAAAAACATAAAAACCCTAATTACTAATCATACACGGTTTAAAAAAAAACCATGTATAGTAAACTTAATCAAACACGGTTCCTACTAAAACTGTGTATACTTTATAATATAGGCGCGAAAAAACAAAAACCCTAATTCACAGGGGTTTATGCATTGTTATTTCTATAGAACCATGTACGATAATTATTATTTTTAATTTTTTTATATTCATGTTAATTTGCTAGCCAGTAAAGAATCATAAAATGAACTTCATACAAATTAATTTGAGTGGTTATTAATAAATCAAAAGTGTAAATATGCAACATACCAAAGAACCTTGCTACTTCTAATTTCATCAAGATTGTGAAGGTTATTCACAACTTTTCTCAATCGAGGAACCTCTCCATATATAGACGTAATTTGTCTCACATCCATGCAAATGTTCCTCTACTAAGAAAAGTTGTGATTAAACCTTCATATTCTGATGATCGAAAATACATTTGCTAGTTATTGAATAATATTGATTTTTCCTTTTCTCCGTCTGATTGGGATAGTCGAGTCTTACAGCTCATTGTAGTTCCTCTAAGTGCCATCGTGTTAAACCTCACTGAAAATCAAGATTGCACAGGGGGGGAATGAAGATAAGAGACGAAGAGTCGAAGTCTCGATCTACACCAATCAGAGGGAAGAAAAGAGCAACGAAGAGAGAATGAAGAGACAAATTAAGGGAGAGGGCTGGACTTAAATGGTGCAAGTGTGTAAAGAGCCGGTTGAGACGTAGAAGATATTAATTACTAACAGGGGTTTTGGTTGAGAAGCGTGAATGAACTGTACAGGGCTTCTGCTAAAAACAGTGTTTGGACTAAGAAAATCATACACGGTTTGCTTAGGAAAGACCGTGTATGAAGTAGTACAACCGTACACAGTTCGATATTATTAAACCGTGTACAAATAAAAGTGACATACGGTTCAAAACTTTCAGACCGTGTTTGTATGTTGGAGCTTTTTTTCGCGCGAACGCCTTCTCCCATTACACACTGATAATGTGAAAAAATTTCGCATCCGTGTATGATATGTCATGCATGGTTGCGTGTTTTGTACCAGTGCACGATATTACATATGGCAAATAAATAGCAATACCCATAACAAGAAGACTGAAAAAGCACAATATGTAAATTAAAAGGATTTATACTAACTAGATGAACAAATATTTAATGAGAAGAAAAAAGAATAGAAAATAAAATATCATTCCACCATCCAGATTTGATGAATGAATCTTCCCTTTCAATTCCTTCACACTTGTTATGTTTCCATTTCCCTACAACCAAGATAATAACATCATTTTATCATATATTGCATGAAGATAAGACCCAGATACCTAGCAGCTTTTGCAGATGGCATCTGTCATTTTTCAAATTTGCAAGATACCCAGAACTTTAGGACACTTGCAACTCACATTGCAGTCCTTTGAATATTTTAAAATTCCAGCAACTCTTTGTTGAAAATTATATCATTCAAAGAACAACTAATATTGACTTTGACTTGATCCTATTAATTTCTTAGCTTGAATTACTTAAATTACTTGAGTAGTTCACCAGACATATATTTCAACATATAATGGTTGGGCATTACCAGCAATTAATATTTTCAAAAGTCCGTACAAGTATGAAAACTGTTTTATAACATTTTTTAAAGAAACAAAAGTTGGTGTAATGTAGTGAAGACTGAATGTAATTATTAATGCAGGTGTAAATAAAAAGTAGAGTTTTGAAAAAACCCGGCCGGTCCAGGACCGGCCCGTCGGACCCGTGGACCGGACCTGGACCGGCCCGTCCCGGACCGGGGTTAGAGACGGTCCGGTCCTGGGACGGGTCGGTTTGGTTTTCTTTCCACTGGACCGGACCGGACCCCCTATATTTGACCCGCGGTACCGACCCGTCCCGGACCGGACCGGCGTTACCCGCTGGACCCGGATTTGTTACTGTAGCAACGTGAACCGAGAATAGACCCAAACCACCCAAGCTCCGTGCACCGCGCATAGACCCAACTCACCCAAGGCTAAAATTTTTTTTTTGTGCCAAGCAAGAATCGAACCCACGTTGGTTGCCAAGCACAATGTTGCTTTACCACCACAACCACTCACCTTTCTTGTTAGAAGAGAATAGGTTTAATATTTAACATATCTTGTGTTATTGTACCCATATTTTTATATTTAATTTATATAATACTTAAAAATATAATTAAAATAATTAAAATATATATATATATATAATACTTAATAATATATTTAATATATCCGATCCGATCAAAGAATTTATATTATTGAGGGGTTTCATAGATTTTTGAGAAATTAATTTCTCTCTTTAATCCGATCAAAGAATTTATATTATTCAATGACTCTGTTAAATTCATCTCCAGTGAAAAACTATATTAATTTTATGGGTTGAGATTCTTGATAATAAATATCTGAAAATTTTTAGCAATATATTTTTAGATTTAGCTTAATTTTTTTTTAAACTTAAAGACAAATTATTTGTCTTAAAATCAATACGTTCAATTTGCCATTATAAAATACAATTAAATTAGTGATCGATATTTATGTAGCTGTCCTCAAATATATCTAATTGTAATAAAGTTTGAAATTAATTCTTATCGTCCGATTAGAATATTCATACCATCACCGATGAAGATTATATAATAAACAAAGAGGATATTAAATTTCAGGACCTTCGAGTTTAGAAATTGATTAAATTTGGATACATTAACGTAGGTAATTATGGAAATAAAATAATTGATAAATGATTACAATATTAATTATATTATAGAAAGATATGTTAGCTGAAAAGATATTCAAAAGTGGGTTAAAATTGTCCATATATTTAATTTTTTTTAAATTGTTGTGTTAATATAAAAGTTTGTGGTGTTAATATGCATACCCTGGTTTTAGTTTATTGTTTCTCTTTGTAAGCAAGAACTAAAATGAATCAAAATATAGAGAAATTATGTGATTTTCAAGTATTTTTGTAGAAATGAGTTTATGTCTTTTTGTAAATATATGAAGATAAATATATTTAATCCTACTATGTAAAATTATATCATTATTTTTTTAGTAAAGTAAAATTATATCATTATATTGATGTTGATATTTGAATTCTTCCCACAAACACGTTCAAGTATTTTAAAATCAAAATATGATGAATTAAACTCTAAAATTGAGTTTATTGTCTTTTTGTAAATATATGAAGATTAATATATTTAAGCCTAATATGCAAAATTATATCAATATATTTTTTAGTAAAGTAAAATTATATCATTATATTGATGTTGATTTTTGAACTTTATGTATAAAAATGATTTAATTGATGCTAATTTGTTTCTTTGTGTACATAAATTTAATACGCAATTATAATTGCACTTAATTAGTCATGACCAAAAAATAAATAAAAGAGGAGAAAAAATCTTAATGGTGAAATATATATCACATAGAAAATAAGACATCATGTCAAATATATTTTCAAATAAAACGAACTTTATATATTATTCCAAACATGTAAATACAGCCATTGTATTGAACGTTTCCTTTTATGCTACACTGCTTGCTTATAATTAAATTACTTGCCTATTTAATTTTTTAATTATTACAGCATTTAATTAGAAGCAAAAAATAAGGAAGGTTTTAAGAAGGACAAAAACGGTATTTAGAAGAAAAATATCTCTTTGCTTTCAATAACTCAAATTATGCGTTGAAAATAGCAGCCCCTATAATTTAAACCCAAATCTTAAGACAATAAAATAATAAAATGGTAATATCCATAATTAAATAATTAAAATTATAGGAGTGATTAAGCATCTCTTGGCTTGCCTTAATTCGCACCTGCGGAACAACTAATACTAAGATTCATATATAATCTGAATGTCAAACCAATAAAAAATGAATTGTAAAATAATAATGCAACATAGGTCTTGTAATATAAATTGTAATATAAATTGCAACATAGGTCTTGTAATATAAACCGAATTTTTGTAATATAAATTGTTCGGTTCAAAACAAACTATTGAATTGAAAAAAAAACAGAAAAAAAAAAACCGCCGGACCGGACCTTCCCGGACCGGACCGTTACCCCCCGGACCCGTGGACCGGACCGTCCCGGACCGTGGGACCGCCGGACCCGTGGTTCAACCAAGGGCCGGGGTTGGCCTCTCAAAACCGGACCCGTCCGGACCGGGACCGTGGACCCGTCCAACCCGCCGGACCCATGGACCGGGATACCCGTGGACCGGCCGGGTTTGGACCGTCCCGGACCGGACCGGCCCGTTGTCAAAACACTAATAAAAAGTGCCTTCAATCATTGCTTCCTCTTGGTATCACAAACTGGATAATCCCGTGGGCAGAAATATCTAGTATCCTTGCAACAAACTGCACTCTCCAGTAGACAATAGCTCCAGGAAAGACGCACCATGTGGAACAGCATGTGCTGAAAGCCCAATAATTTAGTGATTGGATTAAAATGGGTTAGCGATTGAATTAGCTGCCTTGACACGACTCAGCTATTTAATTAATCATTGAAAGCTGGCGTCGCAAATTATCAAAATAAATATTTTTGAATTATGGATAAGTTATCCGTCGCTCAACCATCAACAATCATTCAACCTTTACTCGTAAAATATTCAAATAATTTCCTTGTTTACTGTCAGCTTTGTTCGATCCAAATTTTACAGAAAATATTCTAGTATTGTGTTATTTAATTTGTATCATTACAATACTCGGATAAGCCAATTAGCATATATCTTATTCAAAATGGAAGAACTACGTAAACTAATACCGTAATACAATTTCATCATAGTCCAATATTTGTTCTTGGTTCTTGTTGTTGCCCTAATTAATAATAATGCCCCTTTAAAAGGAAATCCTTCGGTAATGATAGTTAAACAATACAATATTTACACAAAGCGCTTCGTGTTGGAGTAAATAAAAAATAAGGTTTCATTCCTGTACTGTACTATAATAATTCGTATAAATACATGAGAATGGTCCCAGCAAAATTTGCGAATTACAATTTCAAAATGACACAACAATGCTGCTTGGGGCCTTGTACAACAATACATGTGGCAAATAAATAGCAATGCCCATTGCAAGAAGTCTGAAAAACACAATATGTAAATTACAAAAATTTATACTAACTAGATAAACATATATTTAATGAGAAGAAAAAAAGATGGAGAACATATGAAAAATTTACCTTCTATAGATGACAAAGATTACACTGTACTCTACAGTCTACAATGCTAAAATATCATTCCACCATCCAGCTCTGACAAAAGAATCTTCCCTTTCAATTCCATCCACACTTGTGGTGTTTCCATTACCCTACAAACAAGATAATAACATGAATTGATCAGATGTTGCACAGATGACATCTGTTATTTTCAAATTTGCAAGATACCCACAACTTTGGGACACTTGCAACTCACATATTGCATTCCTTTGAATGTTTGAAAATTCCAGTAACTCTTTGTTAAAAATTATATCAAGCAAAGAACCACTAAGATTGTCTTTGACTTTATCCTATTCCTTACCTTGAATTACTTTAATTAGTAGAAGAGAAAATAGTTCACCAGACGAGGACAAATATTTCAACATATAAATGTTGGGCATTACCAGCAACTAATATCTTCAACAGTTTGTCAAAGTATGAAAATTGTTTCATAACATTTTGTAAAGACACAAAAGTTGGTGTAATATGCAAAAATCCTCTATGGGAAAGTACTGAAGACTGAAGGTAATTATTAATGCAGGTGTAAATAGAAAGTGCCTTTAAGCATTGCTTCTTGTTGGTATCACAAACTGGATAATTCTGTGGGCAGCAATATCTAGTATCCTTGCAACAAACTGCACTCTCCAGTCCACAACAGCTCCAGGAAAGACACACCCCGAGCAAACGCCATGTGCAACAGCATGTGCTGCCCGCAGGGCAGTACGTCAGGAGGCTGCACTTGGTGGGACTCGGATCCGGTGATGGAGGCGGGTTCGGGCTTGTTTTTGTTGGGTATGATGGCATCATGTTAATCCCACAAATACCCTTCGAGCTGTTACCATTACGTGCCATCATGATATAACCATCTATGCCCCAGCTTGTGCCCCATGAGTTTTTAATGATCCAGTAGTCCTGCCCGTTTTGTGACCCATACCCAACAATTAGCACAGCGTGGTCTAGAGAGGTTGAACATGGACCAGTAAAGATTCCCTGTAGTTATAAGATGTTAAGTAATTATTTCCCGAAGTTTTTAGTCATTAAAACTGACTTTGTTGTACATCTATTTGGTATGGTTTGTTTCGGTCAGAGTGGCCTCTGAAAGTATCCAGGCCTGACAAGTTTCAGTTGCAGGATTAACATAATGTTGCAACTGTGTACATGTATTATAGGCATGTGTTGTATGCAACTAATACTGTAGATTTTGTCTATGCTCCTACAGATAATCAAAATATCATATGTACCCTTATGCCCCTACCATACAAAAAGATCATATATGGCTCTCCTCTCCTATTCTTCTTTTATTTTTATAATTCCCAGCTTATGTTTATTTTCTCCATTTCTACAGAAAAGAAAAAGTTCACATTGGAGGGTAGTATGGTGTCCTTTTGAACTGAATGTGGAAGAGGGGACTGGAAGAGCATTATTCATGTTTATCAGGGGCATTTGTGATTGGTTTTACATCTTGCAAGGGTTGTGTATTTCACATCACCCCTTTCAAATTAAAGAGTAGAACTAGGGTGTTCTTAAGCTCACCAAGTCTCTTTGTGAGCTTAACTCA
The DNA here is from genome assembly GCA_011114355.1 of Carex littledalei. Lineage (NCBI taxonomy): Eukaryota > Viridiplantae > Streptophyta > Magnoliopsida > Poales > Cyperaceae > Carex > Carex littledalei. The sequence goes on along the minus strand of CM022089.1, from coordinate 13,285,996 downwards.
AAAACCCATCGGATTGGCTTCAAGCGACGCATCCAAACCGTTGAAACCGATCTACTTCACGAGTGATGAGTTTACATGTCAAATTTATAAATTTTCAAACTAATTTAATATAAAGTCAAGCGGTCAAAAAATGATGAAAAATGAACACATTAAAATTAACTTATAAACCATCTTTTTTTTACCGCTTGACTTTATACTAAATTAGTTCAAAAATTTATAAATTTGACATGTAAAAGCATCACTCGTGAAATAGATCGATTTCAACGGTTTGGATGCATCGTTTGAAGCCAATTCAATAGGTTTTTGAATTAAGCTCACAAAGGGGCTTGGTGAGCTTAAGAACACCCTAGTTCTACTCCAAATTAAATATTTAAAAGCTATGGTGCTATATTGGAGAAGATCAAAACTTAGTACTTTACTCTTCCAATGTTATGGTGATAAAGTTAGTATCATACAAAAGAAGTCTTACACTAGAGTATAGCTGAAATGCATAATCACTGCCGCAGATTCCAACACTGACAGGTTGGGTTGCCACTGCTTGGAGCACTAGATCTTCTCTATTTGGAAGTATATCTGTGTAACCATCTATTGTCACAACACGGTGGTTAACCTTCAACAACAATAAGAAAAAGAATTTTAGATGTACTTTAAACTTCACCATGATTCTCAAAGAACATGAGGATCAACATCCAAGTAAGAAACTCAGAAATTGAATAAAAAACATGTACAGAATATATACTATTAGTATTATAAAATGTCAAAAACAAAGAAATTCAAAGCAGTACTGACTATTTTTTATTTTTTGTTAGTGCCTACAAATCAAAGTTACGTGTAATGAACTCAAACAAATAGATGACTATAAAAATCACTTTATAATTATTCCATACAAATTTAAAACCAACATTTGGGATTTACCTGATCTCAATTCAATTCCAATTTAGGACCAACCAAAATTTGACAGCACATACTTTGCCATTACCCTGTGGGAATGGATTTAAAGTTCTTCAACATGTTGGGAAGGTAGTTACAATGACAAGAAATATAGGGTGGTATTTGCAAATTGCCAAATTTTATTAATCACTGGTGTAATTAGCCAAAAAAAAAATTTATATAAAATGTACCTTTTTGCTTTGGCATTTGCCATCAGCAGCTTTATAAGGATAGTCATCCTCAGAATCGATGCCTTTATTTTTTATTACCCACTTGTATGCATAATCCATGAGGCCACCATTACAACCCATGTTGTAGCTCTTGTCACAGTCGATTAACTCCTGCTCTGAGAGGCTGATGAGGGATCCCGACACAATCTTGTTTATTCCTTCCATTGCACCAGTGGCAGAGAAACTCCAACAAGCACCTTTGAGAAATAACGCATGACTGATAAATAGATAATTCATTATTTAAATATCATGCATCTCGTTGTCAACCGTATTTATGTTGTCGAGTTAGAGAAATATCCATCAGCCATGGCAGAGTTGTATTGATATGCCATTTCTATTTTAAAACAAATAAAAGATGAGCATTCTAAATGGAGAAGATTTTAAGAGACAGTAAGTTCCCATTTACCACAATAACCCTGCCATGAGGAGGGTAATTTATGTTGTATAACCGCATGCCATGTAGGCATCAAAACCCAGATTGGAAAATAATAAAACAACAATAATAGATATCCTTTAAATAAAAATGTGTATAGAACATGATGGTAAGTGTGACTGAAATTTGGATTTGTGGTAGAAATACCATATCAAATGGAACAAACAGCTGCGAACAAGCTAGCCAATTGGTACCACTGTACCGAGCATGATCTGCTGCCATAAAAAGGGATAGTAATGTGAACAATCCAATAGGCAGCTGCCATGATCCAATAGGCTAAGATCACATTTTGACTTTTAGGGGGGATTCTTCTTTTCTGATATGAACCGCCTGATTCTGATTGGACGGTACACTTGCTGCCATCACCTATATGGCAGTGGATGTGAAGTCCCACTGTACCATTACTGCCTATTTGCAATACTGCCATAGTACCATTTTACAAAGCTTGACTAGGAGACCCCTCTCTATAAGCTAAAGAAACCTCACCATTTTGGTATAATTACCACAGCAGGTAGAAATGAAAGCAAGGTAATTATATGTTTCATGGAAGGTTGCATAGATGCGAGATCAACATTTCTAATTTAAAATTGGTCATGGCGTAAATTTAACTTTACTTAAATAGTAAAATAAAGAAAATAATATATAACACTCACCACAGCTTCCTTGATCTTTCACCTTAGTAACAGCCCCTTGCTTCCTCCAATCAACCGAATCTGGAACCCGAAAACCCGCTCCGTACCCGGTAAAAACCCTCTCATTACTCGACGAACCAATAGTTTTAAGCCCGGCTAGCCCCAGCCGGGTCGAACGGAACTCATGCGGAGTCAAATCCGCGAAGGCATTTAATGCGAGAGTATAGCTCGAATCCCCCGCTGAGTTGTGGGATTTCACATAGGCGGCGTTCTGCTCGAAGACGCGAAATCGCGCGAGCTTCTCTTCTTCAGTGGCGTAAGTCTTTCCGTACTGTTTACACCACGACTCGAAGCGGTCGGAGTAGGAAGAAGAGAGTGGAGAGAGAAGAGAGAAGAGAAAGAGAAGGAAAAGCTTGGTCGGAGAAGCCATGGATTGGCGGAACTTCGGATTGGGGACAGTTGCCATTTTGCCAACTACTTGCATTGACATTAGTGTAAGACAGAGTGCTAGTTAATTCAGATTTCTTGTGGGGTCCATGTGTCTGTCATTGGTGGCGTATAAAACCGGGTGCAGGTAGGTGAGTTTTTTAATTAAGTCCTAAAACCTCTGACGTAACTCAAATTTTGAGTTTGGATCCGGACTAATCCGGATCGAGGTAAAATACACGAGATTCATTAAGAGTCGTGCCAAAGCAGATTGTACGGTGTTGATCTAAAATCGAAATTTGAGTTACTTTAGGTGATATGAATTCTTTTTCATGTGGCCAAAGGGACCACGTGGACGTGGAAGAAGTCAGAACGATGACTGTCGAAGGATCAAGGTGTGATACTAATTGTGTGCGATAATTGTCGACGGTACACCTGTGTTTTCATCTCTATGCTGGTAGGCGGTACCTCCTGGAACGTTATCCTCTGCGGAGCTTAAAAGCTCCGCAGCCTGCGGTTTTTTTAATCTGGTCCGTTAGTAGTCCGTTAGTTTTAACTTTACACAAATCTAAAAGCACAATAATACTGCCCCCTCCGTTAGCCCGATCACAAAGCGGCTGAGAGTTAATCTGGTCCGTTCATTTGCTCCGCACCTGCGGAGTTTTATAGAACTCCGCAGAGGATAATTTCCCGTAGCTCCTACCATGCTTTTCAAAAAACACCCTTACAATTCACGGAGTATATTTTTGTTTGGTTGCTCAAAGAAAAATATTTTTCTTTATTTAATACTTTGCTATGACTTCATATTCTCTTATACTCAACTTTATAAATGAACGACGTCTTTTCACTTAATTTTACCTTGCTTTTTGTCATTTTGTTAAATCTGATTTCCTATATATGGTTTCTATGGGTTTTTTTTTTTTTTTCATTTTGTCATTTGACCTTGATTTTAAATCAGATTTTTGTCATTTTTTTTTTTTTTGGCAAAATTACATGACCTAATGAATTGTAAGGGTGTTTTGTCCTATGACTTGTACGTAGGTGTAGTTAAGAACTACGGGTACATGACAATAAAATCAGAATAAAAACAGGAGGGAAGAGAGGAGAAATTTGAATTCATAGAAATTAATAAAAAAGCAGTAGAAAAATAGAAAAGAGTGCATAAGTTGTAATATTTCTAGAAATGTCAGGAACTCGGAATTAATCTTTTTTTATTAAAATTTTGGACCGGACCAATGAGTCTAAAATGATGATGATATCGGTCTAAAATGCATAATGATCTAAAATTTTGAACTCGGAATTAATATTTTTTCTTCTCCAATTGAGTACAATAGATGATGATCTAAAATGCGTAATGTATTTATTAATATGGGTGTGGTGACCATCCGATTTGCATCAAAATTCGTGCGCCCGCATCAAAATCCGTGTGAGTCTGTATCAGTTTCTGTGCAAACAGATCTTGATGCTAATCGTACGGTGTTAGAGCTGATTGAACTTAAAAGTAGCTAGGTCCGATGCCCATCGGACCTACTCCTATCTTCTATTTAAGATGTAGGGATCCCTTTTAACATTTATACTAGGTTAAAATAACGATCCGGATCTACTAATTCCCTTTTATGTACCGGATATGAATTCCATTCGTACGGATGTTACAACCTATATATGTACTCTATTTATTGTTCTACCTTTTTTTTTATTAATTTATATGAATAAACAAATATTCTCGAGGGAGGGAGAGTCATATAACTCAAAATTTTGAGTTCAGATCCGACTATCAGATATGATTTGGCACATATATTAAAGGGGATGTAATCTCAAAATTTGAGTTACTCCAGAGGATTCATACCGGGGAATCTGTTTCCCCTCAAGTACCGTATTTTAAGTGTAGGAAAAAAACGGTCTGGATTTAACTACAACCGGATTAAAAAGAATTTGGTGTCTATTTGATAATTTACAAACGGTACCGCGAGTTAACATGACTTGGATAGAACAATTTTATTCTCACCTGCTGAGGAGCATTGTAACCTGCCGGGACCTGAAAGACATCAGCATCAAGTGGCATATCAACCGATGCTGCCAATTTCCGTCTGTAGGCGCTCGTCACTCCGCCGTTGCACCGCACAGCTAGCCCCACTACAGCAACCAAAGCCAACAAGATCAAAGCCACTTTCCGCTTTCCCATATCTCCTCTTTGTTAGTTGTTCTCTCTCTCTCTATTAATCTCTTTTGTTCTGAGAAAGACAGAAGAGAGGGAGGCGAATGTACGAGAGATGACCTTTCTTGGTTGGATGGCATTTATGTTCATGGATATATAGCCGGATATATAGCCGACTCTGATTCTCAACTATCAGGGTCAGATTTTTAGCAATATCCGACCCTGATTGTTTCCCTTGAGAACAACCCTGATTATTACATTATTCAAAATATTTGTCATTCAGGTACCTCATTTACATTATCCGTCCATTTTTTTTGCCATACATAAATAACAGAAAATCGCATTATTAAAAATATATGAACTGTACAAAACTATATATTTTGCTAACTAAAAAATAAAAAAATACAAAAAAAAACATAAAAAAGTAGTTAATTGAACAGATCTGAAGACTAAACTACAATTATACTAACAATTCGTAAAAAACCGAAAACCAAAAGAGTCATACACTAAAATTGGACACTTATGCGAAAAATTACGCCCGTTTGAAATTTCTTCGTCACCGATCGCCTACTCAGTGAAGATTTTCAGCCCCTTGACTCCCTTGCCTTGCCCCAACTTGTCTGGAGAAGAAGATAAAACAGATCTACCTAGAGGTGTGGAGAAGAAGATGAAATACAAATTTAGAGGTGCGGATTGATGACGTGGCAACTAGAGAGTTGCGGATCGATGACATGGCAACTATCAAGGTCGGATAAGTAAAAAAACTGATCTTGATCCTTAAAGAATCAGGGTCAGATTTTTTTAGTAAAACTGACCGAATTTGATATAATACCCACAGGACCCCTTTGTTCCCTGATTGTAGAACCTTAGCACTGTTTAGCATTTTATTGAGAAGGTAATTGATCAACGGATCCCTTTGTTCCCTGATTGTAGAACCTTAGCACTGTTTAGCATTTTATTGAGAAGGTAATTGATCAATTAAGCATCTTGACTGTACACGTGGCACATGTTTACCAATTGCCAAGCCCTCCTGATCAAATTGTATCCGTTATAAGTACAGATATTTGTATAGTAATGATCTGCACCAATACTTTGTATTTTTGTGTGCATATATAATCTATGCAAATGAAAAAGACCTTATAAGTCATAATATTATTTTTTGTTTAAAAAAGAACACTTTCAATGTATTATTATCATAAAAAAACAAATATCAACAAATATTAAGGTCTTTCAGGGCATTAAACCCTCAACAACAAATTGCCAAAAGAGCAACATAAGAAAACAATTCCCACAAGAATAAAATCAAATCTCAACAGTCAAATAAAGTACAAATAGACAACAATTAGCGGCACCATATACGATGGATCAACTGTCGCCAACATCCACTTAATTAGGAAACATTTGTCGGCTTGAAGTATCTATTGGTGAACCACATGGAGTCAGCAGCAACGGCATTGCCGTCTTGGTTGCGGTGCCAGGTGTAATATGCATGAGTCCTGTTTTTTATGTCAAAGATGGCATGGCCAAAGCTCGCCTCTCTAAAAGCAGAATAGCTCGGTTGCGGCTCTGTCATGCTGCAAAATTGAAATATTGGAATGATATCTTAATCGTAGGCATGCCAAGTAGCTTTAACAGTTCACACAAGAATAAGATTGATTGATATAACATATAAGTATTAATTAATTAATTAATTACTTGGAAGCAAGGCCTTCAATGTTGCCTCCATCTCCAATGGTGATGTATACTGGTGCATTTATGTTGGAGACTGGTAAACAGTTTGCATTGGTTATGTTGTAGTCGATGTTAGAAATCCTATGCTGCAAATTAAAAGAATAAATTGAAATATTATTGATCAACTATAAATTCATGTTCTATGTCTTCAAAACAAATGATCCAATTTTAATTGATAACTATGTAAAGTGGTCTATTTAATGATTGAAATGTTGATTGATTTATATATAATCCATTAGGCAAGGTGTAACATAGACCAAATAAGCCATCCATGAAAGGCTTAAGAAAATTAAATGAATAATGAATATATATTGAAACATAATGGTTACTCACAGAACGCTCATAGGCATGGACATGGCCGGCAAACACCACATCGACCTTGTATTGCACCATCCATGCCTCAAATTGGACCCTCATGGTTTCACCCTCCATGTAGTGATAATTGTAGCTATTGTACCAAGGTGAATGCAAAAGCACAATCAGCCATGGAGTCACTGTTCTGTCAACCTTTTTGAGTTCAGCTTGGAGCCACTGGTACTGGGGTGTATATTTCCCTTGAAAGAAGAAATCACAAGATTCAGATGATATGAACTTTTACAGAAAAATTAGACATATGGATGCTATAGGGAGAAATGAATAATTAACAGTATTATCGTCTGGTTAGTTGTACCGTATGCACTATAAGATGCCAAGACAATGATGTGTGCAGAGGCGCGTCTCACTGCATAAAAGTAAGGCTCTGTGCTGCCAGATGCTTTGTATGGAGTTGGATACCTGTTTGACATTGGCTTGAAAGGAGTAGTTTCCCCCTAAAACAACACAAGGTTTTGTTCAAAAGAAGGCTATAGATCTAATGAGATAAAAAAAAATGACTCACAATTTCAGGGACAAAGTCGATCTCATGGTTTCCAACAGTCCAAATCCATGGCTGGTACGCCACGCTGCTCTCAGTAAACCGGCCCCATGTATCCCATCTGACATTATAATGGTTTGGGTAGGTATCAGCATAACAGAAGTCACCGACGAACAGCAATGCATCAGCATCTGAATTTGCTTTGTAGTGTGAAAGAGTAATGTTGGAATCATAGGTTTGGCCAAGATCACCTGCATATGATAGCAATCACATGATTTGTACAAGGTGTATACTTATGCAAACCTCTCTTCCCAAGAAATCTATGAAAAAAGGAACAAAAATCAGGGGATTGAGAATTTTACCAATAAGTCCGAAGGTGTACGGTACGTCTGGACCAAGTGCAGGAGGAGTTTGGAAGGAGAATTGTCTGACAGTGTCATTTTCTCCGACGGCATAATAATATGTAGAGTCAATCTGAAAAAGAAAAATGAACAAACTAATCCCATTCAATTAGTTGAACTATAATATTATCAGTTTATCACTGAAGAACAATAATACTTCATATTACACTGAAGAACTAATTATAGAATCAACACTACAAAATTGAACTATAATGAAATTCGAAGGACCTTCAAGTTGGTAAGCAGACAGTGATGGATATAACCAGAGGTGTAGTTGTAGAATGTATACTGCCTAACATCTCCCTCAGCAGAAAGGTGTAGATTATTTTTGGATTTTCCGTATTTTACGGTGTTCGACCCCGGTGCATCTGCAGTCACCCATGAAACAATAACTGCTGTGCCATCGTAGTCTCCTTGAGTAATGTGAACCTTAGAAAAAGGAATCTTATGTTACTTTGTTATCTCAAAAGAATTGAACAAAACAACAATAAATTTAAGTAGTGATAAAATTATTTAGTAAATTTAGGTCCTAAGTATTAAGCAACCCACAACCAAGTTACCACAAAATGCTCAATGTGGAATAGAAAGCTACACAATCACCAGACAAAAACAAGCAACACAAAATTGTTCAAGCTGAATTCTAGGTTACCATTTATTGAATTTTCAATTTACTGAGGCTAAGATTTGAAGAAAATCTTTAATGAATGACTCTCAACATAACCTGAACAATCAACTGTGCTATGTACTAAAAAGAAAGAAATGCATTCAAGCTGATCTCTTTGAATTTTGTCCTTGGTTCACAGTGAACCCAATTGAAATACATTCAAGCTGTCCAATCACAGTGAACCCAATTCTACAAAACTTTGTGTATGCATTTATCAAAAGTTAATGATGCACAAAATTTATATTCTTCACTGTTAACATGATTAAGTTGGATCTAACTAATTTATTCTCACCTGCTGAGGAGCATTGTAGCCTGCTGGGACCTTAAAGACATCAGCATCAAGCGGCATATCGACAGATGCTTCCAATTTTCGTCTGAATGCGCTTGTGACTCCGCCGTTGCATCGCACAGCTAGCCCCGCAACAGCAATCAAAGCCAACAAGAAAGAAACTCTGTGCTTTCCCATCTCTCCCCTTTGTTAGTTATCTCTCTCTGTTGAGCTATTTTGATATGAGACAGAACAGAGGTAGGGGAATGTATATATTATATGAGACAACCTTTGTTGGTTTAATGGATTTCACTTAAATAGCTGAGAGATGGAGGAATACGCGGAGAATATCCATTAAAGGTTCTATGGTATTGTAATAATTTAGTCTAGTCTGAGTGAAACACACGTTGACTTCAATTGGAATGAGAGGAGCTAGGTTTGACTTTTCTCCACTTGTTGAATTGTGACCTTGTTTGTTCACACGCATTTTAGTGAAAAACAATTTATATTTTATTTTTTTTATTTGTTGAAGTGATATAGAGCAGAATAACTTATATGAAAGGGGGTTAGATTATGTGAAAAGTTAAGACAAAACAAAAATCACTATTTTGTCAAAATAGATTAATTATCAGAGAAATTTATTGCAAAGAGAAATATTATATAGGAGGAACAGAAACGGTCTCTTCAACATTAATTAGTTTTATTTATCTTTCAATGCCAAATAATTTTGTATTTAGAAACTTGAACTTTCGGTGGGAAGCTTTCCTGATTTGCTATTAGAGAATTGACCGGTTAACAGTTATAAATCCAATCAAATGCACTTTGGAGGAATCATCCTCTGGAATAACTGATAAATAAAGACACTAAATAATTGAGTATCTTGTGGAGACCCGTAAGTTTGTGGTATTATTCCTCGAATATTACCTGAAATATATTGAGACACAAAAGCATTGACATTGTCCAGGTATAAGACTTCGACCTTATTCATTGCTCAAAAAAAAAAAAAAGTGCAAACTGAAAGACTGAAGTAGTCAACTAGAGCATATCAGGGGCATTATTCTCTCTTTGTCAAAATCTCAAATAGCTTCTCTTCAATACTCTCACCAATGAGTGTAGTCAAATTTTAGTCCGAATTTTTTTTAGTTGACACCCCACAAAAATCAAATTAAATGAATACCACCCGTTTGGTCTTATTTTCAATCCTACCACTCTCGCTAACCCAGTTCGCGCACCCGGATGTAAATTGGCTAGTGCGCGGACTGGATTGGCGCACCCGGATGTGCGGACAGGCCTTATGCCGAGAAGAGGTGGGTGCGCCAACCCAGTCCGCGCACCCGCCAATTTGGTGCGCGAACTTGGTTAGCGAAGGTGGTAGGATTGAAAATAAGGCGAAACGGGTGATATTTATTTAATTTGATTTTTGAGGGGTGTCAACTAAATTTTTTTCGGAATTTTAGTATACATAAAAGTAAAGGTTTCTGGACCTTAAAAAAAGAGATTAAAGGTTTCTGAAACAATACTCAATGAATAGAAAGTACAATATGAAAGATAAGAAATAAAAAAGGGTATAGTTAGACCTAATGATCATAATCCCAACAAACTATCCAAATTCCTGATCAATATTACTATGATTATAATTTTATTCAGGAAAAGAAAACTCAAATCACAAGTGTGTTGGACTTATTTTTCTTTCTTGCAACTCTAATAAGCTCATATGGAGTCTGGTTTTGCACAAGCACCAGTCAGTAATACCAGTATGAAACAGCTAGCACCAAAAATTAATCGGTGCAGCAATTCCAGATCATAGAGATACCAGCAGAAACAGAAAAAATAAAGTAGAGCAGCAAATTCATCAAATCCTTTCCATATTTTTTTTTTGCAAATAAGTCCGTAGGCATTACATCACATTCCCACTCTCATATTCTATTACATTTTTAATTTCTATAGAGAGAGCTAATCCTAATGCATATCATCCCAAATTGGGTATATGTATGACCCGTGTATTGCCATCCTTCATTCCTACCTTTTTTCGCTAGATAATCGGCCAACTCATTGTGACCTCTGCTTATGTGACTGCACACATATTTCCTGTTCTCCTTCAGCGCTTTCCAACATTAAAAAATTTCAGTATATGCCCTCCATTCTACATCTACTGGTGGACATAAATTTGTGACTGCCTTAGCTACAGCTCGAATTCTTCATGTTGCTGTTCCAATTATTATTATGGTTGCAAATCCTGTTTCTTCCTTTTCAACCCCTCCAAATACTCCTTATGACCCTCATCCACCAAATCCGCAAATCTCTCCATTGCCTCCAGAAATGGATCCCTCTCCAGTAATGTTCCATCTTCCCCGTACGCCTCCCTCAGCATAGCCGTCTTAATTCCTCCTTTCAAAGAGACATAAAATATCCCGGGATGCCGCGTGAATGCATTCGAAAATGCATTTGACAGCCTGAACTCTGAACAGAATTTCCCAATTGATGCCACTGGGGCCCGCTTCTGTATCGTCAGAGATAAGAACTCGTGCAGAACAGCAATGTTCCTCTTCTCCTTTTCTCGAGAGGCCGTGCTCAGCTCTGATACGTCAGAGTATGGAGATACATATGGTAATTCAAGCCAGTCCCAGACCCGTTTCCTCATTTCCTTCTTTAAATTTAAACGCTTGGGCAATTTCAATTTAAAATTTGGTCAGACTCTAATCCCGATCACCTCAGATTCCTCATCAGCTCTCAACAAGAGATCTATGAGAAGTGAAGAAAAATCAGGAGATTGAGAGTTTTACCGACAAGTCCGAAGGTGTATGGGACATCAGGACCAAGTGCAGGAGGAGTTTGGAACGAGAATTGTCGGACTGTGTCATTTTCTCCAACGGCATAATAATATGTACAGTCAACCTGAAAGAGGAAAATGAAAAAAACTAATCCGTTTAATTAGTTGAACTACAATATTATTATTATTATTAGTTTATTACTAAAGTAACATTCACTGAAGTTATTTCAATTAGTTCAATTAGTTGAAATATAATGTTTCCTATTATCACTGAAGAACTTGTTACAGAATTAATGCTACAAAATTGAACTATAAATGGAGAATTCAATGGACCTCCAAGTTGGTGAGCAGACAGTGATGGATATATCCAGATGTGTAGGTGTAGAAGGTATACTGGCTAACATCTCCCTCAGCAGAAAGCTGAAGATTATTTTCGGATTTTCCATATTTTACGGTGTTTGACCCCGTTGCATTTGCAGTTACCCATGAAACAATAATTGCTGTGTCATGTGAACCTTCAAAAAATAAAAAGAAGATCACATTACTTTGATATCTCAGAAATAATTGATTTTAACAAAACAACAATCAATTTAAGTATTGATTAAATTAAATTAGTTACTGTTAGGTCATAGTATTAAACCAACCACAACCAAATTGTGCTATGCACTGAAAAGATATGTTCACGGTCTCTTAAATTTAAGCTGATCTCTTTGAATTTTCTCCTTTTGTAATATTTTAAATGAGCCCATGCGGCCCAACTCAGTCCAAGCCCAGTGAACCCAATTCTACAAAACGTGTGTATGCATTTCTCAGAACTGCTTGATGCACACAAATTTTATTCTTTACACTGTTAACATGACTTGGGTATAACAAAGAAATTTATTCTCACCTGCTGAGGAGCATTGTAGCCTGCCGGGACCTGAAAGACATCAGCATCAAGTGGCATATCGACAGATGCTGCTAACTTCCTTCTGTAGGCGCTCGTCACTCCGCCGTTGCACCGCACAGTGAGCCCCGCAACAGCAATCAAAGCTAACAAGAAAGCCACTCTCTGCTTTCCCATATCTCCTCTTTGTTAGTTGTTCTCTCTCTCTCTATTAATCTCTTTTGTTCTGAGAAAGACAGAAGAGAGGGAGGCGAATGTACGAGAGATGACCTTTCTTGGTTGGATGGCATTTATGTTCATGGATGCAGATCCTCTGTCTCTGTCCTTGGATTTAAAGTTATTTTCATAATGCATTGTTCATATTTTTTTTAATCTAAATATGTTGTTTTGAAGTTGTTTTCTTAATGCCGTGCTCATATTTTCTGATCTAATTATGTTGTTTAAGTATGTATAGGTGAAATATTTTTTTTTCCAGCTATGAAGTTATTTCATTAAATATAAGCACTTTAAAATATTTAATTTCTTGAGTGAAAATAGGAGTCAAGCTCCTCTTTGATTTCTTTAAAAAATAGGGTTTAGAAAGTACAAACTGAAAACAAAATATAAAAGGGATGCTCAAGGGAATATGAGACCAAGGAAAAAAATGAAAATAAAGAGCAAATAATAAAAGAAAGAAGTAGAAAAAATTAAAAAAAAATTAGAATCACTAATACATAATATTTAATTAGGGTTAAAGCAATCAGGATTGGATCTGGAGCCGAGACAGAAAGTGAAGGACAATCAGGGTCGGATATACAGCCGACTCTGATTCTCAACTATCAGGGTCAGATTTTTAGTAATATCTGACCCTGATTGTTTCCCTTGAGAACAACCCTGATTATTACATTATTCAAAATATTAGTCATTCAGGTACCTCATTTACATTATCCGTCCATTTTTTTTGCCATACATAAATAACAGAAAATCACATTATTAAAAATATATGAACTGTACAAAACTATATATTTTGCTAACTAAAACATAAAAAGTAGTTAATTGAACAGATCTGAAGACTAAACTACAATTATACTAACAATTCGTAAAAAACCGAAAACTAAAAGAGTCATACACTAAAATTGGACACTTATGCGAAAAATTACGCCCGTTTGAAATTTCTTCGTCACCGATCGCCTACTCAGTGAAGATTTTCAGCCCCTTGACTCCCTTGCCTTGCCCCAACTTGTCTGGAGAAGAAGATAAAACAGATCTACCTAGAGGTGTGGAGAAGAAGATGAAATACAAAGTTAGAGGTGCAGATTGATGACGTGGCAACTAGAGAGGTGCGGATCGATGACATGGCAACTATCATGGTCGTATAATTAAAGAAAAAACTGATCCTGATATTTCAAGAATCAGGGTCAGATTTTTTTAGTAAAACTGACAGAATTTGATATAATACCCACAGGACCCCTTTGTTCCCTGATTGTAGAACCTTAGCATTGTTTAGCATTTTATTGAGAAGGTAATCGATCAACGGATCCCTTTGTTCCCTGATTGTAGAACGTTAGCACTGTTTAGCATTTTATTGAGGAAGGTAGTTCATCAATATAGCATCTGGCATGTACATGTGCCATATATTTATCAATTGCCAAGCCCTCCTGATCAATGTATCTGTTATAAGTACAGATTTTTGTATAGTAATGATCTGCACCAATACTTTGTATTTTTGTGTGCATATATAATCTATGCAAATGAAAAAGACCTTATAAGTCATAATATTATTTTTTGTTTAAAAAGAACACTTTCAATGTATTATTATCATAAAAAAACATATATCAACAAATTTTAAGGTCTTTCAGGGCATTAAACCCACAACAATAAATTGCCAAAAGAGCAACATAAGAATACAATTCCCACAAGAATAAAATCGAATCTCAACAGTCAAATAAAGTACAAATAGACAACAATTAGCGGCACCATTTATGATGGATCAACTGTCGCCAACAACCACTTAATTAGGAATCTTTTGTCGGTTTGAAGTATCTATTGGTGAACCACATGGAGTCGGCAGCAACGGCATTGCCGTCTTGGTTGCGGTGCCAGGTGTAGTATGCATGAGTCCTGTTTTTTATGTCAAAGATGGCATGGCCAAAGCTCGCCTCTCTGAAAGCCGAATAGCTTGGCTGCGGCTCTGTCATACTGCAAAATTGAAATATTGGAATGTTATCTGAATCTTATTAGACATGCTGAGTAGCATTAACAATTTACACAAGAATAAGATTGATTGATATATAAGTATTGATTAATTACTTGGAAGCAAGGCCTTCAATGTTGCCTCCATCTCCAATGGTGATGTATACTGGAGCATTTATGTTGGATACTGGTAAGCAGTTTGCGTTGGTTATGTTGTAGTCGATGTTAGAAATCCTATGCTGCAAATTAAAAGAAAAAAAAATGAAATATTATTGGTGAGCTTTAATTTCATGTTCTATTCCTTCAAAACAAATGATCCAAATTCAAGTGATAACTATGTAAAGTGGTCTTATTTAATGATTGAAATGTTGATTGATTTATATATACCATTAGGCAAGGTGTAACATAGACCAAATAAGCCATCCATGAAAGGCTTAAGAAAATTAAATGAATAATGAATATATATTGAAACATAATGGTTACTCACAGAACGCTCGTAGGCATGGACATGGCCGGCAAACACCACATCGACCTTGTATTGCACCATCCATGCCTCAAATTGGACCCTCATGGTTTCACCCTCCATGTAGTGATAGTTATAGCTATTGTACCAAGGAGAATGCAAAAGCACAATCAACCATGGAGTCACTGTTCTGTTCACCTTTTTGAGTTCAGCCTGGAGCCATTGGTACTGGGGTGTATATTTCCCTTGAAAGAAGAAATCACAAGATTTAGATGATATGAAAACTTTTACAGAAAAATTAGATATATATATAGCTATAGGGGGAGAATAACAGTATTATCGTGGGGTTAGTTGTACCATATGCACTGTAGGATGCCAAGACAATGATGTGCGCAGAGGCACGTCTGACTGCATAAAAGTAAGGCTCTGTGCTGCCAGATGCTTTGTATGGAGTTGGATACCTGTTCGACATCGGCTTGAACGGTGTACTTTCCCCCTAACAACACAAAGTTTTGTTGAAAACAAGTCCTTAGATCAAATGAGATTATAAAAAGAAAAAAAAAAATATTGACTCACAATTTCAGGGACAAAGTCTATCTCGTGGTTTCCAACGGTCCAAATCCATGGCTGGTACGCCACGCTGCTCTCAGTAAACCGGCCCCATGTATCCCATCTGTTGTTATCATGGTTTGGGTAGTTATCAGCATAAGAGAAGTCACCGACGTACAGCAATGCGTCAGCATCAGAATTTGCTTTGTAGTGTGAAAGAGTACTGTTGGAATCATAGGTTTGGCCAAGATCACCTGCACATCATAGCAATCACATGGTGTACAAGGCGTAAACTTATGCAAACTTCTCTTCTCTATAAATCTATTGAAAAGGTAGAAAAATTAGGATATTGAGAGTTTTACCGATAAGTCCGAAGGTGTACGGGACATCAGGACCAAGTGCAGGAGGAGTTTTGAACGAGAATTGTCGGACCGTGCCATTTTCTCCGACAGCATAATAATATGTAGAGTCAATCTGAAAGAAGAAAATTAAAAAAAAAATCCGTTTAATTAGTTGAACTATAATATTACCAGTTTATCACTGAAAATCAATAATATTTCGTATTATCAAAGAAGAAATTATTATAGAATAATGCTACAAAATTGAACTATATATAATGGCGAATTCGAAGGACCTCTAAGTTGGAGAGCAGACAATGATGGATATATCCAGATGTGTAGTTGTAGAAGGTATACTGCCTAACATCTCCCTTAGCAGAAAGGTGGAGATTATTTTTGGATTTTCCGTATTTTACGGTGTTTGACCCCGGCGCATCTGGGGTCACCCATGAAACAATGACTGCTGTGCCATTGTAGTCTCCTTGAGTAATGTGAACCTTAGAAAAAGGAATCTTATGTTACTTTGTTATCTCAAAAGAATTGAACAAAACAACAATAAATTTAAGTAGTGATAAAATTATTTAGTTAATTTAGGTCCTAAGTATTAAACAACCCACAACCAAGTTACCACAAAATGCTCAATGTGGAATAGAAAGCTACACAATCACCAGACAAAAACAAGCAACACAAAATTGTTCAAGCTGAATTCTAGGTTACCATTTATTGAACCCAATTCTACAAAACTTGTGTATGCATTTATCAAAAGTTAATGATGTACAAAATTTATATTCTTCACTGTTAACATGATTAATTTGGATCTAACTAATTTATTCTCACCTGCTGAGGAGCATTGTAGCCTGCTGGGACCTTAAAGACATCAGCATCAAGCGGCATATCGACAGATGCTTCCAATTTTCGTCTGAAGGCGCTTGTGACTCCGCCGTTGCATCGCACAGCTAGCCCCGCAACAGCAATCAAAGCCAACAAGAAAGAAACTCTGTGCTTTCCCATCTCTCCCCTTTGTTAGTTTATCTCTCTCTGTTGAGATATTTTGATATGAGACGACCTTTGTTGGTTTAATGGATTTCACTTAAATAGCTGAGAGATGGAGGTAAATGCGGAGAATATCCATTACTGGTTCTATGGTATTTGAATATTTTAGTGCAGTATGATTGAAACACATGTTGGCTTCAATTGGAATGAGAGCTAGGTTTGACTTTTCTCCACTTGTTGAATTATGAGCTTGTTTGTTCACACTCAAGTTAATTTATATATATATATTTTTTATTTGTTGAAGTGATATACAGCAGAATAACTTATATGAAAGGGGGTTAGATTATGTGAAAAGTTAAGACAAAACAAAAATCACTATTTTGTCAAAATAGATTATCAGAGAAATTTATTGCAGAGGGAAATATTAGGAGGAACAGAAACGGTCTCTTCAACATTAGTTTTATTTATCTTTCAATGCCAACTAATTTTGAGTTAAGAATATAATTATTATTTAGAAACTTTCACTTTCGGTGGGAAGCTTTCCTGAATTTCTATTAGAGAATTGGCCGGTTAACAGTTATAAATAAATCCAATCAAATGCACTTTGGAGGAATCATCCTCTCATCCTCTGGAATAACTGATAAATAAAGACACTAAATAATTGAGTATCTTGTGGAGACCCGTAAGTTTGTGGTATTATTCCTCGAATATTACCTGAAATATATTTAAAAATTATTGTTTAATGTTTCTGTTTTAGCTCATTCTGCAATTATGAAATAGATGATATGCCTATATATATTCTTACAAAAAAAAAAAAAAAATACTTGAAATTGTAAGGATATGATATGCCTTTTCCACTTAGTTCAATTAGACTCTCAACAATATTTATTTAATTTTTTTAAGAACTCCCAAAACAATTGTCATCATAAGTAGTACAACAATTCATTCAATCTTTTGGTATGCATAAAAAACAAAAAATAGCTTCTCTTCAATACTCTCACCAATGAGTGTAGTCAAATTTTAGTATACATAAAAGTAAAGGTTTCTGGACCTTAAAAAAAAAATTAAAGGTTTCTGAAACAATAAATGAATAGAAAGTACAATATGAAAGATAAGAAATAAAAAAGGGTATAGTTAGACCTAATGATCATAATCCCAACAAACTATCCAAATTCCTGATCAATATTACTATGATTAATTTTATTCAGGAAAAGAAAACTCAAATCACAAGTGTGTGTTGGACTTATTTTTCTTTCTTGTAACTCTAATAAGCTCATATGGAGTCTGGTTTTGCACAAGCACCAGTCAGTAATACCAGTATGAAACAGCTAGCACCAAAAATTAATCGGTGCAGCAATTCCAGATCATAGAGATACCAGCAGAAACAGAAAAAATAAAGTAGAGCAGCAAATTCATCAAATCCTTTCCATATATTTTTTTTTTTGCAAATAAGTCCCTAGGCATTACATCACATTCCCACTCTCATATTCTATTACATTTTTAATTTCTATAGAGAGAGCTAATCCTAATGCATATCATCCCAAATTGGGTATGTATGACCCGTGTATTGCCATCCTTCATTCCTACCTTTTTTCGCTAGATAATCGGCCAACTCGTTGTGACCTCTGCTTATGTGACTGCACACATATTTCCTATTCTCCTTCAGCGCTTTCCAACATTAAAAAATTTCAGTATATGCCCTCCATTCTACATCTACTGGTGGAGATAAATTTGTGACTGCCTTAGCTACAGCTCGAATTCTTCATGTTGCTGTTCCAATTCCGATTATGTTTGCAAATCCTGTTTCTTCCTTTTTAACCCTTCTAAATACTCCCTATGACCCTCATCCACCAAATCTGCAAATCTCTTCATTGCATCCAGAAATCGATCCCTCTCCAGTAATGTTCCATCTTCCCCATACGCCTCCCTCAGCATAGCCGTCTTAATTCCTCCTTTCAAAGAGACATAAAATATCCCGGGATGCCGTGTGAATGCATTTGAAAATGCATTTGACAGCCTGAACTCTGAACAGAATTTCCCAATCGTGTCCACCGGGGCCCGCTTCTGTATCGTCAGAGATAAGAACTCATGCAGAACAGCAATGTTCCTCTTCTCCATTTCTCGAGAGGCCGTGCTCAGCTCTGATACGTCAGAGTATGGAGATACATATGGTAATTCAAGCCAGTCCCAGACCCATTCCCTCATTTCCTTCTTTAAATTTAAACCCTTGGGCAATTTCAATTTAAAATTTGGTCGGACTCTAATCCCTATCACCTCAGATTCCTCATCAGCTCTCAGCTGGATCACCGATTTGGCATAGGATTCATTCCAAGACACCAAATGTAGGTATCCATTCGACTCCTGTACCAATTCAGGATTCCTCGGTACGAGCGAGGTGAGCAGATCATCAGGGAAACCAAACAACTGCCTTACATCCACTATCTTCCCCACTGGTATAGCATGATCTTTCGAAATCATGAGCAATTTACATAATTTAGCTAACACAAGGGGTTCGTTCATCGATCTGATCTCAGACTCGCGAGAGAGAAAAGAGAGGAGGGGTTGAGAAGGACGGAGGAAAGGGACTGGAGGCAAGTTGGGTTTGATCCTGTCGGGATATACTTCTAGAAGGTTGGGATACCAGTCGAGGAAGGTTGTGACGCGTATCTTGAGGCGGAGTCGCTCACGCCGTTTCTCAAGGTAACGCAAGGCGATGCACTGGTTGGGTTCGAGAAGTACTTCGCGCACCACGCGGGAGACGAGGTGGTGGTCCTTGTCGCGGTCTATGGCGGAGTCCAACACCGGGTCTTTGTACCAGGGGACTTTCAGGCTGGAAATCCGGCGGAGGCCGAGGAAAGAGTGGAGTTGGGGAGGAGAAAGGGAACAGAGGAGAGAGTGGCGCATGGTCAGGGATAGGCACAAAATAATATATTTCTAAGACCCAACTATTAACTCCAAAGGCCATATACATGACAATGACATCAGCCACTCACTCCTTCCCATGTTTGTCGATGTTGTTCAGGGCCCACACGACAGCGGCACGTGCAGCTTGAGGTGTGCCTGGGAGCTCTTTCTCCTTGATGGCATCGGCCATGTCAATGAAAGGGATAACCAATAGTTGACTGCCATGTTATGTAGTAACATAGTAAGCACAATTTAATAAAGAAAAAAAACATTAATGAAGCTTAATGCCTCGATAAAATTGAAGATGGACAATTATTTTCAAGTGAGCCAATAGTTGACTTTCTTTGTCTAAACAAAAAATTATTCCAAATGATAGGTTCCCATATTATGGAATATTTGACCAGAATGCATATAGTCATGTAAAATTAAGAACAACAAACCCTATTGTAGCACATGAATCAATGCATAAAAAAAAAATAGGAAAGCAATTCATAATAACAAAGCAGCTATGGCTTATATTGTCCATTTCATAACAGCAACAATCACCAATTTCCTATTTTCCCTAAATTTACTTCCATCCAATTTCTCTGAGGTATTTGCATTAGCATTATTAAATCACCAATTATCACCCATGGAGTTTCAGAAAATATGCTTTTAGCAAAAAAAAAAAAAAACTGAGTCCATGGGGCTCCTTGCAAACCCAATTACTAAAAGTCTAAAACTAAACACACAATTCTAAACTTTGTACATTAGACACCTTTGGTGTCCTGTTTAATGGAATCTGGAGGCTAGACCTCCACATTTCTTCTTCAAAAAAAAACTAAACACACAATTTACACTGAAAGAATTTAATTTGCAAACTATCGCATCAACAAAGGTAAAAAAAGAAACTCAAACCTCAGTGCATATATCTACAATCTCTTGAATTGAATCGCCAAGAAAAAAAAGCGCTTTCGTTGGAGCGGCGCAGTCTCACGGACAAGAAGAGAAGAAAGAACAGTTCGGAAATAACGGGTCTGGATCCGGTTCTGGAGCAACCCGCGCTGAAATAGGGGCTCTTCTCTCTCAACTCAGTGGGCTGCTGCAGCCCAAAACAGGTTTTTCTAAAGCCCAGCTTAATTTAAAACCTCATAACAGCAAAATAAAATCAAGCCCAAGTCAAGGTTTATATGTTATACCAAATAGAAGAAGCATTGTAAGCCCAAGTGATTTTGAACCCGAAAATAACAAAATAAAATGTACAAATTTGAATAATTTGAATTGAAAACACTCCAAAAATAATTTAGATTGACTTTTAGATTCCGGTGTAACCGACCACATGACCTGAAACAAAAATATATTGTATAATTACCAAAAAGCCAAAGGTCAAAAATATGTATATGTTGCAAATGGTGAAAAAATAAAAATTTGTGGTCATGGCTCAATCAAAATTTTTTTAAAAGAAATTAAAAATGTTTTACATGTAAAAAATTGCACCTCTAATTTATTATCTATAGGAAAATTTTCAAAAGAAATAAATTGTGAGATTATATTTTCATCTAAAAATGTATTTTTTTCAAGATGTGACATCTAAGAGCATCTCTCCAATAAGATTTTAAAATGTATTTTTTATTTTTCAAATTTAGATTGTAGCAATTGTGAAACATGCAAATTAGCAAAGCATACAAGACTCCATTTTGTAACTTCAAATTCTAAAAATAATCAAATATTTGAACTTGTTAACTTTATAGATGATTTTTCACGACTAACATGCTTATAATTGTTAAAAAATAAAAGTGAAGTGTTTTCTCACTTTCAAGATTTTTCAAATTTAGTTGAAAATCAATACAACACAAAGATTAAAATTCTTAGGACCGATAATGGAACGGAATTTGTAAATCAAAACTTCTCAAATTTTTTAAAACAAAAAGGAATAATACACCAAACTACTTGTGTTTATACACCACAACAAAATGGAGTTTCCGAAAGAAAAAATTGTCATTTACTTGAAATGACAAGAGCACTTTTATTTCAAAATAATGTTCCAAAAATTTATTGGTCGGATGCCATACTAACCGCAACTTATTTAATAAATAGGTTGTCAAGTGTCGTTTTAAATAAGAAAAGCCCATTGGAAGTTATTTACAAAGAAAAATAATTTTTAACAATTTAAGAATATTCGGATGTACATGTTATGTACACCAAAATAAACGAGATAAATTAGATCATACTTCTATTAAAACTATTTTTCTAGGATATTCATCTAAAAAAAAGTTATAAATGTTATGATCTTATAAATCATAAATTATATATTTCTAGGGATGTAACATTTTTTGAAAATGAGCCATATTTTAAAACAAATAAAAATGAGATTGATAATCACATTATTACAAATGATTTTGTCTTTCCTATGTCTACTAATCAAATTGTTGAGCAAAGAATTGTAGGAAATGAAGAAGAAGAAAATGGTGACGAAGATGACAACACTCCTCTAAGTGGAGCCGGGGAAGAAGAAAATGAAAATATTGAAGAAGAAAGTGATAATATTGAAGAAGAAGCTCCACTAAGGAGATCAACTCGCCCCACTCAACCGTCAACAAGGTTACGAGATTTTGTAACCTATGAGGTTCAATATCCTATTCAAAATTATATTTCATATAAAAATATTTCAAAACATCACCATGCATTTCTTAGTTCAATTTCTAAAATGGAAGAACCAAGAAATTTTGAAGAAGCCATAAGCCAACCGGTATGGTGCAAGGCTATGAAAGAAGAACTTCAAGCCTTAGAAAAAAAATAATACATGGACCATTGAACCATTACCAAAAAATAAAAAAAAAACCCGTAGGATACAAATGGGTTTATAAAATAAAATACCAAAGTGATGGATCCATAGAAAGGTATAAGGCCCGGCTAGTTGCCAAAGGGTATACCCAAACATACGGTATTGATTACCAAGAGACCTTTGCTCCGGTAGCAAAGATGAATACCATAAGAATTTTGCTTTCAATAGCGGTAAATAAATGGTGGAATTTATTTCAAATTGATGTAAAGAATGCATTCCTTCAAGGAATACTTGAGGAAGAGGTTTGTATGCCTGTACCACCGGGTTATGTAAAAAAAATAATATTAACATTGTTTGTAAGTTGAAAAAAGTCAATTTATGAACTTAAACAATCACCAAGAGCATGGTATGAAAAACTCTCTCAATATTTAATTTATTATGGTTTTAAAGTAAGCCAATCCGATACATCATTATTTTCAAAACATGAAAATAATGATACAACCATTGTTCTTGTCTATGTTGATGACATAATCATTACCGGAAATAATTATGAAAAAATTGACATTGTGAAAAGACATTTAAAAGAAACATTTGAAATAAAAGACCTTGGTAAACTTAAATATTTTTTAGGAATTGAAATAGCTAATTCAACCAAGAGACTATTTATTTCACAAAGAAAATATACCATTGAACTTAAAAAAAAACGAGAAAATTAGGGTCCAAACCGGTGTTAACACCCATAGATAGTAATTGTAAATTAAATTCCGAAGATGGAGAACCGTTGGAAAATACCAACCAATTCCAACGGCTTCTAGGTAAATTAATTTATTAACGGTAACTAGGCCGGATATATCATTTGCGGTAAGCCAAATTAGTAAATTTATGCATTTACCAAGAAAACCGCATTTAGATGCAATTGATAGAATTTTAAGATATTTAAAAAAATCACCCGGAAAGGGTATATGGATGCAAAATAATAAATCTAATGATGTGTGTGGCTATTCCGATGCAGACTGGGCCGGGAGCTTCGATAGAAAATCAACAACCGGTTATTGCATATTTGTAGGCGGAAATTTAGTCACATGGAAAAGCAAGAAGCAAAATATCGTGGCATGATCAAGTGTGGAAGCGGAATATCGGGTCATGGCATCCACCACCGACATTTTTATTAATATCCAAAGTTTAATACAAATTATTAATTATGCCCAGAATTTGATCCAATATCGAAAAATACCCAAGCCGGCCAAAAAATGGCCGGCTTACTCGATTTTTTTTTTTTTTTTTTTTAGAGACACTATGAAGATCAAAATATTGAAACCTAATTCTGAAAATTTGAAATTTTTATTTAAATTATTTGTTATATTATTTCTTTTGATGTATAATTAGCATATTTATACTAAAATACGCTAGATTAATTGAAATTATGTTGAATAACACTATATTATGTTAAAGTACGCTAAATTACATTACATTACGCAAAAATACGGTAAATTACGCCAAATTACAAATGAATAGGGACGATATCTTCACTGAAAAGGCGAAAAATAACAAGAAAACTTCAAACGGTCATAAAACGGCGCTCGAGTATCCGATTTCAGTAAATGACCACTTTTCGGAAATCTTGTGAAAATGCGCATGCATTCGTGCTAGCAATGCCGGATTCCAAAATTCAGAATTGCCAAAAAACAAAGGGAAGAGCCTCAAAACTTGAGTTGAAGTTTCCGATTAAGATTTTCATTTCTATTATTCAATCCAAGTAGCTCAGTAAATTAGTTACATAATAAACTTGTAGAATACCAATTTTTACTATTTTTGGAATTTTTTAACTATTTTTTATGATTCATAAAAGATGAGCAAAATCAGTCTACTATAGCGTAATTTTGTGTAGTTTAGCGTAATTTACCGTATTTCAGCATAATTAGCGAAGTTATTGTAATTTAACGTAATTTAGTATAATTGAACAAAATTTATTGTAATATAGTGTAATTCAACATAATTTCAAGTAATCTAGCGTATTTTAGTATAAATATGCTAATTATACATCAAAAGAAATAATATAACAAATAATTTAAATAAAAATTTCAAATTTTCAGAATTAGGTTTCAATATTTTGATCTTCATAGTGTCTCTAAAAAAAAAAAAAAAAAAAATGGAGTAAGCCGGCCAGAAAATGGCCGGTTTACCTAAGCCGGCCATTTTCTGGCCGGCTTGGGTATTTTTCGATATTGGATCGAATTCTGGGCATAATTAATAATTTGTATTAAACTTTGGATATTAATAAAAATGTCGGCATCCACCACAAGTGAACTCATATGGATAAAATAATTGCTCAAGGAGTTGAATTTCACAATTCATGAACCGATGAAAATATTTTATGATAACAATGCGGCAAGGCATATCGCTTCAAATGCGGTGTTTCACGAAAGAACAAAGCATATTGAAGTCGATTGTCACTTCATAAGAGAAAATGTTCAAGCAAAGGAAATCGAAACTCCTTACGTGAAGAGTCAATATCAATTAGCCGATATCTTCACGAAGGGTCTCATTCTGAAGGCATTTGAAAAAATAACAAGCAAGCTAGGATTAACCGATATCTATAATTCTAGCTTGAGGAGGAGTGTTGATAACAAAAATAGTTAGAGGGGTAAAATTGTAAAATAGAAAAAGTAGTAGGAAATTACCGTTGGTACCTTCAACGGTAAAATAAAAGTGTCCTCTCCTACTCCTTACTGTTGGTACCTTCAACAAAAATATTTTTTAGGACTATGGTTGGTCCTTATCGATGATGTGAAAGCGAAGTGTCATCTCCTACTTGCAATCCTTAGAGATCTCCGTAGGTATGATTCGGTCAGCGTGTAGTGTCCTAAAAAGAAAAGAAAATCTGAAAATTAAACTAAAAAAACTGAAAAGTAAAATAAAAGTAAAAAAATGAAATTGAAAATAAAAGTGAAAAGAAGAAAATAAAAATGCAGAAAATTAAAAGTCTAGGCGTCTCTAATTAATTGGATTCAATGGTCAAAGCAAGGGCATCTCGCGAGGCCTTGCACAATAAACCGTTATTCCCCGGCAATGGCGCCAAAAAGCTTGATCACTCAGAAGTGAGCGATGTTATCTTTTTAAAATTTATAAACTCGGAAATGCTATCTGTTCGGATCGCAAGCGCACAATCCTATCGAGTAGTATAATCGAGGTCGATCCACAGGAAATATTGGTTTAGAGTCTTGAGCGATCAAATCACAATCTTTCGAAAGGCTAGACAAAATCTGAAAATTTGAGAGTTGAAGTTGTGATCAATGTAAATTTGGCAACAATTAAAAGTAATTAAAATAAAGATAGAGATGAGAATTCCTAGGATTTCGGCACACCATTGCTACTCAATCCTCTTTGATATTCTACTTCTGTCGGGTCTGATTTCCTGTTGTTGTTTATGGAAGACACTACATAGGACACTGCGAGTTACTTACGCAAATGACGGGACTTCCATCGAGATACTACATAGGACACTATGAGTTATCTTACGCAAATGACAGATCTCTAAAATACACAAGTTGCTACATAGGACACTGCGAGTTTTCTTACGTAAATGACAGAACTTGGTTCGCATTTTGTTGTTCTGATTTATGGTTTTTCCGCTAAGGTTTTCTTCACATAAATCTAATGGCTCCCAACGAGGCTAACTCGTCCATCATAGTTTTTCTTACCATTAAAGCACTGTCACTACCCTAACGGATTAAACTAGATCATCGATATCAGGTGAAGGGATAATAAATCACAAAAGCATTTCAATCAACAACAAGAAATCATAATCAACAGAAAATATATATATCAAAGTATCATAAGTAACAAGATTTACTGCCTAGCCCCCTAAGAAAAGAACTTAGCCGCGGAACGGCATGGTTGCAATCACTCCTCTCTTTCTCACTTAATCAAATTTAACCAAAATTACAAAAATATCTTCTTTTGTCCAGGGTGCTTATATAGGAGTGAGGGGACGTCTGGAGATGAGTGGAGGCCAAGAAACCTGATCTGGATACAGCTGGAGCAGTTATTCCCCAAAGTGCGCCTTGGTTACGGACCGTATTGGCTGGTACAGTCCGTATTGAGACCATGTCGCTGAGGGGTTTAATGCCTACCGTGCTATCTCCTGGTCCGTATCTGGCTAGGTCCGTATCAGTCAATACGGGTCGTAACAGAGACTTAGTCGATGAGCGTTACTTATCCGATTGACCTGATTCTTGCTCCATTTTATATGAAATAGTCCCAAAACATGTTTCCTGCAATAAAACATAAAGAAGGGTGACAGTAGTCTTTTTCTCTAATTAATTAAACATAAGTGTAAGATAATATGCAAAACTTAAGCCAAAATCCTACGTAATTCATCATCATTTTGACTCTGATCAAATACTCAATACAATACAAATACCCTTTTTCATAAAAAACTTCACACAAATTTCAAAGGTCTAAGGTCACTTACCAAAGAAGAACCGTGGCAACGGCCAAAGAATGGGAAGGGGCAATGGTGCTGGGAGCAGTGGCGGTCAGAGGACGATGCGCTACGGGAAGGGGGGCGAGGCTATCTGGAGCGAATCGGGGATAGAGGGGTTGGGTGGCTGGCTGGCAATGTTCCTTTTTTTTTTAAGTCGCGAGATGAGAGTACCCGCCTAGCGATTGGCGGACAGGCCGACATTTTTATTACCATACAAAGTTAAATAAAAATTAATAAATATACCCAACTCCTCTAGGTTTCGATAAAAATATCCCTACCGGCCATTAAATGGCCGGTTTTGATTTTTTTTGCCTACCGGCCATTTAATGGCTGGTACCCTCAATATTTTTTTAAACACTGTGAAGAGCAAGATGCTGAAATCTAACACTAAAAAGTCAAATTTTTTATTTAAATTATTTGTTAGATTACTTCTTTTGATGTATAATTAGCATATTTATACTAAAATACGCTAAATTACTTGAAATTATGTTAAATTACGCTGAATTACACTAAATTACGCTAAATTATGTTAAATTACGCTAAAATACGATAAATTACACTAAAATACGGTAAATTACGCTAAATTACATATGAATAGGGATGATATATTTACTGAGAAGGCGAAAAAACGACGACGCAACTTCAAACAGCCATAAAACGATGCTCGAGTGTCCGATTTTAGCAAATGACCACTTTTCAGAAAGTTTGCGAAAATATGCATGCGTCAGTGTTAGCTTTGACATTTTTCAAAATTCAGAATTGCCAAAAAACAAAGGGAAGAGCCTCAAAACTTGAGTTGAAGTTTCTGATTAAGAATTTCTTTTCTATTATTCAATTTAAGTAGCTCAGTAAATTAGTTGCATAATAAACTTGTAGAATACCAATTTTTACTATTTTTGGAATTTTTTTACTATTTTTTATGATTCATGAAAGATGGCACAAAATCGATCTAATTTTGCGTAATTTTGCGTAGTTTAGTGTAATTTTGCGTATTTTAGTATAATTAGCGAAGTTATTGTAATTTAACGCAATTTAATGTAATTTAGCGTAATTTAACATAATTTCAAGTAATTTAGCGTATTTTAGTATAAATATGCTAATTATACATCAAAAGAAGTAATCTAACAAATAATTTAAACAAAAATTCAAATTTTTAGTGTTAGATTTCAGCATCTTGCTCTTCATAGTGTCTCTAAATCCAGAAGAGCTGGATATATTTATTAATTTATAATTAACTTTGGATATTAATAAAAATCTCGGGTGGACAGGGGAAGCGAAGGAATGACGCTCTCTCTTATTTCCTTCATAGTAACAAATTAAAAGTTCAGGTTCGGTTCGGCGAGGTCAAAAATTCGTGATTCGGGTATAATTCGGAAATGATTCGGTACAACAAGGAAGCAAAAAAAAAAAAAAAAAAACCCCAAAGAAACGTAAAAAAAAAAAAAAAAAAATTTGAAAAAATTCAAAAATTTTTTTTGGCGTTTTTATCGCGAATAAAACGTTTTATACGTTTTTCTGCGTATAATACGGAGTTCGGTACGGTTATGCTGAACAAAAAAATTATACGCGAATTATTCGCGTATAATTCACGAGTTATGTCACTATGATTTCCTTCCCGGCCTGCACAAAATCTCCAGACGCCCCTGCTTCTTTTTTTCCGTTCCACTGGGCCTCTTTTTTCCTTTCTGCTGGGCTACGAATTAATTCCAGGGATAAACACTTTTATTTTTCAAGAATAGGTACAAGTTTAAAAACTAATGGGCTAAAATTAATTTTCAGAAGTAGGCAAAAAAATTCAAAATTAGTGGCGTTCAGTGAGAAGTGACAACTTACAAAAAGGAAATTGACATGTTCGCATAATTATCGGGCCCAATATGGCCCATGTTATTTTCATTTGCATTATTTCTCAAAATACACATTTTCATTTGGAAGTTTGGATGCATTGCCCAATATTGCTTATTAACATCTGTCAAGTAATTGCATCATGCAATCTTAATTTTGTTAATTCTTTATTAACAAGACCAACCTGAAAAAGAAGGTAATCCGTACGGGGCTCTTAAAACATTAGTTGCAATTAAACAAAAAGAAAACACCAATTATAAACTTTAAGAATTCAGCATAGTGAGAAGGGAACTACAGTATAATAAGTGCACAACAAAACACAAATAATGAAGAGACTTTGGAGATGGTGAATGAATCTCAAGGTATCTAAGCTGTCATTACACATACCAAAATAAGAATGTGAGAACCAACTATCCAACATATCATGATCAAGATATATATAGGTAATAACAAAATAAAATTGGAATGACTTCTATGTATCAAAAGTTACATAAAAAGCCGCTGGACCCCCTACAACCATCCCCCAAAAATAAAATCACACTCCATCTAGCACCAAATTCAAAGCTCGTTCGCTTGCTACAACTCCTTGCATCTCTTTTGAAATGCATAACCAAAACCTCGTCACAACAAAAATAAGAAAAGAAAAGAAAAAAGAAAAAGAAAAAAAAAGAAAAATAATAAGATTCCCAAAAAAAAAAGAAACATCCATGACAACCCACAGAGGGTGGTGTATCCACAAAATAATAGTCCTTTTAGAGTTACCATACTTAAGAATTAAATTAATTAAAAGCAAGAAGAAAAGGAGAAGGTGAAAAGACGGGACAGGGAGCACCAAATTGTACCTAATTGACTAGCACCATGTTGTCCTTCTTAGCAGCAATGACAGCCTCCAACTTGCGCCAGGCAAGCTCGCGCTGCGCCTCGAGTTCCTTAGCCTTGGCTTGTTTCTCAATGTACTGCCTCTGGCACTGCTCGAACAGCTCACCATCCATGTCAAGAAACATTTTACGCACGTTTGCTGTTAGGCCATGCACAGCCTGGTTCCAGTGGGTCTGGATGTTCTTCTCAAGGGCTTCAAAGATTATTGGAAAGATGACTGCTCGGTTCTGTGCAATTAGGCTCACTATGTGGTCGTTGTTCCATAGGAAAAGGGCCCGCTCAGCCACCTGACATGTGTTAATTGTAAGCACCATCCTTGAACTTAATATGTAAATGTAAACTCAGTGTTCCTTGCATTTTGCAGTTACATGTAGCATCTAAGCATTTTAAAAATGGTCAAGGCAAGGCAACAATGACAGAATTACCCTCTGAAAAATCACAATCAGTCTTATACACAAATAAAATATCTTCCAATAGAATCATTAGGAGGTAATAACCAAAATTGACAACTTCTAATTATGAAAAGCATATCATGTTGGTGATGTGGTACAACTGTGAGTATATTAATGAAATAATTGTTTATTATTACGCTAATTTATGATCTAGTGTTATCTGCAATAGCTTAAAACAAAAAAAAATATTGGGTGTCAGTATTCAATAGTTAATGACTATATCAAATGCTTTTTCAGCAAAGATACAAAACTATATTGCTCATTTAGTTTCTAAAATTAAAAAATCACAATAATTGATGAAAACAAAAGCGAAGAGTTCGACGATACGAATTCACGTCTTATTTACTGTTCAGTTTTTGGCACAGCTCAGTATTATGGGGTTTAATCACTTGGCAATCCAAGAATCCGTTATACAACAGTTGTTAATTAATAAAACAGCTTTTCATTGCGTGTTACACTCCTAAAAGATAATCTAAGACCTTTCAGAATGCACCACAACTTCTTATGTAATTCATAGGTCTTGTTTCTTCTATCACCCACAATTTGGCGGGCAACAATATATAACCTTTGGAAGGCTACACGAGGTTAACAGAGTTATCTTCATTAACCTTACTCTCCTATTGATCCAACAGAGCAATATAAATTTTTGAAGTTTCAATTCTACTACCCTCTATCCAAACAAGGTGTTAGCACCTGCTATACCTATCAAAAAGCATGACCATACCATACCAACATCAACCATAAACAGTGTATGAATCCATTCATCAATTACTGTATTAAAAAAAGTAGAAGAAATAAAAGGTTAAATTAACAAAAGTACAAACCTGGAAATGAAAGCTATTGAGACACCGAGCAATCTGCTTGAAGAGTGGGACCATGCATCTCTGAAACTCAGCTGGCTGTGTAGCCTCCAGTACCTCCTCCAGTTCACTTATAAACATAACCTCCTTCTGACAGTTTGTTACCGGCCAGTATTTCAACAGGCCTCTTATGACAGCATCAGCCAGTTTATAATCCTTCTCCACAAATTGTGTTATGCAATATGATAACTGCTGGTGATAAAATCCTACGGACTTTGGTTTGTGGAGTGGTATGAGAGCGCGAACCAAGAACAGCTTATGCTCCTCTTTCATCGGCAATGCAAATCCGTTAATGATACTCCCGAGAATCTCCAACAACTCACCAACCCCATTATGCCTCTCGGTTTCAAAAATAAAGCGGTAGAATATATTGTTAATTGCCTTTCTAATAAATGGCCGGTGCACCATAAATTTACCATAGATGCGGTGTAGAATAGTTTTCAGGTATTCGCGCTCTCTCGGATCCTCAGAGTCAAACAGATCCAATAAGCGAAGAACAAAGGAGTGATCCACATACCGTTTAGCAACCTTGGTATCAGTGTCAGGTGAAACAACATACCGCAAAAGGAGCTCATAGACTAGCTGTAGGTGGGGCCAGGCCGGGTCGAGGTAGGGTTCTTCCTCTTCCGGGTCAGCTGACAGGTCGACCGTGCCCGTGTTCTCATGGGCAGCCGGCGGGAGGCAGCGAAAGATATTGACAGAGACCATTCGGACTAGCTCCTCCTGCACCTGGTCGGGTAGCCGCCCACATGAACCTGATTGCACAAAATCCACAAGCTCCGAAAGGGTTTGCCTCTTCGATTCTTTTTCACGCAGCGACCTGAGAGAATCTGAGAAATCAAGGATTATGGAGCAGATCCTGAGCTTGCGAAGGAAGAGCGAGGGGCGTTCTGTGGCTGGCACATCACGAAAGAGGGGCAGCTGCTCGAACTGGACGGGAGGGGAAGGAGACGGGATTGGAGAGGTGGAAGGGGAGAACGACGTCGGCGCGGATCTTGACGCGTGGTTAATGGTGACTGATGAGGCGGAGGCACGAGAAGGAACGGGTTCATTCGCGTCGGATCGGGGCACCTTTCGAGGGCCCCGTTTCATAAGCCCCTTCAGCATCTTCAATTAAAGAGATCAAGAGGCGAGAGCCAAGAGGAAATGAGAGATGCCAACAAACCCTAGTAGTTAGGTTTACCTATCTTTCTCTATTCTTTTGTTTTCTTCTTTCTGATTTGGGATTTCTCCCCTCGATTTCGGGGGTATTGATCTGTAAAAAGCTGAGGGGGAATGGAATGGTGGAGAGAGGTTAGAGGTGAGGTGCCATGGCGAATTTGTGATTTGTTCGTTCGCCGAAAGAGGGGAAGGCAGTGAAAGGGATGAGAGGGCAAGGGAAACGCATAGTGATAATAATAATAATAAAAATCTATTGATCGAAATCGGTTTTCAAAATGGTGTTTAAAAATTGTAAATCTGGCAAAGAACAGAGATGAAAAATTTATTTAGAATTTCAGTCTTATATATTGGATGTCCAAACGGCCGACATTTTATTAATATCCAAAGTTTAATACAAATTATTATTTATGCCCAGATTGTCAGTCAATTTCGAAAAATGCCCAAGCCGGTCAGAAAATGGCCGGCTTACTCGTTTTCTGGCCGACCCCCCCTAAGCCGGCCATTTTCTGGCCAGCTTACTGCTTTTCTTTTCTTTTTCTTTTTTTTAGAGACACTATGAAGAGCAAAATAATGAAATCTAATACTGAAAATTTGAATTTTGTGTTTAAATTATTTGTTGAATTACTTCTTTTGATTTATAATTAGCATATTTATACTAAAATACACTAGATTATTTGAAATTATGTTGAATTACGCTATATTACAATAAATTATGTTGAATTACACTAAATTACGCTAAATTACAATAACTTCGCTAATTATGCTGAAATACGGTAAATTACGCTAAAATAGACCGATTATGTGCCATCTTTCATGAATCATAAAAAATAGTAAAAAAATTCCGAAAATAGTAAAAACTGGTATTCTACAAGTTCATTATGTAACTAATTTACTGAGCTACTTGGATTGAATAATAGAAATAAAAATCTTCATCGGAAACTTCAACTCAAGTTTTGAGGCTCTTCCCTTTTTTTTAGCGATTCTAAATTTCAGAAAATGGCATAGCTGTCACGGACGCATGCGCATTTTCGTAAGCTTTCCGAAAAGTGGTCATTTGCTGAAATCGGACACTCGAGCCGTTTTATGACCGTTTGAAGTTTCGTCGTCGTTTTTCACATTTTCAGTGAAGATATCATCTCTATTAATATGTAATTTACCGTAATTTACCATATTTTAGCGTAATGTAATGTAATTTAAGTTAATATAGTGTAATTCAACATAATTTCAAGTAATTTAGCGTATTTTAGTATAAATATATTAATTATATATCAAAAGAAGTAATCTAACAAATAACTTAAACAAAAAATTTCAAATTTTCAGTGTTAGATTTCATTATTTTGCTCTTCATAATGTCTCTTAAAAAAAAAACGAGTAAGCCGGCCATTTTCTGGCCGGCTTGGGCATTTTTCGATATTGGGTCAAATTCTGGGCATAAATAATAATTTGTATTAAACTTTGGATATTAATAAAAATGTCGGTCCAAACGGGTGCTGTTTCATTCTTTTATTATATTCATAAATTAGAGAAACAAGTTTAAAAAAATTCAAATAAAAAGATTTTCTACTTAGAGAATGTCTTGTGTCCTATTGATTCTTTTTATTTTTCTAAATTTAGACGCACTTTGCTTTTTCATCCTTTTACTTTTTTTTTTTTAATTTCAAAAAGAATAAAAGGAGAACCCCAAAGATTGGGGCCATTAGTAATGTATTAAGTTTAATTTAAGTTTAAAAAAATAGAAAAAATAATTATAATATATATTTCAAGTCATATTTAGTTGTAGAGTAAGAGGTGGAGTAAACTCCTTAATCCCTACTTAAGTCATAAAATAAGAAGTAAAAGAGAAGAAATAAAATGTGAGTTAATTTAAAATAAATTATTTCACCTCTTCAGATGGATTAAACTTATTTCACACTTCTCTCTTACTCCTCTAAACAAATTAATATTAAGTAAGCAATTTAATTCTCATTAACTTTACTCCACAATCAGACATGACCCTAAAGAATTATAAATATGGTTGCTCACTTTGATTTCAAAATTCAACATAAAAAAATTTAAATGATAGTCATTTATCTTAGGAACACCTTCATTTTAGTTTAAAAATAAATAAATGGTATTCATTTATCTTAGGAATGCCTTCATTTTAACTTCTAAGCCATGATGAACATTATGACTAGCATATTTATTTATATTTCTCAAATAAGATACACATCACATATAATCCGACATTTTTATTATATCCGAAGTTTAATAGAAATTAATTAATATACCCATATCTGCTGGAAAGTTATAAAAATACCCGTACCGACCATTTTCTAGCTGATATCTAATTTAATTCAGTACTGGCCGGAAAATGGACGGTACACAAATTTTTTTTTGCAACAGTACCGGCCATTTTTTGGTCGGTACTTAATTTTTTTTTTTTTAGGATGGACATAGCATAGTTGGCTAGAAGAAAAAGTCATAGGAAACTCGGATTGAAGTTTGCACTCGGTCAAACAAATGCATTTGGTTGGATGTGTGTGTTATATCCGTTGCATGTATCGGTGCATCATCGATATTTTGCAATGAAAGATCGATGTTCTAGTAACCGGATAGTGCTAAAAAAATATCGATGATGCACCGTAAAAAAATTATTTTGACGATTTTTCAGTGTTATTATGGTAATCCATTATTATGATCATCAACATGATTTTGTAAAAAATCATTTTGAAAATAATAACAATTATGATGATGGTTATGGTTATTATTACTAATAATGATTCAAGACACATAGTAGTAAGAGGTAAGC
Source organism: Carex littledalei (assembly GCA_011114355.1). NCBI lineage: Eukaryota > Viridiplantae > Streptophyta > Magnoliopsida > Poales > Cyperaceae > Carex > Carex littledalei. The sequence continues at coordinate 13,250,966 of CM022089.1, read as the reverse complement.
TAACTTGCTTAAAAAAAGAGCCTTGCTTTGGTTTCAAATTTTCATTTCAAAATTCAAACGGCCTCCTGGATCACTAAGGGTATGTTTGATTGGATTGAGAATAGACTATTTTTGAGAACAAGCTATGCAGTGTTTGGTTGGATTAGAATAGCTAGAATAGATAACCAAACTTGTTTGTCTTATTAGAATAAGTTATTCTCACAAAAAGTTAGAACAAGCTATTCTAATAAGACAAACATCAATTTTGCTATTCTAGTTATTATAATATTGAAATTTTGTAGAAAACTCAAATTTAATAATTTTACCCATTGAGATTGAAAAAAAAAAAAAATCATTACTATTTGATGATCCGAAACCTTTTGGAATCAATTGTTTTTTTCTCAGCCAAAATAATAGTTTCTTCTAAATTTGAATTCAGTAATTTGAACTTTGCAAATGACATATTAATTTAGTAAAACTTGTTTGGACAAATTATTAATAATTATTATGGAGGGCTTTTTAAACGGAGATGAGAAGAGCATTAATTAAACATCTTCTTAATTAAATGCTAATTAATAAGAGATTTATTCTTGCTCGCAGGTGAAATTTTTTGTTACGTCATCTCCAATAAGCAATTGACACGTGTCATTCAGTAACGCCGGGTGCCAATTTTAACAGGACTCTTTTAATAGGCAAAAACTGAGGTGACAGGAATTTTCTTTTTGACCATATTGCCCTTTCATTAGTAAAGGAAATCAGTAAATCACAGTATTCCAAATCTTTTCATTAGAACAATTATTTTTGTGGGATCCACCTGCAATTATTTTTTGTGTCATTTCTTTGCTTTATGACTGAACAAGAAATTTTTATTTATTTTTTTTCAAAAAAGAAATATTTTTCTTCATTCGTGCTCTATTTTCCCGAAATTTTATTAATAACCGTGAAAAAATTAAGATTTAACAAATTACTCACAATTTTTGGAAAATTTCAAAACTAACTAAACTGCTCGATAATCCAGTGGTTTTGGATTTTCTATTTTCACTGAATAATGCAGTGGAAATAGGATTTTTTTATTTTTTATTTTATTTAAATAGAAGATGTTCTGATTTTTTTATTTTTTCTATTGAAATATTATAAATATTTTTATATTTTTTAAAAAATAGATAGAGTACTATAGAATTTAATTTACTAGAAATACTGCGACAGGTAATTCGGATCAATATTTTTTAGGCAGGATTTCTTTGCAGATGTACCAAAATCTAAAATATTTCTAGGTGTGTTACTTGAAAAATAATAAAAATGTTTTGGATTTAAGATATTGATCCGGTTCAAAAACCACTTCTAGGTAAATAAAAAAATATCGTGGTCCTTTTAGTAAATTCAAATTCTAATGTATTCCATCTATTTCTCTAAAAGTGATTTTAAGAAAATATTAAAATACTAAAAATATAAAATAGCTTTTGGGGAAATAGATGAAGTATTTTAGAAATCCAATTCTATAGTACTCCATCTATTTTTCAAGAAATATAAAAATATTTCTAATATTTCAATAAATAAAATAATAAAAATCAGAACATCTTCTATTTAATTATAATAATCAGAAATCTTATTTCCGCTAAATAATCTAGTGGAAATTGAAAAACTGCTGCATTATTCAGCGGAAATAGGAAATCCAAAACCGTTGGATTATCCAGCGGTTTTGGGCTGGATTTCTGCTGGATAATCCAACGGTTTGGTTACTTTTGGAAATTTCCAAAAAAATGTGAGTATTTTGTTAAATTTTGACTTTTTATATGGTTATTAATAAAAAAATTTGGTCCATTTTCTCTTTGTCCAGATAAATTATTTGAAGTTCTCGTGTTTCAACTCAACAAAGGTAATTCAATATATTTAATTAATTCAAATTATTTATCTTTTATTAATTGTGTACGGAAGTTATAATTTTATTAAATTTTTGATAAAGAGAAGAAAAGGCTGCATTAATATCTTTTGATTGAAGTTAACTTCAATCAAATTCTCATGTATTTGATTACAGAAGTTGTTTTCTCTATAAAAGTGATTAGTTATCTACAATAATACTTTTTTATTCAAATAAAAAATTAATTACTATTTTTTTTTTTTACTAAATGGATATCGATGAGTTTGCAATTCCATTCAAACATGAGGTCGAAAAATTTGAATTACTCAATTTCAATTACGAAACTCGTGGTTTTACAATGTAATAGAGGTGGTCAGTATCGTGATACACGTGAAGTACCTTTAGATGAAGACCTAATAATACCTTTGAGAATCACTTGAGAGTAGGTCCGATGGGCATCGGACCTACTTTGGTTCGATGGGTTTAATCACCATTGATTTTCTTTAAGATTCGTGCAGATGCTTTAAACTTTGTGCGTGTCTATTTCAATTTTCGTGCGAAAAATCTTAAATTAGATCGGACGGTCATCATGCTCGTTGAACCTAAAAGTAGGTCCGATGGGCATCGGACCTACTCCGTTCTCTTTGAGAATAATATTACTGCTATGCTTAATTTAAATGATTATTCTATTTTTTTTAATTTTAGTTATATTGTTAGAATAATAATAAACTGTCTATGAGACAATTTATTCAAACTTAGGTTGCTTGAATAATAATTTTAGAAGTAATGATTTTTATTTTAGATAGTATGGTTTTCACTTTATTTTTGTGTTTCTACCTTTAATGTTTTGTTTGTTCATTTCTTTTGAATTTGTATTAATCTTAACTGATGACAAATATTACATAAAATTAAAATGTGTTTCCAGTTCAATCTGCTGTGTTTCAATCTATCTATTTCAAAAGTATATCTTGTAATTACCTGTTTGTGACTTCATCTATTTGGAATGCTTATTTTTTTATTAAATGCTGGTGGGTCCCACAAAACTAATTTTTCTCACCTCAGCTTTGCGCCAATTAAAAAGAGCCCTGTTAAAATTGGCACCTGTAACGACAATGATGTGCCATCTGGTGCCCAAATTGCCGACATTTTTATTAATATCCAAAGTTAATTACAAATTAATTAATATACCAGATCCGAAGTTATAAAAATACTCGTACCGGTCATTTTCTAGCCGGTATTCAATTTAATTCATTACCGGCCGAAAAATAGCTGGTATTCACATTTTTTTTATACAATACCGGCTATTTTCTGACCGGTACTTAATTTTTTTTTTTTTTAGGATGGGCATAGCATAGTTGGCTAGAAGAAAAAATCGTAGGAAACTCGGATTGAAGTTTGCACTCGGTTTGGCTAAGATCAAACAAATGCATTTATCGGTGCATGTATCGGTGCATCATCGGTTGACATCGGTTGCATGTATCGGTGCATCATCGGTTGACATCGGTTGCATGTATCGGTGCATCATCAGTTGCATTTATCGGTGCACTCAATGTGTTACATCGGTTGCATGTATCGGTGCATCATCGATGTTTTTGACAGTGTCGTATGACACTAAAGTTTAGTGTTCGCATGCGGCTAGTGAATTTAATTTGACAATAACCAGCATCCTAAAATTGAGTACCGATGCTTTATACACGGCCTAACGACGACAAAAGTGCATCGATGTTTCATTGCAAAAATATCAGCGACACACCGATGTTTTTTTAGCACTACACTGCTTAATTGCCAATGCTAAGTCTAATAAAACATCTATGTTTCATTACAAAAACATCAGCGATGCACCGATGTTTTTTTAGCACTACCCGGTTAATAAAACATCAATGTTTCATTGCAAAAACATCGATGATGCAGTGATACATGCAACCGATGTAACACACGCATCCAACCAAATACATTTGTTTGATCTTAGCCAAATCGAGTGCAAACTTCAATCCGAGTTTCCTACGACTTTTTCTTTTAGCCAACTATGCTATGCCCATCCTAAAAAGAAAAAATTAAGTATCGGCCAGAAAATGGCGGTACTGTATTAAAAAAAAAAAATTGGGTACCAGCCATTTTCTGACCGGTAATGGATTAAATTGAATACCGGCTAAAAAATGACCGATATGGATATTTTTATAACTTCCCAGCGAATCTGGTATATTTATTAATTTGTAATTAACTTTGGATATTAATAAAATTATCGGCCAAATTGTGAGCGTTGCCTCAAAAAAAAAATTTCTGTGATTTTGGAAAGTCTGAAACCGGAATTTTTTTTCGGAAAATTTGTTTGAAACTAGAAATTTAATTCGCAGTTTGGACATATTTCGAATTTTGTTGCATCAGGGTGTAGATTTGTAAATTATTTATTAATTTTGAATATTAATAAAAATTTCGGTGGTATAGGTGACAACAGAAAAATTTTAAGCAATTACTTCTGACAAAATCCACAAAGCGCTAGGAGAATTTTAAAACTGATATACACAAATATATATCTAGAATTTATTATATGACTAACTAATTAATATTAAAATTGTTCTTGACATTTTATGCTGTCTTATTTTTTATTTTTGGTTGAAACTTGAACAGACAAATTTTCATCAATATTAAAGTACACGCTTAATCCATGTTTTTTCAAGTGTGAACTTCGCATGAACTTATTTTTAAAATTATTCCTTATATTTTATGTTGTCTAATTTTTTATTTTTTATTTATTTTTCAACGTGGTGAACAGACAAATTTCCAACATGACTAAACAAGTTCATAGAGAGCTCACACTTGACATAATAAATTTTGTAAAAATAATAATTTAAATGTAAATTCTATATAAACTGAGAACAAGTGTAAATTTATATGAATTTGTTATGTCAAATGTGAATCATGTATACATTTTTATAAATGTCTAATATGTGCAAACTTGCATTGTAAACCATCAATCCCATATAAAAGAGTTGACCAATTAATTTGTATAAATTATGCATTAGCTTCATATAATTAATTATGTAAAATGAGAATCTATATTTACGAGTACACATTGCATGTACATTGTTAGACATATACTTTTCTACAAAGGAAAGTTTTTCATAATAGAACACACTAAACAGACTAATCATTGTTATTCTGAGAAGAGGATCCAGCAGATTCAGAGGAGGGTAGAAAACCAGCATTAACAACGCCTATATCTTCTAAGTACCTAATATGTTCAGAGAGAGCCGATTCCTCTAATCCAAATCCTGGATCCTCGTCCGATCCCCACTCCAGGGTATCGGTGTCGGACAGTATGGTTAGGGAGCCTGCCTGGTTCAAAGAGATGACATCCATAGAAAGAATTAAAGACAATTTAAAGAAAGAGTTATCATTCTTACATTTACACCAGTAAGAGGTTAATACTATAATTTTGGAACCAATTGTATCAGGGGTAGGGACTGGTGATTGGTTAAAACAAACATTGTTTCGGGCTAACCAAACAACCCAAAGGGTAGCTGCCCGAATAAGTTCTACTAAAGCTGCATCTTTGAGGGGTATCCAAGCATCAAGGTTCCATAATTCAGAAACAGTTGTACAATCAAAATAAAAGTTATTATGTTGAGCAATCCAATCCCAAATACTAGATATGAGAGGACAAGTAACAAAGAGATGATTAGTGGTTTCTAATTGGCCACAAAAAGAGACTATTCTTTGTAAGGATTTTGTCTTGTCGTACCAGCCATACAAAAATTTTAACCTTAAGGGGTATCTTAGTTGTCCAGGTTTGGTCATAAGTATGATTAGGTATACCACCATATTCAATCCATTTGTACAATGAATGAACTGTGAATCGGCCATTGTTAGTCCATCTCCAAGTGACTAGATCGGGTGTATCAGGTGAAAGTGTAACTACAGAGTTGCTGAATTGTATATGTAGAGTGTGCAGTTCAGAATGATAGATACCAGTTATTTGTCTATTGAAATGCAAATTAAGAGAAGGGGTAGAAAAGACAGAGGCTACTGAAATGCAAGGATCAGAGGCAATTCTAAAAAGGTTGGGGTATATACAATATAGAGCAGTTTGATCTGCTTTAAGATTTGCGCCCGCAACTTTCGCGTCTGCTTTAAAATTAGTGCGCACGAATCTTCAAGCAGATCGGACGGTCCCAAAACCCATCGGACCCAAATTTCAGTCCGATGGGCATCGGACCCAAGCTGCTCCCCTCTCCCAACCATCTATAGAGCCAAAAGAAGGAGATAATAAAGTTTGTTTCCATTTACCATATATGACATCTTTTCTAATTAAGAGAAAGAAAATCATATTATCATATGGAGTTTGCTTTATTTTGCATGAATTTTGTTTGAACTCAAAAGATTAGAAATGAAGTATCAAAATTCCAATAAATTTTCCGATGCTAAATATGTTATTTGGAGACAACACATGTCATTATTTTATTTGCTAAAAAGCATTAGGCAATTTAAGCCTAGCTTGATATATAACGTTTAAAATGTACGAATAAACTTGAGATTAAACCGAATTAAACGATTTTTAAACACTCCGGTGTTGAAATTATCTCAACATACCATTTTAAATGACGATTTTTTTGAGATAAAAAAGTATGTACCTTTTTAAAAAAGTAGAGTAGAACTAGGGTGTTCTTGAGTTCACTAGCCTCTTTGGTGAACTAAAGTCTGTTGCCATCGGATCTGCTTGAGGATTCGTGTGAACCTGATCACTCTGATGAGCAGGTATCTGAATGGTAACAAATTTTTTTTTTTGTATTTTGTTTCAAACTGTAAAGTCTCTCTATCTCTGTCATTCGTCCCAAATTGGACGAAGAGAAGAAATAATTCATTTGATGCTCCTGGTAATTCTTCTCCGTGAACTTAACTTTTTTTTCTTCATCACATTTGTTGCCACTGATTAAGAATCCATACGCTAAAATAAAGATAAATAGACCATACTGGTACAATTCAAAATGTTTCATTAGTGAGGTTTGATTTTTGCCTTGTCTGGTGTTACATTGCAAAATATATGAATTATAAATCATTTCATTAGTTAGGGTCTTTCTATTGGCACATAGTATTAGATTGCATTTTGATTGTGTTTTGATTGCATTGTGAGATATCTTATTTTGTCAGTTGAGTGAGGCTATGGTACTATGCATAGTGCGGATTGGTCCGTACTAGAGAAATTTGCAAACTATATTTTCAGAATCGATTTCAACACAGGAAAGAAATAAAGATCACATATAAGCTATATAATTACCAACAAACTTGCAAAACATGATTTCAATCATTGAAAGCCAATTAACTAAATCAAGTTAATTGTCACAACAAGAATTAACTAATGTTAATCATGACTTAATTTACATTTACTTTGATCCCAATATAGCAAAGAAAAGAACTCATAGCGCTTATTTTTTTTTTCCTGGTCCATCTGGTTTGAACAAAGAAATGAGACTAACACTTGCCAGAATAGAGACAGTGTACCAGATTTGTCAAAATAGAGAATTTGTACCAACAGGTACCAGTGGGAAGTGCATTAATTAATCAGCAAGACCAAGGTGCAATGCACTGGTACAGTATAGTTTAAGCTCGGTACCGAAAGGTACTATTAGGGTTTGAGTTCTAAACAACTTATCTAAAAATCAAGCAATCTCACCTCCAAATAAGCACAAACAATTACAATAAGAGAAATAGCCAACAGTTGCAATTGGGTTTTGAATCTGAAAAGGAAACAAGGGAGAAGAAAAGAGAGAAACCAAGAAATCGCAGCCGCCGTGACAGTTGCAGATTGAAGTGGTGAAGTCGCCTGAAGATGCTGTAAGGAGAGAATGGAGAAAGAGAAGCGACAAAGTAATTTGAGAAGAGCACGGGGGAAGGAGGGAGGCGGAGGGAGACGGAGAGACCGCAAAGACGAAGCGTACAAAAAAAAAATAAGTATGTCAAAAGCAGTAGAGCAGCTTGGGTCCGATGGGTTTCGGGACCGTCCGATCTGCTTTAAGATTCGGGACCACGGATGTTAAAGCATACGCAAAAGTTGTGGGCACGAATCTTAAAGAAGATCGGACGGACGCGGAACCCATCGTACTCACTTTGAGTCCGATGGGCATCGGACCCAAATTGACCTCCAAAATGAGATCCGACGGATTCAGATTTAAGTTCACAAAAAAAATACATGTCTAAGCCCGGGTTCGAACCGGGGACCTTTCGCGTGTGAGGCGAACGTGATAACCAACTACACCACCCAGACTTTGTTGACTTCAATGGACGATTAAATATTAAATAACTTTGTCCAATTAAATGTGGTTAAACATTTTTTACAAACTTGTTTACCTACCAGTAAAGCTTGAATATAGCCAAGAATCATGTCAATGTGTCCCTTGTTCAACCTAAAAATAGATAGAAGTTGAAATTAAAAACTGTATGACCAGATGACCACCAAATTTCCAAGTATCTAGTGGTGTGGTTTATTTGTCATTATTTATTAAATTTGCTGACCTATGGACACTCAGCTGGCCATTTCTTAAATACCATACAAATTAAAAAATGGAAAACGATTTTTGAATTGGGCAAATTAACTTACATAGTACTTCCCTAAATGTGCTATTAATCGAATTTTGATATCTAACTTTTCACACAGAGAGTATTATTAATTTTAACTACTAGAATAAAAACTGATTCACTTATGTGTTTAGATTGTGGTGTTCAAGAACCGTTAAACCGGTTTAATAGTAATTTTAGAAAAACCGTTAAATTGGTTGCCAAGTTTGTGGAATGTAATTTCACCAATATAGTGGTCAGTTTTGGAAATATATATTGCTTATAAAGGAAAAGGTTGTGCTAAAAAATAAAAGACAAAAGCAAAAAAAAAAAAAAGGCCCAACCCCCCGGCCCTTTCAGCTTAGGATGAATATACATTAATACATATAAATCTGAACTACAATAAATAAACAAGCACTATGAGGATGAATAAAACTTAATTAGATGATAACATGATTTCAATTTACAGTACATTACATCCAAACTATAACACACCTAAAAAGAAATTAAAGTATTACAGCTTGTTTTTATTACAATATTACAGAGATTGAATAAAGAAAAAGAAGAAGAATAAATATATAAAAAAAGAAGAAAGCGCCACCGAGAGCTTCTAAGTGCCGACGGGTTTGAAGAAGTCGGCCACCTTGCTTTTGTCTAGTGGCTTCAATAGATGACGGTCCATACCAGCAGCGACGGCTTTCTGGACGTCTTCATCGCTTGCGTCAGCCGACACAGCAATGATTGGTATGTGGATCCCGTATCGGCTTTCTTCTTCCCGGATCTGTCTGGCTGCTTCATAGCCATCCATCACCGGCATCTGAAAAATGAAAAAGAACAATTCAGTTGTTGTTGTAACTGTAAAGAAATTATGGAATAATTTGAATGAGGAATACTGTATCAGAAAGAACAATTTAGTTGTAATTGTAATGAAATTATGAAATAATTTGAACGAGGATTACCGTCTCAGATTTTGGTACTGTACTTGTCAGATTTAGTACTGGTTCACTATACCGATATCCCATATCCATCCCAATTTCACCAATACTCCCTCTTCTTCAAATTTCATAGCCGATGGATAGATATTTTGGTGGCCCTAATTTGGAAATTTGGAGATGATGAAAAATACTTAATAATGGTTCTTACCAAGTGGAGGCGCTATGAGGATGGAAGAGGAGGATGCGGAATTTATAGCCGGGAGTTTAAGAGAGCCTTTTCTGTTAGCGGCTGAAATTATCGGATTCAAGTTATTGCGGCTGAGATTAATTTGTAGTGGCACTCTTTTCAAATATAACTGTTATGGAAAACCCTAAATCCAGTGGCTATGATGAAAAGTAATTAAAACAAACCCTAAGCCATCAAGAACCTCATCTCGCCGCCAAATAGCGAAATGCTTGAAACACCTTTTTACTATAACCTGTTTTTTGTCATAGACCATAAAACCTACCCCACTGGCAGATTACTCAAGTTCCTCACCAACATACTAGGTATTTAAATTATGTACACTTTTGTACAGTACTGGTAAATGTTCATAAGGTGGTCCGAGACTGTACTCATAAATTATAAAATATTGAATAAATTTTAATAACATTTACCTGACAATCCATGAATATAGCATCGTAGGTGAAAGAATATTCGCCATTTTTTCCTCGGGTAAGTCCTATTTCGAGAGCCTTCTTTACCAGATGTAGCGCTTCCAAACCATTTTTGGCAACCTCCACCTCTGCACCAAGCTTTAAGAGTACTTTGGACCCCACCATTCTTATTACAAAATCGTCATCAACCAATAGAAAACGCTTCCCACTTAACGGCTTCCTAATTTCAACTGGACTGCTAGTTTCTTCAGTTATTTCGCATGGTTCTTTTGGTTGGATATTTATCCGCAATTCGGGCAATGGGTTGGTTGCTGCTTTTTGTACATGCAATTCCTCAGTTTTTTCAAGCTCTTGTATGAGTTTGAACAACTTGTGCAACCGAGTGCCATGGATCGGCTTTCTCAAAGTAATATTGCAGGGAAGGGCTCCGAATTGACTCAAATCCTTTTCAGTTACTTTTGAGTCAGCAATACAGGCAATCTTGCAATAAAGATTGGGGTTACTTCCAATAAAGTCGGTCAAAGTTGCTAATATCTCTGGGAGGTTTCCACTGGATAGATCAACAACTACGAGGATTCTTAAAGGAAATTCACTGAACAATTCTGTATTTGGCAGAGATTCAGAATCTTTTTGCCTGCCGCTCAAGCACCCTTCGTTCTCTACATTCTCAGTTTTCCTTGAAAATGTCTTGCAAAAAAGCACAGAATCTGATTTGCTCGAGGAGTTGATGTTGTGCTTTATCTTTTCAAGAATTGGAGAAATATGCTCGGCTTGTTTAGCCGTCCACACTTTTATCCCGAAGCTCTCTATCCATGCCTGTAGGATTCTTTTTGTTTCACTCCCTTGAACAAAGAGAAGGGAATGAACTTTCATGGAATGTGACTCCTTTTGCATGAAAGGTTCGACAGTTGTTGATTGGATTGCTTCTTTGTGTCCAATTGTATCCTGAAGAGCTACCTCCCCTGACTTCAGGAATATGTTGAATTTGAAGCAACTTCCTTTCTCACCATGCTCCTTGTCACGGATGCTTATCTCGCCACCCATGAGACGTACCTATAAGAAAATTATTTTATTTGAGTGAGTTAATATGCTGGTCTTCTTTTTTTAGCCTTATTTTGAACTAATAAGCATAACCAGTTTCTGTTCAACTGAAAATAAGCTGTTTAACTCCACAGTAAAATTTATATTATATGCTGGAGATCAGGACATATAGAGTCTATGTAGAAGAAAATTGTTTGCATTTTCATATGCTATTTTTGTTTGGGCTAAGTAAGGCCTCAACTAGTAAGTGTTGATCATCTCAAAAAAAAAAAAAAAAAAAACTAGTAAGTGTTGATTCCTGACTAAATAGGTGAAAGCCTAAACAGCACATCAATTACTTGACCAAATACAAAAAAAAAAAATAGAGAATAAGAATCTTACAAAAGATTGAACAATTCCAAGTCCCAAGCCGGTGCCTTCAGGTGAATCTTCCTTGACTTGTACATAGTTCTCAAAAACCGATGCTCTCTTTTCAACCGGTATCCCCATTCCGGTATCATCCACCTCCAAAGTCAGCTCAATCGAATAGGGATCATTTCCCATATATTGAACTTCTTGCTGCTTGGTTCTACTTCTAAAATGTCTAAAAGTATTTCTTGACAGGCAGCAAAACATGCGTGAAATGGACAATCCATAATCAGATGAAAAATTAGTAATTTTCAATTTTGGCTTGCTTGCCCAAGCGCGAACAACAATTTTCCCTTCTGATGTGAATTTGACAGCATTCCCCAACAAATTATCCAAAATTTGCTTAAATCTCTGTTTGTCCCCTGTCACCTTCCCCAACTTTAAAACAGAGAAATCACACGGGTCCCATATCATCTCCAACCCTTTCTTCTCAGCCAAGATGTTAAATACATCAACTGATTTTTCAATTATTTGAGATATGTTGAATTCGGCTTCTTCTAAACGCATCTTTCCTGATTCCACCTTACTACTGTCAAGTATTGTGTTCAATATATCTGCAACAAATTTAATATTAAATAGTCAATAAGCTGAAAGAAATATATAGTTTTTAAGTAAAAATAAAACAAAGTGCGAGATGAGTAATTAGTCAAACAAATGCATAACCTACATCAGCATATATAGCTTGCATTCATGAGAAAAGATAAATATAGAGAATTCTTCATAAAAATATTAGAATTTTATTTTTGTACTTTAGGATCCAGACCTTTTTGTTCCAAACCCCAATTCGATTTATAAACTTTACGAGTGGACAAACAAATAAGCAGGCAGTAAATCTAAGTCCAATTTTATCCAATATAGTCTCTGGTAGCATGAATATGACTTATTGTACCAATTTAAATTAATAACCATCTGCCTACGAGTATACAACAAAAGACCCAAACAAATAAAAAAGAAAAAAAAATACAATCTTTGCACTGTTATGATTCTGATACTGTATATTTTCTGCTTCCAGCTTGTTTGGTGTGAGGATTCTAATTTTGGGTTACTGATATGTGTGTAATATTAAATAGTTAATTAGTAAATAAGAGTGTTTCTAAATGTGGGTGGCTATAAGAGGAATCTTTGATTATTTCTTAGATAAATACACCGTATGCTATATGCTTGAGACCATGAACCAGACCGGTTTAGGGTTTTTTCCTAGGTAGGGGTGTAATTTATGTGCTTTTGTTTGTGTGAAAGTTGTTTCTTTCTAATAAAACTTGTGAGCTGTTTGGATCATTCTTAAAAAAACAGAGAGAGAAAAAAAGAAATAAATTTGGGAACTATTTGGCCAAATTGGTAAAGGAACAAAAGTTGACCAGTACTTGAAATGAACAAGACAGTAACAATTCCAAATACCAAGAAAAAGCAAGCATTTTAACCAACCTAAGAGATCCCCGGCATAGTCCTTCATCTTCGCTAAGTTTGTTCCCAAATCAGAACCTGGTGTCTGATCCTGGCAATACTCGATCAATCCAATGATGCTGTGTAGTGCATTGCGTACATCATGACTAGCCCGTGCGACTGCCAAGCTCTTGTTCATGCTCTTCCTCTCGGCCTGTTGCACTGCTTCCTTCTGTTTTATTAGTTCACCTTGTAAAATGGCCTCTTGAATTTTTGACTGTTTGAGACATCTCAACATGAAGAAGGCAAATAAGGCCATGCCAACGAGCACAACTCCAGCTAAGCAGATGATGATGACTTTCAAAACTTGAAAAAATTTCATTGTTTTATCATCTGGGAAAGCAAGAGTAATGACCTACACAAGTAAAACAGAAATCAGGTTAACACAAGTAATGTTAATTCATGCAAAATAAAATTAACATGGAAAAACACTTGCATTATTGTCCTGCATTACTAATCACTTTGAATGTTAATATTATATATACACGTGCAATGAGAGAATTACTATTAGATCTTGCCAGTGGCAGAGCCTAGAAGCAAATTATATAACCTTTATAATGTATATTTTCATTGTTAAGCAATTAACCATATATACTCATAAATATAACATATATATATATAGAGAGAGAGAGAGAAATAGACTATGGTGAGTTGTGAAGTAAAACAACATTTTACTTCACGCCATATTTTCATTTTAAAAATCCAAACAACCGATCCGAACCGCTCAACATGTTCTAAATATTGAAATGTGCTTGGAGACTAAATTTTACATTTTTTGGAATTTTTTTACTATTTATTAAGCCACTTTGAAATCGCTGATCCACTGTAAACAGTAAAAATTTCTGGACCACCGGATCAGCGATTTTCAAAGTGGCTTAATAAATAGTAAAAAAATTCCAAAAAATGTAAAATTTAGTCTCCAAGCACATTTCAATATTTAGAACATGTTGAGCGGTTCGGATCGGTTGTTTGAATTTTCAAAATGAAAATATGAGCGTGAAGTAAAAATGACCTCTTACTTCACAACTCACCATAGCCCAGCTCTATATATATATATTTTTAACTTTTTGTGAGGTTTCTTTCCTTAAGATGCAAAACAAAAATACTTGTGTTAACTAATTGATTTAGAAAGATATGTTACCATCATCAGAATTAGTTAACAAAAATATTAATTCTTTACATCTTGGATCAGGTGTGCTTTTATGCTCTCAACAAGATATGCATACAGATTACAGATTAATATGTTACCATCTATTTAAGGCCAATAATGAAAAAAAAAAAACACCCAGTGAACTAAATAATATGTGATCCCAATTGCCAATTGTACTATCTGCCTTGTATTTTCATGTTCTCAATGTAATTTTTTTTTTGTGAAAATTCGAAAGTTATTTAGAATACTATGTTTGGCCACATTGCATATATAGGGAAATGAATCTTATGCAGTTTGATGCAACATATGAGCTTATTATTCACTAAAACATAAGCAAATGCTATGTAATTTTTTTTGCAGATATGTTGTAACGAAAATAAGTTAATTTCATACCATTGGAACTCTTGGTATTTTAATCTGCATGCTACTGTTCTGTGTGCTGCTCAGATGCTCAGCAACTTTAGCATCGGGTCCAACAAGATAACTTGAATCAACCATTTTATTCAGTGGCACCGGAATCCGACTTCCAGAAGAACCTGAGAAATGACTCTGATCCATGTTGCTTTGTACAAGTAGTTTGCTCTTTTGTTCAGCAAGACATGTTGCAAAGAGCAAGGCAACAAATAGGCCTACAGCCAGCACTGCAGCCACCTATAATAGTTAAGTAACAAGTAAAAATATTAAATTTTCATAAACAAACATTGTTGAGATGGATTAGTATTATTATTATTATCATTCTTATTTTTGCTTTGATCTTTTTAATTTTTATGTGGTGTATCACTGAATTAGGATCAATGTAAGATCCCTAAAGTCGACCATATATAAAAAAACCAGTATATAGCAAATCTTATTTTCAGAAACTTATAATATGGCTATTTTGCTGTTTCATGACCACACAGTTGCTATATTTATGTAAATTCATACATGCGCTTTACTATATTTTATGAAATGTTATAAATTGTTTGGGTGTTGTTGGGTAAGATGATATAGAACAAATGTCTGTGTCCCATCAACAAAGTGAGACGGCACCTGACACCATATACGCCGTTCCATATACGTACTCGTAGTTTCACGTATAAACATGGGCATTGGGTATACGTAAAAAAGCACGGGAAATAAGTGCGGCACAGTAACGGCTTTAAATTCAAATAAAGCGACAAAAGATCAGATCACAAGAGCTGAAACAGCTTGATTGGTAACAAACTGTAAATGTACTGAGCAATCAATATGAGATGAATGTACCACTTAATGTGCAGTTAAATATGGATAAAAAATTAAAGGATGATATGGAAAAATATGCTTACTAATTGCAGAATAATCCATTTCTTTGTAAGTTCATGTGCCGTTGAATTTTCTTCTCCTCCCATATTTCTTATCAACTGTTGCTGATTGAAATTAATGTAAAAAAATTACCATTAGCTTTGTATGGATCACAAAAATACCATTATACAAACTAAAAACTCGTCGACTTGGCTGAATTAACAGGATATTATATTTAGGAAATTAAATTTTAACAAGAAGAGGAAGTGCAAGCCTTTCTAAAAAAAATTGAATTTTTTTAGTCCGTTTTTCTTGAAACAATAATATTAGCAACTACTCCAGAAGGATTTTATGCAGAGTAAAAGTTTTCTAATCAATTTTTTTGATATATATATAAGGGTATGTACCTTACAGTGGCTAACAAAAGCTTAATATTTGAGAAAGCGGAGAGAGAGATAGAAGGATAAAATTCTGTAATTGAAGCTTTTTTCTCCTTTGATAAAACCTAGCTAGGTAATCGCCAACAATTGAAAAATAAAAATAAATAAGAAAGAGAGAGTGAGAGAGAGAGGAGACAAATGTACCAATTTAGAGCTCCAGAGATTTAGTTTAAAATGAGAAGATCAAGAGATGATGAAATTGGTTAAATCCTGTTGTATATATTTTTTTTTTTCTAATTGTTAAGACAATTTATAGAATTTTGGTAGATGGAGAGGAGAGATATATAACAATTTGGCATAAGTATAAAACATTTGCATGGCTAGAAGCGTGGGGTAAAAATTATCATATAATTATATTAACAGGACATGTTTTTGCATTAAATAATTAAACCGTTTACCAAACACAAATGAGGGCCATGTATATAGTTGTCTAGCATTCACACATTTACTTCAAAGGCCGGGTCTATTTAATAATTAATGGAAGGTTTACAAAGATAACAAGAGACAAAACAGTGGGCTGATTTAATTTAATCAACGCGTGAATAAAAACACTGTTCATTGTTTTATAGTATCTTTCTAGAAAAGATTGTAATAGTAAGAAATGGAAGTTTGTGATATCAAAGATACACTTCCTGGAATTGAAATATAATAAGAAATTTTTATGGTATTTTTTGCAAATGTATATGTACACCGTACCTAATTTAGATTTTGTTCCCACCAAAGCAAACAATTTTAATTGGACTTTCTAATTAATTACTTTCCTTCTTTCCAAATGCTGTCAGAAAAAATAAGGTAATTAATTTTAATTAATAACAACTTTTCTAGAGAATATATATGACGTGGAACATTTAATATATATAGGAGACTCTGGTTTTGGGATCCGACTCTGCTGCTTTTCTTAGAGAAAAGTAGGATCTTGTTTTTCCGATCTTAACCATTCAAAATTTTTCATTCACGTATCTTGATAAAAGAAACTTTTTCATGCACAAATCTCAACGATTTTGAATGGTTGGGATCGGAAAAGCATGACCCTGCTTTTCTCTAAGAAAAGCAGCAGAGTCCATTCCCTGGTTTTGGGCTGACCCAGTAAGAGAAGCGTGACACGTGTCCATCACATATGAAAAAAAATTATACATGATTTAAATTGATTATACGTACCATTAAGTGTTAATTAATTTGTTATATGTATGTTAAATACATTAATACTTATACGTGTTCACAGAAAATATATATATATATTTGCCTTCTGACTTAATCTGAGAAGCATTATCTAAATGCATACATTTATTCATGTATAATTAAAATAATGAATATTTTAGGGACCATTAATATCACCATACTTGTATATTTAAATTATATAAATAGAGTTATTGTATATAATATATATTATTTCTAGCTACTAGTTAAATTAAAGTTTATAGTATTAAGGTTATTATAAAATAAATTAATTTCTTATACTTATAAAAAATACTAATGAAAAAATCTTTATCTATAATCATCATTTTGTCTATATGAGATATGAAAATAATAAGTATCATGGTATAAATTATATGTTTTCTAATGTGGTATCAATGGTGATTGGAATTGTCTCTCTAGCAAAATATGTCGGTTTATATATATTCAAGAGGCATATGAATATATATAGAGGAGGGATCAAGTTACGACAAATTTGAGTTACAACAACCATTTTTTTCATTTTCAAAGTTCAAATCGTCGATTCAAACCGTTCAACATGATTATCTAAATAAAATGTGCTTGTAGATCAAATTTTACATTTTTTTGAATTTTTTTACTATTTATTAAGATGGGTACAAAATTCAATGGTCTGAATATGACTATTTTTTGTAAAAATAGTAAAAAAATTCAAAACAATGTAAATTTGATCTGCAAGCACATTTTATTGTGGAGATCATGTTGAACGGTTTGGGTGGACGATTTGGACTTTGAAAATGAAAAAAATGGTTGTTGTAATTTTGTTGTAACTTGATCCCTCCTCATATATATATATATAGAGAGAGAGAGAGAGTAAGGCTACGGTGCTTTGCAAAGTAAACCCCTCCGTTTACTTCGGGCCACTTTTTGGATTTTGAAAATCCAAACAACCGATCCGAACCGTTCAACATGTTCTAAATATTGAAATGTGCTTGGAGACCAAATTTTATATTTTTTGGAATTTTTTTACTATTTATTAAGCCACTTTGAAAATCGCTGATCCGACGGTGAACAGTAAAAAACAGTAAAATTTTCTGGACCACCGGATCAGAAACTTTCAAAGTGGCTTAATAAATAGTAAAAAAATTCCAAAAAATGTAAATATATATGTCGTAATTATTGGACTCTTCATTTATAAAAAAAAGAGGGTTTCATTGATACTCTAATTATAATGGTCCTTGTAACTAAATTGATAAATAGATATAGACAATAAATCATGATGACCGAAATTAAATATGTATCAATTAATTTTCTCCACGCTATTAATGCAACTTATTTTTACAACATTTTTACTTGTGCTGATCACAATTCGTGAAAATTTTATTGAATTTGTCACGTTTTATGTTTGTGATATATTTTATCATTATTTATTTTTAATTATATTTTGCAACTAAGTTATGTTGTGAATAGAATTTGCAAAAATCGGTCAAACCAAACTGTCTATAAATTATGGGTTAATTAGAAGGTAATTAACTTCTATTTGGTTAAAAAATTACAATCCAGCAATTGAGGGTTATATTATATTAAAAATAATGAAGAAATATGTTCAACTTTTGATTCCAAAAATCTCATATTTTCGTTCACTTTTTCAATACTTCGTTACTTGATTGAGATTTAAAAAACAATTTCACATGTTATATGTTAAAATTGAAAAATAAGGTCAAGGGAAACAAATAACTAGAAACAATTTCACATGTCACAGTTGACTTCATCTCATTGTGTTGGAGGGAAACAAATTTCGTTTACTAGAAGTAAATTTGGTCTCCAAGTTATTTGTTTCACATGTCAAGGGAAACAAATAACTAGAAACAATTTCTCATGCTGAATTTTATTTACTTCACATTATTAATTTTAGTTTAGTGATATTAATGGTCCCTATATTTAGTATTTTAATTGTGCATGTATAAAAGTAGAGAGTGGTTAATATACAAACATTTGTTTCTGGACTCAGGAACAAACGGTTCGGTTCTCCAATTTTGAAAGTCCAAGCAGTCGATCCAAACGTTAGATATTCAATCTATATTAAAATGTACTTGGAGACCAAATTTTACATGTTTTGGAATTTTTTTACTATTTATTAAGATGGGTTGAAAACTGTTGTTTTTATTAAATTTCTGCAGCATTGAAAAATAGCGGTTTTCAAACCAGCTTAATAAATAGTAAAAAAGTTCCAAAAAATGTAAAATTTGGTCTCCAAACACATTTAATATAAATTGAATATCTAACGGTTTGGATCGACTGTTTGGACTTTGAAAATTGAAGAACCGAACCATTTGTTCCTGAGTCCAGGAACAAATGTTTGTATATTAGCCACTCTCTATAAATGTATGCATTTACATAATTATGCTTATCAGAGAGTCAGAAAACAATATGTGCATCCTAAATGCATCATTAGGCACCAAATTTAAAAAAAAAAATGAGATTAAAAAAAATTCAAACATTAAATGTGATAAGTGTTAAACAGAATATTTATCATTATTTGTTGAGAAAAAAAATTAGTAAATAATAATCTAATTAAACTGCTTACAAAGAGGAAGAGAGTTGGGGCCAGAACAAGGACAAGTATCCTCTCCATTACTGTAAAAGATTCTCTTCACTTTACGGTTTAAGATTAATTTTCAGCCGCTTTGAGATTCAGGCTAGCGCAGGGGGAGTGTTATTGGGCTTTGATATTCGTGCCAAGTTAAAGAAATTTAGTGGCTTTTATGTCTGCTAACAATTCGATTGATAAAAAATATATTTACAACGAGTCAAATGAAATATGTGCATTTAGTAGTCTTATACAATATATTACTATTTTCTGGTTTTTTCCGTCTCTTGACTGAAATTCGTTCAGATTTGATTTGCCATAAGTTAATTGGGGATTTAAATTTATTAATTAATAACATACATATACCGGTACGTATAATAAATTTTAAACATGTTTAAATTTGTTTCATATATGATGAACGCCCCAAAACCACAAAAAATTCAAAATTACGGTATTCGGTGTATCAATTTGCATTTTTTTTACCATAAGTATTTATTATCTTCCAAACCAGGAAGTGTATCTTTGTTGCCACAAAATTCCATTTCTTACTATTAAAACCTTTTCTAAGAGGGACAATTTTCTATTTATCCTTTACGAGAACAGCTTGGGTCCGATGGGTTTCGGGACTGTCCGATCCACTTTAAGATTCGTGCGCATGAATTTTAAAGCAGATGCGAAAGTTGCGGGCGCGAATCTTAAAGCATATCGGACGGTCATCGAACCCATCGAACTCACTTTGAGTCCGATGGGCATCGGACCCAAATTGGTTCCATCCTTTACAACTTGTGTAGTTTCTAAATTACGGTGTATATATATACATTTGAAAGAAAAAAAAATGACCATGAAATTTCTTATTATATATCTTTGAAACCAGGAAGTGTATCTTTGATGCCACTAACTTCCATTTCTTATTATATACAACCTTTTTAAGAAATATACTATAAAACAATGAACAGTGTTTTTATTGACACGTTGATTAAATAAATAAACCAGCCCACTGTTTTCTCTTGTTACCTTACTAAACTTTCCATTAATTATTAAATAGACCCGGCCTTTGAAAGAACTGTTCCGAATGCAAGACAATTACATTGCCCTTGTTGATATTTACACAATCTTATTTGTTATTGACACAACATTGTAAAATTTTTATCTTCGACTGACTACTTTGCCCCTAATTACCCGTTTCACTATTGAAATCAAATTTAAGTTACAGACTGTTCTATCAGGGTTATCTCACAGCATTAATACACAATATTAACTTCCTTAAATTCCAATCTAACAAAATAAATAAATCTCTAGTACGTTTGCTACTTGTAGTAGATTTTTTTTTCTATACTTGTAGCCAATAAATCGAAATAGGAAACAAAACAAAATTTCAAATACAACCAAAAAACTCAGGCAACAATAAAAAATCTGTAGTTATTATATTATATCACTGCTACCAGGTTTTTTATTACAAACTAATTGGAATGAAGTACTTAATTTTTTTTCACAAAAGAAAAAAAGTTAATGGACTAAGGCATATCATTTCACATAGCAACACTACTATAAATTGTCTTTAGATAAATATATAAGAGTGAGGCTATGGTGCTATGCATAGCACCAATGACTAGTGTACTACGGCTCAATATGGTACTTTTTAAAATCCTAATGGTCGATCCGAACCATTCAATGTGATATCCATATGAATATGTACTTGCAAACTAAATTTTATATTTTTTTGAATTTTTTTACTATTTTTTTAGATAGGTAGAAAAATCAGTGTTTTCTGAAAATTCTGGACCATCAAAATTCTACCTATCTAAAAAAATAGCAAAAAAATTTGAAAAAATATAAAATTTAGTTTGCAAGTACATATTCGTATGGTTATCACATTGAACGGTTCGGATCGACCGTTAGGATTTTAAAAAGTACCATATTGAGCTGTAGTACACTAGCCATCCGTGCTATGCATAGCACCATAGCCTCACTCAATATATAATATATTTTGTTTCCAAAGTCAGCTCTGGATTGATGTTACTTTAATCAACAACAATCCACTTGTATTGTAAAGAAATAATATTAATTGTATAACAATAGTGAAATTATTCAATTAAATACTTGTGCATTTTTTCAATCAAAATCAACAGTCTATTTGTGTGCTATAAGATTACTACGGTAAAAACAAGTTAACATATAATAAATAATAGATTTAATTAATTAAAAATTTGTGAGATTTACAACAAATTTGAGTTACAACAACTATTTTTTTCATTTTCAAAGTCCAAATTGTCGATCCAAACCGTTCAACATGATTATCTAAATAAAATGTGCTTGCAGATCAAATTTTACATTTTTAATTTTTTTTACTATTTATTAAGATGGGTACAAAATTCAATGGTCTGAATATGACTATTTTTTGTAAAATACTTAATAAATAGTAAAAAAATTCAAAAAAATGTAAACTTTGATTTGCAAGCATATTTTATTGTGGAGATCATGTTGAACGGTTTGGATCGACGATTTGGACTTTGAAAAAGAAAAAAATAGTTGTTGTAACTTTGTTGTAACTCAAATTTGTTGTAACTTGATCCCTCCTCTTTAAAGATATATTGGTCTAAGTACTTAGTTAAATTATGTAATTTACAATTAACAAAAAATATTGTCAACATAAATTTTCAATCAATTGAGTAATATGACTACAAATAGGAATTAATTACATCTACAAAAAAAAATAATCTACGTGTAATTGGAACATATTATTTCAAAATTAGATCATAACATGCTAAATAATTTTTTTTTCTTTCCTTTAATAGTAAGCTATTTTTTTTATCAATAGCACGTGAAAGGAGGGCAACAAATATAGAAACCAATATTTAAGATGATTGTTAATTAAAAAAAGAAACAAATGACAACTTTATAGAAAATCTAATTCAAGGATAAAATTGTCTATTCATTAAAATATTTAAAGTGAGTTGTGTTAATAATATTTTTTGTGGTGTGAATATCAACACCCAAATTTTTATATAACTTGCCCAATTGTTAAGTCTCTCTCCTCTTCATCTACCAAATATATAACTTATCACTTCATATATATAACTAAATATAATATTATATATATCATCTCACTTATCAATTCAATCACTATAACAACACCATGGTGACGGCTAACAGAGCCACCCAATGTTTATAAATACACCTCATTAATATTGGAAACATTGTAAATCCATCCAAAAATTCAATCTCATACCAAATAATTGCAATAATTCCTAATTAAATCCCTCCTCTGTTTCAAAGCCCTTCTTCCCCATGTCCTCTGTTCTGCCCTAACCCCGCCCCTCCTCTCAAACCTCCGCTGCCTTCCCTCGTAGCCACCAAACAAATCCCTCCAAGCCGTAACTTTGTCAAACAGAGTTGAAGTTCTTTTTTGTTTGGAAAATTTTGCATTAAGGTACTAGAAGATTATTAATTTAATTCATCTATTTAGTTAGAATAAATTTTGCTCTTAGGTTGTATTAATTCATGAATAAGTATTTCTTTAATTAAAATCTGAAAATTTAGATTATTGTTAAAAATTCTTTAGTCATAATAAATCTTAAATGTAACGATAAACAATAATAAATTTCTTTCAAATCTTGTTCGGTTAATCTATTTTCCATCTTTATTTAAGTACTTGTATTTAATGTAAATTTATTTAATTAATTCATGAAATGGAGTGCAGCCATATATTTTATCTTCTTATGGTTCTTTTAATTATGAATATGAACTTTACTTTTTTTATTAGATTTTATTATCGTATTATTATTAACAATAAGTTTGCCTAGTAAATAATAATTATTTCTTATAAGATGCTTAACTTGCTTTTATATTTTTGTTTATCATTATAACAAAGATTAAACAGCCTTTTCCTAAATAGAATATACTGTTAATTCAGCCAAGTCTCTGAGATTTTAGTATGTATAATCTCTCAATCACATCTAATATTCTTGTCTCTTTGTGATCCATAGGAAGCTAATGGTAATTTTTTTTTACAGTTCAATCAACAACAGCTGATCAGAAAAATGGGAGGAGAAGAGAATTCAACAGCACATCAACTGAAAAAATGGATTATTCTGCCATTAGTAAGTACATTTTTATATTTCATCCTTTAATTTTTTATCCATATTTTACATGTACATTTAGCGATACATGCAAGGCATCTTGATTGATTGGTAGATTTACAGTTTGTTACCAATCAAGCTGTTTCAGCTGGCAGTCCCTGCCAAGCTTTTCAATAAAAAAAAAGAAGGCTGTTTCAGCTCTTGTCTGATCTTTTGGCGCTTTTATTTGAATTTAAAGCCATTACTTTGCCACGCTTACCTGTTTTAACATGAGCTTACCTATGATAGAATTCCATATAAATTTAGTAAAGCACAAATATAAATTTACATAATTTGTAAAAACATAGAATAGAGAAATCAGCAACTGTGTGGTATGGTTTATGAAACAGCAATAGCCATATTATAATTTTCTGAAATAAGTTTTGCTACATACTGATTTTTGGATATATAGTCTATTTTAGAATCTTACACTGATCCTAATTAAGTGATACACCACATCAAAAGATCAAAGTACAAATAAGAATGATGATAATAATACTAATCCATCAACAATGCCAGATTATGAGAACTAAATAATTACTTGTTTACTTTGTTACCTCTATTAACATACTTAACTATTATAGGTTGCTGCAATGCTGGCAGTAAGCCTACTTGTTGTCTTGTTCTTTGCAACATGTCTTGCTGAACAAAAGAGCAAAATACTTGTACAAAGCAACATGGACTTGTTGCATGGTCGTCTCACCGACCGAGCTAGCATATTACTACATGTGAACGAGTCGACCTCCGCACTTGCCGATGCTCTTAAATTAACCAAGATAAGCTCGTTCTCAGAGGTTGAGAATAAGGTAACTAGCTTGGTTTCTCCTAAATTACTGAGGTTTAAGTTGTTTACTAATTGTTTTAATTATTTCTTATTTGAATTATTATGGTGAGCAATCTCAACTATGAATTATAATTCCAAAAGATTTGTAAATTCCTTGGTTCTTTTGAACTCACAGTACACAATAAACCTAAATTTTGTCTAGACTTAACTCAAATGGTAGCCTAAAATGAGCACTGATTAATTATTTACCACCATAATTATTTATATGGAATCTATACTTAAGTATAATTAAGTAAGACTTAATCTTTTCAGAATTTTCTGTAAGTCACTTGGCTTTTATAAAAAGTGAAATTAAATTAATTCAAACACATGATAAAAAGAACTGATGACTATGTGATTGATCTAACAATTATTATAAATTATAGGAAATTGCCAATTTAATTCTTCATTTAGTTTAATAAAAACATACATATTATTTTTCTTATTCCAAGTAATTCATTTGGCAATACAGATAGCTCCAAGGTTGTTTACAGCACTCTCAACCATCCAGTTGGCATCACAAGTGACCTACATTGGCAAAGATGGGCTCGTATTCTCCTATCATCGTGATAACCGAACAAATGCAGTTCTCTCCTATAACTTCAATTCATGTCTTTTCTACAACCAAAACATCGATCAGTACAGTGGAGAACGATACGGCTATCCTGTTGCTTTGAGTTTCCAACAGTGTCCTACAATAAAAGGATGGCTCCTAAATGCACTGAATGGGCATGTTGGCAGTGCACAAGTAAACAACCAAACCATCTCCTTCACTGCATCTGTTGGAAATTTTGGAGTTGTCTCAGTTGGTGTAGATTTGAAAGATTTCCTTAGATATATTTCAGAAGCCGGGTTAGATCAGAGTCATTTCTCTGGTTCTTCTGGAAGTCAGATTTCGGTGTCATTGAATAACATGGTTGATTCACAGAATGACCCTGATTCAAGTTATCTTGTTGGATTTGATGCTGAGGTTGGTGAGCATCTGAGCAGCACACAGAACAGTAGCATGCAGATTAAAATACCACGAGTTCCAATGGTATGAACTGAACCTTAATTTCGTTACAACAGATCTGCAAAAAAAATTACACAGCATTTGCATATGTTAGTGATATGGATGTTTATATAATAATAGAACATATGTTGCAGCAAACTGCATAAAATTCATTTCCCTATATACACAATATAGCCAGACATAGTATTCTAAATAAATTACAAATTTTCACAAAATTAAATATATTGCGTACATTGAGAACATGAAATTAATACAAGGTAGGCAGTACAATTGTCAATTAGGATGAAATAACATTTAGTTCATTGGGTGTATTTTTTATTATTATTGGTCTAAATAGATGAAAACATATTAATCAATGATTTGCATGTTCTGTGTGTACGAATATGTACTTGAAAAAGGAATAAAAGCACACCTTATCCATAGATGTAAAGAGTATTTTTGTTAACATTTTGTATTTTGTTAACTACTTTCTTTTAATAGTAACATATCTTTGTGAATCATTTAGTTAACACCGGTATTTCTCTTTTGCATCTTAAGGAATGAAACCTCATAAAAAGTTAGAAAATATGTATGTTATTTTTATATGTGTATGGTTAATTTGCTTAACTATGAAAATATACTTTATAAAGGTTAATTTACTTCTAGCTAGGCTCTGCCATTGGCATGATCTAACATTAATATATCATTTGTACGTTGATAAGATAAACTTTTTACAAAGTGATTAGTAATGCATGGCAATAAAGCAAGTGGTTTTCCAAGTTAATTAATTATATTTTGCATGAATTAGCAATATTTTTGTTAATCTGATTTCTGTTTTGCTTATGCAGGTCATTACTCTTGCTTTCCCAGACAATAAAACAATGAAAATATTCCAAGTTTTGGAAGTCATCATCATCTGCTTAGCTGGAGTTGTGCTCTTTGGCATGGCCTTATTTACCTTCTTCATGCTGCGCCTTCTCAAACAGTCAAAAATTCAAGAGGTCATTTTACAAGCTGAACTAATAAAACAGAAGGAAGCGGTGCAACAGGCCGAGAGGAAGAGCATGAACAAGAGCTTGGTAGTTGCACGGGCTAGTCACGATGTACGCAATGCACTACACAGCATCATTGGGTTGATTGAGTATTGCCAGGATCAGACACCAGGCTCTGATTTGGGAACAAACTTAGCAAAGATGAAGGACTATGCCGGGGATCTCTTAGGTTGGTTCAAATGCTTGTTTCTTCTTGTTCATTTAAAGTACTGGTCAACTGTTGTTCTTTTACCAATTTGGCCAAATAGTTCCTAAATTTGTTTCTTTTTTTCTTTCTCACTGTGTGTTTTTTTAAAAGAATGATCCAAACAGCTCACAAGTTTTATTAGCAAGAAACATGTTTCCCACCAACAAAAGCACAGAAGTACACCCCCACCTAGGAAAACACTCTAAACCGGTCTGGTTCATGGTCTCAAACATGTAGCATACAGTGTTATCTAATAAATAATCAGAGACTCATCTTAGCCCCCCAGTTTTAGAAACACTCTTATTTACATATTAATATTTAATATTACACACCTATCAATAACAAAACCCAGAGTTCTCACAACAAACAAGATGGAAGCATAACACATACAGTATCAGAATCATAACAGTACAAACATTGTTTTTTTCTTTCCTCTAATTTTTGTTTGGCTCTTTTGATGTTTACCGGTTAGAGGGTAATTAATTTAAATTGGTAAAACTTAAGTCATGTTCATGGTATCAGAGACTATATCGGGTAAAAACGGACTACCTCCTTAATTGAGGGTTGACCGATGCTTGTATTATTTTGTCCACTCATAAGCTCACTTTATAGAATTGGAGTTTGGAACAAAAAGCTCTGGTTCTTAGCATCCAAGAACAAAATTATAATTATCCTATGAAGAATTCTCTATATTTAGTTGTTATCATGAATGCAAGCTATATATGCTGATGTATGTTATGCATATTTGACTAATTACTCATCTTGCACTTAGTTTATGTTTACTTAAATGGTATATTTCTTTCAGCTTATTGACTATTTAATATTAATTTTGTTGCAGATATATTGAATACAATACTTGACAATAGTAAGGTGGAATCAGGAAAGATGCGTTTAGAACAAGCCGAATTCAACATTTCCCAAATCATTGAAAAATCAGTTGATGCATTTAACATTTTGGCTGAAAAGAAAGGGTTGGAAATGATATGGGACCCATGTGATTTCTCTGTTTTGAAGTTGGGGAAGGTAACAGGGGACAAACAGAGATTTAAGCAAATTTTGGATAATTTGTTGGGGAATGCTGTCAAATTCACATCAGATGGAAAAATTGTTGTTCGTGCTTGGGCAAGCAAGCCAAAATTGAAAATTCCCAATATTTCGGCCGATTATGGATTGTCCATTTCACACATGTTTTCCTGCCTGTCAAGAAGTACTTTCAGGCATTTTAGAAGTAGAACCAAGCAGCAAGATGTTCAATTTATGGGAAACAATCCCTATTCGATTGAGCTGACTTTTGAGGTGGATGATACCGGAATTGGGATACCGGTTGAGAAGAGAGCATCGATTTTTGAGAACTATGTTCAAGTCAAGGAATCTTCACCCGAAGGCACAGGCTTGGGACTTGGAATTGTTCAATCCTTTGTAAGATTCTTATCCATTAGCTTTTTTTATGTTTTGGTTAAGAAATTGATGTGTTGTTTTAGACTTTTACTTATTTAGTCAGGAATCAACACTTCCTAATTGAAGCCCCATTTAGCCCAAACAAAAATAACGCATAAAAATGCAGTGACAATTTTCTTCTACATAGCCTCTATCTGTCCTTGTATCCAGCATATAATAAAAAAATTACTATACAGTTGTACAACTTATTTTCAGTTAAACAAAAACTGGTTATGCTCATAGTTCTTTATTATGATAAAAAAAAATACCAGTATATGAACTGAACTCACTCAAAGAAAATTATTTTCTTATAGGTACGTCTCATGGGTGGCGAGATAAGCATCCGTGACAAGGAGCCTGGTGAGAAAGGAAGTTGCTTCAAATTCAACATATTCCTCAGGTCAGAGGAGGTACCTCTTCCCGATACAATTAGGCACGAAGAACCAAACCGATTAACAATTGCCGAACCTTTCATGTTAAACGAGTCGCATCTCATGAAAGTTCATTCCCTTCTCTTTGTTCAAGGGAGTGAAACAAAAAGAATCCTACAGGCATGGATTGAGAGCCTTGGGATAAAAGTGTGGACAGCTAAACATGCCGAGCATATTTCTCCAACTCTTGAAAAGATAAATCATAACATCAACTCCTCGAGCAAATCAGATTCTGTACTTCTTTGCAAGACATTTTCAAGGAAAAGTGAGAATGTAGAGAACGAAGGGTTCTTGCGCTGCAGGGAAAAAGATTCTGAACCTCTGCCAAGAGCAGAATTGTCAAGTGAATTTCCTTTACGGATTCTGGTAATTGTTGATCTATCCAATGGAAACCTCTCAGACATATTAGCAACTTTGACCGAATTCATTGAAAGAAACATCAATCTTTATTGCAAGATTGCCTGTATTGCTGACTCAAAAGTAACTGAAAAACATTTGAGTCAATTCGGAGCCCTTCCATGCAATCTTACTTTAAGAAAGCCGATCCATGGTACTCGGTTGCACAAGTTGTTCAATTTTATACAAGAGTTTGAAAAAACTCAGGAATTGCATGTAGATAGAGTGGCAACCAACCCATTTCCCAAACTGCGAATAAATATCCAACCAAGAGAACCATGTGAAATAACTGAAGAGACTAGCAGTATAGCTGAAAGTAAGAACCCGTTAAGTGGAAAGCGTATCCTGTTGGTTGATGACGATTACGTCATAAGAATGGTGGGGTCCAAAGTACTCTCAAAGCTTGGAGCAGAGGTTGTGATCGCGAAAAATGGTTTTGAAGCACTAAATCTGGTAAAGAAGGCTCTCGAAACAGGACTTACCAGAGGAAAAAATGGCGACTATTCTTTCACCTACGATGCTATATTCATGGATTGTCAGGTAAAATTTATATACTTTTTTTAATATTTTACAATTTATGAGTACATTAGAGAGTCGTTTTTATACCACTTTATCAACATTTACTAGTACTAAACAAAAGTACAAATAATTTAAATGCCTAGTATGTTGGTGAGGAACTTGAATAATCTGCTCATGGGGTAGGTTTTACAGTCTGACAAAACATCTTATAGTAAAAAAATATTTCGAGCATTTCACTCAGGGAGCCATCTGACGATGCGTTGTGCTGTGCCACGTCCCCCTCATTAATTTAACGGACTCTTTCTAGTCATTTCCTTTTCTCGTGTAGACCCGCTCTGGCTTTGCTTTTCACAGCAATTAAATTAAAATAGGTACACTGGCCATCACTAAATATGGAACAAAAGATAATTCATGCCGTTATAAATTAATCCATTAAATAAGTGACAAGTACAGTATCAAAATCTGAGACGGTAAACCTCATTTAAATTATTCTATAATTCCTTTACAATTACAACAACAACTGAATTGTTCTTTCTGTAATTTTCCTTTTCAGATGCCGGTGATGGATGGCTATGAAGCAGCCAGACAGATCCGGGAAGAAGAAAGACGGTACGGGATCCACGTACCAATTATCACTGTGTCGGCTGACGCAAGCGATGAGGATGTACAGAAGGCCGTCGCCGCTGGTATGGACCGTCACCTTCTGAAGCCACTGGACGAAAGAAAGGTGGTTGACTTCTTCAAATCTGTCAGCACTTAGAAGCTTTTCGGTGGCGCTTTTTTCTCCTTTGTATTTTTTGTATTCTCTTTGTTTTTTTTTCTTCTTTTTCTTTCTTCAATCTCTGTCATCTTGTGATAAAAATCAACTGCAATGGTTTAACTTTTTGCTATTTAGGTGTGTTATAGTTTGGATGTATTGTAATGTTAATTGAAATGATGTTATCATCTAATCATCCCCAAATCTAAACAAAACACATGCATGAGGCATTGATGCCCAGCCAACGTGATTCTTGTCAAAAATAGGAAAAATAATATAACAGAAAGTTGTGTTGATGGATTGTGTGATTTTGAGGGATGTGAATTCCTGGGTTTGATACACTGTTGTTAAAACATACACTTGGGCTTGGGCTTGGGATGACGGCCCATATAGATTTGTCTAATCTGTTGGTAAATTGTGGTTGAGCCCAAGCGGCAATTGCTACTGTTGTTGACCTATCATCTAACGTGCTTTCAACTTTCATGACATTTGATTTCACCCACACAAAAAGTGATGTTTTGGATGTATATAGAAACATATACAAACAAATCATTCTCACAGATTGTTTGGGTTTTGTTTTGCGCTTAGTAAGGGTTAGATATATTATGGTGTTTAGTTCATACTTCATACAGTAGTTAATTTATTGAAAATAATCAAAATAAAATACTTGCAACTAAATAATGTAAAATTGGTTTGACTAGTCATGCATATATATGTGGTGCATCAATTTATCTACCTTGAAATGAAGAGAGAACAAGAGCCACAGACGCAAAAGAAACTGTACCCGGAATTTCTCATCTCTCCCTTTCGAGTATCTTCTAATTTTGTATCATATCCTTTTATACTTATTACAATTCAAAAAAGGTGATAGTGGACAAAAGCATAGCACAACATACTTATCAAATTTTCAAACTTTCCTTTTAATTTCAAAAAGGATAGGTCCGAAATTGTGACTCGGCGAAATTTCCAAAGCAACATTTATGTATACGTGTCATATATAATATGAGGAGCAAAGGTTTAAATAGCGTTTATCACATTATAGCGGAACGGCTGAAAAAACAGCGCTATATAGTCATAGCGTCATAGCTTTTTTAGTTCGAAAACGCTATAGGGCGCTATTTAGAACATTGATGAGGAGGGATCCACTTACACTTTTTATTTGTGACATTGGATTACACTTTACATTTTCAAAGTTCAAATAGTCGATTCAAACCGTTCAACATGATGGATATATTAAAATGTGCTTGCAGATCAAATTTTATATTTTTTTGAATTTTTTTTACTATTTATTAAAATGGGTACAAAAATTCAATGGTCTGAAAACGATTTTGTAAAATACTTAATAAATAGTAAAAAATTTAAAAAAAATTCAATGGTTCCGAAATTGTGACTCTTTGAAATTTCCGAAGCAACATTTATGTATACATGTCATATATAAACTTATATTAGTATATATCAAGGATGTAAAAAGCAATTATGGTGTTATTACGAAAAGGAGTAAAAAAATCTTAGCAAATAGCATAGTTATAGCGAAAGCTATCGTACATAGTATTTTTTTTAATTATATTCTATATTTCTACTAATTATTAACATTATCTAAGTCTATATATTTTTCAATCATACAAATAGGAAAAAAAAAATCTATAAGTAACATTCTTTAATAGTAAAACAGAAAATAAAACGACTTATATTTATGAAGTAATTCGCCCAGTTAAGATTAATTTAATACTGCCAAGTAAAAGTATATAGAAATTTTACAAGCCATAACGCAAATTAAGATAAATAGAAAATTATGAAATTAGCTTTCAATTAAAACAAAGAGCAATAATTTTACAAGTGAATACAAGACAAAGAGCAATCAAATAGAAGAACTAATATTTTCCGATATTGAAAGAGAGCTAAATCACAAATAGGAACATATAAACACAGGGTTCGGACCACATGTAAAGCAGAGACTAAATCGGTATCAAGAGTAAATTAATTCAGTTTGGACCTTTAAAGTCCATGTAAATTGCAAAAAAAAAACTCATGTAACATAGCGCTCGTAGTTGAGTTAGCATACTTTTATCTAATAGCTTAGGTTTTAAAGTCCGAAAACGCTATAGGGCCGCTATACTTAGCTATTTAGAAGAAGTTGGGTTATTTTGCTTCATGAAGGGTTATTTACTCCACGTTATATCTCTATTTTGAAGTCCAAACAGACAAACAATCGAACTGAACCGCTCAACATGCTATCTATATATATTAAAAATGTGCTTGGAGACATAATTTTACATTTTTTTTTGAATTTTTTTACTATTTTTTAAATTGGTACAAAATCCATTGATTCATAAGATTCTGGATCACCTTCAAAAACATTGATTTTCTATTTATATTGAAAAAAGTAGTAAAAAAATCTAAAAAATGTAAAATTTTGTACTCAAACCTAATTGTTATATGGTAGTTGAAAAACTAAACTATTGCATCCATATGCTAGAGGTAGTGAACAAAATTATTTTGAAATATGTATAACAGAGACTTGTGCCTTCGCTTTCATTTGAGTAAATATCTGATCAAATATCGTTTATTTCTCTGTTTATTCTAACGAACACATGTATCTAGAAGATTTACTAGTCTACTGATTGCAACTTTAGGAAATTCTGATATATTACTAATTGATAAAATAATATTAATATCCAAAATTAATTATAAAATAATAATTATACCCAGGCTAGCTAGATATTTTTAAAAATGGCCGGCCGGGATTAAAATTAGGACTGGCTATTTTTTGGCCTGTTGGAAATTTTTTTTTTGTGTTTCAGAATCTATAAATACTCCGTTTTCTCTCACAACTCACTCAAACTCTCCAGAAGAGAAAGAGAGAAAGAAAAGGCAATTTCCGAGACAAAAAGGGCGATTTCAAAGGCGATTTTGAGGTATATTTTTAATTTTTTTTATTTTTTTATTTTTTTTAGAAATTGTTTAGGATTAATATAAATTGTCTAACAAACTGTAGATCTTACCATGCAGGGCACCCAAACCCGAACTTCGAAAAAGAGGAAGTGAAACGGCACGTAATGGTCGCATATCCGTCGCTAAAAATTTTAGATGGGTGAAGCCCGCTTGAAGGGACATTTATCTCGTTTTCTTCCACCCAAAGATGTTGAAGAATACATGACCACAGATGATCCGACTATTAGAAAAGTTCTTGATGAGAACTTCGGCAATATCGATCCTCCACCTGAATGGGAAGTGTGTCCCGCATGTCTTGTCAAGGGAGATATTGCGGAGATGTTCTTTTGTCATCTCTGTGGCATAGCCGTTCACCCCCAAATATATCGACAAGAATGCAGATCTGGTAAACGACTATAGTTTCCAAATGTGAGAGTGTGTTGCGTGCTGCTGCAGGTCTTCGGAGACGACGGGAGAAAGTTTCACTACTCGTAAGCCATAGTCTTTCTCATATGAGAATATGCTTCGTAGTATTTTATGTTAGACCAGATTGTAATCTTTTATGTTTGGATTTGTAGTATTTTATGTTTAGATTGTTAGATTTTATGTTGTAGACTTAGCATTTTGTTATTGTTGTTTTGTTGTTTATCTATTCAAACAAAACCAATTTATTTTAGTATAATATAGCATAATTAGCATAATTTAGTTTATTTTAGTATAATTTAGCATAAAAAAATATAAAAAAATATAAATACTAACATAAAAATACCATAATTTAATCCACACATAAAATACCAAACATAGTATATCAAATATAAATACTACAATACAATCTAACTAAAACTACCATAAAAACCTATGGTCAGCAGCGATGACCACCAAAGGGGGACCATGGCGATGCCGGCACTCCCCTGTTAGCTATGTCGGGTAGTCC